>OX344752.2:10000000-12400000 GCA_947034885.2 Thuidium tamariscinum | reverse complement strand
CATTCAATTTTGGTTCTGGAGCATTTGCGATCTTTTTGTTACACTCTAGCTGTGACGGAGTCTTGGTTTCGCCATTTGAGTGTAGAGAATGAGATTTGCGTGAAGACGGCCATGGAGAATGTTACATGAATTGAGGCAAGGATAGGAGCTGAGGGATCCCTGCCATTGCACTTGACTGTTCTCTTGGAAAGCCGAAGGAATGTGAAGTACTTTTAGACAATGTTATAAGTGCGTTTGAGAGTACAGAATGACGCTTGCACATGTGATTATCATCGCAGCAATTGCATTGTAGTAACAAATATCCCTCTCGAGAACTGGCTTGTAGTTCTTTTCGGGTGACTTTTTATACAACAAGTGCATGATCAGATTGTTCTGGAGGAGCCGCGTGATTTTTGTCACGAAGAGGTTGAATCTGAACAATAAGCAATCACAGGTTTAAGTCATTATCATGGCTAGAGATTGCATTTTGGTAGGGCAGATTCTTTTCCATGGCCTGATCTGGTCGTCTGCTTATCTGCTGGTGGGGATAATGATGGCCTTTCCGCTTATCCACCGAGCTTTGGGTCTCTTGTTCACCTGAAATGAATGAATTTATGAAGGCTGCTGCTATGCTCATTTCCAATTCAGAAATGGTGGCTGCTTATGGGAAGAGCGTCCATCCCATTGAGGTACATGCTTTCTCACGAGTCTTCTCAGATGATCTTCTGTCATACTCCCTCCGTCCCGAAATGATTGGCCACAATTTTGTTGGTATTTCTTTGAGCTGATTTCATCGATCATATTGTGAATAACATAATTAAATAAGGTTCCAAACTTTATATCAATAGAATCAATGAACATTGCATGTATTCATTGCAACCTAAAAAGATAGCCACAACAAAGTGTTTTTTTGACCTACTCAAATCAACCTTAAAAATATGACATTCAAAGTGGACAATCATTTCGGGACAGAGGGAGTAATACTGTATTATGACAGCAACATGTTGCCTTCAAACAATCAGAGTCAGTTGTTGTTGGCTGCATTTATCAGTACTGTACTGGCCATCGTTCTCATTTCTTTGTTTACTAATTGCTTACATTGTAATCGTATTAGCAGATTCCTTTGTTTCTAGGAGTTGCATGAGCAAAGTACATGAGATCTGACACTGAGCTGTGGTTGTGATTGTTCAAGTCATGTGGTGGTGAAGGATCTCCGACCAGAATGAGAAGGAGATGCTTGTACCCTTAGCCCCTATATCGACTTATGGGCACTGGGTTCCATCGTTCTCTAGGCAAATAGGAGGCGCTCTTTTAAAAGAATTTGTCAAACGTGCACACAAGTCAGCATGTCGAAACGCCAGTTTCATTACTGAAGATCCAACTAACGTACCTTTGAGAGCATCTTCGCAGAGCAGAGAAAGCTATCTCGTTTGGAGCTTTTTTAAAATGTGAAGGTCGCTTTGTCAGATGAAATCAAACTGCAGATGACAACAGAGAAACAATCTCTCAAGAGTCCCACATGTACGAGTGCACCTGATGCGGATACATAATTTTCTGCGGATCTTTTTTTCGCAAATCCTTTTCGTTTTTCTTCCAAAATGAGACAGTGTTGTCTTTGTTAAGCTGTTACTACTGCGAAGACAACAAACGATTAGCGTGTGTATTGTGGAGCTGAGAAGGCGGGACGAGTTTAGAAAAGACTACTTCAAGTAGTGAGCATTAATACAATGCCAGTTAGTACCTTCTGTGGAGTCTGGTGTGGATTGTCTTAGTTACAGTGTGATACATCAGATGTTGTCCAGGAGATTCCAGAATGCAGACAACCGAAAACGAAAACATGAATTCCAGGTGCAATGTCGGGTGCATAAGCTCAACTTGCTCTCTAGAGAATTGCAAGTATAGACTTTGATTAGTACTTCTTTGTAAGAATCGTAGTGTGGATTTTTATCTATACTTTGTACCCATTAATTTTGTATACTTTGTACAACTTCTTGAATATCTTCTACTGGTGGAGCTCGTTCTGCATTTGTAAGGTACGAATGTTTTCGAACCCTAACCTTGCCTATTTCGGGATCCTGATGGAATTGCTTTGGCAGTTGCAGCTTTCTTATTTTTCTGGCTCGCAAATCAGCAGAGTTTGTTCGGTTATCGATGGTAAAAAATGTCGCAGGTCCAGGCTAAATTATCACTTGCAAGTGAAGTACCTCAGAATTATTCAGTGTCCTTATCTTCCGGCGTTTGAAATTTATTTAGTTCAGCATAAAAAATCTCGTTCAGAGTTAGAAAAGTCTTACACTGCAGATTTTGATTTCTACAGCAACTCATGAGTGAAAATTGTAGCGGTCGCTTATCACCAATCCATTGCTACTGACAACTCATAGCCAACACCTATCGCATTAACAATTGTGTTATTTAAGTTTGTGAAGAGGATTAAGGAGGCAATGGATCATGGGGCTGGTCGTGGATTTCATTTTCATCCAACTCCTCGATGGGGCTGCTCCTTTGCAGTTCCTGCACATTGATAACAGTAGTGTCTTCTGGCAGGGGTGGACTCATGGGTCGCCTCAAGTGACTTGCCAGACTTTGTCCCCGCGGCTTTGCCGAGGTACTAGTGCTAGTTGTCCCCGTGGGCTGCGAAGTCTCTGAAGTCTTACAGATCCTTGCAATTGCAAGCTGCATTTACAAATCAAATTTGTGTCAGTCTGAAAAGCCGAACAGAGTGTGTATCTGCTAGAATCAGCGTTAGATTGATTGTGCCGAAGAATGATCAATTGAGATTGCTCTCTGTGAGGTAAGCCGGTTCACCTTTTCTCCGTCAGGTTGCTGAACTGCATATATGACCTCCGTGGGGTCACTCAACAGGGGCTTATTGTTGGCACTTGAGGCAACTTGGGCGGATTGTCGTTCATGGGGTACCACTTGGTTGATGACGCGTGCTCGCATGGCCCGTGGAGACAAACCAATAATTTGTATGCCCTGTTGATGATATTGTAAGTTACAATTTCATTTTGAAATAGCAGATGAATGCAGTATTACTTGTTGCCGTTTATTGTAGACAGAATGATTGGCTATGACAGATTGATTCCTGCTTAGCAATGTGTTCCTAGCGATCTGATCTTCACAGAAAACAATGAGGTAATGACGCCGTTAGGGGCCTGATCCCTTTTCGTATACGGACCCAGTTTCTAATAGCCACTAATCTATTCATATACTTGGTTGGACTTATCACATGTGGTGTAAGCAGGACTTGGCCACTCATCCTTGAATGTAAATGGAGCGGTGTGCTGTCACTTCTAACTTTTACTCTTTGAAATTGCGTTAGTGATAAAGATTTGGTTTCAAATATCTCTCCGCAGCTCTATATACATCTTCCAAAAATCACTCCTACGTATCTAAAAATGCTTCGACTGACTCAAATTGTATTCTCTACCTCCAATTGATGTGCCGTCAAAGTATGGTTGTCAAGCAGTAAGAGTGAGGAGCGAAGGAGCACGTACAAGGGGCCGTAAGTGCGGGTCTTCCACATTGGCAACCGGAGAAACTTGTGTCGAGGGCCAGTTGGCGATAATGTGGCCTTCATCGTCTGCCATGGGCATTCTCGACACCTTCACCACCATTACTGCCACGAAGATCTGGTGAATGTGCATCACACTTAGCGTTCTTTACGTACTACGTTGGCTTAATTGGACTCCCTTCAGTAACCCTACCCGTAACAGCAAGTGCAAACATACCTATATCATTAAATTAGTGGAAAAGGCAGCATTATAGTAGCTTACCAGTGATGAATTTGACCCACCTGGTAAGAGAGCAGAATGCAGTACAACACAAGGGGTGCAGCACAGGCATATCGTTTGCACGGCTGCTGTTTCGCATACACGGAGATGGAGAGCAGCGACAACGAAATTTGTGCAATGGAGTACTGTCACATCACAACACCAGATCATAAAAACACACACCTGCCTGTCTTGCATACTTTCGAAGAAGAAGGGTTTCGCAATTTCAACACTACATGAAAATGCACCCCGAACCAACAGATTTATGGTGGTTTGGACGACTTGATTCAGAGAGCATCGAGAGAAATCTGTCCGAACCAAGTCGTCCAGACCAACATAAATCTGTTAATTCAGGGTGCCTTCTTCGGAGTTTGTAATTAATTAATCTGTGAATCTGTTAATTCGGAGTTTGTAATTCAGAAATCATATTTCTCTGAAGTACACAAATCATTTAATTCAGAGGAGACCAAGGGTGTCGTTTGCAATATACCAAGGAGGGAATGTAGCCCCGAGAGCAGATAAAAGCCACAAGCTCCACAGCTCGGTTCAGCATCATGGGATACAAATGCCATGGGAAATAGCTTGCAGTGAACAGCTGGTAACACAGCACTCCCACGATCTCTATCTGCAGCCACCAGTCTCAGCCCCCGAATTTCAGAGCATAACATCTAAGGTAGAGGATACTAAAATACTTAAGGTGACGGTAAAAGTATCCTCTATTTGACGGCTAGTACACCATGACCCTTTGTTTCCTATTTTCAGAAACAGGGTGCATGATATTCAGGATTAATATTCTGTATCAACTAGAGGGGCATCAAAAGAGATATCCAACGAGTACTGAGTGAGTCTCAAGCGGAGTTTTTCTCCAATTGCAGACTCCGTGCAGAGTTTGATGCAAAGTCTGGAATCTCGAACCCTCCTCATGTTGTGGTTGCGGTACTCCACGGATATCTCCATTGACAATAATAACCAATACAACAGTATTTTCAAACCTGCAGATGCGTGATTCTACTTCCGAGTGACCCTACCATCAAAAAGCATGTGAAATTCTTCATCGAACTCGAAGGAATTTGAGGGGTTACCAGATCTACAGAGACGAGGAAGGCAAACAGAGCCACCACGTATTTGTGAGTGAGGATGATCTGCTGATATTGCGAGGAGTCTGGCTGCTGGGATGAGGGTCGCCTCCGCCAAACATTGAACCTCCACGATGTCGGCATTGGTCTCCCGAATTCGAAAAGGGTCAACCTCAGTCAATGAAATGCCAAGCCGAAACTAAGATTTTTTTTCCTTCCACATCCTTGCATTTGTCATCAGGCTCACTTTCAGAAAACAATATGAACTTCCCGAAATCATGCATGGCTCCTGCAACCACCACCCCAGCAAAGAGCCTGCAATGTTTGAATCCCCTGTTTTGGAATGCTGGCATGCTGACGCTTTGGAATTAGCGATGGTTCATCTACTTGACCGATCTCAGATCATGATTTTCGAGAAAAAGCTTTGATTTTTTGGGGGTTTAGGGTGAACTGCATGTTCAGTTATTTAATGTGGAGAAAAGGCTTGCAGGTGAAGACGATAGCAAGTGAAAGGGGGGGGTAGTGATAGTGGAAAGGGATACAGAAAGGTGTTGGCTGGTGACTTAGAATACCAAACAACCGATAACTATAACCGCCAACCGTTGTCTCCCAGGAAAAGTCCATCCATGGATTCAATTTTGAACTTCTTTCAACGATCTGGCAGCTGAAGTCTCCAGTGACTGTTTCATGCAAAATTCGCAGTTTCCAGGCCGCATACAAGTGCGTGAACTCATTCACTTCCAGCTCGGGTACCAAATGAGGTTGGGAAAGGCTTCCGAGTTGGGTGAAATCAGGTCATCATGGCAATTTTTCTCGGCTTTTTACTTCAGCAGTTGGCCTATTATTCATCATGTAACCTGCACATAATGAAGTGTACTGTAAACGTCAACAAAAAAAACGCCGTTTAACAAAAGCAATTATTCATCATACGTTTCATATTGACCACACTGATGTATCCCAATAGTGAGGCCACAAAAGTAGTGTACCCTGTAAAATCAGTGTCACTACAAAAAATTGATGTTCGTGAAAAATTCGAATTAGAGAGTAGTATTTCTGCCTGCACTAAGTTAAGATAGCATTACTTTGATAAATGAGGAGCACACGCACTCATCAAACGAATCAGTGTAAGGCAAAAACCAGCCTATGACAGGCACATTGACCGGTTTGCCATGCTGACATTATTGAAAATTTGAAATTTTGCTTTCATAGAAAGACAAACATCAGATATGGAGAGAGCAATTGAAATTTCATTTTTCTGACCAAGTACGAATTTTTTTTCAAAGAATTTTTGAAGTGTGCCGACGAATGGCTCAAAATAGTCTCCAAACTACCCCAAAACCATCAAAAAGAGTACCCATAATGGTCATCAGATCACCTATAGCAATCACAATACTTCCTCATATGGTTGCAACATTTTCTAATATTGACATGACATGATGGAATTAAAAAGTTGGTTCTTATAATGACTTTACAATGGAAAGGTGGAAGTTCCTAAAATTAATCTCTAATAACTCCATCACCATAATACAAAGCATTGATTCTCATCATCAATCTACATAATGAAGTCCTAACCTCATTAATTAGAAAACACCTGCCATGAATTGATAAAAAAAACTATAGTGGGTAGTTTTGTAGATGTCTGCATTAGAGAGTTGGCCTGTCATGGGCCAGTTTACCTTACTGCAGATGACAGGAGTAATGTGGACTCAGAAACTGACTCAGGAAAAAATAAGGTCAACTTTGGAGAGGGGCTCAAGGCTCAAGCATTCAGGATGGGGATATGGCACCTTGGAATCAGTCCTGAAGCCCTGAATCTTAAAATTCCATAATGTGCATCCTCATTCATTTTTACAAAGATACAAGCGAGGAACATACAATAAGTTGCCTAAGAAGAATCTGATGTGAGCTTGAATGTACAAGGTTGTATATGAGAGTCTATGAATGCTGATCTTGCATCAATTACATTCTGACCCAGGAAACTAGGTCTCACCCTCTTACAAATTGCCCTCCCATTAAGTTAAGGGCCTTCCCAATGAGGTTGCAGGGAACGCGTACTCACAGTTGCTCTAATCATTCATAGAGCAGCAGCTTCTGCTGCTATTTTAATAATCACGTCCTTGGATTGGATATAACTTGAGTTAGATCTAAATTTGAAGACCTGTCGCTAACTAAAGGGCCAAGTCAGGTCTGTCACAGGGTGGAAGTTTAAGTATCGGCGCTCCGGCCCTGCCCTGCCAGAAGGTACTATAAAGTAGTGTACGTGTATATCCAGCCCTCACTAGTAATGGAACTTCAAGGGGGGTAACAGTAGAATTCGAAAGTTACAACCTAATAACTCCCTCTACACTTGAAAACCTTCTGCCTGTCACAAGCCGGCACAAGCATTTCGATTCTACGCGGTCAAAACTGAAAATGTACATTCAAGTCTGTATATCAGGAGTGTTAAGCTAATTAAACCTCTCATAGTATTTACAGCTTCCTTTCCAACACGCCTCGTCTGAGACCCACTTAATTCCTTTGACGTAGAATCAATGAGTCTTGACCTCTAACCACAAGCTCTCGCTCCCACTCCTGGTGCTAAGTTATGATACAAAGAGAATCGTATCACAATCAACGCTCTCGATCGTCCTGCCACCGTAACTTGCAAGGCAACAAGCGAACGCAGCCACTGAAGACCTGAGTCAGTGTCTCACTCCTCGAGCTTGATCGACCCGGATGTTGTGAGGATTTGTTGCTGCAATTTGAGCTCCTCCAGTTCTGCAGAGACTTGCAGCATCGTGGGCCGCACCCGCACATCAAACGAAGTGCAAGACACCGCCAGTGTCAAAAAATCCTGAAGTGCTTCCCCATCTCCCGTTTTCGCAACAACCGGATCATACACGTCGCTGTACCGATTCTCTTTCGTCAGGCCCTTCACCCAGGAGACTAAGTTCCCCCCTTCCATCCCATGAAACGCCGGCCCAATGGGTCGTTTCCCCGACACGAGCTCCAGCATCACCACCCCAAAGCTGTAGACGTCTCCTTTCGCAGTCGCTCTCCAGGTCTGCCCATACTCGGGCGGCACGTATCCCGGTGTGCCGGCCACCACGGTACTCACATGCGTCATTTGCAGGTCCATGAGACGCGCTAACCCAAAGTCGGTCAAGCACGCGTCGAAATTCTCGTCCAAAAGAATGTTGCTGGTTTTCATGTCGCGGTGGATGATCAAGGGCTTACACTGGTGGTGAAGAAACGCCAGGCCTTGCGCTATGCCTGCCGCGATGCGTAACCGAAGTGGCCAGGAAAGAATGGCCGCGCGCTCCTCGCTCTCGTACAACCAGTCGTCCAAGCTTCCGTTGGTGAGGCACTTGTACACAAGTAAACGCTCTCTCGACCTGCAACAGTATCCCAGCAAGGGCACCAGATTGGGGTGCGTGATGAGCCCCAAAGTCTCCATCTCCGCTTGAAACTCTCGGTCCCCTTGAGCTCCATCGAGCACAAGTTTCTTAATGGCCACAACGCTGCCGTCTGCCAGCTTCGCCTTGTACACCATCCCAAACCCGCCATCACCGATGATCTTCGCCGAGCTGAAATTGTCAGTCGCGACGACGAGATCCGAGTATGTCAAGGCCTTGAGGGAGCCGAAGCATGTGATGGGAATGTAAAGGCGCATAGGGGACGAGTTGTACAGCCTGAAGTCGCTGTCCACGTCCATGAACACAGCGGCTTGCTTTCTTCCCAGCAAGTGCATCTTCCTACACTTCAAGAATAACAGAAACAGAGAGCCCACTGCGAGGAACAGTAAAATGCCACCGAAGACGCCAATGAGGGTGCAGGCTAGGACCAAGTGTTTTGCGAACCCGCTTGGGGTGGGAGGAAGCTCGGCAGGGGATGAGCTGGAGCAGAACCTCATTTCCTGCGCTAATTGAATCTGCGTCTCGTCTTTCCACCTGCAGAGCTTCGTGTCGTTGAGGTAAGCAGAGGGAACGAAGTTGCGAAAGGAAGAGTTGTAAGGCACGGGACCTTCTAACTCGGGGTTTCCTGAGAAGTTATAACTCCACAAAAAGCTCAGCTTGTTTAAGGAGCTCGGCAGCGAACCCGAGAGGTTGTTGTAAGAAAGCTGTAAGCTTTGGAGAGTGGGTGCCAGGGCCTCGAAAATATCTGGAATGGAGCCACTGAGGTGGTTGTGTTGCAAGTCGATGGTGATAAATGGAACATAGCTGAAGTTTTCCGGGATCGGGCCTGAGAGTCTGTTCTGTGACAGAAAAAGGCAAGACAGGTTAGACAGGTGCGGGGCTGGCACGGGAATCGGCCCCATGAAGCTGTTGTTGGAGAGCTGCCAGTAAGCCATCGAGACCCTGGTCCCTTTCAAAATCTCCAGCCACTGCGTCCGGCACATGTCATGGTTCAAATTTTTCGCCATGTTTTCAAAAGGTGGGTCCTCCCCTGGTATCCAACTCCGTGTCAGCGAGCACTCGCCAAAGCTGATAGGAGGGAAGTCATTCGCTTGCTGAATGGCTAAAAACGTGCTCGCCGCATCCACGCCCAGCGAAAACAAATCAGGCGGCATTTCCCCCGTCAAGAGATTGTTGCGCAGGTTCAGCCACAGCAGACTCGAGCACTTGGTCATTTCGGGTGGAATTGTGCCAGTCAGTTGGTTATCCGCCATCTGCAACCACAGGAGGCTCTGGAGGTTTCCAAACGAGGACGGCAGCGGTCCAGTAAAAAAGTTCACTGATAAATCCAGCCCTTGTAAGGCAGTCAAGTTGCCCAAAGTTGATGGCACCGAGCCAAAGAACTGGTTCCTCGCCAAGCGTAGGAACCGCAAGGAGGTCAGATTCGCAAGCTCTGGAGGAATTTCACCACTCAAACTGTTGTTACCCACGTCAAAGTGGTACAACGTAGGCGCTTGGGCAAGTTCAAGCGGAATCTTCCCCGAAATGTTGTTCGAGTGAGCAGAGAAGTAGCGAAGACTAGGCATCCGGCCCAACCACCTCGGTAGGGGTCCAGAGAGAGAATTCAAGCCCACATCAAACGCATAGAGCGACCGGCACTGCGTCACGTTTTCAGGGATTATCCCTGTGATGCGATTCCTGCCTAAACCCAAGCACTCCAGTTTCTGCAAGAGACCGAGCTCTGCTGGTATTGTGCCCGTCAGCAAGTTGCCTTGAAAGTTGAGATATGAAAGCTGACTGCAACTTCCCAGCGCAGTTGGAACGGCGCCGTCAAACCGGTTGAAGGAAAGGTCAAGGTGCGCCAGTTTAGGGCACCCAACGACATCTAGGACATCGGACAAATTTCCAGTCAATTCGTTTGAATGCACGTTCAGGACCTCCAGTCTGTTTAACAAGCGGCGTTGGCGACCCACGCTCAAGGTCAGGTCACCCGTGAAGTTGTTGTCGGCGAATTGCATCTCGAGGATGTTTATGCAACTCCATAGCTGCTGGGGCAGCGACCCTACCAGTTGATTCCCTGAGACGTTAAAGAACTCCAAGTTCCCGCAGTTGTCGAATATCTCTCCAGGGAGACTGCCTTGAAAATTATTGAAGGAGAGATCCAACGACTGCAACACATGCCATCGTGTCAAATTAGCACATTCTAGCATGTGTGAAGTAACTCAGACTGCAAAACTGGAGTGCGTCTCTGATGGACTAGAAAACGATACATTTCCCCAGTACAAGAAACTCGTATGAACAAACGCTTTTCTTCTCTAGAAAAAAGGTGTAGTAAAGAGCAGGAGTCATAACCATAAGCCATAACCACCAAATTTTCAAATGCAAACCGTAGAAAAGAATCCATGTTTTTTAAAAAGTATTATGCACAGCTTGAACTCGTAGCACTAGAGCCCGCCACGTGAGGGGCATTCCAGAAAACCTAGCTGCGTTACACTGGCAGGGTTTACAACCAAAACTGCCTTGATTACAATTGGTAGGGTTTAATGCAGGTAGGTTTTCTAGAATACCTCCGGCAGAGCCTCTTCTAGTTGACTTAGCTTCATGAGAAGAAAAATCATGTTCAAAACATTTAGGGGCTCAATGAGAAAGACTGAGGACAACTAAACTCCATCTCAATCCAAGCTTGAACTAACCTTGAGGTTGATACAGTTCCCGAGGTCGACAGGAATCCCTCCACTGAAGTTATTGTAAGCCAATGCTAACGATTGCAGACCTGTCAGATAGCCAAGACCAGAGGGCATGGATCCAGAGAGGTTGAAACGGGAAAAATCGATGACGGTGATTCGAAACTCTCCATTCGTATAGCCACATTCCACTCCATACCATCCACATGGTGAGGAGGCGTTGTCAGATAACCAACGTAATTTGATGTTATATGTCTCGTTTGAGAGCGCGCTGGCCCAGTCCTTCAAAGCTCGTTGGTCACTAATCAATGATTCTGCTGTAGTAGATTGCAAACCTAGATGTACAGACACGTTTCAGCGATTTCACGTCTAAGTAAGAGGCGCGATCGTGATTTCAGTGCAAATACTGACAAAAACCATCACCTATGATGTGGCAATGCTTGGAACCATTTGAACAAGGATTTTCTTTTCAGAAGAAGCTTCCAGAAGAATCATAATACGCATGAGAAGAGCCATTTCGCAGGGAAACCCTACATTGAACTTGACACCTGAAATGATTTTGCAACAAAAAACAAGAAAGTGGCCACGGCTAAGACTCACCTCTGACAATCACGGCCCCTGAACCTCCATCCGAAATTGCAAGAGACCCTCGCAAGGGTTCAGGCCCCGCGGCTACAGCCAGCGGTCGCGTAATCACCCACACCCCAAGTCCATAGAAGATGAGCTTCACCAGGAATGACAGCATTCTCCAGCTGCAATTAGCCCCAGGGAGATAAACTGGGTGCTTGCAGTTGGGCTCATCTGCAGCCGCCAATTTCATATCTCCCAGCGCCGCACACGGTCCACATATCCTGGGCAGTCCTAACCATCCCTTTAAAATAGGTTTGTTTGTCAAGGGACGACCACTAAGTTACTCCCCACAGCTCGAATTCACGGTCAGAATTCTCGTACATTGCACCACATGCAATTGGGCGCCGTACCTCGAAATGGACAGGATTCATGAAGACGACCCCCACAGCTTCTTCCTCAAAGTCGCCTCTTTGTCAAGAAGCCCTGGTAGAACCACCACCATCGATATCTTGCAACTAAACCACAAAAAGAACGCAAAATCGGGACTAGCCATACCCTCCACACGTCGCTTCAATCCTCTCAACCTCGTGGGCACTATAGCCACCGAAAGCTCACTCAAATCAAGCACCAGCACGAGCGCAATTCACCATATCCACTGGCCCGAAATCCTACCCTGGCTGCGCATGATCAGCAAACTCGTTGTAAGGAATCCCACCTCATCATCCCCCCTCCAGTTTCAACGGCAAATCACCTCCGCCGTTCTCGTCAAACTGAACCACGGGCTCTGTCTCTTTCATACCCAAGTCTAAGCTCCGTCTACCCCATGAAAAGCACCACAAATATCTGCCGAACTGCACCCACTCAGTTCCCAATTTGACCGTCACGCAGCGTGTGGTGGACTCCAACGCTCCCGCACGCACCCACTCGGAAGATCAATGGGGGAGTATCGATGAGCGGTAACTTCGTCTCCGTCCAACCCACACCTTCGACAGTCTGGAAGGTAAGGTAAGGCCCGAGTCAAAGAGGAAAAAAGACGATAGGCTTCCGTCTCTCTCGTTCAGTCAAGCTCTAACCTTAACTTATTGTTTTAGTTTCGTGACTTGGAGTGTGACTTTGTCAGTCCTTCCGGTTTGGGTTTCCTTTCCTCTTTTTTTTCTGTGAACTGACGGAAGCTGCCAGCAGGACGGCGGGTGCCGGAGCTCCACTGCGGTGCTCACTCAAAATCCGGGAGTTTCTGTCGAAGCTTGCGGCTTTTTCTATCGCCTCTGCCTTTCTTCATCATCGTCCGTCCATCGGCTCTCGGGCCGGGCGCTCGGCTTGCAGGAGCTGCTATTACCGGAATACGTGATTACGGGTTGCTTAAACTAATGTGGGGTTCACTTAACTAAGCCTTCTGTGGCTAATTCTGCTCTGAATCGGCCGGTTAAACTTTGTTCGGGAGTTGGTTAGATGTGACAGTTTACTTCCGGGTCCAGGAATTTACTTCCTCGTCCAGGAATTTACTTCCTCGTCCAGGAATTTACTTCCTCGGACTTTCAGTTTCAGTTTCATACTCGCTGTTCCGTCTGAAGTCTGAAGTCTGTAGTCTGTACCAGCCAGCACGCCCGCCCGACGACCTGGCGACCTCCCCCTTTGACTGGACTCCCCGTGAGAAAAATCAACCCCCACAGGCCCACAGAAATCTCTGGAAAGACCCAATGAAAGGTTTCTTTTGGGAGCAATGATTCTCTGGAAAGTGAAGACAAACAGAATTCGGGAGGGGGAAGATGCGGCGGGAGGCTCCTAAGGAACCGAACCCTGGACGTGGCTGAAGGGCAGGGGTTCCGCGAGTTCGCTGAACTCACGGGGACCGACTCCCCCGGTTGTTTTGTTACAAAATTTTAGGGTACTGTAGGGTTGCTCTGTTTTTCATGAACACACGGAGAGCGAGAGGGTTTAGGGTTTAAGCTCCAGAGTGAGAGCATGGTATCAAGCAGGGCTGTTTTTTTAGACCAGTGTCCCCTGATGGCTTCCCTACACATGCTAGTTTTGGAGGGACAAACTATCAGAAGTCAAATTTTGATAGGTTTGGCGAAATTTTTCTAGAAAAAAAAAGCCCTAGTTTCAACAGACTATAGGCATTGAGGATTTGGATGAACAAGGCTTGGGCTTTGAGACCTTTTTGGTTTTCTAAGGAAAAATGACCTTTCATTTTGTAGTTGATGAAGGGAGAAACACTCAATAATGCACTTGTGTTAGACCCTAGACTCATCCAAAAGTGTCCCTAGACTACAATTAATATATTCACCAACTACTTGACTCTAATTTGCTAATGCACTTTAAGGACACATACCAAATTTGATTGGTTCATTGCTAATTTTAGCAACATCCAGATTTAGGGGCAGATTGAACGATTTCAGTGGTCTAGGGAGCCAATACTTTGGAAAATCATAGAAATTCCATATGGCATTCAAAAAAAATTTATGATTTATGATTTTCACTCACTAATAATTTATTTTTTTAATTTAATGCCTTTGATTATGCTGAATTCCTTATTTAGACATTTTTTGATGTTTCCATTGTAATTTTTGTCTTTATTAACCTCTCATAGCTAATAGGGGATGTCTCATAGATTTCCTTACCCAACCCCAAGTTAATGTCTATATAGGCCTTTGAAACTATGTCCTTGCTCTAGGAAAAGAAGCCCATCAACCCATTGTCATTGACTTGGTCACTATGCTTAGGTATACTTATTTGATTCACAAATTTTTTACAACAACAAATGGGAAATCAAAGAATATTGTACAAATATTTTGGTCAACTCATTTTTTGAAAAAAAATTCAAATATTAGAGGGGGGGTCAAAGTAATATCACCTAGCTTCCCATTATAGATCCTAGAAGAAACTAGCTATCTTTCGGGTAGTAACCTTTGTATGCTTAACTCAATTCCAATGAGAATCTAAAAAGTGTCCCTTTACATCTTTTTCCATGTATAGAATTCATATAGTAGTATTAATTGAAGTCATAACTAAGGTCATAACTTTTCATTCCAATTCAAAACCTTTGAAATCCAATTACACTTATACTATATTAAAATACAAAATTGTTAAATTGAAGCTAAAATTAGGGATTGTAATTGGGCTTTGGTTCATAATGGGTATGCCATAAAGAATCTACCTACCTTCATGTCTTTTGATGTTCTATCTACCTTATTTCTCAAATAGTATTTTTCGAAATTTTGGATGAAAAGATTGGACTACATTCATATATTGCATGTTTTCATCTACTCCCATTGATGAGGATAGCTTCATTTCATCTTTCTAGTGAAATTTGTTATTTAGAACATTCACAATATATGAAGAAAAAACAAATTATAATGGGTAAACCCCCACCCACCCACCACATTATTGCTACTATGTATAGTTAGAATAGTCAAAATTTCACATTTTTTTTGTTGGTAAGTGAAAGGAATCCCCAACACAAAAGAAAACAATAACATTTGGATATCATATATGCATAAGTTATGAAGGCTCAAAGTTTTGTTTGAAGGATAGATAACCTCAAATTGTTTCTTCCACATAATTACATATTAATTTTGGAGATGTATCCAAAGTGATGATAGCATTTTTTTATTTGTTTTGTTTTGTTTGGGGGGGGGGGATTGGCATATTTGGGATAAGGTAGGAGGCTCTAAAAGCGTTGAAGCTCTAAAGTCATTCATGACTTTAAATGTACACTATTTGTATATGTGTTTTTTTAAAGCTTCAAGTAATGTACATTTTAGGAGGTGGGCGATTTTAAGGCCCTATGCCATTTCAACTTCAATTTTCATAACTAATTCCACAAAGTTCCAAAAAATATGAAACAACTTGATTTAGATGCCAATTCCACTTGCCTTCTAAGGAAAAATTTTGAAAAATATTTCAAGATGTTTTACCTCTCCAAAAATTCACTTCTAGCCATTACATGGTTAGTTTATGTATTAGATAACCTTCGAGCCGCGGTAGCAGTGAGAAGTTTATTGGACATAACGGGTTGTTCACTTTTCACTCACAACCTTTGATCTTCATGATCCAAGGGTGTAGGAAGGCAAGTTGAAAGGAGAGAAGGTTATGAGATACGACTTTTGATGGTGATGGGTAGCCCATGGTATAGAGCCACGTTAGCATTGAAAAGTCAACAAACGGTCTACCTTACCCACCTTCCCTTCATTACACGCAACCCATTAGAGTACTGTAGCCACAGCCCTATTTGTTGAGTCTGTACCACCACAGGAAGTTATAAAATGTTTTGTCAACTTTGTGTGTCCAACAGTGGCTTCTTAACTAATAAGTTAGACTAGCATGTACTATTGGATGGTTTGAAAAGAGTGTGGCCGTAAAGCTTGTAAAGTTCATCACCATACATGAGCTCCAGTTTAATTTTTGTAAGAAGGCAGCTATAGCTGCTCTACAAAACTATTCAGTTGTAAGGAAACAAACCTTAATGAAGGCTTCGTAATAACCAGCTCTGATTGTGTGCGTCGGCCTGGTCGAACGTGTTTCATCCACGAGCAGGATACTTCGATTGTAATCACACAATATTCATCCATGAAGGCTACAATTATGAGACTTTTCATCTGTGGATAGAGCTGGTTACGTCGTGTAACCTTCTCGCCACCTCCCGGCGGCTCAAAGGTTACCTAGTCCATTATATAACTAACTTCTAATAATAATCACCATATTGTTTTGGGGGCAATAAGTTGGGGAATGTGAATTACACAACCTATTTGCAATATAATTGAACTAAAGGAGAACCACTCATAACCAACCAACACCCCATAGCCAATCTAGATTCACATATTTCCAATCAAGGCTAAAATGTGTTTTTTCCCTCCTTTTCAAAGTTGAGACTCAAAATTTCATGACACATGTTCCAAAGTAGTGTGCAAGAAGTAGGAAGTAGTGAGTAGGAAAGTAGTTTTTTGAATGATCAAAATTAGAAAAGTTTAGACATTGGCTATGGGTTTGGCACACTTTTTGCCTATCAAAATTCATAGAGATTTCAATTAATGTGATAAAATTACCAAAGTTTTTGCAATCCCCATTATTTCTATCATTGCACCTTTGAAAATATTTTGTTTTGCCTTGCACTACACCAGATCATGTCTAGAATACCTTAACCCCTAAAAGCCCAAGGGGTTAGGACAAAACACAAATGTATTATAAAATATAAGTGTTACAACTTTTTTGAAGTGAGTATCAAAGAAGATAATGTAAAGCACAAAAAGTAGAAAGTATCCATACGATCAAAGTAAAAAAACTATTTTTAGATTATTTTTAAATGAATTTTGAAGATATAACTTCAAAAATTCACCAAATATACAATTTCTATTTTTAGGATTTGAATTTTTTTTTGATTGGTCAAAATTGTGTTTTTTATTGATTTATAAAAAAGTGAAAAATATTTAACCTCTAAAAGCCCAAGGGATTAAGACAAAATACAAATGTGTTATAAAATATAAGCTTTACAACTTTTTTGAAGTTAGCATCAAAGAAGATAATGTAAAGCACAAAAAGTAGAAAGTATCCATATGATCAAAATTTTAAAAATATTTATAGATTCTCTTCAAATGAATTTTGAAGATATAACTTCAAAAATTCACCAAAAATACAATTTCTATTTTTAGGATTTGAAATTTTTTTTTTATTGGTCATAATTGTGTTTTTTATTGATTTGTTAAAAAATAAAAAGTATTTACTAATGAGAGCATCAGTACTTCCCCCAAATAGTAAGTTTTTCAACACTAAGCAATTTTAGACACTTTGCACTATTTCTCCTTTTTTTTCCTATAGCTTTTGTTTGACCATGCTGATCTTAGTTTTGAATATCAATGTTGAAAGAAAACCTAATTTTTTCAAAACTGAAAAGAAAAATTTGAAAAAAGTTTTTTTTTGCCCAAAAATTCTGTCCGAAGTCAGACATCGACTAGAAAATGGTCGTTTGAGCGCTTAGGGGTTAAATGATTGGTTATAGGTTGATCTACCTTACTATAGTGCACCCTACGCCATTGTGATAGGCAAAATAAAGAGTAGAAGTGATTATCTTAATTTCTTAATTTATAAAAACTTTGAAATTCAATATCTTTCACACTATAGGTTCAAACACCACAAAACAAAGTTTGCCTACCCTTCTTGCAAAGAACTTTGTAATGATAGGAAGAACACAATTAGTACACACAATTGAAGAGATTTCAACATAATAAACCAAGCAAACAAGCTAAATTTAATTATAACCGTAACCTAATGTAATGGCATCTTTAGTCATTCCTTTCCTTTCTTTTCTATCTAGAGGTTGGACATTGATTTTAAGGTAGGGGGTCCATAAACGAAACATCTAAGGATTGGAATTGAATTTTGGAGAGGTAAAACATCTTGAAGTACTTTTCAGTAAAATTTCCTTGAAAGACAAGTGGAATAGACATCTTACCCAACTTGTTTCTTATTTTTTTTGGAGCTTTGTGGAATTAGTTACAAATTTTTAAAGATGAAAAAAAGTGATCATCTATGATTGTCACCTAAAATGTGTTGAAGAAAGTAAATATACCTATGAGTCATGTTTGCTTTGAATGCCTAGTCAAAGTTCAAGCCACTACCTTAGATGTCTTTGAAGAGACAATTTTTCATTAGCATCAATCAAAACAAGATTGAAGTTCAACATTGGTTCCTTTTCTTCAAGGGAAATTCAACATGAAGAAAAAAAGTGACTCCTCCAAATTGAAATCAAAAAATTCACAACTCATTAAATGAAATTTGAGGCCTCCAAGAGATTTCAAGTTCTCACAATCTGGGAAACATAGAAACTACAAAAATGTAGGAATCTAACGTAGTCACAACTATGCCACATCATTCATTTATATTTATTTTTTGGGGTAAATATTGGCTTGAACAACAGCCATTTCAAGGACTATTTCAGGAACAGACCTAAAACAGCCCTGTCGAGGTCTCAAATTTCATCTAATGTCTTTTCCTTGCGTGAGTGGTCACCGACTTGATGTGAATCATAAGAAATAAAACAAGCAATGAAATTTCGTTTCATTCATGTAAAAAAAATTTAAGAAATAAAACAAGTAAGTTAAGAGTACTGGCCCTGTTCACATGATCACAGCAAGTGATCCAACGGACTTCAAATGAATGATGGTAACAGGGAATTAGTGATGAGTCCTGGCTCATTTCATGGTGCCAGTGCAATTTCAAAGCCATTGACACTTGCAACTAAGTGAGGCAGAAGGGCAGAACTGAAGCCCTCTCTCCCTTAACTTACTATGGAGAAATGGAGTTCAGTTTCATTTGTGAGAATTTATTTATATACTCATGTTTTAAATTCTTTCAAACAAAAAGCTGAAGTCTCCATCCTCCATACAAATACTGTAAGTCCTAAGTTTTAAAGCTTCAAATGTGGCGGAGGTTGACGAAAGTTAAGGTCCGCCAATTGTACATGTGAGAAATGCTGTTGCACCTGCAGCTAGAATTATTGACTTAACTTACATAATAATGTTGAGAAGTATGCCGTCAAGTGTTGCACATGAGTAAACATGTTCTGCCACATTGCAGAGGAGGGCAGGAAGCTTTCAGTTGCCTTCAAATTGTGCAAAAGTGAAGACTGACGTGGGCTGGTCATTTTGTAAGGTAAGAGGTCCTACAATGGACCATCTAAGGACTGAAACAGAATTTCAGGGAGGTAAAACTTCTAGAAATATTTTTCTATAAATTTTCGTTGAAAGGCAAGTAGAATTGACATCTTACCCAAGTTGTTTCATATTTTTCTGAACTTTGTGGAATTAGTTATCAAATTTTGAAGTTGAAAGGGCATAGGCCTTTAAAATGGTAGCCTAGCTAAAATGTACACTGTCAATACATTGCTGAAGGCTATGAAAATGAAACATGTACAAGTATTGTACATTTAAGATAAGGCACCATTTTAGAACCTACTCCATTTAAGAGCCTTCTACCTTAGTTTGTACTTTTTTCATTTGGCAATGAAATCCCAGTTCATTTGTTTCAAGAGTAAAAATAAAAATAAAGACATGAGTATTTTGCTTTCTTATTGAAATGGAATTTTTTTTAGTTTGTTAAAAAAAATAAAGTAAAATAAAATAAAGACATGATGATCAGCCTAGTTGTCATCTAGATCCATATTTGTAAATATTGAGGTGGCCACCCAAAAATATGCCATTGAAGCTATAATTGTCATCTTCATTCACTTTATGTGCATCTCTAAATTCAATTATGTATTGATATGAAAGAAACTATTTTAGAATCTAATTTTGTTCCTTCTTGACTTTGGTATGTAGTATCTAAATAAAATGTTCTTTACCATGTTGGAACCTCCTTTTTGATGCCAACAACTTTTAAAAATGTACAAATTTGACTATTCTAACAATAGAAACTAGGCATAGAAGGTAAAATGTGGTGGTTTGGAGGATACCCAATTTAAGGGTAAATTGCTTTGTAGAATACAATCCTAATGACCCCCATTCATCAATGGTAGAATGGGGATTGTAGATGCATTAGAAAAGAATTGAACCCAAAAAGAGGCCTCGAGTTTTCTTACCAATTTTAGCACTAATTGGATGTAATTGCATGAGTATGGAAGCAATCATATGTGGCATTACACCCACCACTTGGCATGTGCTCCATCCTTCATGAAGAAACCATCATGAGACAACCACCACTTGGCATGTACTCCATCCTTCATGAGGAAATCATCATGAGATTTATGATATCTTGAAGTTATATTGGGTAATGATGGTGAATTTTTGAATTCATAGTGCAATTTTTGGCCAATTAGTGAATTTAGAAGGCTCTTCCCATCCACTAATTCATGAGATCATGGAGATGGATTGAGTAATGATGACTAATTTTTGAATTCATCATAGAATTCTTGGCCTAATTAGTAAATTGTGAAGGCTCTTTCCATCCAAATTTTTGCATTACAAAGCTGTCTCTTTTGGGGTTCAAGTATTTTCTAATGTTTTGGAGTCCCTACTCCACCATTGATGAGGGCTTCATTGACCATGACTCCAAGTAGAAGCTGGCCCTAATGTAGGCACTCCAAATGTACCACTTATCCAAAACTGCCATCATCATTCTAGAGACATCTTCAAAATCAATATGTATCTATCCAGAAGGAATGATTTGACAACCTCTACCAAAAAATTTGACCCTTCACAACTTTTGCTTTAGGTATCAAAATGCCATTTTCTTTAGTGCATTAGAACCTCCTTTCATTTGTTGACAAGAAATTTGAAATTTTGACTAATAATAGTCATTAGACACAATAGCAAAAAAGAAGTGGTTTGGGGGGATAAAATAATTAGTGCAAATATTTGAGTAGTGTGAGTTGGGCCTCACATACTATTTGAATGAATTAGATTAATTTTTTGTGAACATTTGGTTGAATTTTAATTAAAATTAGAATGAACATGATGAAAATCGGACAACACTTACATTACTTGAGATTTGATGAAAATAATTTAGATCCAACTATATAAGTGCAAGTTTGTATTATCATCTAGAGGTGCAATAATTGAATCAAGTCTAATCTAGACATTTAGAGAGTTATTTAGAAGTGTACTCAAATGATATGTGTGCCACCTATTGTGCCAATATCTATTAAAAGTACAATCAACCTCTCACTTCTTATGCATTATGTAATTGTTTGTTCTTACATATACAAAGTTTTGTGTTCATTTTCTCATGGTGAATAAAATTTGACAAATTTCAAAAGTAAAGTTGTGAACACATGTCAAAGTATATTTAGAAGTTCATTCGTCTCACAAAACAATGCAATACAACTTCAAACTTTATATACAAATATGAATCTAGATAAGATTATATTTAGGCCTTGATTGGAGAAATATTTATATCATAATAGACTTTGTTATAGGGCAACAAATGAATTCCATGCTAATTAAGATTGACTCAAATAAATTATAATTTATACTTGCTATTTTAGACTAATTACATCTCTAGGAGATTACTAGTTGTAAGATTTGATATTCCTTTGCATCTAATACATGTTTTATAGGTGGTATTAATATAGAACATCCTAATATGAAATACTTTTTAAAATTTTATCCTTAAACAATAATTGTCCTTAATTAATTCTAAATTCTGAATTTATTTTGAATTAGTCTATCTTACTCATATTCTTTTAATTTTTTGGCAACTTCATTCAATCTCATGGGTACAAAAGAACATTTTTGACTTTTGTGTTTTCAAAGTCACTAATATGAGTACTTAATACTAAAAACTAAACACAAATCTCATAGTTCTACAAACACAATTTTGCAACTTTGCATTCATTTATGCCCTGTCTATGTGAGCAATTAAATTTACAAATTCACTACCAATATTTACTATTAAATATCCAAAATTCATATACCCCAAATCTTTGATGATTAAATTTTTTAATTTAATCCTTCTTCATGAATAATCTTTTATAATAACGCAATGGTATGATGAATTTGTAAAATCTAATCATACTTTGGAAATACATACTTTAACAAAAATTCATATAAATCATATCCCAACTAAATTTGTTCTCATCCTAAATCCTTCACTCTATTTTGTCACCACAAATGAGTTACTTTTTAGTATTTTATTTCAAATCACACCTTTTTATAAGTTGCAAAGGTTTCAAATATTTTTGTAAAGAATTGAAATTAGTGTTGATTTTTTTTTAAATATTTGAATAATTCTCATCAAATACAAACAAAATACTTGTAAATTTTGAAATTTTTACTCAATGTATACATTGTGGTGAAAAATATGATGATGTGCATTAAATTTTTTCATAATATTTTTAGAAACTCAATTAAAGTAAATTCAAACTACAATAAAATACATATTTGAAATGATATTTTTGAAGTAAGTTTCCAATCATGTAGAAATTAAACTTGATAAACTTTACTTTGTTGGTTTTGCTTATCATTTAAAAATGACAAAATAAAATTTTAGTAATTCAATGCTAAAAGTGCTAACATATGGTTCAAGATGACTATAAGCTACCGGATGATGGTTGAGATATACCAAACCAAATGACTTTATTATAGGTTAAAACCTAGTGGCGATAGGTGGTTTACCTTGCGTGAAAGAAGCCCCTCTTTCTAATGGAAATCTTTGCACCATGGCTTCTTCAATACACTTGTTTCAAGAAAAACAAACTAAAGATTTGAATTTAATCCAAAGAATAAGGTGGATATACCATTAGAAAAGTTATCCACACAATTTTGGATGATAATAATTCAATGTTAGAAGTTATTTGTCCATTAGTATACCACTTCTGACTTCTCTCATCTCACATCTTCAATCCTAAAATAACACCTAGGACAATTTGTATCTTATAGAGCTAAAAAAGACAATTTTTTAAATCTTTAGTAATTGTTTTGGAGATCCACTTGAAGAAGATGGTGATGCAAAATCCTTCTTCGTAATACTATTGACTTTTCCTTATGAGAAGATGCTTAGTCGTGATAAATTACCAACTTTGTAGTGCAATTTGACTACTTATGACTCTTTATTCTTAATTTAATTTTTGTCCCTAAAGAATATAGTTTTTGAATTTAACTCCAACCAATCAATAGAACAATCAATAGAACACTAGGGATTTGTCTTTTGTTGTATGCAACCCCCATCTACAAAATCCATCCACATTATTAATATAGTGTATAAGAGAAGGTGAGATGGCAATTAATACTTTCAATGAAACAATATCATGGCAAAATCAAATCACTTAGTAATAAGTAAGTTATTAATCACTAAATATGACCCACCTATGACAAAAACAATCATTGTATTGTATGTGGATCACTACTAACATATCCATTAAATGTTTTCTTATTGTTTTTTGTTGTACAATTCCTTCACAATATGTTTTTTGACAAATTTTGACAAGTGTCCACTTAACTACTGATATGGTCTAAAATTTTTCACACCATTTCATCTACTAGATGATATGGTGTAGAATATTCCATACCATTTTATTGAAGGAAAGGCAATCAAGATTGTTGCTACTTAATGCTACGAATGAAATGAAGTTTATTAACCCCTGAACAACATATCTATAATCATTGATTTTAAGTATCAGTGCCAATCACTCAATTTGTTGCCATTTCACATGTAGATATGTATGAAAAATTTTCTACTTATTTTTCAGAGATGAAGTTACATGCCTTCTTTACTATAGAAATTTTTTACATTTTATTGTTGAAAATTGATTTTTGAGAGAATTTTTGAAGAAAAAGTGAAGAAAAATCCACATCAAATGGAAAATTATTTTTTTTAAATTTGAAAATTTTCTCATCATTGTATATTACAATGACAAACATCATAGCATAATTTAAATTTCCATATCATTCTATAAATAGAATGTGGTAAACATTGAAAATACATCTGAAATTAAAATTGCAATAAAAATTTGAATTTTAGGTTTTCTTCTAAAATTCAAATTGGAAGAGAAACTAGCATAGATGACCTTCATTTTGTAAGTTGGAATCAAACTAACTAAATATCATTTTTGTGGAGAAATTTCAGATTTAGGGTAGGAAGTAGCAACTTTCCAAAATACATTGAAAATAGATTATTTTGTGATCCTTTTCTTTTACTAACTTCTCATTCACGAGAAGCCACAAACACTAGCAAGACTACAAAGTCAATTAGGTACTCTTCATAACCCTCCATGAAAGGTCAATAAGACAAAAAATGGATGAAAAAAACTTTTAGCCCCTCTCCACATGGTCTTTTGTTCATGCAAATGCCACGAAATGGTGTTGCCGGCAGTTCACGGTTAAGTCTAAGTTAAGGTAGAACCACCCGTAACCAATCATTTAAAGTATTTTAGACATGATCTAGTGTAGTATAAAGCAAAACAAATATTTTCAAAGGTGTAAAGATAAAAATGATGGCAATTACAAAAACTTTGGTAATTTTATCACATGAATTGAAATTACTATGAATTTTTGAAGGCATAAAGTGTGCTTGACCAAATGCCAATCTATAGAGTCTTCTAATTTTGATCACCCCAAAAACTACATTTTTATTCATTCTTCTCTACTTTCTTGTACACTACTTTGGAACATGTGCCATGAACTTTTAGTCTCAACTTTAAAAATGAGAAAAAAACTCATTCTAGCCTTGGTTGGAAATATGTCCATCAATAGGTTGGCTATGGTTGGCTATGGGGGGCCAATTGGTTATAGGTGGTTCTACCTTAGTTTCTAATCCAACTAAACTTTTTATTCAAATTGCTAAAATCGAATCTTTTAATGCAATCAACCAGTGGTCTCGTTTACACTATCATCTACATCCATGACAAAATCTTCATGTCTTATGAGCTGATTCTAAATTTTTATATAATTTCCATACTTTTTCTTTAGAAATTGATGATAACTTCAAATTTTCGCTAAGGAAAATCTAAATATTTTGATGACTTAACTTACAATACCTTACAATTGGGAAAGGAATCATACTAGATCAATTTGTGCAACAGAATATGACATCATTAATGAGGGCACATTAAGTATAGAGGAATGCTGACTGTAAATTGTTCACTACAGTAGTTAACACATGAATTTCAAATTCAAAAATGTTTTAATGTTGCGTATAAATTATAGTTGTTGACGAGTTCAACGACAGTAGTAACTTACTAACTTAAGCCATCCCCCAAACCCGTTTTATTTGTTTAAAAAAGAAAAACATCCTCCAAAGGAAGGCATTTATCTCAGCTGAGAACGATAGGATTGGTTCATTTGGTTTGGCTGGTACTTTCGCCTGTAGTGTTTATGGAAGCACCTCTGGAAAGACATTAGTTGGGAACTAAAACTGTCTTTTGGATGACATGTTAAAAAATGAATAGTTTTCGTCTAAGGTAGGTACACCCAAAAGCGCCAGTTTTTCATACTGTGCCTAGTTCCTGTTATTAGCTAGTTCAGATTTTTATACAGTCTTGTGGCCAAGTGAAAGCATGTTCCAACGCACCAAAGAACGCAGGATTTGGACACCGTATGCAAAAGTTATTCACAGTCAAAGTCTGTTTCTGAAACCGCCATCTACAGCCTGCGAACATGACTGATTTTGAAAATGTATGTGCACTGTAGATGGCGGTTTAAGAAACAGGGCGCTTTTGGGTGTACCTACCTTATTTGGAGATGGTATTTGGAGAGGGTGCAACTTGATTAATACTTTATTACCATTAGAGTAGGGATTGTGACACTCTTCCCAAGAATGAAACTTTTATGAAGAATGAGAAGGTGTGGAGTGTAAAAGAGAAGTCAATAGGAGCTCTTTCCTATGAAGATGGTGTCACTCTGTTTTTCATTGTGTGAAGAGTAGGGGTAGTCAAACCTTCTTCATTGCTTGCGTGTTCTTCAAAGAATAGGGATGTAGTTTAACATTGGCTTTTTGTTGGCTTTCAACAAGAGAATATTCTTGTACTATGAAAGCTTTTCTACGTCCACCTATTTTTTTTCCAGAGATCAATAATAGAAATGGGGCTTTCATAGAACAAGTACATTGTACCCTACTCTACACTTTCACCTCCTTCAAGTACTAAGGATTTCATTGTTGTTGCTTTCACTTCCTCGCTTCTTCTTGTTGGTTCTTTCTACTACATTCTTGTTGCTTTTGCATGACTTTCAGTGTCTCCAAGTTCATTGCATGATCCATTCTCCATTCCCATCTTTTGCTTGTAAAAAAAGTGTGTCACACATTCTTAGTGGATTTGGGCTTCCCATTATCTCTTCTTTTTTCACATTTTTTCAAAGTTTTTTCATATAGTGAAGAAAGTGTGACCATCCCTGATGAGACTCAAGATGGCTTCTCAATCTTCGCCAATTTCCAATCTCAATGCCCATTCTTTATCAAAATCCTTTAAGAATAAAAAAATTCTCAATCTTTAGAAAATGGACCCTTCACAATTTTAAAAGAGTCAAAGTTCCAAGTCTTCATTCTCTACAGATTGAGGATGAGGAAAAGAAAGCGTGACAAACCCTACTATTTCTACAAAATTTAGTTAAATTGAAGTGATATTAGTTGATTTTTGTTTTATATAGGATATTGAAAAATTATAATTTATACATTGCATTTTAGCATTTCAATTTTTTTTGTAAAACTTGATTTTGACATTGAAAGTGAAGTATTTTGTTCAAGAGCAAAATGAACAATATATAGCTTTTAGAATATGATTTCAACATTGTTTTAAAATTTTCAAAAAATTCTTAAAGAGGAGCGTTTTGTTGAAATTTAAAGATGAAGATCTATAACTATGTTTCTATACAAAAAATGCAACAAAAGTTATCTTTCTTTATGTAGAAGTTTGTTATAGTATAACGTACTTTTGTTAAAAAGAATTCATTCTAAAAAATGAAAATGAAAGTGTATCCTCATAAATATGGAAGATGTTGAATTCTTCTAAAGTCCAATGACCTATTTCCATTAAAAAATTTCATTTGTATTTCAAAGAGCCTAAAAAAATTTCAAACTATTTTTTTTCCAATGTTTAACAGACCAATATAAAATTATGTAGAAGAAATTTCAAAAACTTTGACAATGAAGATTGTAAGATATTTGCATTCAAGTTGAATAAAAGAGTTGTTTTTGTACCTTCTTTGACTAATTTACAAGACTTTGAATCTCCTTAACTTAAAGTTTATATACTACTTAAAGTTTAAAATTGCAGTCATTTTGCATCTTAAATAATACAAGTATGGAGGGTGGAATGGGGCTATGTAACAAAATACATTGTGTAGAATGAAATTAATTAATTCATTGTTTTGAGCTCATTGTGATAATTTGTCACAATAACAATGAGCTCAAAAGAGGCAACAACTGCTCTCTAAAAGATAGAATTGAAATACACTAATTGCAATGGTTTAATTGTTTAAGCAAGAAAATTTAACATCATGAATCTTTTTTTTTGCAAAATTGTGAAAATTGATTTTAAAAAATAAATTAAATGCTTTATTCACTAAAGAAGATTGCCTACAAGACAAGAAATTCCATAGCTTTTACATTACTAGTCTAAATGGAATGAATCAAAACTTTCAATGTAAATAAGAATATAGAATACAATGCAATTCAAATGATAATTTTAAAATTTTGTATATATTTTTTTAATACCTTATAATTTCCTTTTTGAATTTAGGATAGCATAATTCTTGTCCCATGTACCAATTGAAATAAAATTATATTCAATAAAACCTAATCTAATTTTCTATCTCAAGAAGAGATTTCTAAATGTAACTACAAAATATGAAACCTAAAGAGTTTACATAAAATCCATTGTGTTTCTTGCATGGATAGCGAGACTTTAGATATTACTCCCTTTGTCCTACATATACCTTCCAAAAATCTTTCCCTTGAGGAATTAACTATATTTTCAATCATAGTGCCACCAATATTTAGTGCATTTGACAATGAGTAACCTATCCCTTAGATCTCAAGCTTGGACATTGTTGCATTGTATAGTGAGGTACCAATCAAAATGTTGTTTTCGAATTCGCAGTGAGAAAAATTTCAGTACTACCAACTTTGAAAGCCTCCCGAGAGCTCAAAAATTGGTATTTTACCATGAAAATTTTACCAAAGCATCATCTTTAAGTTGATTATATTTATGGAAAATTTCAAGGCCAACACATTTACCGAAAAAAATTATTCAGAATCTACCAACATGGGTAGTGGTGCAAAACATTTCACTACTTTCAACTTTGACACCTTCCTAAGGATTGAGTTTTTTTTCTTTTGCCATGAAATTTTTATCATGAAACAATTTCTATGTTTTTAATATGTATAAAAAATTTCAAGGAATTTTTTTCTAAGAAGATATTTGAAATCTTCCAACAGGTGTAGTTTTGAGAGTTTTTTTATAATTGCCAACTTTGACACCTCCCAAGGACTGGAAAATTGGTTTATTACCATGAATTTTTTTTTGTGATGTCATCTCTATATTGATAATATGTGCTACAAATTTCAAATTCAAATGAATTACCAAAAAAAAAGATATACAAAATCTCCCAACATGTGTAGTTGTGAGGAGGAGTTTTTGAGCCCTTAGTATAGTGTTATTTTGTGGAGCAAAGTTTGACATGAATGTAAAAACTCAATCTCACAACTACACATGCTGAGAGATTTTGAATATCTTTTTTTGGGTAAGTGTTTTGAACTTGAAATTTGAAATATATATTATCAACATAAAATTGATCTTATCTAAAAAGAATCATGTTAAATAGAAAAAAATTCAGCCCTAAGGAGGGTGTCAAAGTTGGCAATAGTGAAAATTTTCTCTCAACTACACATGTTGGGAGATTTTGTATATTTTGTTTTTGGTAATTCATTTGAATTTGAAATTTGTAGCACATATTATCAATATAGAGATGACTTCACAAAAAAAATTCATGATAAGAATCCAATTTTTCAGCCCTTGGGAGGGTGTCAAAGTTGGCAATTATGAAAATTTTCTCAAAACTACACGTGTTGGGAGATTTCAAATATCTTCTTAAAAAGAAAATTTTTTACCTTGAAATTTTTTATACATATTAAAGACATAGAGATTGTTTTATGACAAACTTTCATGGCAAAATAAAAAAAACTCAATCCTTAGGAAGGTGTCAAAGTTGAAAGTAGTGAAATATTTTGCACCACTACCTATATTGGTAGATTTTGAATAACTTTTTTTCAATGAACATTGTCTTGGCCTTGAATTTTTTCATAAATATAATCAACTTAAAGATGATGTTGTGGTAAAAATTTTGTGGTAAAATACCAATTTTGAGCTCTCGGGAGGCTTTCAAAGTTTGTAGTACTTAAATTTTTCTCATTGCGAATTCGAAAACGACATTTTGATTGGTACCCCAGTATACATGTGTATACTATATACAAATTTATATTTGTTGTTGAAATAAAGGGTTTTTTTGGGAGCCTAATCCATCCATATGGAGTGGGTTCTACATTTTTTTAATCTCTATTAGACAACTATTTGGCATTGGTTTGCTTAACCCCTAGAGGTCTTTTACTATGTTTCCACCAAAATTGCTCCAAAATTGTCATTTCTAGTACAACTACCAAAATTTAGGAAAAAACATTTTTGGAATAATATAACTGTATGATCTTTTAGTGAACTAGTTTGAAAAGATGTATATAATTTTTTAGAAAGTTTCACCGTGTAGATTGCAAGATATTAGTGTTTGAAGTTACAAGAATCCTTTTTTTACTACTACAAAAATCTAGACAGCTTCACTTCAGAAGGCCATATTTGTATAAACAAGTGTTCAAAATGGTTACTCTTTGCATTCATTCTTCAATTGAAGTTGGCTACATGCTTGAAAATTTTCAAATCATTTGGAATTGTACAACATGTACAAAAAAAATAGTAAGTAGAAAGAAGTAGAGAATGATTGAAAATACTAAATTGTTAACAATTTATTTATTGAATTGAAAAATGCCAATCCCAATGGTTTAAATGTTGTAATTTTGTAATAAAAAATCTACACTCAATGTTTTTATTATTTTTCAAAAATATTGAAAATTGAGTAAAATAAAGGACTTCAAAGTTTATTTTAGAGTAGAGAATCCATAACTACCTACAAATTAAAATTCTTCATAACTTTTGACTCATTAATCCAAATGGAATTATTCAAAGCTTTTGCGTATATATAAATCTATAAAACCAATTTCAAATTTTGGTTTCCAAAAAAAATGATTTTTTTTTATCTGCCCGAATCGCCTAAGTTGAGAAACAAACAACATATTCTGCAATAACTTTTCAACCATATAGTCAAAAGTCACAAAATTGTTGAGCTTTAAAGATACTTCTTGTTCACGCCTTCTACTAAAGTTTGGTTTCAAAACATGAAAATCTCTAGTCACACATACCTGCCCAAAATTGCTATATTGCCAAAAAAAGGCATATTGGTTCCTTAGGAGTTAATTATATACTTAAAGGCATTTTGAGATTTTAGTTTGTGTTTGAAGTTTTTTTTTAAAAAGCATTAGATGAAATTTGAAGTCTCCAAAAGATTGCGAGTCTCTAGAGTATGGGAGCCTAGAAATTGCCATAGTGACACAGAATTGTAGGAATCCTACGTGATTGAGAGATTGCCACGTCATTAAATTTATTTTTTTGGAAACAGAAATTGGAATTTTTGTTGGAATTTTTGTTTCATATTTTAGGACCCAAATTTTTTCTATTCTTAATTTTAATTTTTTTTTTGAGGTAAATGTTGGCCTGACAATAGTCAGTAATATTAGGAATAGTTTCAGAAACAAACCCGAAATGACCCTCTAGAGGTCTCAAATTTCATCTAATGGTGGAGTTTGATTTACCTTTCTTTTGGATTTTTTTTAAGGACTAGAAGTCCACGTAAGAAATAAGGATAAAATTTTGAGAGAAAAGAGAAGGCTAATAGATGAATTGAAGTCTATGTGGCATTTTAGAAGCTAAAATCTACTTACTTAGGTATATGGTATAGAAGGTGATGTGGAGGATGAGTTGGAGGATGATGTGGAGGTTTCTTCTTCCTCCTTATGGTTAGCTTGAAAAACTGTGACTTTGGAGAGTCATTGCACATTGTACAAAAGGAATTTGACAATGAAATTTTGAGAGAATGTTAACCTTGTTTTTATAATTTGAAAATCCTATCACTCACTCAATTTGGAGTTCCTATACAAAAGTTATGCTTGAGGAAGTGAGTGAGAAATGATTGTGATGAAGAGTGAGGGCTCAAACTATGTGGTGAGAAGATATTTTTTATGATATTTCATAAGACTATATTGAAATGTTATCTTTTTAAAGAGCTATTGTTCACTTAATTTGGAATTAATTTTAAAAAGTTATGAGCTTATTAATGAAGTAGTGAGGAGATGCCTTTGATTTGAAGTGAGAGAACTTTGACCAGCTATAAAAGTTGGACAATATCTTAGTTTAGGTTGAGATATAAATAATTTTTAGATATTTGTATTAACTTCCTAAAAAATTATTGTACAATCTGTTTGGAGTTATTTTGTGAGAGTTATAGGCTTCAAAGGAGAGTAGTGATGAACTATCTTTGAGTTGGAGAGAGAGAACTTTGACCAACTATAGAAGTCGAACAATATTTTATTTTAAGTTGAAATTTAAAGGGTTTGTAGATATTTGTGTTAGCTTTTCAAAGAGATATTATACTTTCAGGCCCATTTCATACTTATTTGTCTAATGGTTGTGGATGAAAGCCTTTGTTCAATTGATTATTTAGTTTGGTGTGGAGGGAAGTTGCTATGTCATCAAAGTGAATCGGAACTAAAAAGGATTCAATTGTACAATAGGGACCTAGAGTACTTTGACTTGAATTTAATGGCATTCTATAACAATATTATCCTTAAACATTGTTTTTGGATGATTAAAGAAATATTCAATTTCATGTGTCAACAACTAGAGCCCTCTATATTCAAAAAAGACTCAAAGTAGGAAAACACTAATATTGTTGACATAAAAGTTGCTATTTCTATTACTAGATTAGCATTTGGATCACCTTTGTATATGATAGTCAATAGTTTAGACTTGGTGTATTGAGTATTGACAATGTGATGAAAAGAGGCAGTCAATGCTGTTTGATTAATTTTCCTACCCCCCTTCATCAAAAACATCAACAGCCATTGGATTTGAATTAAAAAAAATCCCACCCCCATCTAAGAAAATTCAACAACCGTCGAATCTTGATACGGATATTGGATACAAATAGTTGGATATGGATATTGAATGTGAATATAGAATATGGATACAAAATACAGATACAAAGTTTGGATAATGGATACAGATATAGGATACAAATACAAAATATGGATACAAAATATTGATATTGGTACTAAATACATATACCAATATTTAAAATACTTAAAATATTGATACTAAATATGTATACAGTATACAAATTATTATATCATTTATCCCATATCCTTTGTCTCCAAGTCCACCCTTTGAGAATTACAAGGAGGGGAGGAAGGTGGATTTACAAGTTAAAAAAATTTTAAAATTCAAAATTTAATATTTATATCAGATTGAGAGGGGAGGGGGGGGGGGGTAAAAAGTTAAATATTTAAAATTTAATGTTTAAATCAAATTGAAAGAGGGGGAGGTGCAAAATTTTAAAATTTTAAAATTTTTTTAGTTTTTGAGCTCATTGTGACACAATTTTTCACAATGACAATGACAATGAGCTCAAAAGAGGCAATCACTTCCCCAACTATAGACAAAATCAATTAAGAATTTTGCCATGTTCTTAAAAAATTTCTAGAGATGTCTTCTTTTGATGGCCTTTCCCATTCCAATTGCAAGACATTAGTTAGCATTTTGAAGCACTCCATGAAATTCCTTACATTGTTGGAGCAATAGACGGAAGTCACATTCCAACCATTGCTCTTGTTGAGTATATAATAGATTATTATTGTAAAAAAGGTTTCACTCAATTTTAATCTAAATCCAACAAAGACATTAACAAATTAAAAATGGAAGTGAATATGGAAACAAACCTTTCTTCTTCATCCCACCGAACTTGTCATGCATTCTCTCTTTTAAGTAAATGAGTTTGATTATCTAGTGTTCCTTTCAATTGGAGCCTCGTTTGGTTCCTTCTTCTTTGTCATTACTTTCAACACCATTAGTGTGTATGTGGTGTGTGTGGGGTGGGGTAGGGCTTGGAGGTTGATACACGTTTCTTCTTTGCTTTTCTTCTTTGCTTGACAACCTTAGTATGTTTTTTGGAAGGAGCTTGGGTCTCCTACTATTGCGGAGTGTCTTGTTGAGTGTCATATTCAATGTCATCTTGAGTAGGCCTTGATTTGAAAGTGTTAGCTTGAAATTTTGTAGTGTCATTCTTCCCATAGAGCATTCCCATAAATCCTTGAAGACATTGAGGGAACTGGCTATTAGAGTCCTTTGTACATGATTTAGAGGAAAATAAAAAATTCATGATGCAAACCTATTTTACAAGAAAAAAATCCTTACATGAGAAAAAATTCAGATCTAGTCCTTTGGAATAAAATTAGCAAACTTTTTGAATGGAGGTGGATTTCTATTTCATTTTTTTTATTGGAATAATAGTACTAAAAGTCAAAAAATATTCCTATGATTGAATTGTTTCAAAGCCAATCCTCAAAAGGGCATATTCATATTCCATTAAATAACAGAAGTAGGCCCTAAGTTTTGATATATAATTATTAAAGTCACAATACACAAAAAAAACTTCCTAGAAGAAGCCATGGGATCTCAATTTCAACAACCACGGAATCCTCTTGTATTTTGCTTGTTTGGATTGTCTTTAAAGCATGCAGAATCAAGTACATAATTATATAAATTATTTTGTACTTATATCAAATTTGATACAACAGAGGCAATCGAGTGGCATTGCATCAATGTTTCTTGAGGTTTGGAGCACAATTTATTCATGAAATTAAAGCACAAAAGCACATATTTCTAAAAATAATAATTTCAAACAATAACAAGCAAAATTAGATGCAATGTAGTACTAAAAATAGTAACTGAATTATGTGTTGATTACTTTGTTGATATGTTATTGAAGTGAATGCTTCATTTGCTAACCCCAAACCCTAATTATATTGTTGCTAAATTCAATTTGCAAAAGTCTATTGCATAATGTAACAGAAGAAAATCACAAAATAATTATGTACTTAATCTTTTTCTTGGTCAGCTTCTTTTTGTGTACAACTCTATGCTAGATAGGTAAAGTTGGGATTTTTGTCAATGACAATTGTAAAAGCAAGAATGCATATTAGAATCACAAGTAGTAGAAGGAAAAATTGAAAATTGAAATCAATGAATGCAGAAGGTGGTGTACATTGTACAAGACTTATTGGATATTCATGATAATATATATGCAGTATACTAGTTAATACACTAATAATTGTGACCTTATACACATAGAGTTGTGACTATTGATAAATACCTTTTGGTTAAGCCTTTAGGATGTAAAGTATCGTCTTTACTTATATATATATAAACATAGACTACCATAAATTTTCAAGGTTGAAAAAGTATGGCCCATTGTAAATAATAGTGAAATTAAACCAATAGCATCAATGCCAACTGAAATTGTTGCTGGAACCCCATCTTTACGTATCGTAGGAATAGGGAATATAAATATATGGGAAGATAAAGATGCATTGTTTTTGACAATCATCAATAATTTCCTAGAAAATAATATTGTTTCACATATGCAATCTTCTCAATCAACACATATAGTATGACAAGAGTTAGAGAAATTATTTGCATCACAAGATGCATTGACAAAAATGTCTCTCAAGGATAAATTATATACCTTGAGGATGGGAGAAAGTGATAGTATTACAAAACACATTCATACATTTAGAGTATATCTTCAACAATTGTTAGCAGTAGGATTAGCAGTTCTAGATGATGAAGCAATATTTACTTTGATGCAAAATTTGCCTCCAAGTTACAGCTTCTTCATAAGCTCTTTAAGAAGACAACTTGGAATGACATTATAGTCATCCATAATAGATTTGATCCAAGAAGAAATATTCATGAAAAATATGAGTTTGACATCTAGTAGTACATTAGTACTCTATATCCTACACTATATAAGAAAGAAATCTTCAAACTTTGGAAAAAAATCATATTTTAATAAAAATTTCAAACAAGGTTACAAAGGAGAAAGTGGTAACTCCAATCCTTAGAAGAAGAGCATTGTTGCACATACAAAATGTTTTTATTATAAAAAACCAAGTCATTTGATTAGAAATTGTAGAATAAGAATTCCTACTAAAAAAAATAACCATCCAAAGCAAACAAATGTGATTACCAAATATATATGGTGGCACTATTGGTTAATAACAAACCAAATTCTATATGGTATATAGATTTAGGAGCCACTCAACATTTGTGTCATGAAATAGAAGGATTCATAAAGTATACTAAATATGAAAATAACCACGTTATTTATTTAAGAGATGACTCAACATCATATATAATCAAAGGATGTGGTGATGTAAATGTTAAACTATTAAATAGAGATGAGAGAATCATACTTGATGTCTTATACATACCACGTCTTGCAAAAAATTCATTCTTTGCAAAACAATTAGATGAAGATAAAGGATAAGTACAGATTAAAGTTGGAATATCAACTCTTATAAATAAATTTGGTGAAACAATTGCAACATGTAAGTTAAACCCTAACTTATATAAATTAGGTAGAACTATTAGTTGTAATGCACAACAAATTGCTATCTCTACCACTATAAATTTCAAATAAAGCCAATTTGTGGCACTTGAGATTAGAGCATATAAATCAAATGAATGTAGATTAAATGAAATACAAACCATGAAAAAAGAAATATATTCTTTTAAGAAAAAAGAAATAACTTTTATATCAACCTTGTATAGGAGGCAAACAATACAAAGAAAAATTTTCTAAATAAAATACGCAAAGAGCTATTCAAATACTAGGGCTCATACATTTTGATATATGTAGTCCTATATAAGTTAGGACTCATTGTGAATGAACTTATTTTATTACCTTTATTGATGACTTATCAAGATATTGTCATGAATATTTAATAAAGCATAAATGAAAAGTACTTGATAAATCCATTGAATATAAAACCTTTGTAGAAAAACAAACCAATCATCAAATTAAAATATTAAGATTAGAACATAGAGGTGAATACATGTCAAATAAATTGTAATCTAGGTTTTGCAATTCCACAAAACCCAAGAAACAATAATATAGGGGTTCTTCGTTTTAGGAAAAGGTTAAATCAGTCTAACGTTTTGTGACTAAAAGTAAGTTACAAATAGATCTATGTTTATAAGTTTAGGATAATTTTATAGCTTTTTTATTCTCGTGTATAAAATTTGTTGGCCAGTCCATTACCAAAGTATGCATAAAGTCCCAGTCCTATATAGTGTTCTAAGGTATGTCAAATCATTCTTTGTCAAATAAATCAGGTTTGGTCAAATGAATCTTATATGATGTATGCTCTAGGACTTAGTCATAACACAATAATACTTATAAAATAATACACATAATTCATTAATTATACCTTTTTATATTTAGGTCAAATTTGTCTAGTCAATCTATCACTAAACACGATTCATGCATAAATGCCTAACATGTTTGTAAACTACGTCAAATTTGTCTCAGTTATGCAAAGTATGTTGAGTTTAGAAATTTTCCAAAGGTCAAATTTTTCTCTTTTCTTTTTTTCCTGTTTTTGCTTTTGTCAAATGATTCCAAGTTAAATGATCCAAATGACCACAAAGTTAGTACCTACATGCAACAAAACATTGATCCAATCCTTATGTTTGCTCAAAAGTTACACCTAAAACCACCGCAAACATAACATTGGAGCAATTTACAAATGGTCCAAACTTATAGGACCTATAACCAAATACTGAAATTTTATAAAGAATAACTAAAGGGCCTAAAACCAAGCAATAGTTCCTAAGACCACACAAATCAGCCCTGAAACCATAAGAAAAACAGCCCTATTTTTGTACATTCAGTCCTCATAGCCATGCAAATGGATCAAAAACCATACAACAGGCCCTATGGCCATGAAATCAGACCCAAGAACACTACAATTTGCAAATTTATGGGCAAGGACCTATATCCGTGGTATGTGGTCCTATGACCGTGCAATCTGACCCTATGGCCGTGGTGCCGCATTCTATGGCCATGGGACCCAAATCCCTAATTGCGTCCCAAGCTGCTCGCGCCGAAGCTCCGCGGTGACTGCCGCGCCTCCGATCTCCTCCGACGCTCAATTCTCGGTTGATTTTTGAATCTTTGGATGGAATCACTTTTGCTCAGTCAACACCATTGCACAATCCACTGGCGCCGAGAGATTTGAAGAAATTTCAAGAATTGTGGAGTAAAACCTAATTCATTGATGTGATTGTCATGTTTGTCCAAAATTTGCGATTTCTTCTCTGGATCATCGAATTTCTCAAAATTTCTTGCTGATGTTTGCTTGCTCAGTTGATAAGATCCACCCCAGACCCTCAATTGATTCAATTTGGGACTAATTTGAGAAATCTAAAAGAAAACTTCTTCACATTTCAAACTTCCGCAAATCTTCCATCTTCTCCAACTTTGGCGGCTAATAACTTGCTCAATTTTTGCTCAATTCATGAAATTTCTGGGTCTATCTTGACTGATTTTCTCTCTTTTTTCCAACGGTATATAACATGCCTTCAACTTCTTCCGAAATCAAAAGTTATTGCGATTTGAAGTTTGCTGGGTTTTTTTCACTCTGCGACTGCCGCGATTTTCAAAAAATTTGTTTCAAAATCCTCAATTTAGTCTCAAATTTTCCCATTTCAGCTTGCAATTCTCAAATTATCTCAAATTCCAAACTAACACTCAAAATCACTCACAATTATCTCCAAAAACTCACACAATACTCCAAATTTTCACAAAAGCAAGGAATTACAAATTTTAACAATATAATACTCGAAAAAGATTTAAATTCACAATTATATATATATAAAATGATGGGTCTTACAAAGCCATAGAATTTCAATTTTTTAATCTATTTATAGGCTTAGAAAATGAGATGTCATACCTCTTGGGAAGGGGTGAGACCTCGTTCATACCCCATTCATCCCTATTTATTTTTTTATTTTTTTCATCCATCTATCCTACTTAGCTCTATTTACACTTCGAAGTAGTTTTAGACTTTAAAATTACTTTTATTTCTATTTTTTAACACTAAAGGGGCCCTAATTGGTCTTTTTTTTAAATTTTAACCCTTATTCTAAAAACTTTTAGGTCTACATGAATATAAAGAATTTTGTAAGAAAAAAGGAATAAAACAAGAATGTACTACAGCCTATACACTATAGCAGAATGACGTTTTTAAAAGAAAAAAATAGAACATTAGTAAGTATAGTTCCTGATATGTTATCATCTTCTAAATTACCTAAGATTTTTTGGGGTGAAGCAATCCAAATTGCAAATTATCTTCAAAATAGAAGCCCTACTAAAGCTGTGATTGAAAATAAAATACCATTTGAAATGTGGTATGGACATCAACTCAACTTGTCTTACTTTAAAATATTTTGGTGCAAAATCAATGTTTTTATTCTTAAAGAAACGAGGAAGAAGCTAGATTCTCATCCACAAGAAGCCATATTTCTAGGCTATAGTACATAATCTAAGGTATATTGCCTTATGAACATTCAAAATAAAAAAATAATCATTTCAAGAGATGTTATCTTTGATGATGTCCCGTTTGATGTCTAAGAAAAGACCATTGTATGTGAGGATGATGACAAGAATTTAATGGACTTGGATTTATTTAAAAGATCTCCTATAACCATGAAGTCTTCTTCAATCAATATGCTTGATAATCAAGGTATGTATCTTGAACAATCCCAACAAACCATAGACTTAAATACATTTGATCTACAACCAATTTCAAATAGTTCTCCAAACTTGGAGAGACAATGCCCTTCCCATCATGATGTAGTAGAAGTTTTTTCTCAATTATCATGACACAACAACAATAATGAAAATTCTTTACCTATTGAAGAAGTTGAAGTCACTTTCTTATTGAGAGAGTCAAGTCCTCCACCTAGTTCTTCCTAACCTAAAAGAAAATTAATATTGAACCAACAAAAAGATTACTTTAGTCTATATAAGGAAGAAAAGAATATAAGTGTCATTGTCTTAGAGATCACCAAGCTAATGTTCTTCTTAATCCTATACAAGCACCACCAAATACTTTATAAGAAGCTTTAGAGAGAAAAGATGCTAGAGAGTGGCAACTAACAAGCTGCAAATAGTATAGAATTTAATTCACTATTATAAAATAAAAATTGAAAATTGACCCCCTCTTCCTCCCAAAAGTACACCAATTAGTTGTTAATGGATGTAAGAGGATTTTTTATTATTTTTAAAAAATAAATCCTTAAATAGGATTCGAACGTTAGGAACTAAACTATCCCAATCGGATTGTAAAATTTATCCCAAGATAATACACCAATTACACGATTGTGATCATAAATATAATTCCTATTGTATATCAAAAACCAATTGGTTAAAACCAATAATTGAATCAATTGATTTTGCATCTTTCAGCTTTTTCAATTTGTCTTTTTCTCCAATTTGCTTCCAGCTTTTGCTCCATCTCCCAATGGCTTGCTTCATAGCGCTCTAATCAACTCACATCATTGCTCCAATTAGTCTCCCACTTCACAAATTCAATATCTCAATTTTACCAATTGGCTTTCCTCCCAGTAATCACTCAAAATAGTTTCTTGATTCTCCAATTTAATTTTTATTGGTCTCTAGTTAATTATTTTAATTTTACAAATTATACTTCCAATTGGTCTCTCTAAGTCTTACAATTTCAACACAAAGTCTTTTAAATCTTTCCAATTGTTACTCTCAATTGAAAAGCTATTACAAATTAATTCACAATTTGGTTCATAGCTTTCTCCAATTGGTTTTATATACACACATTACACAATCGGTTTTCTTTTTAAAATTAATTCTCCAAATAACTCAAGTGTAACCATTATTATTATTTTTCTCTCTATCGGTTAAGATTTTCAATTTCTCAAATTATTTCAATCTTATCACAATTGTTCAATCACACCAACTTCTCACTCCTTCAATTGTACACACAATCACAAACTTCTTTTAATTTCCAATTGGTGGTTGATATTACAGTGATTCCAATTAATTCCAATTGGTAAGATATTGATTCCATATTAACATGTGGATTACGTGGAAACTTTGAAAAATTTCCATTTTTATATTTTGAAGTATTTTGAGAATTATTGGAGTAATTCTTTGTTTTCCAATTTGTTTGTTTGTTTGGAACATTTTTCACAAAAAAAGCTCCAGATTTAGAGGTAGGAATAGAAGATTGTTTAGAATCTTCATAATTCCACATGGCAGCTTCTTCTGAAATTTGAGCAATTAAATTAGATATTGTTTTATTTAAAATAGTACCTTGTGAAGATATAAATGGTCTCCATGAAGGAGGGAGAGCTCCAAGTAAATAAACATATTGTTGCTCTTTAGGGATAGTTAGTCCTGAAACACTTATTTCATCAATGATGCCTTGGAATTCGGCAATGAATTCGGCAATAGGAGTATCTTCTGACATAATTAATTGTGATAATTTCTTTTGTGCTGTGACTTGGGTAGCAATGTTAGTTTGTTGATATGTTTCTTTTAATCTATCCCAAACAGCTTTAGAAGTTTTGAGTGTTTTGACTGCACTAAATTGTTTTTCACCACAATCACTAGAAGAAATCTGCGTTTGCCTCAACAAAATCCACTTGATGTGTTTGTTGAGGCAAACGCAAAAACTATGTTGAAGAACGCAGAAAAATGCAGATTTTGCGTTTGCCTCAACAAACACATCAAGTGGATTTTGTTGAAGCAAACGCAATTTTCTTCTAGTGAATGTAGCATTATGGTAGCACGTGCTTTGGAATCTTTTCGTTTCCAAAGAATTTGAGAGGCTGCATCTTCGAGAGTGGCGGTGCCAAGATCGGTCTCACTTCCGTCCACAACTGAAAAGAAATCATTTAAGATTAAAATTAATTCCATTTTAACACTCCAAGAATTATAATTAGTGGTATTTAACTTCTCAACCAAATATGATTTGGAAGAGGGATTCATAGATATTGAATTAGCCATAGTAGAAATATTGTCATTGGACAAATAATTTCAATTATGGTATGGACGTTGGTCCAATGAATGCAAAGAAGCCATTTATTTATTTATTTGTAATGTCTTTTAATAAAAAATATTTTAATAAAAAAACTTTTTAGAAATTTAATTCTAAAAATTTATAGTTCTTGTTGAACAATTGAAGGTTCAATAGAGTAATCTTCATCAAAGAATAATTTAGAGAGGAAGTCATCAAAAGAATTTATAGGACTTTCAAGAGATGCATTTTCAGTATTAATATGCATTAAAGGCTCGTCAATTGAATTCAATGGTAATGATTGACCATCATCAATAAATTCTAAGGTTAAAGGCTCATTTTGAAATTCATAAATTGCATTTTCAATTCAAATATCATTTTCAATTTGAATTCGATTCGAATCATCTATTAATAAATAAAAAATATCTGCAATTGGTAGTTGAAGAAAACACATCTTTGTAAAAAGAAATTTTCATTAGTTTTTAAAATATTAAAATTTTAAGAAAATTTCTAAACTATGATTCAACTTTCGTTGTGCTATACTTAGCTCTGATGCCATATTAACAAGAAGCATGATACTCAAATGTACAATAATTATTGATATGAAGAGAAAGATACAAGAGTAATATATAAGGCTTATGCCTTTTGATTATGTCAAGGGTCACATCCCTTAATCACTAATCTACTAATCTAGATAACTAGGTTACAAGTTAATACTACATTCAATGATTCCATTCAATTCCAATTGTTATTTTTGATCATCCAGTTTAATTCCCAATCGGTCCATTATCCAACACAAACACATATAATTCAATTCATTACACAACCACACATAAACACACATTTTCCAATCAGTTATACACATAGAACATACACCTCCACAAACTCACAATTGGCAAACAACTTATTTTATTACTCAAAATCGAAAACACAAAAATCACACAATTATTTTACTTCCTCAATCGGGAAGGAGCGCTTTTCTCTCTTTAAAGTCAACTGAAATCAACAATCGAAAAAACCAACCTAAATAACCACCAACCCGCCACCGGCCAAAATTGACAATCAGGGAAAACGGACAATTGGGAAATTGCCCTTCCAAATCTCATTAATATACCCTATTGGTATATACATCATATAAGCTTGGTATAAGTCCTGTAACTCCACTCCCTATTGACAAAACTACGGATATAACATCAAATCTACCAATTGGCCAAAATTAGAAATAGAATTTAGTCCACAATGGATTAAAAAAATTTTAACCCATGATGATGGTAGTATAGATAAATATAAGGCCATGTTGGTAGCCAAAGGATTCACTCAAATAAAAGGAGTAGACTATATAGAAACATTTTCATTAGTTGTCAAGTTGAATTTTATTAAATTATTATTAGCATTAGCTGCACAATACAATTTAGACACACTAATTAGATTTTAAAACATCCTTTTTATATGACCACTTAAATGACAAAATTTATATGAGACTACCGAATTTATAAAGGATTAGAAGCTTATTTGCAATTATTAACACCTGATTTTCAATTGGAACCAAAATTAGTTTTCTTACTATTTAAATGTTTATATGGGCTTGAGCAATCTTCTACACAACTAGTGTGCCCTGTGTTGTTGCCACAGCCAAATCAAAGTGAAAGTAATTTCCTAATTTTTGAATGCACAATAAAAACTTTGAAATTCAATAACTCTCACACCATAGTTCCAAATGTCACGAAACAAAGTTTGTGCACCCCTCCTTGCCAAGGGCTTTCCAACGGTACTGAGATTATGACCAAAATCAAATTTGAAGTAATTTTCTAATTTTTTAGAACCAAATATAACTCAAAAATCCATAAATATGACATTGTAGGTTGGAATGCCACACAACAAAGCCTATACATCCCTCCTTGCTAAGGGCTTTCCGATAATACCAAGCATGCAATGGGGGGATGCATGGTCCGAAACATCTCAACGTGACAAACAAAACAAAATAATTTTCTAAAACCAAAAATAACTCAAAAGTCTATAACTTTCACACCGTATGTCGAAATGCCACAAAACCAAGCCCACCCACACCTCCATGCCAAGAGCTTTGTGATGGTACCAAGCACGCAACAAGAAATGCATGATTTGGGAGATATCAACGTAACAAACAAAACAGAACAAAAAAAAATTCCAAGCTTCCTTCATAGATGGTACCAATGCATTGATCAATTTTTACTTCTACATGGATCTATTGGATTGATGTTTGATGTAAACATTTATATGAAAAAAGACAACACAAATGGTTTCGTTATATTTGCTATTTATGTAGATGACTATATTTTGGTAAGTAATAAACTCTCTTTCATTCAACACCTTAAAAATACTTTACAAACGGACTTTGATATGTCCAATGATGGTAAAATCCATTACATATTGGAAAATACCATATTAAAAAATCAACAAGAAGGATGGTTGATAATACATCAACAAAATTATTTCATTTCTAAGATTCAAAAATATAACATGTTAAATTGTAATCCATTGAGTACTCTTATGTCATCTTGTGTACACTTAAGCAAAGATGTTAAGATGATTATCCAATAATTTAAGATGAACAAAATCTCACCCAATCATATTCTTTATGAAGTATGGTTGGTAGTTTAACCTATGTCATTACTCATTCTAAACCATACTGTGCTTATGCAAGATGTAGCTTAGCACAATATCTTTCCAACCTTGGTACTAGTCACATTCAAGCACTAAAACATACTTTGAGATATATTAAAGGAAGACTTTCCTTTGACATGGACTATCAAAAGCAGGATAATGGAGAAATCTTACATGGGTACTCTGATGTGGATTGGAATGGTGATAAAGACATTTGATATTCCACATCTGGATATTGCTTCTTTTTAGTTGGAGGTGTTATTTCTTGGTAGTAAAAAACAACAATCAGTTGATCTCTCATCAACAATGTGACGAAAAGAGGCAGCACACCCTGTTGGATTAATTTTCCTAACCCCCCTCATCAGTAAAAATCAAGAACCGTTGGATTTGAATTTTAAAAATCCCACCCCCTTCCAAGAAAAATCAAGAGCCGTTGGATACGGATACGAATACAGAATACGGATATAGTATATGAGTACAAAATATGGGTAGGAAATATAGGTACAAAATATAGATACAGAATACATATACAGAGTATGAATATAGAATACTAATACTAATACTAAATATTAATATTAATACCAAATACAGATACCATACAGATACGGACACGGAAACTCGTACAAAATACGGATATGGTATTATCCCATTTGTCCCATAAGCATTGTAACCAAGCCCACCCTGTGAGAAGTATAAGAGGGGTGGGAGGGAGGGGGTTTCAAAAATAATAAATTTAATATTCAAAATTTAATAATTAAATCAGATTGGGAGGGGAGGGGGGTTTGAAAAGTTAAAAAATTTTAATATTTAAAATTTAATGTTCAAATCAGATTGGGAGGGGGGGGGGGTGTTTGAAATAATTCAATTTTTAAATTTTTTTAGTTTTTGAGCTCATTGTGACAAAGTTTGTCACAATGAGCTCAAAAGAGGCAGTCACTGCCTCACTTAATAGAATGAGAATATATGACTTTAGCAAAAACAACTACTAAAGCTATTTGGTTATTACATTTATTGAGTGAATTAGATTTTCAACAAGTCAATCATACTATTATTTATTCTAACAACAAAAGTGCTATTGCTCTAAGTGAAAATCCTAAATATCATTCTCAAAGAAAACGTGTAGACATCCAATATCATTTTACTAAAGAAAAGATTCTTACCAAAGGAATCCAATTATGTTATATTCCAACTTTAGATATGACAATTGAAATATTAACAAAAGCATCACCTTGTGATAAACATTATCATTATATGTCTTTATTAGGCATGGATATGACCTCTCTATTACACAATGCACACTCATGCAGCAATACCACCAACAAAAACATTAATGACTTAATTATATAAACCTTCATAAACCTTCAAAGCCAAACAAGTCGTCTCTTTTATGTGGAAGCCTCTCCAATGAATACCTAAAAGCAACCAAATCTTACTTTATCACTTGTTTCAACTAGTGCACCAATCTGCACCAAATTTTGTTAAGTCTTGGACTAGGAGACAATATCAACCCTTACATTGTAGATTATTCAAGACTTCTCAAAGTAATGTATATTTCAAACATAAATGCATGAATAGTCTAAACCCTAACGAATATTTGCAAATTGAAAAAGGCTTAGTTCCAAAGAACTAGTGTAATAAACATCAAGGTCAAATCAAGAATTCAAAGGCAAAGTTGAAGGCCATGCAGCCCATGTTTAATGAATCCATTTCTTCAAACAATCAATACAATCAGGCAAAGGCCCAACGAATTAAAGACCATTTACAAGTATGGATCCATCTTATCAAAGTTTGGAGTATGCTTCTAATAAGCCAACTAATGCAAAGTTAATCCAAAATAAGTATAATTGCAATTACTGCAATCGATCAACCTTATCAAAACAATGCAAAGTAGAAGCAAACAATCATTAGAAAATTTTTGGACTTATTGGAAGGCCATCTAAGGGCGTGTCAAGCATCAAGGCTATTCTGACTTTTTTCCCTAGGCATGATGCCACGGGTACAAAAGCATATCTGGGAGCATGATTAAAGTCGCCATTGAAGGAAGATGAGGTACATGAGAAAATTTAAGGTGGGCTAATGGGGCTCCCAAGCTAAAAAATACAACTAAAAGCAATTACTGCAACATAATTGATTGGAAGTTTGAGTGACAGTTATTTTATGCATTTCCTACTTGAGCAATTTTCTTGCACCATAAAGTTGCAATCGGCACGATTTTTCACCTACATTATATTGATCCCACTAGTAGAAACCCATGTTTAATGTGACAAGACCTCATTTTTCTTGATGGATTTTTCTAGACATCAAATGTAACAATTCATGTTTTTATGTCAACAAAAACATTCAATATAACATCAATGCTGACATAAAAACACGCGTTGTTACATTTGATGTGTAGTAAAATCCGTCAAGAAAAATTAGGTCTTGTCACATTAAATGGGGGGTTCTACTAGTGTCCAAATGTTAAAATAAGCATATATTCCCCAAGCATGTATTGCTACTTGATTCCTGCCTGCATTTTCCAATCTTTTCTTAAAGCGATTGTGTTTGAGTGCATTGGATTTTAGATACAGCTCTAGTCACATCGCCATGCTCCAGTTCTACTTTGATTGGTAGCTTCATTCAGAATTCATAACCATGATCACATTTGGCACTATTACTGCCCTTTGGTTGCCTACTCGTTTGCACGTACCTTCTCCTCACAGTGGTTGTCCCCAAGGACCTTTTAGTGAGTCAAAAAACCTTATAATGCAAAAACAGTTAACTTCAATAAAGATCAAGCTTAACAAAATACACTTCAACTAAACTTTCAAATAAATTTCTAAGTAATCAATAAACATCTCTCCACAAACATATACAAGATGAAAGAAGGAGCTCGAGCAAAAGTTACTTTATTTTGAGCTCATTGCTGCTATCATAGACAACAATGTAGTAGAAGAAGGTGCTCCATCTCTCTTGTATCAATCACGCTCACTTTGAATAACTTCCAGCTCCCACCTTAGCTTCAATTCCAACTTCAACTCCCGTAGTTGCAACAACAACCTGACATCAACTCTAGCAACAACTCCATTTCTATACTCAACTTTACTCTTGCACTTAATTCCTATTTTAATCAAACCTTGCAAAACTCCACCAAATTACAAAAGGAGTGAAGTAATAAAAAAAACATGGTTACAATATGGCCTAAACCATAAAAAGACTAGAGGAGGAATGATGTTGCAAACCCTATACAAAAAGGAAGAAGACTATTTTGGATGACTGTGTTATAGTTTTCATCAATATGGATGAAAAATAAACTAGTATACTAGTGGGAATATTAGATATACATGATAGTATATATGTAGTATACTAGATTATACTAGTAGTTGTAACCTTACACATGTAGAATTGTGCCTATTGATAAATACCTTTTGGTTTAAGCCTTAAGGATGTAAAGTATTATCTTTACTTCCAGTAATAGATATACATTTTCTTCACAAGACTTCTAAAAATTAAGGAATGAAAAGAAAGGACAAAAACCAAAGAGTTGCAGTTCTTTAGAGCAAAGACCGCACTATGTAAATGTTGAGAGCAAAGAAACATGGCATTAAAGAAAGACCTAGAGGATGCAAGGGAAGTAAAGACTTTTGTCCTTTATACAAGTTTAGAATCACTTCCAATGTGATTCCAAATTTGTTCGGTAGAAGTCCCAATTCATTGATAATTTTGGCGGGAGTACGTTGTAGATGATGTGGACTTCCAACTAAGCAACCGTCTTTCATGTGTCAAATCCCAAGCCGATAAAACCTACGAATAGACCAATGACATCACTTAGAATTTTGTCCACAAGCTATGGACAAACATGTATGAAACAAGCCTCAATTTGGAGTCTTAAAGTGGCTATGACACTTATATTGCTATTGAATACTTCTTCAAAGGGAGTTTATGTGATGTATGTGTACTTTCTACTACCTTGGTATAAACATGTGATATTGTATTTGCCTTTTATAGCACATTATAGGGATTATGTAATCATATGATATTCTATTTGGCCTACATGGCATTATATGGAGGTTTTATAGTCATATATATATATATATGACCATGGGATCCTTCATTTTTTTGTCTCAAATCTAGTTGCAATGAGTATTCTCCACGTTTTTCAAGGCAAGGTCTCTCTACCCAACAACTCTGCCATTTAGGCATCCAAAATCTATGTAGGAAGTATGATATTTGAATACATTTTGTAAATGCTACCAATTGTATCGTTTTAGATGATTTAAAAGGCAATGACAATAATGGAATTCTAAAAGTATGCTGCCCAACCTAAAGATGTGCAATATGGAAACCTAACGCATTTAATGATCAAAATTTCAAAGCACTAAAGTAGTCATCAAACGCATCAACAACAATATTATCTAAGGAAACAATCAATACAAAGTGCTTCATATGGACATGGCCAAGCTAAAAAGGTTGGAAGAATGTTCCCAAATTGTTTAAATAACCTCTATAGGATTGTTCAATACAACCAACACCTACTATATGGTCAAAATAAAAAAACAAAGTTTTTTAATGGGACAAAAAATTTACCTAATTTGGAGGGTTTTAGTAGAATAGGAGGAGTAATGGTTAAGCCAAAGAAAGAAAGCTACGCACCGAGTTTAGAGCCCTAAATTCAAATTGCTTTGAAGGCTAAGAGAAATTGGTACAAATAGCTTTCTATGACAAAACATTTGTATAAAGGCAAACAATGGATTTAGTCTTTATTTTTGTAGAGAATTCAATATACAATATTATTTTTGGTTCCTAGGATATAAATTATGTACTTAAATACAACAAAATAGACACTATTGGATTGATAATTCAACAATTCTAAGCATCATTTTCTTGGATGTCATTTAGAACCTAAACCTTAGCATGCTCAAATATTACACCATATAATTTGTACATAGAATATTAGACCATTGAGAATAATGTTTTTGTTTGCACATTCAACCATAAGATTCTGCAATAGATTAATCTCAAAGTGCAAAAGAAATTTCAAAAACTTTAACCAAGAGAATTTCAAGATTAATTTGTAGTGTAAAAATAAGCATTTCATTTTTCATTGTATTAAATTAGGTTACAAGAGGGTCATTGCAAGAAACACTTACCAGTTTTGGCTCAAAATGGCTCAAAATCAATGAGTCCTATGAGTCCTATGACCCTTTGAAATAATTTTTTTTTTAAATTGAAAAAAATATGTATAATTTGAAGAGCAATGAGAATATTATGTCTCTTGAAATTCAGACCTAAGAAATTTTTTCTCTAAATGTTATAGACAAAGGAAAATACCATGAAAATAGCTCTTTTTTCACTAATTTGGTAAAAATAGTAAAAAAATTCAAAAAATGAAAATGAAAAATCTATTTTTTCTTCAAGTAAAGGTATTTCTTTTCCAACAAATTTCATCTTTGGAAAAAATAAATTCTATTCTCTACACTTGCGCAAAGTCAGCCACTTTGACGACATGTGGAAGTTGGACAGTTTCATATTTTCAAAAATACTTTTTAGGGATTGTGTAACTATACTATAGATATAAGCATGCCAATTTTCAGCTCAAAATTTGCATTTTTGGGTCAAAAATAGGACTAAAAACCCCCAAAATGGCTAAGGTAGACAGCCAATCGGGGGCAGTTTAAAAATAGTAAACTAATTTTTAAAAAATTGAAAAAAATACACAACATATAAAACTTTTGTGTGCACCTTCATTCCAAATTTCAAGTTGATAGGGAAAACTATGCAAAAGTTATGAGCAAAAAACTACCTGTTGAAGGTCAAGGGGACAAAAAATAGGACAAGTGTTTCTTGCAATCACCCAAGAGCTAAAATACTTTTAATCTCTAAAGCCCTAAACTACGTTTTTTTGGCAACATAGTGATTTTGGGCAACTCATTATAAACAGAATTTTGTTTTTCTCTTTGAAATTTTAACACAACATCTTCCTAAGGAGTAGCTTTAAGGCCCAACAATTTTCATAACTTTTGACTATATGTTAAAAACTTATAGCATGATATGTCATTTTCTTTATTCAACAAGCAACTAAGGTAGCTAAAAAAACTTCTTTAAAAAATATTTTTTCAAGAATTAAAATTTTCAAATTATTTTATTAGATTTATATCTATGTGGAAAGCTTTAAACCATTTGATTTTGATTAATGAGTCAAAAGTTAAGAGGAGTTTTAGTTTGGGGTACTTTGTAGACAGTTATAGAATCTCTATTGTACAAAAAAGTTTGAAATCCTTTATTTAATTCTATTTTTGATATTTTATAAAAAACTAAAATTTTAGGTGAAGGTTATTTATTAAAGTATTACAACCATTGGATTGACATTTTTCATTTTTATAAATAAATTGTTCACAATTTAGTATTTTGAATCATTTTCTACTTCTTTCTACTTACTATTTTTTTCCTATAGGTTGTACAATTCCAAATGATTTGAAATTTATTGAGCATATGTCTAACTTGAATTGAAGGATAAATTCAAATAATTACCATCATTTTAAATCTTTTTTCATACAAATGTGCCCTTGTGAAGTGCAGTTGCCCAAGTTTTTGAAGAGATAAAAAGAGGATTTTTGTCAATTCAAATGCTAATAAATTCTTTCCACATCTTTTCAAACCACCTTTCTACAAGATTTACGGTTACATGTGTCAAAAAATATTTTTTTTCTAAAATTTTGCACATGTATTAGAGAATCACAGTTTTTGAGCGTTTTTGATGAAAACATGGTCAAAAACCTGTAGGGAGTAACCTAATTTTTTGGAAGTAAAGGAATAAATAAATCGTTTATATATTAAATATGGGTTTGAAACATGTTAATTATAACCGTATGATTCTTCTATGTAGGAATGTATATCCTATGAACCTTTTTAACCCCTAAAGGACCAAACTGCGTTTTTTGGCAACATAGCGATTTTGGGCAGCTCATTACAAATGGAGTTTGTTTGTTTTTTCTTTGAAATTTTGACACAACATGTATCCAAGGAGTATCTTCAAGGTCCAACAATTTTCATAACTTTTGATTACACAGTTAAGAAGTTATGGCATGATATGTTGTTTTGTTTGAACTTGGGGCAATCCAGGCAGCTGAAAAAACTTCTTCAAATAAACTTTTTTTTTCAAAAGTGAAATTTCAAATTGATTCTCTCGATTTTTACAGACATGGGAAGATTTGAATCATTCCATTTGGATTAAGGAGTCAAAAGTTATGAGGAATTTTAGTTTGTCGATAGGTATGGAGTTCAAGCCATAACTTCTTAACCTTGTAATCAAAAGCTATAAAAATTTTTGGGCTTTGAAGATACTCCTTGGATACATGTTGTGTCAAAATTTCGAAGAAAAACAAAACAAAACTCCATTCGTAGTGAGTTGTCCAAAATTGCTATATTGCCAAAAAACGCAATTTGGTCCTTTAGGGGTTACATTGTCAAAATTAAGTTAAAAAACAAGTCCTACACATTATTTTTTCAAGGAAATATTTAGATTGCCACAAATAAAGACTCTTTATAATTTTGACATCACTAATCCAAATGTAACAAATCAATGATTTCTATATAGATATAACTATATTCTACAAGAAATTAATTAATTAGCCTTTTTTTGAGTTTTTGAATTTTTTTTTGTTGAAGTTACATGCTTAGGTGGATACAACTTTTGCCCCCAAACATTCATTGAAATAGAATCTATGCTACCAAAAAACTAATAAAAAAAATTCTTTAAAATGAATTTCAATAAATCTTGCCAAAAATTGAGATGACATAAAATGGTTTAATTTACTAGTATTTCAAGGGAATATTTGTCCTTTAAAGATAAATTTAATCACTATAAATTCTTACAACCCAATTAGTGGTCAAATGTCAAATTAGCATTTTAATAAATGTCTACAAAATTGTGCTTGAAGAGTAGTGGAGAGGTTACGTTTGATTGAACACTATATAAAATATTGAGTGAAATTTGTTGTCCCTCTATATTCTACAAAATTACCTTTTATTTATTTATTTACTTTGAATGAATTGCTATGACTACACTAATTTCTCTTATCACCAAGCATTGGAGTTTTTGGGCTTCAAGAGATTGTTTCAAGGCCGTTTCTTGAAATAGTTCCCAATGCTGTAGAACAACCCCTCCTAGTCTAAATTTTTGAATTTTAAAAAAAATCAAAATTTCTCTATCCAAAAACTTCAAAATGTATTAAGAATTGAAAAATGATTCAAAAAATAAATTGTAAGAAAATTACTATTTCATTTCATTATTTAATATTATCTAACGTGGTAGTTGCTAAAACATATGAGATTGCTAATGTTGTAGCATTCCCAACATTCTAGCAATGTTCCTAGCGTTGAGGAACTGACAATCTTCTAAAGGCTCAAATCCCCCCTAATGTTTGTAAGCTTACATACTTGCAAAAACCATACCACTAAAATTTTCTTTTCATCAAAATCTTATAAATGAATAACATTAAATGAAATTTAAGGGCAAAAGAGGGTCATTTGGGGTTTGTTGCCCTTACTAATGTCTATGTTGTCCAGGAATTGTGAATTAGACCCTATTGCCTAATTTTTTGAATTTTTGAATTTTAATTTCAAAAGATTTCAAAAAGTATTCGAAAATTGAAAATTGGTTCAAGAAATTAAATATTATATATATATATAATACTAAATAATTTGTTTATATAAATCAATAATATTATTTGATGTGGCATAGTCTTGAACATGTCAACATATTGACATGGTGAGTTCTTAGAGTTCAAAAATAATTTGGAAACTTAAGGGAACTTAAAAGAATTTACATGCTTGTTTAGCTCCAAAATTTCTTCTAATGGATTTCAACTTATTCTTATTTAGATATATATTATAAGGAATGTGACTTTAATAAAAATTAATTCCACATTTGCTAACAAGATTAAAAAAAAATACAAACACTACACTAAAATTGATATTTAGGATAAACTACATTAATTGATTTATAAATGCCCGTATAAACGCTATGAGTTTTTCCTCTTGATGAAGATTCTACCAACTATGTTTATAAAGATATTCTTCTTTGAATAGTACAATATAGATATTTGTAGTGTTGGAAAAAATTCTTCATCAAAAATAAAAACTTAAAGCATTCCCCTTTTTTTCTTAAACAAATGATATAGGATTTCATTGCCATAAAAAGAATACAAACATTAATCACAAGTGGCTTGGTGGCACAACAAAAGTACATATAAGGTAAACTACCCCCATTATAGGCCAAATGGGAGCAAGTCCATTGCAAACAAAATTATAATGGTGGTGTACATTCAAGTTTTAAAATGTAATCCAACTAACATTACAATTTTGCCCACAATGGGCTTAAGGGCAAAACACCCATTCCCGTGCATGTTCCTTGCAATGGAGAGTAGATTCACCTAAATGTTTCAGTAGAGTTCCCTTAATGTGTTTGCCACATGTGTGATTGTAATTTGCTGACACAATTGAAGAACACATAGGAAAATCTGGTTGGCTGGGTGCTGATTTTTGCAGGGTTCAGTTTTGGGGGCACCTATAGGACGGTTTCATAGGTCTAGGGAGCCAACACATTGAAAATTTGTAGAAATTACATACTGTAGCCGAAAAATCTATTTTTTTTTTCTATATTCATGATTTTCACTCGCTAATACTAGAAAAATATCATTTTCAGAAAACTCTGCCTCCAACTATGCTGAATTCCTTATTTTGACGGTTTTGGGCGTTTCCACTGTACTCCCATTTGGTTTGTAATAGGGTAGTTTACCTTGTTATTTCCAAATCAATGAGTGTGATTACATTGAACATCATTATTATCATTATTAGTGTACACTGAATAGAGATTTTAAGGGACCAAGAAATTGGGGAGACTTATTTTGAAAAAATGTAGATGTTTTAAACATGATGTACAGACCCTGTACACTTCAATAAATATTGATGTACACTAAAAGTAGATATTTATATAGTGTAAATTTTGGTTAATTAGTATGGGTCCCCTTAAAACCTCTATGCATTGTAAAACACTACTGTTGTGTGTTATGTCGTACTGAATGAGGGGTACCATTTTTTTCTAATGATATCTGCTTCTTACAGTACCACAGTACATAACTTTCAGAGTATAAAATACAGAAATCTGGCTCTTCCAGGTCTCTGACGGAAGCTGACTACCAACTATGGTCCTTAGACCATACCTACAATACTTGTAAAGCTATGATGTGCCAAATTTCTATTATTAGAATGTGGTCAAACTTTCATATTTTTTTATGGCAGGTAAAATGACCTTAAACTATCGGAGGTGATGGGGTAGGTGCATCTATGAGGTTGTTGGTTCAATTTCCCATGTTGACATTGCTTGCATGGTGATATTGTCCATGTTCTTCTTCTTGTGTTCTAATGGGGAAGCCTTTGCTGTGTAATTTTCAGTTGCCAAGGATGCCATGTTGTATTAGTCCTTGATGCGACCCTCAAAGGTTGTATATTATAAAAAAGAAGAAGAGAGATTTCAACCCACCAAAGAATGTGGCATTTAGATACAATATGTAAAAGTTGTGAAGGGTCAAAGTTTTTGTAGATAGATATTCTAAAATTGTTTTTTCAACATAGGTGCATATTGATTTTGGAGATGTACACAAAGTGATGATGGTAGTTTTAGGCACATGGTGAAGTGTTTAGGAATGAAACCAAGATGAAAAACTTGTAACATTAGAATTCACGTTTCTAAAACTATTCTACAAGTGTTGTATGATATATATGACATTCCATACCATTTGGGTAAGGACCTTTAAAAAAATTTGAAACTTGTTAGACTTAAGGGTAACATTATTCAATAGTAGAAGTGGAGGTGTCATTCTATCCATTCAAAGAGAAGATTGACAATTTCTTATCTTTCAATATAAAATGTTGTACACTACTCCTTGTTCTTAAGCATGTTGTTGATCACCCTTTTATTCCTTCTATTATGTTAACTTTTCAATGTTAGTTTCTCCAACAAGCCTAACCTTTTGCTTGAATTTCACTAATTGACTATAATAGAAGTTTACCAAATGTAATTGAAAATAGGGAACATCCAAAATTACTACTTAATGTTGTAGGTGATTGCAAAATTTTCAATTTGTTTCCCATAACCATATCTTTGACATTCATGGATGTTGTAAAGATGCATACATATTTGATTTTAAATTTGAGTATCACATTACATACACATACACACACACACACAGATATATATATATATATATATATATATATATATATATATATATATATATATATATATATATATATATATATATATATATATATATATATATATATATATATATATATATATACTTTACAAAACATCCACATCATTTTTTACACTCAAATAATAGGAAAATGATCAATTGGGATATCTACACCAAGAGCTATGACCAAAAGACAATTTTGACATCCATTGATCACCTTCAATATTGTAAAGGTGACTTTTATCTTTGAACTTAACCCCTAAATGCCTAAGCCTTTTCAAGTGTGTTTTGACTATGAAAAAAGTGCATGAGCTTGTAGTCATTTCTAGTGAAGCAAATTGATTTTTTTCCAAAATTTGACTATATAGATGTTTAAAGAGCTTGTTTATTAGTAAGTACACAAATTTTGAGTACAAAATTGCATAGGAGTTGTGAGATTATAACAAGAGAAGAGTATATTTTCTATATTCAATATATTGCCTTTTCCCACAATGTTTCTCAAATTTGCATATAAATTTTTTGGGGGATTGGAGGTGACATAAACAACTATAAAGAGTGTTAGCACACTAAAATGCACTTCTAAAAAACTTAATTTCACATGAAAAGCTATTAAATTCATTACACAATCCACCTTGTAATTGTTGAAAATGCAATTATCTTTTATAAGTAGAAATTGCAAATAACTCCAAATCAATAGTTGTATGTTAAAATTTTCAATGGTCAATATCATGAAAACACTTTCCTCTTTCCATTGGAACCATTCTCAAAGCAAATGGATATGTACAATTTCTTAGATCTCAAATCAAGTGAAATTGCATAAAGCGAGGAAATGAAGTAAAATTAACAAGCTTTACACTTCACTTATGGTACATGTATGCCTTTGAAGACCTCTCAATAATCAAATATGTACTTTTTTCAATGAAAAATGAAAGTTTTCAATAGTTAACCCTTAAAACTGCCCAATTTTTTTTAAGAACGGTCACAGGAATTTAACTGCCCATTCAGAAATGGGCCTGAAATTTCAGATTGACTATATATGGTCGATTGGGAAATTAGGGGTTAAAGTAAAGAAGAAGGCTACAAAAAGAAGGAAAGGTTAGTTTCTTAAAAAGACAAATTTGATAATTTATTCTTCTATTTTTATTCTCTTTTCTTCCCCCCCCCCTCCCCCCCCCCTCTCCCTTGCCTTCTTTCTCTCCTTTTCTCTTTTCATGTCATATTTCTTCTTTCTTCTCCTTTCTTCCTAGTATTAGACTACATTTGAATAAAAAATGGGATACAATTCAAAATGAAAATGAATTTCACTCAGTCTTATCTTTTGTTGGATTCTTTACACTTAGAGCGAATATTGAATTGTAATTGCCATTCTGAGTTTCCTACTTCAAAAAATTTCTTGAATCTCTTCCTCAAATTTTAACAACCAACAATTCCAATTTTTTTCTCTTACAAATATCTCAATTCCAAATTTTGTTTTTATCTTTCTTGCAAAGGTAGTCTAGTTTTGTACAAGGAAGTCTATTCTAATAAGTTACGAAATATATGAAGCCCATTGCTCTCAAATAAAAATAAAAATAAAAATGATACAATGAAAGTTGATAGAAAAGGTAGAGCATGTAGAAAGGTTTGGTTTACTCTTCCTCCATCCATTCCATCCATCCATCTATCCATGCCTTTAAGATAGGTTGTTTGTTTGTTTGTTTGTTTTGTTTGTTCGTTACATTCAATTTTCTTAAACTGCACGTCCTCTAATCATGTTCTTGGTACCATTAGAAAGCCCTCGGTGAGGAGGGTTGCATAAGCTTGGTTTTGTGACATTTGAACTCATTGTGTGAAAGTTATTGAATTTTTTAATTTTTTTTTAAAGGAAAAAATTTAAAAATTATGTTTACTTTTCTTTTCTTTGTGGTAACAACATGCTAGTATAGTAATACCTTCAAATTAGGTTGTTTGTTTGTTTGATTGATACATTGAAATCTTTTAGAACATCTATCTCCAGGTTGCACTGTTGATACCAATGGAAAGCTCTTAACAAAGAGGGTTTCAAAAGCTTCCTTTTGTCAACCCCCGTAGTGCGTCCGGGCACCGGGAGCGGCTTTGTGCGTGGCGGTCCTTCCGTGAGGGGCCTCCAGCCCCTCACCCTCTACGCCCCACTTTGCTCTACTTGTTTCGGCTGAGTTTGTTTGTCCGCGTCGGGTTGGGGGTTGTCCTTGTCCCATCAGGTCGCTTGCGACTGGTTGGTATGTATTTTTATTCTTGCAATGGAATTTCATTTCATTTGTGCCAAAAAATAAAAAGCTTGCTTTTGTGGGAATTGGGTCCACGGTGTATAAATACAGTCAGACCTCGATAAGTGTTAAAACTCTATATGTGTTATGGAGATTTCCGCTCCCTTAAAATTAAAACTAATAAGTGTTATGTGTTAAGTGTTACGCAATGTTGCGATCCTCACTTTGTTAATTTTACCTCGGTAAGTGATAACTTTCAAAAAAAGGCTTTTTGTAAGAGCCATCGCTTGGGAGGAGATCATTTTGAGGTAAAGTAATAGTTTCTAGTTGCAAAGTGACTCTAGATGTCCATTCTAGAAACTATATAGTAGAAGACGTTGTAGGCTTTCAAGATGTAGGTAGTGCTCTTCAAACTTTGAAGAAGTTTTTGGAGCAAAGACCTAATGACACCATGTTATCTATTAGGAATATTGAAGCACTAGAAAAGGAAGTAGAATCTTGACGTGTAGCAGAAACTCGCCAAAGTACTATTGATTCATTCTTTCGACAGATTTAGATGAATGATGAATCAATATTTTGTAATTTCATCCATTTTTTCTATAAATGTTATGCATTTACCTTTCTAATTCTTCTAAGTATTATTTTTTTATAAGTGTTACAAATCATCGGCATCACCCTCTATAAGTATTATGTGTTACTAGTGTCTAAGTATTAACTAAAAGTATGCTCCCAACCCCTAACACTTATTGAGGTCTGACTGTAATGAATTTTTGAGTTATTTTGGTTTAAAAGTTTTTTTAAAAATTCATAAAGTTCATCTTGGCTGTGGCAATGGCACACGGCAACTAAGTTAGGAAGCTTATGTACGAGACCACTGAATTATCGGCAAACATGCTGCGGAAAGGATGCTGCTCCGAGTGTTTTCAAAATCTACTGAGCCTTCCTTTAATTGTGTAAAAAATATTTAAGAAAATCTACGGAGCCGTTTCTGGAAGACTCATCGCACGACTGATGAGTACGTCGAGATAAAGATGTGACTGCTGTGACGAAGGTTGTCTTTCTTTCGACGCAGACATGCGGTATCATTACAACGCGTAAAAGAGAAACTAAGATTTAGAAACTAGGTCACGAATAGAACTGTCCAGCTGCGAACGCGTTTTAGCTTTAATTAGATTCAACCTAAATACAAACAATGCAAGTGATAAGAAGTAGTGTATTCATTTCAACCCAAATATACACTACTTCTCACTTTTCCACTGATAAGTTTCGTTACATCTGTGTTTGCTTCAAACACAACCACAGCTCATTCGCGAGGCGCTCAGTGCTCACATCCAAGATAACAAACAATATCTTCAGCAGACCCGAATTGACACAGAACACAGAACACGTAATTGTGTGTTTTATTGAAAGTAGAAGCATTCGGAGTTACAAATCCATGCGAAACAAATCGTTACAGTTCCTGTCTAACAAATCGAGTATCTGTAAGAAGAATGTGGAGGGTGAGTCTAACAGAATGTGACCAAAGAAACATGGTCTGGCGATGATTTGCCGTAAATCTCAATGTTATATTCCTGTGGATCAATAATCGGTGATGACGACATCGACGTTGTTGGTGGCACTGTTGTTGTTGTTACTGTACAAATCTATGTCAGGGTGCTGTTGGTAAGCTAATTCCAACACCTCTGAAGACAAATCTGATCTTCGGGTGCTAAATGCAATGGTACACTCGTGAGTATTTCACGCCGCTGACAAAACGGGTTGGTCAATTCTCTGGTTGGTTGCAACGTAATGTGTGAGTATTGTGGTGGGTTACGAAAATAACTGCTGCCTTGTGTTTCGCTTATCCGAGGAAGAGGCAGCCACGAGGGATTCTGCTGCTGCGTCGTCTCGTGAGATTGGGTTCCGCCGCTCTTGCTGCCGCTTTCTCCGCGCGCTTGGCTTCAGCGATGGCCTTCTGCTCCTCCGTCTTCCGAAATGCCATGGCGATGTCGTTCTGCATCTTCTCGAAAAATCCTGGGCGCCTGATTTCGGGTTGCTTCACCGTGCGATGATGCAGCATTCGCCGCGAAAATGATTCTTCGATGGATCTCGAGCGCTCAGAGATTCGCCCTGATATTCTGTCAAGATCGTGCATATCTGCACAGGACAGCCCGTCTATCAGAAAAAATCGCAAACCTCAAATGCAACCCTATGCAAAGAGGTATTAGGACTAAAGAGCATGATTTACTTCATACAAGTCCCTTTTTTCAGCGTTATGGACTAGAAAACCAGCGAAAGGGTATTAAGTTTTAAAGATATAATGCTAACACTGCGTACTATCTGATTCAGCAGAAACCTAAGGGGAACCAATTGAAGGCACTACAATGGATTACGACGAATATGGCACCAAGCAACTAGTGATGAACATTTCATGGCAGACACCCTTCCCGAGTTGTTTGATGCCATACCCAACAGTGGTTAAAACACTCTCTCAATCCTATAAGCATTGCACTGCCACTAGAAAATTTATCAAAACGATGTCCTCTACAGATCAGAAGGAGAATTGAGCAACAATGAACAAGATTCAACCTCCGAAGTTACATCTAGGGATCGTCAAAATACAAATTCATTGCGGAAACAACAATCCTCACCGCTCTGGGTGTCACTTCTCGGAACAAGATTCTACTCTCACTTTACCAACTCCATCACAAGACCAGAGTTTCAAACCATAGCAAGGCATCAAGCAACCAGAGTAGATTTGATTGTACCATAATTTACAGTTCGCCTTTGCTGCGGCGCACTATGTCGTTGCGGAAGGCTTGGGTCATGCTCCCGCGACGCTTTCGGAAACTCCATCGAGCGAATTCGACATGACTCGGGCCTCATCACTTGCGCATGCGCACGATGAGCACGGAACATGGCGGCGTCAGAGCCGCCGTTCAAAACGTCGTAAGGATTCTCGTACTCGGAGTAGTTCGCGGACGAGTCGCAGTCGCGAGTGCTCATGCCGGCCGCGGTCCCCGCCGCCAACATGGTCTGCCACTCGGACGTCAAGCTGAAGTCGCTCCGGGGCGAGTCACATTCCTCCGCCTCGTCACGGGAAGTGAACGTTTCACGATCTGAAAACAGAAGCCACAGAGGTAAGCACAATGCACACCACGCACCCATGTCTTGAACACAGGTGCTTAGAATGACAGAACTCACATAGCATTGCTAAAGAATGCGACAGGACGCCATACCCATGTTGTTCTAATGCATAACAACGCCTTCCAACCACGCCAAACGACATCCCAATGTGATTCCAAGACGCGTTTTCCGCCCACATTCAAGAGAATACAAAGAGGATGCAGTAAAGGTATTCAAAAATGCGATGTTCAAAAGGCCATTGGTCATACTTTGTGCTCTCTTGTAAGCCAGAGACAAGAAGTAGATGCTTTGGGCTGCATCAATCCGCGACACGTCGGTTGGGTTCCGATTCGCAGCGGGGCATCGAGGCGGGGAAATCGCTCTAACCTGCATTCACGGTCCACACACAATGAGTCCCAGTAGCAATCTCGAAACCCGACATGAGGATAAATAGATGGTGTATTTTCAAATTACTGGATTCGAAGAAGGGTTAGAATGCTAACCCTGACATGACCAGGTTGGTGATGTGCGGAGGAGCAAGGGCTGAGAAGCCCGGCTTGACGAGGAACAGATGGACACGGGCTCAGAAACCGTGACGACGAGGCGCCCTGACGGAAAGGAGATCCAACAGGCGAAGAATTGTAGGATTCGAAAGACGAGTGCGCGCTGATGTCGCCGTCGAGATTGTGATCATCGAGGACGGAAGTCGGGCTGGACTCCAACCAGGCTTTCACGGTTTCCTGCGACCGAAATAGACGCTCACTCGCAGCAGGACTCGTCACAAGAGGGCTATACATCAGTCGACTCGTCTCCCGCTCGTCGTGCAACCGAAGGGGGCTGGACGGATTGCTCATTTTCCCCGGCCAAAGCGGACTGGTATTGCCGTGGGAAGAGCGGCCGCTCCGCGACGACTTGCCCAGGTACTGCGACGCTCGCCGCACAGACATGGCGGAAGCCGCACTCGCCACCACTACCACAGCAAAACCGACTTCACAATGCCCCCAACTTCACAACAACGTATTTCGAACCGTGAACCACTGTAACTAGATCTCTGTCGAACAGCAATGTCAACACATTGCTTGAAACTTCCAGAATCGACCGATCAGAAACATTACCCTTCGCTCCAGAGCATTCAAACCAAACGTCCGGCCCGGTCCCTCCCTCGATCTCGTCCCCCTCACTCACTCACTCTTTCAGATTCAAACTACTGCATCCCAAGTATACATAAAACCGAGTCCGTACGTCTGCAGTACCGCCTGGCTCCAGACGCGTGAGTTCAAACGCCAAGTGGGAGACGAAACGCAAAGGCCAATACTCCAAAGACATAAGCCAGAGGTACATACCAACTAAACGACGGAATCACAAGAGGTGGCGCTAGCTTTCAGAACCCAGATCTGCTGCAACTGGCAGGGATCTTGCTCACCAGCGATGATGGTCAGAAGCGCACGAGGGAAGGAAGATGATGTCAAGTAAAAGAGAACTCCGGCCCTGACGAAAAATTCTCGACAACTGGAAGCCCAGCTGGAGGTGTATAAGCTTTTAACTTAGTAGTGGAGTGGCAGCAGTGGCATTCGTCGAAGCCGCAACGCCCGCAACAGCAAATAAGGAGCCTCTACAAACAGCCGACAAGTGAGACAGCGTTTGTTGCCAATTTGCACCTCTGGAACTGAACATAGAATGTAAAACAAGCTATTTTTTAAACTTCTATTCCAGGGACGATGGTGCATGCGCCTGACAACTGCGAACAGACGCGGAGAATCGGTTTCCCTGGCAGGCACCCGGAGTTCCGAAACCAATCGACGGAGAGGGTAGTCAGATTGTTTTGCTTTTGGGGCTTCTTTTTAAAGGGATTTACTGTTAAAAGTCTCGAGTTTCGGGGAAAAAGTGATCGTGTCATTTACTGTTCGAAGTCAGGCCAGGGATGGAATTGATATTGTTTTACCGGTTGGGCTTAAAACCTGGCATGGGAGGGATTTTGTTTGTGTGAAATACAAATCAAATTAAAAAACTTTCAGGTCATGGATGCACATAATGAACATACCGGTACTTGAACTTGGGGGGAGGGGATCCATTGTTTGCCATGGATCAAGGCTCCTTCTACTGGAGAAAGTCTTTGCATGCACCTCAAGCTTGTCAATGAATTGTGGGCAAGTGTAACACAAGGAGGAAGAAGGGTAACTTGGGTATGAAATATGGTGAGAACATTGGGGTGTTTGTTGGAAGTTGCGTACTATCTAAGCCCACAACTATTTAAGCTTCACAGACTTAAAGCAACTCCATTCCATCAAGTTGTTGTTCACCCATTACCAACTCATTCTACATCGTCGTTGACAATATGAAAGAAAATGATTCCTCTACATTCAAAGGATATAGTCATTGTGTGAGCTCTTACACAAATTCAAAAGACCTCAAAAGATCTCAAAAATATACTTAGCATAGTGTTGTAGTGTCTCCCATTAAAGAAAAGAAAGCAACAACATAGTGATGTGGTGCCTTCATACTACAGTCATAGTCATGGTATGTGGCACTCCTTCAATGCATTCAAAATTCATAAACACATAGATTAAATCCAAGAAGTCAAAAAAATTGTGACATTCACTCAATGCGCTTAAATACTAAATTAAAAAATAGGTTGTGAATAAATATCTTCTAGCTTTGTTGTTTGAAAAGCTAAATATGTGAAATAAAATCATTAGATGTTTTATTCCCGTTTTAATATTATTGGATTTTATATTCATATTTTAAATTTATTTATCTTTAGTAGATTACTTATTTTTATATTAGATATGATTTTTTGTGTATTTAGTTTTACGATGTGGTTTTGAGTGCACATCTTTAGGTGGTCTTTATGAGGACGTTCTTAATATTGTTTTAAAATTGAGACTTTTTAATCCTCAAAGTATTGTTGTTGTTTGGTGATAGTAATGTGAATTTTTTGGAACTTTCTTATTAGATTTAAAAACTTTTTAGTTTCATTTGAATATAATTTTCATTTCAATTTCTGTCCCAAAGTGAAAGTTTTGCCATCTTAAATATAATTTTTATCTTCCTAGTAAATAAAATCCACAATAACTTGAAATTAAAATTTTAAATTATTTTCTTATAAACCTTATTTTTGTTCACATGTTATTTGAATTAGTAATGTGAAGATTATGAACAATCTTGTTTTGGGGGCACTATTTGAGCATCTTCTTAAAAAATAGTACATAGAATTCATGTTTAAATGCATCTTTTATAATTTTCAGAAAGAATTGTTTGATGAGTATAAATTTGCCTCCTGTGAAAATCTTACAATTAGGAATATTGAGTTTCAATCCCATATTAGAGCTATTAGCAATTTATTTTTTCTCTTAATCTTGAACCTACTTTTACTTAGTAATTTTTAAAGAATGAAAACCGAGTGTTTGTTCTTCAATTTTTTTTCTTATACTTTCAACTCAATTCTTCAACACAAAAATTCAAAGTCTATAATGCAATAAAATTCCACAAATAGCAACCAAAGCCATCTAAAATTGTAGGCTAGTGTTCAAAAGAAATAAAAATTCAACTTTGAATGCTAATATCTTCCAATCTTTATGGTCAAACTTCATGAATTTTTTTTTGAACAACTAGACAGAATCCATTGCATTAAAATGAAACCAAAAGAAAAACACAATGGCCAAAGCCAAACATTGAAGAGATAATGAGCAAGAGCTAAGCATCTAAATAAAAAGAGCAATGAAAACAAGAACCTAATAAAGGTGGTAGAGGGGGGATCCTTGTACTTCCACTAAACTTGGTTTCCTTGTTGAGTAGCTATAATTTGTGACTGGAGTCATACTACGTCAAATTTGTGCTAGATTGAAGTAGTTTGATTTGATTAAGCTTTAGCTGTTTGGTACACCTTCATATAAGTTACCCTTCCCACATCCAAGGGTGTATTCTGGAGGGCTTGTTGCACTAGCTCAAGAAGCCATTGCATGTGAGAAAACACCTTACCATTATACGTAATCCAAATAATCCATAAAGATGAGCCTCAAAGTAGAGACCATATTGTCTTGATGTTGTGGAATCTCTTGGAGAGTACTAATCCAAAAATGCATTGCATAGGGCTAAAATGCAAGTGTGGATCCAATACTATATGAATTTCACACATACGATGGATTATTGATTGCACATAATTCCATATTTCTTGGGCTCAGGAACATACATAGAACCTATGGATGGAGGTCTCGACACTCCTAGTTGAGCAGCAATTTCATGTGGTATCAATATTTGAGTTAATGCGAGTTCGCCACAAATGTACTGCTACTGCATTGTGAAAAACGGACCACATGAAGGGCGATTCTTTCCTAGATCGGGTGTGATGCCACACTGTTTTCTAATCGACCTGGAAGTTAAATGGGAGGGTACCTGACTGCTTCAAATGAATAGGTTGTTTTAGTTGTTGATGACCAATAAGTAAATAGTGCCCTTTTTGTATTGAATATGAGAGGATGGGATTTCCATAATTCCAAATCCAAATACCTGGGTTGTAAGTGAGTGATTGAATGGCTCTTGAGAAAAAAAAGTTGGTGCATCTTCTGTGGCTCTACTTCATCTCGATGATTCTAACCCGATGGATATAGCTTTCGTATGTGATAGCAATCAAGCTAGTAGGCAAGATCAAGAGTCTCCTTGATAAGGCTCCCACTCTAACTTTGGCTATATGCTAAGGTAAAGTAAAGGTTTGAAATTGAGGTCGAATCAAACTTAACTCAGGACCATTATACTGCCACGTGATAAGTGGGGTTGTGTTATCACCTCCAACAAATAAGCCAAGCCATTTTCCATCTTAAAGATGGTCATACTGGCAAGTAATCATTTCCATCCATTCATGGGAAATGTTGGAAATGAGGTAGGCCCAATGAATTCGTTTGTCTTCATGTACACCATAAGTATTAGAGATATCTTTCCACATCCTAAAGGCCTGTATGTGGGGGTTCCATAAGTCCCTGATTGTCCGTAGTCCAAAACAAGCAAGTTCCCTAGCTTGAGTTGCAGATAATAGAAAATTAGATCCAATGTATGTAGAAGCCTACGACAAATTCGCAAAGAGCACTTCATTAGAGTTCGTTGGTAGGGATGGCTCAATAAATTTGGTGAAACGTTTCCATGTTGCCATGGTTCTAGTCCAAACTTTAGATCCTCGAAAGAAGGATGGGTGATGCACCATCAACCATGCTTCTAAATGAAACCAATAGCCGCTATGAGGGTTGGATTTCATCCTAAAGATCCTATATTTGAGTAAGGTTTTGAGATTAGAATTACCTAGCTCAATAGTAAAAATGATCCATTTAGCTAGTAGAGCTGTGAGAGAAATTTCAGGGTCTAGGATCTTTAGCCCTCCAATCTCCTTTGGTAGACAACAGTCATTCCAATTAACACGTGTCCGTGTCAAATGCTCTGTTCCACCCCACAAGTAGTTCCTAAGGTTCCCTTGAATCGAACGAATAACTTGGAGGGAGCTACACCAAAGGACGATAAAATAATATAAAGTAGAGAGTAGTATAGCATTCACCACCGTTACTTGTCCTACAAGAGACAGTCTTTGTGTAGTCCAATAGGTTATTTTTTTTAATAATTTTTCCTTGAAGGAACTCATCTACATTTTGTATTTGTAGTCCTATGTCAAAAATAGTGTCCAACAATTTTGAGAGGGAGCATGGTGGAGCCCAAGTCAAACCAAATTGATTAGTCCAATTTTGTGATAGCGTCTTTGAGAACCAATATGCTACGCTTTTGGTCCAATTCATAACCAAGCAAGAGGTAGAGCCAAACCTATATAGAAGAGAAATTGTTGACCATAGGTCCTCTTTTCCCCCCCTAATTGAGAAGTTTGTATCGTTAGTGTACTGTAAAACCAGTTGTTGATGATCGTTATCTGGTAATTGGATACCACAAATCTTCCCTCCTTGTTGTTCCTCCAACACTGCCATGTTCAACGCTTCTCCAATTATAAGGAATAAATATGGTGCTAAGGAACAACCTTGACGCACACCGCATTCAATGGAGAAGGGAATCATTGCTTTGATGCTTTCCCATTCAGTGAAATTGTAGCAAATACTCCTTAGAAAAGCATCTTACAAGCACTAAGAGTAAACCTGGAATACCTAGCTTCTCCATGGTTTGAAATAAAAAATCCCAAGATACTACATTATAAGCTTTAGTGAAATCAAGTTTGAGAAAGAATAGGTCTTGTTGTGACTGTCATGGCCATTCTATTGTTTTATATTGAAGGAAAATGTTATCAAAAATGTGCTTGGATGGAAGGAAAGTTGATTGCTTTGGACTGATAATTTCCCTAAGAATGTTTTGGAGTCTAATCTATAAAGCTTTGGCAATGATTTTGTATGAGACATTCAATAAGGTAATAGGTCTTTAGTTAGATAGGTTTGTGGGGTCTTGAATTTTGAATAGAAGGATTATGGTCCAAGAATTCATACTAGGTAGTAGGCGGCCTTTGGCAATGGACTTGATAACCATTGTTGTGAAATCATGAGCAATACCATCCCAAAATCTGCAAAAAAATTCCGTAGTAATTCCATCTAGTCCTAGACTACAGCCCTGCGCTATAGCTAGCAAAGCTATGTGTAGTTTTTGTATTAGCGGGGCTTCTAGTTGCTTAGCCATGGTTGAGGAGAGCTTGGATGTAATGCATGCCTAAATCTCCTCAGTGGTAGTTAATGCCTCTGGACTCCTAGTTTCTTGAGAAAAAAATTTGGAATAAAAATCAATGTAGATTCGTTTGAATTTGTCTCTCTTGTACCTCAAGCTGCTGTGTTTGTCTTTGAATTTCATAATGGAAGATGTATTATGAGCCTCTTTCATGATTTTAAGAAATTATGATGACAATCGGTTGTTGTATAGTCTCTGCCTAGCACGTGATCTAACTTTCTACCCCTCGATTTTTTGATTCTCCAATTGCAACAACTCTCCTTGCAAATTGCTTACTTCAACTTGTAGATGAGATGAGTGGGGTTGGTCTTGGAGTTCTCGGATCTTTTGTTTGAGGTTGGCACTAACGATTGCTTTGTACTCCTTTTTAAGTTTTGTTCTTTGTATACAAAAAATCGTGTAAAATTGTGTGACTTGCTTGAGTTCATGAAGAAAGGAGAATTGCTTGGAGATGTTTTTCATATTCTCCGAATGTCTTAATCAACGGCTTCTAGGTAAATGGATGACATCACCCACCTACTTAGGCGATCGATAGAATTAGCCAGTTCAAGAACTAGTGACATGGGGTAGTGGTTAGAGTGGGTGTGATCACCTCAGAAGCAATATTCTAGGATTTTCTTTGGGTCGGTAGATGAGTAAGGGAAGATGAAATGAAATTCCATGAAATTTTTATTACATGAACTTAGACAAGTAAAGCAAAAGATCCTATAGTTAAATCCTAAACAAAATTATTTTTGCTTTCTTAAATGAATGCAATAGAAATAAAAATTTTGAATGGTTAGGGAGAAAAATGGCCTTCATCCTCATTAGGAGAGATTTGAGGGCTCTAGGAGCCCGCGAGTTCCCACAGCTCGAAATCCTGTAATCTGCCGTAGGAATGCAGTTCAGCAGGGAATCCTACGTGGTCGAGCGACTGCCACGTCATTAATTTTTTTTTTGAATTTTTTTTTTGAATTTTTTTCATATTTCAGGACACCCCCCCCAAATTTTTTATTTTTAGAAATTCAGGCCCGACAGCGGCCAGCTGTTCCCTAGACCAGTTTTGGGAACAGTTCTGAAATGGCCCGTTGAAGCCCTCAAATCCCTCCTAATGATAGGATTGTAATGTAAAATATTATTGTAAAATCTAATGATTTTAAAATTTGAATCCAAATTTGAATTTGTTGCCTCAAATGTATTACAAAGATGATAAATAAATCAAATTTTAAATTCAGTATTTGTATAGGTGTGACAAAATTCTATATTTTCTAATTTTAGGAAATAAATTATATTGAAATATTTTGTATTTTTTAAATTTTTATTTAAAATAATACTTTTTTATTGATTTAATTGAAGTCTGAAATTGTGTTGAATTTTGCATAATAAATTAGTTTATTTTACCTTTGTAGCTACAATATAATATTATTGAAGTCAAAAGTCTCACTTGAAGGATGTTGTGATATAAATTTAAAAGGAGATAGTTAGGCTTAACATCATTTCTAATATATAATTCACAATAGTGCAATAGAGTTTATCAATTGTTTATCATAGGAGAATTTTTCTTCAACCAAATACTTTTTTAGTAGCAACTTTTATTGGTGCATGTCTATTTTTTTTAAAATTGTGACTTTGCTTCATTAGGACCCCTAAATTTGCATGAAGATATGTTACGCTTCTAACAATAATACTCTCTTTCATATCTTTATAATACATAAAATTAGATTTTTAAAGAAAAATAAATAATTCATCATAATAAATAGTTTGAAGAGGCAAACTATTCTTGAGTTTTCCACAAACAAATGAAGTAGGAAAGAAAAAGACATCATTGTACATGTGAAGGATGATATATTGTAATGAAAGAATTTAATTTTGTAAGACAATGTATTTTTTCAACATGTTAAAAATGAAAAATTTTGAAATTTGTATCATATAGAATTATAGATATTTCTTTTCCAGTTTTTGACATTAATTTGTTCATTTCAAGTCACTAATTATTTCCTAATATAAAAAAATGTATGCACCTAGATGGCATGAAATATTTCAATTTAGGCATAAACAATTAATATAATGAAATTACTTTTCATTCTCTTACACTTTGAGATAAAAATTGCGTAAAATCAACATTTGTAGGCATTGCATTACAAAATAAAGAATGTTCAAAATCTTTTTTAAGAAAACATTTCAAATAACAAATATCTAGATGTACTATGAATTAAAAATTGGCACCCAAATGATATAGTTGCACATTTTAAACAACTTTTTTTGAATGCTTTTATGTAGTTGAGACAAATTTTACTTTTTGTAGTTAATATTTCCTTTAAGAGTTTTTAAATGAAATCAAACTTGATGAATTTTTTTCTTATCTACTTTATGAGTGTAGGAAATCAAAACCACATTTGGTCATTTCATTTGTTATTTTTGTTTTGAAGAGAGACTCATTCAATGTTGTTATGCAAAGCCATTTAAGCATTAGAAGGGATTCTAGGGCAAGAGAAGCCTGCTCGAGGATTGATTTCTTGTATGTTCCCTAGAGTGTCCAAAAATTGCAAACCAACCCTATTGGCTGAAAATTTTGAATTATTGAAAAAAAAATTAAATTAAATTATTTTTAAATTCTAAAAAGTGTTAAAAAACCTAAAACCATTTTTTAAAATTTAAAATTCTAAAAACTAATATTTTCTAACATGGCAGTGTTTCAACTACATCGGACTATTGATGTGGCACGTTTGTATAGTTTGGGAAATAAAAAAGACTCACACATTTCTAATGCCCTCAAATCTCTTCTAGTGAGTGAATAGAGCTTTTGGGGATATGAGTGTATCAAACCATCACCCATGTAGGCATTTTGGAGTAATATGGGCCTTGAAACTCTATAAGTTGTATAAACCTGCTAGTCTTAAATTTTGACTTTCTACTATTTAGATTTTGAGAATTCAACGGGACTTGAGACTTGGAATTTTGGACTTAAGTGTAGTGTGAAATGGCCATTTCTCTTTGTAAGTTATGCAAACCATGAATGGAATTAGGGCCTCTTTACACTATCGCCAAAAGTTGAGAGGCCATTGGTTTCCACCAATAGGAGGCCGAGAAACCTTGAGTTCGGCCTCTCAACCCTTCACACTACGCACCAAAATTCAAAGTTCGTCGCTTACATGGTTGCCTACATGGCACAAAATTTGACAGATTCTCAACTAGAATTTGGGTCGGCTAAATGTCGAGACCCAAACTCTAGTTGAGAGTTTGTTGAATTGCAAAACCCAAAAATTAAATAAAAATTAAATACTAACAAGATCTAAGCCATTAGATTTGAAGAATTGTTCTAATGGAGACAAAAAGGTGGACTTTCGACTTGGCCTTTGGAGGCTTCACACTATAGCCATCCAAGTTGAAAGGCCATGGGAGTTCATTGCCAAGGATTTGGATTTTGGACAGACTTTGGAGGCTTTACACTACAGCCGGCCAAAGGCCTCAAATCCTATTTTTTATTGTTTTTTATTAGCCTTTTTCTTTGAACTATCGATGAAGTTTGGACTTTCAATTCCACGGCCTCTCGACTTGGACGGCCATAGTGTGAAGAAGCCTTTAGTAATGGAAGTGTGTTTTTTATATTACAAAAATGTATAATGTTTTCATACTATGTCCATCACCCTTGGAAGTATTGTACAACCTTGACCTACATATGTGGTCATGCCTTGGTATTTGAACATGTCTTTGCCTTATTTAACATGCTTCATTGAATTGTATTGTGTGTAACCTAATATATGAATGAATATATTGTGACACTATGGACTATGGGCAATAAAAATCGTTATGGAGATTTTACAAATTTAAACACATTATCATTACATTAAAACTACAAATAGAAATGACAATTAATGCTTCTTTTAAAGACATTGTATCTGTGACAAAATGTATATTTCTAACTACACAACAAAGGCATTTCCAAAGGAGGTCTACATGGAAATATCCCATTTGCTACCAACCTTTTCAAAAGGGGTACAAAAAGATTTTAAAAAACAAAATTCAGATTGTGATATTGTAAAAGACTTTACAATGGCAAAACCAACATTCAAAAACACATATGGTAAGAAATACTACACCCTGTGTCTTAAGTTCAATGCAACAAAGAAAAAATGAGGCTTCTAGAGGGCTAATCCATAGCCCTTGGAGGACCCCACAATTTGCATTTTTTTTGCATAAGGAAATTCCCTCCCCCCTTTTTTTGCTCACTATAAGTCACAATGTCAGACGTTCATCAATGGCCCAAAAGCCAAGTATAAGATATTAAATGATCAAGATTAAATTATTGCAATGTACCTTAACCATGATTATGAGATACTTTAAAATTGAACTATATATATTTTTTGACAATTTAATTAAGCATTTAAACCAAATTGTGGGGAAAAAAATGTCCCAAAGTAGTCCAATGACCATCTACCATCCAAATTATTTTTTTGATGGCAATGTTTAAGACTTCATTCGTTGACATTTGGTGTCTTTAGAGATGTGATTAGAAGTTCTTTCTATAAGTAAAATAGTAGTAGGATTTACAATGCATGTGGGATATGTAAATTGGAAGGAGAAGGAGTTCCATTGCTCTTAGTAAAGAGAGATTAAAAATAATATTAAAACCTGAATTCATGCCTCATTTATGCATAGTAGCTAAACTTTTTTGAAAAAACTTCCAACTAAGGAAAAATTAGGGAGTGAAGCAAAGTTTCTAATCCAAAAAATTTGTTTGAGATTTCAAATGTCCAAAAAAAGATTATAGACCAAATTCAACTAGAAGTTTGAATGAACATTTTCTTTGAGATGTTTGGTATTCAAGGAACATTTCCTTTGAGGGTCATTTTGATTTTCTTTGAGGAATTCTAATATTTTGATTTTCTTTGAGAATTTTTTTTCCAAAGAAAATTTTCTTTGAGATTTTCTTTGAGGTCTTTGAGATTTCAATGTCATATAAAATGTTTCTTCAAACTTTGAGTTTGAATATTGTCCATAATTTTTTTTATGAAGATTTGAAATCTCAAATGGATTTTTGGGTTGTAAACTTTGCTTCATTTCCTTTAATATTATCAAGCTCAATAGATAAAATATGGTTCCTATAATCTACTTCATATTCCATTTTTAAATTTACAAAAAAATCTTAACGGAAGTTTTTTTTATAAAAGTTTAGCTACTATGCCTAAGTGAGGCACAAAATTTGGATTTTAATACTATTTTTAGTCTCTCTCCAATATAAGCATGGAATCTGATATTTTGAAGTGCTTTGGTCAAAATGTGGTGCCCAATAAGGGCCTTTCTTGCATCATTCCACCCAAGATAAATTTAAACATTTGCTAACTATTAATGGCAATAGAAGACACTACAAGTAATACTAGAAGAACCAACGTCTTATTCAGCAAATTATGCAATACATATTGACTATGGTGGTCTGTTGATTAGGACCACTAGATTATAACACCTTCAACAAACTTCTATTATTGCCTCCCATGTGGCACATGGCTATGGAAATCGAATTCCATGTTGTATTGCCACCGTGGATCCAATTAATACAGTGCTCCTTCAATTACTATGAAGTAAGTCCTTGAAACTAGTACCTTTCCGGAAAAGACAAAAATATTGAGGGATTAAGGCAACAAGCCATTTACATATGCAGTCTCAACAAAGCTCCGCCTCATTCAATGGGATATAAAGTGGAAATGCGTTCTTCAATGAAGTCCTCAACTTTCTTCAAGAGTTCAATACAGATGTTGGTGCTCATGATAGAAATTGTGACACTTGCATCCATCTCTTTGGGATGTACTAGAATTTGTTTCTTTTGTATTTTTTCACAACTAAGGTTTTTGAGCAATTTTGTAGAGGCCTTTTCAATGGATTTTTCCTTGTAAATAAATGTTTTTATATCCTTTGTAGCACCAATAGTATATAGAAGTGGAATTGTGGTGAATTTAGATTCTTCATAGGTTTGCACATTTTTACCTTTGCATACATCTCCTTTGATAATCTAGGACATGGAATGTGCCATCCTACACACTAGACATGAAGACTATCATGATACAATTTTTTCTAGCAACATCACAGAATCAAATTCAATCTAGAATTTGGAAGTGTAGAAGTAATCTTACAAGGTAGAAAATCATCTCATATAAAGATCTGGTTGTCTAACAAGGAACAATATATACCACATCGAATGAACAAAAAATCTAAAATGACTTAGAATTCAAAGTAGTGGAAGCAACTTTGTATTGTTTATTCTAACAAGGTACCTGAAAACCAAGATACAATGGAACCTACAAACCCTAAAAGTTTTCGATCAAGTGTTTTAATGTCTAAAAATGAAATAGAATGAAACATAACAAAATAGTAGAGTACCAAACAATCTCATGGGCAAGTCATTGTCATTGTATAAAACCTCGCTCCAACCACAATGTAGCAACATTGAAGAATATTGTTGCCTTCATTGTTGTTATCACATAGATCATAAAAGAAAAGACATTTTTCAAAAACAAGGACCTTAACCAACAAGTTCTATAAAAGCAGTGGAACAATTAAATTGAGATGGTGGTACTAGATGTTTCTACCATCATTGATGACCTTTATACTCCATGCCTCACAAAACACCATGGGACCATAGTTGCTAAGCAACAATTGCCAAAGTCACACAACCACTCACACATCTTTCTTGAACAATTTCTTCTATGGGTGCTCCCTAGTTGATGAACCATGTAGAAAAAAGAACAAAATAGAGAAGGAATGTTGTAAAAACCTTGAGAAATTAGTGCCAAATCCTACTAGTGATCTACATGAACAGAACCCATTTTTTTTCCCCTTGATGGCATTCTATTGACAATTGAGAAGTTCCTTCGACATTTTTGAAATCCAATCAATGGTTGGAGATGAGTGCCATTCATGGCCATTTTTTGAGCTCCATCAACAATGGCATGGGTGCCTTCCAAGACCCAATAGCTCATTTTTTTGACAAGTAAAGGGGGATTTTAATATGGTTGTGACGCCTCTTTTAGAATCATTGTCATTGTCACTATCATTGTCATAAATTGGAACAATCCAATGCAATGTACTTTTGTCCTTGCTAAATTTTTATACTATAAGTAGGCCTTTGGAGAATTAAATGAACTCCATTGTCTTTTTTCCTTTCTAGAATGTAACTTCCTTCCACTTCTAGATCATATTATTTGAATTAATCTTTAAAGGATGAGCTGGTAACCATGGGAATTGTCTTTTTTGGTACTAAGTGAATTATTGGTTTTAAAAAAAATCCAAAAGCATTAATCAAAAGTCAAACAACTTTTTTTAAGACCTCCCATTTTCAAACAAATTTATGAGGATGAATAGTTGCAATTTTGTTCTATATAGAAGGATTCCCTATCATTCATCGACCCCCAAATGCATGCAATGTTCTTTAAAGGTTAACATAGGAGGTCCATAAGCATCCATTCAAGAACTAAAAATAAATTTTGGGAGTTTAATCATCTTGAAAAAAAATTTGAGTAAATTTTCCTTGAAAGACATACTGCCTTGACATCTATTGAAAGCCAAGAAAAGATGGAAGGGACATCACAAAGTGCATCCTTCAAATAAAAATGAACACCAAATATGATTAAAGGAAAATGGGACGTACTGTAAAGTGTCAAGTCTCATCCTCTAAAGTGCAAAAGAATAGAGTCCATTCTACAAAAAAAAAAATCCAGTGCTAGTGATGATGTCTTTGTTTCTAGCAACAAAGTGGAAATGTTTCCAAATAACCATCATTGTATGTAACGTAGACATCCAAGTACATCTAAAGATTCCTTAAGTACAAATATCCTCATTAGTATATTTTTTACTACATCTTTTTATCCAAATATGCCAAATAAGAAAATTCTTCTTAATGTCCCAAGGTTGATTAACAAAAACGAGTTTACCTGATTTATTATTAGCAATCATAGACAGTAATTCGTTGAAATAACTAGTGTCTTGTAGAAAGTTGATTGTTGAGGCAAAATTGTTCTTCACAAATTTAAGTTAAACTTATCCCACAACTCCTGGGTGATTAGGCATTCTTTGAAAAAATGCACAACAGTCTCCATGTTACATGAACACATAGCACATTTGCTTTGAAGATTGTAAATTCTCCAAGAGAGTGAGTCTCCAATGACTATGCCTCTATTTAGTGTTTGCCAAAGAAACATGGCCTATTTCTTTGGTCCTAAATTGTGCCAAAGTAGATTGAAAACCTCTCGGGACTCCTACTTTGAATTGACATCTTAGAGCATCCCTACGTGTCTTGCATATCGAATGACTTCCTAATGGAGATTGGCAAAACTACCCCATCCATCTAGCAAAAGGGATGACTTGTTGACTAGCCGGCTAGCAAAATGAGAGATGGCTAGCAAAAGGGGGTTGTTTTGCTAGTGTGCTCGTAGCCTGCTAACAACTTGCATGACATAATGAGACAACCGTAATTTGACTTTCCATGATGTAAGGGAGGTAGATGGAGTTATGGAGTTGAAAGTGTTTGCACTTCTTGTGGCACTTCCCCAGTGCTAACATGGCTGAAGTTCATTTGGAGTTGAGCTCCCAATTCCAAACGTTTTCAATTTTTTATCTCAACATTTTCATTTGTGTTGGCTTGTTAACAAATAATGGGTGGGGTGCATTTCACCACCTGTCTTGCAAAGTGGATGGCTCTACATTTTGCAAGCCAAAAATCCACTGCATTTTGCAAGACAGGTGGTGATACTCTAATGCGAGTAGTTTCTTATTTTTTGAAGCTTTGTGAAATTCTTTATGAGTTGTTTGCAGTCAAAACACAGAGGTCAGTAAAATCATCCACCTCCTGAAATGTACACTGTGTATACATTGCTGGTACCACAAAAAAGAAAAATGTAGCCCTGCGTTAGAGGACGCTTTAGAACCCCAGAGCTCCTCTCGACAGAAGACAGGAACTCCAATTCAAGTTGCCGACGTCCCAAGGCAGCAACCAGGCTGGGGACGGAGTCGCGGAGAGGATCGATGAGCGACAGCCGTCCGCACTCCGCAGTGTCAGAGCGCATCCCCTATTTTGTCTCCCAACGTCCTCTTCCAATTCTAAAAACGGAAGATAATGCCGAAAAGCACATCGCCGGGAGCGGAGCCAGCCAGGGCGGCATGGCAACCACGGTTAGATTAGCATATTCAAATCTCCACAATCTCGATTCTAATTAAGTGAATTCAATGAAACAAAACAAAACAACGGCACGTTTTAGCATCGCCAGTGAGTCCATTCGGGCCTTCGGGGTTTCAGACAGCCGTCGTAGGCTTCAGATGATGGCATCGACTCTTCCAGAGTGTGACATTTGGAGATCCACTTGCAAACAAACTCGACGCACATTCCGTGAAAAGCAGAGTTAGAAAGTGAAGACGGGTTTATTCTTAGTACTCGGGTAATTGTACATGGGTTCGCCAGGATTAGTATTCCTTGATGATCTTTTGAGGAGAAAGAAGCAACTTCTAAAGCTGTTTAGCGATGGATTGTTCACCGCAAGTTCAGTTGCAACGGAGTTGGGTATCGAGGAATCTCGAGGTTTGTATGGGAAAGCCTATTATTATTACATTATATGGGATTGCAGAATGTAGGCTGACATATTTAGAAAAAGAGAAATCTGCCTCTTTCAATGAAAGTACCGCAGTGCACACTGATGTTCCGTGGACAGGCAGAGAGAGGTTGAGTTTGCTTTTGCGATGTCAACTCACTCCACTGGCTATGATGAAGCTTTTCCGTCCTTGCTGTCTTGATGTCGTTTTAGAAAAGATGAGATGGGGCACTTGGAGTGAAGTTTCTGTCTGCTTGCGGAAGTGCGGAACGATCCGAGCGTGCGGGACTGTGGGTGACCAGGTGCACTGTCATCTTGGGCTCACTTGGGTTTTGGGGGGAGCAAATGGTAACGTAGGGACGGATCAGGGAATTCCTCCAGGACTTTTTAGAATTGTTTAGTTTACCAAAGAAATTGGAACTGTACGGGAGAGGCACCCAATGCCGCACCTGCACCCAATGCCGTCCATTTCTAAGTTAGTCGTTCATTCTAGAACAGAAATGTAGCGGGATTGTAGACTGCTTATTGTTTTAGGTCAAAAGAAATAAGCCATGTATCGCCTACCTACATTTATATCCTGAAATGATTGTGTGTTGTAGAAATGGACGGCATTGGGTACAGGTGCTCCATTGGTGCCTCTCCCTTAGGTGATCACGTAAGCCTTTCGACTCAAAGGAGGTCGTTAGTTTGGAGAAATACGTGGCATTACTGTATTGGACTTAAACCAATCGATAAAAATTGACACCAATGAAAAAGAATACAGTCAAACCCGGGTAGGGAGGAGTGACCCCCTTATTGCCCCAGTCAATAGCAAGTTGACTAAATTGCCCCCTATTTTGTGCCGTATATTTCGGATTTTCTTCAGGCCTCCCAGCTAAACGAGGGCCTCTGATTCCATGTATGAATTCAGAATTTGCAAAAAATAAAATTTGCAAAAAATTTAAAATTCCAGGGTTTGTCCCGGCGGGGCAATAAGGGGGTCAATTCACCCTGGCCGTCAAACCCCAACTGATGTACGGCTTGGTGAGCAAGCGAGCCACTGCAAAGTAAATAGAAGTGCCGTGATTCAAATATGAAAGGCGAGCCCGGCCTGGCTGGCTGGAGTCAGCAACTCAGCATGGACCTTCTCTGTGTTTTGAAATTTTAAACTTGTACGTTGAGTACCGTATTTAGGTACTTCTTCTGTAAAGTACACTGTGCCATGCAGCAAAGAAGAGATAAGGTAGAGCACCCAAATGCGACACTTACCTTGGATCACTTGATCTTAGGTGAGGGTGCATAGAGAGAAAAATGATGTGCATTTGTTAGGAAATGGTTTAGGAAACCAAGAAAATTAGTTTTGTATTTTTTTGAGCTTATATGAATATAATATAATTTTTTGAAAACAATTGTTCAGATGCATCTAATGTGGACACTAGACTTACACCAAAGTAGACACAAAAACACTCGAAACCAACACACTCTAACTTTGAATCCCACACAGGTGATTGGCCACTTCTTAGAACTGCGTGACAACTTCATGGAATCTCCACTTGTGACTAGTGTTACATTTGGATGCTTCTACCTTATGGATTTTGACAAGAACACAAAGGAACTAAGGTAAGATTGCCTATATTAGGCAAAATGCCAACCAACACATTATAAGCAAAAATATTCTTGAAGTGCACATTTCAGATTTGAATATATACACCATTAGTACAATTTTGCCTATGGTTGGTTGGATGGCATTTGGCTTGTCATAGGGAAACTTACCTTAGGACATACTAATAGATGTGAGAGAATAGGTTCATCACTAATACTTACAAAAAAAATCCTTCTAACTTTCACAATATTCAATAGAATGATGTCAAACAAAGCCTCATACATAGATTAGGATGATTTGCATCCATCCTTAAAATTCCATGCAAAAATTCCAAATTGAGAACTCCATCTTGACAAGATTATCAAAATTGAATATTATGATTATTAACAAAGCAATGGAGACGGTTATCTAAATCGCTTTAACCACAGCAATGTAACCCTATCAAGAAATCTTTTGGAGGAATCATTATATACAAATGTTTGATGGAGGAATCAAAATATACAATTTCTCCTTCAGCCAAAAACACAAACTTGATCACTAAGCGAAAAGGCAATGCTGATCAGAAGTGAATGGCAAACTTGATCACAAACATTTTATCACATGCCACAAGAAACTAATTCAAAGCAAACAAGATTATCGATCCAATCTAGATCCAAGACGAAAGTTTTACACAAATAACGCAATAGACTTACTTGACAAAGGTACGAGACAAAGGCAGCCAAAAAAATTCAACTCCGGAAATATATGTAATGTTTTACTCTGAAGTCAGCGAGATAGGGTACAGGGAAGAGGCATGCAATATTCAAGCCAATGTTGCTATCTTCCGGATCGCCAAAACGAAATTAAAAGAGTCACAATCTACAAATCTGGTTTGTTGTGGTCTAATATTTGTTGGAGGCAGTTTTGGCGAGCATAAGGAAAGGGACGTTTATAGAGCTTAAATGTCTACCGGTATTAAGTTTCTATTACCTCTACCATGGAAACTCCGTTGCAACAGAGAGGAGCTCGCTGCCCACCTTTACTTGAACCCAAAATGCACTACAGGTGATCAGTGTCCTCAGCCATGTAAGACGTAAAGATTGTCAGGGACATATGTAAGAATATCATGCAACACGAGTGGGCATCGAATCATGGAGACAATAAAAATCATTATTGTACAGTTGACTACAGCCACGACTCCAAATTAAGAAGTCCGGCAACCAGGTCCTTGCTACAACGCAAGATCCTCTCGCACAGATATAAACTTGTACATCAGAAGAAGCTGTGGTGACACAGCAGAAACAATCCTTTACAACATTACTCAGACCTTAAAGAGCTTATGAGACAATGAAAAGCAGAACGGTGATGGAAAAACCGTGGCCCCTAACTGGGCACTTGAATATCACTATATCGCTCTGCAACTGAGTCGCCTTTTTGCTTTTGGAACTGGATATATCTCAAGGTGTTGGCCAGGAAAGCATCCACCTGCATATCTTGCGCGGTATTTTCACTTTGTATCTCGGTGACAATGAGCTCCAACAATCCTTGAATAATTGTACTTGTAACTTGGGTGTTGCCCTTTTCGAAGTAGTACAAATACCTACAAATCATCCACCCAAACAAACCTGAGAACTCTAAAATTTGCTCTCTAAAACTTGCTCTCTTACTAAACCACAGAAACACGACTAATCTGCTATTAGTAAGACTCCACAATGCAAAGTAAATTTGTGAGACCAGCAATGCTAATGGTTGAGAGTTTGCCACCGACTTGTTCAGAATCTCTACAAAAAGGGTCATTGGTCCATTGCTTCCTCGGGTAGCACTAGACATCTGTTGCGCAGCGTTGGCAATCCGCAAGGCTCGTTTTAAGCACAACAATACCCTGAGCAAGGTGAAACACAAAATGATTCAGAACTTGATCAGTGATGGTTTCTCAGGTGATCTCTTTCCTCAAAACAAAAAGGCATTTCGATTAAGAGATCCAAATCTTGAAGTATTTCATACATGACCTTCCCAAACCACAGGTGAAACTCTTCACTCCACGATCATAAAGAGGCTATACAACAGACGGTGAGAGCCCAAGCAATCATCCAAGCAACTGGCAACGGTGTACTCAAAAGAAACAAATTACCTTTCCCCATCCTTGACACCACTTCCCTCTTCAACCCAGAAAAGATGAGAGCAAGCGTAGACAGCCCTGCACTGATCAGGCTTCTTCAACAACTTCGCGGAGTACTGCACCCAAACACCAACCATCAGCCAATTGTGTAGGGCAAGCACTATGAGAAAACAGCCAAACCCATCAACAAGCATAATCAAATAATCATCCCTTGCAAGCAGTGCCTACTGCCACCTGGCAAAATTCTTGGATGCACAGGAATAACAGGTCATGGAAAAACAAATGAGCACACAAATACATAATAGCCCCAATCAAGCAGAACATTCACAGTTCCTAGTCGGATAAATTCTCAATCAGGTACTCGCACATATGGCAAAACACAAGTAGCAGTCTCTATGTACTACCAAAAACAAACAACGTGGCCTGGTGTCTTACCCCTGTCGCCTTGTGCGTAAGCGTGTCTCTGTTCTCTACACCAAAAACCCGTGTTCTTTGTAGTGTGCCAATAATCAACTGCAGAGCAGTCACCTGGGCCTTTGAATCCTGTAAACCACAGAAACGTGCAAATTTTACCATCTCCCGTTCTGCATCCATAAAACCAGAACCAAAAGGTATGTATCCTGCAAATGTCAAATTAATCACGAAGTTAAAGCACCACTTACCGCAATTTCCTCCTCATAGATCACGAAAGCTTGTGTGAAAAACTCATAGGCAACCGGTTCCAAGTTGCATACACCCGCAGCCTGAAAACACCCACCACATATGAATTGCGAGGACAGTAAGACAAGCTCATGAGAAATAACAACTTTATCACTCATTCTTGACCAGAAGGATATCAGCTGGACAGTCCACACAGTCAAGCGAAGGGTTCAATAGGGGTAAAAAAGTGCTTCAACGAGATAGCATTCTCAATCCTGCTACATGCAATCGGTCTCTTGATTGGTAGACCGGTTGAGACTGCGGAATCATCAAAATGGAGCGGTGAAGTGGACCTCACGGGGTTCCACTCCGCCGCTCCCTCTGCAGGACATACACCTAGGAGAAATCAGAAGAGAGGAATCTGCACCTCTGCGCATTGCAAGTACAGCCGCAAGGCAAGCTCTGGGGCTGGCACCACTGACAGCGCCTCCACAGTCTACCACATTCCCGACAGATGAGGTCAGTACTTGAATGCCGTGATCAGAATCGTAATCAGACAAGTACCGAAGTGAATGAAAAGCAACAATCGTTCGCGTCAAATCATTCAAGTCAAAGACAAAAGACCTATCTGCCGTTCAAGACAAACATAGTACTGCCACCCACGAGCTAATCACAGCTCAAAAAAACTTATATCAACTGAGTTGAAGATCCACACCAATACCCGACAACTGTCTCAAATCTGATGGTGCCACTCACCTGATGCAAGAATTGAAAGACCTTCTTCAAGGATACAGCGCCATCTTCAGGTAGATCCTCACTATGCAAGGAGCGCACCAACTGTAACCCACCATGACAAAACCTCAGTATTCATGTAATGCCCCCATCAGTGCAAACACACCCGCTGGTTAAATATGCTCTTCCACGAAATGAAAAGAACTCGGATAAATGAAGAACTTGCACCTTGAGGGTGGCAAATATGAGAGGTGGCAGAGTAAACGGCAGCCTTTTTGGACCCCCTTGACCAAACTGTTTTCTTGCAGTTGATAAAATCTGCACCCAAACTGCCCAGTAAGATCCCTGGCACAGTAACACAGCTCCTGACGCTACAAATCCCTTTACCTCGACAACATGATCAGGGCTCTCGAGACTTCTGTTCTTCAACGTTGTCAATGGTTCATATGTTCTTCGAAGAACGTGTCATATTCTGCTTGCTCACCTGGAACATCTGCTCGTTGTCATCGTTCGCCAACATATGTACCAGCCGCGCTACCAGATTTTGCTCCTCCTTGAAGTCTTCCTCGTCCAACTGACACCAACAAGAAAAACGATCCAAACACGTTTCACAATCCAAAATAATCGCGCTACTTTAAAGAAGGATGTTGGCTGAGGCAGCAAAGCAACAAAGGGAATACACCATCATTTAATCACCCAAACCGTACCTCATCAATAGATGGCGCCCCATCACTGTCCTGGATGAGTTCTTTCAAGAGATCGAACAGTCCATCCACCTGCAATTGCACCACACTTATCACTATCTCCAGAACCAAAACAGGGCAAGAAGCCAATAAAACTGTAAACGCAATACTGCAATCTCCGTCAGCTCGGTAATCGATATGTTCAGCAGATCGACGTAGTAACTATCTCCGTAAAAAACTGACACAATATATGTCTCAAAACAAGGCCCTATATAACAAGAGCCTCTTCTCAAAGAAGAGGCCATAAGAGCAGAGCGTAAAGCACTGCAAAAACAGCATTATGCACAGCAGAAATAGACACGGAAGGAGGAGCCGTCAAACATCACTCAAACCAAGTCATGCCAATCAAGCTTCTGCCTGCCCAGTACTCCAAGTTACTGACGCATCGACAGAAAATTGTACCTTCTCAGGAGCTGTTATGAGAGTATTGTTTGCCAAAATCGATTGTATGAGAACCACTGCCATCACCCTGTTTGTGTCATAGTCCAAGTGCTCCATCAACTTCCCATAGTTGCTCATCTTTAGAATAGTAACGACGTCCTTGTACTTCTCCAGCGGAGCAGTTAAGAGAGCCACGAGCTGTTTGGTCGCTTTAGCATCCTTCACCTTGCCTTTACCTTCTAGTTTCTTTACACATCCCCCCTGTCATTATAAGACCAGAGGGAAAAGCTCAGGCTCAAGATCATATCAGTTTACTCTCTTCAAAGTCTGCTCTAGACGCAAACTCTTCCAAGGTTTCAGATCTGAAACGACTCCCCAACTCTACTTTCACATGTTTGGTTTCACATTTCCAGCTTGGCTCTCATGCCCCAAATCCACAACTCGATATGCAATCGTGAACTACTAAAACGACCAAGACAGGCCTGAAATAAACACCTAGATAAGTACAGAGCTTACCAAAACTTGATCGACGTAGTCCAGACGGTCGACATGAACTCGCAACACAAAAGTAAGTAGGGCCACGTACAGGCTCACAGCCCCCACTAATGGCATGTCTGGTTGTGCTTCTATCACCTATCCAAATTGACATTCGGTCCGCTTTCAATCAGAAACATGCACTTCGAAGCCTTAAATTTGCTCAAAGGAGTTAACTTAGAAACAACAGTGGCGAAAGCGAGGCAACTCGATTTCAAAGAGAAATTGCAGCTCATGTTGAATAGAACACATTTATAAGATCCACAAATGCTAAGAATCTAGTACCTAACAACACCAATATCAATAGGCCCAGGCCAGCATAATGAAGTATGTTGTCACCTCAACAACCGCGTGACTGAACTTTGTGAAGGCTTCGACTTGTAGAAATTCAGGCAACACCTCAGGCGAGGTAGCAGCATATTTAGAAAGGCGCTCCATCAGCTGAGACATCACTGTTTTTATGTCCACTGTTGGCTGCACACCCATACAAAAGGTATAGTTTATTCATGTCCTCTGACCAAACCTTCACTTGCCAAGCTCATGTAACACGTCTAGGATTTAATTAAATACGAACCTGCTGGCAACTGGTGTGTACAAGATCGACCTACCAGGGTGCAGGTCTTATTGCTCTCATCAGTTGCCAACAGAATTTACGTTTACACAGATGACAGTGTAAACGTAGACAGTACTTTACCTGTAATTGGGGACAAGCACTTAGAAGAGTTTCTAAGGTTTGCAGATGAAAATCATCTGGAAACACTTGAATGATGCAGTCCATCAAGTAGTACTGCGCAATCTCATCCTTGCAATTCACAATCTGTTTCACATATTGATCCGTTAATTAGTTTTGATAAACGTTAGCAACCTCTTACATCCAGAAACACAGTGACTGCACACCACCACCCCACCCCCCGAAGAAACTTAATAGTAAGAGCAAACATGATAACATGTTTCAGGATAAAGTGTCAGTCTTCAGATGGTACATCAAGTTCAGAGTCTGAAGAAATCATTGCCATAACACTCTGCCCCTGGGAAGACGACCTTGAAGTGGACTTCTCTAGAAACAAAATACACGTGATACCTGTTCAAGAACTCGTGGGAGAACAACATCCTTGTACATCTCCAGATCTACACCGTCCAGTTGACTTAATACATGCAGATTTTTGCCCACCTGAACGATCGTTTTGAAGAGATAAGCCATAAAATAGCCAGCGAAAAAACATCAGACCATTTCCAAAGTCTAAAGGTTCCTCACAACAAGAGAAAGCGAATTGTCGGACCAGAACTACAACCAAATACATGCAAAGCAAAGATAGATTCTAGGCAGAGCAGGCTCGTCCTAGAGATCATCTACTCGTAGAACTCCATAAAAAAAACTAACTTAAAATGGTGGTCGCAAACCCAGATCAAAATCATTTAATGCATCTTTCTGACGGACTTCCACACTGTAAGTTCCGACAACCACAAGCTAAACCGAACCTCGAAAGAAAGTTTCGACAACGCTTACCAAGTCACGCAACTCACTCCGTTCTTTTTCTCGTTTCTCTTTTTCCCGAGCAGGCCCCTGTTTCCATCAAGTCGATCATAAATACAAGACAGTCAACTTTGGTACGCAGAGGGAATCACATCAACTGGCAGACTCTTTGCTAATGTTAATTTCAGGATTAGCCATTCGCAAGTTGGAGGCAACCTCTCATTCATGCTCCACAGCCAAGCTCACATTGAAAGGAGCCAAACAAGAGAGATGATCTCACCTGATGTTGCATCCGCACCCACAATTTGTTCATCTCCGTGAAATTTTGAAGCACAAACTCCACTGCGTCCACCACATTGCCACCTTCCCTAAAATGCAACTTCCATGTCAAGGAGAGCAGATGAATACATACAAAAGGACTCCTTAAAGCAAACCACTCCATCATTCGTTGAGGCGATGAAACGCAGCAAAACTGATGAGCCAGAGTCTCCCATCAAACGTTGTTTCTATCGACTATCAGTAACATCCACGACCACGGACTGCACTTGAGAACTCTCAAAAGATATATTTGTCGCAAGGTCACCTGAACATTAATTAAGTGGAGATTGAAAACAGGTCAACATACTATCGCAGAAGTTTAGAAAATTACCCTTCGTAAGCTGATCCAACATCAGGCAGTTTATCCCGGCTTATTTGAGAGAGGTAACTGCGCAAGAAAAGCCCCCGAATCGGTTGCTGGACACCGCGACTCATCTCCACCAAATCCTTCAAAATATCCTTTGCTGGGGCTTCTTGTGACTTGATGTACACCGATCCAACAGTGATAAGTAGATACCTAGGCATAGAATAAAAACAAATAGATCTGATGAGTTTCACCTCGATACTCAAGAGCCGTGACAGTTACCAATGTCTCCCTCCTCCATCATTACTAAATATTGATCAAACCAATACGCATATAAACTAGGCCTGAAATGAGAAGACTCAACAGACCCTCAAACAGAATCCGTGACACTCTCCACACTTGTAAAGAGGTGATTTTATGCATATCGAGAACTTACAGTCGCGGCAGTATATTTCCCGAATGCTGAACAAGTTCGTACAACTCAGCATTGGTGCGACCTCTTTTCGTCTCTTCTTTAAAAAACGATTCCAGCTGCCGTAATTCATCGAAGGTTCTCATGTCTTGTCATAGGTCAAGGACGCCAAATTTCAACATATTAAGAAATTCCAAGAACCTCTCTGAGGTAAAAGCACCTAATTGTGACACTCCAAAACATTGCACAATAGGTATATTGATTTTGAGAATATACACCAGCTCAACAATAGAACTCGTGTGGACATTACAATAAAACTTTGAACCCTTATAACTTTTGCTTGTGGTATTCAAATAACTCATTCTCTGGTGCGTTGACATCCAATTGATTTCCTAACAAGAACATTCCAAAATCTGATGATTCTCAAAATATTGACTTTGCTATAGTGTCACTTTAGCTCTGATTACCTCAGGAGGAGAATCAGAACACAAAAAGCGAGGGCAACCAATTGATCTCTTTCTCGGTACTCAATCGTTCTTGAACACGTATTTCCAAAGGAGAAACAACAGAATCAATCAACCAATCAACAGAGTAGAGTCAGGATACAGAGTTCGTAATATTTCTGCGGAGACAACTTCGAAGTTCGGAGCTCCGAAAGCATCTGCGCGGAATACTTAAGAGCATCCCGCAGATTGTTTGCATCCTGCACGCGCGAGAATTTTCAAAATTTGCACATCGGAACCACTAACCCTGAAACTAGCAAAATCAGCACCAATTCACGAGGCAATTCACTCCGATCCTCTTACCGACTGATATAAACCTAATGAAAGAAAAGAGGAAAAACGATTCAGGGAAGAACAGGAAGGACGCAGCACTGACCACAGCGCGGTGCATGTAGAACGCATTGTGCTGGACGAGAGCCATGGCATCCGCCAGCCATTTATCCTGCTCCTCCGCAGAGCTCACGGCGTCCTCCGGCACCTGCATGACTGCTCGACCTCAGGGGCAGTACTACGATCGGGATCGAGATCGAAGCTTGCACTGCTGCAGATCGCGGGCAACAACGACAACGAAGCGCGTGAGGGGAGTGTAAGCTTAACGAAGCGAGAAAGCTGTGCAGGCAGCTTGCGAGGGTTTAGGGTTCGGATGGAGAATTGGCAGAGTGCTGAAGAACTGCCAACTGGGCTGCTGGACTGGTTGGGGATGTTGCATGCGGAATATTCATTCCCACAGGAAGGGCTGAAAGGTACGTACGCCGGTCTCAACACAGTTGAACCCCTATCTACATAAGTTTAACATACGAGGGATAAAATGTCAAACAGGTGTAGATAGGGATGCAATTGGGTTGAGGGACACAATGGGCATAAGTGATCTCAGAACTAGTTTATGGAATTTTGGTTAGTGCAATATGTTATTTTTAAGACAAACATGCACCAAGTTTGGCTACCTTGAGAGTGAGTAGTATTAAAAAAAAAAAATTTTAAAGGATTTTGCCAATTGTGAAGGATTACTAGGAGTACTGTAATACAAACTGACTAAATAGATGCTAATTCTATTGTGGAGGAAGTTGCAAAGTGGCTATCAAATTCTTTTGTTTGTTGCAATTGTTTATTTAAGGCCCTTTTTACAATATACTACATTAGAAAAGTTGGGCCAGTTTTGGTGCCATTTTGACACCAAAAGGCAACATTCTTGGTAGTATAGGTGATTTTAGTGTATTTATCAATATTGGATTGGTATGAAGGTTGGCACCAAATTAACTTTATTGCATTTCAATGCACTATTATGGCACCATATTCATATGCTTTGAAGTTCTTGATGTAGTAGAATAAGGATTTTGGAGGTAGAATCTCAACTAATTTTAGCCAATATAGAGACCACAATTGGCTTATATATAAGCTTGACCCTTAAAGGATAAACTAGTGAGTGAAGAATTCATCCATTTTGATACCGTGGAAATCAATGGTTTCAAAATAATTCAAAAGCACTCATCGGAAGTCAAACTACTATAGAAGATAATCCTTTTTCACACAAAATTATGAGGATAAATAGGTGCACTTTATTTCCACACAAAAAGATTCTCTATCATCTATTGGGCACAAAACATACACCTTGACATATAAGGGTTAATAGACCATGTCACTAATTTGACTTATTTCATTTTCCACTTTAATATTGTAAGCAAGGGTTGTGTTTGATAAGGAAATGCCAAACTTGAAACTCAACAATAAATTTTGACACATACACTTCATCCTAGAACAATGAAAAGATGACACATCACACTATTTGCAAAAAAACTATGTAATTTATGCTAAATATGACCATCACATATTGTGCCTAAATCGAAGATGAATTTTTGAGGCCACTCTTTAGCTTACCTTCTTGAGGCTATTTTTTGACACTTTGAATCTTAAATCATTTTTTATTTTTGAATATATTTGCTTCAAGTTTTGCAAAAGTTCATTTATACTCAATTTTGTCAAATTGGTCATGATGAAAGGTTGCTTTAATTTTTTTAGAATTTAAGCATTACTTTAGATGAATGATAAATTTATTTGAAAAAAAATGTGGCTTTGAAGAATGGCATTCATTGTACTATATCTATATCTATCTATCTCTCTCTCTCTATATATATAAGTGTAATTCCTTTAAAATATCTATGTTATAGGTCCATTTAGAAGTGTGTTTTTTTCATTCATTTAGACCCTTGATTTTTTTTACAATTTTTAAACAATTTTTCTTGTGAGTATTATTTAAATGAAGTATAGTATTTAAAACTTGCATCATTCATCTACTAGATGGTTGAACATTTAGGAATTAATTTTTTTTATATTGTATACATTTCTATCAACAAATTAGGATTTTGATATCATTTCTTATATTGATGACTTTTGAACCCACTTCTAGTAAATTTTTGTAATTAGTCACTTGTATATTCAATCCAACTTTGATATATAGATGTTGGAAGATGAACCACCTCGTTCCAACAAAATTTGAGAAGATGCAATAGATCTAAAGTTGAAGTTTGAAAATCAATTTGGAAATTTGAAAAACTTTTGAGAATATTAAATTTTTGGCTTTAAATGATGGAATGATAATTTACACTTGAATCAAAAACTGTATTTGCATTGATCTATATCCATCCATATATATATAGACACACATACACATCTATATTTGTAACCACATTTGTATCTATATTAAAACCACAAGCTTATCTAGTTGGACCCCCCGGGTTTTTTGTTCAATTTCTCTTCCATTCAAACCTTAGATTTTGAGTAGGTAGTGGCTATTGTTTTTGAGTGAACACTATATTTATAATAATATGAGACAAGTGTCAAAATTTAATTAAAAATTTGACATCATATGACTAACTTCAAGTGCATTGAGCCTCAAAAGGCCAAAACAAAGAATTCAAAAATAGGTTTTGAAGCATATTTAGTATTTATAATAATTCATAAAACCAAGCGACATTATAGTGTAATGACTTTTGTAAGGATTGAGATTACAAAGTAGAAAAAATTATTAACTAGTAATATTCAAATATTACATGTAAACTCCAAGACTCACTAAGAGTCACTTTCTTCAACTTCCATACTCTCAATTTGTTTTGTAAATGCTTCATTTTAATGAAAACTCGACATTGACACTCTCCAAAATCACTTTAAACTCCACAAAGCCCATCAAGCTAGATTATCATCCAACATGACAATAAACTGATATATTTCTACTAAAATGTACATAAGCCATATAGCCACATGAAAAATGAATCAAAAGGTTTGCTAGCACTTGGTATTTATTATCACTAGTGTTTGAATGATTGTTTTATTAATCTAAAGGAATATTTGCACTAGATATCAAAAGGGATATTAGTCAAAGTTTAAAAATGGACTTAGGACCACATGTAGACTAAATTTATTGTTCTTAGTAAGAGTTTATTCACATCAAGGGAAAACATTTTAACACTTTGATTTATGATTGAAAATAAAAATTTCATTAAAAAAATAGCTAGTAGTAGACTATAGTCATGAACACTTTTTATCATACAAAAATGTATTATTCTTTCTATTTGTAAATTTCTTACCTTACTTGAAGTTTCCTTAATGGATAATTTCAAGTTGTATAAGTATTGAAAAAGTAGTTTTTGTTGCATTTATATGCGGCCCCCTATCTACTTGGATAAATTCCCCTACTCCTATAGTACATAATTTGAATAAGTCAAACTTTCTTCAAAATTAATGTACATCCACTTTATGTCTTGGGACTCGTATAATATTTTGTGAGGCTACTCAAAACCTTCAAGTAGCTCATCTAACTAAATCTAAGGCATCTTGAATCCATCTCATAGCTCCTAAAATTTCTTAATAACTCTTAGGATTTCTTGCTACCTCCTTGGGTCTCTTAGTTTTCCTCAAAAAATCCTTAAGACAAAGTAATAGTATATATTTGAAGGTAAGATGAAGGAAACTCCAATCTTCTCAATACAAATCTTGAGGGTTTCTTGCAAAACTTCATTAAGATGGCCTTCATTACTACTTTAGATTCATTGTAGTAGGGTTATTTTATTCTTATCAATTTCCAATTAGTTTTTGTATTTTCACTACATTCTAATGAAATTGTGTTGGTAAACAACTACCTAATTTATAATAAATCCTCTTCCTTGTTTAGAGAAAAATGGTTTGTCATTAAGTCCCTAAAGGAATGACCTATTTACCTAAAGTCTCTAGAATTACTAATTTTGAATGTTGGTTTCTGCTAGATTGAAAAAAAAATGAAAAAAAATTTGATATTCAATTGCTTAGTATTGACAATTTAAATTACAAGACTAAGGATTAAAGTTAGTTTTTAAAATCCAACCCCATCCAATTGGATTAGTATATTTTGAATCTTCTTAAATTAAGTTTATTATACTATACATCCTTGATATTTTGGCAATGAAATACTATATCATATGAAATACATCTACACTAAATTTTAGAAGAAGATGATAGAAGTAATATTTGTTGGCTAAAGTTGTCTCTGTAGTCCAAGTGTTGGACTCTACTTTACTTCAAGTGTAGTTTTTAGTTTGTACATCAAGTTATGTAGGAGAAAATGTTTGTTCAAAAGTATTAGGAAAAGTATCCATTCAAAATCAAATTGATAATACTTTCATTTGTCGTTGGGACAACGGTTATTGCTTTAAATTAGATATTAGGTCATTTTTTCATGACAAAATTTTTGAGAGTTGCTACTCAAACCTTGATGCTATATATTCTAGAACCATTTCCATTCGTTATGGAATAAAAAATGTTAGTCAAATATGTAATAAAAGAAGTAAGGGTGATTGCAAGGAACACTTCTACTAAATTTAGTCACACTCTAAGTACTAATTTGTTTTTTGGCCATAATCTTTTCATTTTGGTTGCAAAGAACAAAAAATTCATATATAAGATACTCGATCATAACTATTGCACACTTTGCCTATTTCTTTTTTGCGTTTTAATAAACAAATTGTCCTATAATAGCCTCCAATTTTGTCATACTTGCCAATTTTGGGGTAGGTAGTACTATTTATTATCCCGAAAAATTAATTTGGAGCTTAAATTTTGGAAAAATAGGATCATTATATAAAACACTTGTACTATTTTTGGTTACATGCCTCTAGCTGATTATTTTTTGGCTATATCTTTTGCATTTTGTCCCCAAACAACTTGAAATTTATAGATAAGGTATTTGTGACAAATATGCATGTTACCTAATTTTTTGAAGTTTAAAAAAAATTCCCAAAATAGTCCCCAATTATATGTCACACTTGCTAATTTGGAGGGGATTAGTACTATTGAATACCTAAATTAATGAATTTAAAGTTGATATTTAGATGAGATGGTCTTCTAATAGACTTATAAACCCCCTATGATGGATTTTTAGAAATAAATAATTATATGTCGTGTAGAAATCTATAAAGTGAGCTTCTTTCTACTTGCATTTTAAAACATGTAAAATATCAATTTTGGTGGGTTTTTTGGTATATGACAATCTCAATAAAGTTCTTGCAAATAAACCATTTTTATTTATTTTTTATTTTTTATTAATTAAAACATCAAAGTATCTATTTTCTTGAGATTTGGCACTTATATAGTTCTCCTACTTAGAGAAGTTTTCTATGATTTTCCTTCGATGGTTACCTTCATCTTATAGGTGTATACCAACAATGCTAGTACATGTAGGTATGAAAGTGTGAGTATGTGAGCCTTGAGCACATATGTAAGTATGTATGATGCAACTATTGAAGGTGTTCATAACATAAACACCTATAATATAGGTACTTATAGTATATATACATTATTAATATAGAAGGTTACTATAATATAGATACTTATATTATAGGTATATAGTCTTCTAGACTCATAGGCTCACACTTTTAAACTCACATTATAGCAACCTTTAGGTGTATACATTGACCATTTAAAAAAAAAATTATTTATTTAAAAAAAATTTAAATACTTTAAAAAAAACAATGGTATTGTAAAAACACAACAAAGTTGACAAGTGTTTCATACAATCACTCAATAGTCTTTTAGTAGATTTGCAACTACTATTCAAAGGAATTTAAAAAGAGAAAAATAATTAATTGTATGTTGTACAAAAATCTACAAAGTAAATGTTTTGGTTGTATACTAAAACATTTAAAATATATGTTTTGGTGAATCTTTTGGTGAATGACCATTTCTGTTGAATTATTACAAATGGCCAGTTTCTATTTTTTTCTTTTTTTTCTTTTTTCAAACTAAAACATCAAAATATCTATTTTCTTAGAGATTTAGCCTTCTTTTTAGCTCTCCTTAGAGAATTTATCTATGTTTTATCTTCCTAGAGAACATTGGTCATTTTTAAAACTTTAATAAAATCATTTAAATTTTTTAATGTACTTAAAAAAATTGAGGATGAAGTCTATGAAAACACAACAAAACTTAGCAAGTGCTTTTTAAATTAGAGAAAATTCAGACCATGTAGATGGTTGTATAACATTCAACAAAGTTACAAATATAGGAAAAAAAAATTAAAATCAAAATATATTATTTGAATAATAATTAAAAAAATATTTATGTAATCACCAATGTGACATGGTACACCAACTAATACAAATTGGCAAGATTTTTGTATTTCTTCTATATTTGCACAATTGCATTTAGTCAAATGGACCTACACAAGGCTCAAAATTTTTTGTGATGCAATTGCCTATAAGTACGACAAATCCAAAACAATATTTGACATTTTCTATTTTACCCTAAACTACCCAAATCATCATGAATAGTGAAGTTTTGGATTTTTTTCAAATGTACTATGAGGGACTACATTCTCATAATCTATTAAATATCATAAATCCTTTTGATGTAATCCTCTCCTTATAGCTCTCTTATTCCTTTTTAGTCTTTTTCATGCAATAAAGGATGTCAAAGTTCCTTCTTTTATTTGTAGACTACTAGACTTGACAAATTGTGTGCAATAATTAAAGTTTAATTGTCTACTTCAAATTCTTAGCTTAGATGTTCACTAATAAAACAGTTTAAATGATGAATCTAATGAGACCATATTCAACTTCTAAGTACTATGACAACTATCATGTGACTTCCATACTAAACTATCAAAGCATTTTGCAAACATTATTAACCCTCAGTAAAGGAGATTTTGGTTCTTCAAGAAATTGCCCCAAATTAAATTTCAAAATCACTACAACATGAGCATAATGAAGCTTGTTCAAAACGACAATCAATGATAAACTTCCATAGTTCCACCCTTCTCAAGGCAATAGGCAACAATAAAAACTACTATTCAAAAACTCTTAACAAACTTTCCAATGCAAGAATCACACATTCAAATTGTGATTTGAAACCCAAAACTTAGCATGATAGATGCATCCATTGCCAAGATGAAGAGAACAATGCTAAGAAATTGATATGTGGTTAAGCATCGGAGATGTCGTCATATTGTGAAAGATAATCTGAAAACCAAGCCCTCATAACACAATGACATTAATTTCTGACCACTGAGTGCCGGCGACCGCAACTTGCATATGCACACTCGATACAAATTAGGTCAAACTTGGTCAGTGACCGGCTATCCACTAACGTACCGTGTTGAAGTATTGGACGTGCGAAGACAACAACCACGTTGCAATGGAAGTCTGTTTCATTTGTTTCAAAAAAAAGAAAAAGAAGACAACAATCACATGTCAGAGTGCTGCACCAGAGTCAACAGAAAATTCAATGTTCAGTAGTAAGTGTATGCATTCGGACAACCATTGACAATACCAGAATTGAATTGGTAAAGTAATCTGAAATGTGGGTTTATTATTTCATCGAATCTGGTTGAGCAACGCGCATGTATGGATGCGGCATGGGCTGAGCAGTGAGTGCCATAATCAAGGAAACTCTACGAATTATGAAACACATCACTACATGATAGAATCATAATACATTTGTGAACGGAAGCCTGTCAATTGATGAAACTTCGGAGCTCACAGTCACGAACTATCAATGTCGTCCCTCTCCGAACTGCATTGCTAGCAGGGGTTATTCGGATCCTTGCTGTCTTACCGAAAAACGGTTTCAAACCTTAATAACACGGTTATAAACCTTGGGAATCCGGTAGCAAGGATTGCAGTAAGCTAGCTATCCTCTGGCACAGCGAGTGATCTGAACGCAGCTTCGGCGGTAAGGTGTCGTGGCGCCCGTATTCCTGCAGTTGTTGTAATACGACCGCCCAGCCGAAGGACAAGGCGACCGGTTTGCATTCAACGCCCCGTAGCTGATATAGCTCCTGGTCGCAAGAATGCGCCTGGTGGGCTCATCAAGAAACTCGTCCATGGAATCCTCATGGGTCGTCGTCGACAAGCGTCGTCCAAGCTTCCACCCCGGGAACTCCAAGCTCGCGCTACTGGTGGGATCAATGGCGGCAGCTTCCGTCCGCATAACCAGGAATACTAGCATCGCCAGCACCATCACAGCCATCTCCCTGATCCCCATCGCCATCGCCAAGCCAACTCGATCACACACTCACACAGACACATACACTCTCACCTACTCACTCACACTCACACATAGCTCCACGACCTATGAAGCACGTTCTACAAGTACTTTGAAGCAATCCCTGCAAAGTACAACAATCGGTACTAGCAGTGTGGTTGTACTGCGGAGTGGGGGCTTGAGCGAGGAAGTCGGGGAGGAAGATGACGGAAGGTTCGGCCTTGTGAGCGTTGGAGTATATTTAGCAAACGTCGACCGGAAGCGCGGCGCAAGCACCAGCCAGAGCAGGACTGCAGGATGACGATGAGGGAGAGACTTCTGGGTGTTGCCAGCTTGCACATGGAGCACAGTAAAATTCCAAGGATGGCACCGTAGCAAGCGTTGACACTGGAGACCGGGACGACTGATTCTCCGCGGAGGCCTTCGTTTTGTATTATTTGTGTTATTTGTGTGAGCTCGCCCGTCCGGAGCGAGTGCACGGCGGGGAGCGCGTGCAGCCAGATTGCCGACTGCTGGGAAGCGGGAGTCTGGAGCTTTATTTGGAGGCTTGGGAGAAATCACGCGCTGACTCGTGTAAAAGAAAATGGATGGCGGATCTGTGGATATGCCCCGCCTGGTGTGAAGCTTAAGTGGATGTTTGAATAATTACACTGCAAGAACGGTGTAAGATAATCCTGAGGTTCTTGTCCTATAGAAACAGCTACTCCCAACATTAACTTATTGATTAAGTTAAGGGGATGTCCCCACTCCAACCGAACTCTAACCATATTGTGCAGTGTATATGTGGTTGGAGGCAAAATTTGGAAACTAGGATTGAGAAACCAAAGTTGATGTCATAATCTTTGTTCAAAAGACACAATAAATAATGTGAGTCATCATTATCACTGTCTATTCTATCTAGTATAAAGTGTCAAGATTCCATCCATCATACAAAATGCCAAATATATTCATCCATATTGTTTTTCATTGCTTAGTTCCTCATTGAGTTCCTTGCTACACCCTAATGATGTCTCCACAACTTTTCAACACATCCCTACTTTTGATGGAATTTGTATGTTGCCATTGGATTGGAATGGATTTGTTGTAGTTAATTCTTGCATCCCAAAAGTAAATGTGCTTTTGTTGAATTCAGTAGTATTTTTCAAAATGTTAATTTTTTTAATCTAATTTATTACTTGAGAGACAAGTCCTATCACTCATGTAATCATACTAAATTGATCAAATTCTTGGGTGATTGTGTGTATTCTTCTTTTCTACACGCTTTCATGCCTAAATGCATCAAGGTATATATTAGACCCACAACTATTACATGGGACAATTTTGATACTTATGATGGATGTTTAAGCTTAGCCTATTTAGGCATGTTCTCTACAAATTGCAAGTTCTTTGGAAGTCATCTAGGGTGATTGCAAGAAAGGTTGTACTATTTGGTGTCATGATGGAGGTGACTTTTATGCCATTGGTTATAACTTTGGGGGCATTAGACCAATTTATTTGAAATTTTTATTGAAAATGGCCAACTTGATAGTAATGAGATTCCTTATTTTTCAAAAAATTCAAAAAAAAAAAATTTATTAAATTTTATTTAGCTAATTTGTCACACTTTGCAATTTAGGGTTTTCCATTGATATGTGACATGCTTCTTAACTCCAAAAATTGCAGTGGAAAATTGTTGCCAAAGTTAGTTGTCTATTACATGCAACGCACAAAGAAAAAACGTGGCAAAAAAAACCACAGAAAATTTTCTACGCAGTTTTTTTCGACCATGTTTTGTTATAGTAAATACACATCCCTGCACACTCTACTTCACTACCAATAATTTATTCATTTCATTCCTACAACTTTTATTTAAATTGCAATAGAAAGAAACAATACTAAAGGAATAGTATGTGCCATATAGGTGGAAGGTTCGGAGGATCACACCTGCGACAGTGATGGAACGTTGAGGAAGGTGGCTTCATCAAGACACTGTGGCTTCGACTCCAACTAGTATTCCTCTTCTGCTTTGTCTTCAGTCCTTAATTGTGAAGTGCCATTATCATCGTCTGTGGAGTTAGAACAACCTACGTCTGTACTAGACTCATCCGTTGAGAAGATGTTCATATCTTCATTGCTACTGGAGTCTAACGACAAGGATTTGAAGCCGATAATATCATCTTCACTTGAGCCATATAGGAACTTGACGTTGTCGCATGCGAAGAGTGTGGTATGTTTGTGCTTTCGATTTGATTATTTGTCCTTATTCTTCCACTTGCAAGCGGAAATAATAGAGTTCTCCATCAGACTTTAGTTTCTTCTCCATTGTCAAATGCTATAATTTCTTTCTTTTCTTTAGATTGAGGATCGACAAACTGCTTGATGAGATGTGCAAACGTCGACTATCCTATAGCAAGAGACAATTTTTCGTCGTCATTGTGGTATAGAAGGGTAGTTTGCACTTTCACTACATTGTCTACAGAGAGGGTGGAGGATCTTGGAAGGCCAAAATGACCTTTTTGAGGACTAGTACGATGTAGAACATTCAAGTTTAATTCTTGGAGAGCATCGTCCAGTGGCAATGCTACTATTCCTCGACGCTTTTTATTATGTCGAAGAGGGATGGCACCGGTGTCTCCTCTAACTGCTTCAGCGGCGACTGCATCCGCTTGGAAGAAGGGTGCAGTCAGCACCTGCCGTGGTTGAGGATGTGACTGCATTCTCTACATGCCAAGAAAGTAATGTATTGATCACAGTGAAACATTTTTGTGAAAGGCAAACTCACACCTTATATATATATGGGAAATGCTAGGTTCAATGCATATGAATTTCAAAGAAGAATTATTTAATCTCACGAAATGAATAAGTCTGAATAGTTGAAGTGCACCTACTTTGAATGCGGAAGAGCAACATACAATTTCATAAAACTATGTTTTCAAAATTTAAGACTCAGTTTGAGGAGGAGGCAAAAAGTTTTGGTTAGCATTTTTGCAAGAAACCAAAGACTTCGGTGACCTATTTCAAGTGACTTGTGATTGAAAATCTAGTTGAGGAGATTGTGCAGTGTGGAAATGCATTAGTGATCATAATTATACAATGTTTGTATAGTGTATCAAACTAGTTATTGCTTTCATAATTCTATGGGAGTAGAGTTGAAAGCATTATGCATAAAGATAAGCAGGAAGGCTACGTGTGAGATAAACATGTGAGAGTTGTATTTAGTGGGCTCGGTTGTATGATCTAATGCCATGGCTGTAGTCTAAGAGGCAGAAACTAAGCAATGTTGAATGGAGACGGACTGTGTAGTGCTCTTCAATTTCTGCTTTTTGGTGCTACAAGGCCGTGAAGTCCCTAGTTGTAAATTTCTTTGGTAGTGCGGAGTAGAGGTAGGCAACTATAGCTCAAGCATCCATGTTGGGAGAATTTGTTTTTCCCTTTATATGTCACTGTTGTGGACGCTGGAGTTGAGGGGCCTTGTACTGACAACGGTGGCTATTGCAACCGTGTTAGTGGAAACCGAAAGAGGGAGCTTGCATTCCACAGTAGGAACTTGGCATTTGAAGAGCTTAAAGAGGGTTTCCAAAAGGAGTGTCATAATGAGTTGAGTAAGTACGTGAATTTGAAGTTGGTATGGTTTTCTTATGTCCAAAATATGGAAGGAAAATGTCAATGCAAATCAGTAGTTGTCATGGATATTTATTCAAGGAATATGTTAGAAATGGTGAGTTCTATAATTATGGCAGGTTATAGAACAACACTTGTAGATTATATGAAAACAGTATGCGAATACCAGTAATGGTAGTCAATTGGACACAGCACATGAAGAAAAGAGGCATTTTTCATTTTTCATTTTTCATGTTGTTTCTTTGTTATTTCAATCCATATTACAATTTCATTAGAAATGTAATTGCGATCCAATCATTCTAAGTAATGAAGACAAAGTTCCGAATTCTATTCAATGTGATTCATGTGCAGATATGTGTTTATGTAATGGAATTTGTGTTCAAGAAAATTCCACAATCAAGCTTCATATTTGTGAATTTCATTGAAGGCTTTTCACTAAAGATGTGGAATTGTGATCAACTACTATGGAGTTAACGTCATGAAAGCCACAAGATCAAACATATTTAGTGAAGTCTACTAGATATTAAAAGGTGTAACACAAATTTCTCTAGAATTTTTGTTTGAATTAAAGAAATGTAGAATCAATATGTTTAGATACATTAAATTTTTCCATCACTGCACTCTCAGTGAAGGTTTAATTTGTTCTTGTAGGTACTTTCAAGACCTATTTTATTGACTTGTACACATGTTGACAATGTAAGGCTACAAAGAGTAATTGGCGAAGATTTTTCCATTACTCATTGATAGCAAGTTTGTATAGCAAACAATCAGCCATAGGAAGAAAGGTAAATCACCGTACCTACATCCAAGTATTTGTATTCTAAAATCATTTTTCCACTATGAACCCTTCACTATCAATGCACCCTTCGTAGAAAAAGTGTTGGAACCAGTGGTGACTAACATCCTTATTCCCTAAAGTATCACAGTAGGAATTGAACATAACAAATGGTGAAAGGAAGTCGCTCTTGGCAAAGAAATGAAAACTCACCTCCAGTGAAGTAAGATTAGAACCATCTGTTTAGCGCTCTAGTTTGGAAAAATGATAGACAACATTGCATATGATTTGGTATACTTCTAGTGACAATCCATCATTGTCTCCTTCATTTCTTCACTTTGTCCAACCTAGGAAATGAGCAGTCCATGTATAAAACAACCAAAAACAGTGTTGTGGACTAGTTTCATTCATGTCATACTTGTCATTTCTAAGTCTCGGCAAGCTCAATAGAAACTTCTTAGTTAGGCACCCTATGATGTAATCTATTTTCCATGCTTTAGCATTGTGCTTTTGGACTAAGTAATTGGCAATGTCCCTAGCATGATCAATACACCAAGTAGGACTTGGCAGAGGAGGAGGCAAGTCAAGTTTTGCAATTGAGTTCTGAGGCATGCTACTAGAACGATGGATGAGCAGAAAGTTTGTCACCTATATTAGTGCAGATAGCGTCAACAAGTTTCTGTACTGAAGCTGTGTAAGAAAGTTTGAGCATCAAGATTTAGGAAGATGATTGCTAATTTAGAAAGCCATCTTAGAATTAATTGAAAAGATGAAGAGACTATGCTCCTTTGTGTGTTCTTGTCGCTCATGAGGCTACGAATAGCAATGCAAGTGTCAACTGCCACATTTAGCTACTTTGGACGTCCATAACTGCCTTGTATAGTCTTCTCCGAAGTTGTCCATCCACTGTCCAAATTATAAAAAGGTTGTCAAATGCAAGCGCAGTCAACGTAGAAGTTAGCTCACAATTCAAATTTTGAAGTGGGCAATGGAAGCTAAGTGTTGGATTGAAAGAATCTAGACCTCCCCAAAAAATAAGTTCATCAATGCAGGCTAAATTTTGGATTGCATCATGGTGCATGATCATGAGCTCACTACCCAAAAAAAATTGGATGAAAAACTATTTTTTTTCGTTCTGCAGACTCTCTAGAAGTCATTCATCAACCAGAAAACGATGCCCATGTCACTTAAGGGTTAACTTCTAAAAGCCAAAGTGAATTTTTTGCAAAAATGGCTCAAGATTGCCATTTTTGGTACAAAGAGTAAAAGATTTGTAAATGGTATTTATACATATCCAAGTGTCAAATCTTGCAATTGAAACTAGTTCGTGAATGTATTGTGAGAATTGCAAACACTTCAACAAAAAAATGTGTTCAAAGTGAAGAAAACATGATTTTTGGTATTGTAGCAAACTAGTTTATGTCTTTATGAGACTTTGAATCTTCATAACTTATAATTTTGTACTACAGATATTGAAATTATTATTTTTATTATAAATTACTCAATTAAAAGTTAAAAAGAAACATAATTTTCACTCATTAAAAAAATTTGAGCAAAAAAAGTATGTGATAGAAGAAAAAATTAAATCACTAATGGCTCTAAGATGGAATTGAAATATGCTAATTCCAATGCTGGGGTTGTTTTAGCAATCAAAGTTAAGTTTATGAAACTTTTTGTTTTGAAAAATATTTTAATATAAGTAAAAAACAAATCCTATTATTTATTTTTTCAAAAAGATATTTTGATTGCCTACAAAATAAAATGATCTGTAATTTTCACATTACAAATCCAAATTGAATCAATTAAAGCTCTCCATATTGAAAAAATACAATCTATACGGAAAAATAAATTTCAAATTGTATTTCAAATTTTTGTGGATTTTTTTCTACTTATTGAGTTTATTTCTAAACTTATTATGGTGTTCCCTCCATTCCAAAATGATCCTCTTACTAACCTTAATTTTCCATATCTAAATGATTTTTTTGCTAGCCTTCATTTTCTATCTCCAAATGATCTTCTTTTTAGACGTAATTTTTTGGTCTTTAGATGATCTTTGTGTTGTACTTCATGACATTGCAAATGCGTCTATTTTAGCTACTAATTGCTACCTTGGACTAGCAAAACAATTCTAAGTGGTAGATTTCTCTCCATCCATGCAATTATCAATTTAAAGACAAATGACATGACTAAAGGGACCTTTGCCATTTGGAGTTCCATACTAATTTTGATCTCAAAATGAAAATTTGAAACTCAAAATTGATATGTTAGGACTTATACTAAAGTTACATAATTCTATAAAAGATTTTTTTTAAATAGTAAATCGCCCACCTTCCACATCTACTCAAAGTGACCTTTGCACAAGTGCAGTAAACATAATTTCATTGTTAGAAAATGATTGAAAAAGAGCATCTTTATGTAAAAACAAATGTCTTTCTTTGGCAAAATGTTTTGATTTTTTTTACTATTAAAAAAAAAATCAAAGATCAAAGTGTCCATTTTCAAGATATTTTCCATCACTCTTTGAATGTGCATAACTTTTAGAAAAAAAAAATTTAAGGCTTGAATTTTCACACATGTACTTTTTAAACTACTTCTCAAATTATCAATATTTTATTCCAAAAGTTACAATACTCTAGTATTGAGGCCATTTTGAGCAAAATCGTTAAGTGTTTCTTGCAATGCCCCTTAATCCCTAGAGGACCAAGTGTTCATTCAACAAATACAGAAAATCTTAAATAGGTTCCTATAAAGTCATTTTTAGTCGGATGTTTTTGAAATTTGGATACAATGTGTAAACATCTTTTCCTTCATGAAAATTTATTTATTTTTTAATCAGGTGACCGCATAAAAAATTATGCCACCTTGATTTTTTGGGACACCTCAGGCAACTTTTGCAAAACTCCTTCTTTAATTTTGAAATTTGGCAAAAATGTAACTTGTAATGATATAAGATGCAAATGTTTAAAAAAAACCATGATGTCTAGTTGTAAAAATCTCATCCTAGAAGGAGTTATAAGGTTGTTGGCCTTGTTGGGCAAGGTAAAAGAAACCCGGGGAGGACACTTCTTGTATATTTGGGGGACCCACGTGCGGTGGTGGGGTATTTTTAGGGGGGCTATCAATTACTTGTAATCATTACTTGGCAACATTAAAAGAGCCCCTATTCTACCATAAAGTGGAAAAATCAGCCATATTATCATCCCTATTTTATTTTTAAAACACTTTGCCTTTTTAATGTCCCCTATTTTATATGTAAATTTCTTATAAATTTTACCTAAGATTATTTAAATGTACCCTATATTCCGCCGCACGTAGATTATTAAAAAACGGGACATTAAGAGGGATTTGAGGCCTGCAAAGGGCCGTTTCGGGACTGTTCCCGAAACAGGGTCTGGGAACGGCTGACCGCTGGTCAGCATTTAAAAAAAATAAAAAAAATAAAATTGGGGTGTCCTGAAATATGAAAAAAAGTCCAAAAAAAAATTTTTTTTTTCGGAAAAAAAAAGTCGATGACGTGGCAGTCGCTCGACCACGTCGGATTCCTGCAGAACTGCGTTCCCAGACCCTGTTTTCGCAATTTCGGGCTGTGGGAACTCACAGGCTCCCAGAGCCCTCAAATCCCTCCTAATGAGTGTCCTCCCCTAGAAAAAAAACTTTTTCTTCCAACCTTGAACATTATAATCTTTTAATTCATGTGGTCAAAGTTTCTGAAATTTTTTACTTATTATTATAGTAGTCTAGTTCAAATTTGTATGGTTGAATAGTGAAAGAAACCTTTTTTTCATTTTTTTCTCATGGCCCTAGAAAGTGGGACTTTTTCACAATTTCTACCTAAAATGTGCCTTGGTCCTTTAGGGATTAAGTTTAATGAAGAAATGAATACAAAGTATTGAATATCATTCAAGAAATCATAATTAATTTTTTGAAATTCTTTAACCTTAAAAGGAGGTTATGGCTAAAAAAGTGGTTGATGGAAGACTTTCAAGATGAATGTACAAAAGGGAAATTTTTATACAATGGACTTTATGCTAAATGCATTGGCTAGACACTTTTAAAAATTAAATCATCATTTTTTTGCCCCACTAACCCTTTAGAATGAACGTACTCATGATACATGCTCAAAAAACTCTAAAAAAGTACTGCAAAGTTTGTTGATTGTGATTGTTTAGGTGGCAAGTCATGATTAGTTTGTATAATCCCTTGAAATTTGACTCCCTTATTTATCTATGTGATGTTTTTCATAAGGATGATGCTTCCATTCCTTACTTGTTTGTTAAATTGTTTGATTTCAAATTTATTTAAATTCTTGATTTCTTCGTTCATATTCTACTCATGCCTTCAAAATTGTTTATTTTAAATGCTAACTTGTTAATATTTCTCTAATTGAGTCTATTGTGAAAATAGAGATGGTATCCATTAGAATAATTTTTTAAATTCTTGTGACTTGAAGCAAGGTACATTTAATTCAACTATAGGTTTTCATGTCATCCCCAAATTTGATATCCCATATAGTCACCTCTATTGCTTGCCAAACAAAATAAAAGAGCCCAAATTCTACAAAGTTGATATGATTAGGGATCTTATAAGTATTGATTCAAATGTTGCCTTGATATTTCAAAAGTTTTATATTGAGGCAATTTACATAGCTTTATAAGCTAAGTTTGAAGATAATCATGTCATTGATGCTTTTACAATTCCTAGCCCAATTTACATGTTCCATATTCAACTTGGTTTAGTATCATTGAAGGTCATACACTTTGACACTTCTTTTGTAATATTAATTCTTGAATGCAAAAACTACATTTTTTTGGCAATATAGTGATTTTGGGCAACTCACCACAAATAGGGTTGTTTTTGTTTTTGTTTTTGAAACTTTCACACAACCCGTGCCTAAGTAATAGCTTTAAGGCCCAACAATTTCATCACTTTTGACTACATGGTTAAAAAGTTATTGCATGATATGTGACTTGCGTTGCTTGGCAAGCAACCCAAGCAATTCAAAAAACTTCTTCAAATAAACACTTAGAACTAATTTTCTAAATTTATATAGGATAGGAAAGCTTTGAATCATTCCATTTGGATCAATGAGATGAAAGTCATGAAGATTTTAGTTTGTCAGTAGGTATGGAGTCTTAAAAAGGAAACATTGAGTGGTTAGCCACTGAGCATTTCAAAATTTATGGACTTTAATCAAATGGAGTCCATCCTTCAAATTGAAATATCCTTATCTTTTGATCCTTGTTGGACACAAAATGTTTATGTACAAATATAACTATGTTTGAAAGGGCTATGTATATATTATATTAAGGGGAAGCTTTATGATTGCATGACAACAACCAATTTGAATAATGTCATGTGATTAACATTAGAAGGACTAAAGAAAGACTTTGATGATATTATAATAGATGTAGTTGTCTTGTGGAAGGATTCGAATAAGTTTTGGCATAATTTACATACCAATTTTAAGCCATATCTTATTGTGGTAGCAAAAGAATTTGATTTGAAGAAGGTGAAAATTTTGATTCCTAAACTCTTTTGATTTCATGCAAATTTTTTATTACTATTCTCAACTTCTTCACAATTGAAAGGATCATTGGCTATCAATTGATGACGAATTATTCTTAGTTCAATTCTTGCCATTGATGCAATATTTATTTATACTTTCATTTAGGAGTTTTTTATATTAGAAGATTCTAGCAGTATAATCAAGTCCAATTTTAGTTTGGAAGAAATGAATGAATGAAAACTAGCATAAGAAGTTTTTTCAAGGTACTAAGAGATTGTTTTAGTCTTGTTCCCCAATCTATGAACCAATCACTATTGGTTAGATTAAAAAATATTGAAAAATGGAAAAAATAGAAAAAAATAGGAAAAAAATTAAATATTAATAAAATATTATTATATGATGTGTCAGCCTCTCTACCACATCAAATCGCTTGTGAAACAGATTTCAATAAGTTTCCACAGTCTTGAAACTCATACTCTTCTAATATGGCCAAAAAACCTCTTGTGTCTATTTTCATGGAAGGTCAAAATGAATTAGAAGAACTTCAAAAATTCCCCCAACATTGGTTCATTATTAAAAAACTCTTTGCAAGTTTTCATGACCCTTGGTTTTTACATCCTTCAACTTGCAAAGATGAAGATATGATGTTTAGATTCTATGCATATTATAATTATTTTGCCAAAAACATTCAAAATCTACATTTAGTTGCCCTTCTGCCTTCTTGACTCTCAACAGTCAAGTTGTAAACTCAATTTTTTTTTCTATTATAAATCAGGCATTGCACCTAGTCATGGATGTGGTGGTAATGTTCCTCTTGGGCATAATGGAGGTAATAATTTGTACAATAGCTATAATATAGGTAATAGACTTGGTGGGTTTGATGTTGCAAGCCAAAGTTGTTACACAATTTATCTACCTTTTGTTCGTGGATATTGTGGCAATGGTCCAAGGAATATTGTTAGCAAGTTTGACAAGAGGTCAAATCTTATTCAAAACAAATGAGCAGGTGCTAATTTTGGTCCAACTGTGAGTAAGGGCATTACATCAGCTTATGATTTTGTAATTAGATGACAAATGGAAATACGAGTTTCTAGTAATTCTACTTTGGATCAAGTTAGAGTTGAAACTATCAATGATTTGATTAGTTTGAGCCAGAGTATTGATTGGAGAAGTATAGAGATTGAGCAAGATTTAGATGGGGTTGTAGATTGCATTGCAATAGTTGTTGTGTTAGAAGTTGTTGTACGAATTCCAATCCCTTAAAATCCTGCACCAATTATTTGCGCACCCACTCCTCTAGATGTGGCATCTCTTCCACTAGTCATTGTGACATCTATTCTTTCAACTCCTAAAGAATATGATTTTCAAGTTCCTTTACTTGGTGGGTAGCCCATGCTTCTAGGAGAGAAGCTTCTCATACCACTTCACTATTGATTTCGTCAATAGCAATTGAAGAATCTAACATTGTAGGTGAAAGTTATGTAGAAAAAGAAAATATTCCATTGACATTTGTACCATTTCCTGCTAAAGAAGCCTTTGAAGCCAATCAATTGATGGTTCCACTGAATGAGGGTACCAGTGTTCAATTTGATGTATCTAGGAATCTTCTTGCATCATTGATCAACAATTCATTCCACAAGGGAGTTTTTAACATTTCAGTGAATTACAACAATAATGTTTATAAGGAGTCGAAGAAGAATGATAGACTTGTTTAGAAGTAGGATTTAGTTTCTTTGATGTTTACAATAAATTAGAAGTCTTCTAAGATCAAGCTTTGAACATTGGACGTGTTGCTAGATTCCCACAAACATTCTTTTGTGGCTAATTTTGAAAAAAATTGAAGCTCCATGTATACATTCTTTCACATAATTTTGTGACTATAAATCTTTGAATAATTGCAGCTACTAGGTGATTTGGAATGAGCTAATTTATTTGGCACAAGAAAGTTTGATATTATGATGGTTAAGTAGTTCAATTCATCAACGAGAAACTACATTATGACATTTTGTTCATTAACGAGTAGGTTGCATACAACTTTCTGTCAACGAAGTAATAAGTTATGGTACTCTGTTAATGAATAGACTTAAGTTTGTAGATTAAGTTTGTAGATTAGATCAATTGATGTGGTAATATAGAAGGTTGGAAAATGCTACCTACTAGCTTCAGACTCCGATGGTAGACTACCAAAAGTCAATGTTCAATGTTTATCGAAGATAATCGGCATGCTCTAAACCAATGTCCGAGCAACAACCTTACCCTCATTTGCCCTCCGAGATGAGAGCACGAGAACAAGTGCTCCTACAGAACTGTACAGTCCTACCTTAGAGCACAAAAAGAGAAAGGCTGGTCGTCCACTCGTCCCTGTTCGTCGTTTGCAGGATTCAAGTGAAGCCCGGCTCCATTTTAAGACTCCAGCCTGTCTTCTACGAACTGGCTCTTCGCCGCAGCTGGAGCTACTTTATAGTTATCTCACCAAAGACGTCACCTCGGAGCATCATCTCCATATAAATCATCAGCAATGCAGCCCGGCCAGGCTCTCGCAGCATCTTCTGTAGAGAAGGTAGATCTGCAGAAGAAGCCTCCACGCCCATTCTCTTAATTGCCAGCCTCCGCCATGGCTCACAACCCCATGTCCATTGACGCTGGAGCAGGCTCCCCCACCAACGTCGCAGCAGCAGCTGTCGTCGGCTCAGCTCCATCATGGCGCTTACCATTGGTACCTTACCCCCCTCAGCCCTTCTTCCCAGAACTCATCAGCACAACTCTAGCTGACCTGCATGGGCGCCACTTGGGCACTGGGTTCGTACGTTTCCATCTTGTGGATTTCAATTCGTTTGGGATGCTCTCATAACTTCATTTCTGGAATCAGTCGAGGGAATGGGCGAACTGATGTGGTGTGCAGGTCCTGTGGAAATGAACCTGGTCAATTTCATCCATTCTCATCAGTCTTGGAGAGCGTGTGGTTTGCCTCACCTTATGGAATTTAGGGGCACTTGGGGCTGCTGCATATGCACCCGAAACGGTTCGTTAGTTTAGACTTGGTCAGTTAGTGCCTTGGTGGCTTCCCAAATGCAACGAAGGGAATGATGATGTCGTAGGAATTTGGTGTCTGCAAAGCAGTTAGTGTCTTCGGGGTTTCCTGGTGTTTTTCTTTCTCTGCGATGATGAACTCGCGTTCATTTGCACTTCCCGAAACAAACCTAAACAGGAAAATAGAAAAAGAAAAAAGTTAGTACTGTGGGAATGGATAGGTGATTGTAGCAATAGTTAATAGCAACCCCCGTCGTGGATTCCAATTCGTGTGAAGGCCATGGATTCTGGCAATGTACACAATGGGCTCGGCAGTAGTGAGTTTAGTTGAGCGTGGTCAAATTAGAGTTGTGATGAAATCAATGTGAACAGGTGGTGGATCATTGGAACTCATGGGCCCAAAGAAGAAGCCTTCCTTGGGGTTTCGAGTTTGGGAATCGACCTACACGGGTTGTAACTCGTCCTGTTGGGGTTTTTCAGTGGTCCCTACGTCCCGGGCCCAAAGAAGAAGCCTTCCTTGGGGTTTTGAGTTTGGGAAGCGACCTACACGGGTTGTAACTCGTCCTCTTGGGGTTTTTCAGTGGCCCCTATGTCATGGGTCTCAATTTTCAGACCTAGGCGTCGAATTTGCATGCACGTGGATTCGGGAAGCAGCAACGGAGGAGAAGTGGTTATGACGTTCTGATGCATATTGAGTTTTTCTTGGCAATTGGAGAGATTGCTTGAGTTTTGAGCATGTAGAATAGGAGTGAGTGAGTAAGTGGCGCTAATGGAGGAGTCGAATGAGGACGGTGTGGAGTTGTCGGATTGGCGAGCTGGTGCTGCTCGTATTCTCTCTTTTCGTCGTCATGAAATGTGGAATCTTGAGCTCTGAACGTTGATTCGCAGATTCTGTGCAGCTTGATCTTGCCTCCTTCTTTTGGTATCCACTTTTGATCTTTTCTTAGTTTTGGCTGCAAGCTCGCTCTTGCACTTGCAAAGATGGTGCTCGACGGAAGCTTTTATTTGTTATTTGATCGAGGTTGTTACCGAGTCTATGGCAATTGTGTCCATTGGAGATTTAGGATGGTTAAACATCGTCTATGGATATTTCTCACTTGTTGCATGGCCTTCAGCTTTTTTCTCTCTTCACTGCGACTTTCTTTGATGTTTTCTTGAGAATTCTATTTATTCAATGCTGTTCTTTCTTTATTTTCGGTTTGCATTGTCTGGATAAGCTTTTAAGACAAGATTTTCAACTGTATTTTACATAATCTAGAATTGCACAGTGTAGTTTTTCCCATTTCGATGAGGTATGCCTTTCCCATGCCCAGTACGGCGAAGTGATTTCATAAGAGTAGGATGTATAGTTTTAATGCTTCCTTTTCGTCAATTTCTGAGGTCTCTCACGGTTCTGTCCTGCTCTTCTGTTGTTTCTAATACGCTGTGCCTGCCATCCTTCGCTCAAATATAACTGATTACACTCAAAACCTCTTTAATCTTACCACTCAAGTCCCCCAACTTTGGAATGTGTGACAAATGAGCTGCAATCAATGATAGAATGGACAGTGTGCAAGATTTTCTGAAAGGACATATCAGAGAGTTGTTGGTGTATATGTGTGCAGCAGTTTCTTTTCAATTGACCTTATTGTTGTCTGTGCAAGCAGAGGACGAAGCAAGAGAGCATCTACTCACCATTCCTGACGATTCCAACGGAAGCTCGCTCCGCAGAGGCATCTCAGAGCAAGTCTCTCGAAGACGTAAATCTTCAGCGCACGTGAGCATCCAGAATCTCGTTGAGCCCAAGAACCAACTTCTCAAGGGGATCTCTGTTGAGATCAAGGCAGGGCTGGTGTATTGCATCATCGGACCGAGTGGAAGCGGAAAGGTATAATTACGTCAAAAAAAACAATCATGAATACAAAAGATTGTCTCTTGTTGGCATCGTGGTAAACAACATTCTTGAGGAGCGGCCTCAACTGGTGATGAAAAAGAATCTGAACTCCTTTTGGACAGAATGTTGAGCTCATGACATCCTTGCAAAGCCTTATTCTCAATCGTTTAGGATTTCTTCCCTCTCTCTACTATTTGAATTTTTTTCCTAATTGAGTCAACAGCGGAGAGAGGTGAGTGGTCACAATGTTGTGTACTACAGGGATTTTTAGGAGAAGAAGATATCAGAGTTTTATCAACGTGTTTTTTGTGATGGTTACTGTGTTGTGCAGTCGACTTTCTTGAGGGCTATTAATCGACTTTGGGAGCCTCCTGCTAATTCCATCTTTCTCGATGGGGAGGACATTGTGAAGATGAATGTGTTGACTGTTCGTAGACGGATTGGGATGCTGTTTCAAACCCCTATGCTTTTTGATGGTAAGCCCATTTGAGAGGAAGATCATCTAATAACTTAACCCGACATTTATACAAGGTCTTAGATAAAACATAAATATTGCTATATTGTTTGATTTCGAAAGAATAAGCGTGCTCATGAGGATGTATCTTCAAAGATCATTATTAAATCACTTTATTTTTCACCCAAAGTTATGTATTTGAATTTCATTACCTGAATTTAGGTACGATAGATTATATATCAACGTGGTAGATAGAATTGTGGCTCTAGAATTTTCTTAAATCTATAGAACAGGCATTGTTGGTGCAAATGGCTCCGTTAATATGCCAGCTCAGTCTTGAGTCGAGCAGTATTCAGTGTGCCTTCTTATTAAGAAGCGTCCTATTCAATCGGTGGACGCAATGGTGGAATGTGATGCACGGGACTTTTATATCCTGCACGGCATTCAAGGGTTAAAACTAGGCTGTCTGTGAGAACATGTCTGCTGAGATAATGACAATAGTGTTTCATATTGCTCGCACCTTAATAGGTTTGCTGTACTTGTTAAAGATTGACTCACAAAGATGATAAAATTCCAGAATGCCAATGTCATGTCCTTGGGAAAGGTTTTTGAATGAGGGCCAACATGGCTATTGCGTCCTTGTAGGGACTGTGGCCGATAATGTTCGCTATGGACCAAGTCTTCAAGGGAAGAATTTGACAGAGAAAGAAGTTTTAGGGTACCTTGAACAAGCGGATCTGGATGCGACCTTCCTCCAGAAGTCTATTATTGGACTTTCAGTTGGCCAAGCACAACGAGTGGCACTTGCTCGCACTCTAGCGAATAAGCCTGAGGTAAGACGATCAATTTTTCAAAAATCAAAATCTTGTGTACAGTACTCTTATTCATTTTCAATGCACTTCACTTGTGTCCAACGAGAAAACCATAAGAACTTTTACTCAGTCACCGTACTGTAGCAGGTGTTGATTTAGTCACAAACTCTGCCGCTGCAAAGCTTTTACAGTTTAAGAAGGTTTTGTCATTGGCAGAGGAACAAAATTAAATGGACGCATAGAGACCAATTATTTTAAAGAATATTGTAGAATCCTTCTTTAAACTGTTCTTTGAAATTGTTTCAGGTGCTCCTACTAGACGAACCAACAAGTGCACTAGACCCAATCTCTACGCATCACATAGAACAGTCCGTGCTGGAGCTGAAGAGATCAAAAGGGCTGACAGTCATCATGGTCTCGCATAGCCTTGAACAAGTGAAACGCATCGCGGATTATGTGTGCCTGATAGTTTCGGGAGAGCTCCTGGAAGTCTTTAAACCCACCGAATTGGAGAGTGTGTCTCATCCTCAGGCTCAAGAATATCTTGAAGCTGCTCAAATGCACTAGGTTCGCAAGTTTGCATCTCTTCGCCTCTTCTAGTTTTCAATAGGCTGCGTGTTGGTAAATATCAAAGTCAGATCATTTGCCATAATCAATCAATACAGGAGTGTATTTGTAAGCATGCCAACGTAGAGGTTACTCTGGGCTTATCTCTGTCATTTAAAAATTCTCGTATTAAATATCCTACAGCTGTTTAGTTTCAAGAATCGGATTCACTGATAAGTCCCTTAACTTTGCCTTATTTGTGAGGCAAGAAAATAAAAATTGGCACTGCCATTCAATGGTCAACGTATCATTTTGAAGAAGCTATTTCATTGACCAAAGTGTCAGATTTGTCATTTCTTCTTGGAATAGTTTCCTTTGTAGTCGCTTACATCAATCTGCTACGGACTGAATTCTGCGTCGTGGTAATCAGGAGTTACGACTCTCAAGCTAGCTAGCTGTTGCCACTTGGTGCGGTGGATTTAGCACTCCGAACCATTAATTAATAAGTTAAGTTGTAAGCACAATTAGATGACTTGTCCAAGATTTAAGAGATAATTGGTAGACATGTATGAATAATTCATTGCAATTTTAGTAGCTGTATTGTCCTTGACTGTCAGATTGAGATGATGGTCTTTAGTTGAGTAAGACGGTTAACAAAATAAGGTTAGATCACCTACTGCCAAGCAGTTTTTGCTGATAACCATGATTTTGTGTCAGTGTGGTTTGACTTTGTAGTAAATTGCAAATAATATTAGGTGAATTCCAGAAGTGACATTTGGATATATTATTTAATACAAAAATAGTAAGGTGTGACTAAAACTTCAATTTATAAATCTTCTAAATCCTTGTTCTAATTTCAATATCGTTGTTTGAACATTGTGCAATGAACATCGACAGTACTTATCATCAAAATTTAGTAGGACACTCTTTTGGGAGCACCCTTGGCAGCATGCTTACAGTTTTGTTGAGTTCGGAATTTTATCTGTGGCAAATTTTTTTTGCAAAATGGTGAGATTTTGGAAAACAAAAATGGAATTTTTTTTGCAAGATTTGTTTATGATCTGCATGTTTTTGGAGGTAAAGAGCTTCATTCCAGATCCCGAGTTACTGTACCTTGCAGAAGTGAAATCAGTTCTCTGTGTTAAATGTCGATGCCTTTCTCTAGTGTTTTCTCCCAGAGAGTCCATTGCAAAACTTTGTATGAAGCTTTGGTGATCAAGCTTTAGGGTTTCAGATAGAAAGTCATCACTGAAACCCTTGTTTGGGGTAGAAAAGGCAAGTTGAATTCCAGAGAAAAATAATGATCAAATGGCGGTCTTGCAATTGGGGTGGTGGCCGAATGACGTCTTCAACATCTTCTTGACGCAGGTAATGGCATTGACTTGGATTTGAAAGGCACTTTTTTCGCCTCTTCTTCAATCACCGTAACAACCACCATTGGAAAACATAAACAAGTGTTGTGCAGTTGATCGCTTTGATTGGCTACTCCATAGCTCAGCAACAATCTACCATCAGAATTTTTCTTAAAAGTCCATAGATTCGATTCCATAATAGTATGAAATGTAAAGAGCCCGAACTCTCATACTCAGAAGCTGTGAAATTCCGTAGCTGCACTATGGAATTCGGTCTATGAACTCTTTCGGTTTCTCTGACGTATTGCAACGCGCATTCAATACGTTTTTCTTAGTTTTTTTAAAACATGGAACATGGACAATTTTCATTGATAAGGGAAGCATTCGATAAGGTTCAAACCCTCATGTATGATACTGTAATACCGTGCAATTCGAAGAGCCACTTGGGGGATGCAATCAGTCCACGTGAATGGTCGTGTTACACAGTTCACTATGCAAGGAATCTAAGCTACTGTAAAGTACAGATGTTGGACCTCGACGGAGTCCTAAGTCGGATCTTGAGGTGCTTTGCAAATTGTAATGTAATGTCCCAAAACAGAAATTAAAATCTTCCTCGACTTCCTGAAGTCCTGTTCCCAGGTCAAAAAATGTGCTTCCACTTTGTTGAATCTTCTGGAGGTTTTTCAGCACACCAATGCATCACTGGATTGTTTAATGTGAGGTTTACTCATTAGTTAACTACGTGCGATCAATGCTGGCTGTCTGCAGCAAACCTTGGAGTGTCTGTTGTTGAATTCTCGTGATGAGTTTGTCCACAAGTTTTTGGTGAAAGCTGAACATATTGCGGCTTTGCTCTCAACTAGTCGGTGCTACTGTAGCTCACCACCCATGACTTCAGGCTGGGGCTCCAAAATATAAATATTTAGTTATGAACAGCCGGAATGGACTACTGTAAGTAATTGCAAAGAAGGTCAAGTTATAAAAAATAATTATAGGTTAGAACCTACAAAGTTGAGGATGGCAAGGTTGGTATTAACTTGTGATTATTATTGGTGACTTGGCCTACTTTGCAATTACCAGACATTATCTTAAGGGGCGGTTTATACTTGGGGCCGGATTGAAGGCCCACCAAAACACTCCAAGTTTGAACCAATAGGATCACTCAATTTCTCCAAATCCGGCCCAAGGGGTTTATACTTGGGGCTGGCCGGAACTATGACTCATCCTACGTGTCATCTTAGGTGGCATGGTTTTGGTGCCAAACCATCCGGCCCCAAGGGAGTAATCGGGACGAGGTTTGGGGTGGCCGGAACTCACATCTAGGGCCGGATTGGGCTCTTCCGTTGGATCAAAGAAATCTCTACCTTCAATTTTTTAAACTTGACTTTTGTTTTCTTAAAATCTCTATTTTTTTTCTTCCTTGTTTGTCTTCAAGTGGCTTTTTGTTTCTGCAGTATGTTTTGCTTGGTTCCTGACTTCCTGTGCATACATGTCGGTTGTGATGATTAATCACTGGTTCTGTTTGGTTATTTGGTACGCGTTAGGGAAATGAAAGAGTCGATAAAAATAATTCAGCAAGCGTTAAAATCAATTCCTGGGGGACCTTACGAAAATTTGGAAGCTCGACGATTTCAGTGAGGAAAAAAATCAGAATGGAATAATTTTGAATATCAATTTATTAGGAAAAAGCCTTCTCCCACATTTAAACTACCAAAACAAGAGCATTATATTAGAGTAGAAGCTCCCAAAGGAGAATAAGGTATTTTTTTATAATGCAATGAGTATGAATTTTAATTCAAATAATTATTAATATAATTAATAATTTAAATAATTATTAATATAATTAATAATTTAAATAATTATTAATATAATTAATAATTTAAATAATTATTAATATAATTAATAATTTAAATAATTATTAATATAATTAATAATTTAAATAATTATTAATATAATTAATAATTTAAATAATTATTAATATAATTAATAATTTAAATAATTATTAATATAATTAATAATTTAAATAATTATTAATATAATTAATAATTTAAATAATTATTAATATAATTAATAATTTAAATAATTATTAATATAATTAATAATTTAAATAATTATTAATTATATTAATAATTTAAATAATTATTAATTATATTAATAATTTAAATAATTATTAATATAATTTTAATTCAAATAATTATAGTTCAAATAATTATTTAAATAATTTTAATCTTCATAATAATAACATAAATTTTTTTTAAATAAAAAATAAATTAACTTCAAATGGTTAAATTTTTTTTAAATTATTATGTTTAACAATTTGAATAAATTTAACTGTTTACTTGCTAAAAGTTACCATTAAAAATAGTTCATATTTTTCTATTTCATTATTGGGATGTAAAAGGAATTTCCTATAGACCAAAGAACGCAACATTTGGATACTGTATTATATTTTTATGTTTCAAAATAGTTTTAGCAAAATATGGTAGTTTACTTTTCAAGCTACCATTTAAGATCTTATTGACTTTTTAAAGAAGTTGAGCTCCTTCAAACAATTTTCAAAAAACTGTAGGAAGAATAAAGTTGAATTTGGCATTTAATTCAAGTCATTTTATATTTTAGCCTAAATCAATTTTGTAAATTAGTAGCACATCAAATCCTCCATCTTCCTTTTAAACATCTAAAACCTCTTTCTATAGCCATTCTAGTGTTAGATTGTATGAAATTTCAATGAATTTTTTTCCTTGATAGTCCATCTTATACATCTTTCAATGGGCTCATTAGATTTGCACCACCTCCCACTAATTTTTAAGGTAAAAAATTTGTATAAAAACAATATTTTTATTTTGGAAGTAAAATAAATAGGAAGAAAATAGAGGAACAAAAACAAATATTTTTTGTTTATTTTTCTATAAAGATTAGAGGAAGAAAAAAGATAAACACGCATATTTTTATTTTTATTTTTAATTTCTTAACTGAATTTATTGAGTTTTGAGAAAATCTAAGAGCACATGAATTAGAAATTGGGCCCTAAAATACGGCCCAAAGGGTTTATATTAACAAGGGCTGGATTGAAGGCCGGATTGAAGGCAAATCCGGCCAACCTTCCATCCGGCCCCAGGCCCAATATAAACTGGCCCTTAATGTAGGAGAAATGAGTTGTTTGACTTCTTTGATTGCTTAAGCAATCAACAACATGTGACAATGGTGAAGCTCTCGTATATTGAGATTATGTTAAGTGGATCTACACTCACTAAGTTAGTATAGTTGGTAGTAGGAGAAATTGTTGTCAGATTCTTTCATCTGTAAACCAATGAAATTTCTACTTCATACCCACCTTGTTGAAGATTTGCACAAGCAAACAATGGTCATTATCAGTCTTAATCTGCCTTTCTTTCACCAACGGAAACATGCCATGACAATGAAACTCTCCTACAATTGAGATTATGACCCTTTCTCTGTTAACTGACAATCGCTGCAGAAATACAAGTCACCGTATTGTTGAATGCGTAAAGGTGGATTGAAGAATGGAGATGACCAAATTTGGTTACAGTATGAACCAAATAGGCCATTCAATAGAATGTGGGCTTTCAATTCATAGACTAGTGGGTGGAAAAGTAATTTGGCTCACAACAATAATTTCCTTGGAAGAAAGTTGTAAGATACATTGCCGCTTTCAAAGTGATCGCCAGAGGTAAATTAACCCCTAAATGCCCAAGGCACCAAAATCTGGTGTTTGCCAAACTTTGAAGCTAAATAAAACCTAACCAATTTTCTATTTCTAGTAGTTTATATTTTTAGAAAGTTCTTTTAGAAGTCTAGTTTTAGTGTCAAAAATCTGATTTGGAAAATGAATGATAGTGATTTTTCTATTCAAGATTTTGTGCAAGGGTACCCATTGTAATCTTGACTTTCCGTAGTGTTGAGAGCTCTTGAAAATGAGCCCCAAATACACTAGATCTTGGAGAAAAAATCACATTTAAAATTCATTTACAAAAATTGTAAAGTAGATTTTGAGAAGCCATAAATTGAGTGGAGTTATGCATGTTAGGCCATTTAGCCTCATATTTTTTTGGTCATCAACTTTTCAAGTTTGACTTGTAAAAAGAGGATAGAAACACTTTACATCACTTTTGCAATTTTAACACCCTCATGGTCAAACATTATAATCATTCATTCCACAAGTGATATTGTTGTTTTTTCTTTTCCTATGCAATCTCTAACATGTTTAGTTTAAATTTGTACCATTAGGGGAGATTTGAGGGCTCTAGGAGCCTGTGAGTTCCCACAATCCAAAAACGCGGAAACTACAGCGAGAATGCAATTTTGCATGAATACTACGTGGTCGAGAGAGTGCCACATCATTAAAAAAAATTGATTTCTTTTTTATGGGATTTTTTCATATTTCAGGACCAAAAAATAAAAAAATAAAAAATTGTTTAACTTAGAACAAATTTCTAGAAGCTCAAAACAAGCCTTGGGCATTTAGAGGTGAAGTCCACATAAATTGTTGCTTCAACATAATTTAAGTTGTTTTTGTAAAAAGTGCCACATGACATTTAGTGATTGGTGTAAGGTGAGGTGGACTTGTCAAAATCTACCATGGAAATTCCATTTCAATACCTCCTAGCCAAATATGACATTCACATATAGTACAATATATTTGAAAAAGACATTGTGGGCATCCAAAACAATGTTGGCTTGGGAATATTGAGTTGGTCATTGTAAGATCATCCTTTCAAGTATCCTTGTATGAATTATTTGCTTAAGAAAACAAGAGCACTCATTCAATGTCAAACTACTTTGCAAGGGGTTCTCCTTTTCATACAAAATGAATATCTTCACTTCTATTCTAGAAATACCAATACAAATTTGAATGAAAAAAATTGATTCTATTTTTGGTTGATAAATTCAATTAAAATCCAATTTTTTTTTCAACTCATAGGAAGATTGGAGAGGTGGTTGAGAATGTTTATTTGAAATTTTATATTTGTTGCCATAGAAATCCTCTTGGATCCATGAACTTTTTGAGATGGTTGCAATTTTATAATTTATACTAGCTTGAATTCATGCCAAACATTGAGCAACACATAGGATGTCCAACGTGTTGTAGTTCAAATTGTTTCCATGCATCTATGGCATGACATGGGATCTATTATGAATAAACTTTTAATTCTTGCAAGCCTAGGAATGGTTGGAGTAAGCATTATTATAATCCTCACAAGCATAAAATACAAAAATGATAGTTAAAATTAAAAATAAAGATTTATTTGTACTTTAATTCATGCATAGGATATAATGCAAAAGATAATAAGGTTATTTTTTCATAAAATATGAACATAACAATGATATAAATTTTGTAGGTATTATTCAAGGTATTATTAATTGTGATCCCTTATTAATAGTATAAATTAGTGTACTTTCATCTCTTTCGAGACACCTATACATAATAGTTAAAAATGCCCCATATATATAGGATATAAAATTGAAATTATAAATTAATAAAATAATAATTGTATAAAGACAAGTCATGTCAAATTATTGAAGCAATGTAGTGTTGTAAAGTGTTTGATATATAATATAGTTTTTTATTTAAGAACATTACCAATATTCTTAAAGGAATCATATAGTGTGTTAAGACTTTAAAATGATCAAGAAATAAAAACCAACACTTAAAATTTTTTTTGACCAAGATTCTTTTTTAAATTTGAAAAATGAAAACGAATTCTTAATTTTTAAAAACAAAAATTTGGAATTTGAGATAATTTTTATGAAATTCTGAATCTACAGAATAAAATAACAAACTAATGAGTTAATTTAAGTATTATTTTCAAAAATTACACAACATTTGAAAAAAATTGACCACAATCAAAATCCAATATAAATTCCAAGACACATTTTAAGTAATACATTTGAAAATTTCCATTTGAGTAAATATTGCAAACTAGAATCGAGTGAAAGGCAAGTTTATACTTGTATGCTCCATAAGACAATGTAAAACCATTCATTCAATCTAGACTATGTACATAGAGTCAATATTACAACAAACGATTTCTTTTTAAGTATATTATAACTTGCAGATAAATATAAATCATAATTTAATAAACAAATTACATTTTTTTTGAGAATTTTGATCATCTTTATTACTATTTTCAAAGTCAAGACTATAAAAAACTTTACTAAAAGGCTTCATCTTTGAAGCAACTTCAAAAATATTCAAAATGGTTTCCTAAAGGCTCTATTACTTTACAATTGTCTTGCATGATGTGTGAAGTTGAAGATATTCTACAAAGATGCTCTTAAAGTATTATTGGTTATCCTTCAATTGAAATCTATTTGATAAAATTTAGAAGGACCAATAGTATTAGGTATTGCTACCATAACTACTTATAGAATTCCATCCCATCAATAGATGCAAATTGTTTATTGATGTACATTGATTTCTACATTGATTTGTACTATTAATGAGTGTAGTTGAAGGGTGATTGAAATACAATAATACAAGAGCAAAGGCTTTAATTAGAACAAAGGCCATAGGAAGCAAGTAAGAAATGAAATTGATTTTTTACCTTTTTCTTTTTAAGATGAAGTGTCACAAAGATAGAACCTTGTAAGAGTTTTAGATCCTTAAAAGTAAAATTAGGATTAAAATAAAAGAAGTTTAAGATCCTTGAGTATATAAAGAAGTTGAGACTGAGAATTTTAAACTTCTTTTACTTTAATTCTAATTTTATTTTTAAGGATCTAGAACTCTTACAAGGTTCTATCTCCATACTAGAAAGAATTATTTTTTAATTTGAATTTAGTAGTTTTAAAAATAAATTTATTTAAATTTTCTAGAATAGTTTAGTGGAAGATTTGTGGCAAATTTGTCCAAGAGTCCATCCTCCACCTTATCATGGTCTTTGAGATTGAACATTTAAAAAGCTAATACACACACTTCAAAAGTTTACATGGAATTGCTATAATTTAAATCAATACCATCAAATCTTTGAGATCTACATCTCTTTCCTAAAGTGAATAGTAAACCATCTTCAATCTTTCTAATAGAAGGAGTCTTAAGATTGGGTTTTGAATTACAAGTTCAAACTCAATTTTGATCCCTAAAAAGAATTGAATTTTGAGATTAACCATAATTTTCTAGCATATTCCTAGCTTCACAATTGACTCCTAAGAAAATTGAAAAAAACTAGGTTTTGAACATCTTGTTCTAAAATCAACATTAACACCTTTTATATTAGTCCTTAAATGTATAATTGATAGTGATAGAAATCATCACTCTATCACATCATCTACTGTATTAAAAAAAATGCTCATTGGAGATCAAACTATTGTGAATGATCTTCCTTTTTGTGCAAAATTCCAAAAATGAACAATTACACTTTTATAAAAAATAATTTTTTTGGTTTGTCATTCATGAGCATTGTTTTAACCCTTGAAGGACGGACTAGTGGCTATGGGAATTATGCATTTTGACACCATGTGACATCATCTACTTTGAAAAAACTAAAAATACTCACTGGAAGTCCAAGTACTATAGAAGATCTTCCCTTTCCACCCCTAATACTGAAAGATGAAAAGTTGCACTTCTATCCTACAAGGAAAGATTCTTTATCATTCAAAAGACACCAAACATCTGCAAGGATTAAGGTAGGTACACCCAAAATGGCACCTAACCTTAAAGCGCCCTGTACGACGTGCATACATTTTCAAAATCAGTCATGTACCCAGACTGTAGAAACACACTTTGACTATTAATAACTTTTGCATACGGTATCCAAATCCATTGTTCTTTGGTGCATTGGAACATGCTTTCACTCACCAACAAGACTGTAAAAAAATCTGAACAACATAATAACAGGAACTAGGCACAGTATGAAAAACTGGCGCTTTTGGGTGTACCTACCTTAATATTCTTGAGCCATGTCACAATGAAAGTGACAAGAGAAGACCATTTCCAATTACCCATTCAGGGGCCTGTGATTGCAAATATGAAATCGAAGTCTGCAAATTTTTTCATGGGAAAAATAAAAAAATTTCAGCATTTTCCCGAGTAAGCTCCTTGATCCAACGGTGGTGATTTGGAGCCGTATAAGTTAATTAGTCCGGGAGTTAATATAGTGTTTTTTATTTTTAAATGATTTTAAATTGTTTAGGGCCCCCACGTCTGTCGTGGATGGGACGATGACCCCTCACCCTGTCCTGTTAAAAGTGTATTGAATGTGAGGTTGACCCTGCCTAAGTAGCCAACTGAATGTAAATGGACGGACGGAGTGATCTTGAGTTTGAATCCGTCGTTCAAATCACTCCAAGCCGGGCTCCCTTGAAAACGGGGTCAATAGCCCGCTTCTACAGCCAATTCCATCAGAAACCAACTCCCACCAACCAGGAGCAGACAAGTGATGGGTACCGCAGCACAGCAGCAGGCGGGGGCTCTCGTTCCTGAACGATCAATTGGATGGAGTAAGTTTACTTAGTAGAATAGCAAAATTTGAAGACATGCAAAATCTCATGATAGTCCTGTAGAGGAATTTGGGAAATGTCTTAAGCAATAGGGGAAGTCACACCTCCTTCACCCAACGAGGTTCTCAAGAGAATGAAAATTGAGCGAGGGAATACATGAGCCAATTGGGAGTGACGATGGAGGGAGAAGGTGTGACACCCCATAGATCAATTCCGAACGCAAAGAATCGATCTGCACAGATCTGATAGCATTGGGGGTAATTCTAGCCTTGCATGATCCAATCAAACGGGAGGAGCTCTAACGATGAAGACGACGAACTCGGCAACCATAGTCAAATTGGAGTGTAAGGTGAAACTGTCGTGAAATTCTAGAAGCGCAAGATGAAAAAATTCGCTCTCAAAGGCTTCTTCATGCTTGTTATTCACCTCAGGAGGAGAAGAGGCGAGGCGGAGAATGTTTCGCAAAAAAAGAATATTCTATTGAAAACAAGTGAACCCTGAGCCGCCACGTCAGAGTTCTTCATGGAATGGGCGTCAACCAAAGAAGGTGTGGCGACCCCTAATGATGGGGGGGGGGGCAATCTATAGTAGGAGTACCAAAGGTCTCAATCCAAGCTTTTTTTTTGGACCAATGTCCCCTTTATTGACCTTCCTATATAGGCCAATTTATAGAGGGACAAACTATTTGGTTTGTCAAATTCTGACACATGTAGTGAACGCCTAGTGTCAATGTACCAAATGGTGTCAGTTTGTACACATGATAGTCATTTCAAAATTTAAATGTAGGTAGATTGAAGATAGGTTTTTTTTTGACCTAAAGGATAAGCTATCTGCAATCTACCTACATTTACGTTCTAAAATCAATGTCTCACATAAAAATTGATGCATGTAGGTACATCGATGTCATTAGGCGCCTCTACCTTAAGTGTAGTATTGCCATGGTGTTTAGAACTATGAAATTAGGGACATCCAAAACTCCCACTTTTTTTTTCTAGGTATTAGAACATTGTTAATGCCATGCTTGGAAAAAGACATTGCAATGGTATATGCAATTTGTATTTCCATCCCTATTTTTTCACTATATTTTTTTTTGTCTTAAGAACCTCAATGGAACAATTGAATTAGGAATCCTATATGACTATGCAATTGTGTGGGATTGCTAAACAAAAGCAGTAAGGAGGGTGTTGGAATGCTTTGATAGCAAAGTTTGAACCATTTTAGACTTATTAGTCATTGCTATTATAAATGTTGACAAAAAAGTGTAGGGAAGTTAGGAGGCCATAGAAAAGGATCAATTTTTGTTGTGTAGGAGCCACAAAGTATTGTGTCCTTGAAAGTAATATGGAAGGTGTTGTTAGCATTGGGGTAGTTTTCTTGTAACCTATTATTGGCATGTGTCCATGAAGGGCAATTGAGGATGCTTTTAGATTGGTGAAATTTAAATCTTTTTGCATTCATTGGCAAAGTGATAGGAGATTTCAATGCACCAAAGAGCACATCATTTTGATACAATATGCAAAAGTTATGAAGGGACAAAGTTTATTTGGTAAATGTTCTAAAACCATTTATGTTAGAATAGGTGTATATTGCTTTTAGAGATGTACACAATATAAACATTTTGTAAAGTAGTACTTTAAGGCATGACACATTTAGGGAGAGCCTACCTTAGTGCTTGAAGTTTTAGATTCATTTTCAATGCATTTTTCAACATGTGATGAAATCCTTAAAAGTTGAAGATAAGCTTGATGATTTTTTCATGATCAATCAAACAAAACCAATAATTTGTCAATTCACATGTCCCAAATGTCCATGATGCTATTGTTTTGCAATATTGTTGTAATCAATACTATTGTATATAATATAATAAAATTATATATAATTATAGCTATAGTTATAATTATAGTTGGAGTTATACATGTCAAAAAAGTCAGTTCAAAATTTTTCTACCACAGTGAAATTCTTTGTCATCACATTTGTCTACTTTTTTTTTGGAACAAACCAAAATATGACAACGAGATTAAAATGTGAACTATTTAATTACATTTGAAAAAAGCCAAATTGATGCGTTTTGAAAAACAAGGTTTCTAAAAAACAACCTAAAAAGACCATGTATTTGTTTGATTATAGCCAAAAAAACGAATGATAAAAAGACAAAGCTTTCAAGAATATCAACAACTTTTTATATCAATTTGACACTACTTCTTTCTATATCTTTGTATTGCCTTTGTTTTCTCCACCTCTCACATATATAATTTGCAAGTTTAATCTTTTCATTCTTTCAAATGTGACAACTTTAACCTTGATCTTTCCCCCTAATGCAACAATTGTCAAATTTTGAAAATTGAAAACCTTCTTCAATACTAGGCTCTCTTAATAACTACTACAATAATTAGGAGGTTCTTAAAGTACTTAAGCTCTAAAATTACTCACGTCCTCAAATGTGTACTATTTGTACATAGTTCTTTTTCATTGTACAAGCAATGTAAAAACTGTGAACATTTAAGGAAGTAGATAATTTTAGAGCCATATGCCATTCAACTTCAAAAATTCACAACTAATTCCACAAAGCTCGGAAAAATATCAAACAACTTCGATTGATGCCATTTTCATTTGTCTTTCAAACAAAATTTATTGAAAAATGTTTTGAGAAGTTTTCACCTATCGTAAACCACTCCCAACGACTTCCCCGTTCATTCCTCGAGAAGCTTCTGTAGTGTAATGCCTGATTGCACGTTTTTTTGTGCATAATCTGGGATTACGGATTCCTCATCCGACTTGAATTTCTCATCCTCCATTTGTCATCCTCTGCTTGGGATTTACGTCAGGCAATAGCTCCTCATTGTCGAGTGTTAGAGCATCCCCACGCCTGGCTCAGGCAAATGGCCCGGCGAGGGACCACTTGCCGAGCCATTAAGGAAGCCCGGGCCCGGCTAAAAAATTTGCCCCACCCCAACACGGCCAACGAGACGGGGAAGCAAGGTATTTTGGACTTCGAGGTGCCACGTAAGGAGATTCCGACATGAGAAAGCCTTTTTCTAATCCCAAGTGCCTCGGAAGTTGGAAAAAAGGCAAAAACAAACACATACCGGGTGCACTTGATGGCTCGCCATTTGGCCGAGCCATCACCAAATTTGGCCGGGCCCGGGCTTATTTTTTCGTTCCGCGTGTGTGCCGTGGGGCAATTCCCATGGCCGGGCCCGGCCAATTGCCCAGTTTGCATGGTCTTCTGCGGAGGTGTGGGGATGCTTTTATGGGAAATAATAGGTCTCCTCCTCGGACATTGCCCTATACCAAATTCAATTTCAATTCTTAAATGAGTGCTTTATGCACCTCCTAGTCTCCTACCTTATTGGGAAGACAATTACGTGAGTGTTGCCATTAGCCGAAATTAAAGTGGAAGTCTTGTCACTGGTAACCAAAAGGCGGCTTACCAGAAAACATCAGAAGCACAAGTGGGGGGCGTGGTCAAGGGGTCAAAGCACCCTCCTCGAATTTTCCCGGGAGCTAGTCGCGGGACGGGAGCATATTGGAGAACTAAACGAAGGCGTCCAATCCCACACCTCCACGTCGCCAATCCGTAGAAGAGTAGTAAGTTCAAAATGGCGGGATGCGACATAGTGCGGCGATGATACCGCGAACTCACTAACTCACTATCCCAATAATCGAGATCCGCATTCATCTCTCCGCGAGCTTGGCGGCGCCCTTTCGGTCTCTAACTCCCCCGCTCGCCCGCGCTGGCTGCCTTCACGCTCAGCGACGAAATCCTGCCATTCTCACAATTCGAACCAACTGAGTGCTTGCAAACTTATTACTCCGTATTAAGCTTACTGCTGATTGTGCAAGCTGCTTTTCTAAGAGTTTCTTTTGCTTGAGTGGCCGGGCGCCCGTGATCGGTTTGAATTTGTGGTGACGACGACGGGTTCAGATTGTGGCATGGGCTTGGAGCGCACTGGTTTTTTGGCTTGTGGATTGGCTCGATCTCTTGGCAACAGGTGGTGTGGATGGAAGGGTGAAATTTGAAGCAGGGAGGTTTCAATGAGGAGAGTGGTAGGGCGACTTTGAGTGTGGTGAGGTTTGACTGGTGAGAGGAAGCGTGGAGCGAGAGGTGGGAGTTGGCAATTCAAATTTCTGTGTGGAGGTCTTCGTGATGCAGTGGTAGTACGATTGCATCCCGCAAAGGAGGCTGAAGCTTTATCTTATCGAATGGAATCCTGGAGGTACATGTTCAGTTGCATTTGCAGCCTCCTTGGTAGTTGGTAGGTTGGCGGTGACTGTTTGGTGTGTGTTTGAGTTCGCTTTTGCAGCGAAATTGGATGAAGTGGAGGTTCGGAATACTGGGGATGTGGCGTTCAGTGTGTTTAGTATCGGTTTTATGTTCTGGTGAAGGAGTCGTATTCCGTTGGAGTGTCCGATGATTTGGAAACTTAAGAAGGACAGGGTCTGCACTCTTTGTTTTAGGTTGGGGGTTTGACTATGTTGTGGAAAGAACTGGACGAAAGGAGTAAGGTTACGAAGCTGATATTGTTTTGAATGAGGATAGCGCTAAAAGTTGAGCTTAGAATTGGACCATTGACACGCCCTTACCTTTCTCCCCGTTGAAAAAGGAGGTGACCTGTGCGGCTTGAACTTGCTCTTCTTTTTGCAACTTTACATGGCTTTTTTGAGCAGACGAGGTCGTGGTTGCCATGGGCGTGACATGGTAGAATCGTGAGATGGGTTAGACACCCTTTGTCGCTTCAGGTGATGAAGGTGGCAATATTGTCTGAAGCACCATTAATTAGAGGGTGGGTACGCTAGCTGGTTCAGGACATTTCTTTGCAGAAATCATACTTGCTTACGTTCACGAGACCTCAAGCTATTTCGTTCGAGGAGTTGCGAACACGCCTTAGAAGAGCTGAACGGCTACTACCTTTTTTTTGGCAGTTAGAGTTGAAGGGTCTGCAGCAATCTACTTTGAGTTATATTAGTATTTTTTGAAGATTTTTAGATGGCAAGCGCATTAGCGGGTCGAGTGTCTGCTTCCTCGGACAGTGGACACGACCCGAAGTGATTCTCACCTGACTGTTTTTTTCCTCTGCAGGTACATGCTGGCGTTCCAGTGTTCCAGTGATCAGCGTCGAATGTAGAATCTCTGCTTGGACCTTCGAATCGAGTGTGCTACCGAATGGCACACCGGACGTATGGATCATCAACACTGAAGCCCTGCAGGAATGGATTGTGGGATAGGGAAGAAGGCCACAACCAGTGTGTTTTTCAATTCACGTAGTGCAGCTTCTTCCCCTTCGACACCCATGAGTGAACATGAGTTCTACATCCTCCCATCCTACGTATCATTATCCCTCTCATGTTACTGTAATTCTTTCCCTCAAGACCGGCCCATTAGGCTCTGAACCCCTTTTCCCTTGAAGAGAACATGAATGGGCCCAATGGAAGGGCTCGACTACCTCTGCTGCTATTGACCCTGGTATTTCTCCATGGAGTCTCTGCTCAATCGCTGAAAGACGATGAGCGGCACTTTACTGCCTTCTTAAAAGACGTCCTTCCAGATTACACCTCGCTCTACAACGTCTCCGTCCCAACATGTCAGTGGGCAGGGCTGACTTGCATTGGACTGGGCGCCCAGCAACGCATTTACAGGTTAACTCTCGGTGGACTCCAGTTGAATGGCTCGATTCCTTATGGCAGCTTGGGCGCTTTGTCTGCTTTGACGGTGCTGGACCTCTCCAACAACAACCTCAGCGGCAACTTTCCTTATGACGTATGGCAGCTGCAGAACTTGGTGCACTTGGGCCTTTCGGGCAACAGGTTCACTGGGGGTGTGCCTTGGGCTGTGAACGGTCTGTACCAGCTGCAAAAGCTGAACCTTGCAGAGAATCGTTTTAGCGGTGAATTGCCTCGCACGCTGGGTGAGTTGTGGAGTCTGAAGGTTTTGGATCTCCACGGGAACAACTTCACCGGGGAAATCCCTCGGCTAGTGAATTCGAAGAACCTCCGGTACTTGGACTTATCCTCGAATCGAATTGAAGGAGATGTGCCGTATGAGATCTTTTGGTCTCAGGAGCTACTGACGTTGAACTTGAGCCGGAATCTGCTGTCTGGAGCGATTCCCACCGCGTTGAACTGGGTGTGGAAGATTCGGATTGTAGACCTTTCGCAGAATGGATTCGTTGGCAACATTCCAAATCTGTCAAATTTGGGACAGCTACGGGTATTGAACGTCACCTCAAACATGTTGAATGGGAGTTTCCCTGTCAATGTCACCAGGCTTCCTTTTATTCAGTCGATCTCGGTGGCGAACAACAGTCTCTGGGGTGCCTTGCCATCACTTCCGTGGGGGATGGGCCCTGAAAGTATCCAGGTTCTGGACTGTGCGAATAACTATCTCAGTGGGGGCATTCCTCTGGGCTTACTTGCGTCGACGAATCTTACCATTGTACGTCTTGGACGGAACTATTTTTCAGGTTCTGTTCCCAGTAACATTACCGACCAGCTGCAGGAACTGGACTTGCATGGGAACAATTTCACTGGCGAGATGCCGGCGACGTTGGCAAGGCTCGGCTTCCTGAAGAAGCTGGATATGTCTGCGAATCAGCTCAACGGGAGCATCCCCTGGGGTATCACGGAGATCACTTCCCTGCAGTACTTGAACTTGGCAGAGAATCGGTTCCAGGCGCGGCCTCTTCCGGATTTTACTCTGATGGCGAATCTCATGCACCTCAACCTGTCGTCATGCAACGTAAACGGCAGCATTCCTGCAACGCTCTCTCGGGCAATCAATCTGAGAGTTTTGGACTTCTCCTACAACAACCTCACAGGGAAGATTCCTCAGGAGCTTACCGCTTTGACGAACATGACGAGTCTGAATCTCTCCTTCAACAACTTGAGTGGGCTAGTACCGACGGCGTATAAGTGGAGTTCTTACAACCAATCTTCGTTTGCGGGGAATCCTCTTCTCTGTGGAGTTCTGGTGAACAGAGTCTGTCCTCCGGCACAATCTCCTCCTCCTTCACCTGTTGTGTCTCCGTCACCTTACTTTGTGCCTCCTTCGCCTGCTGTGAACTCCGCGCCTCCTGCACAGCCTCCAGCCATTGAACCTGCAGCGCAATCTGGTAGTGAACTGAAACCGGGTGCAATCGTTGCAATCGTGGTTGGCGCCCTGGTAGCCCTTGCCGCTGCCCTTGTCACGTTTCTTCTCTTTCACAGGAAGAAGTACAAGAACATACCGACCCAGGAACCCACCATAGCAAGGTCAGGCCCAGTGACATTCGAAATGGACCCGGGCGCATGGGCAGCGCAAGTGCTGCAACCGGCGTCCATTCCCGTCATCATGTTTGAGAAGCCGCTGCTCAACTTGACATTCGCAGATCTTCTGCACGCCACGAACAAGTTCCACAAGGACTCGCAGATGCCGGATACGCGCTATGGCCTGACGTTCAAGGGAGTGTTGCCGGGGGGCTTTCGAATTGTGGTGAAGGTGCTGTATGATGGAGGACCTGGGAATGAGCTGGAGAAAGCCGCGCAGTTGGAGGCGCTAGGGAGAATCAGGCACGAGAATCTGGTGTCGCTGGTCGGGTACTGCTTGGTGGGGGGAGAGCGACTCTTGGTTTACGAGTTCATGGAGAATGGCAACGTGTACAACCGACTCCACGACTCTTCAGAAGGTACGTTCGTTATTACCCAATCCCAAATTCGATACAAGTGCAGATGACTTAAATTGAAGAGCGTGCGTTAATTCTTGTCAACTGAGTTTTGCACACAAATGATCGTCAAAGGTATTCTGCAAAGTAGGGGAACTGCTATTTCTACCCCCTCTAGCTTCAATTATCATATTAGAAGCACTAAGAATGGATCATCGCGGTTACATAGGTGGAATGGTATAACAGGGTAGAAAGATTGCACATATTTTAGGGCATTTTTAACAAATCTTCTGATTCGTGGCAACTTCTGAGCTTAGAACTTCCAGCATTGACATAGCAGATTTTAGCAGCATAAAATTCAAGGTTTCCTTATGCACAATGGAATAGCTGAAACTAAGGTTCGTTCTGGCACATAATAAGGTAGAAGATTTTTGCAGAGATTGGCCCGAGGCTTCACCAGAGAAGTAGAGGCTTCATTAGCCATTCAATATATTAGATTCTCCATTGACCACATAGGGAATTTTGATTTGTGGTAAGTGTGTAAATACATAATCAATGGACATTTAGCTATTTCCATTTGATTTTTAGATTACCACAGACTAATGTGCAAACTTTAAGATGGTGCAAGTTTCTGGGTTTTTAGAGGAAAAGGTTCAAAGTTCGCCTGTTAAGTGTTGGGAACCTCTCCTCTGCCCTCACTGTATGGTGAATGGAGACGTTAGATTAGAGTTTATATATTAGACATCCAAAAACAGAGTTTCATTACAATCCTGCGATCTCACCACGATCACATTGCTTGTAAAAACGTGCAGAGGCGCATCACCCAGATCACTGGACCCAAGAGACTTGGGAGGACGCGCACGAGCGTTTCATGGTGAACGAGGACTTGACTTGGCCAGTGCGTCACCGCATCGCCGTCGGAGTGGCTCGAGCTTTAGCCTTTTTGCACCACGGGTGTTCTCCGAACGTGATCCACCGCGACGTCACTTCCAGCAACGTCCTGCTGGACTCCCACTACGAGCCTCACTTAGCCGGCTGTGGCCTGGCAGGCTTGGTCGAACCAGGCAAGCTCGCCTCCCCAGTGATAGGCGGCACCTTGGGCTACATCCCTCCGGAGTACGGCCAGACGTGGAACCCCACCCCGCGTGGGGACGTCTACAGTTTCGGTGTGGTGTTGTTGGAGCTTGTGACTGGGAAGAGGCCCACGGGACACTACTTCCACGACAGCTATGGTGGGAATTTAGTCGGGTGGGTGCGCGCTTTGATTCGGGAGAAGCAGGGGTACAAGTGCTTGGATCCCAAGCTTCTGAGCACGGGTGTGGAAAGCGAGATGCTGGAGTGCCTGAGAATAGGCTACCTTTGCACGGCGGAGCTGCCCACCAAGCGGCCCACCATGCAGCAGGTCGTGGGATTGCTGAAAGATATCCACGTCGAGGTGATTTACATGTAGGGCAGTCGATTGATTGTTGTATCTGTAGCTAGCTTGTTGCCACCTCGATCTGCACAGATCAGAGGCTTTGTGCAAGGTACTCGTATGGACGCTAGTTTAGTAGAGCATGTACCGCTATTATTTTTCTCGGAGTTGGAACTGAACTCCTCTTGCTCAAATCTCAGGAGGTGTTCCGTTTGATTCTTTCATTTCTGGACTGCAGTTGACGTTCTTGTGGAGGCGTATGCGATTAATAATCTGTGGAGGATTGTGTACCTGTACTGTACATAGAAGTAGATTGTCCGAGTTCACATGGGTGTTGATGGCATTAGATTCTTTACTTTCATCGGCAATTTAGTCTGTATTGAGCGTTTAACAAGGCTTTGTGTTCGTCAGCACTGACCGTTGAACTCTCTCAGAATCTCAAGCATTTGGAATTTGCATTAAGCATTCGATTTTTTTAAGGACTAAAGAGCAGTTGTTGGGTGTCCCTCGGTTTCTATTACATGTCTCACATTGCAAGTTTGCATGAGAGAGTGACAGCAATCAAAGATCTGAATCTAGTCCTGAAATCTCTTCAAGTCACTCCTCATAATTATTGTCTAACAGTGTTGGAGACGCTCAACTTTTGAATATCGGCAAGGAAAACATATCTTGCTAAATGGGAGACTGAATATTATCTATAGGAAAAAACTCTTCACACATTGAATTCAACCGTTTGTACACCACCGACTATTGTGAACGGGTGAATCAACACTGCTCCTGAATGTTATGCACATTTGAAAGACACATTCAGGTTCCCCCGACAATACGCGAACCGCAGTCCTTACCAGAGAGCCTACCAGCCTCCTAATCAGAACTATGAGGACGCTTCACAATTTGCCACCCGAAAGCTCTCCAAGCAAACTGGACAGTCCTTCCTGCCGCGAATCCATCACAGATTGTAGTCACAATTTGTCAATACTTGTAAAACTTCAATGTCACAAGAAAAAAAAATCTAGCCTCTGAGTAATCTAATTTGCACTTCTATAATCTGCACTCAAGTGCATGGATGAGAAATGACTTACGCGCTATTGAATTGGATCTACGGCCACCAAATCAAATTGTTCAAAGCAACAAAACACGTCTGCGTCAACGCAGCTTTGTTTAATTCATGTCCAAATCAAGCCGTCTGGCACTGTTTTCTAGTGGTCGACTAACTAAATTGAGCATAATGTACTCACCTGGCAGTCTCCGCCCGGTCGTGCACCTTGTCGTGAATCTTCTGCAGTCGTCGTCGCTCCTCGCGGGCTTTGGTGCTCTCCTGCTTGAACAGCCGCGCATCTTCCATCCACAGCTGCATCATTTGGGCCCTTTCCTGCCGTTGCTGCCATCCAGTTTGATCCCCCCCACCCCAAACTCTTCATCAGGACCAGTGTTCACAAATGTGAGTAGATTTAGCAAAGCTTCTACCAAAACTTTTCTACTTGACACAAAAATTGTGGATAACGCTGCATGTTGAATTCAAAATTTAGCACAATTGGTAGTGCTTTTAGCAACTTGAGCTAATTACGGAAATCACATTTGGGACCACTGATCGTCATATGCATACTTCAGTTCATTTTGCAATCTTGCAGGGAACCTTTGTTGCAGAATTCAAAAGGGAGTGGCAGAGGGAGGTGATCTTACCGTGGCTTTGCGGCGCCGGACGACGAGAATGGCTTTCTGTTGCGCGGCTCGAAGGGCTTTGTGCTGCTCCTCCTTCTCTTGCTTCCACATCTCTTTCGTCACTTCGAGCTCCGCTCGCATCTTGAAGAACTTGTCGCAAGCTCTGTTGATCGACGAGCATTCGCAATCAGCCGTAGTCACTGGCATCGTTGGAGGTTCTTGTGCATCCACTTGTCATTTTAACAATCTTGAATTTCAAGGCAGGGGACTTTTTTCTTTCTATAAATCAAGGCCCCTTTCACTGCAAACATCTTGAATGCAATCTTACCCATGTATAGTGGGCCTCTGTAACACGAATATATTCTTGTTACAGGACCTCTGCCCTCCCATTCAAGATTGTTATGATGGTGCACTGCTCTGATATCAGCAACTCTTTCACTCTAATAGTTTTCCACTCCAGGACGGAGGTCGGTAATAATTCTCAGTTCTTAAAACTCATTTTCAAGTTCTGTGATTGAAGAGTCATCTTCATACTGCCAATGGCAGAGGCTCATCTGTATCTAATTAGAAAATTTAGAGAAGTTGAGTTTCCAAGTACACTTCTGCCTCTCATCTCAGAGCTGTAGGACTCCTTGAAAGATTTTGTTGTTGGATAGAAAATTCCTTATATTTTTCAATGATTGTTCCAACAGTAGAAACTGTCATTCATCTCCGGGACCTTGTTGAAAAGCTTTCAATGTTGCAGGCTGATCCTCATGCGCTGCTCAACCGTGGTAAAAGGGTGATTTCAAGCACAGTGCGTGAGAACAAATTCCCTCAGGATAAGTCTGCAACATTATTAGAAGCTCGGATTCCTTCCGTTCTAGCTCCTTCCAGCCTCCAACAGAGAAAGCTTCGAACCCCCCTTCCTAGTGACTCCAACGGTGGAAGCTTTGAACGTTAGCTTTTAGTTGACCTCCAAAACTACTCCAAACGTGGTATTTATCCTCCCTCTCCAATGCTGGAAGAACTCAGCGTCGAGCTAGCATTTTGTCTCCGAAGCTACTCTGAAATCTGGCTACTAGTTTTGTGAAAGTTGGTTGGATTTGAGTGGGCGCATTCAAAGGAGATGCTGTGATGCAGTGGGATTGCGGGGTTACTCTTTGTGGTGGACTTCATCCGCAAGCTCTTGAAACTGCTCCCGCACTTCCTCCACTTGTTGCAGCCACATGAGATGATCCTCCCGAAACTGACCTTCGATCTGCGCCATGTGCCCCTTGATCTTGCGCTTGCACGCCGGAGAGTACGTCTTGATTCGTTTCAGGGCGGCTCGGAACCCCTGGTCGATCGCCACCAACTGCATTGCAAATGGAAGATCAGTCGATTGACCCACCATTGGGGTTTTAAGTGCAGCCTTGGAGCTGATTTAGTTGGCTATGGCGATCGCAGAGTTAGGGTGGAGCACTTGTGTGAATGAATGGACCTGAGGAGAGTCACGAAAGACGCGTTGCGTTTCGAATCTCTGCGCGGAGGATTTGAAATTCTCCGCCCAGCGGTCCAACACCCATCTGGTGCGGTGAATCTGCTTGCGGTCGAAGAGCTTCTTCCCCGGGATGTCGTCGGGGTCATCCAGCGTCAGCTGCAGCCCCAGTGCTTCCTTCAGGGACTCGCACCTTTTCGCAACGTCACTTGAATCACATCACGTGCCACAACAACTCATCGTCATCAGAAATGATCTTCAGCTCATTCCAGAGTGAATTTCCGCAAATTATTTGCATATGATTCGTTTGATATGAATCTACGCTTAATGGGCACTTTCGCTATGTCATGAGCCTTTTCAACGATTTCTGTGCCATTGGTTGCGTGTCTGTGTATGGTGGTGACATGAAATCCCGAGCTTACTTGGTGATGGTCGTGCTGGACACCATTTCGGAAGACTTCGCGCTGAGCAACTCATCGCTCTTCTCAATCTCGTCGACACCTGTCGTCGATTCTTCCGATTTGCAGGACAGTTTCAAATCCTTTTTGTTGACGTTCCTGTTGACGATTTCCTTCTCTCCAACATAGCCCACCTGTTGATCATCACGTAGCCCATCATCACCACTTTCTTGCTACTGTCGCAACGCAGTCTGAAAACACAAGGCGGGCAGCCAGACGATTGAGGAGCTCACCTTGGAAGCTGGAAAGACGAACTCATGTCGTTGCTCGTCAACTCCCTCTCCGTGCGTGTAAACAGCCAACACCTCTCGCAAAGTCGGTTTCACCACCCCTTGCTGCCCCCCTTCTTCCTGCTTCAGGATGTGACCCACTTCACGAAACTCCTCGTTTTCGACGATGAGGATATCCGGCCGCCAGTGCTGTCCATTTGTTCCCTTCTCCGCTTGTTGTTGCAAGCGCTGTGCATCAATCTGGTGCGTGATGTCGACGGCACAGGGAGTGGTTTTAGGAGGAGATACTGGTGCTGGTGTTGATGCTGCGTTTGCAGCAGCAACAACTTGCGCGTGATTCTCGACCTTCTTGTCGAAGAGGGCTTCCTGGAGAGCACGAAAGTAGCCGCGGTGTTGCCAGGGCATTTGTTTGCTGTACTTCTGGGCGTGGATGAGGAGTGCGTCCCAGCCTTTGAACTTGCGGGGATTTCTACATACGGCGCAGATGGTTTCGTCGTCTGGGTCGTCGCCGGAGGTCGCGTCTGGGGGTGTCTTTCTCTTCGGAGCGCGGTGGTTGGTACCGAAAGTCCATTTCTCCAATTCCTGGGAGTCACACCCGAATTGATAGATCATAGACATGCCACTGAACGCGCGCCCTACGTTTTCAAATGACTTAGCATATTCAATCTTGCGTTTACACGATTTGAAACTACTTACAACTACTGGCAATGTACTAGTCTTCCACTCTCTACAAGAAAAATAGTTCCAGAAATCATGTAAATCTTCCTGGCATGCCACACAGTCTGGTATCGTAAACATCCCAGTCACCGCTCCTTAAGTTTTTTAACAGCTTAGCAAATTCAAACCTAAGTTTGTATACATTGAAACCTCTTACGACTGCTGCCAATTGAGTCAACCACTGTCTACAAGAACAACACGTAAAGAACCGAGTAAAAGAATCGAGTATATCTTCTGCTTTTATGAAGCATCTAGTGACAAACCTCCAAAAATTCATAAGATCGAAACAAGAGCTTCCCGGCACCTCACATCCACCACACGTAGTTAATTTCACCTCTCTGAAGACTAAAAGCTGGCCATACTTTACTGTTTCTTGCAATTCTCCAATCAACGACTGCGTGGACGACGTGCCCCAAAAGGGAAACCACAACCTTCGAACAATATGAACAAAAAATTCTTTGCAACCCTTTATTCTGCACAATTGGTGTGGTTAATTCGAATGCGGTGAGTGCTTGGAGAAGGGGAAGTATGCATGTGTACCCTATGCGCGTGACTTTGCACGCACTTACAATTGCAAGATTCAGAGTGGAACTCACACGCAGCTGCCGTGAGACGCATTCCATGAACCTTACAGTATGGTGCAATAGAGGTTCCATTGGCTATTTACATGTGAGCTTCGATTTGTGCTACTTGTGAAAATACTTGGTCTATTGACAATTCGTTTCTTGCAATTGATTTTTAGCTTAACAGAAAATAAATGTGCAACATTTTAAGATGGAACAAGTTTCTAGGTTGTTAAAATAAAAATGTTCAACGTTCACCTGTATGGTGACATTTGATTTTTAGCTTAACACGAAATGAAATACATGTGTAAAATTTAAGATGGTGCAAGTTTCAAGATCTATAGTTGTAGGAAAAGGTTCGACGTTCACGTTATGTGAATGAAAGCTCTCCCTTACTTTATGGTGAATTGAGACTTTACACTAATTACCTTCTTGACGAGAGGCAACATGCTCAGGTACGCCACTTCCTCCATTTTCATTTCCAAACTGGAGGCGGATCGCGTGTTGGCGCCACTCCAAATGTGCTGTGCAGGTACGGCGTTCGCTTTCGCTGCGGTCGCGCTGTCCGGCATTGTTGCTTGTTGCTGCTGTTGCTGTTGTCGTTCATGGCCATGGCTAACTTGCGGACACCCAAACTGGATCTGCGTCTTGTATTGACTCCGGTGGAGCTCGGCGTTGTATCGCTCCCCTAGTTGGGGATTCTCTCTGCAGCTGGTAGTCTCGGACCAGGAGTTGTGGCACACTTGCGGGTAGTCGCGGTGGTGGGACAAGTCCTTGAGGCGCTTCGTGGGCGATGCCACGGCTTGATCCTCCACATAATCATACGGATACCCTCGCTTGTGATCCATGCTTGGCAATAGATGCAATTAAGCAAGCGAGCTCGGTATTTGATCTTGAAAACTGGACACAAGCCTACTCACGGCGCTCTAAATTCTCTCAACGTGCTCACCCATTTACCAGCGGCACTCACAACATTGATAGAACAGGAGGTATACCTTGGAAGCGAGATTTGTTGATCTTTATCACTGTAGATACACCTCAGGTTAAAAATTGAAGCAAGTTTGCGGCATAATCGGAAGTCCATTTAAAGCGAAGAATTGAAATTATGTACATCTCATGGTCGTTCGATCGAATGCTTGTTGTATGCTGGACTCAAATTGATTTCACATCATAGATCCAGGACTCCAGGTGGCCTTGAGAGTGCAGGCAGTGATTGATTATTGACCGTCGAGGCAAGGGATTTGCAGCCGTTGTAACAATTACAACGTCTGTATGAGACCGGTGCGGAAGAAATGACATTCTGAACGTGGCGGGCGAGACTACTGTGGGCGTGAAAGAGTGTGGGTTCTACTGAGATCTTGGGAACTGGAGGGATGCTCTGGGGTTATTAGATTTTGAGGGGAACTCCGAGATTGCTGCATCATACACCACTTCATGCCGTCAAGCTGAAGCAGCCTCTTACCACCCTAATTCCAATTCCACCGTCTACATCTACCTTCAGTGTACACTTTCGTTCTGATATGTATCTCATAGGTACATGAGGGCGGTAATAGGGTGGTTCACCTTAGTTCTTCCCATAATGTATTTGTCATACAAGTCTCCTATGATCCACATGTCTTTCGACCTTTAACTTCACACTTATGATTTTAGTGCCAACATCAAATCTAAGCACGAGTTAGATACTTGATTGGACAATGCATTTGGATTTACATCAATTATAGTAACAAGGTAAGTAGTTTAAGTGTAATTGTTGTGGAATGGTAACAAGGTTGAGAACAATATAAGGTCTTTAGTTAACACAATTGTACTTTGATTGTGACCCCTTTTTAAAACTAACCCCTAAAGAATCTCTCCTAACATGTATTGTCTATCTTGTTGGAAGGCTTGGTTCACCATGTATTGTCTATCTTGTTAGAAGGCTTGGTTCACATTTCTAAACATCTATTTTGAACTCTTTTAAAATTCAAAGCTAATTCCACATGATGTCCAAAAAATTGCATAAGAAAAGAATGTAGAGTACACCTTGAATTTCCAACAAGATAGAATATAAAATAGATAATTTAGTGATAGGAACAAAGCTCAATTATTTATCAATCAAAACAAGGAATAGTTACCTTACTTGATATGGAATGAAATTACTACTTTAATTCCATTTTCATCTCCTATGCAATGTGATTGTTGAAACACACAATTCCTCATCATACAACCTCTGTTTTTAACCATTGACATTGTCATTTACCCTCTTTGGAATATCATGGCTCAGTATAATTGTGCTCTTTGGATGTTCTAATTTGGTAGTAGTACGTACTCCCCTTGTTTCTAAATAATATTCATATTTCCTTTGTAAAACACAAAGAGAACTTGAAAATTATTGAAGGAGTACAGCAAGTAGCACTAGAAGAAAGATGTGTTTGATGTTTAACTAATTATTAAAAAAATTATTTAAAAAAATTAATATCATTTTTGTGTCCAAATGATGAAGATATGAAGTATTTAGTCCAAATGTTGAATTTTGAGTTTAAACCACTTTTAAAAATTATGAAAAAAAATTGACAAATGTTAACTTCTAGTAGATACATCTTTAATTACAAAAAATGGCAATAATTATGCAAAAACTTCAAATATAAATTAAATGTAAATTAACTTCATTTTTCAAAACCACTTCAATCAAAAAATGACACCTTTTTTGCACCCTAAATTCTAAAGTCTACTTTCTACAAAAATTTATTACTCTTATAATAAGCAATTCGATATCAATTTACACATTTTGAACTCATTTTGGTAAATATCATGATACACTACTACTACTATTCACCTTAGACATGCCCACTTAATCCCTATAGGACCAAGGCCATTTTTCTATCAAAAACCTCTCAAAACTGCCATTTCTATTGCATTCACCCAAGAAAACAAAAAATATATTTTCTTAAGAATCTAACCGTTGGATCTTATACTTGACTTGACTGAAATCATGTGGTAAAAATTTCATAAAGTTTGACCATATAGATTGGAAGATATGAGCATTCAAAGTTGGAAATACAAGTTTTTTTGAACTCTGGTCTGCATTTTCAGATGACTTTGACCGCCACTTGTAAAAAAAAATTGCACTATAGAACTTGAATTTATAATATTTTGTGTTGAAAAATTGAGTTGAGAGTCTAGGAAAAAAATTCTCACAAAAAACACTTGACTTTCATTCTTTAAAAAATTGTTACCCAAATGTAGGTCCAAGATTGAAAGAAGAACTAAATCATTAATAACTCTAAGATGGGATTGAAATACAATAATTCCTATGGTGAGATTGTTCCAGCAAGTAAACATAACCTTGTCCAACAATTTTTTTGAAAAATTGTAAAAATTGCATTTAGAAATGAGTCCTATAAGTTATTTTTTCAAGAAGATGTTTAGATTGCCCAAAAAACAAGATTGTCCATAACTTTCTCATTATAAGTCCAAATAGAGTGAATCAAAGCTTCACATGTAGGCAAAAATATATTATTCCAGGAAAAAAAATTGAAAAATTAAATTTTGACTATTTGCAAAAAAATTCTGCCCACTGAATGAAAATTTGGGCTTTTTTTGGTATAAATTTTTTTCCCGGTCACCAATTGAAATAAAAATTACATTCCCATGAAGCTAATCAGTTTTCTTTTCTTGTGAGAAAGTTTCAAAAAGTTTTGCCAAAAATTGAAGTTACGGGAAACTACCGCCAAAATCCATTTTGTCCCCAAGGGGACAATGGTCCTTTATCCATTTTGTCCCCCAATGGGGTCTACATAGTTGTTGGATAATTTGTTGAATGATTTATAAGATTTACAGAAATTAATTGATAAAATATATAAGTTCAATTTAAAAGGTTGTTGGAGATAGAAAACTTGTTCATACCACATGTTCCAAATATTGTTTATACTTCCATAATCACTTTTTTAAGAAAGAAAGATGAAAATTCTAATATTCCATTCTTTCATAGACTAAAAATAAAATAAAAATAGATTACCAAAGCTTACTAATATCTTGAACAACTTTTTGCATAATATTTAATCAAAGTGCAAAAAAAAATTAGGCAATCCAAAAAATAATACATTGAAATCATACAGTTTTAAAATATAGTCCATAATTACAATAAATTAGCTAGGTATTCATTCAAATTGTTTTGACAATTTGAGATGGTTGTTTCTACTTTCATATAAGGTGGTTGCATTACCTAAGCTTTTGTCTTGACCTCCAAATCCTATATTGTTTATCTTATCTTTTAAGGCTTTGCTAAGTAAAAGAAGTCATCGTATATAAGAAATGGATGTCTTGTTTGTGAGAGATTGTACTTTCAAAGGGTCAAAATATTGAGGCAAAAAAAATTTCAACATATGTTTACAATTATTGACAAAGAAAAGATGCAAGATTGTTTGGAGCAAGTAAAATCTCTATGAATTAGGCATCCTTTTGCATACATATCTACATATCTGCATATACATACATGTACATATGCATGTGTGTACATATATACACATATGTACATACATACACACATACATGCATACATACATACATTTGTATTTGAAGGAACAAATTACATTAGTAATTATTCTCCCCAAAATCTAAGCACCCTTTTAATTATTTATTCTCCAAGGAAGGTGCTAAGAAGCTATAATATAAAAATTCTTATAATATGCATATCCTGTATAATATCAATCACCAACTTTTGAACATCTTAGGTTTGAATTACAAATTTTTGATATCTAAAAGACAACTAAAGTCTCATGAAAATTTCCTACCCCTAAAGGATAATATGGATTTTTTTTTTGCAATATTCTTTGAGTGTCTAAACTTTTATATATAGGTTTATAGCTTCTTTAATGGCAACTTTTTGTTATTTCAAATCTAATAGTAGTAGTTTTGTATGTTCAAATTCCAACTCTTCTTGAATCTTGTTTTGTGTTTGTTGAAATTGTGATTTGTCCTACATTTAAAGCATCAATGTATATTTTGGAGCATGTTATCATTTCCTTGGATGGGATAGTATCTTCTTTTGTAGCTTGCCCTTGTGCTCCTTGAAATGTCTTTGATTCTTGTAGAGATGCTTTGATTGATAAAGCATGTGATGAGCTATTTTGATCAATTTTGCAACAATTATCCTATTGTGCTTTTCTATTTTGAAAAGAAAAATGATTGAATTCATTGATAAAATCAACTTACTAACCCTTAAACAACAGGGGCGTGTAGGAAACCATCTTTTGTGAAATCATGAGAATCATTGGCATTAAAAAAATCCAAAAATGTGTATTTGAAGTCAAAGAATTGTAAAAAATCTTCCTTTTCTACCCTTAATTATGAGAATGAATGCTTGCAATTCTGTCTTGTACTGCAAAAGGCTCTCGTATTCATTGACCATAAAATGGCTCTAGCGTCGTTTAGGGGTTAATGAAGTCTCTTTTAATCTAAATTTGTATTACTACAAATTTAAAATGACCATTAGTAGTCAACATCTACTTGATAGGGCTTCTATTCCCTCAATCAAAAATTTATGATGATATATTTTTCTAAACACCTCATCTAATTCTAATAAAAATAATTAAACATCAATGTAAATGCTAAGGGACAAAAAGATGAACTATCCTTATAATTTATATACACACCTTTTTTCCAAGCCCATAATTTTTCATTAAAATTTTTACAAATTTTTAAGTGGTTTAGATAAGATCCATCACTAGGACAAAACTTCATCCTTAGCCACCAACTCCCATCAAAATCACTAAATAATTTAGAATAAATATAATATACTAAATATTTTTAAAATAGAATTAATGTATATAATTTTTTCAGTAAAATCATTATAATATTAAATCATTATAAAATAAAAATATATTATAATTATTACAAAATGTATATTGTATGTCTAATTCTAAAATATTTAATAATTATATGTATGATACTATAATCATAAGTATAAATGTATTATTATGTATTACCTTCAATGTGATAAATACAATTTTTTTTGGATATATAAATATATTCACTTATATTATGCTATAAATTCAATGAATCTTATATTCATTTTATATTGTCAATATATAATATTACATTGATTATTGTCTTAGGGACTATTTGATTTGGTAACCGTGAATGTAGGATGAAAGTTGTTTTAGGCAACAATAGCAACCAAGTTAATATACCAATCAGACCTCAAGTTTAACACTAAAATTATAACTAAAGTGAATATAGTCATATGTATTCACATTGAAAAATCCTAACTGCTTATTAATAAATACATTATTTGTGCTAAAATATTTGAGACTATCATCATCTCTTGTGCATGTATTGTTGCTTGAGTTTGTAAAAGGTTCATTTTCAGCTCATATTAGGTTTTGTGACATGCAAAAAATCTATAATATTTTTATATATTTTGTAGAAGTCTAAAAGTAGGTATCATGGATAAGAATTTAATATGGACAAATATATTAGCATAGAGAAAGAACTTTAAGTTGCAATAGTGGTCAATTTTGGCATTAATCCATTGAATAGGTGAAAATAACAAAAGAAAGATGGGAGGAGATATCACTGAAGAAATGATTAGGAGACGCTCAGAACACAATGAATGTATTCTTTACACAATGGAGGTTCATTCTTTGAACTAACCCATATTGATGCACCTAATGATTGTTTGTATTTTGAATTTTGTCTTTTATTAGTCATTGCAATTGATACAATAGTTTGACATTTAAAGTTGTTTATTGGTAGGGTGAACCAAATCTATACATAATTTTGTGCACAAAATGTCCATGTTATACACACTTCATGAGACCTTCTATTGGTTTTCTTAAATTGGTTCTCCTTGATTGCCAATTCAAGACCAACTCAACTTCATATTATTTTTTAAGCCATTTAAATTTATTAAAAAAAAACTAAAAAGCAATGTTTAAACAATTCATAAGATCAAATGTTAATAATTATGACTTCAAATGGCCCTTTCTCTTATAAAAACCTTAAACTAATATTTTACACTGCATATGGATTTAAATACAAAAACAACATTATGTGTATGACTTGTAAAAATATATATGTGTACTTATTATAATATGATGCAGGAACTTGTTTTACAAGAGGAATCTATTGAGAGAATAGACAAAACATTGGGGATTTTGTGCCCACGTTTAAAGATTATTTACATGCCAAACAACCTCATTCCTCGCCTTGGTTGAGACTCCACCCTAATTTTTTCTCTATTGGAACCAATAATAAGGGTGTACAAGTTGATAGCCTTTGTATAATAATAATTTTTTTATTAAATAAAATCCAATTAGGATTGTTGATTTAATTAGGTAGATTTTTCTAAATGTGAGAATTTTTGTAGAGAATCTACACAAACTTAAAGAACTAGAGTATCTCAACATGGCCATGAATAATATAACCAAGGTACTTGTGCTTGAGTACTTCAACGCTCAAAATTTGGATGATAAATTAAAATTTGGACAATGTTTTAAGGGTTTATGTGACTACATAACCTCTCATTCATCTCAACTAATGCTTGACTCTTCAAAAAAAAACTTTTTGTGAAGAAATCTAATGAAATTGAGCTAAATAATATATATTTCTAAAGATCTAAGCAAAATATGCAAAAAAAAAGGAAGGAAGGATTTAAGTGTTAAGGAGCAAGTGCCATACATATGGTGCAGGTTGAAGGCTTAGAGAAGTGTGAGCAATTGCAAAAGTTGGATTTGACTCTCAACTTTGTTGACCTCAAGAATCTTCCTTCTATTGCTTTTTTAAATGCCAACGTCCATCTCAAAGAATTGTGAGACCATTATGCTTTGTACTTGTATTAATGTATTTCACGGTCAATTTCTTAAAGCCCACTAATCATTAGTAGAATGGATGTCCGTTTTGGGGGAGAATTCTCATTCTACTACACATTAATAGGCCTTATCAATCTTAGAAGTTAGCCCATTAGAGAAAATCTAGCCTTTGTGTAAGGTTGTTTGACTTTTGGCAAATGTGCAAATTTATGGAAAATAAGTTTTAAAGAAAATTATAAATTAAAAAAAAATTAATTTGATTTTTTTATAGGATTAAAATTTTTTTGTTCCAAATCCTGCATGGCAAAATAGATAATCTACATGGATCCAAAAAAAATTTAACCATTTTATTATTAATTATTTTTTTCTATAATTGCATATTTTCATGCAATTGAATAGCCTCGTGTAGGTCCAAGTTTCTTCTAATGCCTTATTTTACTGTTGGATGAAATGTAAAAGTTTTTATTTATTATTATGTGAAAATACATAGCAAGGACAATTTTGTTTTTACCAATAAAAACTACAACTAGGGCCACTTATTGAGTGACCCTAGTTGTATGCTTGTAATGGCAAAAAGTCAACCCTTGTAGCAAACTTAGAAGTAGAAGTCATGCTATTTTTTTATGAGGTTTAATGGGAGAGTACTTTCATAATATTGGACATAAACTCAATGGTTGTCTCTCATTAAGGTAACTACATCGGTAATTTCAACTACTTTCTAAACTCACCCACTATAAATTCTTGCCTAAAATGACCTCCCACTATTATTGAGGTTCTTGCTATGGTTGATTTTGGAACATCTATTTCTAGCACTTTAAGAATTCACAATTTATTCATATGGTGTTCAAAAGATGCATTCTAAGAGAATCTAAAATTTCCTTTTAACTACCAATAAGGCATTGCAAAAGAAATTCAGTATAATAAATAATAGAAACCATGCTGAATTTCTCATTTGTGCAATTCTAGATGCAAGTACTTTAAACCATTTTCATACTAATCCAACTTATTTTTTGGCTTTGAAAAAGGTTCCTCACAGGAAACCCATGCACAGATTGGGATGGTTGCCGCAGTTATATCATCAACAAGCTCCCACATTTGAAGGTAGAATCCATACGTGTAGAAGGTAGAGAACAAGTCTAGCTCTTAGCTCTTAAACCCTTGGACGTCACTGGCTTTGAAAATTTGTTGAAAAAATCAGTGCAAGCAACTTGTTCTGACGTTTATGGGTTAATAATGACATGTAGACATGTAAGTTTTTTTAGGGATGAATAGATTTGTGCAGTGATCTTTTGAGGTCTACATTAGCCAAATTTGTTGAGAGTAAACTTTATTATTAACCTCTAAATCTTCTTGGTTTGAAAATAAGAAAAGATTCTTAAAGTTGTTGAAAAATAAAACTTTGAACAAAAAGAATTGTGTATGATTTTTTTTATACATTTTGAAGAATTCTTAATTGTGAATTCCCATTCTTGACTTGCACTACTATGACATATAAAAAATTTAGGTATCCAAGGCATTGCATGAGTGAGATCCACCCATGCAAGAAGACAACTTTTGTTGCTTCATTTAAGGTCGTCCAAACCATCTAAAATTATTTTGGATTTAAAAAGCTTTAGGAATTAACTACTTATTGAGGTTTTATGCCAAATACTAGTGTGAAAGGTTGTAGATATCATTAACTCACAACTAGGCAACCCCATTTTCAAACAAAGATTAGTCATCATAGGAATTTAGCCAAGTCGTGCTTACATATAGGATAAGTTGTGGTTGATCAATAGGAGATGAAATCAAGCTATATATGATGGTTTTAACATCTTCTATTTTTTTTATTAAGATATTATGCTTTTATTCTTCTTTTCATAAATAGGAGTACTTCATCTTTGTATTTGAATAGCAATATGATATCCAATCATTTTACTACTTCAAAAAACAATTTTCACAATTTGTTGTCCCTTTATGTGTTTTTGCTTGAAGAGACTTGATGCATGGGATATCAAACCTAGAGAGAGGATTATTGCACTACAGGTAAATGACAAGACACTTATTGAGCAAATTATCTCCATTTTGCATCACACTTTTCACCTAATCCAAAAAAATTGTATTGCAAAGATTGAGGCAAAGAAGCAAAGCTATAAATTGTAATGTACATGCAGGAAATGCATCGACTTGAAGAAGACTTGCACGCCATGAATTCATCTTCTATAGTCTTACCCTCTTTAGAACCCCAAGTGTAGGTACAAACCTGACATTGTCCACAATCTTGATTTTGGAAGGTTTATTGACACTGCATGGACAATTTTGAAGTGCTCAAAATAAAATTTAAGTGTACATTCTTAGAATATGTTAACCCATGAAAGCTCAACCATCCATACAACGAATGGTGAATGTTTTGAAAAATCACATTCTTTAATTGATAATCATTTAAGCTACTACACAAAAGAATCTACAATACAGCAGTGAGAAAATCAAAATTATTATATCTACTTCCATTACTTTATTGCTACTTTGTTGTGATAATTATTCCATGATGGTCATTGTGTACCAGGAGCAAAGATGAAAAAGGAGAGCCCAAACGAATTTATACACCTGATACTCGAATTGCTGAGAACCGTGAGCTCAAGGAGCTTCGAGAAGATGCGAAAAATAAATCCAAAGTAAGCAAACTCTCTTAACCTTTAAACATCGAGGAAGATGTTTTGTGTGTGATGAATAACAAAGAATCTTCCCTTGTAGGACAAAAGTGCAACTATTCATCCTTGATAATAGGGGTGAAAAATGGAAATCTTCTAAAGTACTTTGACTTTCAATGAGTATATTTGGCTTAATATTCAAAGTTAATGATGTCACACAGTATCAAAATACATGATTTCCACATCCACCAGTCTGTCCTTCAAGGTTTAATTTATGTTTCTTGTGTCAAGATGAACGATTAGATTGTTTAAATTAACCCCTCAAGGACCACAAGGCTAGCAGGTGGCTCTTGCAACATGGTTACAAAAGTTTGTACTTTTAAAAGAAACTAATGTCGTGGTTTCATGTCGGACTCTGTAGCGCCCAGAGAGCAAGAGGAAACCATCTACTCGAAGAAAAGGCTTCGACCCGCTGCCAACGAATGGTCGCATCTACCAGAGAAATGAAGGGGGGTATGCATTGCACTCATATGTCTGTGATCTAAATCTTCTTGATAAAATTTTACCTGCATTTGCACCCTGACTTCCATGCACTTTTCTGCTTATAGCTAAGGTATATGATACGATTACCCTTTGGACACTTGAGCAGATGCAAGACAAGATTTTCTTAAATTTAATTTTCAACTTTTTCTATTTCAACTTTCAGTTCCACTGGCGTGCCAAAAGAATTTGGTTGAGTAGAACAATTCTTGCTAATTTTGCATCTTTTGTTTGTTCTGTTGGCAGCTCCAATGCAATTTCAAGCAATTAGTAAAGGTTACCTTACCTTACCCGTAAAGAACGGCAAGAAGCCCAAACAGGCCTTCTGTACCAGCAGTTTTGAGTCCGTCACATATGATCTATCTGTCACAGTCCCAAATGAATTTACTTCTCGACCAACACATACAGTACATGTTGTGTTCTTCACTAATTCTGATATAAAATTTGGGTCCATTCAAATTTATACTTTCAATCAAATTAGTCCGTCATCTTAGAACCATAAATTCTTGGTTCATTAGTGGCCAAGCGTAACCCCAAAGGTTCAGTTGTTCCTCAAAATGCATTTCGGTCCCTTTCTGCAGCAACTCGGGCTCTATAGTTGGCACACATTCATCAAGGTTTACTAGCTACCGCAGAGCTCTGCAACATGTATGATTTTTGCGAGTATGCTGAGCAGGGTGCCAATTGCTGAACAGGTGGGACTTCAAACTGGATGAAGCTGATTGCGGAACCAAAGTCGTCCTGGATGTCGCAGTGTCAAAATTCCTTGCCACTTCCCTCATCGACATCGACGTACAGCCTCTGTTGATCCGGATTTTGATCAAAGGAAAGCTACTGCAGCTTCACTTGCCAGCCGAAGTAAGCTCGCACTCCCATGATTCTTTTTCTTTGCATGGTTCCAATCTCTACGATCCGATTCCATTCTATTTGGTTGCAAGAACCAGAAGAGTACAGCACCATCAGTGATTCCCTTGAATTAGGCTTTAAAATTCTGCAACTGTTCTTCAATCGATCTCTCAAACATTGAATGAGCTGGCATCAAACCTACAAAATAGCGTATCGTGTCTCACATTTCATCGAAGAAGTCAAGGGTGTAGCAAAGATTAATTTGCAAGCGGATTGACTGCGAAGAGTGTTCTGTAGGTGAAGACAGATGCGAGCAGTGCCGAGCGATCGTTGACGACGGGTCACTTGGTTGTGTCGATGCCCCTCGTTACTTCTCATGCTCCATTCAAGCTCAAGTGCTCTCCGGATTACTATGTGAAAGCTCCCAAGGTCGAAGCCAAAGTCGAAGCACCGCCTGGGGAAATTCAGGCCATTGCAAACAAGGCTCCACCACCCAAACACTATCCTCGGACCAACTGCATCGTCCCTCCCCAAACCCTAAACCGGCCAGGACCCCAACAACCACCCAGTTGGGCTGAACATGTGCCTCAACTGGAGTAACGCCGTCGAAGTCAGGAACTTGTAACTAAAACTTGAACCTGCCAATGACAGGGCAGATTGACTTGGTTTGCCATGTTGGCACTGTTGAGAGAATTAAATTTTTTTCCCACGTAAAAAAAAGATGATTGTGAGAAATGGGGAGAGCATAGACTGAAATTTTATTTTTCTAGGAAAGTATGAATTTGTTGTATATTTTTCAAAAGTGTTGTGCATAATTGGCTCAAAAGAGTCTCTAGAATCTAGACCATCCCAAAACTAACAATAAGTGTATTCATAGTGGTCATGTTACTCATCCAAAGCAATCAAAATATTTTCTAAAATAGCCACAATATAGAGACCTAAAATATCACTTCTTGTGATAAATTTACGCTCAAAGGTGGAAGTTCCAATTGCAATCATTAACAACTCTGTCACCACAATCCAAAACATCGACACTAATGCAATCTAATGTAGCCAAAATCTCATCTATTCACTTGAAAAGAGTTGTCACGAGTGATGCAAGACTTTAATAGGTCATTTTTTAGGTGTCTATGATGGATCATTTACATGACATAAGCTAGTCTATTTTACCTATTGGCACTAGAGAGTGAAAAATCTATTTTTAGGCCATTGAATACTTTAGTGAAAGGTTCACCTGGCAACTTGGAATTTGTTTACTAAAATTTGGGGAAATCAAAGGAGAAAAGGGAGATGGTTTTGAAAAAAATACCTTTGCAAACTAAAGAGATTTCTAATACAACATTGATTAACTTGAAAGACTTTATCTTAAGATTGGAAACTTGCAATAGGAGTACAGTGACTTGACTAGGATATATTCCCTCCATCCTACAATATTACTCCCTTTAATTTGTTCATTAGTTCCAAATTAGATGTCTCCTTCAACAATATACTTTGAACTTCATTTTTGGATTGAAGATGATTCTTTTATTTTTGACATAAATTGATGAAATGAAGTGCATAAAGTCTAGTTTACTATCTACTTTATAGATAAAAATTGTTCTAAGAATTGAAATTCTTGATCAGATTGGTCTATTACTAATCTAAGATATTCAGTGTTTTTTGGAGGTTGCAAGTTTTTGTAGAAACTTCATCAAAGATTATTCAAATATCATGATGCCATTGAAAAATCTTATAGGAAAGGATAAATTTATATGGAATGAAAAAATTGAGATTTTTCTTCAAACTCTAAATTGAAATTTTGTATTTGCTCCTATTCTTGTACATGTGGATTTATCAAAACCATTATTGGGAAAGAGGATGCATTTAATTTTGCATTAGGCTCAATATTATTACAATACAATATAGTGAAGATGGACAACTTCATTCCATTGCATTTTGTTCTTATAAGTTTTTCACTACTTCAATCAATTACAAAATTTACAATAAGGAACTTATGTCAATTATTGATGCTTTTAAAGAGAGGCATCATTTTCTAGAAAGAATTCAACATTTTATTATTGTGTATGTTGAAAATAAAAATCTCAGTGAATACTATAAAAGTACGTGAGTTCTAACCCAATGTAAACAAGATAGAATTATGTCTTTGTCCTCATTTGATAACATTATCATTAATTCAATTCAAAATCCTTGAAGATAAATGGATGCTCTTTCTCTAAGAGCCTGTTTTTGTCACCCTAACCAATAAATGAAGTTCTAAGTCAAATAACTTCAATTCTTCTTGAAATGATCAAATTTGCACTTAAAACATTGCCTATGTCATTTGTTGAAGATTCTTGTTACTAGTGTTTGCAAGAAACACTTAACATTTTTAGCTCAAAATTGCAGTTTTTGGCCTTAGGATTGCAATACTATGCAATACTACTAGTATTCTTTATTGTAAATGAGCTTGCAAATCTGAACCACTAATTAAAGGCACATGTAGATCTAAATCATCAATTTAGTACTATATAGTACTATTCACTACTACAAAGTATTACACAAGCCATTAGGAATATAAAATAGTAGAAAAGGGATTTGCAAACCTTTTCAATTTTAATGATTCAAAAAATATATATATATTTCCATAAAAAGTCATTTTGTTGGAAAAAGTTGCGCTTGCATTGCACCAAAGAATTCTTGTAGGAAAGTTTTTCCCTCTTCGGAGTCTTTGCACAAAAGAAAGGTCATTTTGACCCCATGTGTACAACTACAAATTTCTATTTCATAAAAACTCATTGTGAGTTCTAGTATAGTTAATAGACCTCCAACATGTTCAATTTGTGGCTTCAAATTCTCATTTTCAAAATAAAAATAGGACTAAAACCCCTCAAAATGGCCAAGGTAGACACCCTATTGAAGGGCAAGTTAAAAATAATAAACTAATTTTTAAAGTTTCAAAAAACCCATCCAATGTCTACAACTACCGTGTGTACCTTCGTTCTAAATTTTCTGCTAAGAAAACAAACTATACATAAGTTATGAGAAAAAAACACCTATCTAAGGGCAAAGGGACAAAAAATAGGACAAGTGTTTCTTGCAATCACCCTCATATAAACAACATTTGAGAAGCATTGAAGGATGAGATTTTTATGGAAATGCCTTTATATCACTATAATAAATTGAAGTTGGCCATTATATTATGGCTTTTAGAGTGAGAATATTCCAACTCTTTAACAAAATATGAAAGTGTTGCATGATGATTAAATACATATTTGCCATCCAAATTTTCTTTTAAATCATCATTGCTTTCAATCTTCCATTCTATAAATGAGAATGAGATTTTTTTAAATCACCAAAAAAAATAGATGTTTTTATTTTAGAAAATGAAATTTGGCTTGATTTTTCTAATTCATGGTAGAATTCCATATTCAATTGATTTTCTACCACTAATTAGGGCATTACCTTTTTCTTTAAACTTTGTCTATGTATTAAACACTATTGTACAAAAATAATCCTAATTTAAATTTACATCAACAACACTTAAATAGTATAAAAATAATTCATTGACACTTTATGTAATCAAATGCTATTTAGAAATTCAAATCAATCTCAAACTAAAAATTCAAGTCCATTTGCATACTTTAAATGTTCCATGAGTATTAGATGAATTTTAGAATGTGAAATAACATTTATTTCTTGATTAACTATTTAGTAATTAAGATGTCATTCTATTGCAATTTTTCTTTTTATAATTATAAATGTGTCTATAAGAGTATATTGAAGGTTTTAATAAATTTTTGAAAAGTCATCAATATCAAAAAGTAGATTCTTGTTGAATTAAAAAATTATGTCAAATAATAAACCACCAAAGTTTTAATATTTTGATATATGTCTTGTAATTGATTTAAATTTTCACTTGTCATATTCAAACAATAATATGTAAAACTGATCTCTTGGTTATTTAAAATATACCTAAGGTAAAACAACCCATTATAATATACCTAAGGGCAAATCTTGTATTTAGTTCATAATGGGCTATTTTACCTTAATGATCTTTGAATTTCGTACAAACCCATAAAAAAATGTGTCAAATAGTATAATTAATGCTTGAAATTTAATTCCACCAATTTTTTTCACAAATGTTTTGGTACCATTTTTTGTAAAGAATTTAAAAATTAAATAATCTACCATGAGCCTCCAATAAACAATTGTTAGAATAAAACTTCAAGCAATTGTACAACATGGCTCATTGATTTAGAGAAGTTCAAATCAATTCAAAATTGTATAGGCTTTTGAAAGAGTCTAAACAAAAGAACTTAGTTGCACTCATTCAAGTATTTCTTTGTAAAAATCGTGTTTTGATCATACCAATCTCCCATTGGAAGTTAATACTTTAACTAAGATTTTTTTGTCAAAATGGCAATATTTCATATGCCATTTTTTCATTCATTTCTAGAAAAGTATAGATTTCAAATGACACAATCTCAATGAGAAAGTGCATATGTTTGTGGAATGCCACCATTTTTAACAAAATATTAGTTGACTGGTGTGCACATTGTTTGAAAGCATTAATTCCCCTTCTGCCAATTCTTGATGTGTAGAAATCCTCTTAGTAAATTCTGCACTTTGCTAAAGGTTACCTTTTCAATTACACAAGTCACCATCACTGCAAGCCAAGAGAACCCCAAACACATGGTTAGAGTTTTGATGCGACTAAGCTTAGAATGGTCTAGCTGATGGACAAGAGAAATTGCTAATTGCTTTTAGTGAAGTTAAATCTATCTTGTTGAATAATATTTAAATGTTTATTTAAGAAGTCTAGGAATGAGAGAAGCTTTAACACCTAAGATAGATTAATCCATTTTTGCTAGCTTCTTACTTTTTCTATCCTATTTTTGACCCCATCTCCATCATAGAATTCATCCAAATTCATTTTTTTTCTGACACTTTTAGTTCATTAATTCTATTTGTATTTGATTTGTGAAGTTGTGTACATCTCTTAGAAATATGTGTCCTTGGAGTTGGCCTCAAGATATTCAAAATGCAAATCATGGTGGTAACATGCTTGTTTACCTTAAAGGGTTGTTGTAAATAAAAGTGTACTCTCTGAAGATCCCATGATTGTTTTTGAAAAGTTTGCATAAGTGACACTTGTACTACATACCTTTGTTTAGAATGCAAACATTATATTGAGAGATTGATTGAAAGGTGCAATAGTTGAAAACCAACACAAACATTGCAGTATTTTGTGTACTCTATTGGTCTTACTCCTTGGAAATGGAATAATGGATTATACATTGCAATTGATTATTGTACCTTTAATTTGGATCGTGGCACTAAATTGGATCATCAAATTGTGCATCTTCAAAGCTGTGCATATTGTTGATCCCTCACTCTCTTGTTTATTACTATGATAAACACTGATCAATTGCGGTTTCCAAAGCGTGTGTGCTATTGAATGTTGTTATCGGTCAGAAGCAAATGCTTCCACAATCTATGTCAACACTCATTATTAAAGACAATATGATGAATTGTCGTTTTTCCAGAGGTAAACATTTATACATGTGTAAGTCTTTCTAGGTGCATTGGGTAACTGATATTGGCATTGGGAGTAAGTGAGAGAGCCTACACAAAAGAGGGGACAAGTTTTATCTATGGAATTCATGGGTATAGCATAAGCACATTACAATAATTCAGACACACACTTGCAAGCACTACAAGAGAAAGGGGTGCTTTAAGTATAGTCCTAGAGATAATATTTTAAGTAATGACCTTTATAGGAGACTTTAAGTAAGAAATAAGTGTCTTTCAAATAAAATTTTACTAGAAAGACACTTATTTCTTACTTAAAGTCTCCTATAAAAGTCATTACTTAAAATGTTATCTCTAAGACTATACTTAAAAACACCCCTTTCTCTTGTAGTGAAGTGCTTGAATAATTGCAAGGATCAATTCTGAATAGATATGGAATGCACATTGAATGTGCATTGTGTGTACATTGCAAATTGATCAAGCCCACAATTGCACGTTTTTTACGTATGTACATTGCCTTTTAGACACACGGTCGGAAGTGTCTGACGTTAATAACTGGTAATGAGTGGTCCTTCAAATGTTTGGTTACTTGGCTCTAAATTAAGCTTTGCCGAGGAAGCATACTTACCATGACATTGTGGCCGGCGCTGCATCCCACGTCGGGTGCGGCCTTCGGTTTCTGCAACTGCTTCAAAATTTCTTCAGCACTGCTGGTGGTGAACGCTCCGCCCTCTTCCATGTTGAGCGCCTTCACCACGCCGTCGTCCACCAGCATGGAGTAGCGTCGCGACCGTACCCCTAGCCCCACAGGCTTATCACTCAGATCCACAGTCGCGCCCAACGCCTTAGTGAAACTGCACAAGCCATCAGACAACAGCAACACTTTGTCCCCTACGTTTTGCTGCTCGCCCCATGCGCGCATCACGAACGCGTCGTTCACAGACACGCACGCCAGCACGTCCACGCCCGCGTTCCGAAGCTCCTCCGCCTTGGCAATGAACCCGGGCAAATGCTGCGTGGAGCAAGTGGGTGTGAACGCACCAGGCACCGCGAACAGCACCACCTGGTAAAATAGAGTAACGGCAGCACTGGAAACTCTCAGTGTGTGCATGCGGAAGCTCGCACATGGAATGATAAACGGCTCAGGAGAGCCGAAATGACGACAGGGTCCGGAGGCAGGCAAGCCATCAAGGGCTCGCAATAGAAATAATTTTTTTAACATACAGTGACAGAGGCCGTTCTAAGGTGCGCAACATAAGTTTTATCTAATTAGGATGACTCAATCTGGTGAAGGACCAGCTAATTAGGTGGGGTGGGATATAGAATTTCCAACACCACGTACCTTTTTGGCGCGCGTCAAATCGGACACTTTCACGCTGTGCACGTTGCCCTCCTTGTCAAAGTAGGAGAGGCTCGCATCGGGAAGTTTCGCGCCCTCCGTGATGGTGCACGCCGAACGGGCGGAGCCGCAACCATTTGGACGCAAAAGCTTCACGCGGCTAGCGCCCCAAACGCTGCTCTTCCCAACCTCACATCGTAATAACGTCGCCATCGCCACTGGATTCGCTCCAGCGGCCACCCCAGCGACCGCTGATGCGCTCTGCATCCCGAAACAGCGCAATTGGGCCCGCGATAGGAGAAGCAAGGGCTTCGCTACGGAAGTTGCCAGCTTTTTCGATTGATGCGACGATCGAGAGATCGATGGATCGGTAGAGCTTGCTTGCTGGTCGCAATTGTGCAACTGGAGGGATTGATTGTTTGCAAATTTCCGCGATTGAGGAGTGATTGTCGAATGGAGAGCAAGTTGTCGATCGATCAAGTGGGATCATTAGCATTGAATTATCGCCTTGATCGCCTTGATCAGTGCCGCGCGGGATGTGTTTTCACAACGAACTGGGTACATAACTGCCTCATACGGTGGATGAATGGAGAGCCGATTGCGGCTTGTTTCGCTTTCGTTTTTCCGTTTCGAATGTGAAAAATCCAGAGATGGACGTCTTGGTGTGGTAAAGGTCCCTCCTTCACACTTAACCCCTCGAAGCTCAAGGCCTTTTTGGGTTAAAAACATCATTGCTTTTCAAGCCTTATAAGTCTACATGTCACAAAGGTATGAAAATCTCAATTGTACAATCTTCTACTGTGCATGTTGTAAATGACCAACATGGATCAAATTTGGAGTCATTTGACGACGTAAATTGAAAGATTATAATGTTTTGTGTTGAAAAAAGATGCTAAAATTTTCCTAAAAACACATTTGGAGGTCAAATTTGATTTCTAAACCTACTTGAATGTAAGAAATTTAAATTAGAAAGTGCTTCAAAATCAACATACAAACACAATGGTGAAGAAAATTTTCATTCAAATGCTTTAAATCATTTGCAAAATGACTTTGAAATGTCAAAAAAATAGCAAGAAAGGGTGCAAAAAATATATCTATGATTGCACCTCCTTCTACTAAAATGCTTCTCAATCACTCATAACTTCTTGAATTGATATGAAATGTAAGCCATACAAACTAGATTAGAATGCGTAGCTTTTTCAATTTTTAAAAATCAAAATGGACATCGTATGAAGAAGAAACAAGTTGCTGAAGTTCACTATTATCCAAAAATGTGTGGTTTTTGAACTTTGAATTGCTCCCAAACATTCAAAACAACTTGGATTGCCACAAAAATTTGACCACAATAACAAGACTTTTAGAGGAACATAACCTAGCAAATTTTATTGAAAACAAAAATTTGATGAAGGAAATACAAGCCCTTTCAATTCCAGCCATCAATTGTAGTTTGGTGAACTCAAATTGAACCTGTGAACTTTAATTGGCTTGCAAAAAAATTGTACATCTTGGATTGATTTGAAAACTTTACCACACAATTAAACAAGACTAGGATGTGCAACTTTTCCAATAAGTTTTATTGAATTTGGACATTGAATGCAAAAGTTACAACACTTTGAATTAAATTTCAGACTATGAGTGGCTACTATTTGCCCCCTTGGGCGTTGAGGGGTTAATGTTATAATCAAAGGCATTATCCCCAACACCATTAACTGAAGAGGATACTAAATCCTCCATTTGAAATGAGCCAAGCAGGGATTTACCTTAGGGGAAAATATAGGAGTTTGTATTCTTTGTAGTTATTTTTTTTTTCAAACTTTGAATTCAAATTTGCAATCACAAATCCAAAATTAGTTGTAGGATGTCCAAAATATACTTTAAACATGGCACAAAATAAAGGAATTTGTTTTTTACTTTTGCCCCAGAGAATCCAAAAATTACCTTATACAACCCACTTCAAATGAAGGATTTTGTGTCTAGCATCAACTATAGGAAACTGGTTTTTTGTTTACACTCAAAGTATGGGCCTTCAAAATATTTGAACACAAGGCTGATAAATAATAGGAAATTATTTTAGACCTAGAGTGCTATATATCTCATCTTTATTGTTATCAACATCTTTGGCATTATCATGTAAATGTTACCAAAGATTACTACACTCAAAACTTGGAGTATTTGCTAATGTATACCATTGTCTATATATATCCATGTAGGATCAAGCACTATATAGCACCAAAAGAACAAAGGAGGTTTGATCATAGTATGGTAGTATTGTAACAAGTAGCACCAAATATGAAGGTGCTTAAGGTAGCCAAGGTAGGTAGTAAATGAAGTGTCCATTTAAGAGTTAAAAATTAACTAGGGGGGTTATTTTCTATAAATTTTCCTTAAAAGAAAAATGTCATTGGCATCTAATTTATGTCATTTCATATTTTTTTGAGCTTCATCAAACTAGTTATGAATTTTTGAAGTTGAAACTCAATACTAGTTACTAAAAGTATTCACCTCTTGAAATGTACACTATTTGTGTATTGCTTATGCAATGAGAAAGAAAATGTACCTAAGTTGAGTGAGAGAATGCTTTTTGAGTCTAAATGCTTGATGAACTTCCTACCTTACACCTAAATTAAAAATTTTAACTCCTAGATGTCTAAACACCATTCTTTTGCAACATAGCAATTTGGAGTTGCTCACTACAGATGGAGTTCTTATTTTTCTTTGAAATTTTCACACAACATGTGCCGAAGGAGTAGCTTTAAGATGCAACAATTTTCAAAATTTTTGACTTCATGGTTAAAAAGTTATTGCATGATATCATTTTCATCATTCAATGGGTTGCCTAAGCAAATGATGAAAATGATGAAAATGATGAAATACTAGATTGTTGAAAATACAGTAATTTAATATATCAAATGTAATCACAAATACAAGTATAAGTAGTGCTAGCCTAAATCCTAAAATCCTAAACCCATTGCAAATTTTGAATACCATCATATTCTTGCCATACAAACCAGGGTGTTTTTTTTCATTTTTGAAGAAGTGCCATAGTGGCAATATAAAATGTTATAGTAGTGCTCCAAATTGCAACATTCATCCACTTATTGGATGTATAGTATGATTTTCATCCACAATTAGGCAATTTCATCTAATATGTTTTAAAATTTCAAAGTTATCTGGGGATTTCATCCAATTCTTTTTGGCAATTTTTATAACTGGCTTTTTTTAGCCAGTTTTTCTTTTGGTGCAATCTGGTACCAGAAAGCCAAAAAAAACCACTGATGCAAACATGTACATGAGAGCATTTTCCACCAATCTAAATTCAAACTCAAGACAACACTTACAACCACTTTCCTAAATCATTCATCAACAAACTCAACCTACTAAGTTCTTTGGAAAGGATCTAATGTTTGGGATCCTATTTTTTTCTAGTGTTTACAAAAATTTAGGATTCTTCCAATACCCTATTTTATATATAATTATCTATGAGGAAAATTACCAATGCTATAGTAGATCTACCAAAAATACAGTTTTTCCTTCAATGAGTTAAATTGACCATGATATTTTCTACCATATCAAGAGTCCTCTCTCCAAAATCAAGGCCTTTTCTTCACCAGAAAACACTCAAAATTACCACTTCTATTGCAAAGAGTAAAATAAAATTTGTAAATTATTATTTTTGAACATCTAACTATAGGATCTTACACCTAACTAGCATGAAAATGTGTGTAGTAAATTTCAAAAATTTTGAGTCCACAAATTGCTAGGTATTTGCGTTCAAATTGGAAAAAAAAAACTTTTTTTGTACATTGTGAGATTAGATTATTTGACATTGAAATTTCTTAACTTAAATTATTTGCATTACAAAGTTTTGAGCTCTAAATCTTTATATTGGTAAATTGATTGAGTTGAAAGTCTAGGATTAAAAAATTAAATACAAAAAAAACTTAATTTTCATTCACAAAAAAAAATTTAGAAGAAATAGATAGAAGATAGAAGAAAAATCTAAATTATAAATATCTCTAAGATGGAATTAAAATGCACTATTTCCAATGCTGAAATTGTTCAAGCAGCAAACTAAACTACTTGGATTTTTTTTGGAATTGTAAGAATTGCATTAAAAAATAGATCATGTAAGTAGTTTATTAAAGAAGATGCCTAAATTGCTTGAACAACAAGATTTTTCATATGACTTTCACATAACTTATCCAAATGAAATGAATCAAAGTTTTCCATACAAATATATGTATATATAATCTATGAAGATTTTGTTCTTAAATTCAAAATTTCAAGTTTCCTTTTTGCTACCTAGACTAACCTAGTTTGAGTTTATTTGAAATAACTTTTATTCATGGGCACCAATTGGGGAAAAAATGCACTTTCGACAAAGCTAATCAATTTTTCTATCTTCAACATAAGTTTCAAAAATCATGATAAAAATTGAGACCATAAGTACTTGCGTAAAATCCAATTTGTCCTCCAAAGGAACAATGGTCCTTTAGGGGTTAACAAAGCCTCTTGAAGCTATCCTAAATTGTGTCATAAGAGGATATCTGGCCAATTTGGAAGACTATGAGTTTCCAAATGCTGGGAACTCTGTAGGAACTCTAGGAACACTATGTTGATGTGGTTGAGTGACTGCTACATCAAAAAATACTAATTAATTAATTATTTTTTAGATTAAAATTTAATAAAATTATTTTCATGATTTTTAAAACATTCTGAAGTTTTTGGGGAATTTTTTTTTTCAAAATTCAAAAATTCAGACAAGCAAGGGGTTGGTCTGCAGCAGTAGGAACAGTTTCAGGGAATAGCCTTGAAACAGTCTTCTAAGGGCAAGAAATCCTCTTATTTCTCAACAATAAATTTACACAATTTACTAAGGAATTTGTTCCAAGTTGGCAAATGCATTACAATGGAAACTATACCTTTAAAAGCATCCTACCTGCACTATGTTTAATTTGATTGCTAATTGCTATTATCCTAAACTTAGAACTCTACTTACATCAATTTCGTTGAATTGGTACAAATCAATTGGTACTTTTCAAGAGGCACTTTGAAACAAAAATCTATATACACAAGTTTCAGTTTCTGAAAGCTTAGTGCATTGACAGCCATACATTTGAAGTTTTGAATTGTGGCAAAATAATAAAATTGACATTATTTAATCCTTGAAGGACTTAGTCCTAACACCAAGGTAGTCCACCAAATGGTCATAAGATGAAAAAGGTGCATTCATGGTGCATTTCGTTAAAATGGCAGTATTTCAAATGCCATTTTTCAAACCATGTAGTCTAAACTGAAACTAACATCTCGGAATGATATAGATTTTCAAAAATCTAGGACACATATAGATTTTTAAAATCTAGGACATTTTTAGATTTCAAACGACATGGTCTGAAATATCTTGGACACGTATAGATTTCACACATCTACAACACATATAGATTTCAAAAATCTATGATGGTTTTACATTTGAGACTACATGGTCTAAACTATCAAAAGTGTTAATAGAATACCGCCATTCTAATGAAATTTGCCATATTCTTCATTTCTACCATTTTCTTTGAAAATAATTTCTCGAACACTTTTACTGAAACTGGTCACTCATTCAAACTCTTCATCGCGGGGAGAATGCCATTGTCCTGATCTCAGGGAATGTTATGGGAGATGCAAAGATATACAAAGGTCAATGTAAAAGGTGATTCCAATTTTTCAATCATGTGCCACACACAGCCCATGTAGGGCCAAAGGATGGGTTGTGGTAGTTCTGAAGGAAAGTTGAAACTCCCATTATTCACTTTCTCAAATGAGTGATTTTAGAATCTTCAGCTTTCTGAAATTCTGAGAATGGCAATGGGAGGATTGGGAACTTGATGTGCCATCCAACAATGAATGAGCCTGATGCCTCCAGCTCAACAAAGTAAATGGACAATCATAGCAAAGTGGTAGCCATTGCAGCCATTGCAGATGAGTGAGGACTGGTAGGCTCTTGAAAATTTAACCTTTAAAAGGTCCGAGTGGGGAACATGACAATTTTAAAGCTTCTCATGTCATATTTTATTGTGGTACCTAGGTACACAGTAATGATTTAAATTGGGCTAGTGTCATGAGTCATTAGATTTGGTTCAACCCACAGACAAATTTTTGTCAAGAGTATATACTTCAACTTACACACCTTCGATGTCGAATATACAAGAAACATCATATTGTATTGTATCCAAATTTGGGCTCCTAAATCCTTAACTTCAAACTTTAAGCATTCTTTTACTATCTTAGACACTTCTATTTGTTAATTTCTATATGGCGAATTTTGTTAAAATGGCGGTATTCCAAATGCCATTTTCAGACAGTGCGGTCTGAACTGAAAATCGATATTTAGAACAAGTATAGATGTTAGACATCTAGGACTCATATAGATTTCCCAAAATCTATGAGAAATTTAGATTTCGGACCGCACAGACTCAAACATCTTGGACTGGTATAGATTTCAAACATCTACAACTCATATAGATTTTAAAAATCTATGACATATGTAAATTTTAGACCACGCGATTTGAATTGTCACAAGTGTCAAACTATTGGAATATTGTCATTTTAATGAAATTCGCCATCTACAGTATATGATTAATGGGATGGAATGGCCTCACAATTAGTAGTTGAACATGAGCAAATGTAGACAAACCAAGATATTCCAAGTCTCTAAAATCTTGTTTTTACTCATAGTTGAGTAGGCAAATGTAGTCATGCCAAACACACAATGGGTAGGTGGTCAAAGAATATGATGAAATCAGGAACAGGTTTGTTATTGCCTCAAATTCAATGCACATGGTTGCTAGAAGCAGTCCATCTAGAGTACTAGATCTATTTCCACCCCCGGAGCTACACTGCGCTAACTACCAAAGAAGTACTTACACACTCCACACGTAAAATTCAACTGCTCACATCCGACAATCATCCTCAACGAATTATCAAATCAACGTGACGTTAATTTACAAGCGTGCTAGCGCTGGTCTCGGATGTTATTCACCATCATCTGAAGCTACCGATCCTTCAACACACGCCACCCCAACCAAAACCAAATCAATCCTTTCAAAAAACGTGACGAGAGCTTAACCAAGATGGACCCATGCGGCGTTTCCAACTTGGCCATCCGCCACAGGGAACAACATGTAGTAGCCCGAGGGCGCCACCGCAGCGCTGGGAGGCGCTTTGGACGCGACTGTGACGCCGCCCGCCTCTGCAACCGGGGCGCCGACTTCCAACTGCAACAGCCGCTGACCTTGGGCGAACGAGTGCGTGACGAACGGAGCGCTCGCCAAGTTGAGCTCGTAGTACTTCGCACCCGCAGCTTTGATAGTCGCAGTGAAGCCCGCACCGTACTTGAGCGCGCCTGGCGCGGCGGCGAAGTTGGGCTTGTTGTCGCCGAGGTAGGGCGGGGAGAAGGCTTCAATGCGAAGCTCAGTGGGCAGGTACCCTGCAAGTGTGTAGAACTGGTGGGTGTTGGAGCCCGCGACGAGGATGCGGCCATCGGGGAGGAGATTCGCGGTGGAGTGGTAGACGCGAGGGATGTCGGACCCTGCCAAGACTTGGAAGCGATCGCCGGCTGCAGCGTTGGGTTTGTACAAGTTGGGGTTTTTCACGGGGTCACCGGCATTGCCCCAGCCCTGAGCGCCGGTCGCGGCGCCGTTGATGATGAGCACGTCGCGAGTGGGGAGAAGGATCATGTCGCCCATGACGCGGCGACTCGGCATCTGCTCCATGGCCCAGCCTGGGTCTCCAGACAGAGGAGCCAGGCGGCCGCAGGTCTGGGAAGCGGGCTGGCCCGCGGGGTTCGAGAATGCGCCGTAGGCGGCACCGCCGCAGACGAGAATCTCAACGTTGCCGTAGTCGGCTGCGGCAGACAAGGGCAGCAGCACGGAGCTGCCGGCGGAGGGGTAGTTTCGGGGCTCGCCGGGGATGGTGGGGAAATTCTTCGCGACCTTGTTGTTCTTCCAGTCGTACAGCACTGAATCACGGTTGGCGAAGATGAAGAGCTGATCGTTGGGCAACAAGTGCACGAAGGGATACAGATTGTCCCCTTGGGCATCTTTGGCCTACGCACACACACGCACACACAGAACGCCATCAGATCGTCGTTCCAGTGGCCATTTCTGAACTGCACAATTCGGCAAGACAAAGCGACAAGAAGTCCAGATTGGAGTGTGCACCAAGCTTGGCCTAGCTATACCACTGAAAAATGCCTATTAAGTAATGGAATACCCCTCACTGAGATACGATTGAGTGGATCCAAGCGCGCGGATGATTAGAGAGATGAGCCTACATTGTTAAGCAGAGGGAGATCGTAAGTGCCGCGGCCATTCGCAGGAACATACTCCACCGTGCCTTCCCCGCGACCTCCGACGACGATTTGAGTGCCGTCGGGAAGAATCTGGTTGGAAGCGTACCAGCGTCCGGCTTGCAATCCTCCGTCGAGCTCCACCCAGTCGCAGTCGCCTCCTCCGCATGGATTGAAGTGCCGAATCTGCAAGATTGGCCGGAAGAACATATATGAACCTCGAATTCGAGCTGAAACGCATGAAGGAATTCATCAACGCAAAGATGACTTCATGAAGGAACTCATTGTGTGCTATTGAGCTCGTGATATGTTACAACTGATGGCACCCCATTACCTTATTGACGCCATCGGCATCTCCGCCAGTTTGCACGAGCATGCCATTACCATTGAATTGGCCAGATGAGCACCACGTATCGGTGTACACAAACAGCGGCCGGATGTTGTTGGAGCCTGGAGAAAAGAGCGCCGAGTGGGCAGTGCAATCATTCGTAGACGCCTGATCGATCAAACCACAATACAAGGCACCCATCCGTCAATGGAATCTCACATGATAGACTCTGAATTCACCACTGCACTACAAACTACAGTAACTTGACAATTCAAGCTACTGATCCACTCTCCAAGCTCATCCCTCCCTGCAATTGCACACCATTCACGAAGGTCCTGATCAATGGTCCAGAAGTCTAAACTTCTGCGGCAAGCACTAGCCACGAAACATAGGTTGGATTCCTGATCGCTAGTCATGGCGAATTCCGATTCGTACCCGATCTGCAGGATTGTTGCGGCAGACGCCTTTGGCCAACTGCAATTGCGAGGGGCCAATGTTGGTCCGATCCAGCAACACCACGTTGCCGTCATGCGACACCGCCGCGTGCATGGTGGAGATTCCAGCGTTTCCCACGACGGTTTCCCAGTAGCCCTGCGCTTCCACCGTCCCGGAGCTCCATGCCAGCATCACCAGCACTCCTGCGAGAGCCAACACCGCCATTCGGCCGCCCAGCCCCATGACGCTGGCTCACTGCCTCCACTGCACTGCCTCTGTCCTGATCCAAACTCCACCCAACTGGCCGCAAGTGATTCGACTTCAATTCCCGAATCCAGAGCCAATTGATCGATGCAGTGGAGGTGGACTAGGAGCTAGATGGGGCTAGTAAGCTAGCTAGCTAGCCAGCCTGCAAGGTAATGTGAGTTGGAAAAGGATGGTAGCGGGTATATATGTGGTTATACGAGAGTATATATTCGAGTGATGAGCAGTTGGCGGAACCAGTGCAGCAAGCGGGACTTTTGTGGGGAAGAGAGTGAGTGAGTGGCGTGGGTCCATGCTAGCTTAGATTGCACTGCACTGATCTGTTGCTTTGTTGGGATGGTGATTGGCGTCGCTAGCTTTGCCGATTGCGACACCAGTGCATGAGAACATCCATTCGTTTATTACCGGCCCTTTAGCTCTGCTTTGCCTGTCCCACAAGCAGCTCGCGTCGATCGATTCTGTTCTCGTGATCGTAGATTCGCTGTTCGTTCACCACCTCTAGGGTACGTCGTACGCTCTTGAATGATTTAATCGTATGATGGCTCAGTCTGTCGAATTGACACGTACGATTCCGGGACCCCCAAATGGCGACATATATGTACATGAAGGTTTCAGATTGAAAGCAGTTATGGATTGTTGTTTCCGAAGGCGTGCTCTGGAAAGTGCTGGGATATTGCCAACTCAACGAGGTTGTTGCGCTAAGCTCTGAGATTCCCTATTCGTAACACAAATCTGCATTCGTGATCAAAGTCCAACGCGCCTTGCTGAGCGCCGCTCGTAGCTCACGTACGTGGTCACTCCAATCTGGAGGTTTTGCTTGTTTTGGACACGAATATATGATTGTTGAGTTGTAACGCGAAGAAAGCCCTGCTTCTACAAGATTACAATGACGGCTGTGATCTCGCCTAATCTTATATAAGGATGTCCACCAGAGTTGCAAGTGAAATCATGTAGCGTAATCTCAGTGAGGACGTTATAATCTTGGGTGAAGAAAACCCAGATCTTAAAAACTTGAAACTCAACGAAGAGATTACGGATAACGACCTAAGATTATAACGCCCCTTGCAAGCAGAAGATGATAATGCCCAGGCTTTGAGATTATGGAACTGCTTTTTTACTCAAGGATACTGAGGGTCTAGTGACATTGGGCTCAAAACAATTTAGGAAATGGGAAATAAGTTTGGTAAATGGTTCTACCAAGAATCATTAGACTTTAGAGGTTATTAAATTTGGTTTTCTATAATATGACCTCTTCAATGGTCATTCTTACAAATGTTGATAAGGCCATGGGGTTCAAAGAGAAGGTTTTATTGTGTGAGAGCTAGGATTTACACAAGTTGTAATTGGCCATGGGAATTAGCAAGCTTGCACAACTCCGATGCTTGGGGCATATATATGTGGAAGGTGCATTTAGGTGCATATAGGTGTGTAGGCTTTGCGATTGGCCTTGGAATGCCAAGGCCAATTCAACACCCAATGTAGAGGCACCTTTTACACTACACATTCATGCAATTTGCACCCACAATTGCATTCCCTCTCTATAAAGTACTTTAGAAGAGGGCTTGAAAATGGTATGGGCTTTTTGAATTGTCCAGTAGGAGGCTATGAAATGGATACCAAATTGTAGGAAAATGGACTCTTAATTACATTAGAGCATAATTAGAGTTGTTTTTACTTCTTCAATGGATGGTTTAAGATCCAAATCCTAATTAAGTGGATAGGTGTTTACTAATTTGATTCAAAATAAGAATCGATAGTCCAACTACCTTCTTACAAATGCAAAAAAATATGCAATAATGATTGATTCAAGCATTCATTTCAAATTTAGAAAGGGTCACATTTTGAAACCATCTCGATTACTTTTTACATGTTGCAACATTTATTAGTTTATAAACAAAGCCATATTCTTTTCCAAACCAAACATGTATAGGTTTTCAAGGCCTACTAATCACAAACAAGACCCTATGCCAGATTGTGTTTGTAAATTCATAAGTATTCTATAAATGCTCTGAAAATTATGAAACGACTTATGTAAGATTCCTCATCTATTTCTCTTTGACTGAACAATGAACTAAAAATATTCCCATCTCGATAAATACATGAAAAAGGCAAAGCAACCCTTAAATGAGTGGTTTCTGAGCCTCCTCCCTCAACTACATTTGTGAACTAAACTAGTCACAACAAGTACATTGCGAGATCAATTTTTGGCTATGTGAAAACATTCTTCCATTGACTGAGGAAGTGAGCTTGTCAAGGAGTTGGATTAGGACTAAGTTATGAGAACATCCCCACTGGCCGCAAGATATGATGCAAACTCTGGGAGTGGGCGTGCCTGGCCACTATATTTGCCCCACAGGAGGCATTGGCAGGGCAAGAAAGTAGCTGGCCACGGGCAAATATAGTGAGGAAACGGCCAAATGGTGAAGCCAGTCCATGGCTCGTTGTGTCAGGTGACACAGCCTCTAAGGTTGGAATGCAACTTTTTCTCACATACTACACAGACTATTTGCTCCTTGAACACCAGTCCATGACGACATGGCGCATAGACATTTTGAGTCCCGTGTCGAGTTCCCTTCCTTGCGTGTGGTGGCCGCCATCCGGTGGGTCTAAGAAGCTGTCAATGACTGGCCAAAGAAATGGAGCACGCCAAGCATCCCCTACTAGTGCCTCATGTATGCGCAGCCCGTGGGGATGCTCTAAGGAAGGGAAAGGTCTCTTACCCTCTTCTTGTCCTCTTCTTGTCCTCTCCTTTGTCTTCAATGACTTACAACCCAAAAAACTGCTTCACAAGCAAGCTATCAGTGCGAACTCCCTTCCCTTCTTTTTGTTTTTAAATTTTTTTTCCAACCTCCTCCAGTTGGCTCTTTTCTTTTTTCAATCGACTTTTAAGTTATTCAGCTTGTTGAGGGCGGTGTCTGCACTTCTTATCCTGCTATCAAATGATTACCAGCAAGATATTCTCTGACAAACTTTACTGTTATGCAAACTAAGTCCTCCAGGTTTGGGGTCGAATGTAACTTAGGTCATGTGCCCTAGTGTCCCTCCAAAACTTATTCAGGTAGAGAAGCCTATCACCACCCTGATTTGCAATCCGAATATCTTTGGGCCAACTTCAAGAAGGGCACATATTTTTTTAAATTATGGGCTTGTTTCACAAATCAAACTCAAGTGAAATTGTAATTTCAATGAAAATTATAATTTCAATGAATTTTTGAAAAGGTCTGTTCTAAAATTACAAAATTGCCTATAGACTATACTCATAACTGTCCTATCAACAACCTACAACTACCTTAAAGTGTATCTATTAACACTTAAGTATTCACCAATCAAAGACTTACAAATAATCCAAGTTGCAATTAGTATATTGATTTGCTAGAAAAATAAATAGATTTGGATGAGTATAGTATAGACTTTAGCTCGGATGTACCGCAGACACGACACAAAGTAGGGTTTATTTTTTCACTTTTACCCTAGAGAACCCAAAATTTACCCTGCTAAGCCCGTCTTCAAAGGTAGGATTTAACATCCAGCAAGCCCACGTTCGGCTTGAGTTGACTAGTTTAAGGTCAACACTTCTGACAGGTAGATTGTAGAAAGCATTTCAAATTTTCAATAGAAAAGCAATAGAAAGACTTGTTTCATTTGTGTCACAAAAGAAGAAGAAAAGAAAAGCAATAGAAAGACGGTACTGGAAAGCTGATCCTTGAGCTGATTGAATGCTTTCTACCGTCTACCATCTACCAGCTACTCTACTCTCATGAATATCATCACAACCTGTCCTTTGTTTTTGGCTATGGAATTGTGTTTCATTTGCCTCAATAAAAATACATCATCACACTCAACCGATCCATGAGGGGTAGTATTACTCAGGGTTTTTTTAGGCAATTAAATGCCCAATTTCCTAAAAAAAATGGGCAGTTTCAAGTTCACTGAAAAACATGGGCAGTTTCAAGCTTATTGAAAAAAATGGGAGTAAATGTGTTAAAAAATGCTGAACTATAATCATAGCCTTCTACACCGTTGTCAAAATGCTTCTAAAATCTCATTTCATATGTCATGCAAAGCCAATACATACAAAAATTGCGTACAAAAATTACATATTCAAAATTGTATATTCAAAATTGGTCTCCTTCAATTAAAGCCTCCCAAATTAAGGAGTCAGACAACTTAAAACCTTCTTGAAAGGAAGGCCACATAACTATTTGTCCATAACCAAAAAGAAAAACCATGTGTTTAGTGAAATCTAGACCCTTCTCAACTCATTCCAATCAAATTGTCAGCCAAAACAAGATTCATAGAAACTAACTATATCCATTGGTAGTAGAAACAAGGCAAATGGTTACATAGAATAGGGCAAATGATTTGACTATACCATTGAAAAGATTGTATAACAATCAAATGGGAAAATCTTTCAATTTTGGAAGGTCAAGTTTAAAGTGCTGAGGTACTCAAGGGTTAACATTGTCCAAGTCCAAGTTTTGATATAATCAAATGTCACTTTACACATTGATCTTATTATGACAAAATACATGTGACAATATGCATTGCAGTATTCTAATATTATGACAATATACAATACTACTACATGTAAAAGTAACATTGGATATTGTTTGAGATTTGCAATCAAAAGTTGGTTTAGAATCATTTTATACTTCTTAAACTTCTTACCATCATATTTACTAAGGTGCGTCAACCTATGATAAGCACAACTTTGGACAAGCCTAATGTACTTCCACTTCTTGTGTAGTATATTTTATAAGACATGTGTACACCATAAGAATTTGGAGGATTACAATACCATACATGTAGGTCAATTTTATAAATAACTCTAAAAAATTTGGAAGATGTTTGAAATTTTTTAAATTATTTACAATTATCTCTAAAAATTTGAAAAATCGTTCGTGAGAAAAATTAGAAAAAAAAGCACATTTACATATAAAATGAAAGAATCAATCCAAAATTAGGAGTGTCTTCATAAAGTGCTAAAAACAAAAAATCCTATTTGATGAATTATCGAACTGAGAAAAGTAAACTATTTTGACGTGACCTTGCCAAAACAAACCTACGCATGCAGTAGGCATATCCAGTATTATCCACAATTGTACTTGCCATAGGCCAAGTTACCTTAGTAGAAAAATGTGTGTTAAAAAATAACATTATCGATGCAGTCTCAATGTAATCTCCATGATACTTTGCATTAAGACCTCGAAGGTGTTATTAATACATTTTTAAATGGTGAGCTCTACATAAGAGTATCATCTGAATTATGTTCAGACTCACATTTGTAATTTGTCATTCAAATGATTTTGTATCACTTTTCTACATTATAAGAAGGAAAGGAAAATTTTCTACATTAGAAAAGACCTTTCATATAAAAAAAGGGAAGTTCTAATTTATATGCACATAAAGTAAAGCTTGAAAAAGATATGGCAATTATAACTTTTCCTATAGTGAGTCAACTCACAAGCTTTTTATGTTTTGTTGACTTGTTGAACTTAATACCTAAAGAACCATTGTCCCCTTGGGGAATAAAATGGATTTTGAACAAGTTCCTATGGCTTCAATTTTTTGTGAAAGTTTTTGGAACTTTACCATAAGATAAAAAAAATTGATTAGCTTTGTAGAAATATAATTTTTATTTCAAGTGGTGCATGGGAGCTAAAGTTGTACCTCAAAAATCCCAAAACAAAATTCAATGGACACAAAAATATTTCTTTTGCAAGAAGTCAAAATTTAATTATATGTGTGTATATATATATATTTCTTAAATGATATACTTTAGTCTACATGTAAAGCTTTGATTCATTCTATTTGGTCTAGTAATGAGAAAATTAAAGACAATCTTGATTTTTGAGCAATCTAAACATTTTTTTGAAAAAATAACTTAGAAGATTCATTTTTGAATGCAATTTTTATAATTTAAGAAATAAAAAATGTTGGATAAGGTTACATGTACTTGCTAGAACAATCTTACTAGTGGAATTATTGTGTTTCAACCACATTTTAAAGCTATTAACCATTTGATTTTTCATTCAATCTTGAATTTACTTCTACTTATTCATTTTGTAAAGAATGAAAATCAATTGTGTTTTTTTAAGAATTTTTTTCTTAGACTCTCAACTCAATTCTTCAATACAATTTTTTTAAATGAAATTATCTAGTACCAAATTTTTCTACAAATGGCAATCAAGGTCATCAAGGACTGCCAACTGCAAACATTAACCCTTTAGTGATTGGTTGACTACTTTTGGGTTGATTTTTGCACTTTTGGTCTAATATTGTTCAAAATACATTTGATCATAAAAATTTCAAAGAGTAACGCAATTAGAGTGTCTTCATGCGCTTAAAATAAAACCAATTTCAAGAGAATTGGAGCATTAATGCATTAGCTACAAGGTTGCAAACTCAAATGGCTTGAACCCTCAAATGGTAAGTATTCAACAAAAAAACGAAAAAATATCAACCAATTTGTGAGATTTTTTTGTATCTTGATGTCTTAACAAGGCATAACTATTGCTTTGTAATCTCATGAATGCCCAACATAAACTTATGCATTGAAATTTATGTAGCGTAAATTCTAAAGGGTTATTCAAGTCATTGATTTTTGAGGATTAAGGGAAACAATTCAAATTCTCTAAAAGAAAACATGATTTAGAGGTACATTTTTCTTTCTTCAATGTACCAAATCTGCACACTTTAGAAGGGTATTGCTTTTGATGACCACAGATGACCATTTTTTGTGAATTTCAAAAATTTATAACTAATTTCAAAAAGCTTCAAAAAAATATGAAACAACTCGGGTTAGATGCCTATTCTACTTGCCTCTCAAGAAAAATTTACTGAAAAATATTTAAAGATGTTCCACCTCTACAAAATACAATTCTAGCCCTTAAAAGGTTGATTTATGGACCTTTTATCTTATTTATAGCAATTTGCACCGTTGGATGAGTTTGATTTTTTGTTAGGTTGAAGAATCTCCCTTATGGAAATACTTTATATGGTTTGATCTAAGATTACATCCTTAGAGTGGCCACAAAATTTACTTTCTTGAAGAACTACGCTTGCCCCCCAAATCAACCACGGGCACTAAAGGGTTAATAGTTCAAAAAAATTCTTTTCTTCCAACTTTGAATGCTCATATCTTCCAATCTATATTTTCAAATTTCATAAAAATTTTACCACATTATCTAAAACAAGTTAATGGTACAAGATCCTATGATAAGATCCTAAGAAAATGTTTTTTTGTTTTTGTTATCTTAGATGAATGTAATTGAAATGATAGTTTTGAGTGTTTTTTGATAGAAAAATAACCTTGGTCATTTGGGGATTAAGAAGGAAAATGGAATGACCAAAAATAATGAAAGATCAATATTAATTGCATTAGTTTTTTGTTTTTGGAGTTGGCCCATCATTATGACATTGGCATTGTAGTTTCAAGTGACATTCAAGTGACATTCAAGCTACAATGAAAAGGTCATACTAAGATAGTGTGCTAAAAAAACACCCCATCACTTTGAAATTGCCCTTATAAGTAGCTAAAGAATGATTGTGAAGTGATCCTTAAATGGGCCACCTGAACCATTAAGTGAATAAATAAAAAATTCTTTTTTATTGCAAAAGCCAATCATTGTCTTTCATTTCTTCCCATTAAATTTTTTTTTTGATACATACAACCTTCAAGAGCTATAGCCAAAAGATTGACCCAATATAAGCCTCGACAAAATATGGACTCATTTATGTCTAGAACATGTAGAGGAACAATTGAATCCCTCTCCCTATGCAAACAAGACTATGAGTAGGGGAGCCATTATATGTGCACCTCCCATCTTTTTACAAGTTGGAAGTGGCTGGATTTTGGAAGGCCTATGGTTTCAAATAGGTGCCAATGCCCCATATCTTTGAAAATTTGGATGTAATTTGAAAATGCTTGGAAAAATATGAAGCCACTTGTATTAAGTTCAACATCCATTTTTCTATCTCTGAAAAATGAGCTAAGAATATCTATGCCCATAGAAACCTATGAAATAGGTACACCAACCCTTAAGTGGTCACTTTTAGAAGATATTCATTATAAAGAGATCTTGGTGTAGTTTTTCAAGTGAGTTTTAGACTTTTAGCACATCTATTATATTAAATACAGATGGTTACGACCTCTGTCATAACCCAATGACACAAAATGGTCACGTTTTCATCCAATCCATTTTCTCCTAAGTTCAATCAATGTTACACTACAACAAGTTTGTATTAGTAATTTATCAATTGAAAGATGGTTGAGCAATTCAAATCTTCAAAAAATCTTCTTGCCAAACTTAGCAACCAATTGATTTGACGAAAAGTGAAGAAGCCAATGTTCAAACTGGTTGATTGGTTATGTGAATCCATAACTTAAGGTAGAACCACCTATAACCAATCATTTAAGATATTCTAAACATAATCTAGTGTAGTGTAAGCTAAAGCAAATATTTTGAAGGGCGCAAAGATAGAAATAATGGGAATTGCAAAAACTTTGGTCATTTTATCACATGAATTGAAATTACTATGAATTTTGAAAGGCAAAAAGTATTGTCGATCCATTGCCAATTTGTAGACACTTTCAATTACAATCATTGAAGAGCTCCTTTCCTATTCATTATTTTCTATTTTCTTGCTCATTAGTTTGTGACACGTTGTCGTGATGTAAATGCGTACACTATTTAAAATGTATACGTATTTTGTATTCAAATTAGATTTTAGTATTCAAGTTCTAGAATCTATATTTAGGTTTGAAGTTCAACACTAAAATGTTGAACTGGAGGGTTTTTATGAAGTCATGAGATTTAGAGTCTTAAAATTCTTCTTTGACTTTAGTTTTTACCTCCATTTAGTTTGGTTGAAGTTTAAATATCTAATTTTAATCTTATATTCTATTTATATGTTTAGAAGATAAGGTTAGAAGTTAGAATTAGTTTATCTCCTAGTTTGACCTTTGAGTTTCATTGGCTTTGAAGGGTGAACTTGAACTTATGTTCTTGTTCTTTTACATTGGCCAATAGATGTTTTGAGGTCCATTTGGGCATCTCCCACTTATCTTAGGGTCATATAGTATTGGTAGGCATCTTCTTCTTCCTCATTAAGGAATAGGGAGTGGGGAGTTTTAGAAAAAAAGAGCTGAATGTCTAAGGAATATTGAGTTGTGAGTTTAGGAGAGCCTAAAATGTTTGGAGGATCATTGTGAGTTGTGTATGAAAGATTATGAGATGAAAATTTGAGGAGTGTTGTATCTTGACATTGAGCTTTAAATTTTTTTTTTTTTTTTGCATTAGAAGAAATCTAAGGGCATTAGAAGACTGCGGGAATGCAGTTTCTAGCCTGTGAACTGAAATCTAACGTGGTCGAGAGAGTGTTACGTAATTTAAAAAAATTGAAATTTTTTTTGGGCTTTTTTTCATATTTCAGGACCCAGAATTTTTTATTTTTTATTTATTTATTTATTTTTTATTTTTGGTAAATGCCGCCCTGACAATGGCTATCAGTTAGGGAACAGTTTTGGGGAACAGCCCCGAAACGGCCCTTTGGAGGCCTCAGATTTCTTCTAATGATTTGGAGTTGTGAGCTGAGAATTGTGCTTGTTTGAGTGGAAGAAGATTTGTTGCCTTTCATGAGAGAGGGTTGAGACTTCGACCGACCATAGAAGACGGACAATTTTTTTGTTTGTAGATCCAAGTATGTTGTGGCTTGTGGCTCGTTTTGAAATTTTGTTATTCCGAGCCGGTTTTGGAGGCTAGTTGCAAGTTTCTTTTCTGCTTTGCAAAACATGTTGCGGGCTATGGAGTCATCTTTTATGACAGTTATTAACCCCATTTTTTGTTTGTGATGATGTAATGGGATTTAATCACTCACATAGTCAATCTTTTATGTTGTTCCCATTGGTGAAAGGCTCTTCCTGATCAACGTGGATTTGAAATTTAGGAACCCGTCATTCGGACGGCTCAGCTCATGGTTTGGCCGTCTCGTTTTACCCGTCTGAAGACTTATTTGTTATTACACAACCTTACCTTTGGCCCGTTAGAACCCACACAAGATAGGCCAACGGAAGACCAAGTGAAGATTCAAGTGAAGAATCAAGCAAAGATTCAAGTTCAAGACATTCTTGTTCATACTCAACAACTTGCACCTAGACACCCCGTGTGTTCCCTAAGCGCACTTCTCTCTACCCGACAACATATTATAAAATTATTAGTCCCAACTTTAAAAAAGAAAAAATACACATTCTAAGCTCTAGTTGGAAATTTGTTCCAATTTTATTGGAAATAAATGCAATCTCTAGGTTGAGGATGGGATGTTGATTGGCTATGAGAGGATATATCTTAGTTTCTTTTATTACTTGTATGCCCTCTTCTCTTGGTTCTTCTCTTGGTTCATGGAATGGCAGAGTCTGGCAGGTGTTTTTGAATTGAAAGTATACACTTCTAACTTATATTGTTCCATGACTTTCATCAAAGCATCTTCACTATATGGCTCTAAATTTGACTCAAAATGAGGTTCTTTCCAAGGCTCTCTAACTTTGGCCGGGTCGTGTAATAGTCATATGCCCTATTGCTGAACAATGCAAGCAACCTTTTAAAAGTTTAAATGTTTTTTTTATCATAGTTTTGTGGCACCTGATTTCCAACCTTGGAATGAAGCGGACATGACTAAGTTCAAAGTATTTTCTAGGTCATATAGGTGTCTAAGCATCAATCCATTGTGCCTTCAAAGCTATGAATATTTTCTACCTATTTGACTTCGCTACTAGGTTGGATTGAATGATCCTAAGCTGATTTCTTTTAACTAATTGAGTTTGATTTCTAACTTCAAATCACCTAAATAAAAACTTCTACTACCGGAACTTACTATTCAAGTTTGCCTTCAAATTTCAAATCAATTTAATAAACTTCCCTTGATTTGATTTACTACTTTGATTTAACTTCCTAATTCTAAATTAACTTGATAAATTTTTAATAATTTGGATTGCTAATTTTGATTTAAATTTAATTTCAAATTAATTTAATAAACTTGTTTTAATTTTATTTGTTAATTTTAATTTTCTTTTAATTCTAAATTAAATAAGTAACCTTCCCTTAATTAAAAATTTTAACTTAATTTGACTCTAATTCTAATTTAATCAAATAAACCTATCTTAATTTGATTTGCTAAATTGATTTTATTTCTAATTCTAAATTAATTTAATAAACCTATCCACTTTTATTTCCTAATTTTAATTCAATTTTCTAATTTGCCCTAATCTTCTATTTTGATTTTAATTCTACTTTGACTTCTAATTCTATTTTACTATGCTACCATTCAATTCTACGGCCCTCATTTAATTTGAAGAAAATGGTTAAGCATCCACCTCATTCTCAAGTTCATTGAGGAGGTCGTCAAGCAAGTCCACAATCACAACATCTATCACCTCTTGCACCTCCCAAAGTCCTCCCTCCATCTCTAATTTTGGCTAAACTCCAACCTATTCTAATTTTTGCCTAAACTCCAACCTACCCTAATTTTTGGCTACCCCCCCTATGGCTAATCTATATCTCACTCCCAAACCAAGAGCCAAAATGGAAAACCAAGTTTAGATTTGAGCTTAATTGCACTATGTTGGTCAAAACGAGTACTAATAAGGCACCCTTACAAGACTACCACATAGCACCTCTGAATTTGTTCAACTTTCGGATGGGCCCCGCATACTGGAAGGTTTATTGGTTCTTATGAGAGGGTCTGGCTGCCCTATTTTTTCTAATTTTTGGCTTAGAATAGTAAAATTCTCAAGTGTACGTTAGGAATAAGCTATGGGTGAACTAACGACAAAACATGGTATAATTAGTAACAACCTACTAAATCTTTGAACCCTTAGGAGGTTCAAAGTTTTGCCCTTCTAACAGGACCTAATAATGCGTTTGCTAAAACAAGAAAAGGTTAGTAACAATTTACTAAGACTTCAAACCCTTAGAGTAGTCAAAGCTTCACTGTCGCAATGGGACTCACTTAAACTTTTGCCAAAACAAGAAAAGGTTGGTGTAGAGGTAATATTTCGAAGGGAATTAACTCATTAAGACTATAACCACCTTGGTTAGCCCGGACCCTAAGGTTAATAAACACTTAAAACCTACAAGCTAGAGGCTTTCCAAAGCGGCATCGTTAGGTCATGTGGGAAGTTACTCTAGGATTAGTACAAGATAACCTAAATGCACTTGTAAAGTTCTTTACAAACTAACTTCACTTAAAGTAACTCAACTCAAACAACTCTCAATCACTTTTAATACCTCACATAAGTAGCTAAAACTACACACCTCAAAAAACACCCATCCACAACTCTCAATGCATCACTCAAGTGGTTAAAACCATACACTTGTGAGTCCCATAGTTGTCACCCAAGCCTTGTATTTTTCTTTTTTTTCACTTATGCTCATTTTTAGGGCTATTATGGTTAAAAAACATTCAATTAAAAAAAGTGTTCGTAGAAGGGTTGAAGGAATTCCCTATAACCACGAGGAATTAATTAAAATTGTCCAAAAGTGCTCTAAGAACTCTTTAGGACTAGTTTTCAAGGTTTTATTCAGTATTAGAATGTGGTTTAGTAGTCTAGGCCAGAGAACTTTGAAGCAAATAGCATTTTGGAAACAAGTTAATACAAAAATACTAAGTATTGGCCTTTGTCGGAATTCTCTCATGTACAAATTTGACCTGGTTGGATTTCGATAACAATAGAAGGATTCCAATAGAACTCTAGGATTCTATAAAGAGAAATTTCCTAAACATATTCCAATTACAAAATTGGAAAGAGATAGACATCTACAACATACATGTAGGGGAAATCTTGCGAACAAAGATAAGTGCGATCAAGGAGCAAAAATAGAGGTTTTAATCTTAAAAGCATGCCCCGAGTGCAATGGTGAAGGCAAATTGTGAAGATTCCCTAGTACAAAAATGATTCTTCCCCGGAGGAATTAATTATGCTAGTGTTCATTTTCTATTTTATTTAGAAAGTGTGAGTTTTTAGCAAAATTTTGTACTTGGCTTTGGGAGTCTTTCTAAAAGTTTTCCAAGAAGTTTTGTAAATTTTGTAATTTTCGGAATTGCAAAAATGATTCCATGGGAAGTCAACTGCTTTTACCAACAATTCATATAAAATTTTCTGGTGATGGTAAAATCCCACTAAAAATCAGGATAGTGTATTTTAACATAAATAAAGGCCTCACCAAATTTCAATACATTTCAACATCAACAAGTACTAGAACTGGCAACGGAAATGACTTTTAACAATTATACCAAATTCTTTGCAAGTTGACCGGCGTGCGAGGGGCATCCAGTGTCTGATTTGAGTCAACTTAGATTCTTTTCTTACATTCTTGGACCTCTCCAACAACCTTGGCTAGTCAAAAAATTTGGAAAAAATCAATTCCAAAAGTTAGATTTTCTACCTTTTTCACTAGTTCTTAATTGTTAACTTTTGAGTGCAATTTGGCTCCGAGAATAAGGAGTAGAGTCTCATCAAACAAATTTGGGTCTTTTGAAGCCAATAGCACTGTCCGTTTGTCAATTGGACCATTTCTCCCAAAGTTAGAATGGTCACAGCAGTGGAGTAGATTTTTAATTGTTAATTTGGTTTCTTCCTAGGTAGTTTAGAAAATAATTTGAGGAAAGAGGCCTTGGAAAAGTATCAAAGGCCTCCCTTTCCCCTCACTTCACACCCCTTATCACACTCTTTTTTTATGCATTGTGTACTTGCGCCATACGCAGCCACGTTGTTGAGATTTTTTGATATATGCTAAAATTCTTGTTTTTTTCATTATATTTGACTTTCATTGTGTTTATTGAGCATTCTTTGTGCTTATGAGCATTTTCAGAGGACATTGGGGTTCTTTTGAAGTGCTTTGCAGTCATTGTAGTATTCTAAGTGTACTTAACCATTTGATTGTTGTGGTGATTTTTCTTCAAGTGTTGATACCAATAATTATTCGATTAAGCTTGTTGAGTGGGATTCACAGCTTGAATTGTCTTATCAAAGATCCTCCTAGGGCTTTACCACTTAATTGTGGTCCAAAATCTTGTTCTACAGAGATTTTAGGTTGGTTCAAAACTCTTAAAAAGTTCTTGTAACGGAACTTTGGCAAAATTGTCTTACAATTTGAGGCTAACCCTCTTTAATATAGCAAAGCTATTGCCAAAATTTTGGGCTTTTCTTAATGCACTAGAACAAAATTCCATCAATGTATTTTCAAAATTCCAGCCTAAACCCCCCAGACAATGAAGCTTTAATCTCACTAATAATGCCCACAGGGCCCCAATTTCGGTTTTTTCAATTTTTATTTTGAGAGATTGGGGGGCTGAAATTTCCAAACAAGAGTGTTTGAGGGTATAATTATTTCTAGAGTGACTTCAGAGGACTGAAATTTCCCAAACAAATGACCAAAACTAGTTTCAAAGGATTGAAAGACCTGATAGGACTGAAATTCCAAGCCAAATTGCTTGAGAGTCTAGTTATTTTCAGAGCAACTGAGAGGGCTGAAATTTCCGAGTAAAGTGACCAGGACTGGTTCCAAAGTATGAGAGACTGTGAGGGCTGAAATTTCCAAGCCAAAGTGCTCGAGAGTATAATTATTTCTAGAGTGATTGAGAACTCAAGGCTGAAATTTCCCAAACAAAGTAACCAAAACTAGTTTCAAAAGTACTGGGAGCTTGAGAGGGGAGGGGAGTCAAACCAGGTTGACCATAAGGGGGTGCTGAAATTCCATCCACTTGTTGATTGGAAAGCTGGCTTGAAGGCTTGCAAAGTCCCCATCCCATCTGTGATGCATGGCAGGGTTGTTTTTTCTCATTTCTTGTGAAGTGCCAAAGTGGTAATATTTCATTTTATTGTGGAGCTCTAAATTTCAACATTCATCCATATATTGGATAGAAAATATCATATTAGCACATATTCCATAATACATATTTATCATTTTATTTTCATTCATTATTTGATGATTTCATCCACTATTTAAAAAGAATTGAAGCTTATTGGCGATTTCATCCAAAATTTTATTGTTTTTTCCTTTAGGCTTGGTGTCAAGCCAAAAAATTTGGTGCAATTTTGTACCAAATTGCTAGAAAAACACACCCTCATGCACGGGTTATTGACTTAAGGCCCAACTTTGAGTCTTCTCCATGTGTGATTTTGTGAAGCTCTATAGCACTGAATTTCCTAACCAAAACTTGAAACAAGGTGTGATACAAGGACCACTTAGATCTATTAGATTAGAGTTTTGGTTTTAGAAAGGAAAAGGAAGAAAAATAGAGGTTAGCAAATGTGAACCAACCATTTGGAACATTTGACTTTTTTAAACTATAGTTGGTTTTTGATTAGAAGACAAGTAGAAAAAACAAATACAAAAATAATTTGACTTTGGAGGAATTTTAGAGGTTTTCTAAATTAGAGAAAAGTTGAAAAACCTTAGTTGTAGTGGGGTTTGACTTTGGAAGCCAATTAACAATCAATTTCAAAACTAGATTATATTGGGATATTTTATATTTTGACTTTGGAAGCCTATTGGAAGGGGAAAAAAGGAGTTTAAAAGATTAAAAAAAATCTAGAAAGAAAGTGGAAAGAAAAGAATGGACTATTGAAGGGAAATAAAGACAATCAATGTGTTGAATGAGCATACCAAATATAACATTCAAATACAAAATTATCGAAATGGAAGTTGAACTTGCACATCATGGAGAACTTTTGGAAGTGCACGAAGATCTTGAAGTGGTCATGATGGAGGTTAGTTTATGAAATTTCCCTTATCTTTTCATTTTTTCCATAATTTCATTTAAAGTAAAATTAGCCATTAGTCATTGAAATTCAATCTGCAATTGGACACTTACAATTAGAGAGAACTTCCAATTTATATCTACGAGTAGTTAGATAGTTTAATTAGCTTTTCAAAACAATATTAAGCTTGGAAATTAGACAAGAATCTTAGAAGTTATAATTGAACAATGCTATCCACAAAATTGGATGATAAATTAGAATTTATTTTAAAGAAATTTTGAAAAAAAATTTAGGATTTAGATTGAAAGTAAATGTAAACATCAAAATACAAAAGTATTTCTAAGGGAAAGTATTTAGTAGGTAAATTTTGATGAACTGGTTAACAATCAAGATTTGCTTATAGATAATTTTATCCAAGGATTAACCCCTAAAGTCCCAAGGCTTATTTCCTATCAAAAAACACTTAAAACTGCCATTTTTGCTACATTCATCCAAGAAAACAAAAAGAATCATTTCTTCAAGAATCTAACTTTAGTATCTTGTACTTAACTTGTTGGAAATCATGTGCTAAAAATTTGATGATATTTGACCATGTAGATTGAAAGATATGACTATTCAAAGTTGGAAAATAGTTTTTTTGAACTACATTCTACAATTTTGGATGACTTTGATTGCTATTTGTGGAAAAGTTTTGCTCTATAGATTTTAAATTAAAAAAGTTTGTGTCAAATAATTGAATTGAGAGTCTAGGAAAAAAATCCACAAGAAAAATACTTGATTTTCACTCTTAAAAAATTGTCAAGTAGAAGTAGGTTCAAAATTAAAAGAAAACTAAATGGTTAATAGCTCTAAGTTGGGATTGAAACACAATAATCCCAATGGTGATAATGCTCTAGCAAATAAACTAGAATTTGTCCAACAATTTCTTTCGAGAAATTGTGAAAATTGCATTAAAAATTGAATCCTATGTGGGTCTTTTTCAAGAAGATGTTTAGATTGCCCAAATAATAATATTGTTCATAAATTTCTCATTATTATTCCAAATAGAACAAACCAAAGCTTCAGATGTAGACAAAAATATACTATTTTAGGAAAAAAATTTAATTTAAATTTGTGTTTTTGCAAAAAAATTGGCGCTGCCCACTGAGTTCAATTTTAGGCTTTTTGTAGTATAAATTTTGCTTCCAAGCACCATTTGAAAAAATATATATATTTACATGATAATCAATTTTTCCATCTTATGAGAAAGTTTCAAAAAGAACCACCAAAAATTGAGGCCACAAGAACCTGCCCAAAATCCATTTTGTCTCCTAAGGAGACAATGGGACTTTAGGGGTTAAAAGAAAGAATTTAACTTGGGCTAAACAAAAAGTTAAAATGCAAAATCAAAGGGAATTTCAACAAGCCTAGGTAAAAAGAGTTTGATGGGTAAAATTTTGATGAACCGGTCAATGGTCAAAATTTATCCTTAAAGATTTACATTTATCCAAAAAGTTAAAGTTTAATGTTTCTACTTTTATTAAGGTAAATCAAACCTCTTTTTTAAAGATAAAAATCAATTTACCTTTGAAGGTAAAATCTAATTTCACGAATAAGGTAAAAAAATAGTTTAAAAAATTTAATGATAAGATCAAAAAGCACTAAATGATAAGTTAGGAATATAACCTTGAAAAGGATATTATTAAGATTCCAAAACCAAATTTACCTAGAAATTTGAACTAACGGTAAAGGAATTAGAGAAGAACAAAGTTTTTATCAAAAGTAGCGTCTATTTGGATGAAAGTTAACTATAGTTGAGCATATCAAGTTAGACTTTGGATTTCAGTAGAGATTAAACAAAAGAGGATAACCAAAAAATACACATTCAATTTCGATAGTTAGAGCATTTGTAATTGTTGGATGAAGTTTTAGAGGTTAGTATGGAGTCAAACTTCATTTGCAATTATCCACTAGGGAATTAGGTCAAATTTAGATTTCTTTATCATTTTGGAAAGAGCAAAACAAGCTCTACAATTTAGTCCAGTTCTCTTTTTACTTGTGTACCATTCTAATAGACCTTCGTTTGGACTGTTATAGCCAAAACCAACTAAACCGTTAGCAAAAGGTTAACTCAAACAAGCAATTGCAAAGTAGACCAATTATAAGTATAGAAATTAGCAAGATCCATTGCTTAGAAGGCATAAGTGAATTACACATGATAGATGCCTATTAGGAATTGTTGACAAAAATAGTAAAATTTGGTTGTGTACACTTTATTTCAAGGGTGGGAATAAAGCGCCCACAATAAACAACTTTCAGTTGTTGCCTTTAGCAAATCCCATCCAAAATCGTCTTGCTTGAAGTTCAAATTCGATTTTGAAACCTATGTCACTATACATTGAAATTGAATTGTGTAGTGTAAGTTTTGAAAAAATTACTTCAGACATTAATATGCCTCGCCGTCATTGCCTTTTTTTTTGTAGGTATGTACACACATTGAAGACCTCTCCATTGCCATTTCAACTTTGAAGTGTATTCTCACATAAATCTTCAAATGTTAACTAGAAAATTTGGGAAGTACGTGTCAAAGCCTCTCTTTTGTCTATTTTATCTTTGAAGTCTATAGAATCATAATAACAAATGTGGTGATTTTCCCAAATAATTGCTAATCTTTCCAACTCCGTCAACTCTTCATCTAATATTTTGAAGCCAACTTTAGGTATGGGTGCTTTATTCCCACCCTTGGAATAAAGTGTACACAACTAGATTCTTAATTATAATTTGCAAATTAAATCCCACGGATGTCTAACCATTAATCCAATTTAGCCTTCCAAACAATGAATCTTTGGGATTATTGTATATCTCTTCAAATGTCTTTCTCAAAATTGTGTAATCAAAATAAATTGATAATAGATAACCAACATTGGTTGTAGTTCTACTCACGTTTAATTAAGATTTAGAGAACCAAAAAAGTTAGAAATTGCAAGTTGTAGAGCTCCTTACATCCTTTCTAAAATGATAAAGAATACAAAATTTGACCTTGATTCCTAAAAGATATTGGTAGATGAAGTTTGACTTTCAAACTACCTTTTGAAATTTCATCTGTTGATTCCTAATAATCCAACGATTTAAATTTCATTTGGTTTATTGCGTAATTTTTAGTTTCCATTCTTCTATTCTAAATTTGACTTTGAAGAATTTTGGTCAACTCTTATTGACTTTCATCCAAATCCCCTCAGATTTTGTTGCAAACTTCATCCAATCTCTATTTCTTTTTTATAGTTCCAATTTCTAAATGTAAAATGGTCTAACTACTTTTGGTCCTAACTTCTCCTTTGACTATTGATTGCCTTAACTAATCAATTTCTATTCACAGCTATTACTTTTTGAAAATTGATTTTTCTTTTTCTTTTTAAAAGTGAATTATTTTTTCCTTTTGAAGTTTTGATTTAATCCTCCTATAAAAATAAAACTTGGACTTCAACCTTCTTAATAAATGTAATTTTTATAGATATATTTTGACCATTAATTGGTTCATCAAAATTTACTTGTCAAATTTTTTTACCTTTTGATCTAAAATCACTTTAATTTTCACCTTTTGGCTTTTATTTCTTTGAAAGGTAAATTTTTTGTTTTTTTACTTCTTGACACTACAAGGGAAATTGTATCTATTTGACAAAAAATTTGACAAAATTTTGTCAATTGTACTATAGATTAGGAGTACCTGTTTTGGACACTTAATTGATAGGATTTTGTCAATTCGGTTATCATTTTGGACTTAGATACATGTCATACAGCTCTTCCTTTGACTCCTTTGCCATTGTAGATTTACTGTCACGTCACTTAATCCAAATTTGTTTTTCCAAGGATTTAATAAAATAGTTGAAATAATGGCTAGAAAAAAATTTGATGAAATTTTGTCAAATGAATGATAAATTTTTAGATGAAAATATGAAATACTTTTGGATGATTATAATTTTTTAATTTTTTTTGGTCAACTTTCAAGAATGTTGACCAAAACAAATTAAGATTATGGAATTAATTAATTAATTAAATTGTTTTACTTCATGAACCATTTGTATTTTGTGCAATGAATGAGGAAGAGAAGCTCTTTATATACACATACGGAAGTAGGAGGTCAATCACTCCATGTGGGATATATGAATTCTTGAAGTTGTGAGAGCTCATAATTAAGTTAAATATCCAAAATTTTGTATTAAAACTAGGATTTCAAACCTCACTTAAGCATAGTAGAATGTCTTTTTTCAAAAACAGTTGAACTAAAACTAGTTAAAATATGAATTAAAGTTTCAAGTCCAAAAATCCGTTTCACATTTCAAGTTTCTAATCAAAAGTTATGGAGAGATTTCAAAAAGGAAGTTTGAAAAAAATATAATAAAAACACTTTCAAATACCTCTTTGAAATTCCATAACTTTTGATTGGAAACTCAAAATGTCAGAAGCATTTTTGTAGGAAAAAATTTAATTGATTTTATAACTAATGTTAGTTCAATTTTTTTTTTCAGAAAACACATTATACTATGCCTAAATGAGGTTTGAAGTCCTAATTTTAACACAATTCCTATTTCCAACTTAGTGTTCACTTAAAATTTTGGAAAAAAACTGGCAGTTGTTGCCAAAGTTGTTTTTCTTAAAATCAATTCCTTGGGTCTCCTTGGGGGACCCTTTCAAATAAAATAAAATTGGAGTTAGTGTTGAGGGCAAAACTTTGCCGTTCGAGGTGATTTTCACCTCACACTTTCAACAATTAGCAAAAAATATTTAAAAAGGAGTCTTTGGAAGTTAGCTACATGGAAATAGCTCCGCCATACTAGAGGTTTTTACTTCAAATTCTAGAAGAAATTCACAAGAGGTTCAATACAACAACACTTAAGAATTTTGAATCCCACACAAATCTCCTATGACACAACTTTTGGACCTCAAATTCAAAGATTAAGCCCTAGGGGGATCCTAGATAAATCAATCCAAGTTTTGAATTCTACTTAACGAGCCTGAGCAATGATTTTTGGTATCAATACTTTAAAAAAGAATCATAAGACACATGTGAATGGTTAGTACACTTTAGATCCTAACAATGAATATCAAGCACTTCAAAGGAATGTGAATGTCCTTCAAATGAGCTCTAGAACACAAAGAATGCTCAAAAAACACAATTAAATCAAATTATAATGGAAAATAATGTTTAGAAATACCAAAAGGTTATTTGAAAGCATACTTAGATGTGTCTTAGTGTGAGTGCACAATGCTTAAGAAGTATAAAAAAGAGTATATGGGGGTGTGAAGTAAAGGAAGGGGGAGACCTTTTATACATTTCCAAGGCCTCCTCCCCCCTCAATTTACTTGCAAAACTACCTAAGGAAAATCAAAATTAACATTCAAAATTCTATACTATTGTTGTAACCATTCTAACTTTTGGAGAAATGGTCCAATTACCAAACGGACTATGCCATTGGCTTCAAAATACCCAAATTAGTTAGGAGAATTCCTACCCCTTACTCCCAGGGCTAAATTGTGCTTGAAAGCTTATTCCTAAAATCTGGTGAAAAGGGTAGAAAATTTAACTTTTGGTATTGCTTTTTTCCAAAGGTTTTGACTAGCCAAGGTTATTGACAAGGTACAAGAATGTAAGAAAAGAGTCCAAGTTGATTCAAATCGGACACTATATGCTCTTCTTACACAAGTTAACTTGCAAAGAATTTGGTAAAATCGTTAACAATCATTGTTGTTGCTGATTATGGTATTTATCAATGTTAGAATGTCTTGAAATTTGGCAAGGCATTTATTTATGCTAAAACACACTATCCTCATTTTTAGTGAGATTTTACCATCACCAAGAAATTTTATATGAATTTCCAATTGTCGGTGAAAGTGGTTGACTTCCCATGGAGTCATTTTTACAATTCAAAAAATTACAAAACTTTTTGGGAAACTTTTAGAAAGCCTTCCAAAATCAAGTGCAAAGTTTTGCTAAAAATCCACACTTTCTAAATAAAATTGACTTCATTGTTACCCTCCAGAAACGCTTTTATGCTAAAAACACTTAACTTTGCTCTTTGGTCACAATTTGTCCTTGTTCACAAGAATTCTCTTGTATTTGTGAATGAATGTCTACTTCCAAATTCCGGAATTGGAATATGTCTAGAGAAATTTCTTGCAAAGATTCCTAAGAACCTATCGGACTCCCATTATCACTATCAAAGCCTAAACATGTTAGACTTGTTTGTGAGAATATTTTGATAAGACCAATATTAGCATTTTCACAATAATCTTTTTTCTAGGATGCTATTTGCCTCGAAATTCTTCTAGACTACTAAACCATGTGCTAATACTTAAATATAACTTTAAAAATTAGTCCTAAAGGGTTCTTTGAGTACCCTTGGACAATTCTAACAAATTCTCTATGGTTATAGGGAATTCCTTAAACATTCTCTACACTTTTTTTAGTTTCTTTTTAACAATAATAACCCTAAAAATGAACAATAAGCAAAAAAAAAATCTGAGGCCTAAGTGACATCTACACAATTCACATGCCACTTCCATTCTTTCCAATTGTATTTTTGTTTGAAAATATTGGAGTAGCTAATCCTTCTTTTTTCTTCCTTTTTTTGTTTTCTTCTTTTATATTGCTTTTCTTTTTCATCAAAAGTACCTTCTTTAATTTTCTATTTTCTATTTCTTTAAATATTTTTTGCAAAGGAACTTTTTAATAAATCTAATTCAACAATATTCCTAAACATTGGCTCAATTCTTGCCAAATTCCTTCAAGAATAAAACAAGAACTCAAGGTTTGCGAGCAGTTATGGATTCTCTACTTTAAAATAAACTTTGAAGTCCTTTACTTTATTCAATTTTAAATATTTTTTTTAAAAAAACAAAAAAAATTTGGATGTTGATTGTTTGTCACAACATTACAACCTTTGGGATTAGCATTTTTTGATTCCATAAATAAATTTTTGACAACTTAGTATTTTGAATCATTTTCTACTTCTTTCTACTTACTAATTTTTTCCTATATGTTGTACAATTCCAAATGATGCAAATTTTTTTGAGCATGTAGCCAACTTGTCTTGAAAAAAGAATCCAAAGAAGCACAACCATTTTGGACATTTCTTCATGGAAATGTGACCTTGTGAAGTACAACTGCCCGGATTTTTGTAGGGGCTAAAAAAAGGGTTTTTGTCAGTTCAAATGCTAATATCTTGCAATCTACACAATGGAAATTTGTGAAATTTTTTCCACATCTTTTCTCACCAGTGTTCTAGAAGATCCTATAGTTAGATGTGTCCAAAAATGTTTTTTTTCAAATTTTTGGTATTTGTACCACAAGTGGCAGTTTTGGTGTGTTTTTGGTGAAGACATATGAGTTATTTGTAAAGTCCCCCCCACTTTGGGCATGATTTTTTTTTAAATTGAGAAAGCAACTATAGTTGAAGCGTCAAACTTTTTTTCAAGATACTTATGTCACACAACTTCAAAAGTGGGGACTAAACTTTTTTAGGCACCATTTTGATGGAAAAATAAGTTTCATACCTACTTTTATTTTGACTTTTTTCACTCAACTGGATTTTCTAAAAAACTCATGGCTTAAAACCCTGATTTAATGCCTAGGGAGATTATTTGCAATTTTTAGAAAACTACGTGAGTTAAAAAATAGGGTTTATTTAATTCAAAAGGGATAAATTTTATATAATATGTAGGACTACTATAGGGTCCTTGAAATGTCACATATCCTATTATATATAAATTAGGATATGTATAAACATCATATAGTAGGAATTTTTATTAATAAATTAGCCTTTACAAATAGGGCTCGTACAAAAAGTTTGTTGTACAATGTGAATAGATGTAGACAAAAAATTTTAAGTGAGTGATAAAACTTACACAATCTAATAAATTTAGGGATATTTTTTAGGAGATTTGTTGTTACTATCAAATAATTCTAGATTTCTAGCTTATACATATAAATCTTTCCATAAATATGCCATCTATGTAACAACATGTAAGAATCTATTGTTCCAAGACAAAAGAGTTGAGTTGTAAATTTACAATAAGGTTCTAATATGGAGATTTGTGTTCACACAAAGTACTTGTTAAGAAATTGGTGTAGGGTTTGCAACATTTGCATGGAATCTTTTCTATAATTTGTCACTACAAACTCTAAATTTGCCTCAACCACTTGAACATATGCTTGTAAATGTTTAAAATCATCTTCTTTTTACTAGTATTTAAGAAACACTCTTTTATTTTTTGATTGTAAATGCAAAACCATTGCAAATGCATATGAATAGATAATATTACAATAGAGGCGATATTCTTGTATTAATCTACAATGTTTTTAGAGTGTCAATTTTTCATGTTGTTCATGTTATATTGCTAGTATTGGTGTTTTTCTTAGTTTTAGTATCATAACTATGTTTAATATTTCTATGATATTTATTATTCACCATGTTAGATTGTTTAGAATATATGGCATAAAATTTAGAAACATTAAAAACTATTGTTGCATTTTACATTTTTATTTGTCATTTGAAATTGTATCACAATACAACTAGTGCATATATTAAAAAAAAGTGTATATGTAAGACACTACTTTTATGGTGTGTTGTAAATGGGTATGAAAAAATTAGGCTCATAAATTTGGTATATAAGATAGCCTAATTATAAAAAACAAATGACTAAATTTATATGTAAAAATATGATCATTTTAATTATTGTAATGAAGGTAAATAGCCCCATATTAAATACCCTCTTAACTCAGGTGTATGCTTAAAATTACTAGGAGTGATCTCCTTGAGGTTTAATGTATTTTACGAATAACTCAATAGTCTCTAATTTTTAGGGGTTAAGTAGGTTGACTTCCAAATTTGATTTGATATTGTGCCCACCTTTCTGATTGTTAGTCCTCTTCACAGACTTATTAAGCTTTATGATTTAGATTTTAGAATTTTATTTCCAAACACACCTTCTGCCTTGATGCAACTTGGCTCTGGCAAATGTTTTGAAAACATGTTTTTTTGCAAACTATTTTAAAATATTGGTATTTTCAAGCAACAAGCTTTATTCCACCTAACCAAATCTTTGATAATTTGCAACAAGGAAGAAAAAATAAGGTACCACTATCGATCCCTTAGTCTTTATCTCCTAAGAGCATCCCCACTACATGGCTCGGGAAGAGGCTCGGGAAGGTTGTATTTGACTTGGGGGAAGAAGGCGGCTTAAGTATCTGGAGTCAGGTTGCCCCACCCCAGACTCAAGGAAATGGATGGGAAGGGTACATCATGTTCTCCCAAAAATAGCCTTGGCCATGTCATAGTGGTTTGAATGCAATTCTGACAGGTTTTGATGTGGAGGCAAGTGCCTAGAGCCCTCACCCCCGTCTTCTTTGTGAATTTGCTTTGACGTCTTTGAATGCGCTGCGACAAAAGTTGAGGAATGTACTTTGGGAAGAGAACTACACCACATACTACGCTCGGCCCCACTCTCCATTTCACCGTCTCTCCAGGAAAATTCGCCGTGGCCGCTCTTTTTTTGAGTCGTGTTTTGCGTGCCATGGGGAACTCTTTGTTGCCCGGCCCAACTTCATATATAGCTAGTTTGAGTCTTATCTTGCGCAAGGATGGGGATGGTCTAATGTTAATTTTGTCAAAATCTTAGTGATTGAGTTCCTACACCAAAGTACAAAAGTTTTTAATTTAAAAATACAAATTAGAATCCAATAAGATATCCTTCCACTTTTTGCTGTTAATTAAATGATGTATGTGAGCTCTTTTGATAATTGAATCGATCAAGCAACCCTCTATCATATGGCTTCTAACCTCCTGGCTAGTGGCTATGACTATTGGCTTGAATCTATTAGTTGGGTTGGTGGCTAGAGTTTGGCTAGTTGTGGCTAGCTACCTTTCGCATAAATTTGGTCCTTTGTTTTGGACTACCAAATCCTTGGCCTTTGCTTACCAACTTTGGATTTTAATTCCCAATTTTTGGAAATTAATTTCACACCTTGGGTCTTTCAATGAAAAGAAATAAACAAAAAAATCCTAACTAAGAGTGACACTTCATCGTTTGGGGAACTTTCTCCAATATTTTTAAGATAAAAAATAGTCTTAGGTTCAAAGCTTTACCATCCTAGGAACTCAATCTTGGACTTGAAAAACAAAATATAAGAATTTGGTTATACAAGGATTTTCAAAGGACCTTAATTTCTACTCAAAACTTATGATTTCCATATCAAGACTTCAAAGGAACCTTCTTCAATGAGTGTTAGGAGGTTCTATACAAAAGTTCAGTGAAAATGGGTTAGTACTATAAAGCTTGGGACATCACAACAAATACCAAGGCATTCCAACTAATAGCAATTCCAAAATTCAACTTGAATGTACAAACTCAAGGGGGATTTTCTTCCACTAAAAAGCGAGAAATCCTACACAACAAGTTTGTCAAGTGGTTTGTACCAGAAAATTGAGTACAATTAGCAAATGGTTAATAAACTTTGAAGACAATAATAATTGTCAAGCACTTCAAAGGGATCCAAATGTCCTTTGAATAAGCTCCAAAACACAAAAGAATGCTTGGAAAGCACAATGAAAGTCAACTGTAATGAAAAAACAAGAATTTTAGAAATACCAAAAAGTTCTTGATAACATGGCCTCATATGGTATAGGTAAAAAATACATAAAAGAGGTGTGAAGTGAGGGGAAGAGGAGGCATTTTATACATTTTCATGGTCTCTTCCCCCCTCACATTACTTATTAAACTACCTACAAAAAAACTAAAAAATATCATTTAAAATTGTACACTATTGTTGTGACCATTCTAACTTTTGGAGAAATGGTCTGATTGCCAAATGGATAGTGCCATTAGCTTCAAAAGACCCTGATTAGAGAGCTCGAAACCCTTCATCCTTATTCTTGGGGTCAAATTGCAATTAAAACTTAATGATTAAGAACTAGTGAAAAAGGTAGAAAACCTTACTTTTGGAGATGATTTTTTCTAAATTTTTTGATTAGATAGGGTTGTTAAGAAGGTCTAAGAATGTAAAAAAAGAGTTCAAGTTGACTCAAATCGGACATTGTATATTCCTTGTACACCGGCCAACTTGCAAAATTTTTAGTAAAACCATTAAAAGTCATTGTTGTTGCTAGTTGTAGTACTTGCCAATGTTAGAATGTCTTGAGATTTGGCAAGGTACTTATTTAAGCTAAAATTTACTATCCTAGTTTTAGTGGAATTTTACCATTACTGAGAAATTTCATATGAATTTTCAAATGTTTGTAAAAACAATTGACTTTCCATGGAGTCATTTTTGCAATTCAAAAAATTATGAAACTTTTAGGGGAACTTTTAGGAAGCCTCCAAAGGCCAAATGCGTAGTTTTACTTAAAACTTGAACTTCCTAAAAAAAATATAAGATGAACACTTGTTGAATTAATTCCTCGAAGAAGGAATCTTTTTCATATTAGGAAATCTCCACGATTTGGCTTTGCCATTGCTTTCTAGGCATGGTTTTATACTTTAAACATTTATCTTTGCTCCTCAATCACAAATTGTCCTTATCCGCGAAATTTCATCTACAAGTGTGTGTAAATGTCCATTCCAACCAACTTCCACAATCGAAGAGAAATTCCCGTAGAGATTCCTAGGAATTTATTGGACTTACTCTATTGCTATCGAAACCTAAATATATCAAGCCTAGTTGTGAGAGAATTTGGATAAGGACTGAAATTAGTGTTGTTCCATTACTCCATTAGTTCTTCCCAGAAACTCTATTTGCTTAAAACTTCTTCCAAACTCCTAAATCCCATTCTAACACCTATCAAAACTTTAAGAAATAGTTCTAAGGAGTTTTTAGAGAACTTCTAGACATCTTTGACTAATTCCTTATATTTGTATGGTTTTTCTTCAAACACTCTACAAATACTCATTTTTGTTATTTTTTACCAAAAAAACTCTAAAAATGAGCAATAAGTAAAAAAATAGAAAATTTCAAGGCCCATGTGACAACTATGGGACTTATAGTAGACAAACAAAGGCAATCTCACAAGCTCATACGAAAATTGGGTCAACAAGTGAATGCAAGAAACACTTGTACTATTTGTTGCATTTGGCTGATTTTTGGGGAATATTTTAAAATTAGAAAAATAATTTAAATTTTTAAAAAATGACTAATGCAAATACCTTTAAGATGAAGAAAACCATTGAAAGAAATTTGTTTAAAAAATCTCTAAGTAGGAGAACTTAAAAAGTACCAAACCTCAAGAAAATACATACTTTGATGTTTTAATTAGTAAAAAATAGGAATTTTAAAAAAAATAAAAAAATAAAAATTGTACATTTGCAAAATCTTTATAGAGATGGTTATTAATCAAAAAAATTACCAAAATCACTTTTTATACGTTTCCAAAAAAATGTAGGAGACCCACTTTGTAGGCTTGCACACCACATAAAAATAACTTTTTTTGATATCTCTTTTCTAGAAAGCTATGAGTTTACTAGAAGACCATTTTATCCACATTTGAGCTCAAAATCATTAAAAAAAGGTACTCAATAATAGTAGAAACCTCCAAATTGGCATTTGTGACATTCAATTGGGGTCTTTTTTAAAATATTAAAATATTACTTAAAAAAAAATAGGCAAAGTGTAGAATAGTCATAAATACCTTTCCTATATATTTTGAGTCATTTAGAGTTAAAACACAAAAATTATGGCCAAAAAACAAATCAACTCATGCCGTGTGATACAACATAATACAAGTGTTTCTTGCATTCACTCCAATAAGAAGAGAAATGATCTATAATATAAGCATTGAAAATGGATCAATTGCCACAAAAAACTTGTGAAGCTATGAGCCCCAAATTCATCATTTAGGACTCACTGTTTTTTTTAATTTATTATAAAATATAGTGTGCAAAATAGTACAAAAAGCCCTCAAAAGAGTGTAAAACCAAAATAGGTATGTTACATACCAGGGTTGCTATTTTGTGAGCTTGTGAACTGTGTGAACTTTTGAGCTTGTGAGCCTGCAAAACTATACAATTTTTTGAAGATTCCATCTAAAATTTTTGGCCAAATTTGATTAACTTTGGTAAATTTTAGTGCTTATTATTGTGGAACTATTATTGTGGACCTTATTGTGGTCCCTTGAATAACTTTGTTTTACCATTTATTGTACTTTGCTAGATTTTATTATGAAAAAAAAATTAGTGATTAATTATAATTTTTTTGAAATCAAATGAGATTATTTTACAAATTTAGATTTTTCCTATAGTTTGTTTTATGTACAATTAACCACAAGTAAATAAGCCCATAGAGAAAAAATAGACAAAATATAGCCAAGAATATCCCTCAACCATATGGAATGAGTTTAGGTTTTAGAGCAATTAAGTGAATAATGTACACTAGATAGTCCCTAAACCAAGGATTCAAAAAAACTTTATGAAGTTTTCTTGATGAAGTCATAAAGATAGTCACTTTCTTGAGTCCAATTTTTCTCCAAGAGGATTAGGCTCACCTGTGCCCATCCCAAAAACCAATCAAGAATGTGGGATTAGTGAAGATACACCAAGTGTTTACAACCCTAAATCACATTCTATTATTTTCACAAGGCGAAAAAATGAGTAGTAAGAAGTATACCATAAGCAAATTGCAAATAAACAACCTAAAAGCAAACAACTTGAATAGTGCTGGATTGTAAAGCAGCCATAGAATCAATACAAATGCCAGAAAAAACCTCAGTATTTGGTAGCAAAGTTTTACTCAGCCACACAGCTCTTAGCTCCCTTCTCACAACTTGAAGTTCTACAAAGTAATCTCTCAACTCAAGTGTGAAAGTTTTAAAATGTTAATCATTGTAAATGCTTCTTTGGCATGAGGAAGCAATAATAGTCCTTTTATTGTAAATAACTATGAGTTCAGTAATGTAATTTGAAATATGATGATTATGTGTGTTTCACATGTGATCTGTCCATCCTTCAAAATCAATTTTTGGCGCTTTTACCTTGTCTGGCTTGAATGTCACTAGGGCTGATTTGAAAACATTCAAGCTTAGTTAGAGCATCCCCACGGCCACTCACAATTCGGCGCAAACTGGGCAAGTAGCCAGGCCTAGCCGAAGTAATTGCCTGTGAGTGCTTCTAACCCCACCCTTAAGCTAAAAGGTTATTACACGGGTCATGTGTCTAATTGAGTTTTCTCTCTAATTGGGTGTTCAAGAGAGCCTTTCAAGCAATGAACTCTTTTAATCACGTCTTTTAAGTGTCAATTTTTTTACCCGGTTCGTTGTTAATTCAAGCCTTCATGGTAGATATTCCTAATTCTATTTTGGAGTCTAACTAATCTTTCCTATTCTAATCTACTTGTCAATTGAAATCGTACCTAATCCTAATTCCAAGCATTCGGTAAAAAGAAACTTAGTAATAAAACAATGAGAATAAAAATCAAATGGGATCAATTTACCTCCTCTGCGTAAATCTCCATAGTCCCATCGTCGAACATCATCATGTGAAGATATTCTCCTGCGACCTCGCCATCAAAATCATCCCGGCTCCCCATGTAATTCATAGTAATTCTCACGTTGTTGGTCAATTAAATCTATCTTGATTGAAAGGAAACTAAAGGTTATGTAGCACTAATTTAATTGCGTAATTCTTTTTATTCCTAATTTCCCGGTAATTAGAAAATACTGCAATTCAACTTAGTCTACCTATTTGGTCAAGTCCTTAGCAAATACTCTATTCTAAAGAAATCAAATGGAATTTAATGGTTAGTTAATTGTTGTTTTTAGTTTTTTTCTTTTGGATCTAAATTAATATTCGAAATTCAAGTTAATTCAAGTTGAAATTAATTATTTTGAATCGGAAATTATCATCAAATCTTTTCAAATCTAATTAATTTTTGAATTTGTGTTAATTCCCTAAAGAAATTAGTTGTCGATTTGTCTTTTTCCTTTTGTCTTATTAAAATATTTTAACTCAAAAACTATCATCAAATCTTTTCAAATCTAATTAATTTTTGAATTTGCGTTAATTTTTAAAGAAATTGGTTGTCAATTTTTTTTTGGTTTATTAGGCCTAATAAGACAAAACCACAAAATTCAAACCTTCTAAGAATCTAATCAATAACTAACTACCAAAGAATGTAGAACATTCCTAAAGAACGAGAATAATTGTAATAGTAAGATTCTTAAAGAAGTTATTTTTTTATTCCCAAGGGTCAACCCCAAAGAATAAGAATCAATTTCAATAGTGTTATTCCGTGGAAATGAATTTTTTTAATGTGAATTGCTTCTTATGTTAGTATTCCGTCACTTTAATCTCTCCTAAATTTCTCCCTTCTCTCTCATTCTTGTTTTGTGATGGTTTGCAATGTTTTGAGAGAGATATGGCTATGGTGGAAGAATGTGAGTGAAGCTTTAGTGAAGAATTTGTGAAATCTCAAAAATTAGATTTGTGTGAAAATCAAAGAAAAAATGCGGGGTTGTGGCTCCAACTGCCAACCCAATGATTTTCTAAGAAATCAAGTTTTTGTGATATCATGTGGTTTTGAGTTATCATGTGGTTTTGAGTTTGCACTCACCAACTTGGCCTGGACTCCCTGGACTTCCAACCTTCCCGACTCCCTGTCTCCGACTTCTAGTCTCCCGACTCTGTTGGGCTGCTAGGGTGCTCTGATACCCGTTGGGGCCTCTGATACCCGCCCGGTGCTCTTACTGGATCTCCTTTGCCGCTCAGTCGAGCCCTTTGGCTGCCTGGTCGAGGCCTTGTTTTTGGTTTTTTGATTTTCTTTTAAGAATAACACGGAAGTTTCTAATCTAATTAACGTATAAATGAAGCGGGGTTTAGGAATTGGGTTTCTTGGTGGTGATGCTAATAGGGGTCTAATTCAAATTGGCTAATTTCTATTGCGTGAGTGTAGCAAATGCAGAAGTAGTGTCCTAACACCATGACATGGTTTGGAGGAACTTTGGTGAAAACCTTAAAACCATCAATGACTATGCGATTGATTGAAACCATGGAATGCCATGATATTTCGGTGATTTTTTGCTAGTATATCCTTTGCTGGATTCACGTCATTCCAATTATGAATTCGGTGAACGAGAAGTGTTAGAATTCCACCAACTCTTCCTAAATTTAATGGGAGAAGCTATAGCTTCGCCATATGGAAGTTCTTCCAATAGTATTCTAAGAATTTTATTCGCAAAAGGAGGTACACATGACAGTGTTTAATCGAACTTTCACTTTAAATTCTTAAAATTTCTTAGTATTTCAAGATTTTGTCATCAAAGGAGGTACACATGACGGTGCTTAAACTGAACTTTGGAACTCAATGCTTGAAATGTCTACGACTAAAGGTCAACAAGAAATGGAGGCTTAGCCTCTAATGTAGAGATAGAAAATAAGGATCTATTGAAGGAGCCCTAAGAACTTGGCCAAGATCTTTGGTCCAAGCAATGCTCCGACTATGTTGGTAGTACGCGTGGGATGGAAGAACAAAGTGTTGGTGTTCGAAAAGAAAGGGTACTGGCAACCTTGAGAGGGGCCCTTTATATACCCGTGGGCAGTGGTTGGGCCCCTCTCGGTAATTGCTAGTGAAAATACTTTGTTACTTCTATCCCTAAACTACCCTAATGTAATTCCAAAATAATACTTGTTTAATGGTGGAAATTTCTAAAAACATCTCCATTTAGCTAATGAGATCTTGGCCAAATCAAATCCAAGATCTTAACCCAAAATATTTTGGAAGTAACCCTTATTTACGTAGATATTTTGCAAATTAACCAAAAGTCATTTTGAAAATTGTCTTTCTTTAGCCCAAAGATGGCTTTTTACATAAGAAAGAGATCTTGACCAAATCCAATCTTTGATTTTCCAAGAGATATTTCCAAAATCACTCTTAATTAACCGCAATTAACGATAAAAAAGTCAAACTAAGAGCTGACCCTCTCTATCTTTTTGGGAACAACTTGAAACGGAAAACCGTTTGCGCCATTGTCTTCAAAAGACCCCAATTAGCCTAAGGGACCCTTTACCCCTCACTCCTAGGCCGTTTGCGCGCCCAAATTGGAACTACGGTAACTCCAATTAAAAGTCAAAATTTTAACTTTTAGGATTTGCGCATTTTGATGAATCTGTCAGGCTAGGGTTGTTAAGAATGTCTGTGAGAGCAAGGAATGACTCCTTATTCGTGACAATCGGACATCATTCGCTCCTGATACGCCGGTCAACCCGCTGCCAAATTGTAAATTCCATTGAAATTCAATGTCGATGCCGATTCTGGTAGTTGGGAATGTCGGAATGTCTTCAAACTTGACTGGGCGCTTATTAAGCACACAAAAACCTATCCTAATTTTTAGTGAGATTTTACCACATCATACGTAATTTCTAGGAATTTACGAACATTTCTACGTGTGGTTGACTTCCCATGGAGTCAACGTGGAATTTCGAAAAAATCTGAAATAATTCAGGTAACATCTAGGGTACTCCTAGATTCTTAGTGTAAGTTCCACGCGACCTTGCACTAGTCTAATTTTAGTAATTTGGAATTACTTTGCCCAATTGCCCAATTTAATTCCCGATGCCCGGGAATTTTGGACAATTGTTTGATTCTTGTTCGCTCCTGGCATGCTCTTACCCTTGGAACACATTTCTGTAGTAGTCAATCTCCAATCCTCCATCTTTCATTTTGTGAAACTCCAATTCCCCAAGTCATTTGTAATTGTTTTACTTTAAATTTAATTTATCCCAATATCGAATTTAAGCCTTGGTAAATCTTCTAGGCTCGTAGTGGACTCTTTTGGCTTAGTCAGGATGTCATGTGCATCCTTAAAAGGTTGATTTTGCACAGACAAATACTACAACTAACTAACTCTCAATTTCTTGTTTCTCTCGGAACTACTAAATCTTCACACAAACTTACTTCTAAGACTAAGAATGATACAAAATCCTAGATTAGGAATTTTCCACCTTCTAAATTGTTTTTCCACCATTTTGGTATTGACTGACACCAAAACTCCTCTAACACTCTTTTTAGGTCTTTTCCTTGTGTAATTTAGCTAGATTTCGCTATTTAATCGCGAAAAATGGACCCAGAGTTCTCAGTGCCATCTCGAGGGCTCACATTGCCCCACAACACACACGGCAAAGCCAAAAACAAGGCCGGGCCCGGCCAAATTTAAGAATGACACAGCCAAGTGGCGAGTGTGTGGTCGGGCTCGGTGTACAATTGTTTTATATTTAATTCCCTTGTTCAAGGCACTTTTCGAGTTTATAAGAATTGATTCTCGGCGACAACCATGAAGTGGCACCTCGGAATCCGAATACGATTCTTTCTCGAGCTTGTTGCCGAGCTTGGCGTGGGGCAAATTTGTTTAGCCGAGCCCGGGCTTCACTCATGACACGACCAATTGCTCCTTAGCCGAGTCATTTGCCCAGGCCAGGGTTGAGGATGCTCTTAGCCAGTTGGCTTTCATTACAAGCTAGTAAGTGTTGATATTGATCAGTTTTGGCTGGTACGTTTAATAATATGGATCTTACCAGTCTGCTGCCAAAGCTCAAGGACTATTTCTGCAAGTGTACAAGTAATTTTGAACCTTGTAAGATTAGCCGTATTGTTTTGCATACATTTATTGTAGAATAGGTTTCTAGCTTTGATGTCGAGAATACTAAAAGACTAGGCTGTTGGTATTCTTGTAAGTAGTATCTGTGTTTTTTTTATGTCAAGGGAGATTCATAGATTTTAGAGATACTAATGTTTTTTTTAAAACAAACCCATAAGTTTCATATAGATGAGATTATAGTATTTTTTGTTTATTTGAGCTTATGATGTCATCAATGCATAACTTTGGAAGTCCTAAGAGACTTTAAAATTAGGAATATGAAGTAAAGTATTTTAAGAAAATACTTTAATTTGTATTAGTTTGAGCTACCATATTACCCTGAAAGGTTTAGAGTATATCATCTAAAGAAGTCTATTTGAAGGCAAAGAGCACTTTCAACTAGTCTACCATGGTATGTTTCCAAAATTTGTTTGTATCAGGAAAGAAACCACAAACATTCATGCTATATAACTTCTTCTAGAAATATGTATTTTCTAGCTTAGAATTTTTTCCATGTCTTGCAACTAGTGCTAGAAATAGAGGCTAGAATTTTATTTTTTATTTTTTATTTTTTTTGCAATAATAATTTTATCGGAACCGTGGGACTCCTCTTGGCGCTAAGGGGTAGTAAGAAGTAAGACCAAGGAGAGTGTTCACAAAAATCTAGCAAAGCTTGACAAGTATTGTTTTAAGATGATAAATAAACAACTATTGGATTAAAAAAGAAGAAATGAATCCCTTCATTCATTTGGATGAATAAGAGGATAATGAGTCAACTAATCAATAATCTTGTGTAATGAAGTTCATTCTTTACAAAAGTAATCCCTATCAATCAAATATTTTTTTAAAAATCTTAACAAGTTCCATTATTGATACATTAAGACAAAAGTGTAGGTGCGTGCATTGGCCTTTGAGAAGACCTATGCTACTATAAAATACTCATGAACAAAATGAAATTTGGTGCAACTAAGTTCTTTTCATAAATAATGAAATTATACAAAAAAAAAAATTTCTAAAATTTAAGCAAGTCCATTTACTTAAGAATGAAGAGGGAATAATTGATACCCTCCTATTGGCCTTAAAAAGACTTATAATGCTACAAGACATGATCAACCAAAATAAAATTTAGTATAGCAAAGATTTTTATCAACAAATTTTCTTTCTAAATTCTAAACAACTGTAGTAATAATACATCAATAAAAATCATTAGTACCTTTTCCTAAGCCTCAAAAAGATCTACATTATTGTAAGATAATGATCAACTAATACTCTATATTAACTTAATTCCATCTTTATTCATCTTTCATATCAATTGAGTTCTTCATTTTTGTAATGTATACTTTTAAGTAAGATTGAAAATTAGAATCTTCATCCAATTTCAATATAACCACAGTAATAAGTCTACAATAATAGGTCTACAAAAATAGGTACTAAAATTTATTAGAAATAAAAAATTTTGATTCAAATTTTAAGATGGAATCAATTTTAATGAATAAAATTAAGTTTTCTAATGCTTCTTCAAATTTTTAAACTTTGTGCTTACAGAATTCTTGCTCTACACTCACAAGTTCACACTCACAAGCTCGCAGAATAGCACCGCTGGTTAGAAACCATTAAAACCTAAATAAAATTCATCTTTGGTAGATTTACCTAAAATAGCCCCACCTACTGTGCATGTGATGAAGTTGACTAAAGTAGGTTTGAGAGAATTTGGTGAGAACCCTACAACCCAGTTCCCTAAATAGGTTTCAAATTCCCAATCAAAATCCCACTTTTTATAGAAACCCCATTGTTAATTTGCAGGTTTGGAAAACATGGCAATGGATCGAGGAAGGGAATCTATGGCCGAAAGATGGTATTTCTAGGTTAAAGTCATGCCAGGAGATCAACAGCAAAGTCACTTTGTCAAAAAAAAAATTTGTATGAAAGATTCTCTAAACCCTAGTAATGAAAGGATGGCTTGGGAATTTATTCCCCTTTGACAATTATATAGAGATTAGATTTAGGCTTACACATCTTTTGGGGGATTCTATAGGAGGTTCCTCAAAAAATTTCAAAATTTTCTGATATTCAGAAGATGCCTCTCTAAATAGACAACCACTCTAACCTTTATTCTTTAATGGGAAATTTTCATAAATTATCCCGGTTGCAATCAAATCTCACCAAAAATTAAGATAAATAATTTTATATTAATACAAGTTTTCAAAAAATTTCAAGACATTTTGATAGCCAGATGTGTCCAATTGTCCAAACTAAAGGAATCCGCAACAAATTGGTAAAATTAAAAATTATGGTGGAGTTTGACCAACGTTTCAGACACTCTCAAACTTAGAATAGAGCCAATATTAGGTCTTTCTTACTTTCTAATACCTATTAAAGACTCTAGGCTAGTTACTTTTCACAAACTAGTCAAATTTCAAAAGTTGAGTTTTTATCCTTTTCAGTAGTTAAGTTGGCGCTAGAATTTGTTGAGTTTTTCATGGATGAAAAAAAGATAGGGGGTATATAAGATTAAAAATGAACTTCTGAAGCCAATGGCACAATTCGTTTGCGATTTGAAGTTAATCTTCAAAAGTTAAAAAATGGTTCAACATAGAAAGTCAAAATTGGTTAAACTAAGATGAAAATCCTAAGTGACAAGATTACCACACGAAAATGAGAGGAGGTTGATGCCCTTAGAAGAGTATATACGGGCATCTATTTCTCTCTTAAATCACTTGTTGTAACCATATTTTGGCATACCAACACATTGGTCTATTAATTTGAATTTTTTGGCCAAATTTGAGTCAATATCCTCGAAAGTGTGTATTTTGAAGCATTTCAAACTCTTATTTTGTATCTTTTTTGAAACTTTGAAGGACTTTGGAATCCCTTCAAGTTTTGTTAATCTTTTGTGTATTTTGTTGGAGTTTTTGGTATACTTGTTGGTGTTTCTATTGAAATCTCTAAGGTAGGTGGCTCTAAAATCGACCCTTTACGGATTGATCACGTTTTCTGATCAACTTTGATGCTGGAAATTTTTTTAGCTTATTTTTGCCTCAAAGGAAAACTCACATAAAATTGAACGCAAGCCGTTTCAAATTTTTTGGAGTTTATATGAATTATTTAGAAAATTCTGAAGATATCTGGCGTAGGTCCTATTTGTGATCCTAGGATTTGCCAGAAGCACACACACTAAAATTGGAAAAAGTTAGTGCCTTTACTGACAAGTAGCAGCGTGGCATGCGAGAAGGGTCACAATACTATTGAAAAAGCAACCTTAAAGGAACTAAAACGGACCCTAGGAAGTGTTTCCACACAACACGCGTGAGCACCGTCTAAGGAAGTCAATAGGCCATTACTATGCCAAGAGAGTGTGCTAAATGAGACACCTGTGAAACCCTAAATTCGACCACATCGAACGTGAAAGTGTCAGGTTGTGGCTGTAGAAGCGCCCCGATTCAAGTAGTGCCCTCACGCGCCAAGCGCAAATCTTGCAAGCAGATTCTCGGGAATGGTGTGCTTCAGCTTCTCTCGTCCTTAATCGTTGCGCTTCTCACACAAGATAAGAAGGCAAAATCTCGTAGCCATCTTCATCATTCCCTGCTCTTCCTCTGGTGGGGTATCATTGGCGTTTGCGTTGCCATTGTTTCTTCTCCACGGTGGGCAGAGCCATCGAAGAATAAGAGCTACTTGTCCATGATGAGCTGAGGCGTTGAAGACCCAGAGTGGTGATCTACCCCAACGATGCAGAATTGCTCAAGTAACCACCTTCATCCCGTGTAACTTCCATAGTCTCTGCAATTTGAGCTTTCACGATTAAACTTTGGATTTATCTTACCTGTATTGTTTTCTTTTTTGTGAGCGGTATGAATATGGACCCTTGAAATTCCAAGTTCCGTTATACACAAATTAGTTATTAGATTCTAAAAATAATGAAGTTGTATGTTGTTTTGGCTTGAAATCACTCCTGATTATGTTTTTCCTCATTGTAGGTTCTTGAGCCTTCTTAGTTCTATCAAGATTCTAGAAGCAACAGCACAGATATAATTCTAAAACTTACACCTGAAGATCAACTTATCCAATATGAAATACTTGCATGGATAAAATAAAATCTTTTATTGTATTGAAATTCTTATCACTAACACTTGTGATAAATTGTCAGTTTGGTGTTGATCATGAAGTCAACATCAACTTATAGGAGTAGTTGCTCTAAAAATGTAAAGGTAGGTGTCATTCCACACCATCCTTCATCTTCACACCTGAAGCATCTCCATTGAACTCAAATGCTATTTGTTGACTTTTTCTCTTCTCCAATCTCTCGCCTTGCTCTACAGTTCCAGGTCCCTAGCTACTCCAAGAAGAATGTTGTAACAAAAAGGAACCCACACCCGAAGCATCTCTTCAGAGGCTTCTTCACGGCCATCATTGCCAGCTGAACTGGAGCAAGTTCTACTCCGATCTGCAATCCCAGCTTGTACTTGACCTTCCAGCTTATACCTGACCTCTGTTCCCTTGCAATCAGGCAAGCTCTCTGATGTTCGAGCTGCGTGTATTTCCAAACATATGAACGAGCTTTGACTAGGCAGGTAAGGTCTGAAAAATATTTTGACAAAGATCTGGTTGCCACATGTAAATGTAGCATTTGTGCATGACTGATATCGCTAATAACCTTGCAACTCTAGTTTTGTCTTCATGTAAGCATGTACAACTGTCTTTGTCACCTTGCAGTTTGATGTGCTCTCTCATTAATCAAGATTGTTAAGTTTACTGCAACTGTTTGGACTTCCTGCTTTCTCTATATCAAAAAATCACCTTGTTATTTGTTCAAGAAATGAAATGATAGCTTTGTTATTGTTGACCGTCAAAAATGTTTCGATAATCATCCTGGTTGATAAAGCTTATATGATCAAGCTAATCAAAACGACTTGTTTGTACTTGTATCAAGTCAAGAATTGTTACCGATCTGAGGTCAGCTATATGACTAGGTAATATTCCTTAGCCATACAGGTATTTTCCATCAATTTTCTTTTTTCGAAATCAGGTAATATTACCAAGTCAAGACTTTCCATCAGTGTTCTTTTTTCCAAATCCGTAAGTAAGAGAAATCTGTAAGCTTCCCCTACCATAATTCGTCCTGAACATTCTCGTCTCTGTTTTTGATATTCAAAAATACCATTTCTTGACTGAACACTTAATTGATTTATAATTGGTATCTTGTAGATAAATCGCTGATTGGACTTTAAGCTAATCCTAAAAGGTAAAGATGATTTTCTAATTGTTTCTTCTATTCTATTCCTACACTAATTTCTACCTACACACTACTCTCTAATAGCTGAGACAAGAAATAATCCATTGCGAGGAAAGATTTTGACTTTGAACGTAAAAGAAGAAATACTGTTGTGGAGAAAAATTTGTATGCTGCTGAAAATTGTTGAATGTAGGATGCCATACCTTAGAAACCTCTAGAAGTGGAGGAATATGACTTGAATTTTGTTTCAACTTTTTAGCTTTCTATCTAGCAAAGGCGCGCCTCTGGTTTTCCCTGCAAATGGGAGGTACAAATCCGCAATAAGGCATTCTCCATGTTTGAACACATGAATTAGACTTCATAAGTGCTTGTAATTTGTCACCATATTCTCCCACTGCTTTCATAGACCATTGCTCTTTGTGTAGCTTTTGCAACCTCAATGTTTCTCATCTTAATAATTTCTCATTTTCCTTCTCTTGAGCTTCTGCAGCTTTCTTCAACTTATTAGATGCTGCTTCTAATCGTTTCTTCTCTCTCTCCTCTGTAGCGTCTTTTTTTCGTTGCGCTATTTGCTCCAAAAATGAAATATAATCTTGTTGTATCGTCTAGATTGATTGGGAGTAGTCTATATAAGGCTCAGCTTCTTTTGATATTTTCTTCAATCTTGGAAGAATGATTTCAGGTAGCTTAAACAAATTTGCTTGTGTATCTCTTTGCTTCGCCCATCTGAAGAATCTTCATTACTTTCTTCAGATTCTCTAGCACTTGACAATTGCTTGCTTGCTAAAGTAACATAGTATTGACGACATTCTGACAGAATGTCAAAGCAATCGTCAGAGATCTCTTCCAATTGACATTCAGCTGCAGTTTGGTTAGGAGCTGCTACAGAGCTGGATGCTTCTTTCCTTCCCTCATTGGTATTGTCACCATCCCCTTTCCTCCGATAATTCAAACTTGGTCCGCATTTATGACTTAAAGCTCTAAAATCATAAGAATATATACCTGTGGTTTGAAAACTCTTGATAATATTCTCTTTACTGACACCTTTTCTCAAAGCAAAAGAAACCCAAGCTGCTAGATCATCTTTATAAGGTTTCTTCCCTACATGATCAAGAGTCCATTTGTCACAATAAGCCCTAAACGCCGTTTTGAATGGCTTGAAACATGTGACATCTAAAGGCTGAAATTCATGTGACGTGTGACTAGGAAAAGTAAGTAGATCAAGGCCACTTAGCATTGCAATTTTAACAACCTCTAAAGTAACATGGGATGTATGGCCATCCAAAATTAATAAATGGCAATTGGTGGGTGAGATTCCATATATCTCTCTAACATTCCTGATGAAATGCTTCATCCATGCCTTGAATAAAACGTGTGTCATCCAGGCTTTGGGTTGACAAATGAATGCAACCTCTTTATCTCCAGTCTTGCCAAGATAATTGTACTTCTTCTTTTTGCCTTTGAAGACAAAAAAAGTTTGGAAGTTTTTCACCTGTAACATTGACACATACTAAAATAGAGAGCCATTCTTGATTATCTGGTACAATAAGATGAACATTTTTAGAGCCTTTTTTTGACAATACAAACCCTCCTCCATCTTTACCAGCTTGTGCACCCGATTCATCACAATTCCAAATTTGGTGGGGAAGATAAAAATGTTTGTCATATAGTCTTGCTAAATTGTCATAAAATGTTTTCACATTCTCTGGATTCAAAGCTTTAGCCCGATTTTGCTCTAAAGCTTGTGGTCTTCTCAGTGACAGCTCAGGATGTCTATCTAAAAAACATCTGAGAAAGCCTCGTCTTGAAACTCCATCCTTGAAGGGTGTAAGTCAAGTTTGAGTTAACTCAAAGATTTTTGCCCTCAACTGACCTAAGTGCAAGGGCAATCCACGATTTTGCATTTTTATCAAGTATGTGACCACTTGACTCTCTTCTTCATCTGTGAGAACTCCTTTTTTTCCTCTTCTTCTAGACAAAGTAGTACCATAAACGTGACTTCTAAATGTAGTGATAGGAATTCCATGAGCTTTGGTTGTTGTTTTAAGAGGGACACCATCATCAACATCAGCTAATGCATCTTCAAGTTGAAATTGTGTCCAATTTCCATTTTTCCTCCTTTTCTTGGACACATTCCTCACTGTAAGAAGAACATAATAGCTTACCTCCTTTGCAGGTTGAGTTGTAGTATGTTGACATTTTTTACTTGTAAATCCACTTCTTTCTGCCACGTTTGTAGGAAGATGAGGTTGATCAAATTCTCCACCTAAAGTAGTATTAGCATACTTTCTAACTGAAAGTGTATCTTCTTCTTCCTCTCCAAGTGCACAACAATTTTCATACTCTTGGTTTATAGCTATAGGATGTTGTCCCTCCGTATTTGAAAATGTGTATCCTCCTTCTGGTGTAATCTTACCACTGATACTTTTAAGATTTTCTTTTTCGACTCTGTTCTCTTATCCACCAAAGTCTAACAAAATATCATCACCTTGATCTTCCATTAAATTCTCAAATAAAACATTTTCCTCCTCTATCTGTTTGCGCCGGTTTGATCTACTCCCTCATGTCGTACTCCCTCCTGCCGTTGCAAACTGAACTAATATAGCATTCTCATGTCCTAAATTTGTAGGATAAATTTGTTGTGTTTCTACATCGTTCATGGCATTTTTTGTATTATCAAATTATTGATCTTGCACTTCATCTCTCTGAACGTTGCTAGGATGAATATAAATCTCTTCTCTAGCTTGTGTAACATTGGTGGGTATAATCCACTCACCAGTATCAGTAACTCTCATTGTTGTTGGTTTTTCGATGACTTGTTGCTCTACAGACTTCTTATTGCGCCCAACAACTCTCCGATGTTTATCGTGAAGGTAATTATATGGGCTATAGTTCAATTTCGTTGGAGAATATACCTCATGTTTTACTTCTTGTGTCTTTCTTTGCCATGTTTCTTCATTCATCCAGTCAAACCCGTCAACACTTGAATCCTCATTGGATTCCTCTTTCACACTTATATCTGGGTCATACTCGCTCGCACTTGACTTTGAGCTTTGAGGCTTGTGATATTCGTTACTATCATCACTTCTATCACTGCTTTGCCCGTCATCTTTGCTGTTGTCTATAACTACAGATTATTCTCAATGAGGTCCTGAAAGTCGAACATACAATTGATCAATCGATGAGAACTTAGCAGAGAGAAAAATAAAGTTTACACATTGAGAAGGAATAACAACTGTGGAAAATGGGAGAATTGAACTTACAAATTGGCAAAGAACTTGATAGAAATGCACAGCACTTCTACAATTGGAATGCTGATACTTCCAAAATTGTCTGCAAAAGTAATAGGAAGAAGAATACTTCTGCAACTGTCTTCAAAATGAGTGGGAAGAAGAATAGACGTTAAACATTTGTTCATGTGGACTGATTTGGGAACGTTTAAAAATATTTGTTTTTGAAACTAGTTACATTACATATTAATTTTTTCATAAATATTCCTAACATCTAAAACAACTCATACATAATCTTAAAACTGACTTGATGGTATGTAAAAGTGCTCTATCAATGTAGTTGAAGGTACTCTTTATTACACTTGAAATCGATTTAAACTGTTGTTGTTTATACCCTTAGATGCTTGTCAGTATTGAATTCTTTATAATGAGAATTTCTAGCATACTTGTCAATTATTGTGAAACCGTCATGTTTTGATTCTTATTATAACCCCCACTTCTTTTGAAATAAATATCTGTCAGATTTAAAAGCGTCCTGCCAAGACAAACTGTGTATTCTTTTTATGAAATGTATCTATTTATCATCAATACACTATCGCTTTTTAAACAAATCGTAGGGGCGATTTTGGAGGCTGGTCGATTTTAGAGCCACCTACTGTAGTGCTTATTTTTAACTGTTTGTTGAGTTTTTTGAAGGTTATCTAATACCTTGTATTAATCGTAGATGATTTATTTTCTTATCATCGAGGATGTCGTTTAGAGAAGACCTCTAGTACTCTTTTTTCATATTTTGTGAATTAACCCTTCGTAAGCACTAGATTCCATCACTAGTGCTCAAATTAGTGATTCTCTATCATTTTAGAACCTCTTAGAAGAAAATTCATAAATAATTATAGATCTTACGTATTTTAGTGTTAGGTAGTTGATAGTTTTGAAGTTCAATAATGATTTTTGAGCTAAATGTTTGTAAATTTGATGAACAAAGTGATTTAAAAGTAGGTAAATAGGATAGAAGCGTGTAGTTAGAAGCTTAAAGGAGAGGAGGATATAAAAACCCAAAAATATCTCTTACATGTAAGCTGTAAGAGGAATAAAAGAGTATGTAAAAATTAAGTGAGTCAAAGTCTAAAACTCTTACATGTAAGATGTAAGAGGTATTAGGTATAGATGTAAGAAGGATTAGAAGAAAATGAGTGGAGGATTAGCGAAGTCAAAATCCAAAAGTTTTTGTTGACATAAGATGTAAAGTGTACGAAAGGTGTAAGATGTAAGAAAAATGGAGGCGAATTGATGGCCAAAGTTGAGGTAAGAGCTCGGAGTCAAGGCTTAAAGAAAAGGAGAACGATGGCCAAAAAGAAAGGATGAAAATTGACAAAAACTATTTAAGGAGTGAAGTAGAAGAACAAAAAACATTCCATTTCTTTGCTAAGTAGGTTACTTACATATGATTTGAAAATTATTTAATTCTCTATTAGCTCACTATACCTCTTCATCTTCTTCATCTTCATTCCAAAGTTGTTTAGAGATAGTAGAAGTTAAAGTTAAGAAGTGAGAGATTTTTTCCACCACTCATTTATTTTCTCTCATTTGTAGTTTTTGAGAGATTTTTAATAAAAAATGAAACTTGAAGGGTAGAAGCATTATGTTTTTAGCTATATAAAAAACTAAGACTCCTCTGAATTGAATAAGTATTGTAGGAGTTATTGAAGTTTAAATAGAAGGAAGTCAATTGTCAATGAATATCATTGACCAAAACTTTGACCAGGCATAACTTCCTATATATTGACTCTTTTTAAGTAAAACTTTTTGGAAAAAGTAGATATTGTTCTCTAGTTTTTGAAATAATTTAGTTTAATTCATTTAGAGTTAGTAAGAGAAAGTTATGAGTGTTTAAGTAGCTTGAGGTTTACACTCCTACTAGAGGTTGTAATGTAAACTCCTTCTTTTCTTAGCTTTCATTTCTCTTTCATATCTTTTAATTTTTTATAGATATTAGATTGTAAAGTGGCGAGAATCTATAAGTGTGAATAAGGAATCCAAAAAGTCAAAATAAACTCCATTTAACCTCAACATGAATTTGTGAAGCCTATTGAAGTGGAAGGAGGTCAACTGCCCCTTTTTTTCACAATGATAAAAACTCTCATCCTTCATCCCTTCTCATTGTCTTAACATAAGATGCACTTGTGTTTTTGATTTGAAAAAAATAAGTAAATAAACATATATATATATATATATATATATAAATAAAATAAATTGAAATTGAATATTAGTTAGCTTAGAAGGTATTATTAAACATGTAACTGTGAGACAATTAAAAAATAGCTAAATTATTACTCAACTTTCTTCTTATTGTAAGACTTCTATATTTTTTTTTTTTTTTAAATATTTTTAAAGAAACTTCACTAAGAACTTGTATGCCAACTTCTAATAAACTTTAAAAAAAGAGTATAATATTTGGAGTTGATATAAATGGTGCGTCTGTTGGGAGGTGGAGTTTTTTCTTGATTTACTAACATCTTTTGGTGTTTAGGAAACTTTCGAGAGTAAACAACGTGTTGCCTCTTATATTGGAAGTTCGAAAGAGGAACAATAGAGAACAACACGCATTTTTAGAGTTGTACCTCTTGAAGTACTATTGTTGGGTCCAAAAGTTTTAAAGGTTTCATCTGAGATTTGAGAATTCCAAGTTTTTAAAGTTCTTCACAATCTTAATATCCACATCCCAACTTTGAGGAATGTCGAGTTTGTTCATTATGTAAGTGTTCCTTTGAATGATATTATCTCATGTCTTGAGATTTATTCAAAGCTTACCATCAACTTATTTGAAGAGTATTGTATCTTTGTAGAGGAGTGTAAATTGTAAAAGCGCTAGTTTCTTACCATTTGATAGTGGTACATCAATTACATCAAAGAGAGGTCGTACATTTACCATTTGCTTTAAAAATGCTACACCAACTCTTGTACGTACTCGTGTTGGGAAGACTCCCAAGTTTATACTAACTCCAACCTCACTACTTTTACGTGTAATTCCTAAAAACCTTGGGATTTACAATAGGCACTATGATTCGGTAGGTTATTCATATCAAAGTGATTCAAGGGTGACTTTAGACGGATGTCAAGGTGTAACAACCCGTAAACTAAGAAAGAATATTAATATTGTATATCATATTCAGTAAATTGAGGAGTATTTACGAGCCTGTACGTGGTGTAAACAATTAGCTGACTGTGAAGTTAGAGAAATTGCTCGAATAGTACAACTGGGTAGACATACGCCATTGTTTCATCCAACTTTTTATGCCTACAAGACACGTATGATTCAAAAGATAAATCCACAAGAAGTGTACTTTTATGATATAAAAGAAGAAGAAAGTTATGGTTGGGACTTTGAATTCAAAGACCACGTTATTGAAAGACGTCCAACTCAAGCGGAGATCATGTGCCAACTCATCTTAGACCGTGTGATACAACCTCATTTGAACTATAGGATATTAGCAAAGTAGAGTGAATTAAACTTGTATGTATTTATGAGTAAAATAAATATTTTCTACAAATTCGTGTATGAGATGTTGAATGACTAGAAGAACTAAAACAAATAAACTTAAGACACCAATTAGTAAGAGTTTGAAGAATAGAACAATTGAAGGATTTATAGAAGTGGAAACCTCTAGTTTACAAGAAGAAAACATGAGTGATCAAGGAAGGAATCCAATACCTTCACCTCAACCACCTCTTAAGCTTCAAATAGATCCTATGATGACTCCAAGAGGACTACCAATTGTCGTACCCCAAGGCTTAGCTATACTTCAAATGCCTCCAAACTTGCCTAGGTTTTCAGGCTCTAAGAATGAAGACCCTGCCACACACATTGAACGGTTTGAAGAGTATTTAATCTCTAATTTGGTAGTAGATCCAAACTATTACTTGATTTGATTCTTTACTATTCTGACAAATGTGGCATATGCATTGTATCGCACTAACGATGCAGGTATTTTTACCACGTAGGGACAATTGCGAGTAGCATTTCTGGCTCAATTTCGACCAGAGACTCGTCAACAACAAGCCTTACATACACTATCTAAACTTCGACAAGATGATGAAGAAGAAATTACAGCATACGTAAGGCGATTTCGTACCCTTTGTGGACGATGGGTAGGTACTCTACTTAATAATAACACATTAAGGTGTTATTTTATCCAGGAATTTTGTAGAGGCTCTACAATCAAAGAAATCTTGTTGCAAAGACCCGTGATTGTGAAAGATGTCATTCGAATAACGTTAGAGGTGGAAATTATCAAAAAAAAAAGTGATCGAATGGTAAGAGCTCTCATCCTTCATCCCTTCTCATTGTCTTAACATGAGGTGCACTTGTATTTTTTATTTGAAATAAATAAATAAATAAACATAAAATATATATATAAACATGAAATAAATTGAAATTAAACATTGGTTAGCTTGAAAAGCACTATTAAACATCTAACCGTGGGACAATTAAGAAGTAGGTAAATTATTACTCAACTTGTTTCTTATCGTAAGACTTCTATATTCTTTTTTTAGTTTTAAATATTTTTAAAGAAACTTCACTAAGAACTTGTATGCCAACTTCTAATAAACTTGAAAAGAGAGTAGAGTATTTGGAGTTGACACTCTTTTTGTATAAATATATTGAAGTATTTATAAATTGTACTAACCTTTGAATTTACTTATGTAAAAATTGATATTGTATTAATTTGTTCACCCTTATGTATTTTGATTGTCCCATTTGGAACAGCAAAGTTTTGACCTTATGTGATTTCAATTGTGAAGAATTTTTTCCATATTAAAAAATACAGCAAAGCTTTGAACCTCTTTTTGTTCATTTCTATGTGATTAGACCATTTGGCCTTATTCAATAGAGGTTTGATTTTAAGTGTCATTTCTTAAAATTAATATTTATTTAGAGCCAAGGCCAAGAGTGTATTTAGATTGTCAAAACAAGGTGATAGTATAGATTTGATTTAACAATCTTATATCAAAAGTCAAAAGTTTAAAAAATATATAAAATACAAAGAAATCATAGTTTAAATGAGTAAGATATAAGTGAGTGAAGTTTTGAATATTGATTAGCAAATAAAATTTTATCAATACATAACTTCTATTAGAAAAGTTCAAATTGAAAGTGTCACATCAATTTATAAAACTAATTTTAGCTTTTACGAGAGAAAAACATGATAAATCTAAAAATAATAATTTGTCAAAAATTAATTTGAGAGCTAAAATTTGTATAAGTTGAAGCTAAGAGGATAGTCAAACCATTAGAAGAAAATTATAGGATATATTTGACTTTAGAATTTAATAGAAGAGGTTGAGAGCTTTACAAAAACATAAAATACAAAATATTTTAAGTTGATTTGAGTAAGTTATGAGCGGATGAAGATTTAAGCATTAATTAACAATTAAAATTTCATCTATGCATAACTTCCACTAAAAAGGTTCGATTTGCAAATTCTACATCAACTTAGAAAGTTGATTTTAGCTTCCACAAGTAAATAATACTAAAAATTTAGAAATAGTAATTTATGATAAGTTAGATTGAGAGCTCAAGCACATTGACAAAGAATCAGAAGATAGAAATAGAAATTAGTAACCAAAAGTGTAGAAATTAGCAACTTCTATCTCACCATTCTTTTTCTCATTAGCTTACACTACAAAAAGAGGTAATTGAGTTCAAAGACTCAAACTATAGAATGATAGAATCATAATTGGAGGTTTTAGTTGGAATTATACAAACTGGTTGAGGAAGGAGAAGGAAATCCTAGAGACCTCTTTCCAACTTCACAATAAACACTTTAAGATATGATAGATTAAGATAGAAAAATGAATTTAGTCTTTTCTAATCTGTGCGCAAAATTAAAAAAATAGTACAAATACTTTTAAGGAGAAAAAAATATATATATTAAAAAGATAGCCTAATTGCCTAAGTAGTATAAGCTGTAAGAAACTCTATTTTCAAGTAGCAAGAAAAAATTATAAAAAACTTGAAAAGATGGAAAACAAAGAAGGGTAAGAAAATACATACCACAATGCCCAAGGAGGGCCACAAAATGAGGTGAGTTTGTGATTTTTTCAAAAAATATTGAATTTTAAAGTAGGCTAACTAAACTTAGGGACCCAAACTAGAAGTACAAGTTAAAGTAGTTAGATCAAGTTCTTTCTTAGTCTTGAAGTTGGATTAGTTTAAAGCTCATCTGTATCTTTTCAAAAACATATTATTCTTAGAATTTGGAGTCAAAACAATGAAGTTAGAGTTGGATGAAGTTTAGATAGGAGAATAGATGAAAAATAGATAGAGTTTGAAAAGTTGGACAAATTGAGTGAAAGTGAGAGAGATAAAAATCCAAAAGTCATAAATGAAAGTAAGACTCAAAACCAAGTTACCAATAAAAAGAAAAATAGGGATAAAGTTTGAAATAATCGATTAGCAGTCAAACTTCATCCATATATAACCTTTGATAAGAAGGTTCAATTAGGAATTTTAAAATAAATTTATAAAGATAAAATCAAGACCTAAAAAAATCAAAGAATTCTAAAAATAATAAATTAATAGTAGTTAGACAACGACTTAGAATTTAACCAAGATCTCTTAAACACATCAAAGATAGATTAGAAGTGGATGAATAAAGACATAGGTACATAGAAGAAGCCAAACAAAGTTTATTAGTGTCATTCAAATTGAACAATGACTTAGAACTAGAAGGAAACTAAAAAGATGAAGTTTTGAACTCAAATTAGATGAAAACCAAGAGAAATCATCCAAAGTAGGTAAAACTTTACACATTAGTAGAAGTGATTCCTAAAAATTCATATGCAAAATTTCATTTGATTTTGATAGTGAAAACCTTAGAAAATTATGGATGAAGTTTAGAAGACCGATTAGCGGTCAAACTTCATCCTTCTATAATTGTCATTAAAAAAGTCGAATTAGGGCGAATTTTATAATTTTGAAAAGGGTAGGAGGTGTTCTTCAAACTTAGATTAACAGTTTAAGTCTGATCTAGATTCTAAGAACTAACCACAACAACCTTAAGACTAGCCAAAAACCTCAAGTAAACCTATTTTCAACTTAGGTTTTCAATTATTTGCACTACTTGAGTTACTTAAACATCACAAAAAATTCATTGTTTAGAAGGTACAGTAAACAAACACCTAGGCACTCCATAGTAGAGTAATTTAAAAGAAAATCTAAGAACTTGGTTGTGTTAAGTTGATTATCAAGGGTAATAATTAATCGCTCATAGAAGTTAGCATGTATACAACAAAAGGAGAAGCAATCTATAATATAGACACTAAAATTGGATAAATTGTAGAAAAATCAACTTTTGAAGTTGGCATGTATATAATTATAGTATAATTTGCATTCAATTTTATATACACTACATCTACTTCTTAAACATAGGGCTCCAATTTATAAACCCGATTCTACATTTACCCACTACAATTAGGCACATAAAATAATTTATATTTATTGATACATTGACTAAATGTTATCATATACTATGAATTATTATATGATTGATGAAGTTGGTCGAGGACTCGATCAAGTACTTGATCAAATTGATCAAAAGAGGCAAATTCTTTTATCCTCTATTAGTCCTCTACTAGCCTAACTTACATATTTGATTTCGGATCTTTTGCACTAGTCACACTTATAATAGTTTTCAAGCTCAAGCATCAAACAATTGATATGATATTCACTATGAGATCACAAAGATTTGATAGCTTTACAAACACTTGCATGCGTAAATCTCATAAATTGCATCAAGGCCTCAATTCTAATCAAATGGATTAGCATTCACTTTGTTGATTTATTCAAGATTCTACAAGTTCATTCTTGCTTGATCCTATATTTTAATGGCAAATCTAATCAAAAGGGAGGGTGGAACATCTTACATGTTCTTACATTTTACACTAATTATTTAACAATTTAATTCATGGCATATGTTAATCAAAGTTGCTACTTCTCATAGAGTATAATTCTCATAAAGCATACGATGGTTTTCACCATGGTTAATTTCCATCATTATTTACATTTGAATTTGAGAAAATCATGCCTCACCTACAACATCATCTCCGTATTCAATTATCCATGTGACAAGATTAAGTTGAATGCATTGCAATACAGGGTTTGGGGGAAGCTAGAAGCTCACTCATTATGTGATATCAAAATATTTAAGTTTGTACACCCTTAACCCTTAAAGTTTTTTAACAATGTTTCATCCAAAAATAGTCAAAATGGATTCTTTTGTTGGTAAGGTCCCCTTTAAACTGATGAATGAAAATTTGGTGTATTTTACCATAAGATCTAATATTAGACTACTTCATTATTCTGTAGTAAAAAAATGGGAGGTTCTGACTGTATAGATTGTAAGATTATAGTGTTTGAAGTGGAAGAAGATGTTTTTTTAGGGGTATCCAAATTTTGGGCAACTCTATTTTGGGGAAGCTTTTGCACAAGATAATTTCATTTTTTTACTTGAACTTTTTATTTATTTTTTATGATAAAGTTGAAAATATGTATCCAAAAATTTCAATACAAAACTAGTTTGGAAAAACTCTGATACAAAGGGTTTTTTTCAACAATTTATAACTTGCAGATGTATTAATTTCTTCATGAAGTGAATGGTAGAGTTCTAAATATAAGGAAGGCCTACAAGTTGGAAAAAAACCCCTCAAATCATCCAAAATGTGCAACTTTGATAACATTGATTAATCTATGTTTTGAAACAAAGGTAGTGAAGTATAGGATAGTTGGAGATATTGGGTTTAGACCATGAAAAGACCACTTATATATGATAACTAGTTCATGTTCTTTGTCTATATTCTTCTTGCCATATTGAAGACTAATTTTCATATGCATGATGTTCCCTTTCCCCATAAAGAGAAAACATTATTCCATCCAAAGCAATGTTTGGCAATAATTGGTAGTCAATAGAAGATGAGCCAGTTGCGATTCCCATTTAACTAGTTGAGTTAGAAACCACTACGTAATAAAACTAAATGCATGACAGACCACCGAAACAACCTCATGTAAAGCAACAATGGTATCATAACTTTCAAAGTGATGCTCAAGCTTTAGTGATCTTGTTGCAAGTTGGATGTGTTGAACTTGGAAGCCGTGAAGTGACATTTGAAGGATGTTTTGAGAATTTAAATGACGAACAATATTTTGGTATGGCCAAGCTTATCGAGGGGAGTCGCGATCACGAACGATGGTTAAAAGGGTCGGTCAATCCCTTAACAAAAGTGAATCGTGCTAATTATGTCACTATGACAATTAAACGCATCTTCAAGTTTTGGTAAATGAAGTGAAGCTTCAATTGAAACTCTAGTTTTTTACTTCTAGTACGCATTTATTGGATGTTAGTTCTTAATTTTATATTTTAAATATTTTATTGTAATTACAGTGTGTGATTATAAATGTAAAATGAGAAGTTAGTGATAGTAAATTAGCTTGAGATTCGGAGATAAGAGAAGTATGAATGGGGATGTGGTTGGAATCTTAAGTGGGATCTTGGTAGGAGCATAGGCTGATATGCCCCACCGCTCAGCTTAGATGGAGAAGAAAATAGGGAAAAAATGTTTAATTGATGACTTGGTGTGTGGAAGGGGGAGAAGGATGTGTGTGTATTTTGGAAAATTTTAGCCGAATTTTGGATTGATGTAGCTCATTGAGAATGAAAAATTGAGTAATAAAATTTGGCATCATATTTTTTGTATTTAGAGCTTTCTAAATAATGTTTGCAGGTTGAATTTGAAGTTGGGAGTTAAAAGTTATGAAAGTTTAAAATTGTGAAAACTCAAGAATCTCCATTGAGAGGTCAGAGGCTTCAACAAGCTATAATTTTTAAATTATTTGCTTGATTGACTTGAGATTTAAATAGTGTACTGTTCTTATTTATATCTTTTTTAAAAGATATTATACTTGTCGTTTACAGTTTGTATAAAAAAGTTATGAGGTAATAAAGTTTGAAGTGAAGATTAGACTTGAAGGAGGGAAGTTGTATCTTCAACGCCCACAACTTTTGATCAATTTTTTTTTATAAAGTTGAAACTCAGAGAAGTATTAGATTATTATTTTAGATTTTCAAATTGAGTTTATTTATATGAAATGGAGTTGTAATGTAAAAGTTATGCAGTACCAAAGTTTGAGAAATTTCATATTTTTTTATTTGAAAAGGCTGAAATTTTACCTCTCACAACTTTTGGACAGTATCTTAAATTATTGTGATATTTTCACAAGTTATAGATGTTGGTGAGAGATTTGTAAATGACTTTCATACTTAATATTTGAAGCTCGTAATCAAAAGTTATTAAGATTTAAAGAGGCAGTGGTTGGTTAGTAAAGAAGAAGAAGATCTCTACTTTGTTCTTTAATAACTTTTGGATAGTATTTTAAAATAATTTTAAATTTTGTAAGTGATTAGATTGTGCTATTATCTTTCTAAATTTCTAAAGCACTTAGCATTTGAGTTCTTAAAAAACCTGTGACACTAGATTGAAGGTCGCAGCTTGCGTGGGACTTAGTTTTTCTTAGGTCTTGTTGGGATTTATTCAAATTTGAAAGTGAAAGAAGTTTTCAAGATTCAAGGTTGAAAATTTAAGACTCAAAGGGGGGGAAGATTGAAGATTTGTATGTGTGGCTTGTTGCTTGTTTTTTCTAACCGATTTTAGAGGCTTGTTGTGATTTTTTTGGTTTTTTTAGCTTGTTTTAGAGGCTAGTTGTTATTTTGATTTTGTATTGTAAACTTGGTTGTGGGCTATAGAGTCACTTTTATGACAGTTATTAGCCCCATTTCTTATGTGTGGCAACGAAGTGGAATTGATTACCTATACAGTTGATTTTTTATATTCTTCCTACCGATAAAAGGCGCTTCCTAGTCACCGTAGGTTTGAACTTTAGGAGCCAATCTTTCGGACGGTTAGCTCGTGATTTGGCCGTTCCGTTTTACTTGCTTGAAGATTTGTTTTTTATTACACACCTTTACCTTATTCCTATAGACCCACCACAGAATAGGCTTATGAAAAATTCAAGTGAAGATTGAAATAAAGTTCAAGTGAAGATTCGAGTTTTTGATACTTACTTATTAAACACTCAACAACTTGCAGCCAGACTCCCTGTGTGTTCCCTAAATGCGCTCCTCTTTACTCGATAGTCGACACTGTGCTACCCCCTGTCCATTGAAAATGATATTTTTTCATATAATTTTTCATAGACAAATTCAAATGATATAAAAATTAGTACAGTGGCAAGGCATTCCTCATCCTCATCCTAAAAAAGTTTCAAAAAATGTACTTACTATTTTTATTCATAGTAAGCTGTCTAAAATCACTATGTTACCAAAAAAATGTAGCTTGGTCCTTTAGAGGTTAACAATTGATTGAAGTTGTAACCTCAACAATTGATCCAAGGTGCAACAATCTTCAATAAGTTTCAATGCAAGATCCAACCAATATCAACAAACACTAGTTCCAATAAAAGTAGAGAACAACCACATCAAGAATTCTTGGATATTTGTTGTAAGAATGTATATAAAAAAACAACTTGCCCCCAAAACAACTCTCTTGAAACCCTAGCAATTTCATCTACAAAACCTAGGTTCTATAACTTTTATCTACAAAGCTTAAGGGAGTGTTTCTAATGAAGCATTCTCTATAGAGTCACTCCTTGTGTAGATGCTTCCTACTATCTATTAAACATTCTCTTTTGCATTCATGATAAAGAAGAGAATTCAAATTAGAGATGATAGAAATCACTTAGGAAAAGAAAATACAACAAGATCACTTTATAGATTGAAAGATTATTATTTGATTATGAGGGTTTGAGTTCAAATATCTTAAAGTAATAAATTAACTCAAACTAAAAGAAAATTAACCTTAAGATAAAATAAACAAAATTATTACAAGTTCATTGAAAGTAAAGAATTTTCGACCCAAATCTCACAAGTTTTGGTTCAAATATCTTAACCCCTAAAGTCCCAAAGTCCCCTCGGGGGACACTTGGGATTTCGGGCAGGCTCGTGTGACTTGAAATTTTGACCTGATTTTTTGAAACTTTTTTTGAAGATAGGGAATCACATCAGCTTTCTAAAAATATAATTTTTTTTTCAATCGGTGCCTGGGAGCAGAAGTTTTGCCATCCGAAGTCAAGAAAGCAGTTCGGCGGGCAGAAAAAAAAAACCACAAAAAAATGAAATTTTTTTTTTCAATTTTTTTCCTGAAAGATTATGTTTTTGTCTACATTTGAAGCTTTGATTCATCCTATTTGGACTAATAATGAAAAAGTTATGGACAATCTTGTTTTTTGGGCAATTTAAGCATCTTCTTCAAAAAACAACTTATAGAATTCATTTTTGAATGCAATTTTCAATTTTTTTCAAAATTTTTTTTTGACAAGGTTGAGTTTGTTTTCAAGAACAATCCCACCGTTGGGATTATGATTTCTTAATTCCATCTAAGGGCTATTAACAATTTAGTATTTTGTTCAACTTTGGACCTACTTCTATTTAACAATTTTTTTATATGTGAAAATCAAGTTTTGACATTCTAAAATTTTTTTCCCCAACTCTCAACTCAAATGTTCAAGATAAAAAATTTTAACCTTATGGTGTGTAGTGCAAAAAAAATCCACAAATGGCCATCAAAGTCACCTGAAATTGCAGGGCGCAGTTGAAAAAAACTCTTTTTTTCAACTTCAAATGCTAATATCTTCCAATCCGTACGGTCAAACTTCATGAAATTTTTACCACATGATTTGAGACAAGTGAAATACAAGATCCTACGGTTAGATTCTAAGAAAAAAAGTTTTTTAGGTTTCTTGAGTGATTGCAGCAGAAATGGCAGTTTTCAGTGGTTTCAGAGCCAGAAAATGCCTTGGGAACTTAGGGGTTAAATTAATAGGTAAATTCAAACTAAAAGAATTAACCAAAAGATAAGATAAACAAAACTATTACAAATCCACTGAAAATAAAGAACTTTGGACACAAATCTCACAAGTTTCGGTTCAAATATCTTAAAGTAATAAGTTAACCCAAAATAAAATAAAATGAATTAAAATTTAAAATAAGAAAAATTATTAGAAGTTAATGGAAAGTAAAGAACTTTGGACCTAAGCTTTATAAGTTTGGATCGAAATATCTTAAAATAATAAATTAACCTTAATATATCAACAATATTTCATCAAGGGTATATAGAACATTTGGTAGTTTTCTTCAAAAACTAGGGGAGGACACTTCCCATTTTTTAAGAACCTACATGCGGCGGAATATAGGGTACATTTAAATAATCTTAGGTAAAATTTATAAGAAATTTACATATAAAATAGGGGACATTAAAAAGGCAAAGTGTTTTAAAAATAAAATAGGGATGATATTATGGCTGATTTTTCCGCTTTATGGTAAAATAGGGGCTCTTTTAATGTTGCCAAGTAATGATTACAAGTAATTGATAGCCCCCTTAAAAATACCCCGCCGCCGCACGTGGGTCCCCCAAATATACAAGAAGTGTCCTCCCCGGGTTCAAAAATTCATAGAAATTTCAAATTTAATTGGAAAATTGCAATTCCATTGGATTTGATTCATGAAACATGCATACACCTCTAAAAAATATATATCCCTCTTGGAGTTGGCCCAAAAATGTTTAGATTGAAAATCAAGGTGGAAATTGGCTTGTCTATCTTAAGGGTTTCAAAAGATGACATAATGCACTAGTTACATGGATAAGAATCATTGTAGCAACTACATACAAAAGTCCCACAAAGCTTCACAACAATTTTCAATTTTTCAATTTTATTCTTTGATGAAATTCCAAAGTACACATTATTCTCACTTTCATGCTTTAGTTAAGAGAAAAAAATGATTAAGGTGACTAAGATGGGCAGAAACACTTCAAAAATTCATACTTTCTCTAAATTGAGTCTAGTATTTTGGCCGATTTGAAGCAATCTTGAGAATGTGAAGTCATGCTTTTACTATATTGATACTCATACCATTGTAACTATTGTAACCAAAAAAATTCAACACTATATTCTAACTAACAATTCAAAAGCTTCAATGTTTTCTATTGAATAATCTATTTGATCAAGTTGAGAGAGAGACATGCTACTATCTACAAATTAGTAGCAATAGTGAGAGAGAAAGTAATGAAAATGAAAACATTGTAGAGTATCCTTATCAATCTTCCCTCATTTATATGCAACAACTACAGAATGCTAGGCAGAATGTTGAATAAAGTAGGAGGGGGATTTTTTCTTGCAACCCGTGTCCATAAACTACATGGACGCAAGTCTTGGGTAGCAATATACTCCTAAATATCCCTAGCATGCATATTTTCAATATGCAGAATGTTGAATAAAGTAGGAGGGGGATTTTTTCTTGCAACCCGTGTCCATAAACTACATGGACGCAAGTCTTGGGTAGCAATATACTCCTAAATATCCCTAGCATGCATATTTTCAATATGCAGAATGTTGAATAAAGTAGGAGGGGGATTTTTTCTTGCAACCCGTGTCCATAAACTACATGGACGCAAGTCTTGGGTAGCAATATACTCCTAAATATCCCTAGCATGCATATTTTCAATATGAGATGTCCATCCATGAAGGTGCTCATATTTCTAGAAATATCATTCTAGCACATGAGAGGGACAAAATCATCCTTACTTGTTGATTGATCTCACTGAGTGAAGGTTCCAAATACCAATCCACTCATTTATAATTTCTTGTAAAATAGGGATGTAGACATCTTGGAAAGAAGTTCTATAATCATCAAAAATGAGATATCCCTGGTCTTAGTGATCTACCATTTTCTGAATGGCATTTTTATGATATCAAACAACTTTTACCTACAATAACTTCCACCAATGTTCAATTCTTTGGTTGTACACAATGTACACAGAAGAACCTACAAGAAATGAATTACAAGTCCCAAGTCATACCTCCTTATAGTATCTCTCAATCAAAACATGCTCTACTCTAAAGTTAGACCTTACTTCCAAAAGATAAATAAATTTTTGAATAGTTGTAGAAAAAGGTTCAAGAAGAGTCTTTTGGGTCTTATTTGATGCAACACATGTATATAGCACATAATGTGAAGCTCCATCAATGCAACTATGAATTTAGATCCCAAATATAGACAATTTATAATGTTCCATATAAAAGGTTAAAGAATGTGTTACAAAAGAAATGGAATATGGTGATATAGGAGACACCAATTAAAACATATTATTAATAGTCTTAAAGAAAAACCTTTATCCAATAAATGAAAGAAAGACAATAAAATAGGTAAAAAAAAATTCACAGTCAATATACCATTTAAGGCTATGGAAATTGTAACATTGTACTACCGTCAAACTATGGGAAATACTCTCCTTCCTTTGTTGTACTTAGCCTCTCTAGAGAAAAAATTAAATTGGTTTAAATTGTAAAACCAAAAAGAAATGTTACTTGTAACAAAAAAATAGTGGAGTTTTGGAAGGACCTGAAATTGCTTGCAAGTCTCTAGCCCAATGACACTAATATGTGAGCATAGAAGTGTGAGCCTATGAACCTTGAGCCTAAGTATAAGTAAGTACCCTACATTCATTGAAGGTATTTATAACATAAACACTTATAATATAGGTATTTAGAATATAGATACACTAACCATATTGAGGTATCTATAATATAGACACTTATACTATAGGCATATAGAAATTTAGATTCATAGGCTCACACTTTCTATACTCACATACTAGCAACCGTGGTCTCTAGCCACACTTTGCCTAGGTGCCCTAATATGCAAACGTGAAAGAGTAGCCTTCACATGTCAAATGCCCAAATTTGCCCCATGCTCTATAATTGGAAAGGCCTCTTGAATTGTGGTGGACATTTCCTGAATAGTTAAGCAATGATAGACTCAAAACTCATATCCTAAAGCCTCTGTCATCATTCATTTTAGTTGTTTTGGAGTAGAGATATTCAATAACTCTACTATCCATTTAAATAAAGTCTCTTCATTGAGCATGTTTTGTACATACTCAACCAAATCCGCCCTTGGCAACTCTATAATCTATATTCAATACAAGAAAATGGGGATATAAATGACTTGTCTACAATGACTACACCAATAACAATGAGTGCAAAATAGTCATTTTGTAGTCATTTTGCAATCATTGTTGTGATTGCAATCATTATGGACAAGTCATTTATACCCCCATTTTTTGTAGTGATTCTCGTCAACCATTCTCTATATTCTTCACAAAGAATATTTGAAAATAACAAAACTAAGCTTTGCATAAGTAGTCAAAAATGGACCATAAGCCTTTAAGGAAGAACACTAAATTTACTATTGAAAAACATTCTAAGCATACATGCAAAAATTTTAAGTAGATTGAAATAGGAAACTAGTATATAAATGTGAATGAAATTTTACAAACCTTTCCAAAAATTAAACTTCATGTGCTCATAACTTATGCTAGGAAGCTTAGATAAAAATGAGTCTTTTATTTTCAAAAAAGTATACAAAGTTTTCTACAACATGAAGTTAACAAATTAAGATTGTCTACACTTCCACTAAGAAACCACAATGGCCTACTTCATTTGACTATTCACATCATTTTTTATATTTACGTTGAACTTTCTTTGTTTTGTTCGCAAACTTGTGCGTAATTAGGTATTCTAAAAAGATTCATTTCTTGAAACATATGAATAATTGGAAAACACACTTGTCCTATTTTTTATCCCTTTGGCCTTGGACATGTGTTCTTTTACTCATAACTTTATGTTATATGTTTTATTAATTTGAAATAGCCACCAATTGGATGTCTATCATGACTATTTAGGAGGGTTTCAGTACTTTTTGATTCCAAAATACAATTGTAAAGCTCAAAATAGTAAATTGTCCACCTTCTATATGTGCTCAAAGTGCACTACCTTTGTGAAAGGGCAAAGAATACAATTCTTTTTTCTAGAAGATGAAAGTGGTTGAGACAAAGAATTTTTAAATTAGAAAAAATGAGATTTTTATTTCATTATTCTAAATTTTTTTACTATCTTTTAAATATCAAACAACAAAGTGTCTATTTTCTTGGTATTTTTCATTTCATTTTTTTGGTAAATGTCTTTTTAGATGAATACTTCAAAAGTTAGTGCTCATTGAAGTACACCATTTTGAGCCAAAAATGGTTGGTGTTTTTGCAATCATCTACATATACAATTATCATTTAGTATTTAAAAAAATGTTAGTCACCATTGTTGCTATCATAAAGTAATGACTAGTACACACACTTAGTCCTCCACCTTGACTATCTTCATTTCTACAAATCGACACCTATCCAAATTACATTCAATATAGATTATATGTTAGTCACATCTCATCTATATAAAGAACCATATAAGAAGTGAAATCTATTGTCCATCCATTTATGAAATGCTATCATCATTTAGCAACTTTAAGATATTCTTTATCCCAAATTGCATTTGAACCAATAACATTGTTCACTTTATCTAATTGTGGCCTTTGTAACCAATATTACACCAAAAAAAAAATAGTTGAAAGTTTGAATTGTTGAAGAAGGATAATGACCTATTCGGAAACTACCCTATTAGTATAATAAGTTCGTTCTAAGGGAGACATTCAAGTAGGAAATCTAGCTAAATGGATCAATATCTAAAATAGGTAATACAATTCCAAAATAGGAAACCATGACCCAATTTCAAAAATTAACAATCACTTAGACTACAACGACATTGCACTTCCAACTTGATTTACATTTTATAAAATATATATTTTTATTGATCATATTGGTGATAAAATCACCATTTACAATTTTTATATTGTTTTCCAAAATCTAATTAGATACACTCAAGTACTATATTCATTCAACTTCTTTGGTTCTCCATCATCCTACATAATATCACCTTTTAGGATACAACTATCTCCATCATTCCATATCCACTGACACACTCAACACACACACACATATTCTTCCCAACCAAGAAACATGTATACATACAAAATTAAAATTATATAGCATAATGGGTTGGGACTCGACTAGACGGTGAGAAACAACAAGAGAAAAATGGACTTAATAGAGAATAAAAAATTGGCTGTTACCAAATTGGAATAGACAACCTAACTACTCCCAACTACATACCCAATTGGAAATGCAAAGCCAAATTCACTATTTCCCGACTTGGACACCACTTGAAACTATCCACTTACTTGGACTTAACTGACCATCACTCCAATTAGGACTCCTATTCCTTGATCAACTACTTCCAACTTGGCTTAGCCGTAAAAAACTAGTTGGTAGACCAAATTGACATTTTCCAAATTGGAATTGATTTCCCTCAAAAGTAGTTCTAAAAATTACATCCCAAATTGGTAAAAGAAAATTCAAAAGTAGCAAATTACAACACAAATATACCAAAAAGCAGGGTTGTGCGGACTCTACGTCTTTTGTAAAATTACGCCCAAAATCCGGACGTCCCGACGCAACGGGCGCAGCGGACATTGGGTAAAACAGTAGACGGCCAAATTAGCGTGGTGGACGGCGTTTTTCCCGGCGGACGGGCTGTCGGACGTCGAGTACGGAGAAGCGGGACGATCGGGGGGCCGTTGAATTTGCGCGGACGGCGGGCGGATGGCGGAAATTTTGGAAGACGGCACGGCGGATGGGAGGACCGAGTGGCGAACGGGACGGCAGACAGGCGGTCCGTTGGCGGACGAGACGGCGGAATGGGCGGACAGCAGACGGCTTTAGAGTTTAGGCGGACCCCTTTTTATTTTTCAGCCTTCAACCTCGGGTCTAAGGGGGGCTCATAGTGTCCTTTAACATTCACATATTTATTGGGATTCAGGTTCGTGTACCTACAACGTCCTAAGCAAATTTGAGAGATATGTTCAATTGTGACTAATGCCCTTTGGGGCATTAGTCACATTAGTCACAATTTACTATATTTGTCACAACTTTTGCATGGGCAATTGAAATTTTCTAAATTTTTTTATACATGCTTGGCATGATGTAGGACACCTACTTGCAAATTTTCAAAAGCAAAGGACACTTTCAGAATTTTGTGCAATTGTTTGATGGTTTTGACTTACAACCCAAAAAGAAATAAAATTGGAGGTCACTTGTCCAACTTCGAATGTCAATATGCTTCATTAGGATGCATTAGAAATATTTGGAGATTTTTAGAGAAAATTGAAATAGAAAAGACTAGAAATTTGGGAGATATGTTCAATTGTGACTAATGTGACTAATGCCCTTTGGGGCATTAGTCACATTAGTCACAATTTAGTATATTAGCCACAACTTTTGCATGGGCAATTGAAATTTTCTAAATTCTTTTATACATGCTTGGCATGATGTAGAACACCTACTTGCAAATTTTCAAAAGCAAAGGACACTTTTAGAATTTTGTGCAATTTTTTGATGGTTTTGACTTACAACTCAAAAAGAAATAAAACTCGAGGTCACTTGTTCAACTTCAAATGTCAAAATGCTTCATTGCGATGCATTAGAAATATTTGGAGATTTTCAAAAAAAATTGAAATTGAGAAGGCTAGGAATTTGGGAGATATGCTCAATTGTGACTAATGTGACTAATGCTCTTTTGGGGCATTAGTCACAGTAGTCACAATTTAGTATATTAGCCACAACTTTTGCATGAGAAACTAAAACTTTCGAAATTTTTTTATACATGCTTGGCATGATGTAGGACACCTACTTGCAAATTTTCAAAAGCAAAAGATACTTTTAGAATTTTGTGCAATTTTTTGATGGTTTTGACTTACAACCCAAAAAGAAATAAAACTCGAGGTCACTTGTCCAACTTCGAATGTCAATATGCTTCATTAGGATGCATTGGAAGTATTTGGAGATTTTCAAAAAAATTTGAAAAGAAAAAGGCTAGAAATTTGGGAGATATGATGAATTGTGACTAATGTGACTAATGCTCTTTGGGGCATTAGTCACATTAGTCACAATTTACTATATTTGTCACAACTTTTGCATGGGCAAATAAAAGTTTCTAAATTTTTTTATACATGCTTGGCATGATGTAGGACACCTACTTGCAAACTTTCAAAAGCAAAGGACACTTTTAGAATTTTGTACAATTGTTTGATGATTTTGACTTACAACCCAAAAAGAAATAAAATTGGAGGTCACTTGTCCAACTTCAAATGTCAATATACTCCAATATGATGCATTGGAAGTATTTGGGGATTTTCAAAAAAAATTGAAATTGAGAAGGCTAGGAATTTGGGAGATATGCTCAATTGTGACTAATGTGACTAATGCCCTTTGGGGCATTAGTCACATTAGTCACAATTTACTATATTTGTCACAACTTTTGCATGGGCAATTGAAATTTTCTAAATTTCTTTATACATGCTTGGCATGATGTAGGACACCTACTTACAAACTTTCAAAAGCAAAGGACACTTTTAGAATTTTGTACAATTGTTTGATGGTTTTGACTTACAACCCAAAAAGAAATAAAATTGGAGGTCACTTGTCCAACTTCGAATGTCAATATGCTTCATTAGTATGCATTGGAAGTATTTGGGGATTTTCGAGAAAAATTGAAATTGAGAAGGATAGGAATTTGGGAGATATGTTCAATTGTCGGACCTTTGGCGTCCGCCTCGGGTCGTCTGACGACAGGCCCGTTCGCCTCGGTCGTCGTCGGCCGGACCTGGCATTCGACAGCCCTGCTATGCATCTGCCCTTCCGATGTCCTTGTCCGCCTTGCCACCACCCAACGTCCGCCCTGTCGACTTTGCCGTCCGCCCTGCCGAGTGCCGACCGCCCTACTGACTTTGCCGTCTGCCCTTCCGACCGCCCAGCGTCCGCCCTTTGGCCCTGCCCGTCCGCCCTAACGACCGAGTGGACGTTCGACAAAGGTGTCCGCCCTGCCGACCGCCTAACCTCCGCCGAAGACCGCTCAGATTTCAAGTCCAAACTCAACATTGGATTCCACAAGTCCAAACTCAACATTGGGTTCCCCAGAAGTCATATTTAAAGCTTTAACCCTTAAAGGACCGTCAATATACTTTCACCAAAAGCGCTCCAAAAGACCAAAACTGCCATTTCTAGTACAAGTACCAAAATTTTCGGAAAATAACTTTTTTTGACATCTCTGACTGTAGGATATTGTATTATATAGTATCAAAATCATGTAGTAAGAATTTCAAACATTTCCACCGAGTGGATTGCAAGATATAAGCATTCAAATTAACTAAAATCATTTTTTTGACTCTGTGAAAAGCAAGGCAGGTGCACTTCACAAGCTCACATTTCTATGAAAAAATGACCTAAATGGTGGTGCTTCTTTGGATTTGTTTTCCTAGACAAGTTGGGCACATGCTTGAAAATTTTCAAATCATTTGGAATAGTACAACATATAGGAAAAAAATAGTAAGTATGTAGTAGTAGAGAATTATTAAACATACTAAATTATTTATAGTTGAAATATGGAATTGAAAATTTCCAATCCCAAATTCTCAATGGTTGAAAATTTGAAATGTTGTAATAATGTATCTACATCCTACAATTTTATTTTTGTCCAAGAATATTGGAAATTGGGTAAGATAAAGGATTTCGAAGTTTTTTTTTAGAGTAGGAAATTCAAAACTGCTGAAAAACAAAAAAATCCACATAACTTTGACTCATTCATCAAAATGGAATGATTCAAAACTTCACGCGTATACAAAATTCTAGAAAATCAGTTTGTGGAATTCTTCTTTATGCAAAAAGTGATTTTCTTTGATTTGCATGAAATGCCTAGTTATGAAAAAAAATAACATATTAGGCTATAACTTTTGACTTGTATTTTCAAATGTCATGAAAATTTGGTGCATATGAAAGATCTTCCTTGCCCCCACATTCTATTCAAATTTCAGCCTCAGATCTAAAAATCCCCACTCGTAGGTACCTGCCCAAAATTCCAAAAAAAATGTGCGGTCTTTTAAGGGTTAGAATGGGAAGCGTTGGAAAAGGAATCCAATGTTCAATGTATGTGTGAAATTGAGTTTCATTCCGCACATTTAAAGAAAGTAAGTCCTAAACCCTACACACTATCCGAATAGCATCGACATCCACTTCTGTAGAGTATAGACAAGCCCAAACCCTAAACCCTAAACCCAAGCTTCTTCATCATTTTTGCATTATGGGTGTCATATAAAATAATAAATAGTGAAAGTAAATTAATGAATGATCCAAGGATTCAACACATTATTAATTAAAAAATGTATACACCCTACTTTAATAGAAAAAACATATATTCTTTACATATTTCTAAATGCAAACTAGTAAGGGATAAAATTATTTGAAATACACTCCTTCATATTCACATTCACAGATTCACTTACATTCAAATGAAAGATTCTAAAATTTTTCACATTTTCAAATTTTTTTTCAAGTATAATTGCATCATTTTCAAATTTGACTCATCCTCTTATGCAATCTTGAATGTCATCATCTTCCAACTGTAGAATTGTAGAAAGTATGGTGATACATTTTTCTAATTTGTTTAGAAATTGAAATATTAGGCCCTTACAAGTTACAATTTGAGAGTTGAGAATGTCTTGCAATAAAATATGGTTATAAATCTCTCCCTATATTGTTAACCCCTAAAGGACCAAGGCCATTTTTTTGTTACAAACCACTCAAAACTGCCATTTTTGCTACGTTCACTATAAGAAAACCAAAAAAATACTTTTCTTGGGATCTAACCGTAGGATCTTGTACTTTATTTATCTAGGATAATGTGGTAAAAATATCAGATGACTTTGACCGCCATTCGTGGAATTTTTTGGAACTATGGAGTATGGACCTTGAATTAAAATTTTTGAAGGAATTTGAAGAACTTAGAACTGAGTTGAAAGTCTAAGACAAAAATTTCAAGAAAAATAGGCTTGATTTTCATTATTCAAAAAATAGTTAAGTACAAGTAAGTCCAAGATTGAAAGAAAAACTAAATCATTAATAGCTCTAACATGGGATTGAAACACAATAATCTCAATGGTGAGATTGTTCTAGCTATTTTCAACCCCCCGTCCCTTATTTTCAATATTTTGAGTTCATTGGATCATAATTGTTGCTCTTGGGCATTAATTGTGAAAAAAAATTACATTCCATGAAAGTTAATCAACTTTTTTATCTTTTGAAGAAGTTTGTAAAAACGAGGATCAAATTTGAATTTCAGCCCGCAGGTACTAGCACAAATCACATGTTTCCTCTGAAGCACCAAAAGTGAATGATCCTCTAGGATTTCAAATTTCAATTGGAATTCCATTAAATTTGAATATTCCTTTCTCATGGGAGGTGTGTTATTGTGTTTGGAACAATTTGAATCAGCTGAATTTCAACAATTGATATTGACAATTTCCAATATTTAAGACTAGTATCATTATAATTTCCTAGAATTACAAAGTCTTTCAAAAGAGGTTAATTTATGATTCCTAGAAAAATAAAATTGTGGGATGTAGATACATTATTACAACATTTCAAATTTTCAACCATTGAGAATTTGGGATTGGAAATTTTCAATTCCATATTTCAACTATAAATAATTTAGTATGTTTAATAATTCTCTACTACTACATACTTACTATTTTTTTCCTATATGTTGTACTATTCCAAATGATTTGAAAATTTTCAAGCATGTGCCCAACTTGTCTAGAAAAACAAATCCAAAGAAGCACCACCATTTAGGTCATTTTTTCATAGAAATGTGAGCTTGTGAAGTGCACCTGCCTTGCTTTTCACAGAGTCAAAAAAATGATTTTAGTTAATTTGAATGCTTATATCTTGCAATCCACTCGGTGGAAATGTTTGAAATTCTTACTACATGATTTTGATACTATATAATACAATATCCTACAGTCAGAGATGTCAAAAAAAGTTATTTTCCGAAAATTTTGGTACTTGTACTAGAAATGGCAGTTTTGGTCTTTTGGAGCGCTTTTGGTGAAAGTATATTGACGGTCCTTTAAGGGTTAAAGCTTTAAATATGACTTCTGGGGAACCCAATGTTGAGTTTGGACTTGTGGAATCCAATGTTGAGTTTGGACTTGAAATCTGAGCGGTCTTCGGCGGAGGTTAGTCGGTCGGCAGGGCGGATGCCTTTGTCGGATGCCCACTCGGTTGTTAGGGCGGACGGGCAGGGCCAAAGGGTGGACGCTGGGCGGTCGGAAGGGCGGACGGCAAAGTCGACAGGGCAGACGTTGGGTGGTGGCAAGGCGGACAAGGACATTGGAAGGGCGGATGCATAGCGGGGCTGTCGGACGCCAGGTCCGGCCGACGACTTCCGAGGCGGACGCCAAAGGTCCGACAATTGAACATATCTCCCAAATCCCTATCCTTCTCAATTTCAATTTTCTCTGAAAATCTCCAAATACTTTCAATGCTTCCTAATGAAGCATATTGACATTTGAAGTTGGACAAGTGACCTCCAATTTTATTTCTTTTTGGGTTGTAAGTCAAAACCATCAAACAATTGTACAAAATTCTAAAAGTGTCCTTTGCTTTTGAAAGTTTGCAAGTAGGTGTCCTACATCATGCCAAGCATGTATAAAAAAATTTAGAAAGTTTTAGTTTCCCATGCAAAAGTTGTGACAAATATACTAAATTGTGACTAATGTGACTAATGCCCCAAAGAGCATTAGTCACATTAGTCACAATTCATCATATCTCCCAAATTTCTAGCCTTTTTCTTTTCAAATTTTTTTGAAAATCTCCAAATACTTCCAATGCATCCTAATGAAGCATATTGACATTCGAAGTTGGACAAGTGACCTCGAGTTTTATTTCTTTTTGGGTTGTAAGTCAAAATCATCAAAAAATTGCACAAAATTCTAAAAGTGTTCTTTACTTTTGAAAATTTGCAAGTAGGTGTCCTACATCATGCCAAGCATGTATAAAAAAATTTAGAAAGTTTTAGTTTCCCATGCAAAAGTTGTGGCAAATATACTAAATTGTGACTAATGTGACTAATGCCCCAAAAGAGCATTAGTCACATTAGTCACAATTGAGCATATCTCCCAAATTCCTAGCCCTCTCAATTTCAATTTTTTTTGAAAATCTCCAAATATTTCTAATGCATCCTAATGAAGCATATTGACATTCGAAGTTGGACAAGTGACCTCGAGTTTTATTTCTTTTTGGGTTGTAAGTCAAAACCATCAAAAAATTGCACAAAATTCTAAAAGTGTCCTTTGCTTTTGAAAATTTTCAAGTAGGTGTCCTACATCATGCCAAGCATGTATAAAAAAATTTAGAAAATTTCAATTGCCCATGCAAAAGTTGTGGCAAATATACTAAATTGTGACTAATGTGACTAATGCCCCAAAGAGCATTAGTCACATTAGTCACAATTCAACATATCTCCCAAATTCCTATCCTTTTTTATTTCTTTTTGGGTTGTAAGTCAAAATCATCAAACAATTGTACAAAATTTTAAAAGTGTGCTTTGTTTTTGAAAATTTGCAAATAGGTGTCCTACATCATGCCAAGCATGTATAAAAAAATTTAGAAAATTTCAATTGCCCATGCAAAAGTTGTGGCTAATATACTAAATTGTGACTAATGTGACTAATGCCTCAAAGAGCATTAATCACATTAGTCACAATTGAGCATATCTCCCAAATTCCTAGCCCTCTCAATTTCAATTTTTTTTTTAAATCTCCAAATATTTCTAATGCATCCTAATGAAGCATATTGACATTCGAAGTTGGACAAGTGACCTCGAATTTTATTTCTTTTTGGGTTGTAAGTCAAAACCATCAAACAATTGCACAAAATTCTAAAAGTGTCCTTTGCTTTTGAAAATTTTCAAGTAGGTGTTCCACATCATGCCAAGCATGTATAAAAAAATTTAGAAAGTTTTAATTTCCCATGCAAAAATTGTGGCTAATATACTAAATTGTGACTACTGTGACTAATGCCCCAAAAGAGCATTAGTCACATTAGTCACAATTGAGCATATCTCCCAAATTCCTATCCTTCTCAATTTCAATTTTTTCTGAAAAATCCCTAATACTTCCAATGCATCTTATTGGAGTATATTGACATTTGAAGTTGGACAAGTGACCTCGAATTTTATTTCTTTTTGGGTTGTAAGTCAAAACCATCAAAAAATTGCACAAAATTCTAGAAGTGTTCTTTACCTTTGAAAATTTGCAAGTAGGAGTCCCTCATCATGCCAAGGATGTATAAAAAAATTTAGAAAATTTCAATTGCCCATGCAAAAGTTGTGGCAAATATACTAAATTGTGACTAATGTGACTAATGCCCTTTGGGGCATTAGTCACAAATGACAAAATTCCTTTTGCGGGGTCCTAAAAAATTCATGGCAATTTTAATTAAAATCATAACATGGACAAATCATGATTCAAAAATGTCATTAATCCCAAAAGGACCCCCCAAATGCACTTCAAATACAAAATACTTGTCCCCAAAGGAATGTCAAAAATCAAAATCTTCATCATTAATATTTTTTTAAGAAAACTAACTTGTCGATCTTTTTGTTAACTTGTTCAAGTAATCAAGTACATTGTTCCAAAATTTTATTGTAAATTTCCCCACCAATTGCAAGTTCAATGTGGCTAAAATTGCCCACTTTCTCAATTGTACGCTACTTGTACATGTTTCTTTTTGTAGACTTCAGCAATGTACAAAGGGTGTACATTGCAGGGGGTGGGCGTTTTCAAAGCCCTATGCCCTTTCAACTTCAAAAATTCATAACTAATTCCACAAAACTTCAAAAAATATAAAACAACTTGGGTTAGATGTCAATTCCACTTGTCTTTCAAAGGCAATTTACTGGAAAATATTTTAAGACGTTTCCCCTCCCCAAAATTGAGTTTCAGCTCTTAAATGGTCAATTTATTGACTAGTTACCTTATACGGTGAAAAGTTTTAAATTTTTTTTCACACATTCTCATCAGGTCGATGCGGATTCCATCACGGACGCGTGGCGGACGCGGTCGGTTGGAGCGGATGGCGAGATGCAATCGCGGCGGACGCCGCCAGTCGAAGCGGACGTTGAGACGCGGTTGGACGGGCGCAGTGGACGGGACCTCCAACGCAGGCGGTCGGGGCGGACAGGCGGTTGGACGGGACCTTTGACGTCGGCGGTTGGGGTGGATGGGCGGTCGGACGGGACCTCCGACACCGGCTGTCGGGGCGGCCGTCCGCCTCAGTTTTTTACTGGGCGCAGTAAATATAGGAAATTCAAATGTCACAGGACGTCCGCAGGGTGCCGGACGTTGGACGTCCACACAACCCTGCCAAAAAGCCTATCAAAAACCCAAATAAACACTCATACATGTACAAAAAGTTTAATTTAAGTCACATCCTACTAGGCCATCTACATGAATTCAAAATTCCACCCTAATTTCACTTGTTGGGCAATTACATCTCAATTGCCTATATCAAGGATCAAAACCTTAATGACTCAACTACTAGTTCAAATGTAGGACACATTTGGATGTAGTACATTGACTAAAACTACTTTCTAATTCTAAACCAAGGACATGCCAACAATGGTACATTGCAATTATATGATTATCTAAAACCTTGCTCCAAATTGGTGGTAACAATTGATGAATCCAAAGTCATCAACCAATACTCTACAATATGCATTTCTATCAAATCTATGTAAGCTTAATTTTTGAGTATTCCACATTGAGTTCTTGTTTGGGCATCCAACAACCCCAATTTCTTTCTAATGACTAATTTTAGATTTCAAGATCTAATGGAAACACTCAAAAAAACCCTTAATTCTCATTCAATTCAGAAGGCTACATGCACTTACATAACATTCATTAGAAATTAGCTCACATTTTGCTTTTTTGAAGACACTTGTTAATGTTGTACCCAGATAGTAACTTCAGCACCAAAGAGCTAGATATATAATTTTTGAAATAAAATACAATTGAATGCATTTGAACAAAAAGTTAAAAACCTAGCATTTGTTTTCATTGTGAACAATGCATTTACCAGGTACCTCTCATTGTTTTGAAGGTCATTTATTTTACATGCTTCAAAATTAGTAGACAAATTCTTTATATACATATGGGGTGGTAAAAGAAAAAAATTATACGGGACAAGCAAATTAGAAATAGAAAGAGCTCAACCACTCATAATTAAGTCAAAAGTACTAATTGTGTTTGAAGTAGAATTGCAAACCTCATTTAGGTGTAGTAGAATAAAAAAATTCAAAAGGCTTTGATATGAAAAAAGTTGGGAAATCAAGTTGTTGGTGTCTACTTTCTTTTGCTTAGTACTTTGAAAATGTAAAAAATGCTCACTAGAATTTGCCTTTGATTTGATGGTCTTATTTAAATGGGAATTGTCCATTCATTTCAAATAAAATAAAATAACATGGGCATAGTTACTTTGTTGGTTTGTGTGCTACACCTTATTTGAGTTGCCACAGCAAGATTGCTCAATCACATTTATAAAATAATATGTGACCCAAAAAGACCAGTTCCTATATTGAAACATTGAAGTGAACAATTTGTTTGGTACCGTAAGTGAAGAGAAGATTTGAGACTTTGCCTACCGAACTCCAACTTTTTCACAATTTCCAAAAAATTGTTGAATGATACCTGACATCATCACTTGTGCTTGCGATTCAAAGTGAATTATTATTTTTGTATGGAACCTGCTTTCAGCTTCAGTTGGGTATGTTGGTAGTTCATCTCTCATCTTTCATCTTTTTAGACATCCTCTCTACAGGTATTGTGAAAGTAGTCCACTTCTGTCTGACAGTTAAAATTGTTCAAGTTCTCTTGGTGCTCCAGGAGTGGATCAAAATCCCTTTGTGGCCAACCTTCATTGAAAAACTTTCTGCAATACATACAACTGGAGCAACTTGAAGTTAAGATTGGAATTCAACAAGAACTTCTTGAAGTGAGTTCATAAAAAAGCCGGGTCACATTGATTCATCACGTCAGGGAGGGTGCAAACTTAGTGTCACGATAACTAAAATACATTTTGGAGAAGCCAGCAACCTGCAGGGCACTATGGCAGGTCATATTTTAGCATAAACTAAACTAAAGATAACACATGGGCAGTGCAATTTCGTTTCACATGCCCTTGTAGGATAAATTGGTGTAGCATGGAGATTTGCAACTAAGTTACCCTGTAAACAACATTCAGTTGTTTAAGAGGACAACCCGAAGTGAAATAGAAAATCTCCTTATAGCAAATTCTGGGTCTTATTGCTTATCGAAAAAATCCTTTGAAAAAATGTGACAGCAGCTTAACCAAGGTGGACCCACGCGGCGTTTCCAACTTGGCCATCCGCCACAGGAAACAACATGTAGTAGCCCACGGGCGCCACCGCAGCGTTGGGAGGCGCTTTGGACGCGATTGTGACGCCGCCCGCCCCTGCGACCGGAGCGCCGACTTCCAGTTGCAGCAACCGCTGACCTTGGGCGAACGAGTGCGTGACGAACGGTGCGCTCGCCAAGTTGAGCTCGTAGTACTTCGCACCCGCAGCTTTGATAGTCGCAGTGAAGCCCGCACCGTACTTGAGAGCGCCCGGCGCAGCGGCGAAGTTTGGATTGTTCGCGCCGAGGTAGGGCGGGGAGAAGGCTTCAATGCGAAGCTCCGTGGGCAGGTACCCTGCAAGTGTGTAGAACTGGTGGGTGTTGGAGCCCGCGACGAGGATGCGGCCGTCGGGGAGGAGATTCGCGGTGGAGTGGTAGACGCGAGGGATGGCGGACCCAGCCAAGACTTGGAAGCGCGCTCCGGCTGCAGCGTAGGTTTTGTACAAGTTGGGGTTTTTCACGGGGTCACCGGCATTGCCCCAGCCCTGAGCGCCAGACGCGGCGCCGTTGATGATGAGCACGTCGCGAGTGGGGAGAAGGATCATGTCGCCCATGACGCGGCGACTCGGCATCTGCTCCATGGCCCAGCCTGGGTCCGCAGACAGAGGAGCCAGGCGGCCGCAGCTCTGGGAAGCGGGCTGGCCCGCGGGGTTCGAGAATGCGCCGAAGGCAGCACCGCCGCAGACGAGAATCTCAACGTTGCCGTAGTCGGCTGCGGCAGACAAGGGCAGCAGAACGGAGCTGCCGCCGGAGGGGTAGTTTCGGGGCTCACCGGGGATAGTGGGGAAGTCCTTCACAGCCGTGTTGGTCTTCCAGTCGTACAGCACTGAGTCGCGGTTGGCGAATATGAAGAGCTGGTTGTTGGGCAACAAGTGCACGAAGGGATACAGATTATCCATCTGGGCATCATTGGTCTGTGCACACACACGCACACACAGAACGCCATCAGATCGTCGTTCCAATGGCCGTTTCTGAATTGCCCAGTTCAGCAAGTCAAAACGACAAGACGTCCAGATTGAAGTCAGTGTGCAGCAAACTTTACCAATATTACTGAAAAATGCCTAACAAGTAGTGAAATACCCGTCACTGAGATACGATTGAGTGGATCCAAGTGCACGGATGATTAGAGAGATGAGCCTACTTTGTAGAGCAGAGGGAGTTCGTAAGTGCCGCGGCCATTCGCAGGAACATACTCCACCGTGCCTTCCCCGCGACCTCCGACGACGATTTGAGTGCCGTCGGGAAGAATCTGGTTGGAAGCGTACCAGCGTCCGGCTTGCAATCCTCCGTCGAGCTCCACCCAGTCGCAGTCGCCTCCTCCGCATGGATTGAAGTGCCGAATCTGCAAGATGTCAATCAAAAACATGAACCTCGAATTCGAGTTACAACGTACGCTTCATCGATGAATTCATATTAAATTAAAGGAACTCATTGTGTGCTATTGAGCTCGTGATGTGTTACAACGTGATGGCATCCCATTACCTTCTTGACGCCATCGGCATCTCCGCCAGTTTGCACGAGCATGCCATTGCCATCGAATTGACCAGATGAGCACCACGTATCGGTGTACACAAACAGCGGCCGGATGTTGTTGGAGCCTGGAGTAAAGAGCGCCGAGTGGGCAGTGCAATCATGCGCAGACGCCTGATCGATCAAACCACAATACAAGGCAACCATCCGTCAATGGAATCTCACATGATAGATTCTGAATTCACCACTGCACTATAAACTACAGTAACTTGACAATTCAAGTTACTGATCCACTCTCCAAGCTCATCCCTCCCTGCAATTGCACACCATTCACGAAGGTCCTGATCAATGGTCCAGAAGTCTAAACTTCTGCAGCAAGCACTAGCCACGAAACATAGGTTGGATTCCTGATCGCTAGTCATGGCGAATTCCGATTCGTACCCGATCTGCAGGATTGTTGCGGCAGACGCCTTTGGCCAACTGCAATTGCGAGGGGCCAATGTTGGTCCGATCCAGCAACACCACGTTGCCGTCATGCGACACCGCCGCGTGCATGGTGGAGATTCCAGCGTTTCCCACGACGGTTTCCCAGTAGCCCTGCGCTTCCACCGTCCCGGAGCTCCATGCCAGCATCACCAGCACCCCTGCGAGCGCCAACACCGCCATTCGGCCGCCCAGCCCCATGACGCTGGCTCACTGCCTCCACTGCACTGCCTCTGTCCTGATCCAAACTCCACCCAACTGGCCGCAAGTGATTCGACTTCAATTCCCGAATCCAGAGCCAATTGATCGATGCAGTGGAGGTGGACTAGGAGCTCGATGGGGCTAGTGAGCTAGCCGGCCAGCCAGCGAGCTAAAGTGATGTGAGTTGTACTGTGGAGTTGGAAAGGATGGTAGCGGGCATATATATGACCATACGAGAGTGTGTTGATTGATGAGGAGTTGGCGGAATCAGTGCAGCAAGCGGGAAGGAAGTGACTTCTGCTGGAAGAGAGTGAGTGAGTGGCGTGGGTCCATGCTCGGATTGCACTACACTGATCTATTGCTTTGTTGGCATGGGATAGTGATTGACCTCGATCGCTTGCTAGCTTTGCCGATTTCGGTAGCAGTGCATGTCAATCTTCGAGTACTTCCCACTGGAACCCTGCTTCACCACCTTCCAGTGATAACATGCATTCATTCATTCATTCCGGGCTTTGCCTGTCCCACAAGCAGCCCCCAGTGATCGCTCTATTCTCGTACTCGTAGATTCGTTGTTCGTTCACCACCTCTTGGGTACGTACGTCGTACGCTCTTGACTGAATCCAATTGTATGATGGTCCTTTCCGTCAAATTGACGCCATTCCGGGACCAGAATGGTGACAAAATTGTACTGAAAGGTTCAAAATTGGAGAGAGGTATGGATTGATATATGTTTCCGAAGGTGCGTTCCCAAAAGGTGCTAAGGTAGTAAGGTATTGGCCCAGCTATTGAGTTACCGCCAACTCAACGAAATTGTTGCACAAAGCTCTAAGATTTCCTACTCGTAACTCAAAATCTGCATTCTTGATCAAAGTCTACGCGTCACACTAATTTGGAGGTTTGCTTGTTTTGGTGATTGTTGAGTTGTAAGGTGCAAGAGGCGAAGGAAGCCCTGTTTCTACAAGATTACGACGACGGCTGTAATCTCGCCTAATTTTAAGGATGTCCTTACTCCGTACAAGTGTTCGAAGTGGAATCATGTAGCGTAATCGCAGTAAGGAAGATATAATCTTCGGTGAAGAAAGCAGATCTTGGAAATTTGAGTATCCAAGTTGAAACTCAATGAAGAGAGTGGTTATGGATTATGACCTAGTTATTTTTCTTCTGTAGCAGGGTTGTAGGGCAACTGAAGACGAGAAGACCTGTTTGAGATTATTAAAAATGCTTTTTTCATTTTATGATATCTAGGGTTTAGTGTCATTGGGCTCAAAACAATTCTGGAAATGGGAATTGAGATTGGTAAATGGCTCTATCAAGATTTGCTAGACTTTGGAGGTTATTAAATTTGGTTTTCTACAAAATGACATCTTGTATTATGGTCATTCTCACAAATGTCAATCATGCCAAGGGATATAAAGTGAAGGTTGTCTTCTGTGAGTGTGTTCTACACTAGTGTATTAGGATATGTGAGAATTGTGATTGGCTATGGGAATTGGAAAGCCTATACAACTCCAATGCAAGGGGAAATATATGCATTGTGCACCCACATAGTCTAGAGGATCAAGACAAGAATATAATTTGACCATTTGAGTAGTATTACAACAATACATAAATATCTTGCATTTACAAAATACATAATATCTTCTCCTTGATATTTTGATTGCTAGTGTGGTGTTGGCTTTTTCCTATTGATGTGTAGTAGGTGGACTTTTTAAAGAGCAAAAGACACTTTAAAAGTTGTTGAATTAATTGGCCAGAAACCAAAATATAAGCTCCTACTACCACTCAAGGAAAAATATGTGTAGTTTATCCTATTTAGTAGAAGGTTTTTTTTTTGTAGGTGCTTATTTTGGATGCAAATAGTGTGTAGGGTTTGTGATTGACCCCAAAATTTCTAGATCTAATCAACACCCAATTAAAAGGTACTTTTGCACTTCACATCTGCAATTGCACTCTCCCTCCAGAGAATACTAAGAGCATCCCCATGCTTGCACGCCAAAGGGCTAAAAAATGATAATGTAGCATGTTTGCCCTGTGAAACTACCCCATGCCAGGCACTCCAAACAAAAAATATAGCCAGCAAACACTTCAAAGTAACTATGGCACTGAACTTTTGTGTTTGTTCCTTGTGGCTCACTATATCTTGATTTTCACAATTCTAGCACTCTTAGGGAATGTTCAGCCATTTGGAGCTTGGAGGCCCAACACTTGGCCTGACATCTTTCACCTAGCTTCATAAAAGTAATTCTTTGGCTTGGGAAATGTGTTTAGTGAGTGAATTAAGAGTGTAGGCATGGGGCATGAAGCACCTTCATTAGCCATCAGCCCATGTCAAACCCCATTTGACGCCCCTACTTGAGGGGTCTAGCATGGGATGCTCTAACTACATTTGTGCATTAAACTAGTCACAACAAGTACATTGCAAGATCAATCCTGGGCTGTGTGAAAACATTCTTCCATCGATTGAGGAAGATGAAGAAGCTTGTCATGGCCTTGGACGTGGACTGCGAGGATGCAAAAGGTCTCTTGTCCTCTCTCCCTTGTCTTCAAAACTTACAACCCTAAAACCTGTTTCAGAAGCAAGGTATCAGTGCGAGTACGAGTGTCCTTCCCTTCTTTTTGTTTTTTTTATTTTTTTCCAACCTCCTTCAGTTGGTTCTTTTCTTTTTTTCAATGTTTTTCTTAAGTTATTCAGCTTGTTGAGGGGCGGTGTCTGCACTTCTTATCCTGTTGTCAAATGATTGCCAGCAAGATATTCTCTGACAAATTTTACTGTTATGCAAACTGAAGTCCTCCAGATTTTGGGTCTATTGCTCTCAAGCTTGAACAAATCGCAAGTAACTTAGACTGAAGTGGAATGTAAGTTATGCCCTAAGTTAGTGTTCCTCCAGAATGGGTGTTCCACTTACCAAATCCTCTGTAACTTTATTGCTGCTTGGGGAACATTCAAGTGAGTTCCAATTGGAACTTGACATGTGGATGTTTGTAATCATGGCTGAATTTTCAGAATAAGCTGGGAATGAATTATTCCAGAGTGTGCAATCATGATTTTGCAAAATCCTCTATGAAAGCTTCTTTTCTAACAGACAATTCTGTTTTATACTGTTTCATGACTTTTGTCATTATTGGTTTGGGAGCTTGCTGACAAAGCTGGGGAATTGGAACCTCAATATTGTTAAAATTGGTGCAATCCAGAGTGCCAACATTGGGACATTGAACTGCTCTAAGAAGTAAACATTTTCATTCTACAACAGAGGTCTGGAAAAGTATGCCATTATAACAGAATTGTTACTTTGGAAAACATGGAACCTTGAAGCATATTGGTGAATAACTTAATTTCGTGCTGCAAACACTTTGAATATATCCTGAACTCCATCAATTCAAGAGAGACTGCATGCTCTGGGACGAGGTTTGTTGGTTTAACCCCTGAACGTCACAGCGGACGTTTTTCATACCCTCTTGAAATGCTGTAACTTCAAAGTGTTTTAACTTTTGCAACCAAGGTCCAAATTTGATAAAAATTGTTGTGAAAGTTGAGCCTTGTCTTCTAGTTTGTGTGGTAAAATTTTCAGATCAATCCACAACATAATGAGTTTTTAGCAGCCAATCAAAGTTTGCAGGTTCTAATTGAGTTCACAAACTGCATTTTAGGGCTGCAACTTCGGGGGCTTGTATCTCTTTCATCCAAGGTCCAAATTCAATAAAATTTGTTGGGTTTTCTTCCCCTTGAAGTTTAGTTATTGTGGTAAAAAATTTAATGTCAATCCAAGTTGTTTTGAATTTTTGGGAGCAATTCGAAGTTCAAATCCCTACCTTTTTTGGAGAACAATAAACTTTGGCGACTTGTCATAGGAGGATTGCTCATTCACATTTATCAAAATACTCTGCAAGCTATTCTGGAAAGACCAATTTCTACATTGAAACATTGAAGTGAACAATTTGTTTGGTACCATAAGTGAAGAGAAGATTTGAAACTTTTCTACATTGAGACATTGAAGTGAACAATTTGTTTGGTACCATGAGTGAAGAGAAGATTTGAAGCTTTGCTACATTGAAACATTGAAGTGATCAATTTGTTTGGTACCATAAGTGAAGAGAAGATTTGAAGCTTTGCTACATTGAAACATTGAAGTGAACAATTTGTTTGGTACCATGAGTGAAGAGAAGATTTGAAGCTTTGCCTACCGAACTCCAACTTTTTCACAATTTCCAAAAAATTGTTGAATGATACCTGACATCATCACTTGCTCTTACGACACCAAGTGAATTATTTTTTTTGCATGGAATCTGCTTTCCACTTCAGTTGGGTATGTAGGAAGTTCTTGCTCTCATCTTCCTGGACATCCTCTCTAAAGACAAGGTATTGCATGAAAGTAGTTAGACACTCATGTCTCACTGACAGTTAATATTGTCTTGGTAACATACTGCTGGCAGTGTAGGGCAAAATCCCTTTGTGGCCAATCTTCGTTGAAAAACTCTCTGCAATACATAAAATGCAACTGGGGCAACTTCAAGATTGGAATTTGGAAAAACTTCTTGAAGAGAGATCATGTGGAAGCTGGGTCAACTACACTGATTATCATATTAGGGAGGATGCAAAAAATAGTGACATAACAAAAAAATATTTTTGTGCAATACATGGGGCACTATATGTGGTAGTATTTAAGCCACTACAGAAACTAGTATAAAGATAATCTTGAAGATAATACACCAGCAGTGTAATCTAGTTGCACACATTCTTGTAGGATGAATTTCATATAGTATGGAGATTTGCAACTAAGTTAATCCTTAAACCGCATCGAAGGGTAATCAAAAATCTCCTTGAAGCAAGGTATTCATCGTGTTGCTTGTTCAAAGTTTGTGTGATTACAACAAGCATGAGTAAATAATGAAGAGTGCTTGGACTCGGCAGCCTAAATGCAATGCTTGACAAGCCATATCTCATTGTTGAAGTGAGTCCAATAGCTAGGTTGAAACATTCTAGAAAAATACAAATTTAAAGACACTTGTTGTCAACAATTCTCTTAAGGTGGGTACACCTAAAATTGCACCTCACCTAAAAGTGTTATCTATAGTTACTGTACATTTCTGAGTTCCATTATGTACCTATTTGGCTGAAGCGTTTTTAGAAACGGATTTTGAACCTTAATAACTTTTGCATATTGTATCCAAATGCTGCGTTTTTTGGTGCATTGGAACGTGCTTTCACTTGCCAAGAAGACCATATGAAAATTTGATCAGAACAGTAATAGTTACTAGGCACAGTACCCAAAAGTGGCACTTTTAGGTGTACCCACCTTATATCTGTTGTGTTAAGGGCTAAGCTGCTCATGATGAAGGTCAGATGCGTCTCTTTGGAAGTATTATGTTTCAATGATAGGTTTGTGTCAGTGTGTCTGCTTTATCAAACCCTGCCTCAGGTTCTCCACACAGTCTAGTGAGGTATGTAGCTCTATACCAGGAGCTCTTGTGAATGTGTGGCCTGGGTTATTAAGGAAAGCGTCCTGTACAACATGCATACATTTCCATAATCAGTCATGTACCCAGACTGTAGATGGCACTTTCAGAAACACACTTTGACTGTTAACCCTTAAACGACGCCGAAGCCATTCCGTGGCCTTTGGATGACTGCAAGGGACCAGAGGAGGAGCTGAACAGTAGTTTTTTCATCCGTATTCTTTTTAATGCCCTTGCATGTTGAGTTACGAAGAGTGTCCAACTGAGTTTTTTGTCTGGCTGATGTTTGATTTCATGTGGTTGAGAAGTAATTACCAAAAACGGATGGCAAAATTTGTTGTTTTAGTGTATTTTGAGAAATTGAGTAAATTTAAAATTTCTCCTTGAAAATGACATTTTTTGAATTTGAGCCCAACTAACAAAATGAAGGTCCTCACTTCTAGTTTCTACTGCAATTGGAATTTTGGAAAAATTCGTAAAATCGAATGTTCTATAGCAATTTGAATTTTGGCTGCATTTTTAATGTCCACTGCAGCCTAGAAATAGGTGTACACGGAAGTTGAGTTTACACCATAATGTTTGTCACTATAATGTACACACATGGTGAAATTTTCAGATTTTTTGAGATTATTTTCTATTTTCTATTATTTTTTCTTCACTTTTTCTTCAAAAACTGTCATGAAAATCAATTTTCCTCAAAAAAATCTGAAATTTCTGTGAAGTATAGAAGAGATGTACTTTCATCTCTGAAAAATAAAAATAAAATTTTCCAGACATGACTGGTTCTAAAACGGTAACAAATTGTGTGACGGGAGAGGAGTCTTCAAACCAGTGGTCATAGGCCCGTCGTTTAGGGGTTAATAACTTTTGCATACGGTATCCAAATCCACTGTTCTTTGGTGCGTTGGAACATGCTTTCACTCACCAACAAGACTGTAAGAAAATCTGAACAGCATAATAACAGGAATTAGGCACAGTATGAAAAACTGGCGCTTTTGGGTGTATCCACCTTAGTGGGCTCGTAAAGATGCTTCAACTTTCCTGGCAAAGTTTCAAAAGGGGACTCTCATCTAGCTAGTAAGTTACTACAAGGAAATGGGACAAACCTTTGTTGGGCTCAGATGCTGTAACTTAAACTGTACTGCTGCTCATGCCAGTCAGGGAATTTGGGGGACTTCCAAATTTGATCATCCCAGGTAAAAAACAAAACACATCAATTTGTGCATTTTCCGGTGGAAGGTGAAAATTCGGAGGAGCACATATGCTGGTTCTCCCTGAACCTGGAAATGAGAAGTATCTTGATCCACTCCCACTTGTTGGTGCACCTGAATCAATTCCCGCAGTTGCCATTGCATTGCCATTCATGATCAACATGACTTTTTTTCTTCATTTTCTACAAAGTGCCAAAGTGGCAATGTAAAATGCTGTCAGTAATGGTGCTCCGAATTCAACATCCATCCACAACTTGGACAGAAAATATCACATTAGCACATATCAGGCATCCATAATTCTGTTTTCATACACAATCTAGTGATTTCATCCATTTTTTAATTTTTTTTTAATTCAAAGGTTTTCTTGGCAAAGAACATAACATTCAAAAGCAAGAGAGCAAACTGCCTTTTGCTCTACTAGAAGTAAATTGCAGAATTCCATCCCTGACAAGTTTGGTTTGAAATTTCAGTTTCATTGAAGCCTTGAGAGCAGGCTGAATATTAGTTCACTGAACTGAATTAACTCGCCTCAGAGACAATTAACATCCAATTAGGCATGCCCAGCTGAATTTCAGAACTTGCATACCCTGCCATGCCTACCTGCACAAATGAAAATGAAAATCAGTAGTTCCTGATTGTGACGAAATGATGTGGAATATTCCACATAATTCTGTCAAGAATGAGGCAGTCTGCTCTCCTGCTACTGAATGTTATAAACTTCACGGTTTGTTGCCATTTTTTAGCCAAATCATTATTTTTGAGTCTGTGTAATTTGGCACCAAAAAGAGTTTAAAACTAAAGCTTTGATGAAGAGTTGGTGAAGGAGCATTATGAATTTTTAAACTTTAAAAATAGTTTGTAAATGCTTTGAATTTCTTTTACTTTGTATTTCAAATTGGAACTAGATGTAGTTTTATTTATTCATAGCACAATTGTGCTAATGATGTCATGGAAAAAGAGTGAGTTCAACCTGACTAAAAGCAAAGGCCTTAGCTCAATGAGGATGTTAAGGACTAACTAAAAGAATTTGATGAATGACTTTCAAGGAACTATAGAAACAAAGATTGCACCTTTAAAATCATTTATGAGAATTTTTTTGGGGTCAAATACCTTAATGATAGAATTCCTAATACTAGCAAGCTTGAGGCAATGTAGAAAAAGTCAAGAAAAAAATACATTTTCATAAGGGCATTATGTGACTTGGAAAATTTTGATGCATGGCTAGAATTTTTTACTCTTTATTTTGCCCTAGAAGCAAGAGGCCATAAAGAACAAGTTTTTTTCAAGGCCAATGACACCTTTGAAAATTGAGAAGACATAGGAATTGAATGTCACTTTACAATCAAAATTTTAAGTCCAAGCGAAAGAATGATTCTCTATCTTGGCAATTAATGTGTACAAAATTTTCATCACTGGGATTCTGTGTCAAGCCCACCTCAAAATGAAATCTTGAGGGAAATTGGGCCAAAATGCACATAAAAAATCATAAAAAAGAACTTACATTCTAACCTACTTGAATTCAAAAACTGCACTAAAATTGTAAATTATAGTAAACACTTTGAGAATCCCTCTTCCTTTGCACAACCTCTACATGCCAACCTTTCAAAAACAAGTCATGAATCTTGAGTGATTTTCTCAGAAGATTTTCTCTAAAGTTTCTAAAACTGAGTATAAAAAGACCTTATGTTACCATATAATTCTTGAACATTATCCATGAATAAACTCTAAATTTTTATAGTTTATCTTCCAACAATAGTGTGTAACTTTTAAAACCCCATAATGCGAGTAACACCAATTCATGGCTTTTGGATGATTAGAAGGTGATTTGTCTAGAAAGCATTTTTTCATCCATTTTTTTCTTGTTGACTTTTCATGGAGGGTTATGAAGAGTACCTAATTGAATTTGTAGTCTTTCTTATATTTGTCTTCATATGGATGAGAAGCTAGTAAAACAAATAAATCACAAAATATGCCACTTTAGTGTATTTATGGCAAATTTTGTTAAAATGGTGGTATTCTATATGCCAAATACTAGCCCGTACTAGTATTTAGGACTAGTATAGATTTTCAAAATTTATGACAATTTTAGATTTCAAACTGTGTAGTTTGAATTGTAAAAAGTGTCAAACTAATACATTAGATGAAATTTGAGGCCTCTGAAGGGCCATTTCAAGTCTGTATCCAAAACAGTCCTTAAAATGGCTAATTGTTGTTGGCCCAATATTTACCAAAAAAGAAAGAAAAAAAAGAATTTCTTTTGGTCCTAAAATGAAAAAAGAAGTAAAAAAAATTCAAATTTTTTTTTATGATGTGGCACAATCGCGACAACATCAAATTCTTGCAATTCTACAATTTTGCATTTTTAGGCTGTGGGAACTTGCAATCTCTTGGAGGCCTCAAATTTCATCTAATGGAATATCGCTGCATTTTATCGAAATTTGCCATATTTTGAGAAGTTGCAAGTTCTTGTTTTAAACCTCAAAATTTCTCAATAAAAATGATGTTTTTTGAGTTTGAGCCCAACTCACAAATGAAGTTCATCTACTCTAATTTCTACTCCAATTTGAATTTTGAAAAAATTCCTAAAATTCTTTTTTTTTTTCATTGCCATTTGAACTTTGAATGCATTTTCAATGTTTATCAAATTCTAATTATAGGATGACATAGAAATTTAGTTTATATTATGATGTTGTTTAGTATAATATACACACATGGTGAAATTTTCAGATTTTTTGAAATAATTTTCTTTTTGATGTGATTTTTCTTCACTTTTTCTTAAAAAATTCTAAAAAATTCGCAAAAAAAAATCTAAATTAAAGCAAGAATTTTTTTGTGAAATATAGAAGACATGCAATTTAATTTCTTAAAAATAAATATAAAAAATTTCATACATATCTAGTTCAAAAATGGCAACAAACTAAGTGATTGGCAATGAAGCTGTAAATTGGTGGTTATAGGACCATCCTTTAAGAGTTAATCCTTAAACATCAAGGCAAAAAATTTGTGTTCAATGAAAGACAAAGAATCTTCCCTTGTAGGACTTAACTGCAAATATTCATCCTTGGTAATAGGGGTGGAAAGTGGAGATCTTCTACAATAATTTAATCCCTAAATGACCAACTTTGCTATATTTGGCAACATAGAGATTTTAGACAAGTACGTGTGACTAGAGATTTTTATATTTTGGGCCCAAATTTTAATAGAAGGTGGAGACAAGGAATATCTTTGATGTGTACCAAAAATCAAGACATTTGGAAATATGAGTAAAAAGTTATGGCCTAATATGTAACTTTTTTCTGTAAATGGGCAATCCAAGCAAATTGGAAGAAATGAGTTTATTGAAAAAGATTAATTTGAAATTATTTTTCTTCATTTATGTATGTATGGACAATTTTGAATCATTCCATTTTGATCAATGAGTCAAATTAAAGTTATGAGGAGTTTTTGTTTGTGGGTAATTATGGATTGTCTAATCTAAAATAAACTTTGAAGTCCTTTATTTTATTCAATTTTCAATATTTAAAAAATAATTAAATCATAGGATGTATATTTTTTATTAAAACATTCCATCCATTGGAATTGGCATTTTTCAGTTCCATTAATAAATTCTTAACAATATTGTGTTTTGGATCATTTGCTACTTCTTTGTGCTTACTATTTTTTTCCTATATGTTGTACAATTCCAAATGATTTGAAATTTTTTAGGCAAGTATCCTACTTGAACTAAACAATTAATCCAAAGAAGAACAACCATTTTGGACCATTTCATATGATTTTTGCCTTCTAAAGTGCAACTTACCTATTTTCCACAAGGCGAAAAAAATGATTTTTGAGTATTCAAACATTAATATCTTGCAATCTGTAAGGTGGAAAACTCTGAAATTTTTTCCCCATGTTCTCAAACCAATTTATTGAAAGTTTTCATGATTACAAATTTCAAAAAATGTTTTAAGAAAAAATTGATATTGATATTAGAAATGACAGTGTTTGACAGTTTTTTGAAGTAAACGTAGTCAAGGAATTTAAGGGATAAATTCCAATAAGTATATTTGGCTTCTCAAAGTAAATGATGTCACACGTTGTCAAAATGCATGATTTCCATGGCCACCAATCCATCATTCGAGGATTAATTTCTATTCAAGAAGAATGAGGAACGGATTGATCCCTCAATTGATAGGTTCTTCGTTGCAACTATTGGTGCTTCATGATGTTCATTATCACACACACAAAAAAAAAGTCTCGCCATCACTTGCATTTCATACTCAAAATTTGTGCGAAGTAAGTTATAGTATCACATTTCTATGATAAAGTATATATATATATATTTGGCAGTTCCTTAATCTCTATGAGTGAATTCATGGATCAAGTTGTTGTTTTTATTAAACTTAATTTCATAGATATAAATTATTTCATTGGTGTAATGAAATTTGCAAATTATAAATCTTAAGAATTTTAAAAAACAACTACTCGATTAGGATACAAGTTCCTTGCAAGTCATAATTTTTTAGCTATATGGTAATTCAAATGACAGATACATTCCATATTAAAAATTGATTGTCTTGAAGGTAGAGCATTCCTTTAGTATTGCAAATTTGCATGCTCTTGTAAGGTAAATCTCGATAGAAGCGTATGAAAAAGCATTTAACCCCTAAAGGTCCAAAGTGTTTTTTTTGGCAATATAGCAATTTTGGGCAGGTACATATGACTAGAGTTTTTGATATTTTGGAACCAAACTTTAATAGAAGGTGTGGACGAGGAGTATCTTCAAAGCCCAATAATTTTGTGACTTTTGATTGCATGGTTGAAAAATTATCGCATGATATGTTGTTTGTTTCTCAACTTGGGCAATTTGGGCAGATTTTTAAAAATCACTTTTTTTGGAAATAAAAATTTGAAATTGATTTTATAGATTTATATATACATGGAAAGTTATGAATCATTCCATTTGGATTAATGAGTCAAAAGTTATGAAGAATTTTAGTTTTCAAGTAGTTATCAATTCTCTACTCTAAAAAAACTTTGAAGTCCTTTATTTTACTCAATTTTCAACATTTTTGAAAAAAAAAAAAATAGGTGTAGATTGTTTATTACAACATTTGAACCATTGGGATTGTCATTTTTCAATTCAACAAATAAATTATTAATATTTTAGTATTTTGAATCATTCTCTACTTCTTTCTACTTACTATTTTTTGTGTACATGTTGTACAATTCCAAATGATTTGATAATTTTCAAGCATGTAGCCAACTTGAATTGAAGAATGAATCCAAAAATTACAACCATTTTGAAATAAAATTCATACAAATGTGGCCTTCTAAATCGCAGTTGCCAGGATTTTTGCAGTAGTAAGAAAAGGACTTTTGCAACTTCAAACACTATTATCTTGCAATCTACATGGCAAAACTTTCTGAAATTTCTTCTACATATTCTTGAACTAGTGCACTAAAAGATCCTATGGTTACATTATTCCAAAAATGTTTTTTTTTCTAAAATTTGATAATTGTCTTAGAAATGACAGTTTGGGAGTAGTTTTGGTGAAAACATAGTCAAAAACCTTTAGAGGTTAAATAGAATTCTTATTATCATGTTGCTTTAAATTTATTTAGTCTTGTAGGAAATTGAAAGATGATTCCAAGGCCTCTCTTGGTCCAACTTTAAAACATTGTAAGAGTAATTACAAATTTCAAAGTATCAATGTACTTTAGAAACAAATATCCCTACTTTGGAATTAAAAGTTTATTACTTTACTTCAACAAGTCTTTTCTTCCATTTGCTAAGAAACTCATATTATTCTTTTGTTCAATTTTCAATGAGTTTTTGCATCATTGCAATGACACTTGCAGGTTCTCTTAGGTACTTTAACCCCTAAAGGACCAAGGCCTTTTTTTCTGTTAGAAACCTCTCAAAACTGCCATTTCTGTTGCATTCACCCAAGAAAACAAAAGAAAATAATTTTTTAAGAATCTAACCTTTGGATCTTGTACTTAAATTGATTGAGATCATGTGGTAAAAATTTCATGAAGTTTGACCATATAGATTAGAAGATATGAGCATTCAAAGTTGGAAATACAATTTTTTTTGAATTGTGGACTGCAATTTTAGATGACTTCAAATGCCGTTTGTTGAACTTTTTTGCACTATAGACTTTGAATTAAAAAATTTTGTGTTTAATAATTGAGTTGAGAGTCTAATAAAAAAATTTACACAAAAAACACTTGATTTTCATTCTTTAAAAAATTGTTAAGTAGATGTAGGTCCAAGATTTAAAGAAAAACTAAATGGTTAATAACTCTAAGGTGGGATTGAAATACAATAATCCCAGTGGTGAGATTGTTCTAGCAAGTAAACATAACCTTGTCCAACAATTTTTTTTGAAAAAATGTGAAAATTCCATTTAGAAATGAATCCTATAGGTTATTTTCTTGAGAAATTGTTTAGATTGCCCGAGAAATAAGATTGTCCATAACTTTCTCATTATAAGTCCAAATAGAATGAATCAAAGCTTCACATGTAGGAAAAAATATATTATTTCAGAAGAAAAAAAAAATTTAATTAAGCTTTGAATTTTTGCAAAAAAAAATTGCCCGCCGAACGAAAATTTGGGCTTTTTGTCGTATAACATATGCTCCCGGTCACCAGTTGCAATAAAAATTACATTCCCACAAAGCTAATCAGTTTTTCTATCTTATAAGAAAGTTTCAAAAGGTTTCACCAAAAATTGAAGTCTATGGAACCTGCTCGAACTCCAAATTGTCCCCCAATGGGACAATGGTCCTTTAGGGGTTAATTTGGCAACATAACCTCAATTGCTTTGGACTATTGGTTTAGACTAAGCATCCAACTAGGTGTGAAAGGAGGTAAGTGTCTTCATAGGTGGATTTGTATTTAGTGCTAACATAGAAGAATGTCAATTTGGTGAAATTAGAGCTATTCCAATAATTTAGCATGTTTCAAAACTAGTGGCCTAAAACATAAATCCATACCTATCTTCATTGTTTTGTGGACTAAAACTACACCTTTGTGAATACATATATACAATTCTTGACTCCACGATTGCTCCAATTTAATATCAAAATTGGAGTTGAAGGCACACTACTAGAAAAATGAGATTTGTTGAAGTGTGAAGATTTTGCTCAAAACCATTTTTTCATTATTATATTACTTTAAATGAAATGAAATGGGGGGCCTTTTTGGTGCCAGATTGCATAAGAAAAAAATAATTTGGCTAAAAAAATGGCAAGAAATTGTAAGTAATATTGCCATAAAACTTCAAACTATAAAAAATCTTGGATGAAATTGCCAAATTGTGGATGAAAATCTAATTATAGACATGTAATATTTATGAATTGATATTTTCTATCCAATAATTATATAGATGAATGTTGAAATTTGGAGCACTGCTATAACATTTTATATTGGCACTTTGGCACTTTATAAAAAATGAAAACAAAACAAAACAAAACAAAAACTTGATGAGTACTGCATAGATAAGGTAAGTCTACCTATGGCATGCAAAATGCTAGCCAGCCCATTAAGGTGGGTGCACCCAAAAGTGCCAAGAATTGGGATGTGGATACTTTTAGAGTTTAATAGTGAAAACTGAATTGAAGAAATGAAAGAGAAGTTCAAAGGGGGATTGGAATTGCAGTAAAAAAATTTATTTTTCAAAATATGACATTACACAGTAGGGATTAGAAGTTTTGGCAATAAAGTGATTGAAAGCGCTTGTAGGTTGCACCAAAAAGGATCTACAGCATTGAAGAAGTTGCACACCAAAGCAAGGTGTTTTTTTTGCACTGCAGATGAACACAAAACAGCCTTGCATGCCCTCCCAGCAGAGGGTAATATTTGGAGGGGGCCACAGACAGTGACAAATGCTGTCGAATCAAATTTCGAATCTGGCAATAAATTGCCAGAAAAAAAAAACTGCGCCAAAGGTGGCACTTGTATAAGAGAGAGAGGAATAAACTACTCCAATAATTGAAGATAGTTGTGTGGCCCATAGAACAGGTGGCACTGAAAAGGCTTGTCAAACCTCTTCTCTAGTTAGCTTTGAAGTTTTACATGTGTTCATTTCTGCTCTTATTACCATATCATTCTTCTGTCATCTTAATCATGTTCATTAAGAACCATATTAAGAGTTGTACAGAGTCTAAAATACTCAATTGTAATCAATAACCACAATATACCAATCACTGACAACTTCTATCTTCAGTGAAAACCATTTTAGGACATTTTGAGGTGGTGGTTTTAGACACTGCACGATTTTGGGTGTACCCACTATACAAGCAAAAATATTTTAGTGGTGCACATTTCAGATTGGGATATGGATGCCATTAATACAATTTCACCTGTGATGGTGTGATGGGTTAGATGACATTTTGCTTGTCATACATAGAGTTACCTTAACAGGCAAATCAAAGAAATATATATATGAACAAACAATAATATATGCAGTCATCACATGATGGCCGGCCTGAACAAAAGGAGAAACTCATTCATTGTCCTGGCTGCCAGAAGGTTGGAAATGGTGGGTTGGTCCCCAAGTTCAACAGCAACAATGATATGCAGTAAGTTAAAAAATTCCCTTTTGCATGATGAACAACCTTCGAACCAAAGATTGAATTTGGCCTCGAGGCCAATGTCGAAGGTGCACGGGCCATTGTCTCTTTCTTTCGCCCTAGCAATGGATCAAAAGCAGAATATTTGCTAAACATCTGCACTACTATGCTCATCCTCAAAGGCACCGTGAGACAAGCTTCTCGATCGCAGAGCTAGGGGTACACAGGAGTTTCCATTCGCCCTTTTCATTTTTCTTTTTAATATTTTCTTTTGTTTTATTACCTTTATTTGGGGTTTTCCTTTTAGGTTTTATTTTGTTTTATTTCGGGTTTTCCTTTTAGGTGGCATGGAGCAGAACACTTTACATGTGGAATTGATAAGAAGATGCAATGAGGATCTAATCATTCAGGACCTGCAGATTGAATGAACCACACGGTGCTTTTCATCATGAGGGAAGAGGGAAGAGGGCCTCTATGAAAGGTCTCTGATTCTGGTCCGAAATTTGGTGGATGATGGTGGAGAGCTATCCAAATCAAATGGCATGATTGTGGGTTTGAAACTTGGCAGTAGTAGGCAATTTACTTGGTGTGAAAGAAGCCCCTCTTTTTGACGGAAATCCTTGCAATGTGTTCTTCAATACACTTGTTTCAAAAAAAAGAAAAAAGAAAGAAAAAAAAGGTCTTTGATTCAAATAATATTCTCACTAGCATTGCCAAACGTGAATGAGAAAACATAACATTTGGTAGACTTCTTCTCTATTGCCTTTTCTTGCTCATCACATTGAGCCTCCTATTGTCCACTTAGGCATTTAGCTAAGGTGGGTACACCTAAAAAAGCCACTTTTTAATACTGCGCCTAGTAACTATTACTAGTCTGGAAAAAAAAATCATATAGTCTTCTTGGCAAGTGAAAGCACGTTCCAATGCACCAAAAAACGCAGCATTTGGATACAATATGCAAAAGTTATTAAGGTTCAAAGTCTGTTTTTAAAACCACTCCAGCCAATTAGGTACATAATGGAATTCAAAAATGTACAACAACTATAGATGGCACTTTTAGGTGAGGTGCAATTTTGGGTGTACCCACCTTATGGAAGGATGTAGAATATTCTATACCTTTTATTGTAGATTCAAGGTAGTGATAGTGCATGCTATTGAATGTTATGAAAGAAGAGCAATGGAAGATTTGAACATGTGTGACTGAATGTAGGGATATTTCTATCGGTATTCAACTTGATGGGGAACTTGCTTTTATAAGCAAGACTTGGAGCTCTTTAGACTAGAATTTTCAATTAGACAATATTAACTTATAAATGCCCAAGGCCTTTTATGAAGGTAGTGGAGTTTGCTCAAAACGAAACAAAAGATTAAAGTTTTGATAAGTGTTATCAATTAAAATTTTCTCTTACCATTAATCATATGAATTCAAATTAGGCATGTTATGAATTGTGTGGAAATAGAAAACACAACAATATTACTTTTAGATTGAAAAATAATAATGCTTGGTTAAGTAGGTGTTTATATCGTTAAAGATTTGAAGTCTTTCAATATACTTTTACATTTCAAATCTAAAATAAAGGTCATGAAAAAATATGACGTTGAAGGGCATAACATGCATAACTATAATTGATTTACAACTTTTCAAAACCTACTATAAATTTTTAAATGAATATTTGATTTGAATTTCCTACCAAGATCTAATATCTTTGAAACTTATCCTCCAAAGCTTCTAATGCTTAATACATCAAAATTGGCAATAGACACTTGTGCACATAATCTTCAATGAAAAAATGATTAAAAAAATTAATTCAAAATTAGACATTTTTTTGCTCAAATTAAACTATGAAGGATTCAAGTCAAACAAAAAATTACTAAAAATAGTAATTCAAAAAGATTTCTTCAAACTTTAAAGTTTAATTGAAAACAAAGTACATTGCCCTAGGCATTTAGAAGTTAAAATCCTTCAAAAATCATCATAAAAAAATTATATTCATGATTGGAGGTATTAAGGAATTTCTATGCATGAAACTATCATAGAAAGCCTTTTGAAGCTTCTTTAATCACAATTAGTACAAGGCTTGGCACTAGTATCTCCATTGTCCAGTTTGTGAGTGAGTTTATATTAAGATTCAAATTTATTCTCCAAATGATCCAATGCTTTCTACAAAATGAAACAAAAAATTATACTTTGTACTTTCATTGGTCTTTATGGATCATCAAGGGGATTGCTACTAGTACAAAACACACACCTTTAGATTAAGCTTTAAGGCACATATTCACTATTAGTTGAAGAGAGCAAGAAGAATAGAAAGTGGAAGAGATGGTCATGAAATTGTGTTCTATAGTGTTGTTGACATAGACTTGCTAGACTACATCTAAGTATTAGGGAAGTGAATAAAATTATGAAGCACCTAACTGTGTTGTAGTAGGTAACCACATTCAGGCTTGTCTAGAATTGAGGGTCATTGCAAGAAACATTGTGCAAAAAGCGTAGCATTTTCAATAGTATTTTTTTTTTCCAACAGTACTTTAAAATTAGAAAAAAAAGTTTTTAAAAAAGTGAAAAATATGTTTCATGTATGAAACTTTAAGAACAAGGTACCCTAGAAAGGAAAGGCATAGGAAAAATCTCTAAGTAGGAAAACCAGAAAAGTGCAAAATCTCATGAAAATTAGTACTTCCACATTTTAATTTGTAAAAAATAGGAAAATGAATTTTTAAGAAAACTAAAAATTGGACATTTGAGTAAAGTTTATTTTGATGAGATTTGACCAAAAGAATGATCTTAGAACCATCATCAATGTTCAAAAATTGCGTGCCACGAGAAAAAATTTGTACTCATGTGGAGGACACAAAATAACATATTTTTAGATTTCATTTGGAATTGATAGGTTTTACACCTATTCAAATATACCATGAAAGTTTTGTCTTCGAATCATTAAATTTAGACACTGCAAACGTGATGATAACCATAAACTACACCATGTGACAGCTCAACAAAAATGATTTTAAAATATAAAATGATTTTTTTTAATTTATGAAAAATAAGGGATCTAATAAAATTCAAGTTAGGTATGTTCAATAAAAATTTCATGTTCATTGGACTTAATCTCCAAAAGTTATAGTGGAAAACATAAAAGTGGTTCACATTGTGACGCGAAATAGGACCGGTGTTTCTTGCAATGACCCTTGACGGTCATGCTCTAGATGTATTGTTACTTTATGTAAGCAAAAATGTAATGACTTTGTTATTATATATCTTAAATGCAACTCTACTACTATAAGTGACTATTTATCCACCTACGGCAAACAATCTAGCACAACGAAGTTCATCAAGTTCTTTGCTAATTTGTTGATTTTTTAAACTATGGATGCCTAAGCATTGTCCATTTTGCCTTCCAAGAAATTGAGCTTTTCATGATAGTGTAAGTGAAATTATGTGGGAAAATCACCCAACATGCAACTCAAAATAGGAATTACAAGTGTATTAATTGATTAAGTAAGCCACAATGATATTTTTATATAATATGGTTTAGACTTCAAACAACAATTTTCTCTTGTAGAATTTTTTATTCCATTTCCGAAAATATAAGACTCAATCCTAATGGACTTTCTTAGCAAAAGTTATGGGCAGATGAAGTTTGACTACTAATTGATTATTTAAACTTCATCCACAATTTTCTTCTAAACTACAACTTCAAATTGACATTGGATTTCACCTAAATTCTCTAGATGTTTAAGTCTTTATGAGTTTTGACCTTTTCCCTAGTTTGTGGTTTTTACTAATTTTCATTCAATTTGTATTCTAAACTTCCTCCATGCATATCTTTCTCATTTTAAGTTGGAATTCTCAATGTAAGATGTTTCTAGAAAGCTCTCAATGTCTACTTTAAGGATATGATCTAAGATTTGATCTGACACTTCAACTAGGTAGTTTAACTTCACACTTAGCCTTAGCCTTAATTAATTAATACTACGTACTAATTATGGGTTTTTGAATAGAAATAGAGAGGTTTAGTTACATACTTTGAAGGCCAATTTGTCATATCAGAATGTAGCTACCAATCTGTGATTTTCTTCTTGAGCCATCTTCATCATAGTTTTTATTGCATTTTTTGGTGTTTACAATATTTTTTCAAAGTAGACTAATTTTCTATTCTTCTAATCTTTTATTTGCACCTTCCACCCTTCCTATTTAGAATTTTCTAAGTATTGACTTTCAATACAATAGAATTTCTTGCCTCTACTTTATCATTTAGTTGACTAAATGGCATTCTTTCATTTTGTCAACGATTTCGACTACTTTTAAAAAAAAATATCCAATGCAACTTCCTAATTTTCCTTCCCTACTAATCCTCCTTACTTCAATTAAACCTCATCATTCTTGGTATCTAAGTTGTAGATAGTTGAGCTTTGAGAAGCTTGAGAGAGTTAAGAGGTTTGAGATGATTGCTAGTTTGTATGATTTTATAAACAAAATTTTCTTTGCTCCTCTTCCTCCACTTCTTCCACTACTTCTCTTTATCTTCTTCTAATTTTCTTCTACTCTTCCCTTTCCTACTAGATGTATTCTACAATTTTTACAAACATCAAACTATCAATTCTATGCGGAAAACCAACTATTTGTTGTGGCAATTTCCCAATTTGTGAAAGACCCCCATGACCGTTAGCCGCAGTTTGGCCTAGCCTTTGGCCCCTACCAGAGCAAATAGACGACCTGCTGGGGAGCCAGAAGAGGGTGGCTGAGGTGATTGGTTGTGTTTTTATTTATTTTTTAATTTTTAATTTTAATTTGTCAGTTTCTTAAACACTAATTATTAGTTATTATTTACATTATTTATATTTTGTTTTATTTTTAATTAATGAACTGATTAATTTTTTTCTCCATCATTTTAAAAAAAAACTCAAAACTTTATCTCACAATTTCTCTCCCAACTTTTTCCCCAAATCTTTTTAAGACACTTTTTTCTCCAAAATTTGGGGCACTCCTCTCTCCCAAACCACTCTAATAATTCTCAAAACTGCGGAGCTCAAAGCTCTGTCATCTCTTGGGAAACACACCAAATTCTATTAAATCAAAAACTATCAGAGCCATAGTTGTACCGTCTCTCCGAAAACTACGAGAATACTAAATAAAATCCCCAAAGTTTCCTTCAAATATCAACAAAACTCACATATAACACAGTGAAGCATGTATGTTAGATTGTTACTACAACCACATGTTCGTACGATACACAATATACAACAAGTTAGTACAACCAAAACACATGTTCTAGGGAGTTCCTCCCATAGGGAATTTCCACTTAGAAATGCATAAACTTAAACACATAAACCAAAGGTCCCCCGAAGCGGCATCATTAAGGAACAAACAAGGCTAATGTCCAAGGTTTGTACAACATTCACAAGAAGTCCAAAAAATTTAATGAACTCAAAAATTAGTACAAAACAAGTGTCAAATACACACAAATAAGTTAGTGAACTTGAAGAAACTTCAAAGTCCTTCAAATCTACACAAAAACACAATTTTGGAGCTTGAAATGCTTTAAAAATCACATGTTTAACAACTTAGTTCAAACTTGGTCAAAAATCCAATTTAACCCCTAAAGCCCTAAACTGCGTTTTTTGGCAACATAGAAATTTTGGGCAGCTCACTACGAATGGAGTTTTTATTTGTTTTCTTTGAAATTTTTATAGAACATGTGTTCAAGGAGTAGCTTTAAGGCCCAACAATTTTCATAACTTTTGACTACACAATTTAAAAGTTATGGCATGATATGTTGTTTCCTTTTAACTACGAGCAACCTAGGCAACAAAAAAAACTTCTTTAAAAATTGTTTTTTTAAGAAATTAAAATTTGAAATAGATTTATTAGATTTTTATCTATGTGGAAAGATTTGAATAATTCCATTTCAATAAATGAGTCAAAATTGATTAGGAATCTCAATTTAGGGTAGTTTGTGGGTAATTATAGAATTTCTACTCTACAAAAAGTTTGAAATTATTTATTTAACTCAATTTTTAATATTTTTGAAAAAAAACTAAAAAATTGGGTGAATATTGTTTATTAAAATATTTTTACCATTGGAATTGTGATTTCTCATTTTTATGAATAAATTGTTCACAATTTAGTATTTTCAAGCATTTTCTACTTCTTTCTACTTATTATTTTTTTCCTACATGTTGTACAATTCCAAATGATTTGAAATTTTTTGACCATATAGCCAACTTGACTTGTAAAATGAATTCAAAGAGTAACCATCATTTTGAGTATTTTTTCATACAAATGTGACCTTGTGAAGTGCAGCTGCCCGAATTTTTGCAGGGATAAAAAAAGGATTTTTGCTAGTTCAAATGTTAATATCTTGCAATCCACGTGGTGGAAATTTCTGAAATTTTTTCCACATCTTTTCAAACCACTTAACTGAAAGATCCTATAGTTAAATATGTCAAAAAATGTTTTGTTTTTTTAAAATTCACTTGTATGAGAAATCACAGTTTTGTAGTGATTTTGGTGGAAACATAGTCAAAAACCTTTAGGGGTGAATGAACCAATGTGTTGATATGCCAAAAAATGACTACAAGAGGAGTTTTGAGAGAAGAATGGGTCCCATTTATAACTTCTAGGGACACCCACTTCTTATCATTTTCTTGTGGTAATCTTGTCACTTAGGATTTTCATCCTAATCCTACCAATTTTGACTCTTTACACTAGTTTATTTTTTAACTTTTGAAGATTAACTCCAAATCACAACCAATTGTGCCATTGGCTTTAAAGTTTTTATGACCATTTTTAGACTTGAAAATAAATCCCATCCCTTTTTTTACACTCAAAACTCAACAAATCCTAGTGCCAACTTAACAACCAAAAAAGGTAAAAATTCAACTTTCGGAAGTTGATTTTTTTGGGAAAAATAACTAGCCAAGGATCTTTTGTACGTATAAGGGAGTAAGAAAGACCTAACTTGAACCTCATTCCAATTCTATATGCTCCAAAAACACTAATCAAACTCTATTGTAATCATTGATTTTGCAGGTATTTGGAGAATCTTATCAGTTTGGGTATTTTCTAGCTATTGAATTGTCCTATAACTTGTTGGAGCTTTTTATTAATTCCTCACTACATGAAGAATCATATATGATTGCGCAAAAATTTTAGGCTCAAGTTTGAATGGGCAGATAAATTCCTTTGACTATTTTGGAGGGTTTTTTTAGACAATTTTTACTTTTTTAGTGTTAATTGTTGAAAACTTTCATTTTTCATAGGAAAAAAGTAAATATTTGATTATTGAGGAGTTCTTCAAAGGCATGTATGTAACATTAGTGGAGAATAAAGCTTGTCAATTTTACTTCATTTTTCGCTTTAGTCCACAACTTGCCAATTTCACTCGATTTGAGATCTAAGAAATTGAACTCATCCAAATGCTTTGAAAATGGTCCCAATAAAAAGAATAATGTATTTTCATGATTTTCACCATTGAAATTTCAACATGCAAGTGTTGATTTGAAGATTTTTGCAATTTTCAGTTATAGAAAATTTTTGTATTACAACAATTACAAGGTGGATTGTGTAATGAATTGGATAGCTTTTCAAGTGAAATTAAGTTTTTTGAAAGTACTTTTAGTGTACTAACACTATTTGTATTTTTTCATGTCACCATTAATCCAAAAAAATTTAATATACAAATTTCTAAAACATTTGAGTTATTTGTAAAGTACATTAAACCGGGGTTTAAACCCATGAGTTTTGTGAAAAAGCCAGTTGAGTTTAAAAAGTTGAAATAAAAGTGGGTATGAAACTTATTTTTCCATCAAAATGGTGCCTAAAAAATTTTGGTCCCCACTTTTGAAGTCATGTGACATAAGTATTTTGCAAAAAGTTTGACGCTTCAACAATAGTTGCCTTCTCAACTTCAAAAAAAGTCATGCCCAAAGTGGGGGGGACTTTACAAATAACTCAATTGTGGGGGAGAAATAGTATACTAAAAATAGAAAACACACATTCTTCTTGTTATAATTTTGCAATTCGTTTGTAATTTTGCACCCAAAATTGGTCTACAAACTAATATGTAAGTTCTTAAAACATCTATGTGGTTGGATTTTGAATTTTTTTTTCTTACTTTGTTGGAGATTATTAGAAGCTAGTGCTCTTTTTTCATAAGAAAAACACACTTGCCAAGGCTTAGGCACTTAGGAATTAATATAAAAGAAGGTACTTTAATTTAGTGAGATTTTAGTGCAATCTAGATAATTTCTATGAATTTCTCATTAGAAGTTAGAGTAGTTGACTGTTTGAAGAGGCATCTTCTAAATATAAAAAAATTCCAAATATTTTTGTAGGACCTTCCATGGAATTCAACAAAAAATGTGTAATGCCATGTCTGGACTCTATACCACTATCAAAGGAGAGTAAATTCTGCACCATCCTTCAATTATTGGGTTCTAATGAATCTTTAACACAAAGAAGAATCTTGGACAAGCAACTTCACTATTAAGTTCCTAGTTTGATTTCAACCCTAAAACACCATCCTTTGACTATAGATTCCCTTTATTGTTCCATTGTGATGTTTTCCAACTTGTAGGTTAACCCCTAAAGGTTTTTGACTATGTTTTCACCAAAAATGCTCCAAAATTGCCATTTCTAAAGCAAGTACAAAATTTCAGAAAAAACAAACATCTTTGAACATTTGTAACCATAGGATCTTGTATTACACTAGCTCAAGAAGATGTGGAAAAAATTTCAAAAATTTCCCCAGTGTAGATTGCAAGATATTAGTGTTTGAATTGCCAAAGAACCATTTTTTGATCCTACAAAAATCCGGGCAGCTGCACTTCAGTAGCTCACATTTATATGAAAAAATATCCAAAATGTTTGTAACTCTTTGGATTCATCCTTCAATTCAAGTTGGCTACATGCTTGAAAATTTTCAAATAATTTGGAATCGTACAAGATGTAGGAAAAAATAAATAAGTAGAAAGAAGTAGAAAATGATCCAAAATACAAAATTGTTAACTATTTTTTTATGGAATTGAAAAATGCCAATCCCAATAGTTGTAATGTTTTAATAAACAATATACACCCAATTTTTTTGTTTTTAAATTCAAAAATATTAAAAATTGAGTAAAATAAATGACCTCAAAGTTTATTTTAGTGTAGAGATTCCATAAGTACCCATAAACTATCGACAAACTAAAACTCCTATAATTTTCATCACCATTAATCAAAATGACTCAGAAACATGGCTTTAATTACAACCTTGGCCTTGAAGTAATCCACAACTATGCCAATAAGACTATTTTCATTCATCAATCAAAGTACATTGATGATAAATTTGAAATAATTTCATTTAAGACATTGCAAGCGTGTTGCTACAATGCCATTCCTATGAAAATTAAGACAAAATTTCATTCCTTCTTCAAATACTCTTTTTACCAATGACAATTTAAATAGTCATCGAAATATTTTTTTCGCACAAGAAGCTATTGTTACTTTGGTGTATGATATGATTCGTACAATATTCCATCTTTGTTATACAATAACATATATATATTTCTCAAAATTTACAAAATCCATCACCTACTCATTAGACCATCATTAAAAGTTTTTTTTTTCTATTTGAAAAGAATCCAATACCATGACATCCTATTCAAAGGATTGAGATGGAACATTGCTTAATCTAATGTCTTACTTTGATGTTCATTAGGCATGTGGGTGAATGCAAGAAACACTTGTACTATTTTTACTTACACATTTAGGATGACTAGTTTTTTACCATAACTTTTGTATTCTAGATCCAAGTGACTCAAAATTTATAGGCAATGTACTCATAACTATAATATAATTTTTCTAATTTTAGGAGATTTTTAAAAAATAATTTACTATTTTTAAATAGCCCTCGATGTTTTGTCACAAATTCTAATTTAGGGGTTTTAAGTACTATTTAGATAGTTTTAAGTACCATTTGAAAAAAATTCCTAATTTTTATTAATTAAAACATTGAAGTGTGTATTTTCTTCACTAGAATTCTATATACAAAATTGTGGTGAAAAAAATTACAACTTTGACATTTTAATTTGTATGTAAAAAATAGGAAAAAGGAGTTTAATAAATTCTAAAAATTTTCCATTTGAGAAGACTTTTAGGTGATGAGATTCAACCAAAAAAATATGCCAAAATAATGTTTCATATGTTTCAAAAAGTAAGTAGAATGAAGCTTTCTTTGTAGACTTCTACAATCTACACCACATAAAATTAACTATTTTAAAAGTTCATTTAGGCAATAGCTATAAGGCTACTAAGAGACCATCTTCTCCAAATTTTAGCTTAAAATTTGTTTTTTAAAATTCTAAATAGTACTAAAAAACCCTAAATTGGAATTTGTGACAAATTAACAAAATTGATTTTTTTAAATGAAATGATTTTTAAAAATTCTGAAAAACAAGGGTAACAATGGAAATCAAGATATATATATAGAGAGAGAGAATCAATTTTTATTATTTTTGGCATTGAGTTTATTATTCAAAAGTTAGAGCCTTGTTAAAGAGGCCAAAAAAACAAAACACGACAAATAGTACAAGTGTTTCTTGCATTTACCTAGGTGACATATCCAATAGAAAATCTACATCTAGTTGTTTATTTCTCCTAGCAAATAGGGTGATAAGTTCACCAAGTAAGAAAAAACTACTATAGCATTATCTACAATTGAAGCAAAATACATAGCTACTACCTTAACATTAAAAGAAGCTATATGGTGAAGGTGACTATTTGGAGATCCCAAAGAAAGTCAAGATTCTCCAACTACAATTATTTTGCAACAATCAAAGTGCAATAGCTTTGAATGATAATTCCAAATTTCACATTTTTATTCTTAGTCAAAAGACATCAAAATACAATTCCATTACATTTATAATCAAATACATAGTAATAAACTAAAATTAGAATATTATAGGACAAAAAGTATGTATGGATATTATCTTACAAAATTTGTAGAAAAAGAAAGTCAATATATATTATGCAAAAAATTCAGGGATAGTAAATTAGCATAGTATTTAAATTGCTTACTTTGTAGGGGAATACTCTTAAGGTATGTTCCCACTTGTGCTTAGCGAAGGAAGTTGTAATAACTTTAGCAAATGACAGCTTCGGCAGGCACAGACGTCAGCGTATCGTTCAGGTTCGGAAGTAGTTCGTACGACGCTCGGCCAGCATACACAGACGTTGGCTTGTACAAAGACGTAACGGACATAGAAGAGACGTGGCAGTTTCTAAGTTAAACACTGTTTGCAAGCAATGCCGTCGGGAAGTCACGTCATTGTCGGAAAGGGCAGTGGTAGGGTCCTGGAGCTCCCTTTTTTTTTCCTGGAAGGCTACAAATACTTCCACGCAGTTCTGGTCGTTGCTTTGCACTTGGGGTTTTAGCTTCAGTTTGCTCATGAGCAAACGGCGTTGGTTTTGTTTTCAGTGCTACCAAAGTTCTGAGCTCCAACAGTAGTTGCCGAGGTTGTGGAGGGAGGGTTGGCGCTCTTGAAAGTTGCAATGGAGCGTGCGCTACAGTAGTAGCGACTCTGCTTCTTTCTCGTGTTCTTCACGTACATGTCCATTGCATAGCAAGTTTTCCACAACAGTCAACCCTTCCGACCATCCATGCTTTTCCTTCTGTCGAAGTAGGTACTTATAAGGTTTGCGGTTTAATGCTTGTCCAGCGAAATGAAGTGCCAGAAAATAATTTGCAATAGCTGTCAATAAGTCTGAAGTTCCGATCAAACGTCACACTTCACTGCAAGTTCGCATTGCTAACGGTCTGCAGTCATTTTTCGAAGTTGAGCTGGAAGCATCGAGTACACGTGTTGCTTGTACATGTTCTTCCTCATGCTGTTGTCCCGAAGTTCAGAAGCTTAGCAGTGCTGTGCATGCGAAACAGGGAGGTCGAGGCTCTTAGGTGTGGAGTCTTTGGAGTTAGCAGGTCGGGGCAACATCGCCCGCTCACGTGAGCGTGGAATAGTGAAGCGGCACTGCAGATGAAGCTTGAATGTGGACGTCATCACTGATCCTACCATGGCTATCACGGTCACATTATGGCTCCTTGTGCAGCTATTGTGCTCGGACGTGTAGCAGCTCCGATTCTCACCTTCAATTCAGTCTGAAATTGAAAATCGTCTTTTCAAAAACGTATGCAATGTCGCTCTTTCACTTGAAGATGCTTCATTACGGCATGCAAGAAGTTTGGAAAGGAAGACTGAGTAAACGATGATTCTCTGTTGTAAAGCTTGCATATGACCGACTACTGCAAGAACCCCAGTGAGGGGCCCCACATGAGCTTCAGGCGGCTAATTAAGGCTTTCACTTGCTTCATTAATGAAATCCTATACTCACATGACGTGTCCGAAAGCCAACCTTACACAAAAGCATTCCGTAAGCAGCAACCGAGCACCTTTCACAAATACAGCATTAAAAAAAATGCCTTCGTCCAGTACGTGCCGAAGCTGCTTCTTGTACGCCCACTTATCTTTCCACCTAGGCTTGGCAAACTTTCAACAGTACTCAGCTCTAAACTTTCCTACACTAAGCACAAGTGGGAACGGACCTTTAAGGATAGTAAAACTTTACAATGATGTGTTATAGGTGTGAAGATTCACAATCATTGGAATAATTGAAATCATCATTTATATGTGACCTATTGCCTTTTCTTAGTATTGTTATTGCTTACTTTAGTTTCCTATTACTTGAATACTAGCTTCTTGTCACATCAATCATGGCTCACTACATAGACCATTAACCCCTAAAGGTTTTTGATTATGTTTTCACCAAAAATGCTCCAAAACTGCCATTTCTAATACAAGTGCAATTTTTTTTAAAACACATTTTTGACTCATGTAACCATAGGATCTTGTAGTAAGGTGTTTTGTAAACATGTGGAAAAAATTTCAGAAATTTCCACCATGTGGATTGCAAGATATAAGCATTTGAATTGACAAAAATTGTTTTATTATCCTTGCGAAAATCCGGGCAGCTGCACTTCACAAGGTCACATTTGTGTGAAAAAAAATTCATAATGGTGGTTACCCTTTGAATTCATACTTCAATGCAAGTTGGCTACATTCTCAAAAATTTCAAACCATTTGGAATTGTACAACATATAGGAAAAAATAAGTAAGTAGAAAGAAGTAAAAAATGAGCCAAAATACTAAATTGTGAACATTTTATTCATGGAATTAAAAATTTTCAATCCCAATGGTTAAAATGTTATAATAAACAATCTACATCTTTTGTTTTTATTTTTTTCCAAAAATATGAAAAATTGAATTAAATGAAGAATTTCAAACTTTTTTTGTATTGTAGAGATTCTGTAACTGGCTGCAAACTACCCCAAACTCAAAATCTTCATAACTTTTGACTCACTGATCACAATGGATTGATTCAAAGCTTCACATGTCTGTATAAACCTAAAGAACCAATTTGAAATTTCCCTATTTTTTTTAAAAAAATTTTGAAGAAGTTTTTTCAGCTGCCTGGGCTGCCTACCAAGTAAAGAAAACAACATATCCTATCATAACTTTTTAACCGTGAAGTCAAAAGTTATGAAAATTTTTGGGCCTTAAAGCTACTCCTTGGGCACACATTGTATCAAAATTCAAAGAAAAAAAATAAAAACTCCATCCGTAGTGAGCTTCCCAAAAAATTTATAATCTCAAAAAACGTTGTTCAGGGCTTTTTTTCTTTGAAATTTTCACAAAACATGTGTCCAAGGAGTAGCTTTAAGGCCCAAAATTTTTCATAACTTTTGACTATATAGTGAAAAAGTTATTGTATGATATGTAGTTTTCTCTACTCAATGCATAACCCAGGCAGCAAAAAAAACTTCTTCAAAAATCACTTTTTTTGAATTTTCAAATTTCAAATTTTTTCTTTAGATTTTTATCTACTTGGAAAGCTTTTAATCATTCCATCTTGATTAATGAAATGAAAGTTATAGGGGTTTTAGTTTGTCGATAGTTTATGGGTACTTATGGAATTTCTACACTAAAATAAACTTCGAAGTCATTTAATTTACTCAATTTTTAATATTTTTGAATTAAGAAAAAATATTGGGTGTATATTGTTTATTAAAACATTACAACTATTGTAATTGGCATTTTTCAATCCCTTAAAAAAATAGTTAACAATTTAGTATTTTGGATCATTTTCTACTTATTTCTACTTATTTATTTTTTCCTACATCTTGTACAATTCCAAATTAATTGAAAATTTTCAAGCATGTAGCCAACTTGAATTGAAGGATGAATCCAAAGAGTTACAAACATTTTGGATATTTTTTCATATAAATGTGAGCTACTAAAGTGTAGATGCCCAAATTTTCAAAGGGTCAAAAAACGGTTCTTTGGCAATTCAAACACTAATATCTTGCAATCTACATGGCGGAAATTTCTGAAATTTTTTCCACATCTTCTTGAACTAGTGTAATACAAGATCCTATGGTTACAGATGTGCAAAGATGTCTTTCTTTTTGAAATTTTGTACTTGCTTTAGAAATGGCACTTTTGGAACGTTTTTGGTGAAACCATAGTCAAAAAACTTTAGGGTTAATGTAGAGTTGCAAGCAATGGGGTTACATGATGTTACTATCCGTTGAAACATGTCTGTCATTGCCAGCCTCCCCCCCCACTTGGTTACAAAATTTCCGAGCCGTCTTATAAAAAAATTACAGAAATCCTCCCCCCAACGTTGATCTCAGTTGTAAAAGTGAGAAAAAATAAGGACTCTCAGATTGGTTACTTGTAGAGGTGATCAAGGCTGTTTATTTGGCATGCCACAGCTTCAGGCGACACTGAACTCTTTGCGCAGCGAAGCATTTTGAATCCCCTCACTATGAATCCCTTGCTATTGAATTTGGCAAGGGTTGATTGGCAGAGCAATCAAAGCAGGGCAATCAAGCGCATTGAGGACATTGAGCAGGGTTGAGTGCATTGATCAGGATTGAGCACATAGAGCAAGGTTGAGCAAGGTTGAGCGCTATGTGCTCATCAGAGTAGATTCTAGCGAAGCACATCCCGATGGAGCAATCACAGCGGCATTAGAGGGGATTTGAGGCCTCCAAAGGGCTGTTTCGGGGTTGTTCCCTGAAACTGTTCTTGTAACTACTGGCCACTGTCGGGCCAGCATTTACCCAAAAAAAAATTTTAAATAAAAATTGAGGGGCTTGAAATATGAAAAAAAAAATTTAATTAATGATGTGGCACTCTCTCGACTATGTTGGATTTCTGTTCACGCAGCAGAAACTGTGTTCTCGCAGTCTTCCAATGGCCTCAAAAATCCTCTAATGTTTAGCTCAGTTGATAGAGCATCCCGACAATCAAAGCAGATTACAATGGAGAAAATCCTCGCGGAATAGTTGCACATCTCGGCATCGCACACCCTAGCACAACAATCTATAGAGTGTCCCAGCAATCGGAGTGTGCCTCAACTCCCATAGGCAATTTGAGCGCGTGTGTTGGCGCTCAATTGTGTGTTTGGTGCCATAGCTTCTGTATGTCTTTGTGTGTTTGGCGAAGTGGGGTTGGAGTAGAGTGGGGTTCGTTGTTGTCATTTCATATTGCACTACTTGTTCATGTGTTTATTTTGTCTTCGTGTTTGTTTGTCTTTTGTTTTTGTTTTCTATCATCAATGTTGTTATGTTCTTAAGGTTTTTTGTTCTTAAGGCTAGGGTGATGACTTGAAAAATTTCTTGTTGATTTGTAGGAGGTTTTCAAGATGGCGCCCCCTATGTCTCAGACTTTGAAATGGTTTGCCCGGAAAGGCAAATTGCCTATAGAGATTGAGTGACAACTTTTTGAGTTGGCTTGTGCTTCCAAGCAACCTCTATCTTTGAAAAAGGTTCCCTTGAAACAAGCTTCCATCCAAAAAAAACACTTGAACATGAACTGTTCTACCTAAAGAAATGGATTTGAGCATTACAATTTTAGTTGGCAATGATGACATATCTATGTAACAACTTGTAAAGGTCAATGAGTTCTTTCAAAATGAATGCATATCAGGCCTTTGTTCCATTGAAAGAAGTAGTGGCATGCTTAGGTTGCACTTATAGATGGTGTGCAAATTGCTCACATCTTCAGCTATTATGGTGAGTAAGAAATTAAAGCTTTATCTGGGATGGGAGGATCCAAAGAAAACCCCACTAAGACACCACATCCTAACTAAGGCTCTTTGGAACCAAGGCCTCCACACTTATACTAGGATGCTTGGTTATTGCATCAAGGACAAAGGTGAGGACCACTTCAAGTGTGTCTAAAAAAATGTCACTGATGCACAGTTGGAAGAAGGTGTGCAAGAGCATACTAAATACGGTACTCTTTTTGTTAAGAATCAAGTTATTCTTACTCACAAGAATCTACTTGAGTGTGCTAGCACATATTGCACATATAAATTGCAGAAACAACTTGGGAGTATTCTTCTAGGAACTCTCTTCTCTATATTCAAAACAGGGCAATACATACCATTTGCTTCCCGGGTTTTACTTGTGCACCATGGAGGTATGGAGTACAACAAAGCAACATCATTGTGGAAATGCATAATGAATCCACAATCAATAGAAATGCAAGATGCCACACAAATTTTCTTTGAACACACCAATCCTAGGTCTCAGCTTGTAGACTTGGGTCAACAACAGCTTGCTATAGAGCTTGATGAAGCACATGAAGGTGCAACATATGAGTATGATATTCTAGGTTTTCTCCTTATTACTTCTTTTTCCTTCTTTTTTTGTGTTTCTCTTGAAGAATGCTTTCATTTTTTATTCATTTTGATGAGTTTATGAAATTTTGAATGTTTTACACTTTGTGAAATTTGAAATTTTAATGAGTTTATCAAATCTCAAATTTTCAGTCCTCTTTGCAATTTGCTTATGTTTTTCTTTCTTTTTCCGCAGTTGATGTTCTAGTACCAGTAGTTCTTCAAACGAGATTAGTAATTTATCTTGAAGGATCTCAGGATGATCTTGTTCCTCATCAAAATATTGTAAAAACGGACTCAAATGACCATCGTGTTATAAGATGCCCAGCTATGTACATTCCAATGGTTTATGGAGATCGTGATGTTGTGAATCACCTCTTAGTGTAGTTGTAGGTGTGGAAAACTTCATACTTTACATAAACACTTTTTTCCTTGAACATGCAAGAATTTTACAACTTTGTGAAATATGAAATTTTGATGACTTTGTGAAGTTTTGAATTTTTTAGGCCTTGTGAAATCTGCAATTTTGATGAGTTTATGAAATTTTGAGTGTTTTACACTTTGTGAAATTTGAAATTTTAATGAGTTTATCAAATCTGAAATTTTCAATGCCTCCTGTGAAATCTCTTTTTTTGCCTTACTTCATTGCTTTTTATGTGTTTTACTATGTTTTTATGATTTTATGAGTTTTTATGTTAATATGTTTTAATGTGTTTTTGTGTGTTAATATGTTTTTGATATGTTTTTATGTGTTTTAATATGTTTTTATGTTTAAGGCGCAATTTGTTATCATGCACCTTGAGAAGGTAGTAATTGCTTGTTATATCCTTTTAGCATAGGATTGTTTGAGATGGTTCAACTTCTATAGCTATATATGTATTGTAATTCTTTAGTTCATGATGAGTTCTATTATTCTCACATGCTCTACATATAATAGTGAAATTAGATTGCTTTAACAATTAGGTTTCTTTATCCAAAAAAGTTACTTCATGACTCACCACTTGCCTACCTAAAGGTGCATGCAACTCTTTGAATTAGGTCCTAGATTGGTGTCCCAATCCAAGCCACATCCATGGTTTTGGGTTGACAAAAATTAATGCGTCCTTACATAGTACTAGTAAATATTGACATAGTATAAAATGTCAAAAAAATAGTCAAGGGCAACCTAATTTCACTATTTATTCAAAGTACTAACAAATATTCAATTTGTAGTGACTTCAGATGTTAATTTTGTCCAAGATTTGAATTGAAAAGCTCTAAGCAACCCCACACTGCCCATAGCTACATGATGAAGCAAATCAATGGAGGACATTCCTCTAATATAGAAGATCAATGGTACAGAACCTTTAGAGAATATAGGAGAGGGCTCGAAAACAGTGCATGCATTTAGAACTGTACAATAGGAGGCTATAAAATGGATACCTGATTGTAGGAAAATAGACTCTTGATTACATTAGAGCATGATAATATTTGATTTATACTTCTTCAATGAATGGTTTAAAAGCTACAACGGATTCTTTTCTAACTAAGTGGATAGGTGTCTACTAATTTTATTCAAAATAAGAATTGGTGGTCGAATTACCTTCTTACAAATGTTAAAAAATTTGAGATAATGATTGATTCAAGCATTCATTTTAGTTTTAGAAAGGGTCACATTTAGAAACCATCTCTATTACTTTTTACATATTGCAATGCTAGTTTTTGTACAAAATCGTATTTTTTTTAAAATAAGCATGCATGGGTTTCCAAGGCCTATGAATCACAAATAGGGTCCTATACTAGATTTCGTTGGAAATTCATAGGTAATTCATAAATGCTCCAAAAATTATGAAATGACTTGTGTTAGATTCCTCGTTTATTTCTCTATGATTAAAAAATGAGTGAAAATATTACCATCTCAAAAAATACATGATAAAGGTGGACTAGCCCTTAAATGAGCAATTTCTGAGCCACTTACCTTCGTTAAGGTAAGAGGTTCAGAAACCACCCATCTAAGCACTGGTTCCCCCTTTTCACATATTTCCTTGGACTAGAATATTTTTAACTCATTTTTCATTCAAGGAGAAATAAATGAGGATTCTAACACAAGTTGTTTCATAATTCTTGAAGCATTATTTAATTAGATATGAATTTTCAAACATAGTCTGACATAGGGCCCATAGTGGTGATTAGTAGGCCTTGCAAACCCATACATGCGCAGTTTGAAAAAAAATCTGGCTTGGTTCAAAAACTAGCACTGCAACATGTCAAAAGTGATATAGTTTGTTTCTAAATGCGTCCCTTTCAAAAACTGAAATGGATGGTTGAATAAATCATTTTTTCAGATTTTTTTATCACTTGAGAGAAGGTAGTTCAACAACCAATCCTTATTTTGAATGTAATCAGGAGACACCTATCCACATAGTTGAGAATGAACCCAATGGGACTCTGAAACCATCCATTCAATTAGTGAAAACAAAGTCTATAGCATGCTTCAATGTAATCCATAATTCATTTTCCCACAGTAAATGATCCATTTCAGAGCCTCCTAGTGCAAAAGCCTGAGCGGTTTATGAGCCCTGTCCTACACGCTCTCAAGTCGTGAGTGCAAGCTCAGTCGTCTGAAATTCTGAATGGGTCAGAGCATGCGGTGTGGCTTGCTGGAGCCAGCATTCCAGTTGGCACTTGGCATATGCCACCTGTCATCACGACAGACACGTGGCAAAACTTCGCCAACGCATCCAGGCTGTGCCCCTGAGCATCATTCTGAACATGCTCAGTAGTCGCTCACCGTAAAGAATCTTATAGAACCAGTTTCAGGTGGAAATCAGCAGGATTTGAACAGGATTACACTGTCCTCCTACTGCTGCCCAAATTGCAGAACTTAGATCGAGCGTCCTTCCTTCAACCTGATGAGTGAGTTGCGCTTAATTTTTTCCAGCTGGTGCCACCATTGGGTTGCTTCAACGCAGATCCAAGCCTCAGCTGAATTACTTAGTGTCGTCTTTCTGGGTTCTGGATCGTTCGAGAGAGCGACTTTACAAAATTTGGGATTCCCTCTCCATTGAGTGAGCGTAGCAAAACTTAGGTTAGCACGAAGGTGCCGCTTTTGGAGCTCGTTGCTGCAGCAGGTAATCAGAATTACGAAGCCGAAAATCATACATTTTTCCTCTTCGTGGGTTGAGAGTACGTGATTCAAAAACCTGAGGGCTCAATTTTTCTCCAGTCTGGATTAAGATTGTTTGAGGGTTCTCCGTAAAACTTTGGGCTTCCTTCCCGTCGTAAGACTTGAGCAAACTGAAGCCGTTCCACCTAAGTAGGTAGTCTCGCGCAAAGATTTAGGGGTTGCTGCAGCAGATTATCAGAATCACAAAGTCGAGTAAATTGATTTTTTTTTTTGACATTGGTATAGATCCTTCGGGAGGGAGGGATTCATAAATTTGAGAGCTTATTAGTTTTTCTGCAAAAGATGGCAACAGGCATGAACATCTCCTGTGTGGTGCAATCCCTACAAGCCCACCATCTCCCCACCAAGGACTGTTTCCTCCCCATCCTCTCCACCATTCTCGGCTACGCCATCATCGTCTCCTCCGTGTTCCTCAAGCTCCCCCAAATCTACATCATCGTGAAAAACAAGAGCATCAAAGGCTTGAGCGTGCCCTCCTTCGAACTCGAAGTCGCCGGTTTCACCATTGCACTAGCCTACTGCCTCTTCAAGCAGCTCCCTTTCTCCGCCTACGGTGAACTCGTCTTCATCTTGGCCCAGAGCATCGTCTGCTTAGCCCTGATTTACTACTACTCTCCCACGCGGGGTCCTTCCATCTGGGTGAAGACCGCGCTCTACTGTGCTTTGACCCCGACTCTTCTGGGAGGGAAGCTGGATGCCCAGGTTTTCGAAGTGCTGTACGCTTGCCAACATGCCATCTTCTTCCTGGCGAGGTTACCCCAGATAGTGGAGAATTTCCAGACCAAGAACACTGGGCAGCTGAGCTTCGCGACGAATTTCATGTCGCTGGCGGGATGTGGGGTGAGGACATTCACGAGTGTGCAGGAAAATGCGCCGTTCAGTATGCTGATCGGGTGCTTGCTGGGGCTGCTCACGAATGGCGTGGTGTGTGCGCAAATTGCTGCGTATGCTCCGCCGGCTGTGAAGGCAGAGGGGAAGGTTAAGAAGGTGGAATAGAACTGGATATTCCAAGAGACTCTTCATTCAAGCTGCTCTTAGGGTTTAAGTCATTTTTCTTTGACTTATCAGGAGTACTATTTACACTACCTACTTATTTGTAGTTAGTTCAGAGAATTATAAAGTTTTTCTTGCATTGCATTGGAGATAGGTAGTTTATGTGACATGTCTTCTAGGCATGATGGATGTTGGATTTTAGGTTGGAGTTAGTATTATCATTCTTAATTGTTAGGTCTTTCCAGCAATTTTTGTTGGGATTTGGGGTGTCATGTGATGCGTGTAACACTAACTTATTAGGGAGGCAAACATTTAAACCAAACGTAGTCATAACTTGAAAGGAGAGAGTTTATATAGAGACACCAAATTGTGCCTAAAGAGTAGAGAAGTATGATTCTTATTATTAGGTTGAATCAATTTTGTTGATCATTGTAGACTTCCAATGCAAATGATTGTACATTCTTTTAGACATTAAAGGAATGTCTTGTGAATTTTCAATATGTGTGTGTTAAATGTTTTAAAAATCAAATCTGACACTCTTTATATTTTTTTTGCAACTACATGTATTCAAAGTGCTATTGAAGGGGGATATTATCTTGATGCATATTTTACCTTATATGATTATCTAATTTTCCAAGTTGTCTATTTTATTGAGGCTATAGGGAATTATAATGAAGAAGTTGCAAATTGTGATATACTCTTTTGATATCAAACTTGAAATTCTCTCACTTAATATCTCCAATCTACCTCTTTTCTATTTATGAGAGAAATGCATTGGTTTAGTGTATGTCTATTAAAAATTTGAGTCACTTTTGTAAGAATTTCAATTTACCATGAATTTTTGAAGGAAAAAATGAAGGAAATTCATATCAAGTATAAATCATGTTCAAAAAATCTATTTTTTTTGAAATAGGAGTACATTAAAGTATAGAACATTGTATTATAGTAGAAATTTCCATGTCACTTTGCATTTACAATTGTAGATATAGATATTTAATTTCAAACTTCACTAATAGGATTATTTTAAGGAATTTTTCAAGATTTTCAATGGAGTTAAAAACTACACTTTAAAAGCTTCATTTTGATCAAAATCAAAAGAAATCACTTAAAATGTCAAAATTGACTTTAAAGGAGGAAAGCTAAACTATCCACAAACTAAAATTGCTCATAACTTTTGACTCCTTAATCCAAATGGGATGAAACAAAGCATCCCATGTCTGTAAAAACCTAAAGAATCAATTTGAAATTCACTTTTGAAAAAAAGATTTTTTTAAAGAAGTTTTTTCAGCTGCCCGGGCTGCCCTCCCAGTAAAGAAAATGACATATCATGCCATAACTTTTTAACCACAAAGTCAAAAGTTACAAAAATTGTTGGGCCTTAAAGCTACTCCTTGGGCACATCTCGTGTAAAATTTCAGCAAAAAAAAATAAAAACTCCATTCATAGTGAGCTGCCCAAAACATTTATAATGCTAAAAAACACACCTCAAGGCTTTAGGGGTTAATAATCCATTGATTCAATAACCTATTTATCACTTGCCCATTTACTATCAAGACAATTTTTTATGGCAAAATGAAGGAAAGAATTCATCAACATTTTGCAAGGATGTAGTGTGGAGAGGATGTTTTTATAATGAAATGCATTGTCCATCTTGAGTCCTTAAAGGCTAAGGGATGACTTGAAGATGAGAGCTTGTAGCTCATTATCTACCTTTGCAATGAATGAAAAAGTAGGATATAGCTTTGGCAAGGTAGTTTTTAAGGTAGAACTACTAAATTAGTTCATGTAATATTTTTTATTTATTTTTATGGACAATTGAAAATCATAAATTGAAAATTAAAAAAAGAAAAAAGACTTCAAAAAATTGAAGTATCATTCAATTAGTTGCATATTTGAATATCATTTAAAAACATTTCAAATCATTCATTAAAGGCTCTATTGATTACTTTACAATTTACAACAATATTGCACCGTCATGTGTGAACTTGAAAACCTATAGAAATAATCATTACAAAAAACAGAAAGGTATAAATGACTTGTCTACAATTAGTTGGAGTGAATTTTCTTATTTCATTTCTTCATTTCAATAAATTAGTGTCAAACATTTTACAACATATCTTTTTTTTTTAAAATTATAAAACATATAGATGAACATGCACTTAAAAATGCCTAATCTTATCATAATTTCAAAGTGTTTTAGGATTCACATTCTAGACAATGAACAAAGTGTTTCATTTCAATATTATGGTATTAAACATTTTGTAGTGTGTTCCTACATATTATGTAGATTTTGTTAGGCACATATAAGGGCATACAATTGAACATGCACTCAAAATATTCCAATATTATCATAATCAAAAAGCATTTTGAAGGCCATTAATATTCTAGGCAATGAACAAAGTAATTTTGGATGATGTTAGTTTAAATAAGAAAGCCTTCATAAAAAATATGCTTGAATCTTAGAGGAAAAAGACTTCTTCTATGAAAAATTTCATGAAATTTAAATAAGTAATATCTTTGTACAAATATAAGGAATATATTTTAAATCCAAAAATATTTCAAGGCAATAAAAATTGACCCCTGCAAAATTGAATTTTTGATTATTATATTGTAATTTAACTGAATGGATAATCCATAGACAAAATAAATCTCACAAATTTTTCTTATAGCTTCTTTTATTAAAAAATCTTTATGCAAGAAGAGGTAGACAATGAAAAAATACTTTCTAATTACATTAATATAGAATTGAAAAATGTCAATTGAAACGGTGACATTGGTGTAGCAAGAAAATCTAAACAAATTTCACTTTATTCAATTTGAAAAAATAATTATTTATTTTATCTTCCCTATTTTGATATTTTTCCAAGATTTTAGATATATTTTATTCAAGAAATAAAATTATATGAAATTTAGTGCCTACTAGATAGTGATTTATATTAAGTCTTCTCCAATTTTTTAGAAAAAATTACCAAAATTTCAAACTCCATTAGATTGCCTAAAATTTACTTAAATCCATTCCAAGCTTATGAATTTGTGTGAAATGTCATCAAACTTGTCATAACAAAAAACATAATTTTACAACATTGATACTACTCCAAAAAAAACATCCAAAAACTGAAATCTACACCTATATATATCTTAGTTTTAATTCTCTATAACTATTATAGTTAAGGAGTTTTAGATCACACCAATAAAAAAATTGATGTTGGTTTGTGGAGCAAATATTTACTAATGTAGAATTCGATTTTCCACTTCAATTTCTTAAAAAATTAACTTTTGTGTTGTATTTAGTATGTGCCTTTCCTGTTAAGAGTCTACTAGGACCAAGTTCAAAGTGTACTATGCACTTGGTAGCCTTCAAGTGGCTCGGAGGCAGCAAGTGGATTACAAGGCATAACTAGCTTTTTCACTAAATGAAAATTCACGTAATTGTTGCCTTAGTTTGTGGATGAATATCCTACAATTGCAAACAAACTATGTTGCTCATGGATGAAACACCATTGTGTAGATAGATTAAGAGTTGGTTACAATGATGGGTAAGGTAGAGGTACCCATAACTGATAAAATAAGGACATTTGGACATAATCTAGGGTAGTGCAAGGCAAACCCCAAAATTTAGAGGTGCATTAATAGAAATAATGGAGATTGCAAAAAATTTAGTAATTTTATCTCTTGAACTAAAATTACTATGAAATTTGAAAGGTAAAAGTTGGGCTTGACCTATGACCAACATCTAGAGTCATCCAGTTCCGATCATTCAATCAAGAACTAGTTTACCACTCATTACTTCCTACTTTCTTGCTCACTTATTATGAGCCATCAACTTATTGGTCCTAAGGTAGAGCCATCTATAACCAACCAGACCCCCATAGCCAACATATTGATGGATGTATTTTCAACCAAGGCTAGAATGTATTTTTTTCCCCTTTTTAAAGTTGGAACTAAAAGTTCATGGTACATTTCCCAAAGTAGTGTGCAAGAAAGTAGGAAGGAGTGAATAAAAAAGTAGTTTTTTGTATAATCAAAATAAAAGACTCCACAGATTAGCATTAGGTCTAGCACACTTTTTGCCTTCCAAAGTTTACAGTAATTTCAATTCATGTGATAAAATTACCAAATTTTTGGCAATCCCCATCATTTTTGTCATTGCACCTTTGAAAATATTTGTTTTGCTTTGCACTACACCAAATCATATTTAGAATACCTTAAATGATCAGTTACAGGTGGTTCTATCTTAACTTTGAAAAAGTACAAAACCCCGCATTGCAAAGAAAAAAGAAAAAACCATTCCAATCTTGATTGAAAATAGGGTACTACTCTATTTACTGTGCATGGTGTGTGTACTAATGACAAGTACCTCTACTAGATACACAACATTGCATATCCATTGATTGAGCACCCCTCCTTGGATTTGTGAGAAGAAAGTATCATCAAACTAATTAATAATGTTTTCAAGGACAATCAAAAACATGCTCTCTCCTCTAAAGCAAAATGTGTCGGTGTTAATGCAAATTAATGCAATTTCATCGTAGGATGCCGAAGGGCCCCATCCAACACTGGTAAACAATGAAATGGTAAACCACTCCTAACTCGGACTTCAGTTGGTTGCACTCTCCGCTCCTTCTGCTATGAGACCTTCCTTTAGTTGATTTGCACCCGGCCAAAACATCGAAGTAACTTACCTGAAGATGATTAGAAGCTGGTGGTCCATCAACGTATGAGGGAGAGGGAGGACGGAAGTGAGTGTCCCTTCGATTGCAAAAGGAAAGCCATTGAATCAATGTGACGCAAATCAACCCGGCACAGCACTTGCATGACGGACTTCAGCCCCGAGTGACTCTCGTTCGGTGGCCAACACTGTTTTTTCCTTGGTTTCCAGAAAAATGCTAAAGTTATGTGGCCTTCCTCTCAAGAATGTGGTTTGAAGTTGTCTGGCCTTCCTTCATTGGAGGGCTTCAGTTGAGGGAGGCCAATTTGGAGTATACAATTTCAAGTATGTAAATTTTTAATGCAATTTTTGTATGTATTGGCTTTTCATGATGGATGAAATGAGGTTTTGGAAGCATTGTGGCAACAGTGTGGAGGGCCATGATTACAGTCTGACATTTTTTTAACACATTTACCCTCATTTTTTCCTACAGGCTTGAAGCTGCCCATTCTTTTTAAGAGAAATTGGGCATTTAATTGCCTAAGAAAACCCTGGTGGCCAAATTCATGCCAAGTATGGCCGGAGATCGAGAGAGAGCAGAAGCTGCAGGTTTCCATCTCCACTTTCGATCGGAAGCAGAAAGAGAGCTGACAAGATTTGCAAGGGTGCCACCACTCACGGAATCGAGTTCCGTGAGGGAGGAGGGACGAGCACGTCTTTCGGATGCGTGAAACACTGCAAACAGGACGCAATTCGAGTCTCAAGTGGCCGGGCCGGGTGGCACGAGCTGCACAGGGAGCAAGGGGAGGCAGGCAAGCCTCACTGCGGAGTTGGGGATGGATCAATCAAACAGTTCTAGCTCGTAATTAAGCTTGTACGTAGAGAAGCTTAAATTGTTGCAACTCGATTAATTAATTGTTCAAAATCCACTAGCTAGCTTGGATCGATTTCCTGTAGTCTACTAAAAGGCAAGCTTTGTCAGTGAGTGGCCTTTCAATGATGAATTTGTTGAGCCTGGCCCGCATCATGGTTTTCTTGTTCATTACCAAAGCGATGATAATTATGCAAAACTGAGGTCAGTAATACAAAATGAACCTGTGAGAGAACTGACAAGTGGAGGTAATTGTAACCCGTGTTGGAGAGAATGATATGATATGAAACTATGGGAAAATATGTAAACTATTGTAAACTATTGTAAACATCGAACTTTGATACCATGTGTGATTGATATGTCCAGAAGCAAGTACATTTGGTCGACACTGATTGTAACCCAACGACTTGAATTGTACCCAGTGTCGGGTTTCCTTGAACGACGGAACTCTGCTGGAACGAAAGTTTTGCCAGAAAATTTCAAACGAAGGCCCAAATGTTGTGAGATTGGGAGTGTGATTACTCTTGTTTGGTTGAAAGGAATGAAAGGGAAGACGAGGACCAGCTTTTCGGTTGTATTGCTCTGACTCGCTTGTCCACTGTGGTTGTGACTCGTTTGAACTTCAGGAATCGTTCCACTCAAAATGAGTGAGTGCACCTGAATTGTATCGACTGGGTTCTTTTCTTTCTGAGGTCGCATCAGGAGAAAACTTTTGCCAAACCAGAGAAGATCGGAAAAAATCTTGAATCTACTAGGAAGTAGTATGCTATTCATCAATATGCTTGGGTTAGTTCTATTCTAGCAATTTCCGTAGTTTCTTTAAAGTCACTAGAGTTCATCGTGAAGGAAATCCCGGTTTGAAATAGGGGTGTCAGAGGGAGGTATAACTGAGAATAGTAGAAAAGAAACATGGCATCAAATTCTTTTGAATCTTAGTTTTGGTGCTCTAAGGAGGTTCATCCTTAGCTTTTTCTAAACTTAGGCTCTTGGTCTTCTATTTCTCCCACTTTATGATGAACTCTACTAATCTACTATAGTAGAAAACATTGTCCAAATTGGTGCTTGTGCATTTGACAATTTTTGCTAATTTGGACATTTTAGTCAAGTTGGGCATGGTAACTCAAATAGTTATTACATTGGTGAGTAATTACTTTTTTGAAGTATAGTAAGGGACCCATTACTAACTAGTGCTACATGAACAATCAATAGGATAGTGTGTATTCAACCAAGGTTGGAACAAATTTTTATTTTCTCCTTGGAATGCATGTTTTCGTACTTAATTTTTCAAGGTTTGGACCAACAACTCAATGACAAATAAGTGAGCAAGAATGTATGAAGCAGTGAATGGAAAAGTAGTTCTCTAATGGTTTGAATTGGATGACTTTAGATGTGGATTATGGATCAAATCCAACTTTTGCATTTCAAAATTTATACTAAATTTTGTTCATGAGACAAAATTATCAAAAATTTTGCAATTCCCATCATTTCTGTCAATCTTCTTCTAAAAATGTTCAATTTGCCTTGCACTACCTTGGAATATGTTGAGATGTGTTTATTTTATTGGTTATAGGTACTTCTACCATAAGGATCATTCATTTGCCTAAGGTTATCATTTTGAATTGGTTGTAGGATAGGTCCCTAGGAGCTTACAATAGGTAGAGAATAAATAATTAAAAAGACCCTAAATTTTTTGGAAGTTATTGGCGTAGTTTGTCCCAAAATTTTAAAAATTTAAATATATTAGAGGATTGTCTAATTCATAAAACTTCAACTTACATGAGTTGAAATCTAATAGATAATTAGCATCTAACTATTATTCTAAAGTTGGCTCATATATTAGTAACTATGCCTTAGCATCTCAAATTATATTGATGGTGAATTTTATTAAAATGGCATAACTCAAATGCCATTTTTTCAAAATATCTTAGATGGTTTAGATTATGCATGTTAAACTATAGAAGTGACATTTAGGATAGGTATAGATTTCAAACTATGTAGTTTGAACCATCTAGATTCTAGAAATCTAGGAAAAGTTCTAGATCTCAAAAATTTAGGATGGGTATAGATTTCAAACAACAAAGTCTAAACCTCAAAAAGTGCCTAAGTTGCAAAATGTGTTCCATTTTAATGAAATTCATCATATTGTGGACAAGCATTGTTAAAAAATTGATGCTTCTTGAAAATTAATGTTTATCAAAAAATTATATTGCAACCATCCAAAAATTGTAAGAAAAACTTGGATGAATGTTTAACTTACTTTAATTATATTTTAAAAATTAAACCGGGGTGAAGTGATATCCTTGCTCGGTCCCTTGGGAAAACCCTGATTTTATTTTATTTTCCATGCATGATAAAATTTTGAAATTTTGAAATCAAATATGCAATCACAGGCCCCACATGAGTTACTATTTACTAGGAGTGTTCCAAATAAATTTATAAAGCACAAAAAAGAGACTCCGCTTTTTACTTGCATCCCTAAAATGACTTGGAGGGGCTGAGCAAGTGGGCCAATTCACCCCGACCATCCATACGGTGATCGTGGAGGGAGGTATGCTGCATTCTCAAGGGTCAAAAGCTTTCACACTAAAGGGCAGTCAAAAGGAAAATTTAAAACAACTATACAAGACTAAACAATCAATGAAAGTTTTTCACAGTTGACGTGGTAAATCGGCAGGAGTGATGACAATCTCAACATCGAATAGGGTAGATGGCCTTAAAAGCAACACTTTAAGGGCTGATCCGCCTTTTTCATACGTTTGCATGAACATGAATATTTTTAGCTCATTTTTCAGAGAAAGAAAAATGGATGCTAAATGTAACACATGTGATTTCATATTTTTTGAATCATTTTTGAATTAGTTATGAATTTTCAAAGATTTCTGTAGTAGGTACCTATTTGTGACCATAGGTGTCCTATAATCTGTCCCCCTGCAACTACTAAAACGATTTCTGAACTATGGAGGAAATGATTGGTTCTCAGAATAAAATAAAATAAATTTTCTTGATTCATTCAATAGCGACAGTGGTCCATTTAAAGATCAGCTTCCATCCATTTTACAACCACCTATGGGGCGGTTGCAAGGAGAGGGGCGCTTTTAGAGCCATCTACCATAATAGAAGAAAATACATAAATGCAAATCGCATGGAGATATAGCTTTTTTACATGGTACTTTTACATGTGATATAACTTTACATAAGCTATTTTTTATTTTAATTTGTATATTTCCTTGAAAAATGATTGTTGGTGAATCCAACAAAGATTGGACCTATCGTGAAGGTAGTATGTCAAAAATGATTCAATTTGTGATGCATTTTTCATTTCTACAAGAATTTTGAAAGTCATTCATAAGAGGGTATCTATAATATAGACTTCTAAGTAGGTTTATGGAGGCATTGATTCTATATTCACAAACTAGCATTCCCCTCATCAAGACTCTAGACACCAATATATATAGTAGAGATACCTATTACTAACACACAATCGCTCTGTCAACAATAAATAGTCTACCCTATTTCCAACCAAGATTCAAATAGATTTCCATTTTTACCTTGAAATGTGTATCTTTGTACTTTTTCAAGGTTTGGACCAATAAGTTAATGATACATAAGTGAGCATGAAAATAAGAAGTAATGAGTAAGAAAGTAGTTATTGAATGATCAGAATTGGACAACTCTAGAAGTTGGTTATGGGTCAAGCTCAATTTTTGCCTTTCAAAATTCATAGTGACTTCAATTCAAGAGATAAAATTACCAAATTTTTTGCAATTTCCATTATTTTTTCTATTGCACCTTTGAAAATATTTATTTTGTCTTGTACTACCCTAGATCATGTCCTCATGTGCTTCTTTAATAAGTTATGGGTACTTCTACTATACAATTAAAAAAGGGGATCTTTGTAAACATTGTTGGTAAAAGTATTCATGGAGATTAAAAATTTATAGCATTTAAAAATAAATTAGTGTGGTTCAAGAATAAATTTCATTATTAGTGTGTCAATCTCTACAAGCTGTGTAAACATGACAAAAAAGTCACACAACAATTTATAATTTTTTGTGGCACACATCAAAATTTCATTCAAAGGCAAAAAAATTGATACAATACAATGACACTTAGAGCTTGGGAGCAAAGTCAAGGAAAAAATGAACATCACAATTAAGGTCAAGAAGGACAAGTTCTAATCCAAATAACCTTAGTACAATAGAATTTTTCTATCCTAATAGGTTTGAGATTGGTCTAACACATTGGCTTATATATAGAGGGCCAACTTAGAAAGGTTGAACTATATCGTGTAGCATCTAATAGAAGCAAGTCTTGCTTTGATCCATTTCATAGTAAAAGTCAACTAACACATTTTTTCAAGTATTTTTGTCTTTTTAATTGTAATAAATGTTTTTTTTCCATGCATACAATCCATCTATTTTTAGTGAGGCTAGTCCAAACAATTTCCTCTTAGTAACGTAGGAACTAAGGTATCTTCTTCCTTGGGTCTTTGCAAAAAACACCATGCATTTTTTTGTAGCATTCTAGCATTGATTATTTTTTTTTCTTGGATGTATAATTTAATTATAATTTTTTTTTAAAACATGAAAAATATGTCCAATGTATTCACTTTAAAAAAGAAGGTACCTTGTGAAGGAAAAGTTTAGGAAAATTTTCTAAGTAGGAGAATTAGAAATATACAAAAACTCATGAAAATAGGTATATTGACATTTTTATTCGTAAAAAATAAGAAAATAATTTTTTTAAATCTAAAAATTTTCTACTTAGGAAGAATGAATGTTAATGAGATTTCACCAAAAGAATAATTTTAAAACCATAATCAATATTTAGAAATTGTGTGCAATGGGAATGTTGTTTGTACTCATGTAGAGGACATAAAATAATGTTTTTTTAAAAATATTTTCTTTCGTAGGAATATGCTTTCCTACTATGCAAATAGACCATGAAAATTTCACCTATAAATCATTGAATTTGGGGCCTCCTAACGTAGTAAAAAACTCTAAATCCCTAAATGAATTTTAAATATAATATGATTCTTTTTAATTTCTACGAATCAAGGATGTCAAAACCATCAAGTTAGAAAATTCCACTAACTATTTTATGTTCTTAGATTTTTGGATTCAAAAGTCATAGCAAGAAAAGAACAATGTCACTCCAATTGTGACTAAAAATAAGACTAGTGTTTCTTGCAATCACCTCCTTTTGCAATACCAACTAGCTATTTGAATTGCTAAAAGCTAGAATAGGGTTCTTGAAAGGTGTTCATTGACCTAAATTGAAAACTACTTTAATTGCTATTTTTATTGTGGTAATTGCTTAAGGCACATTAGATTCCAATTAGCATTGGAGCAATGTTGACATGATACTTTGATAGTGTTTCAAAGAAGCCTCATAATTTCCTTCTATTGTAGAAGTTTGTTCAAGGTTCACATTTTTGAACCAACTCACTCTTTACATAAATTAGACATATGTCTTTTTGGATGGTTGATTTCATGGGGTTTTTTTCATATTTGAAGAAGTGCCATAGTGGCAATATAAAATGTTATAGTAGTGCTCTAAATTGCAACATTTATAAATTTATTGGATGTATAGTATGGTTTTCATCCACGATTAGGCGATTTCATCTAATATTTTTTTAATTTCAAAATTTTTCGGCAATTTCATCCAAGAATTTTGGCATTTTTTGTAGTGTTTTTTAGCTAGATTATTTTTTCTAGTGCAATCTAGCACTAGAAAGCCAAAAAAAAAGCCCTAATTGGCTTTAGTAGGTCATGACCTTTTGAAAATTGTGTAAATTGAGAAGAAGCCAAAAAAGTGTCTAATCCACAATATAGGTAGATTTTCTAAACTATGGAAACTTATGATGTTAGTCATCTTTTAAAATGATTGATTATGAATATTTTAGTACAATGGTACTATAGAATTGTAGTCAAGCCCAACCTTCAAAATAGGCTTGACTTCAATTCAAAGAGACTCAAAAATTTGTATGGATTCTTTTACCATAGACTTCAAAAGTGTTGTTCAAATCATTCTCTTCCTTGAATATAAAATCTTTTGAGAATAAAATGATTTTTTGTAGTCTTCAATTCTCAATATTTGAAGCTGTCATTAGTTAAAAATTTACTTATAAGGCTTATCACCTCCAAAGTATAACATCTAAAAGCTCCATTGTTCTTGGTTCCACAATCGCTGAAGGTCAAATTTTGATTTATCATTATTAAACAAAGTTATTTGTGACCCTAAGGGAAATCCAACAAAGTTGAAAGTATAGGATACCTACACATTCTCCCTAATTCCCTTAAATAATGGACACTCGTGAAGTACAAAATACTTCAAATTCCATTGGTTGCCTAATCATAGATTCTTCAATTTTAATTGATATATTGTTTTTAAAAGTTTCAAGCAATTTAAAGTGAAGGTGCTTGACTATCTCAAGGCTAAAGGTGAAAATTGGAAAATGAAACAATCAAATGTGTTTACATGAGGATGGAGTCTCACTACATCTCAAGTTCTATTTCAATTTTCTATTTCTACATTTTCAAAATTTTGGTTATGTATTGGTTGAGAGCTAAGAAATTGGACTTTGCAATCACATACTATGTCCAAAGTTCTAAATTTTAGTTCAATTAAAATGCCTACGTGGCAACACTTTTTGAAAATTTTGGTGTTGACAAGGGATAAGTTAGGATCAAGAATGTTGATATTCTCTATTGGCTAGATCCGATTCTTTTTCAAAGTCTCAACTATTCTTTGGTGTATGATGTAATATGAACAGAATACTACTAAATCATTAATACCTCTTACTTGATTTCTTATACAAATCTATCTATTATAAATTCTTGACTTTTGACTCACAATCTAATGTGGTGATTTCTTATACAAATCTATCTATTATAAATTCTTGACTTTTGACTCACAATCTAATGTGGTGATTTCTTATACAAATCTATCTATTATAAATTCTTGACTTTTGACCCACAATCTAATGTGTTTATACCATTGGTTATTGATTCAAATGCATTTTTTCAACTCAAGTGCCTCTATGTGGAAGACTATTGTGTCATGTATGAAAAAAAATTGGGAATTAGAGATATGACTTCAATCTTTACACTACGGAGCTCCAAACCCTAGATATGATATTTTTTAATTACCCTTCTACAATCCAACAAAGTTGAAATTTGGCCTTCAATTGGGACTAGGACGTCAGCGGTCAACAACCCTTAGCGTAAGGAGAGTCCTTCAATTTTTCCAAGTTTCGGTCTCCTCAGCAACCAATCACCCACAATCATAGCCACAATCGTATGACCTTCGTTTAGGTCATATCAGGTCAAAACAGTCTTGAATGGGCTCTGGCCCTTCTTCCACATCTCCTCTGTACCAGGGGTTTTCTCAATCAGTAGCCTCATCAAATGAAGCCGATGACCTTTGATTCAAGAAATTTATGAAATTTATGGCCCATGATCTGTCACATAGGGCGAAAAGCTCTCCTGAGTTCTTCAGTTCAAGAATCGGTTCCGGTAACTCAAATCTGGAGCCCGATTGTGGAAAAAGTACAACCTTTCGAACTTTAATTCGTGCATCTCCACATGTAACTCATTGTCCACATCCAGGTTTCAGATTTGAGACACCGCTTTCCAAAGCAGGGACTCTTTGCATTCGAATCGGTATGAAAATGCACTTTGCGCTTGGCCCTAAGGGAGGAGGTCCATAAACCCGAAGAATAGAGGAATAGGCATCTAACCCAAGTTGTTTCATATTTTGGGGAACTTGGTGAAATAAGTTACAAATTTTTGAAGTTGAAAAAAAGGGTTCACTTGTGGTCATCAAAAGCGACGACCTGAAATGTGCAGATTTGGTACATTGAAGAAAGAAAAATGTATCTCTGAGTCCTGTTTGCTTTGAATGCCATGTCTGAGCTTCCACGAGGGTCGCTTTGTCAACTGTTTGTTCTCGTTGAAAACGTTTACCTGAGGAAATACATTAAAATATTCGAAATGGATCAAAACGTGGTCAAAAGATTGTCAAACGCTCATCGAAAATTGACTCCCGTTATGATTCTCTACTCCAAAAATGTAGTCGCACCGATTCATTTCCTCTCCGAAGGGCACTTGCCCTTTCTCTTTCAAATTTAAAAAAAAAAAAATGACATTCCCAATACACGTGTCTAATTTTAGACCCCCTTTTTTCCACCTGTAAATATCAAACGGTGCCCGAGGTTTGGAAACAGTACCCGGCAATGGAGCAAAACGGATTGACATGGTCGTAGCTCCAATTCCCGAATTCAAAAGGAGGAAGAGCAGGAGAATTGACGGAGTTACGCTTTGCTCTTTTCAAGAACCAAATCCCTGGAAACGAACGTTGGCTGCCCTTGTGGTCCACGAAGCCTCATGCTTTCGTGATGACTTGGCACCTCCAGGTCAAATTACGTCTTCGGACTTTCTGCAGTAACCCAAAACTCTTTATCAACGCTGACCATGAAGAAATGTATATTATATCACGCAATCGATGAAATCATTGACTGAGTGGTACTCCGTATAATACACATATCCTCATCACATCTAATCAGCTTAAGAGCGATTAATTGTCAACGCTCGTATTTGCTCAGGGTACTGTTACTACAAATATATGACCTTCACCTGCTCTGCAATCCTCACCATTTCTCCACCTGCAAATGATTTGTACACAGAACCGCGACGGAACTGTGTTTGACCTCTAGAAGAGGCCGCCGCCCGTAGCTCCGAGACTGCGAGCCCTGCTTATATCGGCAGTGAGGTCAGGTCAGGTCAAGTCATAGACGCCTGGGCCGCCCAGTCAGTGAAATTTTTTGACAACGAGGTCGTCATACCTCACTTGTCGTTCCCGGTTGCAGGAACACTCTGCACACATATGAGTATATATTCAGTGTGTCTGTAGGGGACATTCAGAGGAAAAGGAGCTCTAGCTAGCTCTTCTACTGGTTTACTCGCAGCTCGTTTACAAGCCATTTTCCTTGGTGCTTCAGTAGACACTCCGTTGAAGCTTAGGAGCTCTTTGTCACGAATTGCTGTATTTCCGATTGGAGGTGACGAGGTGTCTATCTCTTCGATCTGTTCTGCAGAGTCTCATTCAAATCAGGTGGACAGATCGAAAACAGGGTGGGCATCATGGAAGTGCACATGAACAACGGTTATGAATACAATGGCAACGAACTTCAGAAGACAAAGCTGCTGGATGCATTTTGCGTATCTGCTGAAACTGCGGCGGTGAAGACTGTATCAGATGACCCCCTGAACTGGGGTCGAGCTGCAAAAGCCTTGGAAGGTAGTCATCTGGAGGAGGTGAAGAGCTTCATCAAAACTTTTTATGAGGCCACCGAAGTTCGCCTGGAAGGCCAGAGCTTGACTGTTGCCCATGTCGCCGCGATTGCTCGCCGACCTGAGGTTTTGGTCGAGTTGGATGCTGCGGTTGCAAAGTCCCGAGTGGACGAGAGCTCCAACTGGGTGCTGAATAAAATCATGAAGGGTAGTGACATTTATGGTGTCACTACCGGCTTCGGCGCCACCTCGCATCGTCGAACGCAGCAAGGAGTGGAGTTGCAAAGGGAACTCATCAGGTCAGTGCCCTGCAACCCAGCTCTAACAATCTTGAGGCATACTGGACGAAATAGTAATCAAGTTTGCCGTTGTTAGAGTTCTCGATATCGCCTGCACGATTTCGTTGTTTGTTTCTAATTCTTTTCCCACGCTAATTTTGATGCTTGTTATCCATTACGTGCCATTATATTGCTTGTTTCCAAAACCAGCCTTGCATGATCCTGAGCCACGAGGTACTGAACCTCTTGTAGAGATTTCAAATCACAAATTCCTTATCGCCTCCATTCCGGGAGTATAGGTCTTAAAACAAGGTCGCATTTGTTTAGCGTATAAGGGCACGTACTTGCGAATTGCAGCTCTTGAATTGTTTCTCATCCACGACCGATTTCGAAATAGTGGTGAAATTGCAAATTCCGTGTGCAATTCACAACCAAGGAGGGAAAATTCATGAATTTCCATAGTTCTCATAGATTTGTGCCGTACGACTGAATCACTTGTTGAAATACGGTGAGGAGTAGAATTACTCAAACTCATTGTGTCGTCTTGGCAGGTTTCTGAACGCAGGAGTGGTGAACTCTGGCAACACTCTCCCAGTAAGCACAACTCGAGCTGCGATGCTTGTCCGAACCAACACCCTTCTGCAAGGTTTCTCCGGCATCCGATGGGAAATTCTTGAAGCCATGGAAAAGCTTCTCAACGCCCAGTTGACCCCACAGCTCCCACTGAGGGGAACCATCACAGCTTCCGGAGATCTCGTTCCTCTTTCGTACATTGCAGGTAATTGATTGAGCTTCCCCATAAGCTCCCCCCAGCTTAATATACTTGCCTTCTCGTTCATGTTTTTGTGCAATGTACTGGGCAACTGAAGTCTAGAAGTTCGATTGTAGAAATCAGTAGACGTTGAGCCACGTGTGTGATAAAAGATGGTACTTTTCCACAAACTGGATTTCAAGTTTGAGGTACCAAGCACAATCTCAATGAGGATGCAACAATCATGAATGAAGGATTGTAGAAAACAGGCGTTAATTCATTCTAGTTCTGCTCAATCACAGGACTCCTGACAGCCCGACCGAACTCCAAGGCAATGACATGCGAAGGAAAGACCATTTCAGCAGCAGAGGCGCTGAGGATGATAGGCAGAGACAAACCGTTCGAGTTGCAGCCCAAGGAAGGCCTGGCGATGGTGAACGGGACAGCAGTGGGATCTGCCCTGGCATCTACTGCTTGCTTTGACGCCAACATCCTGGCTGTCCTGGCTGAAGTCCTCGCCGCATTGTTCTGCGAGGTGATGCAGGGGAAGCCCGAATTCGCTGACCCGTTAACGCACAAACTGAAGCATCATCCAGGCCAGATGGAGGCAGCAGCCATTATGGAGTGGGTGCTCGAAGGAAGCTCTTACATGAAGGCAGCTGCCAAATTGCACGAAACCGATCCTTTGAAGAAGCCCAAGCAGGATCGTTACGCTCTTCGTACTTCACCCCAGTGGCTTGGCCCTCAGGTATAATCCTAAGTTCCTTTCAAACAATGATCGAGGATTCATGGTTTTAAAAAGACTAGTTCGATGGATCATATAATTCAGATGGGGTCAGATATCAACAGAATCAGTGGAGAAAGTTGCGTATGTTGATCCAAAAAAAAATGAACTAAAGAACCCACGCATGACCCACGCAAAAGTGGTGACAAAAATATTAGGTCCAACTTGTCATACAGGGGTTAAACAAATCTTCTCGTCTACCGAGTCTTCTTGCAACTCGAGGGATTCTTGAGCTCGTTGGGACTACCATTCGTGGAAGCAAAAAGTCCAATGCGGTACAAGAATTCGCTGAGGTTAGAGAAAGTTGACAGGAGAAAAATAGAGATTAACGCACTATTTTCTGATGCTTAGGTTGAGGCGATTCGCAATGCAACGCACTCTATTCAGAGAGAAATCAACTCTGTCAACGACAACCCCCTCATCGATGCCGCAGGCGACAGGGCAGTTCACGGAGGCAACTTCCAGGGCACCCCCATTGGCGTCTCCATGGACAACATGCGGCTCGCCATAGCCGCCATCGGCAAGCTCCTCTTCGCGCAATTCTCGGAGCTTGTCAACGATTTCTACAACAACGGACTGCCGTCCAACCTCAGCGGGGGGCCAAACCCTAGCCTCGACTACGGGATGAAGGGAGCTGAGATCGCCATGGCGTCGTACCTCAGCGAGCTTAACTACCTGGCCAATCCCGTCACCACTCACGTCCAAAGCGCCGAGCAGCACAACCAGGACGTCAACTCGCTCGGGTTAGTATCCGCTCGCAAGACCGAAGAAGCAATTGAGATTCTCAAGCTCATGAGTTCGACCTTTTTAGTCGGGCTCTGCCAAGCGATTGATCTTCGCCACATCGAAGAGACAATGCAAGCCACGGTGAAGAACATCGTCAGCCAAGTTGCCAAGAAGACGCTCTTCATGGGACCGAATGGCTCTCTCCTCCCCGCCAGATTTGTAGAGAAGGATCTCCTCCGCGTCGTCGACCATCAGCCAGTGTTCACATACATCGACGACGCAGCCAGCTCGACGTATCCCCTCATGGAGAAATTGCGACAAGCCCTGGTTCAATACTCGCTCAAAAACATCAACGGCGAGAAACAAGCCGACACCTCGGTTTTCAACCGAATCACGGCGTTCGAGGAGGAGCTCAAGGAAAGGCTAACATCCGAGATCCCGATGGTGCGTGAAGCCTACGACAACAAAGGAATTTCAGCCGTGTCGAACAGAATTGAGAACTGCAGAACGTACCCGCTGTACAAATTCGTCCGAGAGGACCTCCAAACGCAGCTACTCTCAGGACTCCGCACAATTTCACCGGGCCAAGTGATTGAGAAGGTATACGACGCGATCTGCGAGGGGAAACACGTCGCTCCGCTTCTGCAGTGCATCGATGGATGGACTGGCGCACCTGGCCCTTTCAATTGCTGACAACCGACCAGACCATCGGCAGGAAACACTAGGTGAAATATTGTTTAACCATTGAAAAGATTATTTATTCTCCCCAAGGTGCTTTCGTTACGATGTGGACAAGCACGAGAGATGCTCTCGTGAAGGGATGCAATTACTGCGACAACGACGATGAGTGCAAGCAGGGGCAGTGAAGGACGGAGGAGAAATTAGGGTTAGGGCTTAGGGTTCTAGGTGAGGAGTCAGTAACTGTAAGCTGCTGGATGTTGCTGCTGGGGATTAACTTAGGCAATGTTGCGGAAAGATACTCGTCTGTGATTTTCAAGCTTATGTATAACATAAAGAATTCTGCAAAATCTTCATTTGTGTTGTGAGTGGGATCATGTACATGGACTTTACACAATGTCTTGGAGTGAGAATCTCCACAGCCACACAGCCAAATATTCTCAACCATTGCTCTTCTTTGTCAAAAGAAAATCAATGGCCTAGAAAATTCAATGGCCTCGAAAATTCAATGGCCTCGAAAATTCAAAGAGTGTTGTTTGGCCATATAGTTGTGGGGCTACTCTAAATTTATCTTATAACGTTATTGTAGACATTGAGTGTCCGATAGATAATACATAATGCTTGTATACAGGGTTTTTTTTGGCTTTTTGGTACTACTCTGCACCAAAAAAAAATTTGGCTAAAAAACACTGTGGGACATGTATTGTAAACTTTTAGTTCCAACTTTGAAAAAAAAACAAAAACATTCTAGCCTTTGTTGGAAATACATGAATCTACAAGTTGGCTAAAGGGTGTCAGTTAGTTTTGGAAATTAATAAACTACTTTGCCAAATTCAAAGACCTTAGGCTACTGGCTACACCGGTACATGGCAATATTGTCCAAGTTGACAGCTTAGACAACATGCACACCAAAGGTGGGTACACTCAAAAGTGCCACAAATTGATACCATGCATAGTTATTATTATTAGGTTGTTCAGATTTTTATATAGTCTTGTTGGCAAGTGAAAGCATCTTCCAATGCACCAAAGAAGGGAACATTTGGATACAATATGAAAAAGTTATAAAGGGTCAAAGTTTGTTTTTGACAGTGCCATCTACAGCCTGTATACATAACTGACTTTGGAAATGTAAACAGACTGTAGATGGCACCTTATATCGTCTTACAGTCTTGCAAATGAAATGGTCAGATGGGTACTCCCAGCCGCCATTCACTACCAACTTGGTCATGAGGTTGCCACCCTCGCAAGTTATATAATTCAGAAGTCAAGGCTCGATCTTCATACGTCGAACAATAGAGATCAGATTGTCGTTACTGTCAGAGTTGTGGGCAACGACGAAGCAGCTAACAAGTAGAGGTCCTGCTACAGAAGAAATTCACCGGTTGAATTGGGCACATGTGACGAGTCCTCTTCGTCTTCTGGAGCGTCAGTGACTGGATTTGCGCCTTCAGAGGTGCACGGATCGAGGGAAACCTGTCATTGGGGATATGTTGGAAACGTTGTGCGTGTTCATGCGCTCGATCACACTTACATTAGGCGGTCCTAGCTTCAGGCAGATTTTTGGGAAGGACGGCGAACTCATGTGCAAGTGTTGTTGCTGGCTTGTTTCTCAACAGGAATTTCTGAAGTTTCCAGATCCTAGGGTTTTGTTCTCGGGACTAGGAAGGGGGGAGGATAAGGGAAATCACTGTTAACGGCAGAGAGAAAGAATCAGTGACTCAAAGTTTCTATATTGGTAAGACCCTAAACTGGTATTAATATTGGATGGCAATCCGGGGACCAGAAGTAATCACCCTACCGTGGTGAGAGCGGATGCCCTAGGGGTGTCGTGGGAGCAACATTGAGATCATTATTGTATCACAATTGCAAATATATAGTGACTATACTAATTCAATGTTGTCCGCAACGCCTATTCTACGTCTCTTCGTCGTCCTGTTTGTGTTCCATAACCCAATCGCAACTGCAGACACGCTAATCACCTTCCCCAACTTTTCGCCTCACGACGTTTTCTTCACATACGGAGATGCTGCGTACGATCCCGACCATCATTCCTATATCATCAACGCAAGTGCCACGACGCTTGCTTCCAGAGGGTCTTGTGGAGTGGTGCGGTATGGAAAAAAGATCCTCATTCAGCTCCTCTTTCTCCTTCACATTCACCACACACGCTGTGCCCTGAGACAAATGACCAACACCTTGGATGGGATGGGAGAGGAATTGTTTTTGCCACTACCCCGAACGAACGCATGGCTACCCTGCGCGATAGATTCTCCCAATTGCAACAGTTCGGTGCATGCAAGAGAGATTGAAATCAAAACCTAGCTTCGACTGACTCCTCCAACCTTTGCAGTCGAATTCGACAAAGATTACAATCCAAGTCGGGACAAGGAGCCCAGCAATAACTTCATCAGGGTTTCCAGAAACGTGGAATATGAATATGATATCGAAGCGTACTCTCACAACCTTTGTGGTAATAACATCCACTGCTCCTATTTCTCCAATGGAAGAATTTTCAATGCTTGAATTGTTTTCAATAGCTCATCCCAGACTCTGGAATTCAGAATGGCTCAAGGATCAAATCCCAAGCCCGTCCAGCCTCGGTTGCTCATTTCCAATTACAAATTCCCAAAATGGATCGGAGACGAGGTCGTGCTCTCTTTCTGGGGAGGCTCAGATGTCAACCGTCAAGAAGAGCAGGAGCTCTTGTTCTGCAAATGGCAAATTGAAGTATGTTTGAGACACCTCAACCACCAAATTCATTTGAACATTTGAATTGTAAATTGCAAATGAGGACTTGGAAATTGAAACAATGATAATTGTGAGTTTGCTTCAATAAGGACACATTTGTTGCCTTCCCAATCCCAAGGCTTGACCTTCTATGGGAGAAGTAAATAGATTATTGCAACAAATTTGAGACATTGGAAATGCATCATCCATCACAACAATACTAATACCAATGTTGCCACCAACTAAGTCCCTTGGACTTTATCATTCATTGGAGTTTTCACATAATTAGCTCTATTGTGGGCACCTCAATTGTACCTTCTTCTACTTCATTGGTATAAGTTTCCTTTAAAAGATCTTATTACATGAACGCCATGATAATGGTGATTGGCACCAAGGATTTCATTCAATTTTTCATTGCAAAGGCATATTTTGTTTGTCTTTTTACACAATAACTTAACTTGATTTGAAATTAGTCCAATGTACAATACACTTCAATAAAATGTTCCATTTGCCATGATTTTGGTTTGCAATTCATTTTGTTGTAAATGTTGTATGAAATGCAACAAATAATAAAGAGTTAGTAAATTGTTGATACAACTCTAAATTTAAAAAATTCATACATTTGGTTCATACAAAGGGAATGGTGTGTATATGTAAGCGTGTGTTGATCACATGTATGTAGGAACAATGATTGTTCATTACTAAGAAGTGGCCTTCACTCTCTAAATGAGGAATCCATTTTTTAGAGAAAAACTTTTATATCCACTGTCGTGAAGTTTGTGATGTATCTAGAAAAGCTCGTAGCTTCTGGTTGTAGTAGTGTCATTGAGATGAAAAGAATATCTCTTAGTTATACTCTCTTTAGCTACTTTAGAATCGAAACACCTTCACGTCAAAGCCTCATAATTTTTTTTTCGTATTAGATTTAGATTTGAAACTTGGCAACATTGTGTATCAACTCTTCAAAAACTCAAATCTAAAATATTGCATCCAACCAACACCTTTGCAAAATGCAATGTTCACAAAATTATCCAACAACAATGTTTTATCTCAAACTAAATCTCCAACAGCTCAACTTTCTACCTTCAAGTACCAACTTCTTCCCAAACCAACAACAATATAATATATAAAAAATAGAAACTAAGGGAGATTTGAGGGCATTAGAATACCATAAGTTATCTTGAGTTCCTGAATTGTAGTAACGTGCTACATTAGAAATTTGACATGGCCAAGACACCCTCTCAAATGAGACAACAATGTGACAATATAATATAATTTATTTACCACATCAAAAAATAGTATTTAAAAAAAACTAATTAATTTTAAAAATATTTCTTAAAATTAGTTTTAGGTTGCTGAACACTTTTTAGAATTTTTGGAAAAAAATTCAAAAATTCAAAAATTCAACCATAATAGGCCAATTTAATATTTCAAGATAGTACAAGGAACTAGTAGGGGAACGGCCTTAAAATTTAACCTTCAAATCTCTCCTCATGAGAGATAGAACAAGGGACAAGCCCTTGCCTTCAGTAGCCACCAAAAGCCCTAATCTTAATCCCACAAACCTCTAGACAACTACAAATCAACTATAAGTCAACTCCAAGTTTTCTATACCAAAAACTTCTATTATAATCAATTCCCAACACAAGCAATCTTATTTTTAACTAACAAAAATGTCAAATAGCAAACGGCCCACATGATGACATTACTTGTATGATATAAAGACAATGTATACGTGAACTTAAGCTATCAATTGGTTTGCAATTTACAAAATTTACAAAAGTAACATGTTCTTTTGGTCATCCTTGGGGAAGAGTTTATTGCTTAAATTAATGAAATAATTTGTAACTTAATTTTGATCATATAAATCTTCTCCTATTCATAAGAGTCTACAATTGCTTTTGAATACAACTATTTTGATTACTTTGAAAATTCATGTTTTATTCATTCAGTGTGTCAAAAATGCATAAAAAAAGAAATTAATGTATTTTTTGCCCCTTAACATGATCTCATAAAAATAGGCAATTTAATGATAGGAACAATGACCAATTTTTAATTTTATTTGGACACATTTAGATGTATATACTTGAGCAAAAATAAGCATATCACCTCAAAGTCATATAAATGTGACTATTACTTCAAATACTAGTCATCCTTGCTAAAAGTAATCCATTACAAAAAAAGAAATCTAAATGTGATATATATGTAGAAAAAGACACATACACCATTCAATCATAAATATATACAATATATATCTTGAATATATAAGTATGAATACAAATACAAGTGCAGATATGAGTACACATTTGTAATCCTATTCTATTTGTTGAAATGAAGATTCTAGAAATTCATATATTGAAATTCCAAAATAAAGATCAACCTACAAATTTGACGCAAGGTTCCTTTAGAATACTCATTAGAGAGGATTTGAGGCCTCCAAAGGATTGTTTCGGGGTTGTTCTCCAAAACTGTTCTCGTAATTGCTGGTCGCTATCAGGCCAGCATTTATCCAAAAATAATAATAATAATAATAATAAATTTTTTGGGTCCTAAAATATGAAAAAAGCCCCCAAAAAATTAAATTTTTTTTAATGATGTGGCACTCTCTTGACCACAGAGGATTCTTATTCATCCTGCAAATACTATGTTCCCGCAGTCCGAGAACCCACAATCTTCCAATGGCCTCAAAAATCCCCTAATGTTTCCAAAATATTCATCTCCAATGGCATATTTGCTTTAGGTGGTGTATCTATTAAAAGTGTCATTGTTGTATAAGCAAACTCTAACACAGAAGTACATTTTCCTTTCTTCAATGCATCAATAGTGTACATCTCACAAGGAAAGCACTTCAAGTAATTATTGCATCAAAAAATTGTAATTAATTCTATGAAGTTCCAAAAACAATGAAATGACTTTGATTAGATGCTAATTTTATTTTTCTTGGCATTATAATTTTTTGAATTTTTTTTCAAGGAATTTAGCTTTTTTAAAATGTAATCAGCTGTCAAAAGCTTGTTTTAATCTTTTTAATTTCCTTGATTATGTTTTCACCAAAAATGCTCCAAAACTACCATCTCTAGTACAAGTACCAAATTTTGGAAAAAAAACATATTTGGACACATGTAATCATAGGATCTTGTAATGTATTGACTTATAAACATGTAGAAAAAATTTCAAAAAAATTTCACTATGAGTATTCCAAGATATAAATGACGAATTTCGTTAAAACGGCGGTATTCCATTAGTTTGATACTTTTGACAGTTCAGATCGCACAATTTGAAATGTAAAACTGTTATAGATTTTTGAAATCTATATAGGTTGTAGATTTCTAGAATCTATACCTATCCAAGATGTTTTAGACCACACGATCTAAAATCTAAACTAGTCATAGATTTTGGAAATCTATACATCTCCTAGATGCTTGAAAATCTACAATAGTCCTAAATGTTGATTTTCAATTTAGACCGCACGATCTAAAAATGGCATTTGGAATATTGCCATTTTAATGAAATTTGCCATATAAGCTTTTATATTTGCAAAAATCCATATTTAGGCCTTGCAAAAAATTGAGTAGTTGCAAATATTTGGATATCTTTTCATACAAATGAGAGCTTGTTCAAAAACATTTGCTTGTTGTATGAGTCAAATTCAAATGAAATTATAATTTTACAATCAAAATTGTGAATTCTATGAATTTTTGAAGTGGTCAACCTTGAAATTACAAAAGTAACCACCCCTAAACTAGAGTTATAAACAACCCGGCAACAACCTCTAACCACCTAATCAAGTTCTAGATATTCTTTTAGTATTGATGAAGTGACAAGTAACCCCATTTTATCATAAAATCCCTCATTTTGTCATAGAATTCTCAGATTTAGTCAGAAAATGAAGGAAATTGGAAGAAATTGGAGGTGAAAATGGGATAAAAAATAAATGCTAGAATTGGGCTGGTCTAACTTACTTGGTGGAACTGGGTTGCAAATGCTTATGGACTGACTAGTTAGCTTACTTACTAGGGCAATCTCATTAGTGACCTAGAATATATCTAGTGCGAATTTTGTTCACCCGATTCGATGCCAGCCCTTTTTTTTGGGCAATATGGTGCCAGATTGCACCATTCCAAAATAGATGTCTACTTTTCGCCAGATAAAAGTAATCTTTTTTTGCCAAAATTTCTTCATTTCTATTCAAAATATAGATGAAATTGTCAAATTTGGATGAAAAAGTGCAAAGATATGATTGAAAAGTGTTTTTTTGGTAAAAAAGATGGATGGATGGAGATATAGTGCTTCACCAAATTTTAAGTGGTTGCCATCTAGGCACTTTCACAAAAACTAAAAAAAAGGGCTGCTTGATGCCTTACTGCAGGACAGTAAGTTAGAGCCTTTTTGTTTTGTTTTATGTTACTGTAATTCTTTTGGATCGATCAGCTCCGCATTCATTGAAATTGCTCCCAAACCAAGAAAATTTGTCCAATGGGCTTCGACAGGCCCTCATGGCTGATTGTAGTTGAACCTGTTTGGCAAAAGGAAAAAGCCCTTCAAGTTGGTTGAATGTTCAAGCCATTAGAACCAGTTGTCGTCTTGTCGGGTGGTGCCGGTAACTTAAGGTAGGTACACCCAAAATGGCACCTGACCTTAAAGCGCCCTGTACAACGTGCATACATTTTCAAAATCAGTCATGTACCTAGACTGTAGATGGTGCTTTCAGAAACACACTTTGACTGTTAATAACTTTTGCATATGGTATCCAAATCCACTGTTCTTTGGTGTGTTGGAACATGCTTTCACTCACCAACAAGAGTGTAAAAAAATTTGAACAACATAATAACAGGAACTAGGCACAATATGAAAAATTGGCGCTTTTGGGTGTACCTACATTATACCATTCTGTACTAGCTTAGAAATGTCCTCGAGGTGTTAAAAAATGGAGTGGCAAATGTGCTTGTACTTATTCCTACACTCACAACTTTAACTCAAGTTTATTGTAGGGTAAGGTAGGAGGTCTATAAAGCACCCATTTAAGAGTCCCGTATGAGCATCAAGTTGAACCCTTAAATATCCAAATTACATTTTTTTGGCAATATAGGAATTGGGGGCAGTTTAGTACAAATGAAGTTTTTGTGTTTCTCTTTAAAAATTTCACACAACATAAGCATAAGGAGTAGCTTTAAGGCCCAACAATTTTCATAACTTTTGGCTAAATGGTTAAAAAGTTATCATAAGATATGTCATTTTCACTGCTTAGCAAGCAATTTGGGTAGCTCAAAAAATTATGTAAAAATCACTTTATATATATTTGAAGTTGATATTCTAGATTTATATATATAGAAAGCTTTGAATCGGTCCATTTTGATTAATAAGATGAAACTTATGAGGAGTTTAGTTTTGTGGTAGTTATGTATTTTTCACACCAATGTGAGCTTATGAATTATAACTACTTATTTTCTTACAAGTCCAAAACTTTTTTTTGCTAATTCAAATACTAATATTTTGCAATCTACATGGTGGAAACTTCCAAAAAATTTCCACATCATTTCAAATCATCTTACTATAACATCCTTAAGTTACATGTGTCTAAAATTTCTATCTTTTCTAAAATTTGGGCCTTGTATTAGTAATGGCAATTTTGGAGTGTTATGGTGGAAACATAGTCAAATACAATTGGGGTTTAAAAAAACATAATTAAAAGGATAAAGAATTGGATTGGTGATTGAAAATTGAGTTGAAACTCTTTCAATTGAAGTTAAAATTACATGCAAGCAAGAGTAATGAATTGTTGGCAATGCCATGAGATACTTGTTCAATTTAATTTCATAGACAAAATATAGGAACTTAAGCCAAAATGTAGCCTAATTGACAATTAATTTTTTGGAAAATCAAATATCTATATGTGATGGACGTGGATTATTCTAATCTAATATCATTTTAGTTTGCAATTACAAGATCAATTTTTGATCATTTTCTTTAGATGTTTTGAATAAATTCAATACTAGGCTTTCTAGGTTGGGTTTCAACATCAATATTTAGTGGTATTGGAGTATTAGGGGTATTTCTTAGGAAGAATTGCTCTACAAATCATGGCAAAATAATAGTCCCTTTTGTTCATTGTATTAGAGATGCACTTACAATATACCTATATAAATGGCAAGTTGAAACTAATATGGTACAGGTGTGACATCAAACAACATTTTATTTGTATATGTCCAGAGAATTATCATCTCAAAAATCTATAAGGCAAGTCATTTTAATATCATACTAGTACAAGCCTCAAACTATAATTGTCAACTCAACACTGTAACCTCCTACTTCACCATTTGAATTTGAATTAAACAAGATAGGATGCACTCATTAATCAATAAATACAGTATCATATATGAACTTCATAGAGGTTGAAACATGAAGCATTCAAATGCGCTATTGGACATAGCTAGTGTTTTGTAAAGAAAGATCAAATACTTTCAAATACAAATATTTATTTTCATAGGTATTTTGTGTAGAAAATAGTAGATTTGGTGTGTTGAAAGCAATATTTCTAACTTTTTTTTAAAGACAATTTCACTCAACTTGACAATTTTTGGCCTCTTTATCACTCTCCCTCCAAATTTCAGCCTCTACCACAATGCCATCAAACTAACAGATGACCGAAAAAGAGGGTGAATGTTTATAATTACAATGCACATTATACAAACTTTGTGCCAATTTCAATGTAGGGTGAATGCAAGAAACACATGTACTATTTGTTGTGTTTTACTACAATACTCATGACTTTTTTTGGAATACTTTAAAATTATAAAATTAATTTGAAAAAATTTGAAAAATATGAACAATGTATAGACCTCTAAGATGAAGGTTTTCACCAAAGGAAATTGATAGAAAAATTCTCTAAGTAGGAGAATTTAAAAAGCGCCAAACCTCAAGAAAATACATACCCTCATGTTTTAATTTGGGAAAAATAGTAAAAATAAGTAAATTCAAAAAATAAAAAGTTTCCATTTGCAAAAATTCTATAGAGATGGTCATTCACAAAAAAAAACACCAAAATAATATTTTGTATGTTTCAAAATTCAAGCAGAAAGAAGCTCACTTTGTAGACTTCCACACTACATAAAAATAACTTTTTTCAAAATCCCTCATGTGGAAAGATGTAAATCTACTAGAAGACCATCTCATCCAAGTTTCATCTCAAAATCATTAAAAAAAGGTACTCCTTAGTACTAAAAACCTCCAAATTCTCATTTGTGACATTTAATCACTAGTACTATTTTAGTATTAAACTATTTTTGAAAATTATGAAAAAATTATGTAAGGTGTATGATAGACATTAGTACCTTCTCTAGAAATCTTGGGACATTTAGAGCAAAAATGAAAAAGTTATGGCCAAAAAAGAGATCAGAACTTAGCTTGTGACAAAAAATAGTACAAGTGTTTCTTGCATTCACCCTGCAATAACCTTTGCACCAATCACAATACAAGAATTCTTAGAGTATATTACTATACAAGATATTAATTTTAAATTTATAATCAACAATAATCCAAACACCTTAGAACCATATTTTCTTATATGCTTAGTCCAATAGCCTTTTTTGAAGTTTCAAAGGGCATAGCATTAATAGACAAGGTAATTCTAGTGAGGATTGTTGAGACTAACTTATTGCATCATCAAGTATCTATGCCACAAAAGGCTTTGTCTTTCTAGCATTGGCTTACACTTTGAGTACAATAACACTTTGATGGAGCAAAGTTGGGAGCAAGGCCTAACGTGTCGGTCAATACTAGCAAGTTGCTTATAATGTATGAATGCATTAACTTACCCCTAAAGTCCCAAGAGTCCCTTTTGATTTATTTATAAAACATCAAGTAGGTACTTATGATCTCAATTTTGGATAAGATTTTCTTAATATATTTTTTTAAGATAGGAATATTGATTAATTTTTTAGATAGAGTAGAAGTCGACTACACTAGGTACAAATTTGGCAAAATTTTGTAATACTTGAAGAGTATGTTGTATATTTACATTATATAGAGTGTACATTGTTTGGTTCAAAATCAATTGTTGATTGAGGTAATCCACCCAATTTATATCAAGATTTTCTCCACAAGAATTGTATCTAGTCCAAAAATGTTGAAGAATGTATGGTTGAGATCTAAGTGAACTTTGGAATGAACAAGAGAATTTACTACCACAAGCAATTGAAGTTGTTTCCCCCACAAGAAGATCATCCAGAACATTTTATTTCCTATCCACTTTCTATTGTAGAAGAAAATGCTAAATAAGCTCCTAAATTCTAGCAATAGCTACAATTATATTATACCTATTTGTAGGAATCCTTGGTGTATCAAATAATATATTGAATTCTTATAAAACTAAGCAAAGTTAATTATAAGTTTTTCTCTACAAAGTACTTTCCATTGTTTTTGACAAATTTCATGTACTTTTAATTATGACAAAAGTACTTTTCACACCTTGAGAATAAGATATTTTTTTGTTCGATGGCCTCAAAAAAAATATTTACGAGGTTAATTATTTGCTTCATTCAAATTCAAATTTAAAAAAAATTTAATTCTTCAATCTTAAAAAGTAGTTGAACCTCAAGTTGTCTCCCCAAAGTACCTTTTTGATGTATTTTTTAGGGAGGTGTAGTTGACTTATATTTGATATATAATTTTTATTTCTATAATACTAAAATCTGAAGTTAAAGAGGATCCATAGCCTTATAATCTAGTCACACTAGGAGCAAAAGAAATTGTTTTCTTACCATATCTTGTGATTGATAAGGACTGGTCAAAAAAATTTAGTTTTCTTCTAAACATTCTCAAACTAGTTGAGTACAAGATCCTACAATTGGACATGTAAAAGAAACAAATGTTAAATTTTTTTTGATGTTTGCATTGGAAATGAAAGTTTTGAATGTTTTTTGTATAGGGCAATGCCCTCGTCGTCGGGGATTACTGAAATTAAAGTGTGTCCTCGTCGGGCTCCGCCCTCCTCATCAACACTTCAATTTCAGTAATCCTCGACGACGAGCGGTCATTGTCCGGCGTAAAGCACAAGCAATTGGATGAAATCACGAGATGAGATTGCAAGTTCGATGAAAAACACGTAATCCACAGTTACGGGAAGAACCCATCACCAATTGAGTATTGCGCTCCGCAATCCTCCCAATAAATGAATGGCACACTTCCCGGGAGTACTTTACAGTGAAAAAATGACCTTGAGGTTTTAAAGGGGATAACCCAAATTCTCCATTAGGCAACTTGGAAGAGGAAAATCCCTTCTTCCCTTGAATATTGGAGGGGTTAGGATAAGGTAGGTTGCTTTAAAAGCAACCTCTAACATAGAAGTGCATTTTTGCTTTCTTCAATGTACCAATAGTCTACATTTTAGGTGGTGATCTTTGTGAATGCCCATTGCATTTCAACTTCAAAAACTTGTAACCAATTCCATGAAGATTCCAAAATATGAAATGACTTGGTTTAGATACCATTTCCTTTTTTTTTAGTACTGGAAATTGTTTCTAGGAGTTTAGCTTCCCCAGGCAAATGCAATCAGCTCTTGAAAGGTCGCTTTATTACAGGCAGACTATCTTCCTGCTGGTTACCAATGTTATGTTCCTCCAACTTCGTGATTCGTGAAAGTAGCTTCGGTTCCGTCATGCTAAGCCTCCCTTTGGTATTCCAAAGGCAACAGAAAGGGCAACTCCCAGGGGCCCGGCTTCTCAACCCAAGTCTGTGTTTTCCTACGGATTCTCCAAGACCCCCCAGAAGATTCAAATCGCAATAATGGAGGTGGGTGCCATGAACTGCATGGCCCTCCCCACGGAGTCTCTGTGGGCTGCCAGGCCACACATGTATTGGAGAACGGGCAGCTCCTTGCGCGTTCTACCATGCACCGCAAGACATGGAGCTGCATGCACAGGCAGCTGCCCGCTCTCACAGCATGGCCACAGCTGCACTGTGAAGCAACACTGTAAATGATTTGCACCATTGATCTTCCTTTGACAAGGGAGATTAATGGTGCAAAACGTTTACAGTGTTTAGTGTTTCACAGTGCAGCAGTGGGTGTACTTTCTAGTGTTAAAAGCAAGCCTCACCAACTCCAGAATTGTCAAAACAATTGACAGAATCGTCCTCTCACCACCTCATCGATCGCAGATTCCGCACCTTATCCTAAACGAGGAAGTGGCTGAATAAGCCTGGCCTCCAGAACAGAACAAGACTCCGGTCAGGTCCCTCCCGGGTCAGATCCGCTTGTTGAGACAAGATGCCGCAGTGCGGACAATTTCAGCCCCAATCAGTGCTTGGCCCAGGCAGGCAGGCAGTCAGCGCCTCCGCGGTCCTTCCTTCGCAAGTGAGGGACATGGACGGCGTTTGACCCAGTGAAACCACCTGACAGACTCCATGGCCACTTCACCAGCTGGTCCGTCTTGGAAACCACAGTCCAGGAAGAAATTTTTAGCTTAAGGTAGGTACACCCCAAAGCGCCACTTATTCATACTGTGCCTAGTTCCTGTTATTAGCTAGTTCAGATTTTTATGCAGTCTTGTTGGCAAGTGAAAGCATGTTCCAATGCACCAAAGAACGCAGGATTTGGATACCGTATGCAGAAGTTATTAATGGTCAAAGTCTGTTTCTGAAGCACCATCTACAGCCTCTGAACATGACTGATTTTGGAAATGTATGTGCATTGTAGATGGCGCTTTTAGGAACAGGGCGCTTTTGGGTGTACCTACCTTAACTGGCTACAATCCTACATTTTCTTGGACTAACAAGTTGTCTGGAGTCATAGTCTCGGTTAGGCCTTATGAAAATAAAGAATATTCTCTTGTTTTCCTCTAAAATGATTGGGTTTTTTCTTAAAATTTCAAATCCAATTCAGAATTTCTTAATTTCAAACGGGCTAACTTGTAACTAAATGTTGATACTTCCTGTTTGTTGTTGGAAACAAGCACCAATAGTTGATCATTTAATCCCTAAAGGTCCAAGGCCTTGTGGAGGTTAAAAATACCATTGCTTTTGAAGTGTTATAGGTCTAAATGTCATTAAGGTATGAGTCATAAAGAAGTCTCAATTGTACAATCTTTTAGTGTATGTGTTGTAGATGATGTGAATAAAATTTGGGTCCATTTGGCCACAAAGATTGAGAGATTATAATGTTTTAGTGTTGAAAAAGGATGCTGAAATTTCCCCAAGAACATGTTTGGAGGTCAAATTTGATTTCTAAACCTCCTCAAATGAAAAAACTTTCAATTGTAAGGTACTTCAAAATCAGAATACAAGTACATTGGTGAAAGAAAATATCACTCAATTGACTAATTGTGTATGAGAAATGGCTTTGAAATGTCAAAAAATAGTTTCAAAAACACATTTAGGGCTGACCCTCCTTCTACTAAAATGCTTCTTAGTCACTCATAACTTCTTGGATTGATGTAAAATTTTAGCCACAAAAACTAAACTAGTATGCACAACTTTTCCAGAAAAATGATTGGAAATTGACACCATTTGAAGAAGAAACAAGCCATTGAAGTTCACTATAATCCAAAAATGTTTGATTTCTAAACTTTGAATTACTCCCAAACATTCAAAACAATTTGGATTGACATGAAAATTTGATCACAATAACTAGAGTTTTAGAAGAACATGTTCTGACAAATTTTATTGAAAACAAAAATTGGATGAAGGACAACAAGCCTTCAAAGTTGCAAACCATCAAATGTACTTTGGTGAATTCAAATTGAACATGTGAACTTTGATTGGTTTCCAAAAAATTATTACATCTTGGATTGATGTGAAAATAATACCACACAAACTAGAAGAGATAACAAAGATTTTCCAATAATTTTCTTAAAAATTTGGACATCAAATGCAAAACTTGCAACACTTCAAATTAGACTTATTAACTGTGAGGATACTTGGGGCATTTAGAGGTTAAGCAATTATTGGCAATCAATTGTGAGGAATATAAGGTGGTGGGGTTTTTTTGCCATGTAGGAAGATAGAAAATATGGAGATAGCTAAATTTCTAAAATTTTATTCTTGAAGTTGAAATTACTATGAATACTATCAAAAAGTACATTTCTCTTATATCCAAAGTCTTCCAATTCCAATCATTTCATAATTTTTTTCCGCTCACTTCTTTTGCGTACTACTACAACACTTGTGTCATTACCTTAATAGTTCCAATGTTGAAAAGGACTAAAAAGATACATTCTAAACTTTGGTTGACTATTGTTCCATCCTGCATTCTTAGAAGTTGGTTGTTGAGTATAGTTGACAATTAGTGCTTCTACCTTAACTTACACTAGGAGATGCTAGTGTAAGTTACATGTAGGCTTACTTTAATTGATGTCTATGTAGCATTGATTTTCTTTTCAAATAAGTGGTAGCTACTCAAACTTCCTTAGGATAATTTGCGTCACTGCTAAGCTTCTTCATTGGCTTACTTTTTGAATAAGGTTGCTAATCAAACTTCTTTGAAGATATTTGAATTGATCTTAAGCTTCCTCTTCTTTGATTTGAAGCTAATAAAACCTATTAGAATTGAGTTCTATAGCTTATGATAGTACATACTTAGGTCAAATTACCAAACTTATATCCATCTAATGTCCTTCAGTTAATGTAAATCCATACCAATCCAAGTGAAGCTTTGTGCATATGGATTGGTTCCACTAATTTACAATATCTACATAAAGAATGCACTCTTGAGACATCATTTGCTCTCCTATTGACAACCTTGCATTTCTAATTACAATTGTACCTAGAAGCATTTATAAGAGTGACATTCAATCTAAACCAACACTTTCATGCATTTGCAAGCTTTTGAGTTGTAAATTAAGGAAGAAGAGACTATTTGCATCACCATGAGCATTTTGATACATGAGGGAGTGTGATTTTATGGTGGAATCAATATACAAAGATGTGGAGGGACCACTTTTTTTTGCAAGTATCAAATGATTGAAATTTGTAAAGACAAAATCAAGATTACTGTATATGAATTTTTTGAGTACATAAGTTTTTTGGATTCCCAAAGTGGGAGGTTGAAGATCACATCCCTACAATATGAGTGAAGGCAAGTTTTGTCATTGTGACAAGTTTTGATTGATAAGAAGTCTCAAGTTAGGATTCACATGCTATAGTTTGGACAATGGACTTTAGGAATGTGCACAAGAGTATAGAATTTGTATATAGTAATAGAAAGTAGTAACGATGAATTGCAATTTTTGTTTATTAAATTGAGTATTTTGAAATGTCTAGGCCGTTATCAAACAACTTAAACTTGTCTACAATGAGATTTTATTAGCTAATGATAAAACATGAAGAAAATTGTCAGTCAACACCTCCTTTACCATAGACTTGGATTGGTAGGTACTTACTTGTGACAATTCCTCAAAATCTAACCTAGTTTACCATTACCTAGTCTAGTTCCATTCAATAATCACTAGTTGTAAACATTTAAAGAAGGTTTACATCCAACTAGCTAATTGAAGGCCAACTAAGGTAGACCAACCTAATTCCATTTGCAACCCATTTGTGTCACCTTATATTTGGCCCCACTTCCATCCATTCCACCATCCAAATTTGTCTAGAAATTTGACAAAATTAGTGCATTAATGTCATTTAGAATTAGTAATGTGTCAATAGATGATTGGTGAAATCTTAAATGCTAATAGGTACATAAGAAGGTGGTTATGGGTTGTTATTAGGGCATTCATGACCTAGTAGTAGACACTTTTGTAATTTAAGGCTGAATTCTTCAAAAATTTATAAAATTTACAATTTTCATCAGAAAATTGTAATTCCACTTGAGTTTGATTTGAGAAACATGTGTACACCTTTGAAATATGTGCCGCTCTTGGAATTGGCCCCAAGATAGCCAGATTGCAAATCGGTGTGGCAATAGGCTTCTCTACCTTAGTTAAGGGATAGTGATAACAGGGGTCACTCAGTGCATTCCAAGAGCCACCCTAACTCTTTCCAATCAACAGTGTTCAACCGAGTTTGCACCACAGTTTCTCATTGCGTGGCCGCCCCCACGGTGCTGCAAACAGATCTGCACTCACGCGCACAGGCACAGTGCGATTGCTGTCAGACATTGTGTTGCAATGTTGCATCATTGACACCCTGAAGAGTAGCTCTACCTGGATTGGGAGCTAGTCTTGGAAGCAGGAGAGATTTGCACGGAGAGACAGCGCGGCCAACCAGTGCCTCATCACTGCCGTTCGCAAGACCGTTATAATAACTTATGCAGCTGCCACTGACATCCCAGGTCCTATGCGAAGAGCCTAAACTCTTTTCCACTTCGGTGTACACGTATTGAAGTACGTATTTCTCTACACAAACACGACAAGTTCAGGGGTACTTCAGCCTCCTTGCCAATCTCAGGATTATTGTCACAGCTCAGAGCACACACTCTCTCTCCCTCTCTCGATTCTTGATGTTTTGATTGTGTTCCGGCGGATGTCCACAAGGACTTAAGGCGTGGTGCGGCGTTGCCATCATTGGGTTCGGATTTCGGAATTTGGGGTGCCGGTGAGTTGAGAATCTGGTTTTGGAGTGGTCGCCGTTCTAGCTTCCGTTTGAGGACTTGAGGCCTCGGCATTGCAAGTCAAGAAATTCGTGCTTGGAGTAATCCCAATCTTTCAATTTGGGTGGTGTGTTTGTTTAGGTTGCGAGAAGAGATCTGCTGCCGAAGGATCTCTGGGATTCATTTTCTTTTGCTTGAGATTCTTGATTTACCAACCCCGCCTTCGTAATGAATTATGTTTTACTTCTTCTCTAGATCGGTTGTGGAATTAGTGAGAATGGATGGTTTGGGAGCTAGAGTGTGATGGAGGTTGTCGCTTTGATGAAATTGAGAGCTGGCCAGTTGGATTACAGATCGACCGGGATTCATTTCGTTATGCTTCAGATGCTAGTGTTTGCCATGATGTCGGTGTGCTAGTTTAAAAAAAATTCAGGGTTGATTGGGTCTGTAATAATTCTTGGGAGATATGGCTCTCTTTGGTGTGTAGAAGTTTGTGATGAAGGTTTCTGTTTTCATGAAACTGGGTGCAGGCTACGCAACTGGAATTGAATTGCAAAGCGTTGTGCAAGATGCCGTCGACCACTGCGCCCTATGCAACCTTGAATGACGCTCCCAAGTTTGAGAAGCGAGCTGCCGACGTGAGGGCGCCATGGTTCAAGGACCTGCCCGCAGCGAAAAGCCTGCGGGTCAAAGATCCTGTGCCCTACATCACTTGCAACGCCAAGACTGCTCCCTACGCCACCTTCCAGAACGTTCCTAAAGAAACTGAGGTGCCCTTACTAATTTTTGCAGCATCGTGATCACTCCGCAGTGTTCTTGCGTTTTTCAATCCCTTCGAGAGTTACTCTAATCTTTTCAAATTGTGTTGAACAGGATTGCTCTTCTTGAATTTGTTTAGTGTCCTGGTTAGTTAACAGGTTTCTGAAAGCGTCCTGTCATTCTATTCTATTTCTCAATCCCTCCCTAGACTGACGCTATTCATGTCTTCATAGGCATATGAGTGCACCTGGCTTGTCGCTTAAATCTGGGAGGGTGATTTGTCAGTGAAATTGATAGGCACTTTGGGTACCTGTTGTGGACGTTTATGAATGCTCAGTATTCTGTGGGTTTGAGCTTTTGAAGCAAAGTGCTCCATTACTTGAACAGCAACCACGCTCCACCACCAATAGCTCCCAATCACCTCAGCAGAAGAAATTCAGCACACCCTACGGTACTTCGAATGATGTTGTGCGACCCCGAACAAAGGCAAGCATTTTTCCTCATGTTTGCTGTCTCGTCTTTAAGTTATGGTTGCGTAGAGAGAGCAGAGACTTCAGGAAAGTCTCATTTCATGTGTGACCTTTGCAGAGCAGTAGCATGTGGTGGATTTGAGAGCTTATGGAGTGTTATTTTCTGAGGATTAGGTCTAATAACTGGGAAGGATTTTCTTGCAGCTGAACTTAGCAAAGGTGCACCAAGCTCCTTGGGATCGTAGCGACCGGAAGCTTGACCACAATCCAGTGCAGGCATGTCTTCCCTCATTATTCCATTCTTTACCAGCCTTGGGAAATTTTCGTTGCCTAAAATCAATACAGCAACAAATATATCTGAACTTGAGGCTAGATTTGTAACTTAATCTTAGACCGAAGGGGAGATGTCTTTGGGTTGACAAAAGCAGCATGTGAGGAAGTAAGCTCCCACTCAACTTCATCTCTGTAGACTCTTGAAAGGGAGGGTTTATGGGGGGTAGCTTGACATGTGGTATATCTTACATTTTTTGCCCTTATGCATCAGATTTCAAACAAGATCCCAATTTTTATTAATAATGAATGTCATGCCAATATTTACTGTTTTTACTTTTGAACTTCTCTTTCGTTTTATGATGTGTGACTTCGATTGATTCTGGAATGACTTCCATCACTTGATGTGAACATATGTGCAAGTGTTGAGTAGTCAAGAACTTTGGTTTCAGTGTGATAGAAGATTTGGACTGAAAGTTGTGCGTGATCTGCAGCCAAATGTAGCGAAGGTCCATCCAGCACCTTGGGAACGTAATGATGTACAGCACAAGATGATCAAGGTGAACGAAACTCTGAGCTTTCTGCCTGCTGATCATTGTCAGCAGTGACAAAATGTGGCCTTCTTCCTCCCTGCTACCATGTTGGAATAGTTGAGAAAAGAATTTTTCAAACAATATTTAAACTCACCACCTGTCCATACAATTGAGATAATTTCAGTGTTTTTCATCATTGTATTTCCTTCACCCATTGTGAGCTAAATAGAAATTTATATGGATAGTGAGGGGTCTTTTTTTAAATACTGTAGAACATATTGGGAATTGCTTGGCTCATTGTACTTTTGTCAATGATGTAGCACTTTGGTCTGACCTTAATCCTATGGTCCTCTTTCCACCTAAAAACCTATAAATTCTTGATCAATAAAATATCCATGGAGTAATCCCAGTGACTTTTTCGAAATTTGTTGTCTTTACTCTGTTTTTTCTAGTTCAAAGGAATTCATGGTGGGTTTAGTCTGGTTCTTAACATTAGAGAAAAGTGATCATTTCTCTGAATTCTCCTTTCAGAACCAACCAAAATTCTCCCATGGGGAAGTTGCCTCATCTAAAGCTCCTTTTGCAATGGACTTCAAACAAGGTACTTACTTACCCTTTGGGTATTTCTGAGCCTCGTTCAACTCTTATGTTTTTGTCTCTCCCTATTGGCTTGCTAATTGATGTTTGTAGGAATTACTGGTCAGCGTCTGATTTTCTTAGAGCATTCAGAAGTTTCTGCATTACTAATTTGATGTAAAATTCTTCCATTTCCAAGGCTAACAGGAGGTGGATGAGGAGGCTCCACTCAGTTTACATTTCAATGCCCATTGCCACTTTCGAGTTCAGCATTTTTTCAACATATTTGAAAAGTTGCAAACAAACTTTTTGCCTAGTGTGTAATATCGGTTTGTACTGTAGAGCTCTTTGTTGACATTTGTCATTGTCAACAAGACTTGTGGTTTCTGAAACATTCACATCAGTTGTTGATGATGTCTCCACCATCAGAATGTGTTGTACTGTACTATACAGCTGTGCTTTTTTGGTTTGACTTAATATCACACTTTGACACATTCAATGATAGGTCCACAATTTCCATTTTTTTCATGCAATTACTCTTGATATTAAACTGCATTGATCATGGTGTCATCTAAGGGTGGCCTTGGGGAGTAACATGCATAGTATGTTAAGGTAAGAGGTCCTATAATGGACTATCTGAGGGCTGAAACAGAATTTCAGGGAGGTAAACCCTCTAGAAATATTTTTCAGTAAATTTTCCTTGAAAAACAAGTAGAATTGACATCTAACCCAAGTCGTTTCATATTTTTCTGAGATTTTTTGAATTAGTTATCAAATTTTGAAGTTGAAAGGGCATAGGGTTGTAAAATGGTGCCCTAGCTACAATGTACACTGTCAATACACTGCTAAAGGCTATGAAAAAGCAACATGTACAACTACTGTACACCTTAGTAATAGCCCTATTATCATCTACAGTTCTATACTGATGTATCCTGTGCTGTTTCCACAATCAAAATGAAATGAAAGTAAAAGTAGTTTTGGGTGAATGCAAGAAACACTTAAAGCCTTTTGTCACATTCTATTTTTTTATTTTTTTTTAGCCATAACTTTTTTGTTTTAGCTCCAAATGACTCAAAATTTATAGAAAAGCTACTCATGGCTATTATGTATCTAAAATGAATTTTGGAGATTTTTCAAAAATAATTTATTATTTTTAAATAGCCCCGAAAATTTCTCACAGTACTCAATTTAAGGGTTTCTAGCACCCCATTTCTCCCAAAAAGCGAATTTTGACCTAAAATTTGGAGAGCATGGTCTCCTAGTAGACTTATACCTACTGTCCAAAGGAATTCTAAAAATACTTATTTTTAAGTGTTGTAAAAGTCCTCAAAGAGAGCTTCGCTCTGCATTTTTTTCCAAAGGTATAAAACATTATTTTGGTGAGTTTTTTGGTCAAATCTCATCACCAAAAAGTTTTTTCAAGTTTTTTATTTTTATGTATTTTTCAAAAAAATAATATTATTTAAAAAAAATTAAAATGTTACAAGTTGTATTTTTTTCACCGGAATTCTATGAGAATTCTATGTCCAAAGTTCCAGTGAAGAAAATATAACTTGTGACATTTTAATTTGTTAAAAATAGTATTATTTTTTTGAAATATAAATAAAAATAAAAAACTTGAAAGAACTTTTTGGTGATGAGATTTGACCAAAAAACTCACCAAAATAATGTTTTATACCTTTGGAAAAAAATGCAGAGTGAAGCTCTCTTTGTGGACTTCTACGACATTTAAAAATAAGTATTTTTAGAATTCCTTTGGACAGTAGGTATAAGTCTACTAGAAGACCATGCTCTCCAAATTTTAGGTCAAAATTCGTCTTTTTGGAGAAATGGGGTGCTAAAAAACCTTAAATTGAGTACTGTGAGAAATTTTCGGGTCTATTTAAAAATAATAAATTATTTTTGAAAAATCTCCAAAATTCATTTTAGATACATAATAGCCATGAGTAGCTTCCCTATAAATTTTGAGTCATTTGGAGCTAAAACACAAAATTTATGGCTAAAAGAAAAAGAAAAAAATAGGGTGTGACGAAACGCAACAAATAGTACAAGTGTTTCTTGCATTCACCCTTTTCTTAATTAAGAAAAACTTCAAAATTCAAATAACTTTCACATTGTATGTCAAATCATTAGCTATAGTAATGATTCCATATATTGTGTACAAGATTAATTTGTAAAAGATTGAAATTGTAACAACTAGTAGTCATCGTAAATTAATGGAAAGAACAATGTATTCACCTAAGATTCCCTTGTTGTTCTAAAAGGGCCTCATGTAGATTTTCTTTTTTCTTTTTTCTTTTTTTTATACAAACCTGATGGATACCGTAGTAGAGGTATCCATTACTAACCCATGCCCCATCAACAATAAATAGGGTACCCTATTTCCAACCAAGGTTGGATTGGATTACCGTTTTTTCCTTTGAATGTGTGTCTTTGTACTTTTTCAAGGTTGGGACCAATAAGTTAATGGAACATAATTGACCATGAAAGTAGGAAGTAATTAGTAGGAAAGTAGCTCTTGAATGATTGGAATTGAATGACTCTAAATGTTGATCATAGATCAAGCCCAACTTTTGCCTTTCAAAATTTGTTGTAGAATATCAGACCCATTTCCAACCACTTAAGCAATTCAACATATTTCAAGTGCAAATTTTTTGGATGTAAAATTTTTCCCATGTAGAGAAATAGAGTTTAAAAGGACTGCATATTTTTTCAAAATTTTATCACAGAAAATGTAATTACTGTGAATTTTTTACTCAAACATTCTCTATGACCTATAATAGTGATATAGACCTTTCTATTCCTAACCGTAGGCTGATTGCAAAATCTTACAAGGGTTGATTGCATTTATAAGAGCCTTACAACCAATCATAATGTGCCACAACTACTCCGGGCTTTGTGCCACAACTTCACGGAAAGAAAAGAGTCTATAGATTAGAAATAGGGGGGTGGTTGGAAATGGGTCAGATACTCTAATCTCACTTCAAGAGATAAAATTACCAAATTTTTTGCAATCTCCATTATTTTTGTCAATGTACCTCTAAAAATATTTGCTTTGCCTTGTACTACCCTAGATCATGTTCAAATGTGCTTATTTGATTGGTTATGGGTACCTCTACCATTCTGCTAGGCCTTGCACATGAAGTTCCAATATTTAGTGTGGATGTTGTATCAAACATCCAATATCCATGTAGTCTTAATACTCAAACAATCATGTTTAGTAAAATCCAAATATTCTAAGAATTGTCAATGTCAATTTTGTTAAATTCAAAACATTGTATAACAAAGCAATGATTATTTCCGTGTTGAGAAGGTGCTATGCTCTCTTAGATGCCCAAGAAGGACTTGTTAGTTACTTCAAAGGTTGGAATTGGCTAAGGAACTATATAAAACTATTTTATTCAATGTTCAAATTCCCTTTTCAATGTAAAAGTGCCCCCTACCTTATTGGTAAACAATGTTATGTTGTTAGAATTCCATGACTACAACATTGTTGAAGGCACCCAGCCTAAAATATAAATCTATGTACCAATCTTTTGAATCTTTGTGCAAATGAAAGTTAGAATTTGTAGTGCTTAGAATTGCGCCACTTTAACAAAATTGATAACCTTCTCACTTACACGACAAATGAGAATTTGCTACACTAAGTATAGACTTCATTGTATTGAATGTACAAACGTCCTAGTTACTTGTCTACTTGAAACCCACTAAAATTATTATTAAGGATTTCAATTGTTGAATTGGAATCTCTCATCTACACATAGTAACAAGTCCAACAATTTCTTCTCAGTAGGCTTGGCTTTATACTAATACCACCTTGTAGACACCACAAACCCTACCAAACTCACCAATGTAATCTCCGGCAACAACATATAGAAGTAATCCAACCTCGCTTCTTTCAAATTTGTCACCAACCATCTATGATCCTTCCCATCCATTGATCATCTAATTAACCATCAAAGCTAAGATACTATTTGTAAATTACTCAAATGAAGTCGCACACCAAAACATTGCCAAATTCCATACTCTTCATCCCTAAGGGTGATTTGTTGTAACAAAATTCAAATTGCTTGACGAAAGTAAAAGCCTCCCTTGCTCCAATTAGGGCAAACCAAAGTACTAGCTAAAATACACTCATGGGCACTCCATTTCTAACCACAATTTTTTTTCATTTCCCCTCTACAATGGCCGTGCAAGCATCGAGAAAATGAAAAACATCTACCTAACACCAATATGTTGAAGAGTTGTAAGTCTACGTTCATAGCCTATAAAAGAGCATATGAAGGGGAAGAATTTGACTCTATAAAGCACAAGGATAAGCATCATGAGAAGCATCCCAAAGACAACAAGACTTACTAAGGAAATTTGAAAGCCGAGTTGGTTGCGTTTCATGGTTAAGTCTTGAATTAGGATAAAGGTGAGCATTTGGGCCATAAGAGTGATGGTGAGGGTGGTGGTGGGGAGCATGTGGAAGAGGCATTTGACTTCTTTGACTTGGGTGGTGGTGGTGGGTTTTAGTATAGAAGCAATGGCGGTTTTGTTGAGTAAGCAAAACTAAGGGGGGGTGCAATTTAGAAGAAATGGCCATAGTTAGTTTCAAAGGACTAAATTAGTTTAAGCTTATATGACATTCTTGAATTTCAATGAAGGACCCTTGGTTTTTTATGAATCAAAGCAACATCTTTCATTGACTCGGAAGAACCTTTTGAATGCAAGCTTATTCATGTATTGTAAGTTACTTTAACATGATATATTTTTGTTACAATGATATTATAGAAGACCCTCCAAACTTCCCATATAAGAATGTTATGCAATTTTCCAAACCTAATGCTTGTTTCATAAGAGAATTATAGTATGACAAGAAGCTGTTTTGCAATATGTTTGTCCCTATAGCGTAAGCTTAGTTTTGGGGTAATTTAGCTACTCAATTTTTAGAATAGCTTTTGTTAATGCAAAGCTTCTTCTCCTTCCATTCAAAGTTAACAAAGCGATTGGCATTGGCTTGGCTTGTTAATATAAGCATGTTAGTGTCTTCCATGTAGCCACATATTGAAAAGAGAGAACTGTGTTCCATTTGCAAATTACAATGAAAGATGCTGCATATAAAATCTTAATTTTTTACTCCTTAGAGATTATTTAAATTTCTAAAAGTACTACATTGTAGGTTCCTATAAGAGGTCATAGATTTAGTAGAAAATAACACATTTGGAACCTTGAAGAAATAATAGAGAGTGACACATAAATAGCACCCCTCTTAAAAAGACACTTTGATAATCTACTCAAGTTCTAATTAGAAGATCAACAATTTTACATCTACATTTGGTTTGCTATTAGGTGTTCATTTAAGATATTAGACTATTAGGTACTTGAATGTGCCACTACTTTAATTGAAACAATACTTAGCACTATTTTCCATGACCTGTAATTTTCAAGAGTAATAGAATTGATAAAGTATATTGTATCCTTGTCACCAACTAAACTTCAACAATTGGATTGTTCTCCAAAAAATGTCCCAATGTGGAATGCATTATATTGCAAATTAAATACTTGATGACAAGAATACTTCCTCTAGTTTAAGACAACAACAAATAAATTCTATCAAAAAATCTATAAACAAATTTCTCACACATCTCAAATTTGACAAAATCTATAGATTTGAGATGTGCGAGAAACTAGACATACTTGGCATGACCCTCAACTTCTAAGTCACCTACTTGTTTAGAAACCTCTACTTCTTTGTGGGAACCTCCGCCAATCAATTGTCACCAACTTCTTAGGTACCACCTACCTCATATGTTTGGTAGGCAACTTCTTTGCTAATACATGGCTGGGGCACTTTTGTACCATTGTCCGTAGGGGTTACGTTTCTTGCAATTCCTAGGCATGGTGGTACATCATACTCTCTGCAACCTTGCTTGTATTCTACAAGAAGAAGTCTAAATCAAGCTACTATAAGCCTACGAGTAGGTGGATCATGGCATTGTTGTATAGAAGTTTTTATCTCATGGCACTTGGCTCAAGAGGAATCAAAGCATGTGTAAGTACACTTAGGGTGGATCAATTTGGTGATGAGGATCAACAAAAAAGAAAGCTCAAGTCATCATACTTCAATTGGTGAGAAAAATTGCTCATGAAATTGTCTCAGTAAGGAGTTGAGCCTTTCTTTTCAAAGTAGTACTTGCATTAGAGAAATTTTGAACCCTCAAAGAGACCCTTAAGAATTGACATGCAAAGTTATTTATTGAAAGCTAGAGTTGATAGCCTAACTACAAAATATGTGTTGCTACCTTGTGTGAATCTCATCAAGTACTTTTGAATTTGTCAATGTAAAAAACTCACTTATAGTACCAAGGACTTGAATGACAAAAAGTACCTATTGTTCTATTGTCCAATAAGAGGCATTTCATGGTGCAAACATCATGAGTATGAAGTACCAATGATCTTATAAAAAAAAAGTCTCACTCATTGTACTAATAACACATAAGCCATTAGTACTTAATTGCACCAAATTTGTCTTTCTCCAAATAAAATAATCCCTCAATGTACTTAAAATTTGAATGACAAGTACTTAATGTCCCATTATCCAATAAAAAGAACATGTACCTTTATAAACATCATGATGTCAAAATGGGTGGAAATAGGGAAAAAAATTGTCCTTTCTTTGACAAGTACGCATTTAAATCCAATTGCGGACCCCAATTGAGGCCAATTTAGAGGCCTCTTTGAGAGTTCAAAATTTCTCTAATGTCAATCATCTACAAGTACAATCATAAGCAATTGAACATTGTTCTTATTATAGGAATATATGATGTATTGAATGTTAATATCATCGAAATGATGATATTCCATTACTTTGGTATAGTTCAAGTCTTACAACATTAGATGTTTTTTGGGAGATTAGAAGATTGTTTCAGGCCTGTTCTCTATGCTGTGAACAGTCATAATAAAATATATTAAAATAATAAAATAATAATTTATTTATTTTAAAAATATTTCATTTTTGAAAAAATAAGAATTTTTTAATTTTTTAATATTATTATCTGACCTGGCAGTCTCTTGACCACATCAAATCACAAATGTGGCAATTTCCGATAGCGTTCCCATAGTTGGGAACTCGCAGTCTTCTAAACTGTAGAAAAAACATCTAATGCCTAAACCCAAAATCTTTGCGAGTCCTATTTTTTGACTCAAAATTAGATCTTTGTGAAGATGAAGGTTACAATCTTTGAATACATATTTTGAAATTGTTCTAGTGGATCTATTTCAACTTTCTCACACATCTCAAATCTGTGACCATTGAGAAATTAAGTGAGCTCTTAAATGGCCATATTGGTAGATGAATGATCGACCGGGGAGCAAACGATTGATGGAGATAGGTGCGCACACACCAGGTTTTTATTTTTATTTTTGAAGAAGTGCCATAGTGGCGATATAAAATGTTATAGTCGTGCTCCAAATTGCAACATTCATCCACTTTTTGGATGTACAATATGGTTTTCATCCACAATTAGGTGATTTCATCTAATATTTTTTTAAATTTCAAAGTTGTTTGGCAATTTCATCCATTTAAAAAAAAATTATAGCTTTTTTTAGCCAGATTATTTTTCCTGGTGCAATCTGGCACCAGAATTTTTTTTAAAAAGCCCTGGCAGGAAATCGAATTAGACACTGGCTGTTGTAAGCTACGGCAGTCTATTGCTTGAAAGCGAACCGAAGAAATTGATCGGCAACTTGAGACATTGTGTAAGACGAAAATCTTACCACCATGTTAGTATTTATGATCAATATATGACTAAATAAGTCAGTTTGTTGAAAAAAAAAAGAAGGTACAATGAGGTATACATTAATAATAAATAAAAAATGATGAAAAAAACAACTAACTTGGCAATTTGTAAGGACTTGATTGGTGATCAAATTTCACCAAAAAATGAAGTTGAAACCATCTTCAATACTTAGAAGTACACTTGAAAGGGAATCCTATTTGTATAAATATGAAAGTTAGAGAATAATATAATTTAAGATGCCCCTTAGTAGGCACAATTCTCCCTATTGTAAAAATAAACCACAAAAATTTCAGCTCCAAATCATTAATTTCGAATACTCCTTAATATAAAAAACCCTCTAAACTACAAAATGTGACAAATTAGCAAAATTAAATTTTAAATACAAAATGATTTTTTTAGATTTAAAAAAGAAGAAGATCCCCCCATGAAGATACGCTATTTGTTTGTTTGTTTGTTTGGATGTTTGTTTGTTACGTTGAGATCTTCCGGACCGTGAGTCCCCCGGGTGCATTTTTGGTACCGTCGGAAAGCCCTCGGCGAGGAGGGGTGCACGGGCTTTGATTCATGGTGTTCCAACCTATAGCATGAAAGTTATTGAATTTTAAAGTTTCTATACATTAAAAAAATTAGATCGTGGCAACGGCACGGGCCACCCTAGTATATGATTACAATCAAGGTATCCATCTTCAAAACCACACCTTTTTATGCTATCACCCACTTTTATTATTTCCTAAAATGTTAGGCATCTGTCTTTGGATGTTTTCAAAATGCATTTTCTAATTTTTTTTGGTATTTGACAATTAAGAAAGGAAGGAAGAAAGGTGTTTTAAAATTGCTTTTGTAATTAGCCATGCATTTTAAGGGGATGAAATGTTAGGAATAATTCTATGAGATGTATTGCAAGAAAAAAATTTGTTTGAAGAATCTTTGAATTCAAATATGAGAATGTTCACTCCACATTGGGGAATATTTGGAGGGAATCAAGCACATAGGTTGAAATAATTTCAAAAGAGCAGTATCTTGCCCAAATAAAAACCATTGAATGTATCCTAAGGCATGGTCAAATTCTGAGTCCTAAAAGCTTCTGCAAACATGTCACAAGAGCGAAAGAATAGATCTCCTTCATCCTCAGCAATGTATGAGGACCCAATTATTATTTCAAGTAGCGAATTCGCTCATCAATCCCTTCCTCTGATTCAGAGAAGAGGTTCTACATGTGTACTTCCAAGTAACCATTTAGTCCGCAGTGGAAAAAAAGCTAATAAATCCCTTATTTTGTGGTTGTGTATACACCAAAGCTGAAAGACCAATGCACACGTAGAAAGTACACATGTAGAAACAATCACCACTCTAATCAGAACTCAAATCACTCTGCCTTCTCAATTCTCAATATAACTTCACCCTGGAATTCCTGATTAACAATGTGTAAGTAAGAAATCACTACCGTAAGAAAATACTGACTACGAGTGTGTCTCAGGTCGAGACTTGCACCCACTTGGCCGTCCCGGGAATCCCATTGTGCAGCACGAACAAGAGATAGTACTGCGCGGGGGCGACGTTGCCGTTGGGAGGCGCCGTGACGAGGAACCTCCGGAGAAAGCCCCAGCCAGGCATGAGCAGCGTCTTGAGATTCAACTGTCGCTGCCCCATCGCATACGAGTGCGTCACGAAAGGCGCGCTGTGCAAGTTGCATTCCACTGAGACGTTGGCTCCCCGAGAGCGACGGCTGCTGCCGCTCACGAAGTAGCTCACCGCGTACACGCGCCCGTAGCTCATCTTAATGGGCCAGTCCGCCAGCACTGGCTTCTTGTTGCTGCAAAAACAACCACCGACTGGTCGGTTAGCACCACCAAAACCAAGGTCTACCCAAAACCCAAAACAAAAACAATCGTTGGAACGTTGCCGAACTGAATCAAACAATCTCTGGAATTAGTAATACCAAACTCAAACAGACTATGTAGCAGTATCAAATTGGAACACACCCTGGAAATCTAATGGTGAGGAGGTTTGCATAAGTTACAGTATTTGGCGTAGCGTGACACAATTTACGCCGGCATGGCTTTCTCAGCCGATGTCACAAGGGAGCTTGAAGAGTTTCCCATCATAATAATCAAATGGAGTTAATGGTTCAATCCGAATCGTAAGCCCCATTTCATTTCCAAGGGAAACTCTTACAACTCCCTTGTGTCAGAGCTTGACATGTAGCGCATGGTGAACAAAGAACTGGGAAGAGCCAAGCATCTTCTCCTAATGTCAATACCCCCAAAACTGCTTAATGATGTTATGGAGGTATAAATTCAACGTTTTGGAAGATTTTGGGGAATAAGAATGGTTTCATTTGGTACATATGTCAAAGACTAGATGACACTGAGAAGCGGGAGGCATAAGAAGATTTAAGAAAATGCATGCTATGTTGTACGCTTCAGTGTTTTGAGGGTGTGCTTTTTGGCTCATCAAAAGAGAGATCTCACATTTTTAATACAGAGTTATTGGTCACAATGCTCTTCCACTTAACCAAAGATTATTTTGATGAAAAACTTTGTTGGCAGGTCCCTCTAACATTACGAATGTTGGTACTTTAGCTTTGGTACTTCCAGTCGTGTCAAACGAAAACTTGTTCACTTGTCATTATGCTCTTTCTCTGTGGAGTTATGAAGTGCTTAAACCGTAAAGAAAAGAAACAAAAAATGAAGAAAGGAGAAAGGGAAGCATTAATGACAGGTTTGACGCTTACGCAGTGGATAAGTAGGGTGGACTGAACGCCTCCACTCGCAACTCGGTCGGAAACGGAGTATTGGTGTAAGTGTAAAATTGATGCGTATTACTTCCCGCCAACAAAATCCTCCCATCCGACAACAAATTCGCCGTGGAATGATACAAGCGCGCAATGGTCGTCGCCGCAAGCAACGTAAACCTGTTCGTCGGATCATTCGTGGCATACAAACACGGCTGAAAAGTTGGGACACTCGCAGCTCCCCATCCTTGCGCCCCGACCTGCGCGCCGTTGATAATCAGCACATCCCCGGTGGGAAGTAGAACCATGTCCCCCATGATTCTCCCCACCGGCATGTCCTCCATCAGCCAAGTCGCATTCGGCGATGTCACCACCATCCTCCCACAACTCTTCTGCGCGGGCTGATTGGTGTTGAAGCCCGCACTGGAGCCTCCGCAGACCAAAACCTCCGCGGACTGGAACCCATCCACCCAGGAAAGGGGGAGCAGGGTGGAGGAGCCTGCTGCCGGGTAGTTCCGCGTTTGTCCGGGAAGGGTTGGGTACTTGCGCAAGACGACGTTGGTGTTGTAGTTCAGTAAGACGGAGTCCGTCGCGGCGAAGATCCAGAGGTTGCCGTCGGGGAGAAGGGAGACGTAAGGGTAGAGATTGTCCTTGCCGCCATACAGAAGCTCCAGGTTGAACTTCCCTTCAGTGGGAGTGCGCTTCGGGACGAACTCGTAACTGACCGCGCTGCGACCCCCTACGATGATCTGGCGTTGGCCGTCGGGAAGGATTTGGTTGGTGGAGTACCTGGAAGAACTCGAAATCAGTGAAATCCAAACGCGCTTGTGCGGAACCCGAACAGATCAAACTACATCCAATACAAGCTTGCATAATAATTTATCTTTCCGACTGTGACGAAAATTTGGCGATGAAATGGAAACGTCACTCCGGCAGTCAGACTGTTGCTAGGATCCTCCACCCACCAACAATAGTGCACCCAGTATGCATTTGTATGGTGAACAAATGATTGTTCCTTCATAAACAAGGACGATTTGACATTTAAGTTTTCCACAGCTATAGAATGCATTGCCAATTTGGACAGACCCATTGTATAAATCTTTCGACATAAGTTTGAATAAATCTTTCACATTTGAACAGAAGATTGAAGACTTCATGTGAAGTCTGGCGGTAAGATCTCCCATTCAACAACAATCTTCCTCACTGTACAGTATGCTCTACATTGGAAATTAATAAAAGAAATGTACAAGTGATAGTTCCTTCAGAAACAAGGAATGCTGAACATTCGAGATTTCCACAGTTGCAGAAAGCGTTGCCATGTGCCACTCCCTTACCATCTTCCCGACGTAAGATTGTTGCTGGGATCTTCCACCCAGTCGCAGAGACCGCGAGGTTTGCACGGCGTGAGACGTCGGATTTTGTACAACCCTTCGAAGTCCCCGCCCGTCTGCACCAACGTCCCGTCGGCGAAGAACTGTCCGGAGGAGCACCATGTATCCGTGTAGATGAACAATGGACGGACTGAGTTACCGTTGGGGTTGAACATCACCGAGTGTGCGTAACAATCCACTACGGAGATGCGCTCCAGCGGTTGGTTTCTGCAGCCAGTTCGGTTGGAGAGCAGGATTTGAGACGGCCCGATGTTCGTTCGGTCGAGGAGAATGGCGGTGTCGTAACGCGTGATGGCGGTGTGCATGGAGGCGATGCCCACGTTTGAGTTCAGTAATTCCCATGTCCCACCTTGCGCAACCACTGCGCACAACAGCCATTGCAGTTGCAGCAAAGCTAGAACTGCTAACACTACTACTGGAACTCCAAAACCATCGTTCCGAACCATTTTCCCCTGCTTGAATCAATCTCGTCACTGATTCCCTGGAATAGAACTCTTGACGTACATACGTAATCTGCCTGAGGTACTGAATCTGTCTGAAGTAATGAATCTACGTGAAATACTTGACCTGTGTGAAGTACATCATCTGATTGTATGTTACAGTCTAGCTAGAGAAGAATGTAGACTAATCGGTATCGATCATTCCTCTATCGATCTGATCGATAGCTATGACTCCAGTCCAGAGTCTAGAACTCTAGATTGGCTCCAAATGGAGCTGCAAAATTGCAGAAGTGATCGTACGAGGTGACTGGAGTTCAATTTAACGAATATTTCTCTCCGACGAGGCCTCCGAGTCTTGCGGCGCCGCAGAGACTGCCAAGCACGCTCATCGTCACCAGTAATCGACAGAAGAAGAAATTTCAAAGAAATTATCACTTTTCTCAGCTCTAATCCATCTGCAGCCTCAGATCTACACCGAACCCAGTTTCGACTGCTTTGTCCACTCGGATGCGTCGATCAAAATTGGCGCTTAATTTGAAGATGGCAATGACGGAAAGTTATTTGTAGCACTTCGCGAGCGGCATGAGCATCATGGCAGGCGAGCAGCTCGCGCGGTCAAAGGGCAACCCAGAAACCTGGAACTATGGGCACCAGCATGTTGAGCCTGTAGCTTATGGATACGCGGACTGATCAATCACAGCGGATGAGGAGACCGAAGGATTTGCCAGCCAAAGGTGGTCTGCATGTTCGCGAGCTACTATGAAAAGCCTGTCAACGACCACCAGCAAACGACGGACGGAGCAACCTGCTATATTCACGCTCCCAACAGCAGCTTCCCTCGTCTTTCGCCAATTCTTTGGACATGCTAATTTGAGCATTCGGAGGATTAGAAATCCCAATTGCAGGAGCGCAATACTTTTGCTTATTTTTTCATGATTTGGGGAACCATGAGTCCGTGAGGGTTACCAATCCATGGAACTACTGTAGCTAGTGCAATGTCTGTGGCTCACTATTTTCCTGTGGTCGCAATATTCGGTAAATTTTTTTTGAGATTCAAGTATTTTTAGAAAGCGCGCCACTGTGCGTGTGTAAATATAAGTCGATGGCAACTGGGAAGGTTCACAACGGGATGGTTGCGGTGCTGATGAGTGGTGAGGGTCGTTTTGTTGGGGCTTCTTCTGGTGGAAAGTCAGCCATGACAATGCGCTCCAGGATTGCTTCTGAAGCTCCTGCAACCTAGTGCTATGGTACCGACGGAGGTTGCTTGTGGAATGGATAACATTGTATTGTGCTGCGTTGGGACTCACAACTTTCGGGAGCATTTTGAACTTCACCAGTGAGCTTAAATATCCTGGACTTTCCCATACTCCACCGGATTATGCTGCACCTACTTTGCTTGTTTCCTCTATTTAAACTACGATTAAGAAATTTCTTGGGATTTTGATCGGTATTTGTCCCGAAGTTTCAAAACAGGGGAAGTTACAGTAACCCTGTTTTGAAACTTCAAGGGCCCTAAAAGTGAAGGGGAGATGATCAGCAAATAGTCAGGAAGTGGCTGAACCCATTTGTGATTCCTCCTGATATTCAACCGGAATTTTCTTTTTCATTTGCGAGGTTGGGTCACAGGCAGTTGTCAATTCTCCCGGATCACTGGTTGTCAGAATTGGACTGAAGTGGTGTCTGTTGTATCATTTGTGAAGATTGACGAAGTCAAATGTTAGAGCATCCTAAATGCACACGTGGCATATGGGCAATATGATAATGAGAGAGGTTAATGAGAGAGGTAGCACATCACTTTTAGGGCCCTTGAAGTTGCTATGTCCATAACTCGTTTTTAACAAGCCCTTGGAGATTGGAATAATTCCTCCTTGGATTTTTAGGAATGATTTAATTTGTAAAAAAACATTAGTTGATTGAAAGTTGTTGTATTAGAGGCTCCTGTTTTTTAGAGGAGCAAAAGAAAAACCCTAATGTTGAATAATAATGTACTGTCATTTTTGAGTTTGGACTTATCAACCCAATTGAATCTAAAGAGAACTTTTCAAATCTTATCGAAATCATCATTGTCTGAAATTATCATAAGCGAACGAGATATAGAGGTAGTTGAAGCTCTTCTTCAATGGTAAAATCTTTCCCTTTTGATCTAAAATATTTCCATGATAGCTTGGACCAAGGTAAACCACCCATGCTAGAAGGCATAAGCAAAGGAAGAAAAATGGTGTGGGAGGGAGGAAGTTTGTTGCGGCCTCTACAATGGCACCCTTGATGCAATTCACACCAATGTATCTTGTGTTGTTGCGACAACCAAAACAAAAGTAAAAGTAGTTTTCTAAATTTTTTAATTGTTCAAAATTTTGAAATTCAATAACTTTCCCATTGGAGGTCAAAACACAACAAAACAAAGCTTGTGCACCCTTCCTTACCAAGAGTTTTCCAATGGTACCAAGAACACAACTATACAATGCACGGTCCTTGAGATCTCAACGCAACAAATAAAACAAACAGAGATTGTGCCTTAAGGTATAGATTGGCTCTCATTCAAAACACATTTCTCCCAACTTCATTGCTCAACTACCATTATATACCTCACTTGTACCATCGTAACAAGGATGCAATTGCTATTGTAGTATATGAAGCATGGCTTGTCAAATTATCCCAATAGAATGCCCATTCACAATGGTCATTGAACCAACATCATTATTATCATCTTGTAAGGGCCAATGTTTGGAAAGAGCCACCTATTAGTTCATTGTTAACTGATGGAATTGGGGAAAAAAAACAATTGTAATAATTTGAAAACATTCTTTGGAAAAGAAAACATCCTGTCAAAAGTCTATAAAAAATAGAGGAAAAAAATGGACTCCATATTTGAAAAGAAATGTTCCGTAGGGTGATTGTACGAAACACCTGTACTGTTTGTTGCGTTTTGCAATAGTACTCCTAACTTTTTCTAGAGTACTATTTAATTAGAAAAATAATTTTTAAATTTAAAAAAAAATATGACTTATGTATACACCTTTAAGACATAGGTACCTACAAAAGGAATTGTATAGGAAAAGTTTCTAAGTAGGAGAATTGGAAAAGTGCCAAACCTCAAGAAAATATATACCTTCATGTTTTAATTAGGAAAAAATAGTAAAAATAAGTAAATACAAAAAATAAAAAGTGGCCATTTGCAACAACTTTATGGAGATGGTCATTCACCAAAGAACCTACTAAAATAATATTTTATATGTTTCAAAATACAAGCAGAATGAAGCTCTCTTTGTAGACCTCCACATGACATAAAATTAACTATTTTTGAAAATCCTTTTGTGGAAAGCTAGAAGTCTATTAGAAGACCATCTCATCTAAATTTCATCTCAAAATCATTAAAAAAAGGTATTCCATAGTACTAAAAACCTCCAAATTGTCATATGTAACATTCAATCACTAGTACTATTTTTATATCAAACTATTTTTGAAAATTATCAAAAATTCATGTAAGCTGTATAATAGTTATGAGTACCTTCTCTAGAAATCTTGAGTCATTTGGAGCAAAAATGCAAAAGTTATGATCAAAAAACAGATCAGCATGAGACGTGTGACGGAAAATAGTACAAGTGTTTCATGCAATTGCCCCGTAAGGGCAAAACACCCATTCTCACACCTATTCCTTGCAGTGGACTGTAGATTCACCTAAATGTGTCAGTAGACTTCCCTTAATGTGCTCGCCACATTTATGATTGTAATTTGTTGACACAATTGAAGGACACATAGGAAAATTTGGTTGGTTGAGTGCTGATTTTCGCAAGGTTCAGTTTTTGGGGCACCTATAGGACGGTTCCACAAGTCTAGGGAGCCAACACTTTGAAAATTTGTAGAAATTACTTACTATATCTGAAAAATCTAATTTTTTTTTGAAATATTCATGATTTTCACTTGCTAATACTAGAAAAATATCATTTTTAGAAAATGTTGCCTCCAACTATGCTGAATTCTTTATTTGGATGGTTTTGGATATTTCCACTATATAGAGATTATTGGAAAGTAGGGTGAACTACCCCATTATAGAATAAATGCGGGAGCAAACCCATTGCAAGTCAGATTTTAGTGGTAGTGTACATTCAAGTTTTTAAATGTACACCACCAGTACAATTTGACCCACAATGGGTCTGCTCCCATTTGGTCTGTAATGGGATGATTTACCTTAGTTGGTAAAACTCAAAAGATACCCTGAGCACTGGTGAGGAGTGAGTGAGGTCAGTGAAGACAGGGATTAAGTTATTTTGTGCTGATTCAGCTAAGTTGCAAATTGCAGACTTCTAATAAGTTAGGATTCCAGTTGCATAACTTACGTACCATTGATTCTGTTGGTTCTCCTCAATGATGTTTTTTTTTCCTTTTTTTTTACACGAATAGAACTACAGTTACTGTAGTATCTAGGCTATTGCAGGAAGAAGGAACCCTTTTACCCCGCTTTATTACTTTTAGCAATACTATTCTCCCCAAGATCTTATTTTAAAAAAATTTAAAATTTTACTTGCTCTACTAAGGTACGGTATTCACTACTCACTATTCACTGCACGTCTAGGACGAGAATGGGAGAAGACGACCAATTTGCCCAACTGGGAGGAGGCTCCAAAACTGCTCATGCTCTAAAATCACCCACCTTCTCGAATGTACATTATTTGTACATGCTGTTTTTTCATCTTTACAAGAATGTTTAAAGAGGGTACAGTTGAGGGGTGGGTAGGTTTAGAGCCTTATGCCATTTTGACTTTAAAGTTTCATAACTAATTCCATAGAGCTCTTAAAAATATGAAACAACTTGGGTTAGATGCCAATTCCACTTGTCTTTTACAAAAAATTTACTCAAAAAATAATTCAAGAAGTTTCACTTCTCCAAAAATCAGTTTTAGCTCTTAGATGGACCTCCTTCCTTGCTGAAAAAATTAAAGTTGGACTTTTGTTTTGGGTTGGTTTTACTCTAAATTTTCATTGCAATGAAACTTCATTTTCACTAGTGTACTCTATGTCATTTCCACAACCAAACCAAAAGTAAAAGTAATTTTCTAATTTTTTTAAACCAAAAATAACTCAAAAATTCATAACTTTCTCATGGTGAATGCCATGAAACAAAGCTTGTGCACCTTGCTCGTAAAGGGATTTTTGATGGTACAAAGCACATGACCAGGGGACTTACAGGCTAGGAAATCTGAACATAACAAACAAAAAAAACAAATAGCCTATCTTAAGTTATAGATTTGTATCAATTAAATTAAATTAATAAATGATGTTGGATATAGAGCACCAACTCGTAATTGTGTTTAGTTCATTTTATATGCACTCCTTTGATTGTCAAGTCAAAAATATATCTATAATAAAGATTTGTATGCCTGTTTTAGAAAAGAAAATTCAAAAATTCAAACAAAATTATATTATAGAGTATAATATGAAATAAGTAATCCAAAAGCCTTACTAATTGCTATTGTACTTGATTACTATTATTAGACTTTTCAAATTTTTATTTTCTTATTGAAAAATGAAAGGAAGTTCTAACACATGAAAAAACACAACATTTGGGTATTGCATACAAAAGTTATGAAGGAACAAAGTTTGATTCTAAAAGCATTCTTTTACATAATTAAGTACATATTAAGTGATTTTGGAAATGTATACAAACTATAAATGACACTTTTGGTGTGCCTATCTTAAGCTCTGTATAGATGAAAAAGGTTTTGCTAAGCCTAAGTATTATGGCAGATTCTCCAATGACAACAAAATAAGCGGGGTATAGTGTGGTAGTAGAACCCAAACATGTCTCATTAGAAAAGATTTGGGATCCCTAAGAGGTTGCCAAATTCTAAGCCACTGCTCGAAAAAGTCCAAATAAAATAATGAATTTTTGGATTTAGGATAAAAAAATTTAGACTATTGGTCTAACTATGGCAAAACTTTTGTAGAGGCTAATATTTCTACTCTTTGTCACTTACACTCTTGGCTCAATAGTTGTGGCCTTGGCACATTTGTGAGGTGGTCATAAATTCAAACCCATAGTACATGAATGGAATGCTTAACCCCTAAAACCCTAAATTGCGTTTTTTGGCAACATAGCAATTTTGGGTAGCTTTATATGAATGGAGTTTTTATTTATTTTTCTTCAAAATTTTCACACAAGAAGTGTCCGAGGAGTAGCTTCAAGGCCTAACAATTTTCATAACTTTTGACCACACGGTTAAAAAGTTATGGCATGATATGCTATTTTGTTTGAACTCCGGGCAGCCTGGGCAGCAAAATAAACTTCTTTAAAAATTACTTTTTAAGAAAATAAAATTTTGAATTTGGTTTATTAGATTTTTATCTATATGGAAAGCTTTGATTCATTGCATTTCGATAAATGAGTCAAAAGTTATAAGGAATTTTAGTTTGTGGTAGTTTGTGGGTAGTTATAGAATCTTTACACCACAAAAAAGTTTGAAATTCTGTATTTAATTCAATTTTTAATATTTTTGAACAAAAACTAAAACATAGGCTGAATATTGTTTATTAAAATATTTTAACCATTGGGATTGACATTTTTAATTTTTATAAATAAATTGTTCACAATTTAGTATTTTCAAGCATTTTCTACTTCTTTCTACTAACTATTTTTTTCCTATATGTTATACAATCCCAAATGATTTGAAAATTTTTGAGCATATAGCCAACTTTCATTGTAAAATTAATTCAAAGAGTAACCATCATTTTGAGTATTTTCGTGTACAAATGTGACCTTGTGAAGAGGAGCTGCCCGTATTTTCTCAGGGTTAAAAAAAGGATTTTTGCTAGTCCAAATGTTAATATCTTGCAATCTACACGGTGGAAATTTTTGAAATTTTTTCCACATCTGTTCAAATTACCTAACTACAAGATCCTCTAGTTAAATATGTCAAAAAATGTTTAAGAAAAAAAATTGCACTTGTATTAGAAATCACAGTTTTGGAATGATTTTGGTGGAAACATAATCAAAAACCTTTAGGGGTTAATATCGCCATGTAACCTCCAACTATAGTAGGGTCAAATGACCTTATCTTAGAAGAAGAACATATCACTTCTTAATAGGGTGGGTGTACTTCTCAATGGAACTCAAGTAATTAGAGTTGAAGCAATTTTGCCCTAAAAAGTTACAAATATTTAGAAAAATACCAATTTAACAAGAAAGGATTGTAGCGGAAAAAAAGTAATGCTCGTAGGTCAAATGATCATCATACCATACTTTAATTTTCTTTTTGCTATGTTTGCAATAATAATCATTTAATATCTAACATTTATGTTAAATTTGAAGGAACCAAATGTTTGCAAAATGATAATATAAATACTTTGGTGCAAGCAAGCTAAACTACATAGAAAAAATAGTTTGCTCTAAATGGTACAGAGGTATTTCTAGTTTATTAGAATGAATTTCTTTCAAGATATTGTTTATAACTATTATAATTATGGTTATTAACAATGACATTAAAGATTTTTTTTATGAAAGTGTTGTTTTATTTCAATTATAGATTAATGAATTCTTAGCACTATAATGTGGTTGAGATCATGTATGATTTTGTCATGCATTTTCTTCGTGATATGAGAAACTGAAAATCATTGCGGAAGTGTACTTATGGACTTTTAAAGGGTCTAATTGTAGCTTTTTTCCAAAGTCCATGTAAGGGTAAAAGAAAAGAATTCTTCTAATTTTTTTTTGAAAACTCACATGACAACAAAATATTTAGGTAGTTGTGATGTTGAAAATTCAATGGATGAATATGCCAATGTATGAACATCCATTTCCTCATTCAATATATAAAATATTCATTGATATATGAACTTTTATGTTGTCATATATGAACCACCCACCTATACATCTATTCCTTAAGATGTTTATTAAAATGAAGTGTCAATGAATTTCAAACTTTGATTTCTTTATCCTTCCCCTTTTGGTCACAAGATCAATCTCAAATGTAACTTCAATATCTTCTAACACTATAAAATTGAATAGATATTTTAATTTGAAAGGTAAAATTTAATTTATATGAATGTATTTCTTAAATTTACATTTTGTTTTGAAACTAAATTAATTTCTAATCAATTTTGAAACTAAATATATCATATTTTGATTTATACTTTAGTCTAATGTTCGCACTGATTATAGAATTGAATCTATAGACATTGAAATAGTAAATAGTTAGATGTTTTCTATTGAATATTAAATATGTTCTTTCATAGGACGTTACAAAAAACACTTCCTGGAAATTGCACTTGGGGATGAAAGTAAAAAACACTTGATGATCATGTTGCATTTAAGAGGTTACTATTCACAATATTAGAGATTCAAGTTGAATATATTTAGAGATTTAAGTTGAATTACTTCAATATACTTAGAGATTCAAGTTGTAGAAAATAACATTCTAAAATAAAATAAAATATCGATATTTAAGTGAGCACTATAAATAGCATGTTCTAAAAATAGGGATCTAAGAGAATTTACCCTAAAAACTTTTTATACAGAACTACAAAAGTGATTAGTAGGTTTCTATTTTCTTGGTTTAAAATTGCATTAAAACATTCAAAAAATATAACAAAAATAATAGAATATTTCAACAACTAATGGAGAAAAGATTTCACTAGAAAAATTTAGAAACATAGTTTTAGATTCTTAGAAATATTAATATAATAGAGTCATTTTGCATCCACGTAGAGGACAATAAAAAAATTAAGAATTTCTTCATTATTGATTCTTGGCTCTTAGTAGAAGAACAAAGTGTTCAAATTTTGAAATAGAAATCATCATTTGGAAGTCATTACAATACAAGAAACTTTTAACACCTAAAAAGTCACAAATTATAGAAATAAAATAATAAATAGTAAATCTCTTTAGATATTATACAAAATATTGATTTAAAGAGTGTACCATTCACCTTCTAAATGAATTTCAAATTTAACAAGATAGTCCCTTAAACTTATACTCAATTTGTATAAGTGGATGTACACTATGCACTGCAAAATAGTACAAGTGTTTCATGCTTTTACCATTGAATTCAAAAAATATCTAATATATTCCTTAATCCCTAATTCTTAAACCATGTTTTTCAGTCAAAACACTCAAAGTGCCATTTCATTGCAACAATGCTACTTAAAATTGACAATTTAAGTGCTATAAACACATGCCTTGTGAGTTACAAGCATCCATCCAAATAACATTTGGAATTTTTGAACTTGTAGAGAGACAAGTAGAAACATTTCAAAATTTTATTGTTGATAGAAAAATTGAGTCTTTAAATTATTGTCGACCTATGACCTTGGGGACATGGCCATCATGCACTCTAGGCTTGGCTTAGTGTGCCAATACAACAATTTTAATCCACTATAAGCCTTATTTTTTTTCTTACAAAAATATTTGTTTTGAAGGGATGCTAAGGGAAACAAATATTCTAGACATGTGATAGAAGGCTAATATAGTAGAGGGTCATTGCAAGAAATACCAGTCCTATTTCCCGTCACAATGTGAACCACTTTTTTGTTGTCCACTATAACTTTTGGAGATTAAGTCCAATGAACATCAAATTTTTATTGAATATACCTAACTTGAAGATTATTAGATCACTTATTTTTCAAAAATTAAAAAAAAATCACTTTATATTTAAAATCATTTTTGTTGAGCCATCACAGGGTGTAGTTTACAATAATCACTACGTTATGAGTGCCCAAATTTAATGATTTATGGTATACACTCTATATGTATAAGTATAAAACATATAACTTTCTAATGAAATCTAAAGTAATTTTATGTTCTCTTCATGAGTGCAAATTTTTTTCTATTGTGTACAATTTTTGAACATTGAAGATAGTTCTAAGATTATTCTTTTGGTGAAATCTCATCAAAATCAACTCTTTAAAAATTTCCAATTTTTAGTTTTCTTAAAAATTGATTTTCCTATTTTTTACAAATTAAAATGTAAAAATACCAATTTTCATGAGATTTTGCACTTTTCTAGTTCTCCTACTTAGAAAAATTTTCTATGCTTTTCCTTTCTAAGGTACCTTCTTTTTAAAGGTATATACATGAAATATATTTTTCACTATTTAAAAAAATTATTTTTCTAATTGTAAAGCCCTTCTAAAGAAAAAAAAATACTAATTGTGAAAACACTAGACTTTTTGGTCGGTGTTTCTTGCAATGACTCTAGAACACCCCACCCTCCCATGACATGTGCAAGTTTCTAGAGCGTACCAATCCCTAATCCCTTAAAGAGCTTTGACTTCATTATTGTGTACTAGAATTCCAAGTGTCTTTGAATACACATTCCGTCCTTTAGGGATAATGTATTAAATTGCCCAAATCGATAGATTTGTCTACAAATTAGCCTTAGGAAATGAGTTATTTAGTATTATTATTCTAGGAATTTAAATGCTTTTTCAAATCCAATGTTGTATTAATAATTTAATACATTTTATTATTTGTTATATTCACACAATATTTATAACAAAAGCAAAACATCATCACTCTTTTGCAATTGACATGTCAATATAGAAAACTAAAATTGATAAGTGAAATGGACCCTAGTTCCATGGTTTGCGACATGTATTCTTGAAGTAATAATACATGAAGAGATATATAGACATATTCAAGCAATAGTACACATTCCAAAAATTGCAAATTTTCTTGATGATTCCCATTGGTATTTAACTAGTATACAAAAATGAACTTCTTAAGTCAATTGGAACTTTCTTGCACCTTCAATTACTTTCTAATATCCTAAAAATACATGTTCACAACCCCTTTAAGGTATGAGGCTTCTTATAATGAGAACTTTCTAAATCTACCATCTACATTTTGGCCTTGAATGGTCACTCACCTTTGCTCAAAATGACTACAATGTTTCAAGAGCAATCAATTGGAGTGGAAGAGTTATTGAGGCAACTTATTGGAGTTGAGCATTTTGTCTCTCAAGGGTGTTTCTTTACTGAAGGGAGTCACTAGTGGGGTGTAAATAGGTGTCCTATGCTTTTGCTTTGAAAATTCATACAATGTTGTGTAAATATCAAAAAATTATGAAACAACTTAGATAGTGGTTCCTCTCAAGCATGCTAAAATTCTTTTTAAAACATTAGAACCATACATCTAAAAAAGGGAAAAGAAGTGTCATTTTTTGGAGCCTCTTTTCTAAACTACATTTATGGAAAGTACAAAATAGAAGAGGTTGAAGGTAAACTAAAATTCATGCACTTAGTAGGCAAACTTCCACACCTAATTCATAGCTAAATGTGAGGATTATGTCTTTAGAGCATCTCCACTCCGTCCGCCAGGCCGGCAGGCTAGGAGGGAGTTGCCGGGCGAACCGCTCCACTCCGACATGGGGACGGCAGGCCTGGCGCACGGGGTGGAGGCTGGGTGGCGTCCCGGCCACCAAATTTTTTGATTTTGCCGTTGGGCAAGTAGAAATGACATCCAGTTCTAGCCTCTTGAATGTGGACACGTGGCAAGGCGTGATTGGGTGTAGCATAGGGCGTCCTTCTTTGTCAAACAGTACTGCTTGTGAAGCTCGTGCACAGAGCGTACAACCTTGCCGTAGGGTTTTCTGAGGCTCTGTGTGCTTTTTTTTCTTTATTGTTTGAAATTTTTTGTGGGTTTGACAATTGAGAGTGATGGCAACCTCCCAAGAGTCTCCAAGTGCTTCCTTACGAGTTGCAAGAGGATCAAATTTTGAGGACGAGGAGTGTGTCAGATTGTGCAAAGCGTAGTTGAATGTTTCTCAGAGTGCATTGAAGGGAAGTGGACAGAAACATGATCAGTTTTGGGCAAGAGTTGCCAAGGTTTTTGAGGAATCGTGTCCACGAGGAGGTGTGCTTCTACCACAGAGGAGTTTGGAGTCAAAGTGGGGAATCATTAACCACAATGTCTCTAAATTTGTTGGTGCCTACGCAACCGTGTGTAATTTGGATGAGTCAGGGACAACAAAGGAGGATCACATTAACAAAGCGAAGGTAATTTACCAAGACTCCTCCAAGAATAATAAACCTTTCATTTACACGGAATATTGGCGTGTTTTGCGAAATGCTCCAAAGTGGAGGTCTTATCGTAGTCATGGAATCCGCCCTCCTCTTCAGAAGCGTCAAATTTCTGAGGACTCTAATCCTGCACAGTCACAATGTGTGGATTCAGGTGTTGGAGATGAAGAGGGAGAATTAGGGCATGGAGGTGAAGGTAGTGCTACTTCACCTGTGAGGCCAATTGGGAACAGGAAAGCAAAGAAGCAAGCTGTGGCTGATGGCAAAGTGAAGAAGTTGGAGTCGGATTTTGCTAAAGCTACAACTGCTATGGTTGATGCCAACTTGAAGAAAGTTGAGGTACTGAGAGATGCTGCAAATCTGCAGCTCTTTTCAATACCCTTCACTGGTTTAGGAGAAGATGCGTTGCGCTACATTACATTGAAAAGAGCACAGGTTCTCAGGTCTCTAGAAGTAAGTGAGGGTGCTACTACCATGCCTACAAGTTCGAGGAGTGCAGTGGACACATCGGTTGGAACTACAGCCCAGGACTTACCTTCTTCTACAGTGTTTGAAGAAGAAATGGATGAGCTTGCTAACCATCTGGGAATTTATAATTTGTGGTTTTGTATTGTCAAGTTTGGTCTTCTTTCAGTTGTGAATTACATGCTAGTTTACACAAAGTAGCATCTTCTCAATTTGCAACTTTGTTTGTGTAGAATTTCCTTGGAAGCCCTTTTCATTTGTAGAAGAAGTGACAAAAAGATTAGAAATGCAATTAGCTAATACTTCTTGGATTCATTTCTTGACTTGCAAGTAGAGAAAATAATGTATTCCTTGTATTTCATGAAATAAAAACATATTTATTACATCATGTTTCCCTTCAATTCCCACAAATGTTCAATCAAGTCCTCTTGAAGTTTGTAATGACTTGCCTCTTGCTGGATGTCTATGATAGACCTAGCAAATCTCTGAAAACCTAAAGATGTACGATGAGAATGACTTTCTATTGTCACAGTGCTCAGGCTATGCAGAAAATTTTGATCCAAGCTCTCTTCGGGGTTTTCATCTTCAATAATCATGTTGTGCATGATCACACAAGCGGTCCACACACACTTCAAGGTAGACTCACTCCAAAATCTTGCAGGGTTGCGGATGATGCCCCAACGAGCTTGAAGAACACCAAATGCCCTCTCAACATCCTTTCTTGCACCTTCTTGCACCTTGGCATACCATTTTCTCTTTTCTCCTTGCGATGAGCTTATAGTCTTCTGAAATATGGTCCAATCCGGGTAGATACCATCCGCTTGGAAGGTAACAGGACTTGTATTCATTTCCATTGATTGTGAATTTGACATGGGGTGCAACCCCGCATAAGTAATTCACCATCAACGGGCTCCTATCAATGACATTAATGTCATTGTTAGAACCAGGCAAACCAATGAAAGCATGCCATATTCAAAGGTTTTGAGTGGCAATGGCATCCATTATCAAAGACCTATCTCCATCTTTGTCTTGGTATTGTCCTTGCCAACCAACCGGACAATTCTTCCACACCCAATGTGAGCAATCAATGGATCCAAACATCCCTGGGAATCCACGAGCCTCATTCACTTGCAAGTGATGCAAAACATCTTCATTTGTGGGCTCTCTCAAGTACTCTTGTCCATATATCTCTACCACAACCTTTGCAAATCTTTTGAAACATTTTAAGGCGGTAGACTCTCCAATACGCACATACTCGTCAACATTATCAGCAGCAATTCCTCCAGTGAAGATTCGAAAGGTTGATGTGATTTTTTGAATGGAAGACAAGCAAGGACGCCCTAAAGCATCTACTTTCTCTTCAAAAAATGAATCATGGCGTACGACGGCATCATGAATTTTTGCAAAGAGGGACTTACGCATACGGAATCACCGACGGAACAAGTCCTCACCGAAGACTGGAGGATTTACAAAATAGTCCCTCCAAATTCTCTCATGACCTTCTTGAAAATTGCATTGAATGTTGCCAATTCTCCCCGGAAGTGAACCACCATATTGCACACTCCCCCCATCCCTTAAAATGTTGCAAAGATGCTCATGCATAGCGGATACAACGTGCCATTGCTCCTCTTCATCATCGGATGCTAAACGATCTTGCACCCAACTCAAAAATGAAGCCATGTGAAATCAAAAAACAAAACCCTAATGCCAAAAACCAAAAACTGAGGGAGAGGAAGCTCGAAAACGAGCTCCCAGTTTTCTCAGCGCAGCTCTGCGCTCAGTTGGCGGCACGCGGCGGCACCCAGCGGCGGATGGCGGCGGATGGCGGCCACGGGCTGCCGGGCGGAGTGGGGAGCAGGGCCGCCAGACGCTGCCCCGCAGCTCCCCAGCCCCGGGCCAGTGCGGCCCTGCCTGGCGGGCGCAGTGGAGATGCTCTTAACACTCAAAAGTTATGATTTACATACATGGGATTATAACCTTGCAATGAAATTTCTGAAGGGAATAACAACAGTGTACAAACACTGTAGGGAGAGTGGGGTCTTTTTGTTCGTAACTCACCCAGGCTTCGTGATTATATTCCCTCCCTTTGTGCAAACAAACTCACTATCTTGAGACGAATATTTCACAGCTGAGAAACAGGTAGGTATGTGCGTTGAGTATCTCACCAACATTTGCACATGAGATATATAGTGAGAAGTAGTAGCCATGAACTACAATGTCCGAATTTGACAAGTTTCAAGTGATATTACAAGCCCTACTCTGCTCTCATAATATTGTGTAACTGAGTGTGTTGATTTCCTCTTCAAAAAGACAAAAACTGCGTGAATAGTTTCGTACAAACAATGACATTTAAAAAAAATTCTGCTGTCCAGTACTTCCATTTTGTAGCAAAAATCGTTCTTTTGAGCACCTGCTGTGTTCATCGAGTTACAACATCAGTTTCGTTATATTGGCGCAATTCGGAGCACCCAATGGGGACATTCAACTACACAAAGCTCTAAAAAAATCTACAACAGCTAAAGAAATACGTCTCAAGGCAGGCCAATATGATGGTGCCAATGTCAAGAATATTGGCCGACAGAACGAAACTGATGTAAACCCCTCGTACACTGAAACAGGGGCTAAAGAATGCTTTTCACTTTATTTCGACACAAGAAGAAGGTTCGCTCGATCAGTTCGACGCTGGGCTGCGCAACCGGACGCCGAACCGACGCCGGCTTTGATGTCCGAGCTTCAAAGCTCGATCAGGGGCTGTTCACCTGATATGTTTGTCGACGAATCTCCCCCTGGCTACCTGTGAGCACACCGATCTGGCTCATGGCCACCATGGCGTCTCCGAAATTCCGGTTGAACACGAATGGGAAGATGTTGACGAACACGGTGCGCTGCGTGCGGGGGTCTTCCACGAGCGTCACATCGGAGGTAAGCAGACCGGAGCCTTTGGCGACGCCGACGAAATACTGGGTGTCGAATCTCTGCGGAGTGGAGTCCAAGGCCACGCGGGTGAAGGATCTTGGCGTGGGGCATTGCTGCAGTAAGGAGACCGCCAGTCTTAGCGGGAGCGTCGGGTCGCGCGGTGTCGAAAACAAGCGGTTGTCGACAGCCGCGCACGCGGCTGTTCCAATTGTGTGCGCGCCTGTCGTATCAGAGTGCACGGCAATTTCAGTTAGATTGGAAATATTCAGTTAGGCTGGCGAAAGTTTGTGCAGCTGTAGCAGAGGTTTGAATGTAGACCCAATCCAGTTCTTCAAGGAAGATTGAACCATTTGGCGAGCGTTCGTGTTGACAGTCAGATTGCCAAATTCGGGAGTAGTATGTATGTGGATATCTGCTCATTCAAGGTCCCACAACAGAATCGAAAGAATTATGTGTGTCACTCTTCAACGTACAATATCTGGGGAAAGCGAAGTAAAGTGCTCAAAACTCTGAAAACTACGACATTCGAATGCTCAGATGAGTTTTCAGGTGGGCAAACGCAGACTCTGAGCTAAGAAAGCTAAGAAAGCTGGGGTGGGTGTACATACAAACAATGGGTTCAGTTTTCAGTTTGTCAGTTTAAAACTGCCCACCAATCTAGTGTTCAATTGCGAAATATATCCAGTGTGGTGCCATTCAAGAACTACTTTTCCACTCATTGAGTCCTACTTAAAAGTAGTTCTTGAATGATTTCGTGAAATATATCCAGTGCGGTGTCACTCAATCCAAACGAGAGTTCTTGATTTACCTGAGAGAGTCACCATTTGCTGGATACTGAGACCCTTATTCTTGAATATCGCAATGAGCTGGGATGCCTTGGATCCCGGGCCGGGCAGATTTGCATTCGCCTCTGATGCTAGTGAGATCTTCCCGTCTCTGCGTCCAGCAGGCACCGCCCATCCTTGTCCACCCGTCTGAACAATCACGTGAACCGAAACAAGTATGAGTACAATTCAAATTCGAGTGATCATTCAGAATCCAAGAGTTGGCAATGGCGACAATGACTTACAAATGCAGCGTAGAGTACTCCAGGTAGAGAGAGCTGGGCTTACAAGTACAACCGCGTCTCGAGCAGCGAATTGCAGGACATCAGCGCACGACACAGTGTTTGGACAGGCCTTCTCCACCGCTCTCTTAGCGGCATCAATGGCATCTAACGTGGACTGGCGAAAGTTATTGGCGAAGCTTGTGCGTTCCGTGTTCGGTCCGTCTAGAAGAAGGGACGCATCGCATCCCTGACAACCATCACACAATGGGAGATCTCACTTAGCCTGGTAAAATTTACAGAGATTAGGATGAAAACTGCACATTCCCAGGAACTCCATTGTCGCTACTAGAATCACGAAAATCCCACACAAAACTCGCTAGAATTCGTAGTCAGACACATTCTTGGAGCCTTCCGAAATGGGAAGGAAAAAAAAAGGAGTGACCGTAAGCGCCCGTGTCGATGAGGCGAGTTTCTGTTCGATCGGGGTAGTTACGTATTGACATTGCAAGGACGATTTATTGCAGTGCCGGCCACGTACACTACTCACCCGAACAAAGCAGTCGTGAAAGGACGCGCGGAGTACACCGGGAGCAATGCTTTTGTCGGCGTTGTAAGACTTCAGCATGGAAGAGAAAACGATCTTCTCCGCATTGGGACAACTCCTCTGATAAAATTTCCATTGCAGACCACGGTTACCAACGTTCCCCCCGCTCTGCCCGACTCTTCCAAATGCAGAAGCCACGGGCAAGCCTGCAAGTGCTAGGTAGCAGAAAACAACAACGGGCACCAGTTGGAGGACGGCCATGACTTCGATCCGTTACAAGATTGCACTAATCTGCATGTCTGTGAAATGAAGGAGCAGAGAGCTGCAGTGTAGATCAGCTAGGAGACTGGAATCAGCATGCCGGAAGGGACAAGAAGTAGGGTAGCAGTCAAGAATTTAATGCAAACCCTTGACGACCAATGAGCTTGCTCGGGAATTCTGGAAGCTTGAAATGGAAAAGGCTTCCTTGCTACAGGCACTCCCGCTTTTGAAGGACGAAGGAGGGTACCGCAGTACACCACTCTGACAAAAGGGACTAATGGCTGCAGGATTGGCTCCAGGCACCCAGTTAGCTGGTAATCCTGGTATGATGAGTCTCGTGCTCCCCAGCAACTCTTGATGCAATGATTTTTCGGGAGCGTTTCGGAGGATCCACAATTCCACACCGACCACCAAATCTTAGAGAGAGTAGGCTAAGGAATTTGTTCATGAAAGGTCAGATTGCAAGGACTTACATTCATCTCATGACCAGTGGCTAACTAGCAATGAGCTGCCTGTTCGAGAGCATCTCGTCACTCCAGTTCAATTCCCCAGTCTATGATTTACTACTGTAGTTGCTTGTCGTTAACCCAACAATGCACATTATATTGCATAATCACCCAACACTAATAAACTAATAACTAAAATGGAGTTAAATCAATCTAATTAATCTAATCAAATCTAACAAAACAAAATTATAGCTTGGATTCTTTATACTAGTTACTTGTTACTTTAAGTGTCTATTTTCGAAAGGAAAGAGTAGTCTTGCATCAATAGCCCTTGATCCTGTGGACATTGGCTCATTGTCATGACGAACAGACACTTCATTCACGCCGGACTGCTTTTTAACAAGTGGACCGGAGTTTATATATATATATATATATATTGCTTGTCGTTAAATCCCAGCGAGCTTTATATTGATCCTCATCTGTTACACGGTTTAGGGTCCTCTGGTGATGTATGAGTAACATTGGGCAAAAGTAATTTAAGAAATTCAACTACATGCCGGCCTGGGCATCGATCGACTCCGTGCATTGGAAGATTTAACGGCATTTACTGTACACCAAACCACAGGCGAACGTCGGCATGTGAATCAATTTGTCAACTTCGAGAGACGGACAATTTATTAGTTTTGTGAAATTTACTTTCAAATAAGACGAGAGTACTGGAATTGATTCCGTCGTGGAGATTTGGTGAAACGCATGTGAACATCCGTCCTTTCCCGCGGACTATGGCATGTTCAAGAGTCCACGGATAATTTTGGCACAGGGGCGGGTTCATGAGAATCCGCTGCTCCAGGGCTGTAGCGATCGCGCCTCGAAACAGATAACGGAACACGGCGGGCTGTGCAACACTTTCCATCCTACCCCTATACACTTAAGTAAGCCTTATTAGTATACATCAACGATTCAGCGTAAAATTTTTCAATTTTTACAGACTACTCTCGTCGCGTCACCGGCAATGCACTGCAAGATGAAGACGCCTATTCATGCTTTTTTACACTGCATTGATAGAGCCATTCGGGTTAAGTATTTTACAGTCTCAAGAAAGTGAGCTTTGGCACGTCCCTTCATCGGCTTCGATGAAACTGGCAAAGTGCTATCCGAAAAACACTGAAAACTACTTCACCTTTGTTTGTTGCCGTCTGGGTCAGGTCGTTTGAGAAAACCTGCATTGCCATGGCTCTGTTAGCGCCTTCAGTTCGATGGATCCGTCATCGTGAAGGTTCAGTTTTGGGGTGGACTTTCAGCGAGCAATTGTGAGGGAGGAATCTGGGAAGTCACCACCTCCACGCTCTCGAGTCTCTTGCCGGGAGGCCGCCACTGGACGCTCTAGCTCGAAAATGGCTTTGGCTATGGTGCGAGACACTTGGACGACCTCCGAAGTTTACGAGTTCGCCAAGTAGCCAGGCTGGCCTAACATAAGTTTACTTGGTGTGGAAAATTCTTTCTCTATTTTCTTTTTTCTTTTTTCGTAAGGTCCTACCGGCCAGGGTGAATTGACCCCCTTATTGCCCCGCCGGAGCAAACCCTGGAATTTTTTATTTTTTGCAAATATTATCTTTTGCAAATTCTGAATTCATGTATGGAAATCAGAGGCCCTCAATTAGCTAAGAGGCGAGAAGAAAATCCGAAATATACGGCACAAAATAGGGGGAAATTTAGTCAACCTGTTGTTGATTGGGACAATAAGGGGGTCAGTTCTCCTTGCCCGGAAGGTCATACACCGTGCTAGAACCATAACTAGCTCTCATCACTTACGGTTTGAAATCACAAGAACAAGTACACTAAACCATTTAAGGTATGGTATTTCTGCCTTAGGGTTGCTTTACACTCAGAGGCTTGGTGAACTTCTTGTGTAAGAGGCGTAAAATCTTTGCTTGTGATTGGCTACAAGACTAAATTTGGCTCCAACTCTTTTATACCAAGAGGCCAAGCAAATTTGGTAGTTAGAATTTTTTTATCCAAAAATACATGATTAGGCATAGCCCACACATAGTTCAAACTTGCAAAAAAGGCCATATTTGTTATATTAAGACTTTTCACAGATTTTGAGACAGAATGCTAGTTATTAAAAAATTCATTTCAGAAAATAGTATTTGAAATAAATAATAAATAATGCTCAAATAGATATTCTATAATGAAATTCCAAGAGTTGGTATTGTTAACTATTTATAAAAAAATTCTAGTGAAGAAATAAAGTAGTTTATTCTTGAGTCAAGGATAAAAATGAGACTACAAAAAGTCTCAATATAACAAATATAGCCTTAAAATTGGGTGCATAAAAAATGGAGGGCCAATTCTTGACCTTAGGGCCAATGTCAAACTTCAAATTTTTTTTAAGTATTTTTTTTAATAAATTTTTTTTTTTCAACCCCTCAGGTCCATTGGATTTTTAGGAAAATCTAAATGGATCTTTAGGTCTCATCTTCTCTTCATCTTCTCAATTCTTCTTTTTGTCTCTTTCCTTTGTCCTTGTAGAATGTCTCTTTTGAATTTTTTTTAGGCTTGTGAAATTGTTGTTGCCATTTCTACAAATAGGATGGAAGAGTTGTTAGAAATGAATGGATGGAATTCTAATTAATATGAGCCAATGCAAAGGTAGGAAAGTGCTCAGGCTCATACTTTTCAACCCATTTAAACTTCTTTACAAGAATGTATAGATAGTGTAGGGGTTCTTGATTTTTTTCAACCTCCTTTTGGAAGTCCTATTCCTCAACTACTACCTTCTATTATGGATTTGCTTGCACCTCCACTTCATTCAAAGAAAAAGGTTGGTCAAGAGATTGAAGAGGATGTTCAGATTATAGCTCAGCCAACACTAAAGCAAAAAGGAATAGCAACTACAAATTAGCCTCGAAAGAAAAACATGAAGAAAGATGTGAAGAAAGAGAATGAAGAAGATGAAGACTCTGGCTCCAAAAATAGGAAAGATGCCAATGTGGAGACAATGATTTCATTGCTCAATGAGATAGAACCTGAATTTTTGAAGAATGCAAACAAATAAGATATAAAACTTTCCATGTGCAAATTTTTGAACAAAATAGCAAAAAAAATCATATTTTAGATTTGGCCAATTTGGCCTTTTTAAGGCCTTTGCCTTAGCCATGTTGCCATAAGCCCTTTCCCTTTATTTTTTTCCCCAAACAACCTATGTGGTCTTTCCATGTGGCCTTTTAGGCGGAAAATTCGCGTTGATGCTAGGATTTGATCTCACCACATTAGAGGTGTGAAGAGATGTCTCTATATAAGGCCTTCTGGTTTACCTTCCTTCTTGATGTCCATTGCAACAAAGAGGTTGTCCAACATTATACAAGCCCCCCTGCTCAGATTTTCAAATTATTCACTAATCAAGATAGAATCACCTTTTCTTCTATGTGTTCACCCTATGCAAGTGATGTGCAAGTGGGTGATTGCAAAAAACACTTGTCCTATTTTTTCTCCCCTTGGCCTTGGACACGTGGTTTTTTACTCATAACTTTTGCATCGTTTGTCCAATTTATATGGAACTTGAATTGAAGGTGTACATAAAAGTTCTAGACATAGTGTAATTTTTTGAATTTTTAAAAAAAATTTACTATTTTTAAATAGACTCCAATTGGATGTCTACCTTGGCCACTTTGGAGGGATTTAGTCCTATTTTTGAACGAAAATGCAAATTTTAAGCTCAAAATTGGCATGCAAAGACATTTGCTAAAGTTATACAATACTACAAAGAAAATTTCTAAAAATAGTAAATTTTACACCTTCCACATGTATTCAAAGTACAGTACCAAGGTACACTTGTAGAGAACACAAAATATTTTTCTCAGAGATAAAAATAGTTGAAGAGAAGCATCTTCATTTTAAAAAAATTTGGCAATTTCTACGACTTTTCAGGACATTGCTAATGTCCTGAAAAGTGGCAGAAACTACCAACTACTTGATACCTAATTACCTATTGGTTTGAGTTGGCCTTTAATTTCAATTGGGAAATGTGCATCTTAAAATTGTTAAATATTTTCTTAGACATATTTTCTTTAAAATCTCATTTTTGGAGACCATTTAATGTAATTTATTCCATTTTGAATGAAATTCCATTCGAATCCAATGAAAAATTTCTCTGAAACTCAATGAAAATGCAAACTGAAGCAAAAACATCACGGGAGTGGGGTTTTTCTACTGCAGTTCAAATTTAAACATGTATTAATCCCTAACTGCCCAGTTGACCATATATGGTCAATCTAAAATTTCAGACCCATTTCCGAGTAGACAGTCAAATTCCTTTGACCGTTTTAAAAAAAAATTCATGCAGTTTTAAGGGTTAACTATTGAAAACTTTCATTTTTCACTGAAAAAAATACATATATGATTATTGAGAGGTCTTCAAAGGCATAGATATACCAAAAGTGAAGTGTAAAGCTTGCCAATTTTTTTTCATTTCCTAATGTTTAGCAATTTCACTTGATTTGTGATCTAAGAAATTGTACATATCCATTTGCTTCAAGAATGGTTCCAATTGAAAGTGTAAAGTGTTTTCAAGATTTTCACCATTGAAAATTTTAACATACAACTATTGATTTGGAGCTATTTTGCAATTTCTACTTATAAAAAATAATTGCATTTCAACAATTGCAAGATGGATTGTGTAATGAGTTTAATAGCTTTTCATGTGAAATCAAGTTTTTTAGGAGTGCCTTTTAGTGTGCTAAAACACTATGTAGTTATTTATGTCACCTCCAATGCCAAAAAATATATATGCAAATTTGGGAAACATTGTGGATAAAGGCAGCATACTAAATATAGAAAATGTACTCTTCTTTCTTTATAATCTTACAACTCCTATACAATTTTGCACTCAAAATTTGAGTACTTATTAATAAACAAATTCTTTATACATCTTTATCGTTAGATTTGAAAAAAAATCAACTTGCTTCATTAGAGATGACTACAAGCCAATGCATTTTTTCCATAGTCAAAACACACTTGAAAAGGCTTGGGCATTTAGGGGTTAAGTAGAACCATCATAATGTTTTTAAAATGTCATTGGTTAAATTGTAAATTTTATATTACAATTGAACATTTCCAAATTGTATGCTTCCATATATACAAATTTAGCTAGAAATTTCGGAATAAAACCATAAATTTATGAAAATTTTCAAACTTATGAATTTAAGAATTTTAAGTTTATTTATTTAATTTTTTTAAATTAAAATAATAATAATTAGTGAAAAGTGAATTTTACAAAACTATTTTTACAAACATAGAACCATTGTTCAAAACGCCAGCTACCTAACACACTATAAATGGAAGTATACGCAAAAGGGATAAGTTATGCAAACTCAAAACAATCAATCATGTGGCTTGAAAGTTTCGGAATATTTTTGGTGGATGGCTTCAAAGATTGGAGCATTAATTGTGGTGTCTTCATGGTTAACCCTTAAAGGTTTTTGACTATGTTTTCATCAAAACCACTTCAAAACTGTCATTTTTTAAACAACTATCAAATTTTAAGAAAAAACATTTTGGACAAAAGTAATTGTAGTATCTTTTAGAGCACAAGTTTAAAAAGATGTGCAAAAAATTTCAGAAATTTCCGCCGTGTAGATTGCAAGATATTAGTGTTTGAAGTGATAAAAATCCTCTTTTTACCACTGTGGAAATCCGGGGAGCTGCACTTCACAAGGTTACATTTGTATGAAAAAAAGTTCAAATTGGTGGTTATTCTCTGGATTCATTCTTAAAGGCAAGTTGTCTACAGGCAAAAAAAAATTCAAATCATTTGGAGTTGTAAAACATAGAGGAAAAAAATAACAAGTACAAAGAAGTAGAAAATGAGCCAAAACACTAAATTGTAAGCAATTTATTTATGGAATTGAAAAAATCTGATCCCACTGGCTAAAATGTTGTAATAAAAAATCTTCACCTATTGCAATTATTTTTATCAAAAATATTAAAAATTGAATTAAATAAAGGATTTCGAACTCTTTTTGTAGTGTAGGAATTTTGTAACTAGCCACAAACTACCTCAAACTAAACCTCCTCATAACTTTTGACTCACTAATCCAAACGGAATGATTCAAAGATTCTTGCATACACAAAATTCTAAATAAAATATTTCAATCTTTCATTTTTTCAAAAGATTATTTTTAAAGAAGTTTTTTTATCTGCCCAGGCTGCCCAAAGATAAAAAGAAATCACATATCATGCAATAACTTTTTGACTATGTAGTCAAATGTTATGAAACTTGTTGGACCTTATAGCTACTCCTTGGGTTCATGTTGTGTGAAAATTTCAAAGAAAAAGAATAAAAACTCCATTCGTAGTGAGCTGCCCAAAATTGCTATGTTGCCAAAAAACGCAGTTTGGTCCTTTAGGGGTTAATGGATTTGTAGTGTGTTTATTCATAGATCCTATTTACCTCAAATCATTGTGAAATTTTAGTTTTTAAAATCTTTGATTCAGCAAGGATTTTTCTTCTACTTCCTATAAATTGTACTTGAATAGATTAACTAAAGTATCCTATGACTAGATTTGTTAGAGAATAAATATAGATGAAGATTTTAACTTTACTTTGGGTACAATTATTTTGAAGTAGTTTTGGGCCTCTAAACATTGCAAATTTTTTTGAGAATAAAGGAACAAATAAACAAGAAACCACAAGGGATTAGAAATATGGGACAAGGGGCCAAGTTTATAAACTTTGGATAGACAACACCATATCAACAAAATGCATGTAGTCAAGAGTGAATATCACAACTTATGGGCTTTAATTATGGTTGTTGTTTCCTTTGTGAGTGAGTGTCTTGGTTGTTGTTTCATTTATTTTGGAGAAAGGGGAATTGAAATGAGTTGTTGCAATAGTGATTTTATTTTTAGAATTTGAGATTCTTATGGGTTTTTATAGAACATACGTATATCTACCCCTACACGTATTCAATATCCACATGTATATATATATATATATATATATATATATATATATATATATATATATATATATATATATATATATATATATATATATATATATATATATATATATAATTTTGTTATTTTTGAAACACATGGACAATTACCATTGAATTCCTACTTATTTTCTCATTTCATATTAGCATTAGTATCTGATTTTCTCTCTAGAATGTCTGCTAAATTTTTTTTCTTAAAAGGGAAGATGTGCAAACTAGTATTTCCTACTTGTTTATGAAATTAATGTTTAGAACTTCATCATCTTTGAGTGAGTGATTTTTGATCAACTATGATGTATCTTAAAATGACAAAATTAAATGAGAAATTTTCATCATAAATAGAGAATTTGTCTTTCAAAAACTTTTACATCGTCTTCTGAATCCGTTGGCATGAGTAAGTTAGAATTAAAATCATTATTCAAGTCAGGAAAGTAGAACATAAAAAATTATGATGAAGTGAAAGTACCATAGAAATTTAGAAAGCATCTAAGTTACTGTCCTCATTCCCCAAGAAGGCCTCTGCTTCCATTACTGTACTGTACAGTCCCCTACCAAAAGTTTTCATGATTGCCATTTGTACCATTCAATTTTTGTTTGCATAATTTAAAATACAATCAGTATTTTTGGTCATGCATGATGAACAAAACATTTTTACACAATTCCAATCAAGCATATCAAATTTTATTTTTGAAAAAGAAATACTTCATTTCTAATGGATTGTTTCATTTAATTGTTATGGTTTAACCCCTAAAGAACTAGCCAGCTAAATTTGGCAACATAGAAATTTCAGGTGAGTACATATGACTAAAGTAGGTACACCCAAAATGTTATCTGATCTTAAAGCACCCTGTACAACATGCATACATTTTCAAAATCAGTCATGTACCCAGACTGTAGATGGCGCTTTCAAAAACACACTTTGACCGTTAATAACTTTTGCATATGGTATCCAAATCCACTGTTCTTTGGTGCGTTGGAACATGCTTTTACTCACCAACAAGATTGTAAGAAAATCTGAACAACATAATAACAGAAACTAAGGTGGGTACATTTAAAAGCGCCACTAATTGGGCTGTGGGTACTGTAAAGGGTAAGTGGTGAGTGCAACACACATGAAGTTGAAGAAATGTATTGGGAAATAACAGATGTACAATGAACTTTGAAAATGAGAAAAACATAAGAGCACAGTAGGGCTGAGAAGTTAAACAAATAGGGTGACTAAAAGAGTTCATAGGATGCGGTGTAAAAGAGTTATTACCAACCTGTGGCCCCCCTGAAAGAATGTCAGAAGAGGAACAAAACCACCTACCATTGTCTTCTGCAAGTCCTAATAGTAACCGCACCTTCGAAGGAAATGAACAGCAGAGATGTCAGTGACCATGAGCAATTGTGGGGTCATGTTCATTGAAGCACTGAAGTATTGTTGCAAAACCGCATCAGAAACCATGTACAACCCTTCCCTTGGATGTAGTTTATGGAATTGACGGGACCTATTAGTGTCAGTAAATACTACAGAAGCCGTTGTAGAGAAGGCGAGTTCAAAGGAGGAGAGGAATCTAACAATGAAATTTGAAAGTGGCCGTCGCGGCGATTGCTTCACTTTGACGCACATTCGCCTTCCTCGTCTGAAGGATTTGAAAATGGTGCCCCCATTTAACGAAAGCCTACCCCGGCTGCGGCGTCATTTTCTTTTAGGGTTGCCGCCTTGCAGCTGCGGCTCCTGTTCTCGCGGTGGTCTTCCTCTTCGAAAGGCTTGATGTGGTGTGTCCTGCAGAGCTTCTGTAAGTTGGAAGTTTGTCTTTGTTACCATTTGTCAAGTTCTTTGTGTTCTTCATAGTTGCATTTCGTGTACCTTGTTCAGTTCTGGAGTCAATATCATCGTTGCTAATGATCGGCATGCTTCCTTACAAGTGGAACAATGAATAGTTTTATTAACGTTGGTAGGAGGGGCTGGGCGATGACACAGTGTTTCTTCACTTGTGCAGGGCTGTGGAGTTCGAATGGCGCGAGAACTGAGCTGAAGAGCCGAAGCTCATGTCGGAGGAGGGCCGGTAGGATCGACCAAGGATTTTGCCGTTGCAGCGGCGACCAACGGAGCTGCGTCGGCATCGGTGGTCTGCAGCCGCAGCGACTGCAGCTTCCGGCCACTACTCCGAAACCAAGAGCGCCGCACTTCCTTCGTAGGTAGATAAAAATTTATCCCCTCGTATGTGTTTCCTGCAGCACGTTTGGAGAGCACGCTTGCGCTTCATTAGACTTTACGTCCACTCTCCATGGACAAACTGATGCAATACTTTCAGGCTAGGGGTGTGCCTCCGGACGTTGGACTCCCCTATTGGGACATCAAAGGGGTTGTCCGTTTGTTGCGGTCGTTAGGGTTAGGCTTCCCTTAACCATGCCTCCGACCTTTGTCGATGGACTTGTCTTCATGGGCATGCTTTTCACTTTCCCCAGAAGAGTTCACAGTCGACATAGCCGTGATCCGCTTCAGTATGGTCTCCAGGTCTTCTAATTGTATTCCCGCGTACCTGCTAGTGCTTCACTTTCATCGTCACAGATTGCAGAAATTGATCTATTCTTCAGTTTCTGAATGCATTGTGTGCTTCATTTCTATGGCAGCTGCAGTCCCAATCTGTGCTGCTCACCTGAAACTATGTCGTCAAATTTCCGTACGTGAAGGTCATCGTCAGTGGAGATCGCCTTATAGTCTTTCACCGAAGGTGCTCTGGAATTTGCTCGTAAGTGCTGAACACGCTGTCGGGTAGAGAGGAATGCGCTTAGAGAACACACAGGGTGTCTGGCTGCACGTTGATGAGTGAAGTTGGGTAAGTCTTCAAAACTCAAATCTTCTCTTGATCTTCACTCGAATCTTTGCTTGAATCTTCACTTGTTCATTCGTTGGCCTATCCTGTGGCTGGCTCTATAGGGCCAAGGGTGAAGGTGCGTAATAAGAAACAAGGCTTCGGACGGGTAAAACGGGACGGCCAATACGAGTGACCGTCCGGATGATGGGCCCTTAAACTTCAAACCCACGATGACCAGTAAGCGCCTTTCATCAATGGGAACAACATAAAAGATCGACCATGTGGGCCATTAACCCCACTTCGTCGCCACAAACACAAAATGGAGCGCTTACTGGATAACCACGACTCGCAACAGGTTTACAATGCAGAAATTGAATTTTCAACTAGCCTCCAAAACTGGCTGGAAATAACAGAAATGAAATCGAGCCACAAGCCACAACACAAGGCTAGGTCCTCGGCATGTACGGCCTTCGAATCTTCAAGTCTTCAAAAGAACCCAAAGAACCCCAAAGAACTTCAAAGAACACCAAAGAACACTAGAAAACTTCTCCTCTCATTAGCTGCGACCTTCTTTCTAGTGCCACAGATGGATTAAGTCTTCAAATACTTAGTGTAATAGCATTTTGAAAAGATAACTTTACAAGAAAAACACCCTCCAAATCTCAACTCTATCTAAACTATTGTCCAAAAGTTATTAGAGTGCAAAGTAGAGGTTCCTCAAATCCCTTGGCAACCAACTACTGCCTCTATATTTTTCTATAACTTTTGAACTACAAATCCAAATTGCAATTGTGATAGCAATTTAAAATCCTCAAACTAATATCCACAACCTCAGAAAGTTTCATGATAAACTAAGACTCTGTTCAAAAGTTATTAAGGAACAAAGTCTTGGATTTCTAAACTATAAAGGCAACACTCCTTCCTATCTTCTACACTCTAACTTCTTCAATAAGAGTTCAAATGAAGTGAATGAACTCATTATGAATAGGAAATTCTACAAACTAACTCCACAAGAATTTTCAAAGACATATGAAAAACACATCCAAAATTGTGGTCGTTTCAAGTCACGGCCTTTCTCTTTCTAAACTCCAAATTTCCTCCAGACCTTCAACTCCTCATAACTTTCTCCTCCAAACTCCAAATCAGATGGGTGATAACTTTTTGGAAATTTACTACAATGATATACAATCCCTCCAAATCTCAAGACAAGATGAAAAATATTCCAAAAGTTATGGCTCAAAGTCTAAGCCTTTGCTCTTCTCAATGGAAGGCCTCAGGTCCTCTCAACTTCAAAACTCTATATCTTTTGATTCACAAGTCCAAATTCAACTTGCAAGTACAATTTGAAAAAGTCTAATCACAAGAAATAAGATGCCAAAGTTTCAATTCCAAAGATTCAATGCTCAATGAGCTACATCAACCCAAAATTCGGCTTCAAAACCCCATTAACACTCACACATCAAACTCCATCTCCACACATACTCTAACCAAAAAACTCCCTAAGAAAAACTCTCCAAACCCCCCTAAGAGGAGGAAGAAGATCACTCACCAATCCTACTAGACCCTAAGTTAACTGGGAGATGCCCAAATGGATCTCCAAACAACTATTGGCCAAAGGAAAAGAACAAGAACATAAGTTCAAGTTTACTCTCCAAAGCCAATGAAACTCAAAGATCAAACTAAAAAATAAACTAATTCTAACTCATAATCTTATCTTCTAAACATATAGATAAAATATAAGATTAAAATTAGATATTAAACTTCAACTAAACTAAATGGAGGTAAAAACTAAAGTCAAAGAAGAATCCTAAGACTCTAAATCTCATGACTTCATAAAAACCCTCCAGTTCAACATTTTAGTGTTGAACTTCAAACCTAAATATAGATTTTAGAACTTGAATTCTAAAATCTAATTTAAATACAAAATACATATATATTTTAAATAGTGTACCTATTTACATTACGACAACGCAGTCTTGAGCTTTCCATTCATTGAGTTCCTGCTTCTTGTATCGTTTTCTTATGGACTGCATGTTTCTTATGGAGTGTATCTTATCAGTGCCAGTGACATGCTTTGTCTATGGTTAGGAAATGTGCAGGTGCTATATTTTGCCGCCATACTTGGAAGTTTGATTTCATTGAACAGCATCTACTTTGCCAATGTTAGTGCAGGACGACTGTAGTACACTGAAGAGAGACTTTGTGAGCAAAAGTCTTGTCTGGATACAAAAGTGGGAGTAACTGTTTGTACATTTGCTTATGAGGTACAGACAGATTTGACCAAAACAGTAAGCATAGAGTGATTTATTTACATGTATGTCATAGAACAGCTGTCCTACTAGAACATTTACAAGTGCAGCTGTAAAACAGGGTGGCAACACTTCCAAAACAGCACATATGAATGTGCATTGTATATTGTATCCTAACATATTGCAGACACAGTACTAGTCTTCTCTAACACCTCTACATTGACATGAACATCATCCAAAGAAGTATTGTCAGTAGCCCTTGTGAAGATGTAACAGTTTGCATGGCAGTAGAGTCCTTCTGGAGGCATTCGGCTGGTCTGCAGTGACCTGAAGCTGTTCAAAGCAGTTGTAATCGACTGAAGCAGAAGAAACTACTCCACAGGTATGTTAGTAGAATATATCTTTCTTGCCCATGGAATTATAGTGCAAGGGACGACGGACCTTGGGTCTTTCTTCTGTCTTTTAAATTTCAGTCTCAATACAGCAACTCTCTAGTTCCAAATACAAGCAGAAGGTACTTGACCATAGAAAGGAGCGTGATACAATGTTGTTGGCAATGTCCTCTTGCTCTTCATGAGTTTCTGAAGTTCATTTCCCCATCCTAGTCGTTGTTGTCTATCATAATATGCCTTAAGTCGCTTTTCATTGGCCCTCTCCTCGTTCTTCTCCTTCTGTATGAATGCTTTTTTTCTGCTTCAATACTTCTCTCTCCTTTCGCTTAGCTTCGTTCTGTGCCTTTTTGCGTTCCTGTTCCACAGCTGCAGCTTGTCGCTTCTCCTGTAAGTCCTTCAGCTTCTGGATATGATTGTTGTCTGTGAGAAGGAGAGACTTCGAGTAATCAATATAGGGTTGCATTCTCTGTATTCGACTTGGGCCCTTCAGAGCCTCATTAGGAGGCATGTCACAAGGATTGTGTTCTTGGCTGGAATCCTCAACGCTTTGGCCAGTCCTTATGACATGTTGCACACCTTCAGTATCCTCATAATCTACACAAATAGGTTCTGTTAGCACAGGCTCTGATTCTTCTAGAACCTCTTGCTTTAGTTCATCATAGCCATCATCGTCCTCTGCATCTTCTACAACTTCTTCAACAAGAAGTTTTGAAGGTCCATATTTCTTATCCATTGCATGGCAGTTGAGAGGAAAAATCCCTGTAGTGCGGAATCCACTTTGGATGTTTGATTTGCTTAGACCTCTCCGTAGGGCAAGGCAGACCCATTCAGCCAGGACAATCTTTGTAACCTTTGCCCCTTTGTTATGTTCAGACCAAATGTCTCTGTAAATCCTGAACACTAATTTAAAGCTGTTGAAGCAACTGACATCTAAGGGCTGAAGCTCATGAGATGTATGTGACGGTAGAGTAAGTAGGTCAATCCCTATAGCTCGACACTTCTCTATAACTTCCACAGTGACATGAGAATTATGCCCATCTACAATGAGAAGATGGTGGTTTGAAGGAGAGACTCCTCCTCTTTGCTGTAACTGCTCAATAAAATGATCCTACCACTTGTCAAATAGGAAACCTGTCATCCATGCATTCTTTTGCATTCCCATCCGAGCTCCTTCCTCACATTTAGCAATGTGTTCCCTGTGATATTGTTTACCTTTGAAGACATAGTAATTCGGTATACAGTCACCTGCTGCATTGATACATGAGAGAGCAGTGAGATGCTCTCTTTCATTAGGAGTGATGATGTGAACATTACTCACTCCAATTCGAGCGAGGACCTTTGCCCCTCCGCTTTTTCCAGCTTGAGCGCTACTTTCATCTGCATTCCATATATAGCTTGCATCGTATTCCTTCTCCTTGTATAGCATTTCCAAATTTTTGTAGAAAGTAGCACATTGCTCTAGACATAAGCCTTTTGCCCTAGCAACCTCTAGTGTCTGTGCCTTTCGTAATAAAATGTAAGGGTGTCTTTTTTGAAACCAACGAACCCAGCCATTGCTTGGAATGTCGTCTTTGAAAGGTGTAGGGCGATGTTGCATCATAATGGACACATGAATTCTGAGTTTCAGCCATGTTAAAGGGAAACCCCTATCAGCCATGTCTAACAAGTATTTCACTAGTTCAGCTTCCTCAGCAGTGGAGAGTATTGTCCCTGGCCCTCGTTTCCTTGAGAGAATAGTCCCATGTACATGTCCTCGAAAAATTGATCTAGGAATCCCGTAATAATCCGCAGCTGAACTAGGCTTTACACCTTTCTCTACTGCTCTCAAAGCATTTTTCAGTTGATCATCACTCCAATTGCCATTTTTCTTTAGATTCTTCTTGGTTTTTAACTTGGACGAAGTAGGCATACCTTGAGGTTCTGGCAAGTCCTCTTTACTAGAGTCGTTTGGTTCAAGAATGTTGGCAGTTGCTTTTCTCTCCCCTTTTGGACAGTCCATGACTTGCCTGCTCCTTAGCTGCCACAAGTTGAAGGCTGGTTGCTTCAGTGGCTTCTCCTTCCGCGGTCACAATTGCATGTATCCTCCTGAATTGTTTGCAGCTTCATAGGAAATGTCTCCCTTGTCCTCTCCATCTTTGAGGTCACTCCATTGCGACGTTGTTGGTGTAGTGCTGTCAGGCGTCTCCATTTTAGTGGGCAGTACTACAGTGTTGTCACTACTAAATTTCTTGAAAGACTATGGTGGTTTTTGATGCTGCGGACTTCTAGACCATAACACTTGTAGCTCCTTCACCTTGTCTACCTCATCTCTTTTTCGTATGGCTGCCACTAAATCTGTCCCTCCAACTGCTGCTTTGGGGCGTGAAACAATGCCTCTCCCTAGAAATTGCACTTCCTCGTCTTCTCTTTCGACCTGTGATGTGAAAACGACATCATTCTATTTGTAACTATTTCTGCCCTCTCCCTCCATGTCTAAGGTATGTATTTGCAAGACTAAAGCTTGAAGCAGTATAGAAAACAACAAATGGACTATGACAATCACATTCTCTCACTTAGAGGAGTATTCTTGTGACACTATCATCTCACCACAAATTTGTTCCTTCACTGTGCATTCTCCAATGAATTACATCTGCTGGGCTACACATTTACCCTTTATTTCTAAAAGTGCCATTAACTCACTTTAAAAACGTTTTTACAAGCAACTGGAAGAGCACCACTTTACATACTATTTAAGGAGAGAAAGTACGTTTAACTGCGCCCACACTCCTTGGGAATTGTCAAAAATAATTATTACAGTGATTTGTGGAAGTGGAATTACTCTTTTTTTCATATTGTAGAAGCCAGCGGCCGTCACCTAAACATTTTTCACTAAGTACCTTTGTCAGAGCATTATGAAGGTAGAAGAGCATTAATATCACCAAAAACCGCCATTCTTGCATTGTCGCCATTTGGAATACATCCAGGGGCGATAATAGGGTTAATTCTAGAGTGTGATTTTAGAGACAGCGCAATTTTAGGTGTACCCACCTTAGGTACAGTATGAAAAACTGGCTTTCGGGTGTACCTACCTTAGAGATTTCTATGTTTTGGGCCCAAACTTTAATAGAAGGCAATATCTTCCATGTGCACTAAATTTCACAACATTTGAAAATATGAGTAAAAAGTTATGACCTAATACATTACATTTTTTTAATAAATGGGTAGTTTGGGTAGATCATTAAATTTTTTTTCATAATTTAAAGTTTGAAATTGATTTTGTAGATTTATGTATTTGTGGAAAGCTTTGAATCATTCCATCTTGACCAATGAGATGAAAGTTATGAGGAGTTTTTGTTTGTTGGCAATTATAGATTCACTATTCTAAAAAGCCCTTCGAAGTCCTTTATTTCACTCAATTTTCAATATTTAAAAACAAAATCATAATCATAGGTCATAGTCAAGATTGTTTATTACAACATTGCAACCAATGGTATTAACATTTTTCAATTCCATAGTTAAATTCTTAAAAATTTTGTATTTCTAATCATTAGAAGACATTTCTTTTTCTTGAAATAAATGGAATTCCATTGCAAAACACAAAGTACAAAGCAACCAAGCCAACCAAGTTGGACAAAAGCACAGAGAAGAAAGAAACAAGAAGAAAGAAAACTAGAAGAAGAAATAGGGATTGAACCCTTGCCTCATCCAAATAATACTATCACCAACTCTAGAAGCTAAAATAAGGGATTAGAAGATATTTGAGGACAAAAGAAGATTGTGAGTTTTCAAAGTGCAGGAGTGCAAAAATTGTTGCATAAACGTAGAAATGCAAACATTTGATGTGGTCAAGAATGTATTACATCATCGATTTTTTTTTATTTTAAAATTTTTATTTTTTTGAATTTTATGACCAATGTTTTTAAAATAAATTTTAATTGTTGGCCAAACAACATCCAATAGTATCGGGAATGGTTTTGGAAACAAGCCTGAAACAGGCTTCATTTGCCCTCAAATTTCTTCTAATGCATTCTCTACATCTTTCTACTTATGATTTTTTTTCTTATATGTTGTACAATTCCAAATGACTTGAAATTTTTGAAGTATGTAGCCAATTTGACTTCAAGAAGAGATTCAAAGGAACACTACCATTTTGGACATTTCTTCATACAAATGTGACTCATTGAATCATAGCTACCTATTTTTTTGCAAGGCCCTCAAAAGGATTTTTGTTAATTCAAATACAAATATCTTGCAATTCATATGAAAAGAAATTCTAAAAAAATTTCTGCGTGTTTTCAAGTTAGCGTACTACAAGATCTTGTAGCTATATGTGTCTAAATTATTTAACTCCTAAAATATGATACTTGTACTAAAAATGGCAATTTTTGAGTGTTTTTGGTGAAAACATAGTCAAGGAACTTTAAGGGTCAACTTGACAATTCATTGAAAAACATTGCTGGTGAATTTCTTAAATTCATTTGTAGAAATATGTAAGAGACATTCATCCATCTATCTTTCCTTCAACAAGCTTCTCCAAGAAAAAGTTTCAATCAATGTTAGGATAACAATGCCCTAATTTGTAGAAATGAATATTTCTTTGTTGTAATTAGATTTTTCTATTTTTCCTCATAGTCCAAATAATTTTGCACCTTTGAGCATGATACAATGGTACCATAGTACAATTACTTTGCCAAAATTTAATTACAATATAGAGACATCTATTTTCTAAAACTAGAAAATTATCATTCCTATATTAAAATCTCCACTTACAAATGGCTTCTCTCAATTTTTTCTATTTCTGGAAAATATTCAAATTGAAAAACAACTTCTTCAAGGTAACTAGAGAGAAAATTTGATTGGTAATAGGCATGTATCTTACACAAACGTGTGCAATGAAAATACAAAAAGTTCATCAAAGAGTCTATTGTTATTTTTTGATACACCCCAATAAAGCTTGCAATAAAATATTGCTTGAAAATTTACAATTTATTCACATAGTTTCTAAATAAATGCATTTCAAAGTGACTTAAAACCCTCTTTTAGCTACCAATAAGACCTAATAAAACCAATTTATATTTACTACTATTAATTATGTTTAGTTGTAACTAGTGACAATGATAGGTGCACATACTTTAGAAGAAAATATTTTGCAAACTTTAGAAGATGTCAGTTGGATCTTTGCAAACTTTATTAGCACATAGAAGTCTGCTTTATTTCCTATCACAGCACGAACATGTATTCTAGAGTACTCCAATAAGTACACAAAGTAGTGAAATTAGGTTGCCTTAACAATAAAGTTGCCTTACCTCAAGAAAGTTATTGCATAAGTCACTAAAATCAACAAATATTTCTACAAATATTTCCATTTGTAAACACAAAACAATTTATGAGTTCCAATTACAATAATACCTAATTCAAAAATAGTGCATTATTGTACATTATCTATGAATATTAGCATAAAATCAAATATCAAGAAACTAGTAGAATGAATCATAAAGTATGCAATGTGGGACTAGGAGTCTGAGTTTGGGGAAAACAAGGACAAAACTCCTTGAAGCACCAAAATTGAGGTATGAGGGCATCCCCACCACATGGCTTAGAATTTGACTCATATTCAGGTCTTTTGGAGGGCTCTCCGATTTTGGCTAGGCTGGATGTCAGTCATCTATCTCATTGCTGAACAATGCAAGCAGCCCTCTAAAAAAGATTTTTTTAAAAAATCAAGTTTTCTAATTTATTTTGCTTTAAATTTGAAACCAAATAACATTGTCTTTTTTTAATTATTTGACATCTCACTCTCCTTGCTTGAAGAGATAATTTGAGAATGCATTAGAATAAGGCTGTTTATATCCCCATGTGGTGGAGAGGAGGTGCCCCAACCCATGTGGGATATTAGGATTTGAACTAGTTTGAACTAGAAATTAAAATTTTTAATTTGAATTAGGAATTAAAAATTTTAATTTTGAAAAATTTTAGTTAAAAATTTCAAAATTTCAAAATTTAATTCCTAGTTCAAATTAGTTCAAATCCTTATATCCCACATGGGTTGGTTCCCCTCCCTCCACCACATGGGGATATAAACAGCCTCGTTCCATTACAAATTCACTTCGTTCTACATCTACATGAAGTGGAAGTAGGAAGGCATGAGTTTCTTTGGGAAGTGGAGCTCACTACATCCTCTTGAGGTGTAGGGAGATGTCCCAATCCATGTGGGACAAAAGAGAGTATAAACTTCAAAGAGTTCTTTCAAGTTCATACTTTCATTTGTCCCACATGGATTGGGACTCCTCCCTCCACCTCAAGAAGATATAGTAAATGCTACTTCTCATGGAAAACTCAAACCAAGATGGATTTCATTTTTCATCTTTAGGGAGACAAGAAATGTCTCATTTTTTATACATAAAATTGCTTGTAAGCATTTCATTTAACCCCTCACCGCCCAAGGTCCAACCATGCTTAAAAACTGCCTGCCTTTGCAAGTCTGAAAATTCAAAATTAGAGTAAGGTATGAAGATCTCAACCGTACAATCTTGTAGTGTGCATCTTTTAGATGGTGTGGAACAAATTTTGGGTCATTTGACCGTATAGATTGAAAGATTATAATGTTTTAGTGTTCAAAAAAGGTGCTGAAATTTTCTTAAAAACACATTTGGAGGTGAAATTGGATTTCTAAACCAACTCCAATGAAAAAACATCAAACTGCAAAGTGATTCAAAACCATAATATAAACACTTCGGTGGAAAAAAAATTCATAAAAATCACTCATTTCGTTTGAAAAATGGATTTGAAATGTCAAAAACCAGTGAAAAAAGATGAAAAAATCACAACTGTGGCTGAAGCTCCTTCTACCAAAATGCTTCTTAGTCACTCAAAACGTCTTAGATGGATCTGAAATTTTAGCCACACAAAATAGATTAGTAAGTGAAACTTTTCCAACAAATATTATTGAAAAGCAATCATGTATGAAGAAGTTACGAGCCGCCAAAGTTGACTGAAATGCAAAAATGTCTAGATTTTGAACTTCGAATTGCTCCCAAAGATTCAAAACAACTTGGATTGGCATGAAAATTTTAGCACAATAACTAGACCTTGAGAGGAACAAAACACAACAAATTTTATCAAAAAAAAAGATTTTATGAAAAAGATACAATCCCCCAAAGTTGCAGCCGTCACAATGCAGTGTGCTGCATCTAAATGAACCTGTGAACTTTGAATGGCTCTCAAAAACTCAATATGTCTTTTATTGATTTGAAATTTCTTCCATAAGAATAAGATTAAAATGCGCAACTTTTCCAACAAGTTTCAATGAATTTGGACATTGGATGCAAAAGTTACAGCACTTTGAGTCTGACTGCATGGACACTTTTGGTCCTCTTGGGCGGTGAGGGGTTAAAAGAAAAATTGAAATTGGTTGGTTAGCAAGAGTCTGTACTTTGATATTGGGGTCAACTAGTTAGAACTAGCATTAGAAGAAATCTGAGACCTCCAAAGGGCCGTTTTGGGGCTGTTCTCCGAAACTGTTCCCTAACTGCTGGCCGCTGTCAGGGCGGCATTTACCCAAAAAAAAAAAAAAAATTGGGGGGAGGGGCCTGAAATATGAAAAAAAAAACCCAATTTTTTTTTTTCAATTTTTTTTTATTACATGGCACTCTCTCGATCACGTCGGATTTCAATTCCCGCAGTCCGGGAACCCGCAGTCTTCTAATGGAATTCAAATTTTGAATTTTCAAAATCCAAAGGAAAAAAAGCCAATGTTTTTGGGTTTTAATTCAAGGCAAAATATATTCAAAAACATGATTTAAAAAAATAAAAATATCTTTTAGAGGGTTGCTTGCAGTGGTCGGCAGTGGGGCTCTCTAACTCTTACGGGTCGTAGTCACCTACTCTGCAAAGGACCTGATTTTGAATCAAATTTTGAGCCATGCAGTAGGGATGCCCTTAGTTAAACCTTCTACTGAACGACGCCGCGGACATGAACTTCATGATTAACCTTTGAACGCCGCCGCGGACATTTGGCATCTGCTGAATGACAAAGAATCTTTCCTTCCGGAACAGAAATGCAACTTTTCATCCTCGGTATTGGGGGTGGAAATGGAAGATCTTCTACAGTACTTTGACTTCCAATACATATATTTGGCTTTTTCAAAGTAGGTGATGTCACACGGTATCAAAATGCATGGTTTCTGTGGCCACGGGTCCATCCTTCAAGGGTTAACTCTAGTATGGGGCAACCTAATTTCACTATTTTGTGTAGTGTCCTGTACATCAAAATGAAAACGAAATGATGAGTAAGCTTAGATAAAGAAATTAGCAGAAAAAGACTTGGAACTCACGACACATCGGAATTCGAGAAGCGAAACGAGGGGTCTCTTTACACGCGGTATTCGCGGAACATTCCAGGTTCCCGCACATTCCGCGTAGTCCGTTGTGATGGGCGCTGGAGCACATGCGGAGAAGTGAAACCACGATTCAGCGAAGACCGGAGTAGCTGAGAACCGGAGCCCGAGGTTGATACTCCGGCCCTGAAGTGTAGGTACCGACTCGAAATGGAAGCGAAAGTGGCAAACCGTGTGGACTGATGAAGCGCTTCCCGTGTGGGGTCGTCGTCGTCGGCCTCTCGCGGCCTCCATGCAGGAAACCAGGCAGGTCCCATACTCCCATCTTCCTTCCACCTCAAGAATCGCTTTGCTATTTTAATCCATGCTCTTGCAGACACTTGCCAATTTGTGCTTATCCCGCATCTTTGGTTTGTTCTGGAAAGTTCTGCTTTGCTTTCATTTGTGGTCCGAATGTCCAGCATCTTGTGGTGAGAGAGAGAGTATGTGAGAGCGAGAGTGGGAGGAATTTGCTTGTGCAGTAGTGTTTCAAGGTAGTAGTGACGAATTCTTGAGAAGATTTTATTGAGAGAATTTCGGTACATTCACAATGGTGGAGTTGTACTACTATGACTATCCTCGGCCGTTCCACAGCACGACGCCGCTTCAGCCCGATCAGTCTATGACTTATGTGAGTTTTTCGTTAATGCTTTGCTCTTTGAGTTAGTATCTTTTGAGTGCGTTTGGGAAGGGCAGTTTTGCGAGGATACGACTTTACTGACGATTTTTTGCTGTGTTTTTTGAGAGCAGTGGTTCGGATATCCCAACCAAGGTAATCTCGAGATTTTGCGGCAGGAAGCGCTGAAGCCGGAGAAGAAGGACAAGGGGAAAGAAGAGAAGAAGGAGGAGAAGAAAGAGGAGAAGAAAGAGGAGAAGAAAGAAGAGAAGAAGGATGACAAGAAACCGCAGGTACAGTGTAGAGTTGGAAATTGAATGTGCCGCGATGTTGTGCTTCTTGCGAGTTTGAATTGCTGCTGCGCAATTATCCTTGAAGGTGTTTTTGTTTGGTCATGGCTAGATTTGCTAGGAAGTGCGTGCTTGCACGCATGTCGCTGGTTTGCCGTGTCAGTGCTAGTTCAGATGGAGCTCACTCTTTTTAATCGTAATGCAGCTCATCGAGATGATGGTGCCTCTATGCTGCGAATCGTGCGCCCGTAAAGTGAGGAGAAAACTCGAGAGTCTAAAGGGTGAGGAGTTAAATCTTTTTCTTGCCAGCTTCCTTCGATTTTGTGCAATTTCGCTACTATTCCTCTAATTGGAGTTTCAGCAAAGGAGATGCAATTTTTGGAGTGAATCTACTTAATTTAGCGATCTCTTTGGCATTTATGCAGGGGTGGAGAAGCCTGTGATTTGTGACATATTCGATAAGAAGGTGTCCGTGACAGCCACTGCGAAACCGGAAGACGTTCTGAAGACGGTGAAGAAGGTGAAGAAGGATTCAGAGATGTGGCCCAAGAAGAAGTAAATTAACTTCTAACAATTTTGTACAGACTTTTGATAATTAACTTAGAATGAGTTTCGAATCGGCGCTTCAAGCAGTTTTATTACACCGTAATGTTGTGCATGCTCTTTATAGCAGAGTACTACAGCGGGATTTACAGTCATCGCCAGGAACCAACAACCTATCCGATAATGTTTACTGTAGATATCTAACTGATGCCGTAGCTTCCTCAGTGGCTGCATGGCTGTATATAAGCTCTCCACAACTTCGAACGAAGGATATATTTTTTTCATTTCTATCGTGTCAGATTTGTGAGTGTTCTGCTTGCTTTGGACAAGAATATTTTATCGAATGTTTCTTTGGAATTCTTCACTGGAATTTTCTAGAAGCATCTGGAAACAGCTTACCTCTTTCGACAACTGTCCCAGTAAGTGGAGAGATTCCATCCTGAAAAGGTAGAGCTGTCAAAGTTAGACTGAACGCCCCAGCGCCCCAAAGCAATGTTCTCCACTTTTTGTGGAATAAAATATAGAAATGTTATCCACTTTAAAAAAAAAAAACTGAAGCAGGTCATTGGTCCCTCTCATAACAATGTATAACCAGTCAATGGTTGTAAGAGCATGCACGCCAAAGGGCTGCAAATTGATAATGTAGAGTGTTTGCCTTGTGAAACTGCCCCATGCCAAGCACTCCAAACAAAATATTTAGCCAGTAAAAACTTCAAAGTAACAATCACACTCAACTATTGTGTTTCTTCCCCGTGGCTCACTAAATCTTGATTTCCTCAATTTGGCAGACTCTCAAAGAATTTTCAGCCATTCAAAGCTTGGAGGCCCAATACTTGGCCTAACACCTTGCACCTAGCTTGATAAAGGTAGTTTTTTGACTTGAGAGATGTGTTTAGTGAGTGAATTAAGAGTGTAGGCATGGGGCATGAAGCACCTTCACTAACCATGAACCCATGTCAAACCCCATTTGACATCCCCATGCCAGACTCTTCAAGCAGGGGCATCAAATGGGGTTTGACATGGGTTCATGGTTAGTGAAGGTGCTTCATGTCCTATGCCTAACTCTTAATTCACTCACTAAACACATCTCCCAAATCAAAAAACTACCTTTATCAAGCTAGGTACAAGGTGTCAAGCTAAGTGTTGGGCCTCCAAGCTCCGAATGGCTGAAAATTCTTTGAGAGTGTGCCAGATTGAGGAAATCAAGATTTAGTGAGCCACGAGGAAGAAACACAACAGTTGAGTGTGATTGCTACTTTGAAGTTTTTGCTAGCTAAATATTTTGTTTGGAGTGCCTGGCATGGGGCAGTTTCACAAGGCAAACACTCTACATTATCAATTTGCAGCCCTTTGGCATGCAGGCATGGAGATGCTCTTAGGTGATCCTAGGATTGGAGTGGGCTCAGGAGGTATCCTTTTTTCAAGGGTGGATGACGGACCCTTGCCTCGTTGGTGAATAATATTATGTTGATGTGCACCGGCTAGCTTAGAGTAATCTTGTCAATCACTTCATAGAGCAAATTCAAATCTTTCTCTATAACTTAGTAGGCACTTGCAAGCTGTCAAATTTGGTACAATTGTTCTATGCCACATTAAGCTTGAGTCCCAAAAAAATTATGAAAAAAGGTTTCTTCTTGCAAATTTTGTTGCAACTTGAAAGCAACATGTATAGAATCTTCTAGAAAAAATAACATAGCCCTTCACCACACTATGTATGGTGACTATGCGGCGGTTTAATTTCTCATTCTGATGATTAACAATACTTGTACCATAAATAGCAATGTTAGTGTTTGGTTCTTGGATGTGCGTGGTTAATGGCAAGTTTAGTCTAGTTCTTTTTCCAATGAGATAATTAGCCTTTTTGCTATAAGTTCATCAAAAATGGCCCCAAATTGTCATTTTCAAAATATAAACCAAATCTTAGAAAAGAAAAATGTCCTTAGACCTAAGTAACCATAAGGTCTTGTATTATGTTGACTTGAAAAGATGTGAAAGATTTTTAAAATTTTCCACCATGTGGACTACAAGATATAATTAGTGTTTGAATTCACAAAAATCCTTTTGTTGGCCCTATAGAAAACCAAGTAGCTACACTTCACAAGCTTACATTTGCATGAAAGAAAGTCCAAGATGGTGGTGTTTCTTTAGATTCATTCTTCAAGGCAAGTTGGCTACATGCTTGAAAAGTTTTGAATCATTTGGAATTGTATAGTATATAAGAAAAATAATAATAAGCAGAAATAAAGTAGAGATTGATTCAAAATACAAAATTGTTAAGAATTTAGTTATGAAATTAAAAAATTCCTATTTCGATAGTTGCAATGCTATAATAAACAATCTATATCCTACAAAAAAATATTAAGAAAATATTTAAAAGTAAGTACAATAAAGGACTTCAAAGTCTCTTTATCAGAGTAGAGTGTCCATAATTGCCGGCAAACAAAAACTTGTAACTTTTGACTCATTGATCAAAATAGAATGATTCTAAGCTTTCTACTCAATATATATTAATCTAGAAAATCAATTTCAAATTATTGTTTTTGAAAAAAAAGATTCATTTGCCCAAATAGCCCATTTACCAAAAAAAAGTAACCTATTAGGCCATAATTTTTTACTTATATTTCCAAATGTCTTGATTTTTAGTGCACATGGAAGAAATTCCTTCTCCCCACCTTCTATTGAATTTTAGACTATAACATCGAAATATATAGTCACACACTCATACATACTAGCCCAAATTTGTTATGTTGCTAAATTTAGCAAGCTAATCCTTTTATTTATTAACCTCTCAAAATCCAAGGCCTTTCTAGGTTTAGAGAAATCATTGCTTTTGAAGTCTTATTGAATTCATTGAAATTGACATTGCAATAATTTCTCTAAATTTCTGATTAGTTGTTTAGTGACCACTTTGTCCTTTATGGGTTAATAAAGCAAGATTAGCAAATCACAAGCCCTTTTCCACTTAGCTTTATTAAATTTACATAATTAGATCATTATTGTACAATGTTCATCACTAGGACATTAACCCTAGAGAGATTGAATCATCTCCAGAATGACGATTTGGAATAATCAATATAAAGCACTATTTGGAATAATATTTTGGGATTGTAAAACAAATAAAAGTTCTAAATTTTGTATTTTAGATTCCATCCATCCAGTTAGATTCTTCAATGCTTTCACCAATATTTTTCTATAAATTTTGAAAGGAAAATTTCAAAATCCCTTCAAAATTCAATTACAAGCAAAATATTGTCATTTTTCAAGTAAAACTTGCTGGAGTGGGTTTGAAATGAGGTTCTTTTCATATGGTGATTTTTTGAAATTTTTTTGTTCTTTAATTCTATGACTTTATTTTTGCAAATTTGGCTTTGAAATATAATCAATGCAAGTCAACCACTTGACATACTTCCGCATTTGTAATTTTAGAAAATTATATACTCTAGTATTACCAAATCCAACCCTTGGATAGAACAAAAACTTCATAAAGAATCTCTAAAAACTAGAATGACTTCCATCCAAGTAGTGTCTAGAGAGAAAAGTAATTTCAAATTTGTTCATTGTCCAAAAATTAGACGTTAGCGCACTCTAGAATTAATCCTAAAACCATGGACCAAATTCAAGGGGCTTGGTTTTTAGAGAATCTTTATAAAAGCTTTTCCAATATTCAATTCAATATGTGAACTCACATTAGCGGAGATTGTGGCCAAAACAAGACTGCAAGTTCCCAAACTGCGAGGAACAAGGGAACTGCATAGTGGCAAGAATGTAATATGGTTGAGACTCAGCCAAATTATTTTTAAAATTAAAAAATATTTAGACTTTTTTTCACGTTTCAGGATCTGATTTTTTTTTAATCTTTTTGCATTTTAAATTATTGGCTTGATATCAATCAAAAGTTTTTTTTATGTGTTTCGGAAACATCGAGGGGAATAAGCCTAAAACGGCCCTCATTTGCCTCAAATCCCTCATAATGTCTTTTTATCATCCTCTTTGTCTTCACAAGATGCACTTGTACCAATTTTAAATATTAGATTTTGAAACTTAATTTGAATTTGTAGTTTCTACATTAGAAAGTTTGATGGGATAAAAATGGAATAATAACTTTCAAGTTGCCCATGGCCTTGAAAAGGATGGAAGCTCATCATTGATTGGTCAATTGAATGAATGAGATGATGCTTATATAAAAAAGAATTTGAAATCCAAGTTTGGATATGTAGCCATCCCTAGACCCCAAATGACCTTTAAGGATTTAAATGAGGGTATACATGAGGAGGAACTACAAATTGAATTTTGAACTCTTATATGTTTTAAATATATAGCATTCAAAAGCTATTTTGAAGCCTCACCTATTTTAGTTGTAGATTGCTTACATATTCAACTAAAGTATTATACCTCAATATACAATTATTGTTTTTAGGGAGACATTCTTGGTGATTTAGCTAATCTACTTTACACTCAATGCTCTCAATGGTTTCATTGGCCATGTTCTACATCCTCTTTCTCCAATTTATACTTCAAAGCCAAATCCCAGCTTTCTTAGTATCTAAAAGATGAATAAAAAATATTACATCTTGGACTTGAAGCTTCATAGAGTGAAGGCCAAAGTCCTATCTCTAGATTCTAAGTTTCCTCATCTATATTATTACATCAAAAATGATTCAAAAAGTAAGAAAAAACACATTTTAGAGGCACTTTAGGCATAGAATCTACTCAATGGCTAGACTTGTCACAGAACCAATATATAATGACGATTGAAGCAATCTTATTCTTCTCATATTATATAGAAAATAATACACGGAACTTCAAACATGTGTTGGATTTAGCAAATTGTGCTCTAAGTCCTACTTTTTTGGACCAAAACCTTAGTAAGCTATATAGGCATTTTTTATTTGTATTGGGCCTTGTATAAAGCCCCACTTTCCAATTTTAATTCTCTACCAATTAGATTTTGAGAATCCAATGGGACTTGGATCCATAGTGCATAGTGAGAGGCAATCCAAATCATATTGCCTTTGGGTACAAATGGGCTTGAAATTGCAAAGTGACAATGTGACAATGTGACGAAAAGAGGCAGCAGGCCTGGTTTTCAATTTCCATGGTCCCCCTACCTCATCAAAAAATGATGAACCATTAGATTTGAAATTTAAAAGATCCCACCCCCCCTAACGAAAATCAACAGTTGTTGATACACGTACTAAATCTGAGTACAAGTATGGGATACGGGATATGGATACGTGGTACATATATGGATATGAATATTGAATGCAGATACATGATACAAATATGTATGCAAATATGAATACTAAATATAGATACAAAATACAAGTATGTGTATGGGATATGAGAATTATCCCATATGCATTGTAAGAATGCCTACCCTCTCAAAATTATAAGAGGGGGTGGGGGAGGGGCAAATCAATTTTTTTTTAAATTTTAATATTTTAAATTTTAATTCTCAAATCAGATTGATGAGAGAGGAGGGGACACAATATAATTTAAATTTAAATTTTTTTTAGTTTTTGAGCTCATTGTGACACAGTTTGTCACAATGACAATGAGCTCAAAAGAGGCAGTCACTGCCTCACATTAAAAGTGACATACGAGAGTTGTTTGAGGTAACCACATCTTGAACCAACTCCTACAAAAATGTGAACCCCTACATTTGGATGGAATTTAAGCAAATAGAATGGTGAGACAAAAATGATATGGGTTTGGTGGCCAATTTTGATTATAAATTGGTCTATTTATAATATTGTGGAGGTGCTAACCATGCAAGGGGATGATTTTGGGTACTATACTATAGTACCTCATACTTGGGCAAATCTATTACATACCTCATGTGAATGTGCATAAGATGAATTTTGGTTTACATAGATTGCATTTTAAAAAATGATTGAATGTAAGAAAATAATTTTTCAAAGTAAGTAAGCTCTTTAAACCACCTCTATAAAAGGATCATTAGATGTTTTTTGACCCCTGCAGAAGACTGTTCCAGTGCTGTTCCCCCGCAGCTGTTCCCCGCAGCGAGGGGAGCGGCCTGCTGTCAGATTTATTTTTTTTTTTTTTAAAAAAAAAATAAAAAAATTTAGTCTTCAAATACAAAAAAAAATTTTTTTTTTTTTTTTTTTTTTGGTCGATGACGTGGCAGTCTCTCGGCCACGTCAGACCGCCTTGCCGAACCTCGCCGAACCTGTTCCCTGCTGTGATAACTCGCAGTCTTCTTGACCCCTCAAAAAACATCTAATGGTAGTATATTTAATGCATAATCAACAAAATAATTGAAGAATTGATATGCAAAAGTTTAATACTTGCATCTATATGGTGCCCAATAGAATGAAAAGTTGTAGGAAACAATATTCAACCATGAGATGGATGAAAAGAAAAAAGGCAAATATAGCGTAGAAGAAAAATTTTAAACAAAAGAGAAGCCTTAAATGTTCTATTTTCAATTAGTAGATATATAGAAATGAATTTGTGTTTTTTTATATTCTAATTTCAATTAGTGAGGGTTTCTTTCTTAATCCATGTTGTGTGTCATTTTAATATAAGAGGCTCACTTTTGGAATACATTATGGTCCATTTATAGATCCATGTCATATGCTTACTATACCACCAATGAACTAAAAATAATAGCCTACTAGCTTTCACTTTCAAAAATTTCAACTAAATTTCTTACATTCAAAATTTTGCAAATTATTTCTATATTAGTGTATTTCATTCACCTTTTATTAAAAATTCACTGAAAATTCATCTATTGCTCCAATTGACCCCAATTTCAATTCACCTAGTGAAGGTCACTTCTTGGGCCTATTACCTTACAATACTTCCATATTTTTACTTTTACTTTTATTTATTTTAATACAAATAAAAGTAATTTCATCATAGATAGAGAGAAATACATCGCTCCAATTGAAAGATATCCTAGGAAAAAGAATAAATAAATAAAAGGAGAAAAATGAGAGCAAAACCAAATGTATATAAGGTAGGTACATTCCAAAACACCACGTTCCTAAAAGCACCATCTACAATGTGCATACAATTCTTAAATCAGTCATGTTCACAGACTATAGATGGCACTTTTAGAAACAGATTTTGACTGTAAATAACTTTTGCATACCGTATCCAAATCCTACATTCTTTGGTGCGTTGGAACAAGCTAATAATAGTAACTAGGCATAGTATGAATAAGCGGCACTTTTGGATGTACCCATCTTAGAGGGAGAGTGGCAAGCCCCCTTGAAGATAGTGCTCATTTTTTTCAACATGCATCATTCTTGTCTTAAAGCAAATTCTCTTGTAACTTTTAGTGTTATTAATTCCAATTGGTAGTACTATAGCTTAAGGCTTCTAGAACTTGTAGTTCGTGGCACTTACAATAGTTTAAAAAAATAAATTGGTTGCCTACTTTGATTTATTGTGATTCTTATAATAGCTTTTGAAGCCAAATATTTGCCTCTTGTTGTTGCCAAATGAGTTTGTCCCACTAATTTAAAATATCACCAAAATATTCGTACAACAAATAATATTGAAACCACCCAAGCTTTGGAATTGGGATCATGGCACATGGACAATATAGTCCAAAAATACCACTGCTCCCGTCCCAAAGCAGATTGTCCCATAATCTCATAGTCCTTTCCCATACCCAGCTGTTATATGATGCGTACCATGACCTAACTTACTAGTAAGTTAGATTTTTTTGTCTGGTAACCCTATTTGTAGATTTTCTCTCCTTAAGGGAGGAGGCTCGAAAACCGCTCAGGCTTCAAAACCGCTCACCTTCTGAAATGTATATTTTTGGTACATGATGCTTTTTGATCTTTATAATAATGTACAAACTATGAACATTTGAGGGGGTGGGCGGTTTTGGAGCCCTATGCCATATTGACTTCAGAAATTCATAACTAACTCTACAGAGCTCCAAAAAATATGAAACAACTTGGGTTAGATGCCTATTCAAGCTGTCTTTCAAGAAAAATTCACTTAAAAAAACTTCAAGATGTTTGACCTGCCCAAAATTCTGTTCCAGCCCTCAGATGGTCGGTTTATGGACCTCTAAGTTATTCAATCCCTATGGCCATGAGTGGTTAAGTTACCAAGTCCATGTGCTGCATGGACTGTCCAGTACAGCAAGGGGGTGTGTGACTCTGTGCCCAAATTTGCGGTTAAGTTACAGACAATTGAAGACCACCAATTCAACCTCGTGCAGATGAGTTCAGGTGGACTTTGAGAACTAAAGCTTATCACGGTGTCGTAGTTTGAGCCCCAGCAGCCCAGACACAGATTGGAGCTGGAGTGGCCATTTGTCCTCTCTGTCGTCCCACCACGGCAATGAAATCTTGTTTCATTTGTTTCAAAAAAAGATTGGAGTGGTCGCATACAATGCCAATAACTTAACCTATGCAGACACAAAGAGTCCAATGGATGACAGAGAATCCTCTTTGAAGTGCAGATGTTCATCTTCAGAATTTGTGTGAAAAGGGGAGGTCTTGTACAACAGCTTGACCTCCAAGCAATGTTCTTGGGGTTTTCTGGAAGCAAATGATTCACCGGAGGGTTCTTTTTTCTGGCACCAAGGTACTACAGTCATAGTGTTGTGACACAGTCAAATTTGGAGGGACCATCCTTCATTCCTGCATGGTGTATTGCTACAGTTGCCCTTGGTCCTAGAAAAAAAAAAACTGAATTTCACTCAAGGCTGATTTTTATGGTGACTAGCCCATCCTTTTCAGAATTGATGTTTGACCATAATTCTCTTTTCTTTACGAAGTTGGCCAACTATGTAGTCATCTTAACATCTGGCCTCATCACCAAATAAAGATTTCAACGTGGTTCCTACTATTGACTTGTAACAACTTTTGTTGAATTGAGTTGGTAGTTGAAAGAGAGTTCTAGATTTTGGGTGTGTATGAATAAAATATGAATGTTCAAATTGCTGAAACCAAATGTATCTAAAACCAACCTTGGGCTCAAGGAATTTTGCTTTTGCACTATAGCAATACACCATGTAAAGAATGGAACATGGTCCCTCCAATTCTAACTACTCGAATTGACCCACGACATTGGATTTTGGCTCTAAGAAGCTGGAAAAAAACCCTATGTTTGGGCCTTCATTTATATATATATATATATATATATATACATACATACATACATACATACATACATATATATATGCTAAGGTAGAAGGCTCTTGAATGGAATAGGTTCTAAAATGGTGCCCTACCTTAAATGTACAATATTTATACATGTTGCTTTTTCATAGCCTTTAGTACTGTACTAACAATGTACATTTCAGCTAGGGCACCAATTTAGAGCCCTATGCCCTTTCAACTTCAAAATTTGATAACTAATTCCACAAAGCTCAAAAAAATATGAAACAACTTGGGTTAGATGTCAATTCCACTTGTCTTTCAAGGAAAATACATTGAAAAATATTTCAAGATGTTTCACCTCCCCAAAATTCAGTTTCAGCCCTCAGATGGGCAATTACTGAGCCTTCTACCTTCTACATTTTGCTCAAGAATCTAGATGGAAAGGTTTTGGAAACAAAGCCCAATTACTTAAGTTATGCAGACATTCCACAACCAGCTCTCAATTTCTTGCATCCATGCCCTTGCCAGCAATTCATCCTTCAGGAGCACTCAGTCCTCCGTCATGTTGTGTTCTTCAAGATTCATCCATGAGTTCATAGGTTCTGCAAATATTCCGTCTTGGACACTGTTTACAAGTAGTAGGTTTAGGATTCTCAATCCCATACATGTAGGTCTGTTTCAGCAAGTTCATGCTAAAACATAATTTACTTTTCTCAGTTTGACAATTTGGCAAGCAGATAGAATTTTTTTTGTTTTCAGTGTCCTAATTTTGGATTGATTCTTTCTATTCATGCGTAAATGTGTTCTTTTTTCTAATTTTTTTCAAGAGCAATTTTTTCTAATTTTTAGAAAATAATAGTTGTGAATAATTTTTTAAATTTCAACATCTTCCAAATTCTCCCAAGTTATTTACAAAACTAACCTACACATATGGTAACTGTCATCATTTCAACAAGTGAACTACCCCATTTTGCAACTATAGTTGGGGTAGGATAATAAATCTTGCCTTTGAAGGTGGGCCCAATAAGATAAATTTTGGGTTCTCTAGGATAAAAGTGAAATAAAGCCCCCTATTTTGTATACAGTCCGTAGAAGACCAAAAAATCCCTCTATGCAATCTCCTACAATTGTCAATAAGTACATGCATAAGAGGAGACAAGGCATAAGGTAGGTGGCTTGAAAAGAGACCCTCCTCTTTCAATGGTCCTATAGGGAGGTGTGTAATGGACAGTCAATGGTTCCAAAATGGATTGCCAATAACTGTGAGTGCATAATTAAGACTTATTCTATGTTGCTTCATACTTTGTCAATAGACAATATTAGAGCCAAGGAGGTCCATTTCAAAATCAGAGTGTGTTTACTCAATTTTTCAGAATGAGAATTGATTGCCCAATTAACTTCTTCCAAATGTCAAAATACTGTCAGATTAGTTTAAGTTTTAGTAAGATCACATTTAGGAACTTCATGTATTACTTTTTTGATGCAGCACTACAGATTTGAAGTCAAGCCATATCATTTTTCAGAGCACATGTGCATGGTTCTTGTAAGGCCTACATGTCAGGAATTGGTACCTATCCCAGAATTCTTTGAAAATTCATAAGTAATTCATAAATGCTCCGAAAAATATGAAACCACTTGGGTTAGATTCTTCATCAAACCCTCTTCAAGAGAAAAATAAGTGAATTTTTTTTTTGAACATTTGAAACCCATCAAAAAGGCCGACAGCCCTTAAAGGGTCGCTTTTCAAGCCGGCTACCTTATATCCCACAGGAGGTGAGAGAAAAACATAATTACAAGTACTGGCACAATCTCCCTTAAAATTAAATCCTTCCTGTCGATGGTCATGAAATCAGCTCCAATTCTCATCAAGGCATTTCACTTCCATTTCCAAGGATCCCATTATAAGCATCACCTGCAGTCTTCCATAGCATACAGACATGCGTATGAGAATTCACTGCACAGAGCTTTATTTACTGTAGCAAGACAATGCATTACCACATTCTCGTCACAGGAAGAATCCTCCACTCAAATGGGAAAAAAGTCTTTTATTCTCTGACTCAAGCTCAGTTCACATCAAGACACATTACTTCGTTTTCTTGTAGTCCTCACCTGCAGTTTTTCCATAAGCACAAGCAAGAGAGAACTTACGGGAAAATGAGGCAGTGAAGGTATAGCAGACGACCGTTACCACATTCCTGCAATAAAGGGGAGAAATTCTTCCATTCTCTGACAGTGGACCTAGCTCCAGTTCACACAAAGGGATTCTCAGCAAAGAGAAATGACCTCCATTTCCAACAATTCCAATACACATCACCTGCAGGTTTCCATAAGAACATCACAAGAGAATTTGCTGGACAATGACTTGAGGTGCCTGTCGACGTCGAACGAACACATCCACATTCTCACAAATGGGAGAATTCTTCCATTCTCTGAATATGGAGCCAGCTCCACTTTGCAAGAGGGTTCTCATCAAAGAGAAATCACTACACACCACCTGTAGCTTTTCCATAAGAACATGACAAGAGAATTTACAGGACAATGAGGTAGAAAGAACGCAACCACAATCTCTCAAATGGGAGGATTTTCCTTTTGAAATGGGAGAATTCTTCTATACTCTGGAAATGGACCCAGCTCCACTTGGTAAGAGGGATTCTCATCCAGACATTTCACTTCCATTTCAACAGTTCCACTACAGATCACCTGCAGGTTTCCGTAAGAACATGACAAGAGAATTTACAGGACAATGAGGTACCTTTCAGCGTAGAAAGACACCGCCACATTCTCCCAAATGGCAGAATTTTCCTTTGAAATGAGAGAATGCTTCCATTCTCTGAAACTGGACCCAGCTCCACTTGGCAAGAGGGTTTCTAATTAATCCAGAGAAATCACTTCCATTTCCAAGAGTCACTATTGATACATGTTATCCTCTTTAGTATGGTACATGTCAATCTAGCCTTCAGCTACAGATTAGTGCCCAATGTCGCCGTCCTTGATCACCATCCCAATCCTGAATTGTTACATTTGGGCGTACATTCCATTGTCTTGAAATCGCAAACAATGGAAGACGGGAAGTGCACTGACCTAGAGAAGACGAAAATGGACAAGCAGTACATGTAATTCTTGTGATCGTCGCCTTACTTGGGAGCTCTTCCGGCTTCTTTTCAATTGATCGCAGTCCTCTTGTTTAGAAAGTGACAGGAGCGCGTTCGAGAACAATCTCTTCAGATGAGGGCTTGCGGCGGGACCGAAACCCAGGAGGTGAGGGGGAAAATTCGAAAGGAAGATCCGGGGCAACGAGCTCGCCGTTTAGGATCCTGACGATGTCGCTCATACTTGGACGCGCGGCTGGCAATCTTTGTAGACACAGGAGCGCCACCGTGATGCACAGCACGGCTTGATCGTCGGAGAATACCGATTGGAGGTTGGCATCCACGAGGTCGAGGACATTTCCGGTTTGCGCCAGCAATCTTGCCCAGGATATGAGATTTGCTCTCTCGAAGTCGGTGACGGGAGAGGCGTTTACTTGCAACGGCCGGCGGCCTGAGATCAAGACCAGAAGCAGAACACCGAAGCTGTAAACATCAGCTTTCTCGGAGGTTGATCCTGCTCCGCCAGACTCCGGTGCGACGTAGCAGATGGTTCCGCGCATGCTTGGAGTGCTACTAATCCCTCGGTACGCAGAATCGCCACTCCAAAACTCCTCTCGTCGGGATCTCGATTTGCGGCTCTCTCTTCTGCTCTCGAGGTTTTTGCTGTGACCTAATTCGGCGCTGAATTCTTGACTGAAGTCGCGTATCCACTTGGTGAAATCGTCCTTCTTGTGCCGGCGGCTGCTACGATTGTGGTCGAGTCTCATGCTCGAGCCTTTCTTGAATTCGCGACTCTTGTTGGTCAGCTCCTCGCAATACTCCTCACGCCACCACTCGCGCCCCTTCAGCTTGTCGTGTTTGACAGGAGTCTTCTTCCTCGTTTCTTTGCTCAACTCGCCGACGATGGCGCCAATCCAACCGGAGCTTTTGGATCGCTGCCTTCGATAGTCGCTGCGGTGCCTTGGTCGCCGTGTCTCCACGGCCTCGCTGGTAAGCTCCCCACTTCGTTGGAGCTCTATTATACTGCTTCGAAAGCTTTTCGTGTCTGAGTCTTGTTTGTGTTGACTTCGGTTTCCATCGTCTTTGCCCTGTTTTCGCCACCATTCCCGACTCCACGACCGAAGTCTGTGTCCCTTCGCTTCACCCTTCTGCTGCTTCAGCGCGTCACTGCTTTCGAAGTTGAACTCCAAATCAGCTTGCGAGGGGCTCACGGTACTCCAGCCTTCTTCTCCGGTACCGTCCATACTCATCACACTCTTGTCGACATCCGTCTCTCCTTCTTCTGCACTCATGAAATGTTCGCCGTCTGCGTCTATGCCAATTTCTTTTGGCATTGATGTTGGTGACGGTGGATACGAGCGGCTCTCATCACAATCCTGCCAGCTGGTCTCTTCTGTGTCTGGGACATCATTTATAGATCTTAAACCCTTTCCATTGGCTAGCGCTGGCGATTCGGACGCAATATCACCGATTCTTACTGTGCTGGTGGGTGTGTTGTTCCCAGCCTTCGAGCAGGGAGACTCCAGTGTGAAGCCGCTCGTTTCTTCCTCAGTTGATAGACCGTCGAACATGGATGCTGAACTTCTCCTTTCCCCTTCTGGATTGGGATCGAATGCAAATGATTCCATGGAGTCGCCCTTCACAGATTTGGCCAGCGCAGCGTCATCCGCCTTCTTCCTTTCAGCTTCCTCTCTTCGTTTTTGCCGCCTGGCCCGATCTCGTACTATCTTCTCATATCGCACCCTCTCCTTCTCTATGGCCTCCCTCTGTGCTTCCAGGGTCTGAACTTCGAGGACGATTTCTGCAGTCTTAACTCTGGCGAGTCCAAAATCTGCCAGTTTGGCCTGAAAATTGGCGTTCAGCAGGACGTTGCTTGGCTTGACATCACCGTGGATGATCGGCGGGTCACACTTGAAATGCAAATAGGCCAAAGCTTCAGCGACATTGAGAATAATCCGGAAGCGCATGTCCCAGTTTAATGGTACAGCGTAAACCTCGTCAAAGAGGGTTTCTTGTAAATTTCGATTGGCCATGAATTCATACACAAGTAGTCGCCGTGGACCATGTGCACAAAATCCTAGAAGCCGGACGATGTGCGGAGAAGTGATTTGACCAAGAATCGAGATTTCACTCTGGAAGGCAACCTCCCCTTGTACTGTAGAAACGTCGACACTTTTGACTGCGATTAGGTCTCCATTGCGGAGCTGTCCTTTGAAAACTTCTCCAAATCCCCCTTGACCAAGTTTCTGGGCTTCCGAAAAACTTCCAGTTGCTTTCTTGAGTTGCTGATAGGAGAATCTCTGGAGGTTTTTGGAGTTACTGAGGTCATAAGGACTCGTCCTCCTGGTTTTCAGCCGATTGTAGAAGAACAAAGCGGACAAGATCAATACTAGGAGAACACCCAGGCTGCATCCAAGCCCAAGCCCCAATGCAAGATCACTCTTACTAGAGTGCTGCACATTCGCTTGAGGGGGGGCGAGTGGGGAGTATGCAAAGGGCACATCGGCCTGCAAGACCCGCCTTGGAGGCATTGTCACTCAACTACAGGTGTAGAGAAACCATAACTTTCCTCACTAGTTTCTCGGACCCCCCTCTTTGACCTAAATTCTAAGCTCGTCGCGGAGAAAGGGGTTCTATCAGTATGCACCTGACTTCCTCCATCTCGGTATCTGGAGCTCCATTGGTGCCTCAAGCCTTACAATCATGGACGCTCACTGCAAAGCCTCCACCTGAACATCTTAACTGATGCGAAGGCTAGTGAATAACGTGCTGCGACACGAGTGTGTAAAACCTATTTGTTGTTGAATTTCTGACCTTGAGGTTTCTACATCAACGAAGCAATGAAAATGCAGACTTAATCATTGGGCAAAGGTTGCATGATCAGGTGAACGTCTTAGCATGGCACTAAGCTCCACAAAACCATGTGCTGCAGGTAGGCTGAGCAAGCCCACCACTCACAAGGAAAAGCACGGGGCTCGTGAAAATTCTATAACGGAAATTAGCAAGAGTTCGACGGGGCGAGCACGTACCCATACAGCAGCGTTGTGCGTCGGATAGCCGATCTCTCACTGACCCGTTTCAACATGATGCATCAAGTGGCAGAGAGAGGCATGCTCGGAACCAGTCGTGGTGATCACGCCAAGTTGCCAGGGTTGGCAAGCCTGCTACTGAGGTATAGTTCCCCCAGCGCTAGCTAGTATTTCGATATTCTTCTCGCTCTCGTTACGCTTCTCCGTGCTCGCCATTCACTGGTGCAGAGACAAAATGGCCGCTCTGCAAAGAGCTAGATGAAGCAACTTTCAATCTCCCCACTTCAGTCTCTTAAGACCCTATTTCCCCCCTCTCCTCTCTCCCGTCTGCTTCTTCTCCTCTCTGTACGTGCTCCTCCGTTCTCTCCCGTCCACGCCCTCTTCACAGGGTTCGAGATAGGTTCATGGAGCCCAACAGCTCAAAAATAGGCACTCCGCAATCAGACCATATATGCGACATATCGCGACTCACATTGCGCGCTGTGTCGAGCATCTTCATCATTGGTCTCTAGACTGCACGACAGACACAACCAAGGTAAACGAAGCACCTTCGGACACAGTGCGGATTTTGGGCGGGCGGGCGCTCTGGTTGCTTCCAATGGATCATGCTAGCTCCATGGGCCCACTCCTACCACTGCACCCGCGGCGTTGAAATCACTTGGAAGTGCAGCTCCTGGACCCTCAACGTCATTTATGTCCAGAATGATGCAGAATGTGTACAACATGCGGAAACGGCAGTGTAGGTGCAGAGAGGAGCATGGAATTGCTGAAACCGTACGTCTGCGCGTAGGCAGTAAAGGTACTGTAGACCTGTCGAAGCAATTACGCTCGTCCCTCTCACTACTCCTGTTTTTCCTCTTTTTTCTTTTTTCTTTTTCTTTTTTCTTTTGTGGCACAAATGAAACGGAATTTCATTGCACTGTTTTTCCTCTTGAAACCTGATAACTTTTAGATAGGTCCTGAGTCCTGACTCCTGAGCCTAGGGAGTCAGGGATAGCTGAGCCGAGGGGCAGTAGGGGGCAGTGGTCTGTCCAAATCTTCTGCCTACCTCATATATGTGCATCAATGCTCGCCATCATGATTGATTGCTTCCTTCTTGCATCCCCTCCTCAGTCAGATCCTCTACCTTACAGTTCCCCTCCCCCCTTTTCTGTTTGCCAGGCACCAACTTGCGTATTTTACAATATCTCAGCCTTCTTCTACCTTTTTAATGTTTTTCCTCTTCTGATTATTTTATAACAGGGGGCAAGTCTGGAAGGAGGGGGACAATTGTGTGACCCAAGTCACCCAACACTCAGTCGACCTTGACTCTTGGGCTCGACAGGGTGAGGTCAACATATTGACAGTTGGAAAAGGTCATCAATGAGCCCATTGAAGAAGACTTCATTGATTGCAATTCTTATTTGTTTTTTCTATTTTCAACTTTCACCTTGCCTTGTTGTTCTTGAATCAGCCAGTGCATGAAAATGATGGAGTAAGTTATTTTCCAAGTGCACAAAAAGAAGTCCCCCATTGCAATGGAAACCTTTCTTTTTGGTGTTACACAGAATATTCTAACCGACTCTTTTAGACCGACTCCTCCTGCTTTTTTGCATCAGTCGGACTGAAGGCGGTGGTGTTGTTGTGGCTGGAACGGTACGTTCTGCATTTTGTAGATGAAGTCCCTTTCAACAGCTGAATTCTTCCCACGGTACATGAGTCTGTAGAACGTCAAGGTGGGATATTCTAGGTCTCCATATTCTTCAATTATTTTCTGAATAACCATTTCTTGAAGCAAAGTAGAAGAGACAGTCTTTCAGACCGACATGTATCACAATTTGATGATTTAAAGTACAAAAAAAAAACCTGGGAGTCTTGGACATAAGTTACAGTAAGGTTGAGATGGCTTCGGTACATGAGTGCACAAGCCTTTTTCGTTCGATCCTCAGTCCACAAATGGGCAGTTCCTTGGTGAGCTTACCGTAACTTAGTCTCTTGCCAGTGCAGCCTGGCTTTGGTATTACGATGCGGCACACTGTCCAACTACTGCACTATCTTCAACAAATCTTTTGGCACAAGCTAGGCAACTTATTAGCTTATGACTTTTCTTTAGTTCAGTGAATTGATCATAGGCTGCTGACAACCAAGTTAATCAAACTCAGTCACTTTAAGTTCAACTTAAAATAGATTTTGAAAATTACGATGATTAAGGTAGGTACACCTAAAAGCGCCACTTATTCATACTGAGCCTAGTTCCTGCTATTAATGAGTTCAAATTTTTATGTAGTCTTGTTGGCAAGTGAAAGCATGTTCCAACGCACCAAAGAATGTAGGATTTGGATATCGTATGCAAAAGTTATTAACAGTCAAAGTCTGTTTCTGAAAGCGCCATCTACAGTCTGTGAACATGACTGATTTCGGAAATGTATGTGCACTGTAGATGGCGCTTTTAGGAACAGGGCGCTTTTGGGTGTACCTACCTTAATACAAATTCCATCCTACTCTCCCAGATTCAAAGCATCCTGAGGACAGAATGAGTGGTCTGATTTGTCGGAATTAGCAAAAATATTCAGATTTTCTTCATATAAAGACAAATGTGAGAAATGAAGAGAGCAATTGAAAATTTATTTTTTGGACAAAGTATAAATTTTATATGAATATTTGAAGGGTTCAATTAAATTGACTCAAAAGAGTCTATAGACTACCTCAAAACTAGTGAAAAGTGTTTCCACACTTGTCATCTTACCCAATTTAAAAGAAGTTGCAACATTTTCTAACATGGCTTCAAGATTGCTTAACATGGCCATCATATGGAAGAATAAAAAAATAACTTTGTATGACAAGCCTAGTACTTAAGATTTTTTTGAAATACTAAAACATTTAATAATTACTTAAATGAATATAGGCCATGAGTAGATTTATACCTTGGAAATTATATCCTAAGAAGGTCAAGGATAGAATATTTATCTATGTTAGAAGACTAAAATGGTACAAAACCTCAAGAGCATAGGTATTTGATATTTTTTATTGTAATAAATAGACTTTTTTTAAATATAAAATTGGGACAATTGTAAAAGTTCTCCAAATATGGTGATCTACAAAAGAACCACCAAATTTTGTTGTCCCCATCATGGAACATTAGCACCTTGAACAAAGCTCAAATTGTAAACTTCAACTTAATATCAAAGTAAATATTATAAAATTTTCATTAAAAAAATGTCTATTAATCTATGAGACAATCATCTCAGACAATCATCTCATCCAAATTTTAGCTCCAAAATTTTTAGAATATGTATTCAAAAAATACTTCAAACTTCTCAAAAGTTATTGTGATATTTTTACAATCAATGTTCCATCCTAATTTGAATTTAGAAAGTAATAAAAAATGAAATACAAATTTAAAATGTCCATACCTACCTACATTATGAATTCAACTATATTAGATCATCATTTTCAAAGTTGTACTTGAAAAAAAGACTTGGTTATAACAAATGGGACAGAAAAATAAGTTTATATATATATATATATATATATATATATATATATATTCCCTTTGTCCAACCATAAGCTTCCAAATCAAGCAAATTTTTTGTCTCACTAAAAAGTTCCTTTTTGTAATTTTGACCGTTTAGTGAATGTTGCACTGAATGACCTTGTAAGGGCAAGTGAAATAATCTAAGAGCATGTTATTATCCTTGCAAGCTTGGCCTAAAATGGCAATATGAGGCACCTAGTATTAATTGCTTCCTCAAATAGTAGTATTCACAACTTGTTTAGTGACTACTTTGGTGCTATTAAAATTGGATCATAAAGTGGGCTACTTTTATTTTATTTTGGGGTATTTAGATTGGTGAACATGTTATTAGAATCCTACTGTATTCACTACCCTTTAAATAATCTAAAATGACAAAGCTAGCAATAATTATAAAATATGTCAAATTTCATACTTTTAACATGTATTTTGAGTGCCTAAATGATAGTGCATAAGCTCCAAATTTTGCATAGATCTAAGGGATGGGTTATTCATTTTTTAATGCATACATTTTCGGCTCTTTGATAAAAAAAAACATAGTTAATTTCTTAAGGGGAAGAGTTTTGAAAGCTTTTAGTGGGGCATAAGAAATACTAGTCAATTGAAATTTCAAATAGATTGATAGTACAACTTAAAGATTACATTACTAAAATTTAAATCTAGCATAATGCATATTTGTCATACAACCAAATACCAAGCTTGTTAATACAATATATCTATTCTTAAAAGTTAAAAAAAACATAGAATACCAATGGAAAAAACTCAATATTACTTAATCTTCTTAACCTTGAAACGCAAGGCTAGTCATCATGGAAATTAGCCTTTTGGTTATTGTGTGAATCATTTACTCAAAAAAACCCATCAATACTCATCGGAGGTTAAACTATAGTGCAAAAGCACACCTTTTTACACGAAATTCAAAGGATGAACTTTTACACTTCTGCCTTACATGTATAAAAGGATTCTTTGTCATCCATTGGACTTTTTAGGCCACCATTGTTACTGAGGAGGTTCAATTCAAATCCAAGCCTTTTATTTCTTTGCCGAAGATTTCCATTTTGAACCCTTGTGCTCTTGAGGTGGCATCGCTGCTGCAGGTGCAGCATTAGAAGGATCGAGTCCCGGTGTTGCTAAGCTTATTGCAGTTTCAGTTCCTTGACCTTCCAACACAAGCCTACTCCCTCGGCCATGGAGCACTTCAATCCATATTGTCTCTTTATATGAAATGGGTTCAAATGGAGAGAATGTTATGGTAACAATTTGTTTATACATTTCACCCATACAACCTTCTCGTCCTGGCAACTGCCCTGACTCTGGGGTTGCCTTCCAAATCACAGGCCATGTTTTATTAAGGTCTTTTAGATGGCCCTGCAGCAATGATTTCGTAACTCACATTGATTAGCATGTGAAAATAAATGATTGATAAAAATTACACCATGAAAAAATGAAAAATTAATCAGTTGGAAGTTCACATAATTAATTACCCAATTTATAAAGCCATCAAGTTTAGCACATTCAATCATGTTTTGGTGACTTTGTTCGGTGACAATACGCCATTCAAGAGGGACAATACTTGTATTTGAAATGCTGAAATCTTGACATAAAACATTGTCAGGACAAACAGCAGTTCCAAACCAAAGGGTTTCTGTTTGCAAAGTCACTTCAGGAAACCGCACATCCCCACGAAGAGTAATTACCTGCACACAATTATCATGGATTAAGGTAAGAGGTCCTATAATGGACCATCTAAGGGCTGAAACAGAATTTCAGAGAGGTAAAACCTCTAGAAATATTTTTGAGTAAATTTTTCTTGAAAAACAAGTAGAATTGACATCTAACCCAAGTTGTTTCATATTTTTCTGAGTTTTTTTGAATTAGTTATCAAATTTGGAAGTTGAAAGGGCATAGGGTTGTAAAATGGTGCCCTAGCTACAATGTACACTATAAGTACATTGTTGAAGGCTATGAAAAAGCAATATGTACAACTACTGTACATTTAAGATAGGGCACCATTTTAGAACCTGCTCCATTTAAGAGCCTTCTATCTTATTTGTGAGAAAATTGAGTTTGAGACATCAAATGGTAGTGTTTTAAATTATACCCTAAAATCATCTTGTTCAATTACAATTTAGAATTTTCTTTTTTCCAATTTTGATATTCGTGGTATTTTTATGGTATATTTTTTCATACATCTAACAAAAAGGGTAGCTAATGAATCCAACACACTAAATCCACTGATATTGGCACAAAGTTAGTAGATTCTAATGAACTCCAATCAATACTTGTTGAATTAGTTGGATAGGATTAGTGTTTGTTTTTTCTGGCAATTTGGAGCAAAAGTGTACCAATTTTTTTTGCCTAGCACTACACCTATAGAAAATAAATAGTAAAATTTTGGATGAAATCATCAATAAATTTCAAAAAAAATTTAAACTATTGGATGAAATCACCAAATAATGGATGAAAATAGGATGACATATATGTATTATGTGCTAATATGATATTCTCTATCTAATATATGGATGAATGTTGGAATTTGGAGCACTACAATAAAATGAAGTATTGACACTTTGACACTTTACAAGAAATGAAAAAAAAAGTATTAGATAGGATTGACCGCCCTTTGAACTATAGGTAGTACATTGACAAACCAATGACAAATTCAATTTAATGTATATTTACACAATATTGCAATATGAACATTTTACTTGTTGGTGGGCATCCTGAAATGAAATCACAAGATCCCTTTCAATAACTTCATCTTGCGGATCCCAATCTCCTTCATCTAAAAAGGGTCTAAATCGAAGATTTAGTTGTAAACTCCAATTTGTTGGCAACTTATAATGTAATTCTTCAATTTCTAGTTGAGGATCTTTCAATATAGATAATCTTTGTGTTGTAGAACCATCATTATTTGGTTCAATAATACCATGGTGAACATCATATACAAAAAAGGGTGGAAGAATGGAGATAGAAAATAGAATGCGGTCCAAATATGTATTAGTAAGAAACAAAGACTTTGTATCAAATCTTAGCTCAATGGAAAGGCTCCCAAACAACAAAAAATCTAATATATCATTTACATTACAATGCAACCTGCAAAAAAATCCAAATGTATTTATACAAATAATTACTTCTTTTAAGTTTTAAATATGAATTCAATAATGTTTTATTTGAAATTCCAAAAATTGATTAAACAAGATAGAAGACCAACTATTTACAATTTTCTTTGATAAAAGGTTGCAATTAATCAAAAAATGTTACTTCCTCAAAACTCAAAATATAGTGATTTCAATTATTCTATTGTTCTAGGGACTTTTAAAAATGATTCAATATATTTAAAATCTTTTTTTCTATGGCAACCATTTTTAGTTGATGTACATTGTTTACTTGAAATTTTCCATTAGTAGTACCTTGGAACAAAAAGACGAGCAATCACAGTCACACGTAAAGGTTTTATTAAATCAATTTCTTGATTTGGAATAAACACATCCATAATTAAGTCATCGGGAATATCAAGTATTGATATTGGAAAATTGCCTTCTTCTATGATTTCTTCTTCAACACTTGAATTTTCATCATCTAAATTTTCATTGGAATCATGTTCCAATTTATGCACAGTAGAGTGTTTTCTACCAAAATCAGCCCAAGGTCCACCTTTTTTACTAATCTTCTTTTGATTGAGTTGCTCCAAATGAACGTGATCTCTAAGAGATGTCTTATGGACTAATAGTGATTGAAATTGTGAAGTTCGTTTATTAAAATATGTAACAACATGTTCACATATATGTTTGGTTGATGGACGTCTATAGATGTATTGTTTATCTATTTTATCAAGTGTACTGTCAAATTTGAATTTTGGTGCAGCCAATTTCCTTGCAAATTGACCATCATGTATCCTTGTTCTACCAACAATTATTGCTTTGAAACTAGTTGCTTTCAATGAATGAAAAGTTATTGAAAATTGTGAGCTCTTTTCACCCAATATTACCTGTTTATGTGCATCAATCTTGCAAATTTAAAAATTACATTTATAGACTAAAAAATACACCTAAAACATAATTGTAGGGTTAAAAAATCATATTGATGAAGATAGAAAAATATACTTGTTTTTGTGGTACTATTCGAAATGGAGGAAGTTCATCTTCCAAAAAAGGCTCCAAGAAATCTTGAAATGTAACATGTATCAAATCATGATAATCAATTCCCAAATGTTCTTGAAAACAAACCTATGCATGTATAAAGTTATTAAATAAACTTCAATATTTGAATAATAGATATTGCATGCATTATTTAATGTAATATTTCATTTTTAGATTCTATTTCATGAAGTAATGTGTAATCATATGCTCACATTTCTCATTGACTTTTGCTATGCAATAATGAACAATTAATGTTATTGAAATTTTATTTAATTGGAATAAATTAATTATATTTTATATTGATTTTTTATTTGAAATCTTTTAGGAATAAATTGATTCATACTTGTGAACAAAAAACATACTTTAACACACCAATCTTCACCATTTCTTTCTAAAACCAACATACAATGAATTGTGTTTTCTTTATTTTCCTCAACATTAAAAATAATGTGGCACAAATTTGGAAGTTTAGGAACAATTTTTCTATTGTTTCCAAAACTTTCTTCTTCATCATGCCCTTCTTCTATTTTGCCTTCATTTTTTTCCTCATCATTCTCGGCTTTTTCTTTTTCTTCTTCAATTCCTTTGTTTTCTTCTATATTTTTGTCTTTGATTTGTTCATTGCCTATTTCTCCTTCTTTTTCTTTGATTTCATCTTCAATTTCTTCCTCTACTTCTTTCATTAATTTCCATTCAACTACCATATTAAACGGTGAAGAATTGTGAACCCAAAATGTTTTGCGAACAATTGGATTTCCAACAGGCATTGTATTCCATGTCATTACTAGCTCTCGTGTAACTTTATTGTCTTGCAATCCACAAGGATCTAGATAAGTGCTTCTAGAAACAAGTGGATTTCCTATCAATTCAATTTCTACTGGAAAATAAAATGGTGGTAAACGCCCAATCTACATATTGAGCCCATTCATCATATTATATTCATAATTTTAGTTTAGTATTAAATTGTTTTATAGAAAACCAATCTATGTAATTTATTTTATAAAGATATAAAAGAAAGTTTTGTTGATTTGAAGCTACAATTTAATTTTTGAAATGCTAATTTGAATAATATTGATTTATGTGTACAATTTTTTTGTTTTTTGTATTTTTTGTATCTCCACATGTATTTTATAGTTATCAAATTTTAATATTTACCTGAACAAGAATAGTATCTTTATAAATTCCAGGCAAAGTACTAAAACATACAATTTCACATGACCACTCAGACCATGGTTGTAGAATGCCCATGGAATGAGGATATATAAGAAAGCCAATACTACGACCTTCTTTGATCATAGCTTGGTGCATTGCACCTTCAACACGGCGCCACAACATGGACTTTCCTGCACTTGAAAAAAATCGAAAATGATTATCATCTTGTTGACCAAGAAGTGGAAACTTGTGTGGTTTATTGATCATGGCTGATTGAAATGGATCACGCCTATTTGGATTTAATGTAGATAAGTGTCCAGTTAAAGCTGAAAGCATCCAAAGTTCATCTCTTATTAATGAAGTTTCCGGTTCACTAATGTAATTGATAACTCTTACTCGTACATTTGCTTGAAGAGGAGAATGATTTTGAATGAGAAGTTTAAGAGTATGTACTCTACCAACAACATTACGACGACCAAAGTCCAAACATGGAACTATTGGATTGTCTAAAGTTGGTATTTCATAACGTCGATCAACACTTCTAGAACGATATTCACATTTTCTCTCTTGTTGTATTTTTTCAATTCTTTGAAAGGAGACACCTCGACCAGAAAGTTGATGCCCATCTTCTACTTTGGGACGGAAAATATGAAAACTCACACGAATATTGACAATGTGAGCTTTGAGTAATAATCCTAGTGGAAATTGTTGTTTCCACACTTCACATACTAAAATGCATTCAAAAAGACCTAACCTCAGTGGATTGAATTTAAATGTAAGATTTAATTCTTCATGAGGTTGTATTTTTCCTGAAACTTGAGACCAATCAATTTTAACAAACTTGTGATCTCCTATACCATCTTGGCTCCACCAATTAAAACAAACAGGTAATGCTCGTAGATTTTTCAATGTAATTACCCTCTCAATTTCACAATTTAAATATTGAATGCCTAAATCCATCATAGGTGGAAGTAAACAAGCACGAGGTGCATCAATTTTAGCTCTAGCTACAACCATACTAGTTTGTCCTGTCAATTCTTCTACATCACAAATAATGGCTAAACGCATGTATCCACATTTGATTCCTTTCAAAATGACCTTTTTCAATAGAAACCACAATTATATACAAGTATTAGTTTTGAAGTATTTCATTTTTATTTATTTAAAGCAATATAATTGATTTAGTAAACAAATTTAGTAACAATCATTTGTTATAATAAAATTTAATAATATATATACATATATATATACATACATGTAATCTAGGTTGAAAATACAGATATGGATGATGCAAATTTGATCACTTGCTTAATTTTCATATATGATTGAATCTTATCAAGGGCATTTTCTACCTTTTATTATTCACCTATTTTTAGTATTAATTAAATATCATACTACTAAAATCAGAACTCCCTCTCTAATATCATAAATGCTACCATTAATCCTAGGGGCTAGTGCTTGGTATGCTATGCATTCATTGTATTACATATTAATAAAAAATTTATATATTTGAATAGAATGTATGATATTGATTTCAATAAGTCCTTAAAATAATTAATTTAAATATTTTATAAAAATGTTTTCAATCATGAATACATGACAATCTTATTGTCATACAATGTGATATTACAGAAATGGAGTAGCAATTTACAATCACTTTTGTAATATCACTTTTTACAAATAGTGATATTATAAAAATAATGTAGTTGTTGCAATGAAGGTGATATTAAAGAGGATCCACAAGAAGATATAATAGAGGTAGCAAATCCATTGGTTTTCTTGGCTTAACGCTTCTTTGCGCTTCTATGATTTAGTACTTTTGTGAGATTTGAGCTTTCATGATATCAATTTTCTAAATTCTAATGATGATTGCATAGCATAGCAAGCACCAACCGCTAGTCTATTGTTAAATTTTTATTATTTATAAACATACCCGCACAACACATGATTCATTTTTTTCAAGTACTCCAAAACTTGGATAGAAAATTAGCTTTTGTTGCCAATGATCTTCAGGATATGGTACCCCTGATGGGTACCACACTCGTCTACAAACTTTAATTAGAGGTAAAGGCTTTGAAGTATCCACAATGGTATGCTTTTTATCTTTTAATTGTCGATGAGATCTTGATGGAGGTAGACCATTTTTGAAGACTTGTAGAGCATCACCATATGATGATAATGATATTGGTTTGTCTCTAAACATTAAAATAGCTTCTTTTTCAGGATCAGGTATTGAATAGAGCTTAAAAGTGGCTCGACATGTATTGCTCTTGTTTATTAAAATTAAATCACGTTCATATGTACTATCAATCTAATTTGCATGGTAATGCGCTTTTTTAATGCATGATAAGTAGGTTTAGTGAATTCTAATAAATTTTATTAAAAAACTTATATGATACTTTAAGGTATAAACCATTTGGTTCATGAAAATGACTCAGAAATATTTTCTTATAGGTTGAAATAAAAATGAAATAAAATTTTATACTTTCATTAATAAAAACATGACTTTAATATACATGCATGCTACAATACTTATACACAGAGGAAATCATGTTTGTACATTACTCACTTGAATTAGGCCAAAATCAATTAATGCAGGAATCATTGCTACAATGGGGCCTCTTATATGACCTACAATTTGGAGATTAATTGAGATTTGGCCTCCATTTCTACATCCATTTGGATTGGTTACAATACAATGATATATATTATTAAATAGCCCAACCTTTTTTCCTTTAACAATAGCTAAAATTTCTTGATTTTTATTTCCTTGAATTTGACCAAACCAAGGCTGAAAATAAATTGCATTGTCATAAGCACTGGTATTAATTGTTGTTTTGGGTTGTTCCCATGAAAATTGTATTGTTGATGCACTATTGTTTTGAATAACAAATTTGTAATTGCGAACAACACCAATAGTAAGTCCTCCTCCTATATTTATAAGAGGCGGTAGGCATTGTACATCTATTTGTATTCCTCGTCCACCTAGTGGAATTTCTAAAATCTTACAAATTTGTCCCATATTGTCAACTTTATTGATTGCAAATTCTTCATCACTAAATCGGTATGGATGTCTTGTGATAATTTCATCCTTTTCTATTTCATTTTCTAAAATAAATAGTTGGTTTCTAAAATGTTGCCAATCATTTGATGACAAAGGATGGTCTTCTCGCGTGTCTACTAGTAAATGTGCAATTTGATGATAGAATTTAAATTCAGTTGGTGTAAAGCTAATGGTAACATCAATTTCAAATAAAGCTGGAATTACTCCAAATGTTGGTTTAAGTAAAAATTCCCTTTGAAATTCTACACAAACATTTTTAGTACGAGGTTTAAATTTTCTTTCTTCTAATATAATTCTTGATGAAGCAATTTTTATTTCATTTGATACTTGCCAATAAAAGCGTATTGGAACTTCACAACAATTTTTTATTGATATGCAATGATGAATGCTAGCTCCAATTGGACAATCACCAAATAAAATGCCTAATTCAAATTCCCCAGGCCTCCACCTACGTCCATCTAATTTATCACATGTTACTTGAAGATTAACTCCATGACCTTGAACAACAATTTCCCAATGACGTCTAGTTGATGTTTCAATTTGTAATAATCCACTGAACTTTCCAACTTTTTGTGGCCTAAAGAGTATAATCATTTCTTGAGTGTCATTTTCTTGAAGTTTGATTTCTCTTGGATGGGCCAAAAATGGTGCAAATAATACATAATTTTTTTGAATATACCGGTCTTGAAGGCCTTTCCAATTATCATCTTGTGTCCATTCAGATTCTATAAAATTCCACTCTAAATCGTCACAAAATCCAAGCATTGCAAAATGAGCCCCAGCTCTTAAACATGTATATGTATGAGATCTTGAAATAGAATGATTTATAAGACAATAGCCAAAATCAATGAGTCGAGGAAATATTACATTGGGTAAAGGATTTATTGACTTGAGTGTAATAAAGCAAGTGTCCATTTCAGAGCGAACTTCAATTTCATCTTGAGACTCAATTGTTGTTTTGGGTTTGTATGTAATGTCAAATTGACAAAACATACCTGATATAAGAATTTTTCCTTGAAATGGATCTTCTTTTGTTGATATAAAAAATTCATCACTTGATGGTTTTATAAATCTATTTGCAAAGATTAACTACTAAATATTTTGATTGCTAAAAGATGTTGTTTCAAATTTTTATTATTAATATAATAGTAGCTAATAAATTGATATCAATCTACATACTAATGATAAAATTGTTCGAACACAAAATTATTATTAATTTTAAATATTAATTACCGAAGTCGTTGACTCCAAGGACTTTTATTCATAACATGTAGATGAGCTATATACACTTTTTGAGGCTCTGCAATAAATTTGAGAAGCCTTAGTAGTAGTGTACTTGCATGTTCAATCCTAAAAGAATTCAAGATAGAATTATGTCCAATCTTTCTTTATATTTATTTATAAAAATATTTTAATTGTATTTTATTAGATAAAATCATTTATTATTCATTATAATGATCAATATAAATATTCTTGTTGCCTATAAAGAATAATTTCAAAACAAATTTATTTAGAAAGTGATTTGAAATGACTATTATTTAATGTGAATTTTGAATATGATAATGTAGGTTTTAATTTATTAGGTGATACTAATAAAAATGGGTCTTAAAATAAAAATAATATGAAATGAACAACAAAATTTTCAATTAATTTTTAATATTATATTTTTAATCTATCAAGATTTTTAAAAAATAAAAAGATTATTTGATATTTTTTAATCCATAATATGTAAAATTATTATGCATAAAGTTGAAGCAATTTTCTTACCAAAGCCATCAAAAACTACAATTGGAGGATCTAAATGAAAATACTCTAGCATTCCTTTAGTTTGTGGTCCTATCCAATATGATAGTGGCCTTATTGGATCTCTTTGTTGGTAAATTTCTAAAGCCTATTGTAATTGTATATGTATAATGAATATTACAAATATATTTTGAATTAAAAAGTCTTCAAAAAAATGAAAAAATTTCTTGAAATAAAAAAATAATATACTAAAATATAAGATAATGAAATACAACCTGAAATTGTATTGGTTTTTTGTTATATCTAGGATAGTTGAGGTAATTGACTTTATGCATCATTCTTTCAAGAAGTTTAAATTCCTAAGAAAAATCAATGGTTTCCATCAAAATATATAATCATTTGACTTCATGAAGGACTATAAAACTTTAAAAACACATATCTTAGAGTATTATTGTGATCACATAAAAATATTTCATATACATATACTTTCTTGATCTTAATCTACAAAGCTTCTATTAAAGCTAAAATGGAATTTGAGAGTTCTAAGGCCTTGAATATGAATTATTATATATTTTTTCATTTTTGATTTGACTTAAGAAACCCAGAAAATTTTGAAGGGATCTAATTCCTTTGGAATATCTGGTAATTGATAAAAAATTTAAGATTTTTTTAGGGGGATTCTAGGCTTCAACTTAGATATGGCAGAGGTTTAAAAATTTGTAAAACTTTACATCATAAATTGATTTTTTTTGCCTCAATTTTAATTTAGATATGTATATTAGTTGCAAGGGATAACAAAATACCTTTCAAGTACTCATTAGTATGTAGTATTCAAATTTTACCACCACCAACTTTTGACTTTAATTTCTAAAGGACCAAATAACGTTTTTTTGGCAACCTAGAGATTGCAAGTAGTTTATGAAAATAAAATTTTCAAAAATTTTCTTTGAAGTTTCCATATGATTTGTGGTCAAGGATTAGCTTTAAGATGAATTAGTTCCATTACTTTGACTAAGTGGTTCAAAAATTATTGTATGATATGTATATTTTTTCTCAACTTGAAAGTTTGGTAGCTAAAAAAAAAATCATTTTTGCAAAAGAAAATGAATTTGCTTTATAGCTTATAAATACATGAAAAGCTTTGAATTATACCATTTTGATTAATGAGATGAAGGTTACGAGGAGTTTTTGTTTGTAGACACTTATAGAATATTAACTTTAAAATTAACTTTAAAGTCTTTCATTTATTCCAATTCTCAATATTATTTGAAAAAAGTAAATTCATAAGGTGTAGAATGTTTATTACAACATTACAACCATTTTGACTTTCATTTTCAAATCCATTTATAACATATTCATGCTTAAAAGAAGTAATATGTAGAAAGAAGTAGAGAATGATTTAAAATAGTTATTTGTTGAAAAATATGAAATGTTTTTTTAATTGAAATTCTTTATATGCATTTCCAACTTATTTTTTCAACATATAATAGAGCATTGCAAGTTGTAGGATCTACACTTTTGGGGATTAAATGTTTGAAAGATGAAAATCTAACCATTTGGGATGAATTGAAAATACTTAAAAAAAAACCCAAGCACAATGATCTTGCAATTGGTAAGTTTTGTTCCGGAATTTTAACATGGTGTAGTCTAACAAATTAACTAAAGGATTCTATAATTAGATTTTTTAAAGAATAATTATAGATAAAGATTTTAGTTTTGCTTTGAAGACTAGTATTTTGAACTTGTTTGGGTCTTTAAATATAAGAAAACTTTAGGAATTAATATATATTATATAAATGTTAGCTAGATTTGACATAATATTTTCAAAAATAAGCAATATAATTCTTAGAAAAATATTTTCATAAGTAAGCATCTTAAATTTATTTTCAATTACATTCTCTAACTTTAATTAATTATTTGATAGAGGATGTCAACCTTGACCATTAAGTGAAAATGTACAATTTTGCAAGAATCCCTCTTAAGGTTCTTTTGGATTTATAGAATGAAAATAAATTTCTAAGTTTTCATTCAAATCTTAAAATAATGAATTAGAACTTGAATGAAAATCATAAAGCTATCTAAACCTAGACTTGAAACATTACAAATTATTACATTAGATTTTAATGGAATAAAATATGTACAAACATAATTTTTTGTTTCAGTTTTGATGATGAAAGTTTGACATAAATGTTGTTGTTATGCATCACTTTTGAAGGTTGCGCTTTTAGGAGACCATTCATAAATGCAAAGTAATGTAATACATAAGTAGATATTATTTTAGATCATGACCTAAACTTGCTTGTATAGAAATTGAACATTGAAAATATTGAGTTTTGGAGCAATTTATTTTTTATTTTAAGAGGTTTAAAGTTTTAAAAAATTGACCAAATATTGTAAAATAATAAAATGTATAGTAAATAAATGCAATTATTTGCATTATTATCCATTATTGAGAATATTTTTAAGTAGACTTATATCAATCTTATCTATAAAATTTTAATTATCTTCAACTTCATCATATACCACAACAACATTTCATTTTATGAACTAATTTTGAATTAAATATTAAATTATAGAGGCGAAAAATTATTTTGATAAATTAAAAAAAAAAACTCATCCAAAAATGACAAAAAATTTCAAGAAACAAAGTTTTCAATACATTTTGAATTTTTACATGAAAAACATATAATTTTAGTGATCTACATTAATATCTTATAATTTCTATTTTGATGTAATTTGACAATTTTGTACCAAAATAAATTGTGTTGTAGGCATTTGTAATCTCCAAGATTCTTGTTCTTCAGTAGGTAACAATTTATATTCTTGTCCTGGTGGTGGCAAAAATGTAGAAATTGAAGTCTTTAGCCGATTTGAGAATCCCATTTTTTGAGATTGTTTGAATGGTCGACTAGGATAATCTTTGGAATGATTATGCTCAGAGGGTCTCCAAGATTGTCTAAAAGATCGCCTCCATGGATATATTTGGCCTTCAATAAATTTTTCCTAAACCAACCTTGATCCACGTGCAATAAACATATTATGTTCCTAATCAAATAAAAAATTTACAATATATTAAAGACAAATAAAATGGTGTATTGAAAGCGAAATCTACAATTTCATATTTTGTGAAACTAACTTTTAAAAATCAAGCACATTGAATAGCATTGAATCCTTCTTCTTAAAATAAACAACCTCAGCTAATCTCATAGCCTTGGCCATTTTGTGAGCCTCTTCCAATTGTTTTGCTTCATGAGTTTCTCCACCCAAATCATAGGGGCCATCAAATTCATGTTGATCCATAATTATAACATCTTCATTATTTACTTGGACTTCATTGATAATTTGCTCACCTTTATTAGCGATTTGTGGATCCTCAATGTATGTTTTCATTACAACTTTTGAAGCACGAAAAGCATTTTTGATGCCCAATTTTGTATGACTTTCATCTACATTGAGTTTAGATTGTCTTTCTAGTACTTCCATCAAGTCCTCATTTGAAGCTCTCCAACTTGATGTACGTGCTTGAATTTGAGAAAATCGTTTTAAATGTTTGAAAATTTTCTTTTGGACAACAACTTTTTGATATAGAGGTTCAAGATGAGCTCTTGCAAAGTGAACCCATGGAGTACGATCAATAGTTTTTCTATGGTCATGAAGAGGTTGTCGGATGGGATGCCACTTTGTTGTTCTTTTTGCCACCCAATCAATAAGACCATCTGTCTGCAATTCAAGAATATTTTATCAATCTTATAAATTATCTATAAAGTAGATTGGATTTAATTCTCTTAGTTCCATTCCTTCAAAAAGTCTTGAATAATTAGTTAGGTCAAATTTGAACCCTCAAAATTTTGATTTTCAATGTAATTTATTTATTGATGATATTTCATTTTTATTTTATATAAGCATTGTGAATCCAACTACAATGTAGTGCATTTTATAAGCTTGTAAAAACAACTAGTGAAATTATGACATTTGCTATATTATATACCACATACTCAAAGAATATATGATTTAGAGATCTTGTAGTTTTAATATTAACTGATATCATGAAAATTGACTCATTAGTACTGAAACCTACATGAAGTATCATCAACCCTCTAAAATTCTTAAAATAATGCATCATTTCATTAAAAAGTACATATAAAGTTAAATATATAAATATACTACAATGATATTTATTTACCTTCCATGCATTTGGATTAGGAGGATTTATAATATCTTGAATTAAAATTTTCAATATTTTATTTCCAACTTTAGTAGCAATTTCTTGATCTATTTGTTTTTCCATGACTTTGATATTTTGTAATTGATCAAATTCTTGTAATTGATGTAGAAAACCTCTATGCTAGAAAGGAAACAAGATTGAAAACAACATTATTTAGATCATGAAATAAAAAGATTACATCACTTTCAAAAAACTATATAAATCATTACTGGTAATGATTCTTAAATTAAAATTGAGATTTATACATTGATGCTTACACCTTCTTAAGTAGATTTGTTGTATTCTAAATGTCTATAAATCCTATTTGAGATCTACGTAAATGACTTACTAATTCTATAGAATTGAAGTCAAAACTAGTTTGGAGTCATTTTTGTCTTTTAATTTCATTCACTAAATAATATTTTCATGGCTTTATAACCTCTTTTGTGTATCTATAATGCATTTCGAACCCAAAATGCATTGGGCTCTGTAGCTTCAATACAATAGGATCTGTTTATTTAATAGCCATTTCAAATTTGCCTCATTTTTGTTTGTTCTTTCATTGATGATTTAGTAAATTTAGGTTTCTAGAATTTTAAATTCAATTTCCTCATCAAGGATGCATTAGGTCATAATTAATTGAAGAATTTGTTCCATGAAGATAAGTCCATTTCTTTTGTAATATTTTGCAAATTCAATATATAAATTTAGAACTTCAATCCTGTACAATAATTAAAGATCTTGGAAAGTTTTAAAGTTAAAGTTACAAAACCTTAAATTGGAAATGATAAAAAAAAACATAATATGCAAATTTTAAAACTTATAATTTGTTAAATGATGTTTTGCAATCTTTAGTCTATATAATTGTAGATTTTAAAATTTGGATTTTTTTTAAAATTGAAAGACTTTACAAATTAAGCCTATATATTGTTCTTTGTCTTTGTGCTACCTAAGAGGACCAATTGAAGGTTCTTAAACTCTAATAATGAAATAAATTTGTCTATAAAAATTTATTTATTTTTAATTTACTTTCACTTTTCATTCATGAGCCTAGTAGATCTAAAGTCAAAAGAAGAATTATATTTTCCAAAATTAGTTATTAGTCATTGGGCTATATGCATATTAATATCCACATCAAAGATTATCAATCAATATCTAATTATTCATGTAAGAAAATGAGAGTTTCATTGTACAATTTCAAAGCTCAGTGATGGAGCAATGAAAGTATAAATCTTTCATACTAAGTATAAATGGACTCTATTTTGATTAGAGTCTATATTTGTTAAATTTAAAGAATTTTGAAGAGTCATCTATAGACTTTTTATAAAATTTGCCATACTTTTGTTGCTTTAAGAAAATAAGGTGGTTGTATACAACAAGCTATACCTTTTACAAATACTATAAGTAGCTTGAAGTAAACAAGTGCCAAATAGGCATTGTCAACCAAAATTCAATTTTTCCAACTAATTTTTTGCTTGACATACCCTAAATTTACTCTAAGCCATCAATTTCATGCGGCAATTAGTTATCAAAACAAGAATTAGAGCACCTACCATATTATTTACCTTTCAACATCTACAAACAACCATAAAAGCATATACAATCATCATAAACACAAAAATTTCCCAATCTTCAATTAAATCTGAGTAGAGATGATTCCCTCAATCTTCCTTTTGTATCTTCTCTTCTATCCTTTTCTATAGATTCTACCTAAGATTATTTCAAATTGGGCTTTAGAGGGTGAGAATGCTACAGGACAACAAGTACACAACAAGTCAAGGTTGCTAGCGCACAAGCTTGTGAATCTATGAGTGGGTGAGTAAGATAAACATTATTAATACCTATGATTGTGGGTGTAATGAATATTATTTTTCTAGAATTGTTAGTGCATTTAGTTCCAAATTTAAAGTGACTTGAAAATTTAAGGGTGAAGTACATATGACTGTAGGTGTAATTTTGTAATGAATATTAATCTTCTAGAATTGTTAGTGCATTTAATTCTAAATCTAAAATGACTTAAAATAATACGATGTATGGTGTATTGTATTGGTGTTTAATTATGTATGGAATATTATATATGGTGTATAATTATGTATGGCATATGATTTATTGTGTATGGCATATTAAGGTTATTACAAGAAACATTGGTCCTATTTCTTATCACAATTGGAATGACATTGTTCTTTTCTACTATAATTTTTGAATTAAAAGATTCAAGAATATAAAATAATTAGTGGACCTTGCTAACTTGATGGTTTTTACATCCCTTATTTTTCAGAATTAAAAATAATAATTTATATTTAAAATTCGTTTTTGTTAATTTGTCACAAACTGAGGTTTAGGGGTTTTTACTACGTTAGGAGTTTTGAAATTTAATGATTCAAAGTTGAAATTTTCATGGTGCATTTTCATAGTAGGAAAGAATATTCCTACCAATAAAAATCTGAAAATACATTATTTTATGTCTTCCACATGTGTGCAAACAACGCTCCCACTGCACGCAATTTCTCACCATTGCTGATGGTGCTAAGATTATTTTTTTGGTGAAATCTCATCACCATCAACTCTTTCCAAATGGAAAATTTTTAGATTTAAGAAAAATAACTTTTCCTATTTTTTACAAATTAAAATGTAAATATGCCCATTTTTGTAAGATTTTGCACTTTTCTAGTTCTCCTACTTAGAGAATTTTCCTAAGCTTTTCCTTCATAGGGTACTTTCTTCTTTAAGGTGTATACAATGGACATATTTTTCATATTTAAAAAAAATATTTTTCTAATTAAATGGTACTCCCAAAGAAAAAAGTGTTGTACTATAAAACACTACGGAAAATGGACGGTGTTTCTTGCAATGATCCATTGGGTGATTGCAAGAAACACTTGTCCTATTTTTTGTCCCTTTGGCCTTGGACAAGTGGTTTTTTTACTCATAACTTTTGTGTCGTTTGTCCATTTTTACATGAAACTAATAAATAAATGTACACATAAAAGTTTTAGATCTAATATAATTTTTAAAAATCTCCCAAAATTATTTTACTATTTTTAAATAGCTCCTAATTGGATGTCTATCTTATCCATTTTAGGGGGGTTTAGTCCCATTTTTGACCCAAAAATGCAAATTTTAAGCTCAATATTGGCATGCTAGGCCTTTTACTAAAGTTGCATAAGACCACAATTCTTTTTTTTTATAAACATAGTAGATTGTCCAACTTTCACATGTGCTCAAAGTCAACTACCTTTGTACACGCATACAAAACACAATTTATTTTTCTCAAAGATGAAAATGATTGAAGAAAAATACCTTGCAGTTAGAAAAATGGACTATTTTATTTTATTTTTTTGAATTTTTTTACTATTTAAAAAAAATCAAACATCAAAGTGTCTATTTTCATTATATTTTTCATTTTGCTTTTTTGTGCATAACTTTTAGAGTTAAATTTTCTTAGGTTTGAATTTAAAAAAACACAATATTTTTATTTTTCTTCAAATTATCCATATTTTATTTTATTTTAAAAATATTTATTACAAAAGTCACATGATTCATTGAAATAGGCCATTTTGAGCCAAAAATGGTAAGTGTTTTGTGCAACAACCTTATTGTATATGGTAAACCATTGTAACACTTTGAATGTGTTTATATATAACTATAAAATCACTATTTCCTTAGCAATTGTCATTACCCTAAATCCATGTTACTTTAGAATGACTATCAAATGACTTGCTACATGTCAATCCATCTAGAGAATGCAAAAATTCCATCATAACTAAAAAGTAATTTCTTAAATGCATTTACATGTCAAATTGGTTATACTACTCTTGACAGTATTGTAACTACAAAGTGACTTCAAAATGTTTCCATAAATGAACTTACATGTCAAATTAGTCAAATTGCTCACTAACAGTATTACAATTGCAGAGTGACTTCAAAATGACTCTATAAATGCACTTACATGTCAAACTGATCGAACTCCTCATTGATAGTATTGCAATTGCATTGAACACAATTGCCACACAACTACCAAATGATTGAGAAAGTAGCTGATGTGGACATTCCAAATCCAATTTTTTTTTAATGAAAATAGGCAAGTGCCCAATTTTTTTAGAGATATTGCCTTGAACTTTATTTTGCCATGTAGACCTTGTCATTTGTTACTTCATCCAAGTTCAAAATGGATGGTGATAATAAAACTTTAGTCATTTATATATGACTTGTCCACAATGATTGCAAAGCCACCTCATTTTTCAATCATTCTTGTCCGGTATGATTCAATTATAGTCATTCTTTGTAGTCATTTATACTCCCTATTCTAGTAGTATAAACATGCAGTCATCCAACTGAGTGTATGAAATTGTGACACAATGACAATGACAATGAGTTGAATGTATCATTGTGTACTAGTTAAAATATTGATAGTACAACATTTGCAACACTTGCAACCATGTATTTGTTGCATTAGAAATATATTGTATATTTTCCAAAAGTAGATTCAAAACTCTATTTCAAGTAAAAATGCTTATAAATTTTTGATGAAAATTTACAAGGATGAATACATGACCATCCAAATGGATGAATTTGTGACAATAGATCATATCACCATGCACTTAACTTAATAAATAAAAACATTGAAATTTATATAATTTTTTGAAATTAGATTTAAAATAAGTAAGTGCTTATACATCTATACCTTAAGATAGGCTATTTGTTTGTTTTGTTGTTTATACAAGGATCTCTTAAACTATACATCCCTTAGTTGTATTTTTGGTATGGTTAGAAAGTGGAAGGCAAGGATAGATGTATAGACTTTGATTCGTGGTATTCCAACCTATGATGGGAAAGTTATTGAAGTACAAATTTTTAATGGATTAAAATATTAGAAAATTATTTGTATATTGATTTTGATTGTTACAATGGCACATGGTACACTAATAAGGGAGAAGCACTAGTAACTGATCAAATAAGATCATCTAGAGCAAATGGTGAGGAATAATAGGCAATAGAAATTTTATCCTATATAGGAAATTAAGAAATATAGAGATATAGAATTTTTTAGAATTGTATTGCAAAATTTGAAATTATTGTGAATTCTAGAGTCAAAAAGTGAATTGTACCATAAACCAATGTCTAGAGTCTCTCAATTCCAATTAATCTAGAACTATTTTTCCACCCTCTTCTTCTAGACATGTGTTATAATCTTACTAGTCCTAACTACAAAAATACCAAAAATGTTCACTACTTGATTTCCATTCTAAAATTGATATAAGCAGGGGGTTTGTTTTGGACCACTGTCCTTTGTTTTGGCATTAGTGCAGTGGCCAATTTTTGGAGGGTCTACTATCACTACAAAAAAACAGGCCAAATTGTGACTACAGGAAATGACTCAGAAGTGACTTCGGGTGGGAAACAACTAGAAAATGACTGCAATTTCCATATTTGCACCAGCCCCAGGGTAGCAAGGACTGAATAGTCATTTGTGAGTCATTTTTTCCAACTACCGACTAAGGTGCAATGAAGACAAGCTTTCATCCACAATTTTCAGTTTTCCTGGGAACAAGATGATGCCGGGAACTGAGGTAATGTCAATTGCAGATGCCTCAGTCACTGAAAAGTAACCCCAAGTCACAGAATTCTACCGTAGATGTCTTCCCACTGACTACTAAATGACTATTTGTTTTTTCGTAGGTAATGCTGCCCGGACTTCCAACTTTCGGGCAGGAAGTAAAAAGCGGGAGCACATATACAGACTAATGTGTGACTCCAAAATGACTTCAATGTTTTTTTAGCCAAATCAAGATTTTTTTTGTAGAAAAAAATGGATAGGACAATTTGCTGACATGGACTTTAGTCTTATTTTATGACTACAATGCCACTGTCTATGATTAATGTATGACTCCAAAATGACTTCAATGTTTTTTTAGCCAAATCAAGATTTTTTTGTAGAAAAAATGGATAGGATAATTTGCTGACGTGGACTTTAGTCTTATTTTATGACTACAATGCCACTGTCTATGACTAATGTGTAACTCCAAAATGACTTCAATGTTTTTTTTAGCCAAATCAAGATTTTTTTGTAGAAAAAAATGGATAGGATAATTTGCTGATGTGGACTTTAGTCTTATTTTATGACTACAATGCCACTGTCTATGACTAATGTATGACTCCAAAATGACTTCAATGTTTTTTTAACCAAATCAAGATTTTTTTGTAAAAAAAATGGATAGGACAATTTGTTGAAAAAAGTTTTTAATGCTAAAATGCTCTAAAAAAATGCAATATGTTTCTTGCAAGGGCCCTTTAGAATTTTCCAACACTCACACTTTAATATCCTTTTTAAACAAATAAGTTATCTTCTTGGATACGCAACTCCTATAATATATGGCCCTAATTACAATCACTTATAAACAAATGCACTTTAGTCCAATCTCAAGGGATGTAATTTATTTAAATGTAGAAAATTCTTATATCCTTTTTAACAAGAAATTCAAAAATGTAATTACATACATGAAATTAATATTTTTTGAGGACTATTAAAGTATTTAAAAACTAGTTATATGAGTTTTTCTAATATATGTAGATCATAGAACAAAGTATCCAATATTTTTTTATTTAATATTAACTAGGTGGGATTTCTTATACTCAAATTTTTAAAATTATTCATAGGTGTTTCAATTCTTCATATACATTGTGAATTTTTATTGATAAGTATATTCTCCAAAATTTTCTACATTTAAATTTTATAATTTGGTCTTTTTTTAACTTCTTGGTCTTTATAAATTCAGCATAATTTTACAAAAGTAGTTGTTTTAATACCAATGACTTTTGCACACATACACACTATTATATATATAGAGAGAGACATATATATATAATACAAGAGTTGCATACCTAAGGTTATCTTTTATTCTTTCTAATTTTTTATTCCTAATTTTTTTCTTAAGAAGATAACACTTAGGAGATTTGTATATCATATGCAATAAAGTGAGTTTTTAATCCCTTATTAATTTTTGAATAAACTCATTAGGAAAAATTTCAACCCTAAAAGAGGTTATTAAGAATTCATTTTGAGCACCTTCATGGTGCAATTAATTCCAAAAAAAGAATGAAAAAATTGAGAAAGAAATTAAAATATTTAAAAAAATATTTATCAATTGTCAATCTCAAGTAGTGTATACGGGACTAGTAGTACCATGTTAGATTCGAAGTTTCAAAAAATTAAATAAACATATATATAGATATATGTATTTATGTATGTATATATATGTATATGCATATATCTATACGTATGTATATATAGATTTGCACCATGGGGGTGCAGAACTTGCAGCCTTTTTTAGAGCCAAAATTATTCCTAATAATAAATTCAACTTATAATTTTCAACTTTGATTGATAATAATCTTAGATTTTTATTGTTGAAAACTTTCACCTCAAATAATATATAATATGACTTTCAAGAAGATTGAGAAATGAAGGGAAATGACTCATATTGACTTATAGTCCAACTCAAATACTTATTGAAAATACATTTTGTTGACCATTGCATCAATATTCAAAAAGTAGAGGGTCTAAAGTCTTTATTACATGTGGTTTGCTAACAATATAAATACATAGAGTACTGCCCCTAGGTATATCTTATTCATTTCTTCTTAAACATCTTGTTCTAGAATGCAAGACTTCTTTTGTTTTATAATTTTATTGTGAAATGATGCATTGTTGGTGGTCTTTTTCTTTATTCGTGTATAATATTTTTTTTCTTTTGGGTCCATTTTTATGTTTTGTTTAAATTCCTATGAATATGCCACCAATACTTCTAGAAACGTGTGCCATTGTCATTGCACTAGTTTTGAACACTTCATATAATTTACATTTGAAATATAAAGAATATCAATAAATTTACACTAAGGTCTTTAGAAAGAACCCAATAGTAATTATTAAGTCACATTTTTTCACTCTAGTTCTACTACAAAATGACAACATCACGACTGTGGTTCTGGGTGAGTTCAAGAAAGACTGACCACTTTTGAGCACTTTGCAGAAAGTGGCTCTTGTTTGATGCTATAACTTTTGATTGATGAATCCAATGCCCAAACCAAAAAAACTATTTCTAGAGTTTAGGATGCCAATGATATTCTATATTTTTCAAAAAATTAAAAAAATCATTTTATATTTAAAAGTTATTACTGTTAATATGTCACACTTTCAAGATTGGGAGTTTTTTATTTGGATGAGTGGTTAAAATTTATGATTTTTAGTTGAAATTTCTGTGGTATGTTTTTATAGTAGGTAGACATGCCCCTACAAAAGGGCACCAAAATAACATTATTTTATAACCTGTACATGAGTGCAAATAGGCCTCCCTTGCGCTCACACTTCTAAACATTAAAAATAGTTTTGAACTCATTTTCTTAGTCAAACCTCATCATGAAGAAGTCTTCTCAAATGGCCAATTTTTAGTTTTGTTCAAAATTGTTTTTCCTATTTTTTATAAATTAAAACGTCAATCTATGTATTTTCTAGGACAGTTTTTGGACATTGAAAAACTATCCTAGAAAATACATGGATTGATGTTTTAATTTATAAAAAATAGGAAAAACAATTTTGAACAAAACTAAAAATTGGCCATTTGAGAAGACTTCTTCATGATGAGGTTTGACTAAGAAAATGAGTTCAAAACTATTTTTAATGTTTAGAAGTGTGAGCGCAAGGGAGGCCTATTTGCACTCATATACAGGTTATAAAATAATGTTATTTTGGTGCCCTTTTGTAGGGGCATGTCTACCTACTATAAAAACATACCACAGAAATTTCAACTAAAAATCATAAATTTTAACCACTCATCCAAATAAAAAACTCCCAATCTTGAAAGTGTGACATATTAACAGTAATAACTTTTAAATATAAAATGATTTTTTTAATTTTTTGAAAAATATAGAATATCGTTGGCATCCTAAACTCTAGAAATAGTTTTTTTGGTTTGGGCATTGGAGTCATCAATCAAAAGTTATAGCATCAAACAAGAGCCACTTTCTGCAAAGTGCTCAAAAGTGGTCGGTCTTTCTTGAACTCACCCTTCTACTACAAAATGACTGCGTGTAACTACGAAACAACTATTCAAAAGTCTAGTACTCTTTCTATATCAATCCTTTTCAAATCTTTAAGCAAAATTGTCTATAAATTTTGAATTAAGGCTCAAAATCCAAAACGGATTTTTGGAGGTGAAAGTGACAATGATCTTCTAACTTTCATCAGTTCAAAGTTTTTTGGAAAAAATTCATATACTATGCCTCAATGAGGTTCAAAATATTATTTGTAATGTAATTCCTGCGTTTTACATATCCCACAAGCTTTGTCTTGCCAACTACTATCCCACTTCTATAAAAGGCTTGACATTTCTTCTATTCATACTCACCCACTAAAATACATGGAATAATGCATGGCATATGGTATATTGTATTGTATGAATTGTATATGGTGTATTGTATGTGGTATATCATGCGATACAAAATTATTGTGTATAGTACATTGTTGCAAAATTATGAATGTATTCATATATGACTGTGAAGTGACTACTTCCTATATAATTATTAATATATATTTTTTGCACACATAGCCACAAAATAAAATTGCATTTAACATTTTTGTATAGTGACTACATTACAACTGCAAAATGACTAAATAATGACTTCACAATGACTTTGACGTCAGCAACGTATGCATTATTCATAATACCAAATGACTACATAATGACTTCATAGTGACTTCTACGTGACTCTGACGTCAGCAACATACGGATGATTCATAATATCAAAATGACTACGTAATGACTTCCACGTGACTTTGACGTGGATGTCCACGTCAGCAGTATTCCAACTTGACAATGACTCCATAGTGACTACAAATTGACTTTGAAATTTGGTGACGTCATGCTACTTCTCCAAAATTTTGGAGTGGAATGGGCAACTGCCGACAATTTTTGAACAACTGCCCAAAAATCACAAGTGCCACGTAGATCTTACCATCCTTTTTTCATCCAAGTGTGTGATAATACACTAAGCTGCACTCTAGTCACTACCTTGTCCACAATGACTGCAATGGTGTGTAGTCACTCTATAGTCATGAAAGAGTGGAATGACTCCTGTGCAGTCACTCTATAGTCATTTTTCGCAGTCACGTTTTTGGGGTTTTTTTTGTAGTGTATTGATTCCTTAGATTCTAACAAATCTGGCAAAATTTTGCCAAAACCCGGGGAGATCACTCGCGATTTTTAGAAAACTACGTGAGTTAAAAGATAAGGTCTATTTAATTCAAAGGGGATAAATTTTATATATATGTGGAACTACTATAGGGTTTTGAAATGTCACATATCCTATTATATATAAATTAGGCTATGTATAAACATCATTTAGTAGGAATTTTTATTAATAAATTAGCCTTTACAAATAGGGTTCATATAAAAAGTTTGTAGTACAATGAGTATAGATGTAAACAAACTTTTTTTAATTGAATGATAAAATTTACACAATTTAGTAAATCTAAGGATGTTTTTCAAGAATTTTGTTGTTATCATCAAATAATTCTAGCCTGTACATATAAATCTTTCCTTGAGTATACCAATTATGTAACAACATGTAAGAATCTATTGTTTTAAGACAAAAGAATTGAGCTCTAAATTTACAATGAGGTTGTACTATAGAGATTTGTGTTTACACAAAGTACCCATTAAGAAATTGGTGTAGAGTGTGCAACATTTGCATGAAATCTTTTCTATACTTTGACACTACAAACTCTAGATTTGCCTCAACTACTTGAACATATACTTGTAAATGTTTAGAATCATCTTCTTTTTACTAGTGTTTAATAAACACTCTTTTATTTTTTGATTCTAAATTCAAAACCATTGTAAATGCATATGTAAAATTAAAATATATAATCTCTATATTAAAATAGAGGTCATACTCTTGGGTTAATCTACAATGTTTTTAGAGTGTCAATTTCTCATGTTGTTCATGTTATATTACTAGTATTGGTGTTTTTCTTCGTTTTAGTATTATAACTATATTTAATGTTTCTATGATGTTTATTATTCACCCAGGGAGATCACTCCTTGTAATTTCAAGCATGCACCTGAGCTAAGAGGGGATTTAACATAGGGCTATTTACCTTCATTTTAGTAATTAAAATGACTGTATTTTTACATATAAATTCAATCATTTGGTTTTTATAGTTAGGCTATCTTATATACAAAAGTTATATGTCTAATTTTTTCATATCCATTTACAACACACTATAAAAGTAGTGTCTTACATGTACACTATTTTTTTAATATATGCACTACTTATATTGTAGTACAATTTCAAATGACAAATAAAAATGCAAAATGCAACAATAGTTTTAAATATTCTAAATTCTATGCCATGTATTCTAAACAACTTAATATGGTGAATAATAAACATCATAGAAACATTAAATATAGTTATGATACTAAAACTAAGAAAAACACCAATACTAGCAATATAACATGAACAACATGAGAAATTGACACTCTAAAAACATTGTAGATTAACTCAAGAATATGACCTCTATTGTAATATAGAGACTATATATTTTATTTTCACATATGCATTTACAATGGTTTTGAATTTAGAATCAAAAAATAAAAGAGTGTTTATTAAACACTAGTAAAAAGAAGATGATTCTAAACATTTACAAGTATATACTCATGTAGTTGAGGCAAATCTAGAGTTTGTAGTGTCAAAGTATAGAAAAGATTCCATACAAATGTTGCACACTCTACACCATTTTCTTAATGGGTACTTTGTGTAAACACAAATCTCCATAGTACAACCTCATTGTAAATTTAGAGCTCAATTCTTTTGTCTTGGAATAGTAGTTTTTTACATGCTATTACATAATTGGTATACTTAAGGAAAGATTTGTATGTATAGGCTAGAATTATTTGATGATAACAAAAAATCTCCTGAAAAACATCCTTAGATTTACTAAATTGTGTAAGTTTTATCATTCAATTAAAAAAGTTTGTTTACATCTATACTCATTGTACTACAAACTTTTTATATGAACCCTATTTGTAAAGGCTAATTTATTAATAAAAATTCCAACTAAATGATGTTTATACATAGCCTAATTTATATATAATAGGATATGTGACATTTTGAGAACCCTATAGTAGTTCTATATATATATATATATATAAAATTTATCCCTTTGAATTAAATAGACCCTATTTTTTAACTCATGTAGTTTTCTAAAAATCGCAAGTAGTATTTACCATATTAGGTTGTTTAGAATACATGGCATAGAATTTAGAATATTTAAAACTATTGTTGCATTTTGCATTTTTATTTGTCATTTGAAATTGTACTACAATACAAGTAGTGCATATATTAAAAAAATAGTGTGCATGTAAGACACTACTTTTATAGTGTGTTGTAAATGGATATGAAAAAATTAGACATATAAATTTTGTATATAAGATAGCCTAACTATAAAAACCAAATAATTGAATTTATATGTAAAAATACGGTCATTTTAATTACTAAAATGAAGGTAAATAGCCCTATGTTAAATCCCCTCTTAACTCAGGTGTATGCTTAAAATTACAAGGAGTGATCTCCCTGGGTGCCAGAATTTAAAACCTTGGATATAAGATAGAAGTACTTATAATAGATTACTTAAGCATTTCAACATGTAAGATGTAGAAAATTCACTATGAAATTGAATTTAGTGTTTGCAAATATAAGGATGCAAAACAATGCAAAAAAGAAAAAAAGAAGAAAAGAATTGGTCAAAATTGAATATTTTATTCAATATAAACACAGATTTTTCATTAAGACCCATTCTAGTTTCATAGACTTACCTATTATGATTAACTTTGACACTTCTCACTTAAATAACAAAAAAAGACAAATAATTGGATGAGAAATTGCAAATAAAAAATCTTTTCAACTAGTAGGGTGTCTAAATGTTATCTACAATAGATCAGCCTATAAAGGCATTAAAGGGGGTTTAAAGGCAGGTTTGGGATAGGTTGGTTCTCCCCTATCGGATGAAAACGTGCAAGGGATGAATACAGGACCATCCAATGGATGAATTCGTGCCACTCAGGTCGTGACAGTGAGCACTTAATTGGATAGATACCCTGCATGATGCCGGTACCCGAGGGGAACTAGGTATAAGCCTAGTCTTGAACGGTTCCCGCGATAGACGTCTAGCACAAAGACTCTGCGCTTCAAGCAATAGAAGAGCTCGCCATGGCCAGCTCTTTGCTGCGATGCTCATCTGCGAGACTGCGTCTTCTTTCTCACCGCGCTTGCATTCCTTGCTCGCAATTCCAATTCTTCGCGTTGTTCCATCACCGTAACATTCACTCTTCCCCAGTTTCGTGTTCCGCAGGTGACATTAGCTATCGAATTCTTTGTTGTGGGTTGGGCATTTCCGATTTTGTATCTGAAACTAGAGTTCTCATCGTGTTAATTCAATTGTGCGGTGGCGTTAAGTTCATTTCGAATGTGTTTGGGTTTTTTAAAAACTGATGAATTGCTCAGTTTTGGGGGTGTAATTTAGAGGTTCTGGTTTTGAGTTTTGTGGGGGGTTGGGTGATTGGTACTGCTGAGTGCTGTGCATTGATTGGAATTATATTTCATTGTGAATTGAAGCTCTGTTAATCGAGTCTCAGGTTATAGGACTGAGACTGAGACAGCGGTGAAGCTGGATATGGCGCACATTGAGAAAGGGATTGTTGCTGGTCGAACAAAAGTCGGGTAAATATCACCTTGATTACAATTGTCTCATGTCTTTGTGACCAAGTAGACTTCCGTGAACCCTAAATTTCTGGCGAGCATCGAATTAAACTTAGATGATCTAGAATATATGATATTTGCAACTTTTTTGAAGGGGATACAATAAAGGGAATGTCAAGCAGGGTTTGAGAAATATCTGATTGTCCTAGTCAATTAAATTCCAATTGCAAGTTTAGTGGATGGACGGCTTCCAAATTGTGATCATTGGGGCGTATGGCGCAGATGGATAGGCACAGGAGTGATGGGACAAGCCATGTGTGGCCACATTCTGGACGCTGGCTTCTCTCTTACTGTTTTCAACCGCACTGCCAGGTGAGATCAGAAGTTTTGGAATTTCATCCTTTTTAAAAAAAATTCAGATTTGGATCATGAGTTAGTAAAATACCTTTCTGGCTCTAGGTATAACTCTGGTGAGATACTTTGTAACCTAACTGGAGTCTTGCAGATATATGTTTGAAATATTCGGACAGCATTGGAGCTAGGTTCTGATCTCTTATGCGTGGTTCATGTTCTTTGAAAGCAGTAAAGCTGAGGGACTATGTAAGAAAGGTGCGGTTATGGCAGACTCCCCACGTGCTGTTGCTGAAAATAGCGATGTAGTCTTCACAATCGTGGGGTGAGTCGTTTTATTGTCATGTTTCTCTATTTTTGCTGTAGTGCAGTATTTTGTATGACTGCGGTTTTCTGCCTTACTTTCTACCTTACTTTCTATCATGTTGTGACGGGACACCAAAATTTGGGGTTGACAGGTATCCAGCTGATGTTCTGGAAGTGATTATGGGAGAGAACGGAATTTTGCAAAGCCTTCGTCCAGGTGGAATTGTACGTATATCACCTAATAAGAACTGTGATGCTTGAAGAGTTTTTGACTTCTACGTGCACTTATACTTCTGATTACTGACATAGTAGCAATCTACAAGGCAACAGGGCAGAAGCCTGTGAGCTCTGCTGTTTGCAATGCCTAAGTAAATTCTGGTCCAATGTTAGGTGGTTGACATGACGACAAGTGAGCCATCTCTGGCTCGTGAGATCTTCGCTGTCGCTCAGCAGAAGTAAGTCCGCTCGATTACTGGAGATAAATTCTTGCATTTTAGTATTTTTTCAAACTGTACCACTGTTGATGTACTGGGCTACGTTTACTGATGGTTTTTGCGACAGCGGGTGTGATGCAGTTGATGCACCTGTGTCAGGGGGAGATAAAGGAGCTAAAACAGGGACTCTTGCAATTATGGCTGGAGGTCAACAAGATACGGTAATTGATATTAATGGATGGTGTTCTCAGATTCGAAATTACTAGTCTGCCTCATTTAGTAAGACACTTCTAATTTTTTTCTGATGAGACTCTTTGAAGAAGAGCCGTGCGCTACCATTCCTTGCTACATAACAGGATTCTATATTCGTGTCTATTTTGACTTCAGTTCTTTGCAAACAAGACTCCTAAGCCAATGACGCAAGACGCTTTTGATTTGATGAAGTCTTATATTCGATTTTGCAGGTTAGCGTGTTGGCACCACTGTTTAAGTGCATGGGTTCTGTAACATACATGGGTCCTGCAGGGAGTGGACAAAGCTGCAAACTTGCCAATCAGGTAAGTTATGACCGCTTTCTTCAATCATTCTGCGTCTCTTTCTGCAGTTCAGTTTCTTTGGGTCGAGGCATTCTTGGTATCAGATGTTTGATTTCTTGTTGTTTTGAATTCTCATTTTCAGGTTACTATTGCATCTACAATGGTGGGCTTAGTGGAGGTAAATCATTTTCCGCTTGACAAGATTATAGATTTTTATCATTCATCAACTAAGTATATTTTCATGTCAACAGTACCACTGAGTTTCAAAAAGAATACTTTTCTATCGAAGAGTCGTTGGTGAATTCTATTTTCTGGAGACGCTCTTTATTCTCTAAGTCATTCACTAGCTACTTCTGAGCAAGGCCTAGGTACCCTCAACTTCAGAATCCACGGTGATTATGGCAAACTTGACCCATGAATGACCTTGGACGTGGAATCTGTAATATTAATGCCATAGGGTTGTAAATGATTACTAATCTGATGAACCTGAATCTGGCAGGGGATGTTGTATGCACATAAAGCAGGGCTGGATGTGACCACGTAAGTAACAGTCTCACCATTTACAGAGCCTCGATAATTATCACATAGCAGTGCTTTCGCTCAAGGGCTTCATCCCATTTTCCTTCTGTGCTGAATAGGCCCAATAACTGCATCACTCGAAAGCCATTAGGTTAGAACTGCCGAGTGCACAAAGAAATCTAAGATATATCATTTCTCTAAATTTTCTACTTTGCCTTTTGATTTAGGTATTTGCAAGCAATAGCTGGGGGTGCAGCTGGATCAAAATCCTTGGAGTTGTATGCTGGTCGAATTCAGGACCGCGATTTTGCTCCAGGTCGACACAATACTCCGTTTAAATTCTCTATACTTTGGACGCGCCTCTCTTTTTCATTTTTGCCTTCACTTCTCCATGCTGCAATTCAATCCTCATATTGATGTTTCAAGGCAGTCAGGGAGAGTCAGTCAAGTGTGCGTCACTTTTGAGCATGTGTAATATTTGGGAGATTGCTTTAGAGCCGTGGAGAGATGTTTTGGACACATTTTTTGAAGTCAAATTTCTATCACTACTGTACGTAATAATTCCTTATGCAATTCAAAGTCGCAGGTGGTAGACCAGTGCAAGTGACAGTGGAAATGCCCATTTCCATTCGATGATTGATGGCCATAGATATTCAGTCGAGTCATCTTTACACCAAGAAGTTCAAATACTTATATGAGCATATGAAATGCTGTTGGTAATATGTAATAGCTGATCGATTAGTTTAGGAGAAAGGCTCAGGTTTCTAATCATTTTGAGAAAGGCCCTCTACCTTATGTATAATCTTTGTTTTGCCATTTCTGTGGTGTCTTTGCATGCAGGCTTTTATGTGAACCATTTTGTGAAGGATTTAGGTATCGCACTAGAGGAATGCAAGCAAATGGGGCTTGCTTTACCAGGGCTAGCACTTGTAAGTTTCCCAATCCATTTTTGTTTCACTTTGATTGCGTACCCGACATCAGTCTCTTCTGGACCCTCTGGTTGTGTCTGCACTTACTATCAAGTTCAAATTTTATCACGTTTTTAAATCTGTTGAACCTGTGCAGGCACAGCAGCTCTATGTGTCGTTGAAGGCACATGGTGATGGCAACCTCGGTACTCAAAGCTTAATCAAAGCTTTGGAGAGACTAAACAATATTACATTACCACAAAAAATCTCAGCGTAGGTAATTGTTGGGACCTGATCTCTCAACCTTTTATGGCGAGCTATGGCACCGTCCATGGCATGATCCTAATTTGATGCCTGAAAAATCCTCTTTGCAAGAGATGCCCTATATATTGAAAGAGCTTCAATCTTGTTTTTGACATACAAAAACCGCATGGCTTGTAGTTGTTCATTTTGTATCCAATTTAATGGTGCAAGGAAGATTGTTCTTTCACAGCTAACGTAGGTACTGCGATACCTTGGTTTGTGCATGGTATAAAGTACACTTGAAATTTATAAACCTATGTTTGAGAAACAGAAAAAGTTTCTTGTGATGTGCGGGTTTTAAGTTTTGTAATTACTACTGGGCAGTTGGTATATGTTTCAAAGTGAAATTTATTGGGATACTAAGGTATCCTCACCTAAAGCGGACTCTAGTTCTGATTTCACTTTCATAGTGAGGGTATGGTTAAAATTTTAGATAAGTCTTCACTCACAACCACAAAAACATACATTTCATGTAACAAAATGAACAATCTATACTAATAAATAAATAAATAAATAAAAATAATTTTCACAAGGATCCATGCCAACTTACATTAGAAACACATATTCGACAAGAGAATGCTCCTTATGCATTCAAACCTCTCGCACTATAAAGTCCACATTCACGATGATGAACAAGAAATGTTTTAGTACAAAATTTTCATTCAGGTAACTTGAATTCTCATTCACCCAAATAAATGTTTAAATATTAAATTGTAAACTTTCATTTCATGACTAATTTGATGAATCTTAGACATCTAAGTGGTAAATTTGTATAAAAATGAGTGATAGCAAGAAAGATTGGTACTATTTTGCCTCACACTTGGAACAACAAAGTTTTCATCTATTAAGCAAGCATGCACCTAGGAAAAGAATTTTTTTTTAAAAAATGTATTTCCATTACATGTATGCTAATAGGGCTCTTTTGAACATTCAAGTTGGTTTTAAGATCATTCATTAGGTGAAATCTCTTCATCATGAAATTCTTCCAAATTTCCAATTTTTAGTTTTTTTTTTTTTTTAAATTCCTATTTTTTACCAATTAAAATGTCAAAATATCTATTTTCATGAAATTTTGCACTTTCCTTGTTCTCCTACTTAAATTTTTTTTTCCTATGCTTTCCCTTCTCACAAGGTTCCTTCTTACAAGTGTATACATTCAACATATTTTTTACATTTAAAAAATATCAGTTTTCTAATTATATAGCACTCCTAAAAAAATCATGAGCACTGTACAAAACGCTACTAAACCACAGGCACATTGTTCTTGCATTGACCCAGATGTAGATGTGCAAATTCAAAAAAAAAGTTATACATGCAGAAAATATGAGCAACACATAATCCCCATTCATCCCTCTTGTCCAGTTGTCCAATATTGAATGATTGAGCTCTATTTGTTGATAGAAGAAGAAGAGAGCCATTCCAATTGCATCCTTCTCTCTGAAACGCCAGTGATCCATTTGGTCCGATTCATTGCAACTGAGACATTCGATCAGGTCATGCAATCAGTTGCAAAGAAATCAGAAAACTAGCTAGGATTGTCATATATACTGTAGATTTGGGTTAGTTTATACGCGCCCGCTTTTAACATTCTCAGGTAGAAATGTTAGGTGTCCGAATCAGCCGGCCTTTCTGATCATTCAGCTTAATAACTTGATCCCATGAAAACGTCAATCTTGTTCTATTGTGGGACATTGTCAGTGAAGAAGCGGGCGTGAATCCTACAATAGAACGAGATTGACGTTTTCATGGGATCGGGTTGAATGATCAGAAAGGCCGGCTGATTCGGACGAAATTCAATAGCTAACATTTCTACTTGAGAATGTTGCAATTCTATGAAGCCATTAGGGGAGAATATTGTTGAAGTAAATAATCCAATGTTTCAGCTAGAGTTGCACGTACGAATCTTTTCTATATTAGTATTTCGATCAGGAATCAGGATGAAATTCAAATTGAAAGCACCACATACGTGAACTGACCAGCAGTCTAGTCTTGGAGTCAATAGTAAAAAGTCCTCAAAGGTACCGAGAAGTTACGACGTTGAATAAGGGCAAGGGCAAGGTTGAACTTCCTACGATTCCAGTGCCGTGATCTTCACATGAGGTGGCAATAACTGTTTGTAGTAAAGAATTACTTGCGAAACAAAAAACCAAGGAATTCCCTAGTGGTGGTTCTTTTGTTTGGAAAAAGTCAAATAGTCTATCGTTTTGTATCTAAATTCATTTTTAGGTAGGATTAGCACTCACTTATATGAAAATGAAAGATTAAAATTAAAATATTTAGTTTACTAAAGGTATTTCATTTCTTATCCTATATTAATTTCCGTTCATTTCCCATGGAAACTAACCCTTGACTTATTGTCACGGTCTTATACTAAAATTCTAGTGTTAAATAGTCATGGGAATGTCAAATACTCTTGGCTCTTGTTCTATAGACTTAATCAAACCCACAATTTATATTTAAGTATAAGTGTGTAAATACACCATTGTATTTTCTTTAATTACTTCTTCAAATTAATATTTAATCAATTGGTTCACTATACAAAAATGACTTAACCACGAAAGATTATTACTCTTAAATTATGTGTAAGTCAAATGGTCATATCATATCTCTTCCTACAATTCACACATTAAGTCAATTGGTTCAAACATAACACTATCATTTACAATTGCATGATTTAACTCTTTAGTCAAATAGTCTTACTATTCTAACAAGTAAGCTAATTTTAGCATTTGTTACACATAGTCAATCTGTTCAATTTTCACACAAAATCTCAACACCGATATTCAAAGATCTCCTTAATAGCATTAGAGATTTGGTTCCCTATCTTCCCTGCAACCAACAACTTAGCAAATAATGTCAATTTGATTTTCTTCATAGTAATTTCTCATACCAAACAATTTGACAACCTTCCATTCTTTAATCAACCAATAAATTATTAAGCTTAATAAATTATTCCCAAGTTGCTCTAAAGAAATTATTTCTATAATCTAGGACTAATTGACGTCTTAAGAACAACCAAAAGTTAGAACTTTATGCTTAATTTAATAGTGATTGATCTGCCTTCTGTTGATCCTTGCAGCATCAAACCTTATTGTTACACGGCTTATTGAGACTATTAGACAAAATCAATTTCATTAATCAGTTATTAAGTTTGCATTAGGCATACAAAAATAACTTAATAAAATTTACTCCCTAAATTATTTCAATCTTTGTCAGACTATTGGACTTCACAGTTTAGACATCATAACCAAAACTAGGTTTAAACTGTTATTAACTTATCACAGATCAACTGTCTTAAATAAATCCGATACAAAATTATGCTTTCATCTCAAGATCACATTCAGTTATTAGATAACTATTACACTTCAACATGAATGAAACATAATACCACTCACTGGTAATAAATGAAACTTGGGTATGACCAAACATTGATATATAATCCTATTAAGTTCATAGACTATTAGTCTTTCTATAATTAATTTTCTTATGTATATTTATAAAAAGAACACTTTTATATTCTTGTCACAGCTTTGTCTACTTGACTTGTCTGTTTAATTCCCATCAGTTAACTTCTCACCAACTGACTAATAGACCAATATTATAATTGAAAGAAACCTGTCACTCACTGACTTACTGATTTCTTCCTTCTGACTATTTGACTCTAAATAGGGTCGTTGCAAGAAACACCGTGCAAAAAGTGTAGCGTTTTCAAATGTATTTTTTTTCCGGGAGTATTTTAAAATTAGAAAAACAAGTTTTAAAAAAAGTGAAAAATATGTTTCATGTATAAACCTTTAAGAAGAAGGTACCCTAGAAAGGAAAGGCATAGGAAAAATCTCTAAGTAGGAAATCAAGAAAAGTGCAAAATCTCATGAAAATTAATACCTCTACATTTTTATTTGTAAAAAATAGGAAAATCAATTTTAAAAAAAACTAGAAATTGGCCATTTGAGGAAAGTTGATTTTGATGAGATTTGACCAAAGGAACGATCTTAGAACCATCATCAATGTTCAAAAATTGCATGCCATGGGAAAAAAATTGTACTCATGTGGAGGACATAAAAAACAAAATTTTAGATTTTTTTTTGGGATTTATAGGTTTTACACCTATGCAAATAGACCATGAAAGTTTTGTCTTGAAATCATTAAATTTAGACACTGCAAATGTAATGATAACCATAAACGTAATTTTGTGACGCTCAATGAAAATGTTTTTTAAATATAAAATGATTTTTTAAAATTTTTGAAAAATAAGGGATCTAATAAAATTCAAGTTAGGTAAGTTCAATAAAAATTTCATGTTCATTGGACTTAATCTTCAAAAGTTATAGTAGAAAACAAAAAAGTGGTTGGCGTTGTGTCGCGAAATAGGACCGGTGTTTCTTGCAATAACCCAATACCATTCAATGGTAACTTAATAATTTATATATAATATTCATTTTATAAAGATCAGAAGTATTCCCTACTTCATTAACACTCTATCAATTTGTCAAGTTGAATAAAACAAGAAACACATACCAACAACTGGTTAATTGAAACTTACTGTCAATTCGTCCTTTTTCACTTCAACATCGCAATTCTAATCTTCACCACCATTTCGGGCTTCACTCATCTACAGCTTCTTCTCCAGGTTAGTCATCTCCCCAACAGCATCTCTAAGAAACTAGGCTATTTGACTATTTCTAACTACTAAATTACAAAGAGAATAAACAAGCCACTCCCTGGCTACTTCATCACTTCACAAATTCTCATACTCAAAGATTACTCCATTTCCAATTGGAAACAAGTTCAGTAGACAACTCTTACACTTGTCTAATTGAGTATAATAAAGATCTTAAAATAGAAGCCAATCATTGGCAATTCAACTCAAACAACTAAACCGCCAATCGTTGGCTTAATAATAATTCATGTTTACTATCTACTTGATTTAACACCAAGCTCTCACAAAGATGATTTGTCCCAACAACTATTAAGCAATAAGCCCATGGCAAACACTAATCACCAACCAACACTCACTCGCTATTAGACCGCGACTCCAAAAAGAAAACAAAAAGAAAGAAAAGGAACACCACCAATCCCAGGCTAATTGTCCAAACAAGAAAAAAAACAGAGCCAATCCCTAGCTACACAAAATCAATAAGAGCTTACATAGGTTTAATAGACAAAAATTGCATTCAATTAAAGGATTGCAAAGATACAAAATGCAAGGGCAAGCAATCATTGCAAACGCAGAGAGAGACACACACACACACACAAGTTGATTAGTCTTAATATTCTTGACGTAACAAACTCTTGCTAACCACACCTTACTATTAGTCTAACTACTTTTTATCTTCTATTATCAAGCTACTTAATGGTCCTTTTCCCATTATTAAGACTATATAACTTAGTTCAATACATGAATTCTACTTGGAACCATTATGAACTAGTCTATTTGTTCAAAATTTCAAAATGAACAAAACACAAAATAAAAGTGAGTCTACATTGTTGTACCTTATAAACCGAATAAAAGATCATTTCAATCATTGAATTCAAGGGTTTAAAATTGATAGTGTGTACTAGTAAGTAGTAATGTATTGTGCAAGGAATCGAGGGCTACGGAATTTCATGAATTAGTAGATTGAAACAAAGCCTAACCAGAGCTATGATTGACCCTTGCATGCATTTCGACTCAATCAATAATTAAATACATATTGGTTCTTCCTATTCAAAACCATTAGTTTCATATTATATATGTTGTATATTTACAATAGTCATGACATCTTGACATTCATCTTGCCTCTTTGTTTATCACATGATTCACATTTGCTCTCGTGATTCGTTTTTGGCTGGCTTTGTACCATGCACTACATTTGAAGTATCATCTTCCTTTGTTGGTGACTACGCAACGGATAGTCAATTTCAACGTGTGTGGATCTATTTCGAGTTCAGTTTTGTAACATCAACATGCACGCATGTAGCTACCGGAGTTAGATTTTACATCAACATGCACCTCATATGTAATCATGAAGATATTTACTAAATATAGCAATTAGTTTCATGCACACACTATTAAAAAACTCATCTTTTAGGTGACAAATTTTAGGTGACATCCAATGTAGCAAAATGTATTTTTATGTCTACAATAATGTCCGCTATAACATCCTGATGTTATGGCGGACATCATTGTTGACAACTTTGTTCATAACTTTGAGGAAAATGGATATTCAAAGTAGTTTGACAATAGAGGTGCACCAATCTAACTTTAAACCATATATATATCATTATTTCATCAAGTGTATATATATCATAAATTTGAAACATGTGATAAATTAAAGATGATGAAATTCAAAATATAACACATTATGACATTTATGACATTGAGAGCATAGTGACAAAAGACCATTATAATAATGATAGTGAATTTAACTTCTCCATTAAAATTTAATTTTATCAAATGAAAAGCTAACTCCAAATGTCAAGAATCTTAGGCTATAAATAATTGAGGTAACAATGCAATCTAACCTTTGGCATTTAGAATCCTAGCCATCATAAATAATTGAGGTTATTATGACATCTAACCCCTAGCATTATTAGAAGTTTTTTTTAGAAGAATAAGTAAAAAATAAGAAAATTTAATAACTTGAAAAAAAAGCTAGGGGGTTTGATTGGTGCCCCCATTAGAGAAATTCTTCATATAATAAGTTCTTAAAATATCTTTTCAATGCCTAAAACTATTGTGATTGATATAAAAATTATACCATTCAATTCTTTTCAATGTCTTCTTTCTTGCTATATTCCTAAAACTTACATAATAAAAAAAAGGTGCTCTCTTCTTATACATTAGAAAAGTTAAGAAAAACACATGTATTGGCATTGGAAATTGCCATCCCAAGTTGCTTGAGCACCCCTTTAGGCAGCTTGCTTGAGCCTTTGCTTGGAAAACATCAAATTGATCATGCTCATCACTTTGAGTAGCTAAACTCAACATTGTAAGTAGGCGAGCTAATCACTATGGCTCATGTATAGTTGATCCCTACATGCCATATGAAAAGTGACATAAGCTGCGAGCTTAGTACTATAGCTCATTTTGTGTATGACTTGAGGAAAAGAGGGCTGTTTTTTCCAATAGAACTACAGAGTATTAGTTAACCCTATTCCAACCCTATACACCTATTGTAGTCACCACATATTTTTTAAATTCCTAACTAGTTGATTTGGCAAAGTAATTTACAGCTATTTGTCAATTAGTTGTCACATTGATGAAGTATTTTAGACTACTTTTCATTAGGATTCCAAAAGGTGCAATTAGGACACAATGTGGAAGAGATAAATGGTTTGGTACACTAAATAGTATACTTAGTGTTAGCAACACTATTTACGAACCATGACACTAAATATCATTAAGCCTACTAAAGTAAGTAACACTAAATCTCATTTCTAACACTAAAAGTACTCTATGGTAAATCTGAAATTTGAAGAGGTTTACATTTAGTGTTAGAATATATTAAAAAAGTGAATGGAAGAAAAGGCAAAGGTGGCGCATTGAAGTTTAGTATTACACTAATTCTAGTTTAGTTGAGATTTAGTGTTCGGTCGGGTAGGGGGGTAAAAACACTAAATGCAATACAACACTAAATTTACTTTTTGATGTAGTTATTTAAAATGAACTGTCATCTTTTGGGGAGAATATTGTCTGACAATTCCAAGTTCCCCCCCACTTTCTCGATTTTTTCAATCTTTGTTTTGGTGATCAATTGTCTTAAGTTTTATATTATGAACTCCTTCAATTTGTAATGCAAGTATATTTTTACAAATTGTTGTTTTGGTATTAGTCCAGTGATTGGACTTTTCTTTGAGTGGTAGCATATTCAAAGTGTTTATCTTCTTTAGATCTAGTGGTTGGATTAGTTTGTTGTTGTGATCTAGTGATTAGATCACTTTGCTTGACATTTTGTCAAGTTGTATTATAGACCAATGATTGGTTGTAATTGTGGGTGGATTTTTGTAAGACAAATTGACAAGTTTGGTTAGCACAATTTGTGCATTATTTTGTGAGAAGTTTTTGAGTTAAGAAATTGTAATTGATTGTGGTAGCTTCGTTGTTAATCCAGTGACTGGATTTTGTCTATATAATTGAATTTGGATGATTTGAAGATTGGTACCCAGTGATTGAGTTTGTCTAGTGAATTGTGTGCTTTAATGTGTGTGTGGAAAATAATTTGTCTCTTTGAATATTAGATGCATGTGTAAGTCATCAACTAGAAGCATTGATCTGGTGATTGGACTTGATTTTGCATAGGTAATTAAACAAGTTGTCTTATTGTTCATCATATTGTAGAAGTATTTGCCAACTTGATATCTAATTTAGTAATTGGATTTGTTTATTACACTATTTTGACAAATTGATTGGATGTGTAGATCTAGTGATTGGATCCTATTGTTTTGTAGTTGTCAAATTGTTTATCGTGTATGCACCAATAAATTGTGTATGTAGATTGAAATCCAATGATTAGAATTGACTATTTCATAGTTTGTCAATTTGTCTATTGCATTGAAGGTTGTGACCATAGAATTAGAAGCTTTACATGTATATGAGTAAACAATTTTATGATGGATTATGTGTTGTGGCAAGTTGGACAAATTGATGTGATCTTTGGGCTGAATTTGGAACTCAATTGTCCAAACCAGCCCTTTTTTTTTGCTTTTTGAGAAAGTGCCAACATGGCGATCATTTAAAATTTGGTGAAGCATTGTATTTCTACATTCATCCAACTTTTGCACTAAAAAATACTTTATAGTTATATTCATACACTTTATCATCTAAATTTGGCGATTTCATCCACGGTTTTCATAAAAATGGTAAATTTCTGGCAAAAAAGGTTACTTTTTTCAATACTTTTCTGGCAAAAAAAAATGTTTTTTTTTGGAATGGTGCTTTCTGGCACCATATCGCCCAAAAAAAAAGGGTTGGTCCAAACAAAGAGGCCGTTACTTTTGATCCAGGGAGTTATTTTACACTTAATCTTTGTAAAAGAAAACAATTTGTATTTAAATACTCTTATATTTGTAACAAATTATCGGCTCATAAATATTGTGACATTTATATGTATTTTTCATTTCAATCTAAAACACATGTGACTTTAGCCACAATACGTTAAACTATTTGACCATTCCCCTAGATTTGAACCCCTATACTATAATCCTGGATTTTATAGGATTTAGACAAAACTTAGACTACACCTATAGAAACTTATGAAAATACAAAATATTTGTTAAAAAAAAAATCTAAGCACCAATATTGAACTATCGCAACCCTATACCCCATCGTCCCCAATGAAAGATTATAGAACTATATTTGTTAAGAAAAAAAATCTAAAAATCAATGTACTAATGTTGTAGGAGATCAAAGTCAACAAACACTAAAATCTATAAACATTTTAGATGGTTCAAAAAAAGAAACTTTGTATGTTTAGCTCCCAAAGTTCTTTGACTATATTTTCACCAAATGAGGCTCCAAAACTACTACTTTTAGTATAAGATCCAAATATTGAAGGAAAAAAACACATTTTTAGACACTTTTGATTGTAGAATCTTATAGTTTGTTGGCTTGAGAAGATGTGGAATAAATTTTAGAAATTTTCACTACATGAATTGCCATATATTAGTGTTTGAACTAACAAAGATTTTTTTTGGGCCTTGTGAAAAATAGGGTGGTAGGACTTTGCAAGGTCACATTTGTACCAAAAAATGTCCAAGTCACTAGTGCTTCTTTGAATTCATTCTTCAAAGAAAGTAGGATCTTTGTTAATGCAACATTGATTTGTATTAATTTGTGACAAGCTGAGGTTTAGGGTTTTTTTGCTATGTAAGAAGTCCCCAAATTTAATGATTTAGAGCTGAAACCTTCATCATTTACTTTCATGGTAGTAAAGCATCTATCTACCAAAAGAAGTTTTAAAATACATTATTCAATATCCTCCACATGAGTACAAACAACAGTCTCATTGCATGCAATTTTTAACATTGAAGATGGTTTTCAAAGCATTTTTTTGGTGAAATCTCATCATCATCAAGTCTCTCCAAATGAACAATCTTTATTAAAAAAATTCTATTTTATTAAAATTACAATGATTATAACTATTTTTCTATGATTTTGGACTTTTCTAGTTCACCTACTCAGAGAAATTTTTTATTCTTTTCCTTCCTTGGGTGCCTTCTTCTTAAAGGTGTATACATGAAAAATATTCTTCACCTTTTAAAAAAATTGTCTTTCTAATTTTAAAATGTTTCCAAAGAAAAAAATTAGTACTGTAAAAAATGCTATGCTTTTTGGCCCCCTTTCTTACAATGACCCCTTTTCACTCTATATTGTTTTGATGTTTTTTCTATTCAAGTTAGGTAAAGGGATCCATCAACGACCCTAGCGTGTGAGCCTGTGAGCTGTGAGCGTGGAGCCTGTGAGCGGGAAGCCTCGAAACCAGATATTTTCAAATTTTCTGGGTAAAATGACTACTTTTCAATTTTTTTTTCCAAAATTTCTAATTTTTTCCATTTATTCTTAAATTTAAGACCTATAACCGTGTGACCTATTACCGCGCCACCAATGACCGTGACCTATGATCGTGTCACCTATGAAAATGATTTCAATGAAATTTTAGTTCTTTTCGTTTAAAGTTTCATTTAATGAAGACTGAGGCCTTCAAATTTTATGATACATATTTTAGGACTTAGTTTCTCCACACCTTAAAAAATGTCAAACACTTGTATTGAAGCTATATCCTAGTCAAACTATAAGAATAAATAAGAAGTTAATTTTGTCCTTTTTAGTCTCATTATTGCCCCTACGTCATCATTTTTCAAATTTAAGTACCGTACCTGTACTGTTGTATACGTGATTTGCCTACACATGCTTTAGTTGGTATTTTCAACAAAATGTCAAAGAACCGAGGGGAATATAATTCTCCACATGATGACGGAGAAAGGCTATTCCCCCAAACAGTCCTTTGCCATGTATGACCATCGAACAAGACACCTCTTATAGTAGCGCGTTGTAGAATGACAATTGTTATGGGACATATGAATATGAACCCTGGAATTTGAGTCTTGTCACTCTTCCTCATTTTCAGGGTTCATAAACACTCTATGTTCACGTATAAGCATAGTTGCATCAACACTTTCTAATACTTCTGTAATATGAGGAAATTAACTTCAAACAACAATCATAATATATATTTATAAATGCAATTGAAGTAGACAAACATATCTAGCCATGCCTATTTTGGAATTGCAATAATTTCTGCTCGAACTAGAAGTAGCTTCAATTCATTGAAGCCATAATTTAGTGCATGAATGAATTTGTCTTCGTGGACATCCACCTTGCAAAAGTACTTGTATAAATAGTACAAGTGCTTGCAGTTCACGTACTGTTGTCAACCACCAATAGCTGAAACAACCATATCCACGAAGTCTAGACATGTACACATTGGAAACATTCCTATTGTAACTTGATATGCGTTCTTGTTAGAATTTGACCCTGTCTCAAGTACTACAATTGCACCAAGTCCTGGAGAAGGGAGCAAAGTAACCTCCAGAATTTGTCCTTTGACATTGCCTGCAATTTCCCACTTATTCCGTTGCTCGGTAGTAGGTGCATTTGCAATCCTTCAAATGGCATGATTATTCCTCACTGTTGGATAAGTGTCTAGGTTTTTTGGTGGAGGTTGGTCATACACAATAGTACTAAAAATCTTTGACATGTTGAACAATCGACGTGGTGACAATATTGGTCGTGCTTGTAGGCGAAATCCAACATGTTGCAACAACAATGTCTCTTCACGATTGAGGTTTGTTCTAGTGAGAATAGGCCAAATCTCTGGTATCTCTGGCCAATCAATAACCCACTTCCGTTTGGAACCCTTGACACAACGTTCAATGTCATCCTAGCAAAACCAGAAGTCAACTACCACTTCCCGCTTACTTCCGTATTCTTCTTTTCTTCCATGGTAGGTTGGCGCTGGAATTCCTTTCTTTCCCCTTGAAATTTTTGTTGTGCACTTGATGTTACTAGTCTTGTGTTGAGCTTGATATCTTGCATTGGATTTGTGGCTGATTCTTGCAATATGCCATTTGGATGTGTCGCAATCACTCTCAAATGCAACTGGAACATGTTGAGAAGTATTTCCCTCCAACTCTTTACCTTTGTCATGCGAAGAAGGTGACAAAGCTGTTGTAGACCTTGTTCTAACACAGGGTTGAGAGAAATTGATTTTGTCCGGTCTATGTGAATCACCTGAATCACCAATGGGCAGATCTAACTTTCTCTTCATGCTCCCAAATATTTCTTCTCCTTCTAAATGTGGTATTCTAGTTCCCACACCTTCTGACCCAGGCAAAGCATTCAAAGCATCTGTAATTTTCTTGGGATCCCCACTCCTCCTAGCAACTCTTAGCTTCAACTCTTCTTTTGATGGTCCTGATCCTGATGCATGTCCTTTCAAGTATGCTCTGTAATTTGTCATTTGCATCCACGCACGGATACTATCATCACATGTTGCATCAAATAAGTTGTTCCCTCGATTTCCCGACATTTGCAGCTACTTGTTAAGTACCGTTTCAGAAAGGTTACACGATGGTAAATCCAACATCTCCTCCAAACTCAATTTCTAGTAAATCCAGACAACTCAAAAGAAGTTAGTCTTATACACTACAAAAAAAACAAGCTTCTTAGTTAATATCTACCTGTACCCATTCAATATACATTCTAACAATGTGTACAACTGGCAATGTCTTCATCAATAAGCAAGGTATGTGAAAATCCAAGTAATGATGAATATATCATTAATCCACATTTGTAGTCTCAGATTAGGTCTCCATTTCAAATTTTTCATTCTATCAATACACTCAATTTTTTTCAAAACCAAAATTAGGGGGATCCACCTAACACTACAAATATGTCCGTCGTATCCGAGTGATGTAATTACAGTGTTACTGGGACCCCTTCTTTTTCATACATGAAAAGAAAAAATTAGAAAAATTCAAACATGATTCCAAAATCTAAGGATGTCTTCACTTCAACTTTGTTGACATCATACTTTCTAGTCAAGTTTGTCACAGTACTCTGCATTTTTTTCCCAAAATACACATTTTTTGTTGACATCTGCACTCCTGTCTCGAGAATTCTCGTACCTGCAAGAATTGGATGCACCTTGAGATCTCATGCATGCACCGAGTTGGTGTGTATTCTTTTGTTGATCAGAACTAGAGTCCTGTTTGATTCATGTATGAAGCCTTTGCGAGGAGATCTTGTTACCCGAGTGATTCAGCTTTCTGTCATGTCGAAACTGTAGCGTCTGGGATCGATGCGGATTGGAGTCTGAATTTTTAAATCTCAGCCGTTGGATCATAAAATCGTGGGGTCCCTGAGATTGTGGCCTAGTGACCATCGGATCCGACGGTCAACCAACTGCAATCTCAAGGACCCCACGATTTTAAGATCCAACGGCTAAGAATTGGAAATTTAAAGAAAAAAAGGATTTCCTGAATGGACTTTGAAATTCTTGTTTGCTATGTTTTTTAATATTTTTATTATTGGAATTTTGTTTATGATGGAGATCTTAGAATTATTTTATGTAATATCATATCCAATCTTCAATAGAATTTAATATTAATTTTTAATTTTTTTAAATCATTTATTCACTAGGATTATTTTCTCAATTGGATGGCTAAACATTTGCAAATATCTATATTTTCTAATTTCAAAATTTTATGAATTCGATTAAAGTCTTTAGTCTCAAAAGAATATGAGTTCAAAAAAGCTTAGTTATTGATTAAAGTTACTAATTTGTTGTTGACTATTATCCAGAGAATATGAAGATTTAGCTTCTTCTGGCAAACTAGGAGTTTAATGTTTATTGAAATTCATACTTACCTTTACTTCACTCACATGTGAATTTCAGGGTTTTTTTAGTTGTTTCATAAATTTTTTATTGTATTTGTAATTTTATGAATGTGCTCTTTATATTGAAATTGAATTAATAAATGATTTTAATGATTTTCAATAGATATTAATCCAAATATCCAATGTCACCTCTAATGGAAATTGGAATATTATACTAGTCTAAAGAGGGTTTTTTTTTCGTTGACGTCAAACTAAGGTTAAGGTCAAAGGGCACATAGAGTATGTGTAGTTTGTTGAAGTTGGATTGCTGTCACTTTAAAATATATCTAAGAATTACATTCAATTCCCAACATCTTCATCTTTCAATAATGACCTACTAATTCTATTACTTGTTTACTTGAATGTGGTCTATTTTTCAACAAAGACGCGAAGGAGGGGTATCTTCACCTACAGCATCTCTTCCAAGTGTTTTGGTGACTCATGAAGCGGGTCCTTCCCAGGAACCTACTTCTGAGATTCCAGATGTTCATGTTCCAAATGATTCTCAAGAGGAAGACAAAGCTCCAAAGAAAGACTTGGTAAGTTTTGATGATGTCATGGAGGCAACGGAGAGAGCGGTAGACGCATTTGAGAGTTCAGTGATGAGTCGAGTGAGTGACATCAAGTCTCACCGTCATAGACACTTTGTGAGGCTTGTGGAGATTCAGTTTGAGAGAAGAAGTTTCATGTTTCCGGAGAGCTCTGAGACAGAGTATAGCTCAGAGGCTGAAACCTTTATCACAGTGGACGGTCCATCACTGCAGGAGTTTTGTATATGTGCTTGTAGCGGTCCTATAGGTCTACAAGAGCCAGTATTCATTCACTTTCAGAGCTTTGACTCAGAGGAGGATATAGAGATAGACTAAGTGCACTTGGATTTCTTATATGTGTATGCATACATTGTATTAAAACCTTTCGAAATATTATTTATTACTATATCTCATTCAACTTGTGGATTTAGTGAATAGAGGTATTTGTTTTGTCTTGAATTGATTTAGATTTTCACTCCACATATTTCTGTTTCTAGACCTTGATTTCATTTTTCATTTTGCAGATGGATGTGTCTCCAGTTAACCTTTCTCTTGAGGACATCATTCTTGAGACTCCAAACATTGAAGAGACAATTCAACAAGAGATTTCAACAGTACTTGGAGGGGGACAAATGGACCAAGATGTGCTATATGACTTCATAGAAGAAGAGGGCAAGGACTTATTGGAGGATGATTTGCGGCAGTTTTAGAAGGGGGATTTGGTGAACACTATATCAAGCCTTAGGATGAAGCCGGATCACTTATTTCGGCTTGAAATACCTCTATGTCGAATGGTGGCAATGCCAATGGTGAGACCTACCCTTTTATATGATCTGGATATGCTCGAGCACGAGTTTGCAGTAGATTATCGTGACGGTGCAGCAGTTTTTTATGTGATCACTACAAATGAAGCTGGGGAGAGCTCGGAGTTTATAGAAGAAGAGATGGAAAAGTGGGATCCTCTTTGAAAGGAGAAGAACAACACATTTATTGCCCATATGGAGTCCCATCCTGAGTTGAGGTTCTTGAAGAACCTCAAGTTCTATGTCTGTGATGGAAACCACTGTCTCATCTCATGGATGAATTATATATCTAGGAGGCACTCCAAAGATAGAAAATGGCACTGGTGTATGGATTCCATTGTCTTGGAGACCAAGGGCAGAATTGAGCTTGTCATGCACGTCATGCATGACATTAACAAGTATGCAATTTCTTCACCTCTTATTTCTATGTTTTGAATTCATAATTTCTTAGAAATGTCAGAATTTGGATTCCTTGTGTACCCAATTTTGAAAGATGTGTCTTGTATAACAGATCCACAGCAGATTCACATGTGAAGACCAATCTAGTGCACCAGATATATCAGGTTCAGAAGTATGGTTTGTTACCTATTGAGCGGTTCAATCAGATGTTGAGGCCATCAGAGTTGAAGCGGTGTGGATTACCGAAAACAAAGAAGACGTGGTATTCTATGCCACAGGAAGTCTTCACATCCCTTGTTTTCCGGGTAAGAAAATTTCTGTACTCTTTCTTTGTTTATATTATTGTCTTATGTTTTCAGATGTTTTTTTTCTATACTAATTTCAAGTCATTTGTAAACCTGACTTTTTCAGCAAGAAATTTCTCAAGCTGCTGACGCAGCTACTTACAAGTACAATGAGGTCACAATCGAAGATAAAAACACTACACTAGGTCTTGCAGAGGCAATGAGAGCAGGGGCAAAAGAAAGGACTAGGAAGTTGAATGTGAAGATGTCCAAATTGTTATCAGTGGCAAATCCAGCAAATCAGGCTGGATTTTTGGAAGAAGTAAGTGATTTATGTATTTCAAAATATATTGAACAACCTCACTTGAAAATTCAATACATATCTAATTTTTTATTTCTTCTGGTGTAGGTAGAGAAGTATTGGAGTACAAATGAGATTCTAGAGATGACCTTGGAAAAGTTGCAGATGATAGCAACTTGCAATACTACTCCAGCTCACAAAATCAAGTTTTTGAAGTGGTGGAATTCTTCCATCCCTTCACGTGAAATAAGGCGTTTTCCACCGAAATCAGTGTCTGAAATACTACTTGGTCCATTTCTGAATCGATGTGTCTGGTATGCTGGGGTAAGCACTCTTTATCATCACATTGTGAATTCTATACATTCCTATTTAAACATTACATTTATAAGAATGATTCTATTCTAAAATTGAGACTCGATTGTCACCTTGAAATGGATTTCTATTTGTTCAATGGTTATTTCAAATTGAGGATGTAGCACTGGAATACTTTGAGGCGGTTGTAAGACAGGACAAACATTTCTATCAACATGAACCTTCCCTCAAAGCCAGAGACGTTATTGGACTATCTGGAAGGATGGAGAACGAAGATTTGGGATCAAGGTTTCTTGGCGCAGTTGAGAGGAGCGAACTACTTCAAAAAAAACGACAACTTCTATACTTTTGAGGGGGTCAATCATGTTGTGTGAAGGGTTTTGTTTCGGTGAGTTTTGCAGTATAATTTCTTGTCTTTATGAATACATATTGCAAAACTTACTTATGTCACTAGTTTTTGGATGACTTGAATAAATTTCTGGATGACCTGAAAAAAAAAATTTCATGAAAGTTCAAAATGTTGGGGGTCCCCTGAATGCCTCTTAGACATCTGTCGGATCCGACGGATGTCCAAGAGGTACCTTCGGGACCCCCTACTTTTCTTCACTTGAACCGTATTGATTACTTTTTCAATGAAATATCAAAATTCTTTTTTGGTGTTTGTGGACATTGACAACTCCCTTTGTCCATGTATATTATAGATTGATTATTTTTTATCCTCTAAATTCTCTTCCGAACCTTGTGTTTGCTCCTGGCAGATACTTCAAGTATGAGCTAGAAGCAAAAGGCGCAATTCAAACAACAGACCTTCCCCCATTTCTGTCTGGATTTCTTGACCGCAATTCAACGGATTGCATATTCACGGCAAATCAAATTTGCACATTCACCACAGCTCATCTAAGTGGTGGAGGATGGTACCTTGATTGCCCTATTTCGTACACGCATCCGTCTGAGGTAGAGCTGCAGAATTCATTGGAGGGAATTGGTGCCGTGAACACGGAGGTTGATGAATTTGTTGGCCTCACTGCAAAGGAGAAGCAAAAGGCCATTGCAAAGAGGGACACAAATGACAAAAGGAAAGTTGCTCACATTCAGCTCGCTTTGGAGAACAAAGAAAAGAAAGAAGCTAAGCGTCTTACTAAGTTAGAAGAGAGGGAGAAGGAAAAAGAGAAGGAGAAGGAGGATAAGGACAAGGCAAAAGGGAAGAAAATTAAAGATGGCAGTGGCGCTCCAGCCTCATCAACATTGGATGAAGGCTCTCAAATGCAAGGTGCTTCTCAGGGCGGGATGAAGAGGAAGGCTGTATTTCCAGACTTCACGGAAGAGGTAATCACTCAAAGGACACAAGTGATTGCCCTTGGAGATGATGACGATGTCAACTCCGAGGAATTACTGTTGAATGTCTCGATTGGTGAAGTAGTAGACAACGAAAGGGTTCGGGGACCGAATTGTTACATTGAGGTCTTGAACTTCTTGCGGAAGGTAATTTTCTTACAATCATTTTATTGTGCATTTCAATTGGACAAATGAATGAGTATTTGTTTGTACTTGTATTCATAAAGTCCTCACATATTGAAGAAGTACACTTGCAAATGGTGGTAGGGAAAGCAAGGGTTTATGATGGAGTGGTCAATCGGCATCCGGGATTTGATCTCATGATATTTGACTGCCAGGAGAACTTGTCGGTGCCAGACATAGGGGGCTCCAAGCACATTCCTTATTAGAACGCAGATAAGGAATACTTTACCATCTACCAAGCTCTTGAGTTTGCACAGAAACATTTGCAGGACAACAGCTGCATTATTGTGTTCCATTCTTGGGGCCAAGACTCCTTAGAAACCATTGCAGGACTTCTTCAGGAGTACCCAAACATCAAGAAGAAGAAGGACTGGATGGGCATGAATTGGATGCATTTTACATTGGCAATTCACCCAGAGCAAACGGTAATACTTCATCATTTGTTTTAAATGGTTTTTTGAATTGAATTTGTTATATTGATTGTTACTTGTTCTCATGTGGGTTCTGTTTGTGCTTGTAGATATTGAAATTTGGCATCACTCTCTTAGTGAAACATCTAGGAGACAAAGGGAAATCGAATTTTGAATTCAGGTGCTCTCAAACCATGCTGAAGGCGAAGGTTGACCTTTGCCGCGATGACCTGCTTATGAATTACACCATGGAGGACACCATGTTGATGAATGACATGGATCGAATACCATGGCACGGAACTCGAGAGAAGGACGCTCGATTCATTCAGTTCATCATTGAAGGAACCACTGATGAAGGAGATATAGTACTTGATTGCACTGCATCTACAAGTGAGTTTTGATTTCTTGAATGTCTTTAAAATTTCTCCATTTTATGTAATCAACAATTATACAAATCATTCACTTTTTGGTTTGTGGCAGGTGCATCTATTACTATGTGTCGTGCAACAGGGCAGCATATTGTTGCGTTGGAATAAGACAAGAGGATTTTCCAGCGCATTCTTTTGCCAATGAAGAAGGTTGATGCTCCAGTAACCACGGTTCCAAATTTGGATGCGACAACTGTGGTTTTATTGCAAGACCAAGTTGCTGTTGTAATTGTGCCTCGCAAATTCATTCGGCGCCCTAAAGCTAGTAAGTAAGTTTTTCAATTTAAGGCTTTTTAGTTTTCATTGTACTTGAAATGTTTCATGGATTTAACAATGCATTTGTGCATGTGTAGCAATGATGGAGTGATCGTGGAGGACAAAGTGAAGAAGAGACGAAGACTCATCTTGAGCCCTGAGAAGCCATTCGATCTTCCAATCTATGCAGAGCAACTGGCATTAGCGTTTGTGGAGTTTGGTACTTCTAAGCCCAAATAACGCAAACCTTCTTACGCTCTAAATGTCTTACAATTCATAGATGGATCAGCATCTGAGCATAAAGGGGTCAAAATGAGCTATTAGGAGCCACCCACGCCACTTCCTTAGGTCCTTTTGGGAGTCCTTTTTGAAATTTTGATGAAATTATTTCTTCAAAAACTTCATCAATTTCATCAAAATTAGCTCTAAAAATCATTCAAAGTTGTTAACAATGATAAGTTCTTCCCAAAACATCATTACTTTCAATAAAAAAGTTTCTAAATCATCCATTTTAAAATTCAACAAAGGAATAAAAAGCACTAGTTACATGTGCTTTTTTGTACTTAATTAAGATGATGAGATGACATCATAAACTATGCAATGTTCGAACATGACACTATAACATTAATGATGAATGAGGCATGTTTTTTTAGAACAAATTTAAGAAAATTTGAGCTCTACAATCAATAATGGTCCCAAAAAAGCAGTGGTTATGGCTTGAGTGGCTCCTAATAGCTCGTTTTGACCCAAAGAGACATCAAAGTCTTCTAGTGAAGTAGTGATAGGGATTTTGCAACAGAGTCTACTGCAAATTAGACTTATAAGATTGACATATCTTATGAGTTAGCTTGGTATGTTTGGATTTTCAATATGATTGGATTTGAGTGCTTTATGGCTATATATTGTTTGTTTTTATGGCTATATGTTTTTTTCTCTTACAGCTACATATGGTTTGTTTTTATGGCTAAATATTATTTGCTTTATTCCACCTTCAATCTTGTTTTCCAACCCCATAACTTGAACTACATAACATGAATTACACTTTCAATCCTACAAGAAGAATATAATTACTGTAGTTGTTCTTTACAACTGTACTTAACCCCAAACAAATTATTAAAAAAAAAATGGAAGCATAGTGTAAGTTAAAAAAAAGTGATTGTCAAATGAAATTCACCTTCAACGAAGTATGCCACTATGCCTACTAGGGGTTTGGGGTCGGAACCCTGAAGCCTTTCACATAGAAATTTTCATCCCCGAAACTTTATGGATTCATTTATTAATGAAATTGAATCATGTAGAAAACATTACAAGGCCTTACCCTAAATGTGTTTCTTAAAGTGAAGTGCAATAAATACTGACGTCTAAATAGGTCTCCATATATAAAATTGGGAAGTGCAATATATAGTGACCTACAAATAGTTCTTCATGATAAAAAAAGTGAAGTGAAAAAAGTAGTCACCTCTCAATACTTGTATATAAGTAAAATGGGAAGTAGAATGAATAGTGACCTCTAATTAGGTCTCTATGAAAAAGAATGGGAAGAGGAATAAATTGTCCACTCCAAATATGTCTACATGAAATAAATGGGAAGTAGAATAAATAGTCACCTCTAATTAGATCTCCTTAAAAAAAAGGGAAGTGGAATAAATAGTCAACTGTAATTAGGTCTTCATAAAAGAAAATGGGAAGTAGAATAAATAGTCACCTCTAATTAGGTCTTCATAAAAAAAATGGGAAGTGGAACACTAAACCCTAAACCCCCAAATAAGATTACATGAAATAAGAAGAGAAGTAGAATAGATCGTGACCTCCTAATACGTGTCCATGAAACAAAAAAGGGAAGTGGAATAAGTAGTGACCTCCTATTAGGTCTACATGAAAAAAATGGGAAATAGAATAAATAGTCACTTCTTAATAGTTGTACATGAAAAAAATTGGGAAGTGGAATGAATAGTCACCTCCAATTAGGTCTACATGAAAAAAAATAGGAAGTAGAATATATACTTTATCTTTCTTGAAATACTATATTACTATCTATTTCCAAAATATTGAATGTGAAGAAATTAACACCACCTGCAACCAAAGGCGTTATGAATTTCATGTTGTACAATGAAGTTTTCATGCAATCAAAATTTGTAATTACTAATTCTTACCCGGAACTCAAGGTTTTAGAGGGACCCTAAAGCCTGAACCAACCATAAATACTCCAAAAACAATATACATTATTTACACCCATAGTCATAGGTACATCCACGGTTATAGGTTTTTGCCTCTTTTTTAACAAAAAAAAGTTTCTGCTCAGAGGCTCATGCTCACAGGCTCACACGCTAGCAACCCTGAGGGACCCATTACTAGTGAGTACCCCATCAACAATCAATAGGATGCTATATTTCCAACCCAGGCTCAAATAAATTTATGGCGGATTTCGTTAAAATGGTAGTATTCCAAATGCCATTTTCAAAGCGTCCGGTCTGAACTAAAAACTAACATCAAGGACTAGTATAGATTTTCAAACATCTCAAATATATATAGATTTTCAAAATCTAAGACAAATTTAGATTTCAGATTGTGTAGTCTGAAACATCTTAGACGGGTATAGATTTTAGACATTTACAACACGTATAGATTTCAAAAATCTAAATATTGCAGATTTAGATTTTAGATTGCATGGTCTAAACTGTCAAAAGTATCAAACTAATGGAATGCCGCCATATTAATAAAATTCACCATATTTCTATTTTCTCCTTGGAATGCATCTTTTTGTTCTTTTTCAACTAATAAGTTACTGATACATAAGTGAACAAAAAAGTAGAAAGCAATGCATGAGCAAGAAAATAGTTTTTAAATGATAAGAATTAGAAGAATTTAGACATTGGCTATGAATACAGCACACTCTTTGCTTGCCAAAGTTTATAGTAATTTCAATTCAAGAGATCAATAAAATCACCAAATTTTTGCAATTTCCATCATTTTTGTCAATGGGTTGTTGCAAGAAATATATGGGTTTTTTTGTGTCCCTTTAGCCTTGGACATGTGGTTTTTTGGTCATAACTTTTCCATCGTATATCCATCTTATACAAAACTAGAAATGAAGGTAGTGTAGGTGGTTGTGTAGTTGAACGGGATCCTGCATCTTGAAATATAGGAGAGGGCTCTCAAACAATGCGAGCATTTTCGACCGTCTAGTAGGAGGTTGTGAAATGGATACCTGATTGTGGAAAAATGGACTCTTGATTATATCACAGCATGGTAAGATTTGGTTTATACTACTTCAATGGATGCTTTAAGAGCCACAATGGGTTCTTTCTTAACTAAGTAGATAGGTGTACTGATTTTATTCAAAATAAGAATTGATAGTCCAACTACTTTCTTACAAATGTTAAAAAATCTAAAATATTGATTGATTCAAGCATTCATTTTAGTTTTAGAAAGGGTCGCATTTAGAAACCATCTCTATTACTTTTTACATGTTGCAATGCTAGTTTTTGAACAAAACCATTTTTTTTTAAAACTAAGCATGCATGGGTTTCCAAGGCCTACTATGCTAGAAATAGGGACCTATGCTAGATTCTGTTTAAAAATTCATAAGTAATTCATAAATGCTTCAAAAACTATGAAACGACTTGTGTTCGATTCCTCGTTTATTTCTCTCTCACTGAGAGATGAGCAAAATATATTACCATTGAAAAAAATACATGATAAAGGCAAACCAGCCCTTAAATGAGCGGTTTCTGAGCCTCTTAGCTTAGTAACTGATTCTGTTACCATGAGTTCATACCCCTGTTTTGCCCTAAATCTTTCACCAAAACGGATGGGACAAACCCCATAATCCTCCCAGTTATTGCTGCAGTGCCACCGGCACATTCCATCCGTCATGGATTTGGGCTCACTTGTGTCCGCGTCGTGAGAGAGCCAGTTCAAAGGGATTGATTCCAATTCGTATGCCGGTAGCGTGATACAACGCGGAGGAATAACGCCCAATTCTTCAGATTAGGCCAAATGGGCGAGGATAGGACTTCTGCAGCCATTGCTGTTCACATGATTGAAGTCACGAGGCTCACAATGTATCAGCAGTTGATGTGATACCAGCTTGGATATGCCTGAGCTGGATTGGGGGACGGCTTGCGAACAGGTTGAGCGATGTCCAGGCTAGGCACAAACGTGATCCAGGACACAGGCATCTCCAATTCTTCTTCGTGTTTTCATTTCAAATCCTGTCTTCTGTGCATTGGATTGCATCCTTCGGGAGCCTCCCGCCGGGACAATCGTCGCGAGCTCCGGAGCCTTTCTCGTGACATGTTTTCCGGAAGACATTGCTCCTGTATGTCAGTGCCATGTCTACGGTTTTTCTGTAGGTCGCGGCGATTTGTTGGTGACCAGCCATCGTGCAGTCCCGAGTTCATGACCATAGTGTCGGGATAGCGTTTCCCTTGCAAGAAATTGCTGATGTCAACCTTAAACCCTCAACCTAATCAGTTCTTGTTTGGACAGAGAGCACTGAGAAGAACGTGAGCGAGCGTGATATCCACGAAGTAGAAATGCGGGCGATCCTTGTTCGGGGGCCTGCCGTAGTGTCCGCCATCGCTGTAGTTGTTGTCGGAATGGAATGCGAAACTCATATCAAACGCTTCCACCAACTTCACCATCGAAAACGCCTTCTGCACTTGCTCCGTAACGATCCTATTGAACACTTCCATGTTTTGCGCATTCGATTGCATCCTCGGAGATCCCCCGCCGGAACAATCGTCGTCCTGTACGCTAGCTCCGGAGCCTTTGTCAAATTTCGGAAGATATTGCTCCGATCTTGAAGCGCCATGTCCACAATTTTTGTGTAAGTCGCAACGTTTCGCTCATACCAATCATGCATCACGCAATCCCGAGTTCTTGATCACGGCACCGGGGTAAAGATTGCCGGAGAAGAAATCTGTGATATAATTGCGGTGGTGTGAATCTTCTAACCTCGCGAGGTCGATGCCATTGGCGTCAATCATGGGATGGCCGTCGTACGTAGTGGCTTGAGATCCGAAGCTGTTAATCGAGGTTTGCTGGATTGCGGAACCAGTTTTGATAGTTGTGGTCGATGGCGAAGTGGAGCAAGTCTCGATCTGGAGGGGGAGTGATTTGGAGGATGAACGTTAAGTGGTCGCGCGCGGGTGGTGTCTCGGTGGTTGGAGTCGCCCCAGAATAAGAGCCAGCGTCCGGCTCGGCATTTCCAAGCTTCCTGCGGCTGGAAAATGTAGAACGTGCATTGTGTGGAATAGGACCAGCCGAGGCTCCCTAGAGTTTCGACGTTGCCGGAGCACCTACAGGGTTTTTTGCAGGGGATTTTTTGAGAGAAAGAATGCGGATTTCATCCTTAACTTCGCCGTACGTTTGGAAGAGTATTCCAGGGGGCGAGACCACGGTTCTGACCACTCGTGGCGTTCAAAATGGATAGATTCGCACCGCTTTAGGGTTTGCATGTTGTCAAATGGCTCATACGTGGGAAAATTATTAGCGACGGTAGAATTTGTCACAAATTTGATGCGGAGGGAAGGGTGAGATTCTTGGCACTCCGCTTCTCGCCGTAATCCAGGTTGTGACAGGCGTCGTAGAGAAGGAAGGCAGAGAAGTTGTAGTTGCCGGCGTAAATTTCGGGAATCATGAATTGCGCTACGTAAGTGCCGTTCTGCAGATCCTGACTTGATGGACGTGGCTTCCATAATGGGTTCGACAGGTCGAGCGCATTAATCGGCGCTCCCGTGTTTCGTGTAAGATTACATTTGCGCCTTTTTGTGGAGTGACGACATCGACATTTTCTGGGATTTCGATCACCCTCGTGCCGATTGTGTGATGATCGTAACAGAGTCCTTTACCGTTTCGCTCCATCTCTTCCATGATCTTGCCCATGATCGATGTTGTGAAAGGGTTGCGATGAATATTCAGTGGAACTGCTGAGCATTTGAGGCAACCATGCATTCGGTACTCCCACTGCCGCCACGTGATGATTGAATCGAGAAGAGAACTATCGTCATCGCCAGCATTAAGGAGCCTGCAATCGCAAATGGTTCCGTCACACTGCCATGCTCCTGCAGGCTTCATGGCTCAATTTTACAGGCGTGGGTGATACTGGTGGAATGTAGAGGAATCGATCCACCGAATTGCTGGTTGAAGACCTACGTACAGCTTGCATCCCCTTCTTTGGAAATCTCATTTGCTCGGGTCACATAACTTCGAACAGGGGATGAGAGATGCATCATCGATCTCCGATTCTCCTTCTGGCATGCTATAGAAATGCGTGGTCTCGTGATGAATGGTCGCATTTCCGTTACTTACCTAGAAATTTCAACTGCCAAAGACGGCTCTGAGGAACAAAAAGGCATTGTTACGGAGCAGAATCAATGTTCCTTCGGAGGATTGAAATACTGTCAGCTCCAGGCCGTGCATGCATCGTCTTTCTTGACAGGAAGAGCAATCTCGTTGAATGTGCAAGTCTTACTCATCAAGGTGAGGGCTCGTTTCTTTTCGGTTCCGGACGCCTATTTAGGATTTTGTCTTTTTAGTAATCTTGCTGGTCAAGGTTCTTGTATGCAATGAATTTCATTCTTTGTGGGGAAACAGACATTACTCATTCAAATGCCGTTTTAGGTGACTTATGCTCCATAATTGAAGTACTATCATTTCGTGCATGTGTCCAGTATGAAAGCCAAAAAATTATAAACTAACGACGTTTTTGTGCTATCCTACGCGGAAAACGAAAGCAGGGAATCAAATACCGTATTCGCGCTTTCATTCCGTTCAGGTACCGCCCGCTCGAAGTCCAAATGAATTTACTTTTTGTATTCACATGAAGAGAGAGAATCCACTGAGGGTCGGGAAGCTAAATCCACCATTAGTCAGATTTTTTAAGCTCCACAGTGACCCCAAATTGTGTCTGAAACAGCACGAATATTCCTCCACTGAAATAATCGGTGTGCAACGAAAACCAGTGCTAATTTTGGTGTTACTGATACCGAATGTGGTTCTGTCTGTTCTCCAACACTGATGTTCAGAACAATATATGTAGCTGGAGATAATTGGCAGATATAATTCCTGATGCCCCAGATAGCCCAAATGAGGGCCAATCATGAAGTTTCCGGTTCTTCGTGACAGAACTTAATTCTTGAACCACCTGCGATTTGGATGCAACTTGCACTATACTGATTTTCCAACTACTTCCTGAAAATCTGACAAATTTGTCAAATTAGCTAATGTTCACTAATAATGTCGTTAGTTCAGATCAAGTAACTTGCAGTAAGTATTGATGCTGTGACGGTGAGGTGAAGCTAATTCCACGTCCGTTTGGTTGCCATGATCCGCAGGCCTCGATCAGACTCGCACCAGTTGGTGAAATTTCTCATCAGCAGAAGGAGCGGTTTTCAACGATCGTCCCCACCCTTATTAATCAATCGCGTTACAAAATAGAAGTTATTTTTCTTGATGCTGTTCAGAGGTTCATGCACCACCAAGAAGAATGCTATCCGCTCCGTAAGTTACCTGTGGCCGATTTCTAACACGCATGTCTACAAAGTTCAATTAAATTACAGTAGTCTCTGAAATTGATTGATTCTTCAAATTTACAGTGAAATTGGTGAGATCAACAGAGAATCCACTGATGTGGGTGTATTTGTTCAGTGAATAGTAACGACGGGAAGTCAAAAAACTTCGACAATTATGTGATGTGATCTGGAGTGGAGCTAGAGCAATAGTCACCAAGGTAACCACACCTAAAACTGTGTAAATAAGCTAGTTGCATCATTTGAATTCACCTAGGTTGCACTTATATATAGCCTCCTATTTTATTCAATGTGCCTCCTAAAATTGTCTAGGTGAATTCAGATGATGCAGCTCGTTGCAACTTCTATCAGGTTTGAACGAGTGAATGGAAAATGGGGAAGCGGCAACCCTCCACAACCCAACTGGAACGTTTAATGATGAGCCAGGTACGTCCTGTTCAGTGACCCCTTTTGAGTTCAAGGGTTGAAGCCCTACATCAATTCACTCTCTTCCAGTTCCTTCGATATTGACAACAATCGTGACCAAGCAGCTAATCTTGCGCATCGTTCAACACATATATATAGCGGGAATCCGAATCATGAATTTTCTGTTTATTTGATGTACTGTCGGGCAAACAGAGAGTTGCGTGCATTCATATGTAGAAGCCAACTAGATACTATTGATCAGGCGTGGGCATTCACGCCATGAATGACCGAACTAGCGTCTAAAGCTCAATGTGAGCCACACTCAAATACCCCGAACCAAAATAATTTCTACGCTGCGGAATGTCTTCTCTACCATGCACGATTGATCGATTCATCTGCGACTCGGCACCAATCTTCCTGTCCGATCCAGCACTCTCGAAGTGGGGACTGGTATACGGAAACTTTTGTACCTGTACAAAATGGTACACTAGAATATCCTCTACGTACACTCGCCACACTGTCCCGATGAACCCCAGGTGGTATAGTAAGATTCAACATTTCAAGAGGTTTGAGTGCACTTTCAACAGCATGCTTCCACGGAATTGAATTGGCATGCACTGCATGCGATCATAGTGGCGACTGATTAATCAGTGAATTGATCGGCCAATGATAATTGTTGATCGGGCGCTGAGCAAGTGCTGAAACTCCTTGAAATCCACAAACCCGTGGCCATCTTGATCGACACAACTGATCATTCTTCGGCAATCGATCTACAGATTACTTACTGATTGATTCAGTCCTCATACTCGAAGTCGTCTGTAGTGGAACTCCACCGGCGGACTCGAATCGCCCCAAACTTCTCTAAGTCCTGTGCGAGGTGGGGCACTGGCCAAGTCGGGTTGATTACCCGATACATATAAAATTGGAATTGGTAGAGGTGGAATTCACACAACCTGCTCAATATAACGATAGATAGTCAGACTATCGATATTACGACAAGACCACACATATGCAGTTTATCGAAGAATACTTTCAACAGCACGAAACAGCCGAAAGGGTCAAATTCTCACGTACATAGGAGGGTCGTATTCCCGCACAGGCGGAAGAACCGAGACGGTTTGGCTCGCCGTGAAGCCACAATTCATATTCCCAGCAGCACTATAATTACTTCGCACTTCGAGCACATGGGCCGCATTCTCGTCCACCCCAGGAGCATTGACAGGAAGAGAAGCGCAACTAGTGCCCCAAAGGCAACCACGTCGGCCACGGTGGATTGGAGTCTGAAGCACAATGAGGCACTGGACAATTTTCTGAGCTGCCAAGGATAACTGTGCTGTGGCCGTTTCTCCACGAAATATGCGCACCGCATCCGGATTCGGGGCGCTTCCCATATACGTCTCCAACCATGCTAATCCCTCGATGCATCTGCGGAATGTCTCCGTGGCGCTTTCGGTGTGACAGTGGCGCTGAGCAAAATCGCAGAACGCTCGGCGTGGTCGCCACCTCGGGAGCAGCTCCCTCAACAGGTAAACCACCATGGAGCCTATCGCAGTAATGGATCTGGGAATGGGCGGACTGCTGTGAAAAAGCACGATCCCTGCTTGGTTGGATGCAAACTCCGGTTGCAAATCGATAATCGTGGCCCCAAGTCTCATCACAAAAGAAAAACGTAGCCGTGGTGGCCCGGATGGGCGCCCCACTCGCTGCCTCCATGCGCATGCTGGCCGAGATCGATCCATGTTCGATGTGGGTGAAGTACCTAGGTAATCTCACGCAAATTAGCTAGTCGACTGAGCAAAAACTTTCTGTCGCATACTTACAATGATCAACAGATCCACTCGATATATAACTAGTTTCGCTCGCTGGCTGGCTGGGTGAGAGAGAAAGAGAGAAAGAGAGAGAGAGAGGCGGAATCGAGGCAAGCCCGAACGATGAAGAGGCACCCAAAAAGCCAAAAAACTGAGTGAGCATATGGTTGAGTTTACAGAACTGAGCGAGTGCATACAGGTATGATATCAAAACTTCGACAGTAAGTTCACGTTGAAGCACCTGTAACCGATCATTGTGGTTGGCAATTTCGGAGCAGATTGTGCACAGTATGAGGTGCTCAAAAATTATTCCCACGCAGAAAGATAAGAAACATGGAGATTGCCAAATTTGAAATCCCCAAATTGAAAACACTGAGAATTGGGGGAGCCAAAAAGTACTCTTGAGCAATAGCCAATGTGTGACTCTTCTGATTCCAAGCATTTGAAAAAATTGTCCTACTCACTGATAATTTGGGACATGTGTCATAACCTTATTAACTTGTCTCAACTTTGAGAAGACCAAAAGAGCACATTCCAAGCCTTGATTGGAATTAGTACACAGGTGATTGCACACAACACTTGTATACAATACATGTACTATTTTTTGTGTTTTGTAAAATTTTCATGAATTTTTCTAGAGTATGACAAATTTCAAAAATGGGCCATATTTCATGTATGGCCAATTTCGTTAAAATGGCGGTATTCCAAATGCCATTTTTCAGACCGTGCAGTCTGAACTGAAAATTGGTATCCAAGACTAGTATAGATTTTCAGACATCTATGGCATATATAGATTTTCAAAATCTATGACAAGTTTAGATTTCAAACCATGTGGTCTGAAACATCTTAGATAGGTATAGATTTCATACATCTACAACACTTATAGATTTCAAAAATCTATGACAGATGTAGATTTGAGAACGCGCAGTTTGGACTGTCAAAAGTGTCAAATTAATGGAATATCGCCATTTTAACGAAATTCGTCATATGTGCCATTTTTCAATTCAAACCGCGCAACTTGAACCTGAAAATCTTAGACAAGTGTAGATTTCAAAAAATCTAAGATACATGTAGATTTCAAAAATTTACAACAAGTTTAAATTTCAAACCGTGTGGTCTGAAAAATCTAGGATGATTGTAGATTTCAGCCATCTAAGAAAGGTACAAAACTCAAAAATCTATGACAAGTTCAAGGTTCACACTCTGCGGTAGGTCATTGCAACTTTGCAAGAAACAACATCCATTTTCTATAGTGTTTTGCAATACAATTTTTTTTTCTTTGGGAATACTATTTAATTAGAAAAATAATTTCTTAAAAATATGAAAAATATATCCAATGTATATACCTTAAAAAAGAAGGTACACTATGAAGGAAAAGCTTAAGAAAATTCTCTAAGTAGGAGAACTATAAAAGTATAAAATCTCATGAAAATGGGCATATTTACATTTTAATTTGTAAGAAGTAGGAAAATTATTTTTCTTAAGTCTAAAAAATTACCATTTGGGAAGAATTGATGGTGATGAGATTTCACCAAAAAAATAATCTTAGCAACATCAATGATGTTTAGTAATTGTGAGTATTGGGAATGTTGTTTGCACGCATGTGAAGGATATAAAATATTGTATTTTCATAATTTTCTTTGGTAGGAATATGCATTCCTACTATGCACATGCACTATGAAAATTACAACTTTAGATCATTAAATTTGGGAACTCCTAATGTAGTAAAAATCCCTAAAGCTCAGTTTGTGATGAATTATCAATAATGAATTTTAAATATGAAATGATTTTTTTTACTTTTGAAAAATAAGGGATGTAAAGACCATCAAATTAGAGAGGTCCACTAATTGTTTCATATTCTTAAATCTTTTAATTCAAAAGTTATAGTAGAAAAGAACAACGTCATTTCAATTGTGACAGAAAAAAGATGGGGAATTTCGTTAAAATGGCGGTATTCCACATGCCATTTTCACACCTTGACATCTAGGACAAGTATACATTGCTAATATCTAGGACACTTTTAGATTTCTGAAATCTATGACAAGCATAGATATTAGACCAAACAATCTAAAAAATCTAGGATTAGTATAGATTTCAGAAATCTAGGAGAGTTGTAGATTTTCAAAATCTAGTACAAGTGTAGATCCTAGGATAGAAAAAACGGTTCAGACCGTGCAGTCTAAACTGCTCAAAAGCGCCAATTTAACGAAATGGCGCCATTTTAACGAAATTTCCCATAAAGGACGAATGTTTCTTGCAATCACTTCGGTTTGAATTGTAAAAAGTGTCAAACTAATATAATATTAGTATATCACCCTTTTTTTAAAATTCACATTGAGTACTTTAAAATTAAGAAATTAATTTTTTTAAATTTAAAAAATAAGTTCAATATATACACCTTTAAGACAAAGGTATCCACCAAGAAAAATTCATTAAGAAAATTCTCTAAAAAGGAAAATTGGAAAGTGCCAAAAGCAAGTGAAAACAAATATTTCAATGTTTTAATTAGGAAAAAGTAGGAAAATGGCAAGATTAAAAAACAAACAAACTAGCCATTTGAAGAAACATCTTTAGAGATGAACATTCACCGAAGAAACCAAAAAAATAATTTCTTACATCTCCTAAAATGCAACATTAAGCTCTAGGCTCACTTTAGAGACTTCTACACCATGTAAAATTAACTATTTTTAGAAATCCTTCTTAGGGTATCTATAAGCCTACTAGAAGACCATTTCCTCTAAATTTCAGCTTTAAATTAATTTATTTGGGTATCCAATAGTACTAAAAATCCGTTAGTTGACAAATGTGATATGAAGTTGGGGGCTATTTTTAAATAGTAAATCATTTTTCAAAAATTCCAAAAAACTAAATAACATGTGTAATATTCATAAGTGCCTTTGGTATAAATTTCAAGTCATTTGGTCCAGAATGCAAAAGTCATGGCCAAAAAATAGACCAATATACAAAGTGTGACGTAAAATAATATAAGTGTTTTTTGCAATCACCCATACCCCTATTAGTTGGTAACTGGTTGTCACTGATAATTAGTGCCTCAACCTTATGTCTAAATGCTATTTTCATAAATGCATTTGTCAATAATTTGTGGTATATAGTTTCATTACTCAATAACACTAACTATTATATACATATTTAATGCATTGGTGAGGTATTGAATTTTAATTAAGCATGTTCATTTTACACATTGTCAAAATCACTATGTTGATGTTATGTTATAGTAAATCACTTGCAATCCAAACAAATGTACTATGTACAATCCTTGCAAACTAATGTGTCCTAGGGGAGGACACTTCCCGTTTTTTAATAACCTACGTGCGGCGGAATATAGGGTAGATTTAAATAATCTTAGGTAAAATTTATAAAAAATTTACATATAAAATAGGGGACATTAAAAAGGCAAAGTGTTTTAAAAATAAAATAGGGATGATAATATGGCTGATTTTTTTGCTTTATGGTAAAATAGGGGCTCTTTTAATGTTGCCAAAAAATGATTACAAGTAATTGATAGCCCCCCTAAAAATACCCCACCACCGCACGTGGGTCCCCCAAATATACAAGAAGTGTCTTCCCCGGGAATGTGTCAAATTCAAAAAGATTGTAGTAGAAAAAAAATATATTAATTCATCAATGACAATAGCAATAAGATTTTGATGAATGTGATAGTTTCTTTCTTGCTGTAGAAACACAAAATGCACCTATTTGATCAAAAACTCAACGATACTAGAGTATGAGCAGGGAGCAATGAGCGTTGAGCAACGAGCAATGAGCAATGAAACTTGAATGCTCATTGCAAAAATGTTTTCTAAAAATAGACATATTAGAGAAATAAATAGTATTATAAAATACAAAAATAATAATGACAAAAAAATTTTAATTTTAATTTTTTTTTAAATCTACAAAAAAATTATATAAAATAGTTGATAGTATAATAAAAGGTTGCATGAATGAACACCCATTCATTCATGTGTGAATGAACACCCATTCATTCATGTGTGAATGAACTTCATCCATGTCATCCATCCATCATCCATCATTCATCATTCAATTTCTAAATTGTTAAAAATTTTGCAACTCATTATAAGCTTCTTTGAAACCAAAGAGGCTCTGAACCATTTGTGCTCTTTAATATTGTCTCCCTAAAAGCCTCTTTGGAGCCAAAGGGCTCTCCTAGTATAGGCTTTTTTAGAACCTAAATAATGCTCCTCGGATTCGAGGAGCTTTTCGTTAGTGCCAAAAGGCATTTTTTAATAAGGCTTTTTGAATTCATAAAAGGCTCCTTGAATCCAAAGAGCATTTTTTGGTGCCAAGAAGGTCTTTCATTGAAACCACTTTGGAACTAAAATAAGGGTACTTCAAATCATTGAGCCCTTCATTTGTGCCAAAAAGATCATTTAGAGCATCTTTGAATCGAAGAGGCCTTAAAACCATCATTGCTTTTTAATATTGTCTTCCTACAAGCCTCCTCGGAATTCCTAAGAGCCTCCTCGGAACCCAAGGAAGGCTCCTCGGATCCGAGGAGCCTTTTTTGATACCCAAAACTTCTTGCAATGAAGGCTCCTCGGAATCCAAAGAAGGCTCCTCGGATCCGAGGAGCCTTTTTTGGTGCCCAAAACTTCTTGTAACAAAGGCTCTTTTAAACCCAAGGAAGAGTCTTCGGATCCAAGGAGTCTTTTGTTGATGCCAAAAAGTTCTTTCAATGAAGGCTCTTTACAACCCAAAGAATAATCTAAATCTATAGTTCTTAATTTTTTCATCTACATTTTTCATCTACATTCATCTAGTATTATTTTCATCCATCTAAAGTAATGAATGAAATAAGGCATTTACATCTAAAGATTTATTTTTTATAAAATTAATTTTTAAGTGTTCATTCTTAAATTTTTTTCTTAAAATTCTTAATGCTCAAATCTTCCCGCTCAATGCTCAACGCTCATTGCTCATACTTTAGCAACCCTGATCAAAAACTGAATCAATTTTCTATTGAGTACCTATCATTCAGGCGGTGGTCTTCTAAAACTAAAGGGTCAAAATAAGATCCTTCTACAATAAGGATAATAGACCTTGTAGCAACAACTACACTACAAATGGTATCATTTACATGACTAACTTCTAAACTTAAAAGATAATATAATTATTAGGAAATAAAATGCACACTTTTATAACTTGAGGTTTGTAGGACAATTATAGATGTGTAACTATGACTATGGTACTAGCAAGTAATGCAAAAATGTAAAATTCAACTGAGTTTCTAACAACCTTATTTTCAATAATCTACTATTTAAGAATAGTAGTAAGGAAATTTTTACTATTCAAATAATAAATATTTATATTATATTATATTATTTTTATATTGGATGCTACCATACTAAAATTTGTTGTATTGTTGTAATTTGAAATTCTTAAATTTTTTAGTAGTGATAGACATTAAAATAAGTACAAATAATGACATTTATAAGAACTACATACTTCTTTTGTCTCAAAATAAGATCAATTTTTATTTTGTATATACAAAAATAAAAATAGAAAAAACATCTTATTTTGAGACAAAGGGAGTATTTGTTAAGAATCAAAGGTGTTCCTTTGTGACTAGTCTCAAGAGAGTATGCAGAAAGAGGAACTCATTGAAATTACTAAAGTCAAGGAATTGTAATATGGGAAATTTCGTTAAAATGGTGCCATTTCGTTAAATTGGCGCTTTTGAGCAGTTTAGACTGCGCGGTCTGAACCGTTTTTTCTATCCTAGGATCTACACTTGTACTAGATTTTGAAAATCTACAACTCTCCTAGATTTCTGAAATCTATACCAATCCTAGATTTTTTAGATTGTTTGGTCTAATATCTATGCTTGTCATAGATTTCAGAAATCTAAAAGTGTCCTAGATATTAGCAATGTATACTTGTCCTAGATGTCAAGGTGTGAAAATGGCATGTGGAATACCGCCATTTTAACGAAATTCCCCATTAATTCAAATCAGGCAAGGTAACTTTGAACAATTTGTACTTAGATAATTGTGGATTTATGTAGCATACCATATTTGAATGAATTATTAGAAGTAGGCTATATAAAATCACAATTAAGATCTAGGATTCAAAATATTTCATAACCTTCCAATATATAAGGTAAACCTACCTTTAATAGGCACAATGAATGGTTTGACTTGTAGTAATTTGTAAAAAGATTCAGATTTTTTTTATAGAAAGATAAATGTGAGTATTAATGAGAGCAATTGAAATTTTCAGTTTTTTGATAAAGCATGAATTTTTTATGAATTTTTAAAGTGTACAATCCAATTGGTCTAGATGAGTTTGTAGACTACCCCAAAATTAACAAAAAGTGTTTCCATAATGCTCATCTAAGCCACCTAAAGTAGCCAAAACATTTATTAACATAGCTACAAGATTTTCTAACATAGCCTTGATATGAAAGATTAAAAAATAATTTTTATGATGAATTTACATGAAAAAGATGAAAGTTTTTTATGACACAATCACTAACAACCCTATGACCATCTTCCAAAGCATTGATTATGGCCACAAATCAATCTAATGTCTTTTTAATCCCAATTTTTAGAAAAAATCTATTATAGGTAGATAGAAGACTCTAACAAATAGTTCCCTAGGTGCATAACATGGAGAATTTATTTTATGGTTGAAGAGCCAAAAGTAAGGTATAATTACAATATGTTTCTAAAACCTACTCTTCAAATTCTTATCCAAGACATACAACTTCACAAAAGCCAAAGTTAGTGATTTTGGATACACTAATTTTCAATACTTTGAAAATTTATAATTTGTTCGTATGGAGGAATCTCAAGTCTCCTAGGATAGACCAATCCATTTTTGCTAGCTTCCTATAATTTCCACCATTCTATTTTTGACCCCATCTCCACCATAGAACTCATCTAAGTGGTGGTGAATAGTGATTTCCGCTTCACCCCGGGTAGATCACTTCCTACATTTTAAAAACCACTTGTCGCTTAATATAGCATGGATTTTATTGTTTCAAGGTAAAATTTATGAAAGATTTACAAATAAAGTAGGGGAATTTCAAAATCAAAGATGAATTATAAGTAAAATAGGTAGCTAAAAAATTTCAAGTATTAAATTTTTTTATATATTATTTAAGGACTAGAGATTAGAATCTTGGAAATTGTATTTAATAGGGTCAGTTTTATTTAGATCTTGTTTAGGGTTTAGGATTTAAAATTTAGGATTTTAGGGTTTAAGTTCTACGGCAATGCCTTTTATTCTTTGAGTGGTTTACTCAAAATTTATTCTTGTTTAAAACCTATAGATGACATTTTCTCATTTTTCAAAGCATTGCAATTTTTCTAAACCGTGAATCTATTGTTTCCCTCTCATGCATTGTCAAACTATGTTTTTCATGTATTGCAGAAGTTCTTGTACATTCAATTTTTGGATTTTCATATATTGTAAGTGGTAAAATTGTTATATTAGTTTATTTGATTGAATTCTATATACAAAAAAAGAGTGTGACAACAGTCTGGGGGGTGCACTATTCGGAAAGTTCATTGATCACATGAGAACAAGCCCCTATTATTCAAAGGCTATGTAGGTGATTTTTGGGTTTTTTTGGGTGGCTTAATTTACTTAAATTTCTAAAGGATGCCTATTTCATATACCCTATCTTTTAGTTTAAATATTTTTTGGTGCCTATTTTTTATGCCCTATATTCATTATAAATATAGCATAATAGAAAGTCATACAAACAATTATGATATACTTTGTATAATCCTAAATGGTATATTTGCAAACTATCAAACCTCAAAAACACAAAATTACAATATATGCAAAAACTACACTAAAAATGATATTTAGTGTTGGATGGCATTTATTGTTTTTATCCCCCTACATGATGGAATACTAAATCTCAACCTTACCAGAATTATACTAAAAATGATATTTAGTATTAGCAACTCTATTTACGAACCATGACACTAAATATCATTAACCCTACTAAAGTAAGTAATACTAAATCTCATTTCTAATACTAAAAGTACTCCATAGAAAATCTAAAATTAAAGAAGTTTGCATTTAGTATTAGAATATAATAAAAAAATAAATTTGCAAAGGAAAAGATTGAAGAGAAGGAAAATGATGGAAGGAGTAGAAAATGTTGAAAATATTTATAATGAAGGAAGTCTTTGAACATCAAATAAGGAAAAAAAATGAATATATAGATATAAAAAAAATCCAAATTTCATACTTGGACTGGAACTTGTTGGCCTTGGAAGTATGGTTGATGCTTGGCTATAATTTCCTATAGATGTGGAAAGAGTTGATTAACACTCCAAGTGCCATCAACACCCAAAGCCAAACCTGATCTAATCATAGCTTTTCTAGAATATGACATATTATCACAATCTACCTCTCTATTCACATCTTCAACGCTATCTGTAGCCAATTGTAAGAAAAATCTTTTTCGTAGATTTGTAAGTTTTTCTGACCATTGTCCATCAGCTCGAGGGGTATTTTGCCAAGCATTGGCTGCAATGAGTTTAGCCTTCTTTGCTTCCCATCTCCTAGTCCAACGGACGGTTGTGAAGAACTAGAGGAAAGAGTTTCTTACAATCCATGTTCAAGCATTGGTATCGAGGTTGGTCAGGCTTATTGTTGTTGAAATACTTAAATTTGCAATTGTCAATTGACTTGCAGAACAAGCAAATTTTTTCCATGATGACATACTCTTCGGGCTCAACAGCACATGGATTTCTGGGAATTTGCCTTGCATTGGAAGTTTCCCCTCCTTCTGATGTCGACGGTTTTGAAAACTCGTTCTTCTTTTTCATCTTGATGACCAATTTGATCTTCTAAATGCTTGCTGATTTTACAAGTAATTTCACAGTTTGGCAAAGACTCACAATATAGGGTGTATAAAACAGGGACTGCCACAAAGAACATAAGCATCTAATTTAGAGTAAATATATATATTTAGAGTAAATATGTATATTTAAAAAAACTAATAATACATCAATTTCCTCTCTATATATACTATCAAAGTGAAAAGAAGAAGCTAGAAGCAACGTAAAAGCCAAAATTGTCGGACTCCAAAGTAAAAACAAAAAAAAAGTAAAAGTAGAAGCAAAAACAACTAATAAAAGTAAAAAAATGTTGCATTTAATATGAAATATGAAGATCACTGAAGAAAGGAAGCATTGTATTCAACAAAGACTAAACCGTAGTACTTGTGGGAATATTAAGTTATTGAAATATTAGTCCAAGAGACAACAACTTGTGACGATCAAGGCCGTCAGGTATGGCATACAAAACCTCCAATAAATCTGCAGGTAGTGAGGCTCTAATAGTGAGTAATTGATGTCTCGTCTTTGGATCTTCACAAATAAATGTGGTTGGGCTCATCCATGTGGAGCAATCTGCTGCACAAAAAAATGTGGCTAAATTTAGCAAAACTTCAACCCAACAAAAGATTTTCATGACAAAAAAATGGAAATACTAGTATTAAACCTGATTAATTTGCAGTACTTTTAGCAACTTGAACTAAATATGAAAAAATCACATCACTACCTGTATCCACCTCTAGCTCTGAATCTGAGGCTGAGCTGTAGTACTGGTGGTCTATAGTATTATGGTCAATGGCTGAGGCCGAGGTCCAAACTTCTTTAGACAGATGAAGTGGGTGAGGAAATGTGAGGCGAGCAACATGGAGAAATATTCGACCTGAGCGCATTTTGTAATTTTCCCTAAAAAATCGGTTAGTTCCCCCTTTCCCGTGTTGCACATCTCTAACAACCTGCACAACAGTGGTTACAATTAGCTCAAGTTGTAGAAAACACTACAAAATGCGCTAAAATAATTCAAATTTTTTAACATTATGGGAAATTTCGTTAAAATGGCGCCATTTCATTAAATTGGCGCTTTCGAGCAGTTTAGACTACGCGGTCTGAACCGTTTTTTCTATCCTAGGATCTACACCTGTACTAGATTTTGAAAATCTACAACTCTCCTAGATTTCTGAAATCTATACCAATCCTAAATTTTTAGATTGTTTGGTCTAATATCTATGCTTGTCATAGATTTTAGAAATCTAAAAGTGTCCTAGATATTAGCAATGTATACTTGTCCTAGATGTCAAGGTGTAAAAATGGCATGTGGAATACCGCCATTTTAACGAAATTCCCCATCATTGTTGTTCACACTTTTTGTATTTAAATCCCACGTTTTGGTAGAAGCTCACGTTTTACATTAAGAACCCACGTTTTACAATAAGCCACATTTGTGACCACTGCTGCACAGCATTACAAAATTGTGAAGTAGAGGATACCAAAATTGTTAGGGACTTTGATCCTTCCTTCTTTTGTTTGAGCCCTGTTACGTACCAACAGGAACTCATCTCATCTTAAAGAACACTATGTTAGCCTTCAATTAGCAAGTCAGGTGGAGGAAAGCATGACTTCGCCAAATGTTTATGGCCACTCAGCTTGAATGCAAATGGGTTGTGTAGTGTCTTGGAGTTTATAGCAGAAGAAATTTGTTGTGGGAGAGGTTTAGAATTGTACATGATGAGCACGATGGTTGAGATGCTTGCGTATCAGATGCCAACGTCCTGTCTTTATTATCACTTGATTCACCCCAATATGACAGTTCCATATAGATATAAGCAGTAAACTTGAAGGAAGAACAAGTGACAAATCGCAAGTGTATCTGCCCTAAATAGTTATGTATCTATCTCTATTTTATATGATCTTCAGTATGATCCTCTATACGATTGTCACTAATTGAATAATTCAAACACAATATTTGAAAATTTTAAAACTACACTGTTCCCAAAACATTCATCCTTTGGAATGATGGGCCCCAAAGTGCAACAACACGCCTCATTTTCATGAAGCACCAGAACTTAATCGATGTTTGAACCAATGCTTAATGTCTTCCATTGGGGTAGACACAAGAAGTCTTAGCTACAGGAAAAAGACCCCAGAACTGTAACTTGGAAACCGCCCACTTAGGCAGTGCCATAAGAATCAATTTTTCATTTACATCAAGTCATTGAATGGCCAAAGAGAAGAGTTACCTTCAATAAAGAACAGCGTGCTTCAGGAAGATCAAGGATTTTTTCACATTGTGATATAGCTGACTTCTGAAAACCCTGTCCAAGCAATACCACCAATACTTAAGACATTAAATACTCCTACCCAAATCTATGAAACTCCAAAATCCAGATCTTCATTAAACCCCTCAGTGCCAACAAGGACAAAGAGGTAGCTTCCAAATCTAAAGGAGTTAAAACAAATCATTTAGAAAACTTCAAGGAAAGTAAAATAATGTACCACTAAAAAGACCAAAATTACATTTATCAACAATAAAAGTAAAGTCTTGAAACTACTATGATAGACTAGTAGCCTCCGAAGTGAACTTTCGAATTTCAACTTAGGCACTTAACAATTCACTGTGATATGTCCACAATACCTGCATACCTTTTCATCATTCACTGGTTCGTCACAAACAAAATAATTTGGAGTACTTCCCCTTGCTAGTATAAGATATCTACATCCAAAAATCTCAAATTAAGTGCTACTAACAATTAAAACAAACCACTGGTGATTTCGATTTCGTGACTTCTCAACATGCACGAGAAACGCGATAATCTCGCGACAATTTCGAAAATACCAGGGTTCACTAAAACCTTTCAAACATAAGCTTAGACGGACTACATTCAACAAGAGGTCATGAGGTTTTTTAACGTAGGAGAATACAATTCCAAAAATAATTTCAACATTGGACAATGAGAGCATGTTGATTATGAGAATGCACACTACTTAAAAACATCAAATTTGTGTTTGTTTTTGGTCACACTTTGAACCCTCAACCTTTGGATGAAGAATCCACATAGTACATAGGTTCATTGAAATTCCCTCCTAACAAGAATCAACGAATATTTGATTAGCCTAGTAATAAGAACTATGCTCTCAATGCAAAAAGTGTTGGATTTACAGTCTCCCTTCTGACAAGCCCAAACATAGAGCAGGTGAAACTACTGGTACCGGTACATACAAGATGCTCACTCTTTGATGCAAGAGGGATGAGCCAAGGATGCCTGAGCAGCGCGAGTTGCATCACCAGACTTGGAGAATATGATGACACCACTTGATGGCTGATCTAACCGATGAACAGGGCTCACCTTCCATCCTGTGAATCCAACACATATCCATGTCATACATATGAACTAGTTAAATGACTGGGTCCTAAAAATTTGATTATTAAATATTTTGAATACATGACGTGTGCTACAATACATGATAGTGTGACTATAGTGTAGAAATTCCAACATATTGTTTTGGAGAAAATTCATACTCAAGAGGTCTGAGTCTAGAAACAGATGAAGAAATTGGGTAAGTAGACCGAATCGTGTCGAGCACATGATGGCTACTGATTCCTGATGTGCATGTCAAACACTGGTTACAAATACTTTTTGAAATTATCATGCTTCTAGAGCGACTTGCCACAGTGAACCTTTTGTTTGTGGAAGTACCAGCAGTGAGTTGTGCTTCCACCAAGTTCTTCAAGAACATATTCCGTTGCTTCTCCAACAAGGTTGATCCCTTATTATTGTGCACCTTCAGAAGCAAGCACGCAAAAGCTCATAAGGATTCAGAACTAAAGGAACCAAGAGACCCAAGTTGGGGCTCACATGAGGTAGGTCTTTGAATAGGTCACGTGAGGGCTATCTTCTGTTCAATTTTATTTACTTGATTTTTGACCAAACCAAACAATGTCCTTCACTTATTCTGGCGAAATAAAATTTGACCTCATCTCACAATGCAATCACAAGACAATTATTCACAAAACAATCAGTCAAATTGATCATGTTTCAAACCATGAATCTTTAGTGTCTAAGAAGTTAGATTAGAGCAAGGCATATAGAGAAGGGCAGTAAGCACAAGATGCAGGAAGCAATCAAGTGAGAACATGGATGATATAGATTGCAGTAACCTGCACGTTATAGAAATCCCGATACCGTCACCTAAAACCCTAATTTGAGTTTCTCGCTAAACCCTTGGTCACATCCAATCATATGTTGCCGAAGAAGATGGAACATAGGAAAATGATTACAGATTCGGCCCTAAGATTTGCTTAAAACTTTGATTTTAGTAATACATATATAATTTCTAAACATCTTCAGCATCACCTCAAAAACAATGACCATATGCTTAACAATACCAAGAAAACTTACACAAAAATAGCGAGGGAGGCGGAACTCACAAGCAAAGTGCCTGGTTTTGACACACCAATAATGTACTCATCTTCGTAAAGCCACTCAATTTGTGGGGGCGTCCATAGTTCATAATCATCACTCCCAACGACCTCGTCAACAAATACTATACTCGATTGCAAGCAGCTTGTCGTGTGCACAGCCCTCCTCAGTCTAGGTTTCCAATGCACAGTCTCAAATTTGTTTCCAATATATATATATATAATCTTTTTGAATTTGACACATTAGCTTGTAAGGATTGTACATAGTACATTTGACATGACATCAACATAGTGAATTTTGACAATATGCAAAATGAATGTGCTTAATTAAAACTCAATACTCACCAATGCATTAAATATGTATAAAATAGTAAGTATCCTATAGAATAATGAAACTATATATGACAAATTATTAATAAATACATTTGTAAAAATAGAATTTAGATATAAGGTTGAGTCACTAATTGTTAGCCACATCTAGTTACCAACCAATAGGAGTATAGGTGATTGCAAGAAACATTGCACTATTTTACGTCACACCTCCTATATTGATCTATTTTTGGGCCATGACTTTTGCATTTTGGGCCAATGACTTAAAATGATATTGAAGGTATTTATGACTATTATACACGTTATTTAGTTTTCTGAAATCTTTGAAAAATGATTTACTATTTGAAAATAGCCGTCAACTTAATACTGCATTTGTGAATTTAGAGGATTTTAGTACAAAATTGGGTATCCAAATAAATGAATTTAAAAAGTAAAATTTAGAAAAAAAGACTTCTAGTAGTAAGGCTTGTAGATATTCTAAGAAGAATTTTCTAAAAATAATTCATTTACATTGTGTAGAAGTCTCCAAAGTGAGCATAATTCTTTTTGTTGCATTTTAGGACATGTAAGAAATTATTTTTTGGTTTTTTATGGTGAATTCATCTCCATAAAGTTTTTGGGCGATTGCAAGAAACACTTGTCCTATTTGTTGCATTTGGCTGATTTTTTGGGGAGTACTTTAAAATTTAAAAATTAATTTAAAATTTAAAAAAAATGAATAATGTATATACTTCTAAAATGAAGGTTTTCATTGAAGGAAATGGATAGAAAAATTCTCTAAGTAGGAGAACTTGAAAAATTCCATACTTCAAGAAAATACATACCTTCATGTTTTAATTAGGAAAAAATAGTAAAAATAAGTATTTTCAAAAAATAAAAAGTGATGATTTGCAAAAACTTTATGGAGATGGTCATTCACCAAAAAACCCACCAAAATAATATTTTTTATGTTCAAAATACCAGTAGAAAGGAGCTCACTTTGTAGACCTCCACACGACATATGAATAACTTTTTTCAAAATCCCTCTCGTCGACAGCTGTAAGTCTACTAGAAGACCATCTCATCAAACTTTCATCTTAAAATCATTAAAAAAAGGTACTCCATAGTACTAAAAATCCCTAAACTACAAAGTGTGACATCCAATTGGGGTTTATTTTTGGATAGTAAATTATTTTTGAAAATTATGAAAAAATTAGGGAAGGTTTATGATATTTATTAGTACCTTTCCTACAAATCTTGAGCCAATAAAAGCCAAAACACAAAAGTTATGGCCAAAAAACAAATCACCACACATGGTGTGACACAAAATAGGACAAGTGTTTCTTGCAATCACCCTTCTACAAATAGATTTTTTTATTTTTTTATTTTTCCTTTTTCCCCTTCTTTTTCCTAATCAAAACTTTGAAGTATTGTTTTCACTTGCTTTTGGCACTTTCCAATTTTCCTACTTAGAAATTTTTTTTTATGAATTTTTCTTGGTAGGTACCTTTATTTTAAAGATACGTACATTGACCATTTTTTTTAAATTAAAAAAATTTTATTTTCTAATTTAAAAGTATTCAATGCAAATTTCAAAGAATGAAGGATATTATATTAGTTAAATACTTTTTATAGTTCACACCGCGTAGTTTGAACCCTAAACTTGTTATTTTTTTTTTGAGTTTTGTACCTCTCTTAGATGGCAAAAATCTACAATCATCCGAGATATTTTAGACTGTGCGGTTTGAAATCTAAACTTGTTGTAGATTTTTGAAATCTACATGTGTCCTAGATTTTCAGAATTCTATACTTGTCCTAGATTTTTTAGTTCAAGCCACACAATTTGAATTGAAAAGTGATAGATGGAATATTGCCCATTTTTTGAAATTTGTCATACTCTAGAAAAATTCATGAAAATTTTACAAAGCGTAACAAATAGTACAAGTGATGTGTGCAATCACTTGTATCTTGAGTTTCATTAAAATGGTAGTATTCCATTAGTTTGACACTTTTGATAGTTCAAAACGTGCGGTTTGAAATCTAAAATAGTCATAGATTCTTGAAATCTACACCTATCCAAGATGTTTCAAACCGCTCTATTTGAAATCTAAATGAATCATAGATTCTAAAAATCTACATGTGTCCTAGATGTCAGTTTTCAATTCAAGTTGTGCAATCTGAAAAATTGCATAAGGAATACCGCCAATTTAACGAAATTCGTCATCTATATACAAATTCCAATCAAGGCTTGGAATGTGCTCTTTTAGTCCTTCTCAAAGTTGAAACTTGAAACTAATAACTTAATAAGGTTATGACACATGTTCCAAATTATTAGTAAACATGACAATTTTTCTTAAATGCTTGGAAATGGAAGACTCTAGAGTCTAGACATTGGCTATTGCTCAAGAGTACTGACTTGTTTGTTTGCCAATTCATAGTATGGCAAATTTCGTTAAAAAAGTAAAAGCAAGAAAGATCGACCAGTTTTGGTAGCGTTCTCCATAGTATAGCTGATTTTTTCAGGAATACTGTTACTACTATATAATTAGAAAAATAATTTTAAAAAAATAAGAAAAATATATTTAATGTGTATACCTTTAAGAAGAAAGTACTTTAGGAAAGAAAAGCTCAAAAATAATCTTTAAGAAGGAAAACTGGGGTGATTGCAAGAAACACCTGTCCTATTTTGTGTCACACGTCTCATTCTGATTTGTTTTTTGGCCATAACTTTTGTGTTTTAGCTTCGATTGACTCAAAATTTGGAGGGAAGGTACTCATAACTATCATAAACCTTCCATAATTTTTCCATAATTTTCAAAAATATTTTACTATCCAAAAATAGATCCCGATTGGATGTCACACTTGGCAGTTTAGGGGTTTTCAATACTTGAGCTATACCTTTTTTTAATGATTTTAACATGAAATTTGGATGAAATGGTCTTCTAATAGACTTCTAGCTTTCTAGAGAAGGATTTTTTTTTAAAGTTAATTTTGTGAGGTGTGGAGGTCTACAAAGTGAGCTCCCTTCTGCTTGTATTTTGAAACATATAAAATATTATTTTGGTGGGTTTTTTTGTGAATGACCATCTCCATAAAGTTGTTGAACATGACTATTTTTTATTTTTTGAAAATATCTATTTTTACTATTTTTCCCTAATTAAAACATGAAGATATGTATTTTCTGGAGGTTTGGCACTTTTCAAGTTCTCCTACTTAGAGAATTTTTCTATCCATTTCCTTCGGTGAAACCTTCATCTTAGAGGTATATACACTATTCATATTTTTAAAATTTTTTTAAAATTAATTTTCTAATTTTAAAGTACTCCCGAAAAAATCAGCCAAACGCAACAAATAGGACAGGTGTTTCTTGCAATCACCCACTGAGAAGTGCATAATTTCATGAAAATAGGTATTTTGACATTTTCATTTGTAAAAATTAGGAAAATTTAAAAAAATTAAATTTAAAATTTAAAATTTAGAAGAACTTTATGATGAAGAGATTTCACCAAAAAAATGATCTCAAAACCATTTTGAATGTTCAAAAATATGTGCGCAAGGGAGGCTTGTTAGCAGACATGTAGAGGAAAGAGAAAAATGATTTTTAAAATTCCCTTTGCTCGGAACATGCCTACCTAGTATGGAAATAGACCACAAGAATTTCAGCTTTAGATCATTAATTTTGGATACTCCCTAGTATTAAAAAACCCAAAACTACAAAGTGTGACAAATTAGCTAAATTGAAATTTAATTATGAAGTAATTTTTAAAATTTTTTGAAAAATAAGGATCTTAATTGTTGTCACATTAGACATCTTTGATCAAAATTTTAAGTCCATTTTGTTCATGCTTCAAAAGTTATTGCCAACGGCAACTTCAAAACTTCAAGTGTGATACAAAACAATATTAGTGTTGCATGCTTTCACCCACAATGGCAATTTTCTTTAAATGCCATTTTTCAAATCACCTGTGACATCTAAGACTAGTATAGATTTCAAACATTTGGGACACATGTAGATTTTCAAAATCTATGACACATTCAAATTTCAGACTGCATGGTCTAAAACATCTTGAAGACTTGAACAAGTATAGATTTCAGACATCTACAACTCATATAGATTTCAAAAACTCTATGACAGTTTTAGATTTCAGATTGTGCACTCTGAACTCTCAGAAGTATCAAACTAAATGAATACCGCCACTTTAACGAAATTCGCCATCAGTATTTCCAATTTGGGAATTTCAATCCATATTTCTTATCTTTCTGCATGGGAAAAAATTTCAATACCTCATGTGCACAATCTGCTCCGAAATTGCCAAACACAATGATCCTTTACTGGTGCCTTCAACCTTAGTGTCGAAATTTGATATCATACCTGTATACACTCGCTCAGTTCTGTAAACTCAACCATATGCTCACTCAGTTTTTGCGTGCCTCTCCATCGTTCGAGCTTGCCTCGATTCCACCTCTCTCGCTCTCTCTCTCTCTCACCCAGCCAGCGAGCGAAACTAGTTATCGAGTCGATCTGTTGATCATTGTAAGTCTGCGACAGAACGTTTCTGCTCAGTCGATTAATTTGCGTGAGATTACCTACGTACTTCACCCACATCGAACATGGATCGGGCAACATGCGCATGGAGGAGGCGAATGGGGCGCATATCCGGGCCACTACGTTTTTCTTCTGTGAGACTTGTGGACGGGGATATCGATTTGCAACCGGAGTTTGCATCCAACCAAGCAGGTCTCGTGCTTTTTCACAACAGTCCTCCCATCCCCAGATCCATTACTGCGACAGGCTCCATGGTGGTTTACTTGTTGAGGGAGCTGCTCCCGAGGTGGCGACCTCCACGCCGAACGTTCTGCGATTTAACTCAGCACCGCTATTACACCGAAAGCACCAGGACGACATTCTACAGATGCTGCTTGGAGGCTTTAGTGTGGGTGGAAGCGCTTCTGGGAAGCGCCACGAATCCGGATGCGGCGCACCTGTTTCGTGGAGAAACGGCCAGAGCAAGGATATCCTACGCAGCTCGGCAAATTGTCCAGTGCCTCATTGTGCTTCAGACTCCAATCCACCGCGCCCAACCTTGTTGCCTTCGATGCACTTCTCTTCCTGTCAATGCTCCTGGGGTGGACGAGAATGCGGCCCATGTGCTCGAAGTGCGAAGTAATTATAGTGCTGCTGGGAATATGAATTGTGGCTTCACGGCGATCCAAACCGTCTCGGTTCTTCCGCCTGTGCGGGAATACGACCCTCCTATGTACGTGAGAATTTGACCCTTTCGGCTGTTTCGTGCTGTTGAAAGTATTCTTCGATAAACTGCATATGTGTGGTCTTGTCGTAATACCGATAGTCTGACTATCGATCGTTATATTGAGCAGGTTGTGTGAATTCCACCTCTACCTATTCCAATTTTATATGTATCGGGTAATCAACCCGACTTGGCCAGTGCCCCACTTCGCACAGGACTTAAAGAAGTTTGGGGCGATTCGAGTCCGCCGGTGGAGTTCCACTACAAACGACTTCGAGTTTGAGGACTCAATCAATCAGTAAGTAATACTGTAGATCGATTGCCGAAGAATGATCAGTTGTGTCGATCAAGATGGCCACGGGTTTGTGGATTTCAAAGAGTTTCAACTGTGGCGAGTGTACGTAGAGGATATTCTAGTGGACCATTTTGTACAGGTATAAAAGTTTCCGTTTCCCAGCCCCCACTTCGAGAGTGCTGGATCGGACAGGAAGATTGGTGTTGAGTCGCCGAGGAATCAATCAATCGTGTATGGTAGAGAGAAGACATTCCGTAGCGTAGAAATTATTTTAGTTCGGGGTAATTGAGTGTGGCTCACATTGAGCTTTACACGCTGGTTTGATCATTCATGGCGTGAATTAGTGCCCACGCCTGATCAATAGTATCTAGCTGGCTTCTATATATGAATGCACGCAACTCTCTGTTTGCCCGACAGTACATCAAATAAACAGAAAATTTATGATTTGGATTCCCGCTACATATATGTGTTGAACGATGCGCAAGACTAGCTGCTTGGTCACGATTGTTGTCAATATCGAAGGAACTGGAAGAGAGTGAATTGATGTAGGGCTTCAATCCTTCGATCAACTCAAGAGGGGTCACTGATCAGGACGTACCTGGCTCATCATTAAACGTTCCAGTTGGGTTGTGGAGGGTTACCGCTTCCCCATTTTCCATTCACTCGTTCAAACCTGATAGAAGTTGCAACTAGCTGCATCATCTGAATTCACCTAGACAATTTTAGGAGGCACATTGAATAAATTAGTTATAAATTGTAGGAGGCTATATATAAGTGCAACCTAGGTGAATTCAAATGATGTAAGTTCTAGCTTATTTACACAGTTTTAGGTGTGGTTACCTTGGTGACTATTGCCCTAGCTCCACTCCAGATCACATCACATAATTGTCGAGGTTTTTAGAATCCATGACTTCCCGTCGTTACTATTCACTAAAAGATACACCCACGTCAGCGGATTCTCTATTGATCTCACCAATTTCACTGCACATTTGACGAGACATTTGAAGAATCAATCAATTTCAGAGACTACTGTAATTTAATTGATCTTTGCAGACATATGCGTGTTGGAAATCGGCCACAGGTAACTTACGGAGCGGATAGCATTCAGTCTTCTTGGCGGTGCAGAACCTTCGAAAAATAACTTCTATTTTGTAACGCGATTGATTAATAAGGGTGGGGACGATCGTTGAAAACTGCTCCTTCTATTGATGAGAAATTTCACCAACTGGTGCGAGTCTGATCGAGGCCTGCGGATTATGGCAACCGAACGGACGTGGAGTTAGCTTCACTTCACCGTCACAGCATCAATACTTACTGCAAGTTACTTGATCTGAACTAACGACATTGTTAGTGAACATTAGCTAGTTTGACAAATTTGTCAGATTTTCAGGAAATAGTTGGAAAATCAATATAGTGCAAGTTGCTACCAAATCGCAGGTGGTTCAAGAATTAAGTTCTGTCACGAAGAACCGGAGACTTCATGGCCCTCATATGGGCTATCTGGGGCATCAGGAATTATATCTGCCAATTATCTCCAGTTACATATATTGTTCTGAACATCAGTGTTGGAGAACAGACAGTACCGCATACGGTATCAGTAACACCAAAATTAGCACTGGTTTTCGTTGCACACCGATTATTTCAGTGGAGGAATCTTCGTGCTGTTTCAGACACAATTTGGGGTCACTATGGAGCTGTGTCCCGACCCTCAGTGGATTCTCTCTCGTCATGTGAATATAAAAAGTAAATTAATTTGGACTTTGAGAGACGAGAGGGCGGTACCTGAACGGAATGACAGCGCGTCTACGGTATTTGATTCCCTGCTTTCGTTTTCCCCGTAGGATCATAGCACTAAAACGCCGTTAGTTTATCATTTTTTTGGCTTTTATATTGGACACATGCACGAAATGATAGTACTTCTATTATGGAGCATAAGTCACCTAAAACGGCATTTGAATGAGTAATGTCTGTTCCCCCATAAAGAATGAAATTCATTGCATACAAGAACCTTGACCAGGAAGATAACTAATGTAAATACAAAATCCAAAATAGGCGTCCGGAACCGAGAAGAAACGAGCCCTCACCTTGTTGCGTAAGACTTGCACATTCTACGAGATTGCACTTCCTGTCTACCAAGACGATGCATGCACGTCCTGAAGCTGACGGTATTTCAATCCTCCGAAGGAACATTGATTCTGCTCCGTAACGATGCCTTTTTACTCCTCAGAGGGCTCCGTCTTTGGCAGTTGAAATTTCTAGATAAGTAACGGAGATGCGACCATTCATCACTAGACCACGCATTTCTGCAGCATGCCAGAAGGAGAATCGGAGATCGATGATGCATCTCTCATCCCCTGTTCGAAGTCATGTGATCCAAGCAATGGAGATTTCCGAAGAAGGAGAAGGGATGCAAGCTGTACTTCTGCAACCAGCAATTCGGTGGATCGATTCCTCATTCCACCAGCATCACCCACGCCTGTAAAATTGAGCCATGAAGCCTGCAGGAGGATGGCAGTGTGACGGGACCATGTGCGATGACGATAGTTCTCTTCTCGATTCGATCATCACGTGGCGGCAGTGGGAGTACCGAATGCATGGTTGCCTCAAATGCTCGGCAGTTGCATTGAATATTCAAGCAAGCCTTTTACAACATCACGGGCAAGATCATGGAGGAGATGGAGCGAAACAGTAAAGGATTCTGTTACGATCATCACACAATCGGCACGAGGGTGATCGAAATCCCAGAAAATGTCGATGTCGTTACTCCACGAAAAGGCGCAAATGTAGTGCACAAGTTTTGGCTGCAAACTTACTCGAAAACAGGTGAGCGCCGACTAATGCGTAGGCGGGGATTACTACGAACTCGACCTGTCGAGCCCGTTGTGGAAGCCACGTCCATCAAGTCAGGATCTGCAGAACGGCACTTACGTAGCGCAATTTATGATCCCCGAAATTTACGCCGGCAACTACAACTTCTCTGCCTCCCTTCTCTTCGACAACCTGGATTACAATGGCGAGAAGTGGAGTATCAAGAATCTCACCCTTCCCTCCGCATCAAATTCTACCGTCGCTAATGACTTTCCCACGTACCAGCAATTTGACAACATGCAAACCCTAAAGCGGTGCGAATCTATCTTATTTTGAACGCTACGAGTGATCAGAACCGTGGTCTCGTCCCTTGGAATATGACTCTCCCAAACGTACGCCGAAGTTAAGGATGAAATCCGCATTCTTTCTCTGAGAAAATCCCCTGCAAAAAATCCAGTAGGTGCTCCGGCAACGTCGAAACTCTAGAGAGCCTCGGCTGGTCCTATTCCGCACAATGCACGTTCTACATTTTCCAGCCGCAGGAAGCTTGGAAATGCCGAGCCGGACGCTGGCTCTTATTCTGGGACGACTCCACCCACCGAGACACCACCCGCGCGCGACCACTTAACTTTCATCCTCCAAATCACTCCCCCTCCAGATCGAGACTTGCTCCACTTAGCTTCGCCATCGACCGCAACTACCAAAACTGGTTCCGCAATCCAGCAAACCTCGATTAACAGCTTCGGATCTCAAGCCACTACTTACGACGGCCATCCCATGATTGACGCCAATGGCATCGACCTCGCGAGCTTAGAAGATTCACACCACCGCAATTACATCACAAATGTCTTCTCCGGCAAGCATTACCCCGGCCCCGTGATCACGAACTCGGGATTGCGTGATGCATGATCGGTATGAGCGAAACGTTGCGACCTACACAAAAATTGTGGACATGGCGCTTCAAGATCGGAGCAATATCTTCCGAAATTTGACAAAGGCTCCGGAGTTAGCGTACAGGACGACGATTGTTCCGGCGGGGGATCTCCGAGGATGCAAATCGAATGCGCAAAACATGGAAGTGTTCAATAGGATCGCCACGGAGCAAGTGCAGAAGGTGTTTTCGATGGTGAAGTTGATAAAAGCGTTTGATATGAGTTTCCCAGTCCATTACGACAACAACTACAGCGATGGCGGACACTACGGCAAGCCCCCGGACAAGGATCGCCCACATTTCTACTTCGTGGATATCACGCTCGCTCACGTTCTTCTCAGTGCTCTCTGTCCAAACAAGAACTGATTAGGTTTAGGGTTTAAGGTTGATATCAGCAAGAGAGACTCTACCCCGACACTATGGTCATGAACTCGGGATTGCACGATGGCTGGTCACCAACAAATCGCCGCGACCTACAGAAAAACCGTAGACATGGCACTGACATACAGGAGCAATGTCTTCCGGAATACATGTCACGAGAAAGGCTCCGGAGCTCGCGTACAGGATGACGATTGTCCCGGCGGGAGGCTCCCGAGGGATGCAATCCAATGCACAGAAGACAGGATTTGAAATGAAAACACGAAGAAGAATTGGAGATGCCTGTGCCCTGGATCACATTTATGCCTAGCCTGGACATCGCTCAACCTGTTCGCAAGCCGTCCCCCAATCCAGCTCAGGCATATCCAAGCTGGTATCACATCAACTGCTGATACATTGTGAGCCTCGTGACTTCAATCATGTGAACAGCAATGGCTGCAGAAGTCCTATCCTCGCCCATTTGGCCTAATCTGAAGAATTGGGCGTTATTCCTCCGCGTTGTATCACGCTACCGGCATACGAATTGGAATCAATCCCTTTGAACTGGCTCTCTCACGACGCGGACACAAGTGAGCTCAAATCCATGACGGATGGAATGTGCCGGTGGCACTGCAGCAATAATTGGGAGGATTATGGGGTTCGCTCATCCGTTTTGGTGACAAAGTTTTGGAGAAAGATTTAGGGCAAAACAGTGACGGATTGCGACAGGAATTGCTAACGTTTCTCAGCCTTCGGGCGATGGTCGAGTGCAGCATTTGTTCTTGTCAGATTGACGTCTGAATCAAGGTTCATTGATCCTCAAGATATCGATCCAATTTCTCTCGACAGCTTGCTCAAAACTCAAAAAGCGAATGCAAAACTTAAGTGCAGTTTTTTAAAACTTTCATAGCAAATTCTTCACTGACATTTACAGAGTTCCATCACCCGAAATTGACGAGCAAGTGCTATCATTTCGAGCCCATGAACTCATGGTAACAGAATCAGTTACTACTTCAGGATGCAGGATCCCCTTCAGCTTCCTTCACAAACACAACCAGCTACACTACAAAGATGCGTGTAACGGTTCGGTTTGCTTCTTCAGCAAGCTCGAACTCGTTAACCAAAGTACGCGATCCTCTCGGTTTTCTTCGACATATCCTGCCAATCTAAGTAGGTGGTGCCGGGTTTTGCTATGGCTGTGGTAGTTCTGGTTTGATGGTCTTGACAAGTCTTGGACTACTGCCCCGGGTGTTGTACAAAGCCGAGTGGAGACCTGTGATCCCAAAACTGGCTAAATTTCGCTCATTTTCTACATAATTTTTTCATGCCCTTTGTATAAATTTTTTTTTAAATTTCAAAAATGAACATTTGGCTAAAACTCTTGAATTTGTTCCGAGATCACTGGTGGAGACTAAGGTAGGAGCACTCTTAACTGTTAATTTAAGCAATTTCAGTATAGTTGGAGGCACCTTTTCCTAAAAAGAATATTTTTGCAATATTAGCAATAAAAAATAATGAATTTGAAAAATAAATAGAATTTTTGGATAAGGCATCCAATTTTCATGAATTTCAAAATAGGACTCCCCTTAGAGCACCTAAAGTTCACACTTTATTAAGTGTGCTTTGATTCTCACACAAAAATCTAAGAAAATCATTGCCAACAAACTACAATCAAGCATGGAGATGGTTTCAAGGTACTTTTGGAGACTCTTTTAACCCCTAAACGACGAGCCAGTGGCTATGGAAATCATGAATTTTGATATCGTGAGAATAATTGGTTCTAAAAAATTCAAAAGCTCTCATTGGAAGTCAAAGCATTGTAGAAGATCCTCCCTTTCCAGTTTCTACCCCTAATTCCGAGGATGAATAATTGCATTTCTGTCCTAGACACAGAAAGATTCTCTCTTGTTCATCAACTAGAATATGGCCTACCTGTCATTTAGGGGTTAAGAAAATTCTAGTGTGAAACAATGGATACATTGAAATTAATGGGTGCTCTAGTGACCACCCATTCTAAGCTTAATTCTCATATATAAAATTGACCTAGTGATTTCTTGAATAGAAAAAGTCCTTCTAGACTGACAATGATTGTTGCACTTAGAGCTAATTTGCATCTTGGGATTTCTTATAGAATACATGGTTATGTAGATGGAAAATCTAGACGTTGAACATTTGTAGAATGACTTGGATTATTTATCACATAAGTATTATATTATTATAGGCATTCATATGTAGACTATGGTAGAAGTACTACATTAGCAATTTTGGACATGATCTAGGATTGTGTAAGGTGAAGCAAATATTTTTAAAGGTGCAATAGACTGATTGCAAGAAACACTTCACATTTTTGCCTCAAAATGGCCCAAGTACTAAAGTCTTGTGATTTTTGGAATAAATTATTTTTAAATGAAATAAAATATGTATAATACATAAAGCATTAAATAATATGTAAGTAAAAGTTTTTTATCCAAAAAAAATTGTCTAAAAGTTATGCTCTCTCAATGAATGATGGAAAATGCATAAAAATAGATACTTTGGACTTTGATTTTTAGAAAATAGTAAAAAAATAAAAAAATAAAAAGGATAAATGCAAGAAACACTTGTACTATTTCCCGTCACCACCTAAGTGCTGATCTATTTTTTGGCCATAACTTTTGCATTTTTGCTCGAAATGGGTCAAGATTTCTAGAGAAGGTACTCATGACTATCATACACCTTATATAATTTTTTCATAATTTTCAAAAATAATTTAATACTAAAATAGTACTAGTGATTAAATGTCACAAATGCCAATTTGGAGGTTTTTAGTACCTTTTTTTAATGATTTTGAGATGAAATTTGGATGAGATGGTCTTCTAGTAGTTTTACATCACTCCACATGAGGGATTTTGAAAAAAGTTATTTTTATGTGGTGTGGAAGTCTACAAAGTGAGCTTCTTTCTGCTTGAATTTTGAAACATATAAAATATTATTTTGGTGGTTCTTTTGGTCGATGACCATCTCCATAGAGTTGTTGCAAATTGCCACTTTTTACTTTTTGTATTTATCTATTTTTTCTATTTTTCCCGAATTAAAACATGAAGGTATGTATTTTCTTGAGGTTTGGCACTTTTTAAATTCTCCTCCTTAGAGAATTTTTCTATCAATTTCCTTCAGTGAAAACCTTCATCTTAGAGGTCTATACATTGTTCATATTTTTCAAATTTTTTTCAAATTAAATTTCTAATTTTAAAGTACTCCAGAAAAAGTCATGAGTATTGTAGTAAAACGCAACAAATAGTACAGGTGTTTCTTGCATTCACCCAAAAATAAAAATAATGCTTTTCCTAAGTTAAAGATTATCTTCCTCAACCACTTTCATCTATGGAAAAAAATTGTATCATGTACACTTGTGCAAAGGTAGTGCTTTTTTAGTACATGTGGAAGGTAGACAATTTATTATTTTTAGAAAATCTCTTTTTAGAATTCTATAACTTTAGTAGAAGTCCTCTTGTGCCAATTTTGAGCTCAAAATTTGCATTTTGGGGTCAAAAATAGGACCTAAACCCTCCAAAATGGCCAAGGTAGACATCCAATAGGGATTTGTTTGAAAATAGTAAAATAACTTTTAAAAGTTTCAAAAAATTACACAATATTTAGAACTATTACATCTACCTTCATTTCAAATTTTATGTAAGGCACACATATGATGCAAAAGTTATGACCAAAGAAACACTTGTCTAAGGCCAAAGGGATACAAAAAATAACATGTGTTTCTTGCAACAACCCATTAACAAAAATGATGGAGATTGCAAAAATTTGGTGATTTATCTCTTGAATTGAAATTACTATAAACTTTGGCAAGCAAAGAGTACACTATACTTATAACCAATGTCTAAACTCTTCAAGTTCCTATCATTTAAGAACTTTTTTTGTACTCATTACTTTCTATTTTTTTTTCCACTTATGTATCATTAACTTATTAGTTGAAAAAGGACAAAAAGAACTTGTAGCAAACTCAAGGTGCAAATGCCTTGCCATGAAGGAATTCAACATGACTGATTGTATACCTTTTATTGTATACAAGATCTAATTAAAATATTAGGAGATTATTTAGAGATAATATTGGAAGATCTATAAAAAAAATCTTTGGAGGTTTATACAAAACATCAAAAGAAAGAGAAGAAAATAATAAAATTGACAAGTATTGGCCACTATATGATATATTTGAAATTTAAAAAAGGTTCCATTATAGAAAATTTGGATTCTCCAAAGGAATTCTCATTGCTGTTAGCCATACAAATAAGGAAAAAAAATTTTAAATGTTTTTTTTCCAAATTTATTTTTGAAGAAAACCATTTAGTTTTTCAAACTTTTTGGTCTTTGTCCAATTTGCCAAAGTCCAATTTGCTTTTCAATTTATCTGATTTTTTTCTACAACCATAATTTGACATTAAACTTAGAATTAATTAGGTACAGGTGTGATGCTTATTTTACCAATCAATTGATATAACATATTTGAAATCCTACCACAAAATTGCATTGAACTTTGAAATTGATCATCATTGGTTACAAATACAAACAAGGCAATATGTCTTACATGAACAATAATTGTAGTTCTTAATTCAAAACTTTCAAAATGAAAACAATTTTTTAGCCAATAAAAGTATACTAAGGAAGTGCACATAGACTATTTAGAGCATGGGGTACTTTGAAAATCATACTCAGTTTCAATAAAATCAAAGTATGTATTGCCAATAAGCAAAGGTATGTACAACTTTGAGGAAAAATAGAATGAATTATTTCATACAAGAGTCTTAGAATTGGTGATATATTTTTTGTAATTTATAAAAAAGTCACAAAATTATCCTTCTCCATTACAATTCAAGGTTTAGAATTTTCTACATATTGCTTAGAATTTACTTAGTTGTTATTCTTGCATATATATACAAGTACTCATTAAATTCATCTTCAACAATTTTGCACTTGGTAGGGAAAGCACCTTGGGGGGTGCACTATTTGGGTAGTTCATTGATCACATGAGAATGAGCCCCTATTATTTAGGGGCTATGTAGGTGATTTTTGGTTTTTTTAGGGGGGCTTAATTTACCTAAATTTCTAAAAGATGCCTATTTCATATACCCTATCTTTTAGTTTAAATCTTTTTTGGTGCTAAATTTTTATACCCTATGTTTCATTATAAATACATCATAATAGAAAATCATACAAACAATTACGATATATTTTGTATAATCCTAAATGGTATATTTGCAAACTATCAAACCTCAAAAATACAAAATTACAGTACATTCAAAAACTAGCAACAAAGTTTATGAAGCAATGAAATACAAAAACAAAAACCAATACCATGAGAAAAAAAACATCCACATTACAATGTAAGTTCTAGTCTAATGTCTCGAGGCAATGTATAAAATTGTGGTTATGTATTAAGAAACATATAACACACAGCATTTACAAAGATTAAAAAAATGGAAGAGGTTGAATCCGCCAAGGTTCCTATCTACAAAAACAATGAGACACTCAAAACTCAAAACTAAACTAAGGCCATGATAATGCTCTTGACCTGAATATAAATACAACAAAATATCACGCTAGATTTGGAGGCAGATTCAAACAATTCCAAAAAACTCTAGTCCGGTTACCCTAAACCCCGACATCCACAAAAATTCAAATGAATTTGCCCTGCCACTTAGTCCATTAGTGACAAAACTGAACCAGTTGTCTGGTTGCAAATATCATCCATCCAAATTTTAATTTTCCAATATAGCACGCACTTAGGATTTCCCTAACTCCTTAGTGAATTATAATTTCAATACCTCTGTGAATTCAATGTGATTTTAGTATACAGCTCATAGATTAAAACTATACTAAACATACTATGAAAAGTTCAAATTTTTAGAAGGGAATTTTGGCACGGCTACTTTAGAAAAAAAAATTAATAAATTTTAGTATTTTTGTATACCCTTCATTATTTTTAAAGTCTAAAAGCTCATTACATGGATACTAATTTATTTTGAAGGGTTGTATAAAATTTTCCTCCAACGCAATAAAATTTCCCTTCATTAGTTCACACGTCAACATCAAAGAAACAGGGAGTGCACCCCCCTGGGAAAGCACTTCTACCACCAAATTGGCACCATACAATAAATGACTACTAATAAAATTCCTACTCAAGGTCCTTCTAATAGTACCAATGCTTTGTTGTTCAACTTTGAGTACTTAGCCATAACTTTTTTATGAAACGTCCAAATTGTAGATGAAAGCTTATCAAGTTCATTTATTTTTTCTACTTTTATAATCTTTATATTTATTCAATGAATTATTTATTGCAATTTCATACTCTATGTGTCTAATCTAAAAATATTGTACATAGGTGAATTTAACCTCAAAAATATAGTCAAGTTAGAGTGGTTTAACCCCTAGAAGATAGGCTAGTGACCATGGAAATCATTCTTTTGCTTACCATGTGAATTATTGGCTTTAAAAATGCAAAAGTAGTAAAGAACTCATTAGAAGTCAAACTATTGTCAAAGACCTCCTTATTTCATAACATAATTTCAAGGATGTAGTTGCACTTTTGTCCTACATAAAAGGATTCTTTGTCATCCATCAAACAAAAATTGTCCACATTGGTGTTCTTAAAGGTTGAATAAGTACTTTAATTAATTTATCATTTTTTTTCATGCATCTAATCCAAAAACAATTAGTGAATTGAAACTTTTTGGTTCAATTTCTATTCTTTTGTTTTTAAATGTGATTGTAAATTTCACACTTAATGTATAGAAAGCATACAATTTTGCTTAATGAAGATACAAAATATGTAATTATGAAAAATTCAAAATGTCAAGTTCAGACTATCTTTGCTAATGTCAATATAAGGTAGAACCTTTAGGGGTTAATCTTCATTTTCCAAGGAACATTAGTGAAAGACCAAAATGTTTGCTAGTATATTGGAAAAACTTCCATTTTATTGATTGAAGATACAAATGTACAATTGAACTATATTGTACAAAGATGAAAACAATATTGTAGATATTATGAATCAAAATATTAAGTTTACTTTGATCTTGATCAAATTTACTAGTTGTGACAATCAAGAACTTTTTCTTTGCAATTTATTCCAAGCAAATGAATAGTACAAAATAATTAAGCATCTTCAATTATATTTATGATACAACTATGGGTCTCATATTCTTGAGTTTTACTTTTACCAACCTTGCAAGAAAGTCTAAAGTCAATTAAGTAGCAATATTCTATCAAATATCTATAAAGAAAAGAAAAATCATGAATTTAAAAAAATACTCCATTTGCTTGGCACCATGCACATTTTCTACAACAAATGTCAAATGTTGTGAATCTTTCTCTTAAATGGTCTCTATCAACATTGAAGAAAAGTAAGCTCTTACAACTCAGTGAAATATGTTATTTTCATCAAGATCAAAGTTTTAGCTTTCAAATCTTTGAAAATTTGTTGCTTTCTGAAAAATAGGTGCTGTTTTGTAAAACTCTTGATTGTGCTTGAGGATTAATCAACTCAATAACTTGGAGAGTTGTAAATGTAAGACTTGAAGAAAAACCTGAAGTAGCACCAATGTTGCTATAATTTTTCTCATGTTCTTTTTTGGCAACCTTTGCAACAAGCTTTCTTGTACCTAATGAGACCTTCAATTTTCCACTACCAACTTGGCCAAGCATTCCGTAACCTCTTCCCAAACCATCTCCAAGTGAACTCTCTTCTTGCGTACCAAATTTCATTCGATTTTCAAGTTTTTGTCTATTAGTCAAGGCATACTTTTCCTTCATCTTTCTCAAATGATGACCACCTCTTTTCTTTTTATGATCATCATTTGGGATTGGAAGAGGTTTAGGTTGCCTTGGAGGTGGAGGTTCTTGCCACTTTTCAATCTTTTTTTCAATTTCTTTTTTCAGGGTTTCTCCCAAGATTTCTCCAATTTGAGTAGAAAAATTGGTTCTTTTATAATCTAACCGAGCAGCCAATGTGCATTTATTAGCAACTTCACGGCAAGCCTTCATTTGAAGTGATGGAGGAACGCTTTGCATAATTTTTGATTGAAACACAAAACTTGTATTATGTAGAAATTGTGTTGTTCTTGAGAACCCAACCAAATTCTTTTTCTTTGCACCTAAGATTTGTACATTGCAAGATGGCATCCTTATAAGATCACCAAGTCCACCTGCAATGCCAATAAGCTTTGCAGCAATTGTACTTCCAATAATAGCTGATAAATTTGGTGCAATATATTTCATCTTGCTGTCTAGAAAATCTAATATATGCCTCTTTGCTTTGTCAAAAGCAAAGACTTGATCACAAGCATCGATAGTCTTTTGAAGGTCTTCTTCCAAGAGAGGCTTTCCGCTTGTTGTAGAAGCTGTGATACATACCAACATAATTGTAGAGGAAGGCAATAGATTTTTCAAGTCAATTAAAGTGAGGTCCATCTCATTTCCAATTTGCTTCACAACATGGGAATAATCAATTGGATGCAATACTAGGGATTCCAACTCTGGGAACTTGGCACGATATTTGTCACGAATGAAATTGTGGATAATAGTAATCTCATGGTCAATGTCAACAACAAGTGTACTACAATCAATTATAAGTTGGTATTGTGGATCATCCTCTCCTTTGAAAGAAAAATTTGGTTCACTTAGCATTGCATCATCCACCTTCTTCATAGTATCATGAAAATGTTGATTTTTTTGTAATTTGCAAATGTAGTCTAGATCATTATAGTTGAAGATTGTTGCTTGAGCATCGATAGCTTCATTGCACACTTCTTCATCATGATTTTCATCAGTAGATAAATCATCCAAATCAACCAAAAAGGAATCTAGTAAGGTTGCCATAGACACAACAATTGGTTTTAACAACTAATTAATATTTCAACTTGAGCATTGCAATATCTACAATCTTAGTCTTATATATATACAATCTTAAGACATTTATATAAATGGAAAGGCTAATGATTTTACTTTTTACTTTTACTTTATATTTTACTTTTTTTTACTTTTTACTAGATTTTGTGGTCAAATTTAAGTTGGTATTGCTATCCTTGATACATATTCTACTTGTATTTATTTTGAAAGTAGGAAAGAAATTTACGTGGAGAATTTGTTGTAAAAAATACAAAGGTGTTTTCACCTTCATAAAAATAGTGAGTTTTTTGGATACAAAATGAGCTTTGTTGAAAGATTGTTCAAAGATTTCCACCCTCCCACCATATAGTCATATATGGCATTTAGTATTGAGTGTATCAGATGGTATGGGTATTAAGATTATAAATAGATAGTCAAGTAATATTGACCATATTAGGTCATATATATACTTGACATTTATATTACTTGACCTTCTATATAGTGAATCATTACAATAGACATTATTTTATAGACATTACAAATTAGTGACAAAAAATTTTGTTCTATTTTTATTAAAAAAATAAATTGAGGCCTAGGTAACAATTATAGGGCTCACAAGGATCAAACAGGACGTGTTGGGAACTACCATGCCTCTTATAGGGACTTGTAAAAATGCTCTTTTGCATGATCATATTTAGACATTTGTAAACTCTTTTCTATTATGTTTTTTTTGCCAAATTTTACTAGACCCATAGAGCTTTTAATGATAAAAAATGTTTATTTTGACTTTTTGAATGTTTTCACTTTTTCTAGTTTTTCAAACATCAAAGTGTTCTTATTTCTTAAAGATTTTCATCAATCTATTTAGTGCATAATTTTTATTATAAATTTTTTTAGGTCTCAAATTTTAGTAATACATTATTTTTGTATTCTATTAATAATCTATAGTTGTTAAAAAAATATTTGAGTACTTTTTTAAAAGCTTGTAGTAATTCAAGTTTGACTTAAATGCAACAAAAGTAAGTTTGTATTAATTAAAATCATCCTTGAACAAATCAATCTAATTTGATAATATGTACAATATAGGTACACCTATAAAAAAAAAGCACCTATACTAAAGACATAAAAGTAAAAGGATAAAATGAAATTGTAAACACAATTATAAGCACATTGATTCATGCATTGGATATAAACAAATTTTTTATGGAAGTCGAATTCTTAATTTAGTTTTATATTCCATGATTGAATTAAAATGTTAATAAGTTTTAAAATTAAATTTCAATTAAATTTTAAATATGTTTATATCTAGGAATAGTTTCAACTACTATGTGTCAATGTCCAATAACTTATCATGCATAATAAAGCTTCTAAATATAAGAGGATTTTTTTTCTTATGTTTAGAATTCATTCTAAACAATATGTGTTGGTGTTTGATAGGTAAAGGGTTGGTAAAGGTCAAATTGTCAAATAAGAATATTTACGTATATACGTATGAATAGGATATTTATGTGAACATCATTATTAAATTTCTAAGGCAATATTAGAATACTTCAATGTAGCTATCTAGAGCTCAAACACTAACAAAAAAACATTAGAATAGAAATGAGGCCACAAAAGTATTGTGTAAGGGTTGTTCTTCATGTTCGAAACAATTTGGTGAACCAAATTTTTTTTAATTAAAAATTAAAAATTAAAAATTAAAAAAATATCATTTAAATTTTTTTATATTTTTAGAAAAATCCGTTTTTTTAGGATTTAAAAAAAAATTAAAATTATGAACTATGAAGTGTCTAATGGTGTGGCATTTTTCCTACTACATCATCATCCTATATGAGCTACAACTTTTTCAATTGAACAAAGTTCCCAAGCTTAGAAGCTCCAAGATAACTGGTGGCCCTTCTTTGGGCTCATTTCTCTTCTAATGGGTAATCTTATATTTATAATTGCACCTAATGCATTTTTCTATAATAGTCAATATTGCTTTACACATTTAGCTTTGAAGACGATGGAGTAGAAACTTGTAGCAATACATCTTATTTAGTTGAGGTTTTTTTTGTAAATAAAAAGTATCAATCAAAACTTTGAAAATTCTAAACTACATAAACTATAGTTGAATAGTAGATCCATATGTTTAGCATGACATCATATATACAAATGTATCTAGCTAAAGGATACATACATTAGGAGGGATTGGAGGCCTCTACAAGACTATGAGTTCTCGCAATCTAGGAATGCCAAAATTGCCACAGGAACCCCAAAACGTAGGATTCCAGCGTAACCAAGACCATACCAGGTCAACCCCAATTTTTTTTTTAAAATTGTACTTTTTTTCATATTTCAAGACCTAAATTTTTTTATTTTTTTATTTTTTGGGGTAATTGCTACCTGACAGCATCTAATAGTTCCCTGCATTGTTTTGGGAACAGATCCTGAAACAGCCCTGTAGAGGCCTCCAATCCCTCCTAATGTTAATGGCTTTCAAACTATTTTTAGTGGTATCTTGTATTTCATATAAGGGTGATTGTAAAAAACACTTGTACTATTTTCTGTCACATGTTGCACGCTAATCTATTTTTTAGCCATAATTTTTGCATATTGGCTCCAAATGACTCAAGATGTATAGAAAAGTTACTCATGACTATAATAGACATTAAATAAGTTTTTCATAATTTTCAAAAATAGTAGACTATCCCAAAAAAATACCCCAATTGAATGTCACAATTGCCAATTTGGAGGATTCTAGTACTATTTAGTACCCCAAAAAACAAAATTTGAGGTGAAATGTGGATGAGGTGGTCTTCTAGTAGATTTGTAGATAATGGATAAAGGAATTTAAAAAATAATTAATCATATGCAGTGTAGAAGTCTACAAATTGAGCTTTTTTCTACTTGCATTTTGAAACATATAAAATGTTATTTTGGTTTGTTTTTTGGTGAATGACCATTTCTATAGAATTGTTACAAATGGACAATTTTTATTTTTGTATTCTCTTGTTTTCACCGTTTTTAACTAATTTAAACATCAAATTAAATATCTATTTTCTTGAAGTTTGGCTTTTTTCAAGTTCTCCTACTTAGAGAATTTTTCTATGCAATTCCTTATTTGGGTACCTTCATCTTAAAGGTGTATATATAAGTGTTTTTTTAAAATTAAAAATTAGTTTTCTAATTTTAAAGTACTTTAGAAAAAGTCATAAATAAACAACATTTATTGCAAAATTGCAAAATACAACAAATAGTATAGGTGATTCTTGCAATCACCCATTATTTCATTTTGCAATTTCCATCTACATTTAAAAAAAAAAGATTTGAATCTTTTATTGTATGCCATGTATGCAATAAATAATTATCGTGATGAATTGTTGAAATTTGAAGGAACAATTATTCAACTATAAATATGTATTGGTAGTTCTTTTTAGCAACATTGTTGAAATTGGTTTGTTACAAAAGTGTCTCTTAAAGTGTTTAGAGTCAACGAATTCTAAATTCTTTTATTTCTCTTGCATAGAAATGGCATTCTATAACGAGTGCAAAGTGTAGTTTCTAGGAGAATCATTGAAATGAAGTAGTGAGTGTGGTTTCGTAAAGGATTATATATTGTGGAAGCTAGAGAGAATGTTCCAAATGCTATAGGGAATGAATATGCACATGAGTGTCTAATTTTGTACCTTTGGGTATTGCCACAAATTCCAAACGTCACATTGTATGATAGAATGTATGAATAGAGACTAAAAAATCTTCCTCAAGATATCACATGGAGAAAAACTTTCTTGAAGCAACACAATTGCTTCAAGAATCAATACAAGCAAGAAGCTTTTCACAATTGGTTTATGCCAAAAAAGAGTGAATTTGTAGATGAATTTATGAAATCTTCATGACTACAATAGAATAAATAGTTCACAAAAGATTGCATAGTTTTATTGTTGCCAAAGTCATCCATTGACGTGGATGATAAAATTGTGGACATAAACTTTCCGGAAGAATGTATCAAACTTTCATGGAGAAAATTAGATATTTTAAATTATGCCTTTGAAATTGAGCATTATCAAAAAAGTACTAAAGGTATTTTTAGATCTCAAAGATTGGGAGGGGAAGAACCAAACAATGAAACGTTGGCCATAATGCTAGCCTATGGAAAAGGTAAATGTTTATAAGTGGCCCCACCTATTGCACCTCTTTATGGGAATGTCAAAGAAAGTGCTAGTGGAGAGGTGGTTTAGTTGGGACCTAGAAGAAGAGGTTTACTAAACAAAATGAAAAAAACATAAAGTAAATGTTTTTATTTGTAGTGAATACAACATTTTGAAATCTTTATTTTCAACATGGGCTTTCAACAACATGGTTTTTCATTGTATGTCAAAGTCCTTGAATAGTATTGCTAAAGGCGAGAACTGTATTATCTACTTCCAAATACTACTGATTTTCTTATTATAAAATGTTATAGTAGAATATTATTACCAAAATTGGAAGTCTAGAGTTTAGACCCTAGATCTTCAATGAAATCTAAGATTTGCATGCCCTCCCTATGGATGGTTGTACACATTGAATTTAGAGCAAAAATTTGAGTTGATTTGATAGTATTAAAAGTCCTAGATTCCTAGTGCACTAGTGCAGGAAGTTCTTGACAAGTGTTTGATTTGGAAATTCTTTGCAAGTTCTTTACAACCCTTTTTTTTGTAGCATTTTCAAACACCCTCTCTAAAATTTCTTCATAACTTTTGAGAAGAGACTCCAAATCTCAAAAGGATTTTTGGAGATGAGAATTTATTATACTTCACAATTTTTCTTTGTTCAAAGTTTTTTGAGAAAAATTATTCTACTATGTTTGAATGAGATCTTAAATTCTAATTTAACACAATTCTTGTTTTTGACTTAACTAAAGCAATTGAACTTCTTCTAATTTTCTTGACAAATCCCACATTGTTCGTTTTATCTCCTACCACCTCATATCTATATAAAGAATTTTCTTCACAAGTGCAATTACAATCTAAAAATAACTTTCACATCAAAGTGGCTTAAACACTAGAGCACTATTTAGCATCACAAATCTCAAAGAAGTGAATGCTAATTATTGAAAGGTGTCTTTAAAATTACTTGTTTTGCTACTATATATGGAGTACAATGTGTAGGAACTTGGCGTTCTTCACTTCTTTGACAAATACTGACATATATATTTTGGTTATTGTCTTACTAATGTAACTGTATTAGACAACACACTAAGGTAGACCAACCTAATTCCATCTACAACCCATTTTTGTCACCCTATATTTGGCCCCATTCCAACCATTCCACCATCCAAATTTGTTCAGAATAAACCAATTTTGTTTAGAAATCTGACAAAATCAATGCATTTATGTCATTTAGGATAACATGGCAATGGTTGATTGGTGAATACCTAAATGCTTATAGGGACATAAGAAGGTGGTTACGGGTTGTTATTAGGACGTTCATGACCCTAGTCATGGGTGCTTTTGTAATTTAAAGCTGAACACTTCTAAAATTCAGAAAATTACAATTTTGATAAAAAAATTGTAATTCCACCTGAGTTTGATTCATGAAACATATACACACCTTTTTGAAAAATATGTATCCCTCTTGGAATTGGCCCCAAGATAGTATTACAAATAGCTGGTAATAGGTTGGTCTACCTTATTCAGTTTTTTTCAGTGGAGGACAATTCCAGTATCTGCTACTAAACGTTTTGCGCTCATTCAAATTCTCTCAATAATATTAATTCTCAACTTTTACAGAAGATTGTGTAAAGAGTTTTCATGTCATAGTTTAAGAACCTTCTTTACATAATTTATACTAATGAGCAATTTTTGCCAAAGGAATAGCTCTTCCTGTGAAAGAATACGAATACGTGTCGTTCAACAATCCATACAAAATGGAATACTGCTCTTAATTTGTGCTTATTGTGCACATTGTGAAACACCGTTATTTCCAACAGACTAAAATGAACCATGAAGGAACAATAAAACAGTACCTCAAAAACGCAACACAATAAGAGATAATTGTGTTAATAACTCTCAAATAAATGCATGTTCAACCAGGTAAAATCATTCCACACGTCGCATTACAATCATTGTTGGTAACAAGCAGGATTGATTAAGCACAATGTACAATTAATATGTCAAAATTGTAGTGTACATAAGAATTGAAGGAACTCAAACTCGCTGCTGGCTACCTACATATATAGAGCTAGCTGCTGGGCGACGACAAACAACTATCTGACCTCAATGTACAATTACAAGGACTCCTCGAGCAGCAATCACGACACTGGCTCTCCCATCGATGCTCAGCTCAGTGGAACACGGGGGCCTGGCGGATCACCTCCGTCAGAACCAGCGAGAAAAAACCAAGCATCGCCAAACGACCGTTCCAGCGCTCCGCCTGCGCTGTGAACGGACCGAAGCTGCGCGCGTCCGTCGACTCGCCGTTCACGATGGGCACCAGCGACGCGTACGTGAACAGCTGCACGGCGCCCACGAAGAAAACCAGACCGCTCGTGGACGAGCTGAACAACTGCTCCACCACCGTCAGACCCGTCGCCTTCTCCGCCACGAACGCCCAAACCAGGCCCAGCATGGCCAGGCGGCCGTTGATGGTCTCGGGCGCCGCGCCGTCGAACGCGAACACGCTCCAGAACGACTTGTCGCCCGTCTCGGGACGGCGCTCGATCTCCGGGCGGGGTGTGAAGCCGACGGCCTGGTCGAATCCCGGCGTGGGCTTGGCGCCGAAGTAGGATCGCTTCTCCGACTCGTTGTTCTGCATGTTGTTCCGGATGTCTCCCTCGGTGATCTCTTTCTTGGTGTTCTCGTCGATGGTCTCGCGCAGTCCCTTTCCGGCCTCGCATCGCACTCGTCCTGCCAGCGACGTGTGCAGTCTGGGCGCTGCCGTCACTCGCGCTTTCGCATGGAGGCGGCTGTTTGTAGGGGCAAGAGCGGTAAGCCCGCCAGCCAAGCTGGCCGCAGCAGTCGTCTGCGACATCATTGCGGATGCCATCACGATCGTTCAATCTCCTTGACAAGAGAAAATTCGCTCGGGCTGCTGTAACGTTGTTGAAGGCAGACAAGCGAGTGCGAGACAATGGTTTCTAAAGAGCTAAGGAAGCAGACGTAATGCGATGACTCTGATTGGTATCGTGTAATAAGAAACTCTACAGACTGTACGTAGTTGCAAACTTGCAATTGACGAATACTTGTGTGAGTGAGAAAGGGAATGAAAGAGGTTGGACTTTATAGTTCCTCAGGCGAGATCGAGAAGTATGATCGTAGCTGCATGAGGTACGTGTGCACCTAGAAGTGGCCCTAGAACTTAGCCCACCGTCGACATGGTTCATGCCCTGGCTTGAAAATGGCCAGATGCAAGCCATGAGCAGCGATACTGCAGTTGATGGTCAGCTGAGAGTAATTGCGAGGTGAGGAGGGATGGCATGTGGCGGCGAACTGAAAGTGAAAGTGGATTCAAGTTTTTTCCTTTCAGTCTGTCTCGTGGTCTCATGCAGAGCTCGCCACCGGGGCCCAAGTATGGACGGCGTGCGCTCGTCGACGTGCTCACATTCCTCGCCGTCCATTGCCTGTGGCATGTCCGTGCGTAAGTAACTCTTTCAATTAAACCCTGACGGATGCTCAGACGCACCGGAAAACGGATGACTTTCATCCAAATTAATTTTTGGGCCACTTGGTGGTGGAAACTGGAAAGCCCCCGTCAATGAAGATTGACAGAATATTCTAAATAAGAAGAAGATGCTAAATTTATGGGCCAAAAAAGAAGCCTAAGTTTTTAGTCAATATACTTGGCAATTCTAACTTGCTACTTTTGATCTTGATTTGAATTTTAATCTTCAAAATGGTCTTTTTTTTAATTTGACAATAACTAAAGAGATGATGCTTACAATGTTTGGATTTTGGGTCATTGCAAAAAATACCAGTATTGTTTATTTGTTAGAGGGAGAGTACTAGAGATTTTGTTTGCAATAGCTTTAAAAACATGCTTGTAAGAACATGAAATTTTTATTTGAGATGTTTATCTTAAGTATTATTGTATCTCATAATTTTTCAGAAATAAAAAATCATCTTATATTGAAAATTCAATTTTGCTAATTTGTCATTTTCTAGTTTTAGGGATTCTGAGTTCTAGGGAGTATCCAATTTCAATGATCTAAAATTGAAGATTTTGTGGTTTGTTCCTACTACAGGAGGGCATGTTCCTACCTATGGGTATCTGTAAATATATGATTTTATATATTCTACATTTATGCAAATATAGCTCCCTTACCTTGTTTGAACATTGAATTTGGATCTAAGATCATTATTTTGGTGAAAATCTCTTCACCATGAAGTCCTCTCAAATGGCCAATTTCTAGTTACTTTACAATTTTTTTCTTATCTTTTACAAAGTAAAACTTTGAAGTATCTATTTTCTTGCAATTGTGCACTTCTTCTAATTCTCTTATTTGAAGAATTTTTTTATGTTTATCCTTTTGAGGGTTCCTCTTTCTTAGAGATGTATATATTGAACATATTTTTAATATTAAATTAATTTTTTTCTAATTTATAGTACTCTTAAAGAAAGAGTTGAAAACTACCGAAATGGAAAAAATAAATTCTTGTTGTTCTTGCAATCATCCTTCTACTCTAATTCAAAAAATTTGTAAGAATGAATATTTGTTGCCATTTGAACTTTGGCTCCATAGCCTTGGTCTACTAAGTTTTTAAGTTTAGATTGATATATAAAATTGGTTTGTAGTATGGTGTTCTTTATTATAATATACATCTGTAGTGAATTTAAAAAAGGAAAATAATTCTTTTTGTATTTGATAAAAAAATTGTTCATGTTTTTGTCAAAAATTTCCAAACATCCTAGCATGTGATTGAATTTTTGTTAATTTCATCTTTGCTCAACTAATTGCTATGGCTACATTCAATTAAAATTAAAAATCATCACTTAAGACAAGTCATATATAATTATCTCTCAAGAAACATTTAATACATCAATATTAGATTTAATCAACCTTTTTTTTAATTTTTGAGAAAGTGGTAAGATGGTCATCACTTAAAATTGATTGGTGAAGCATTGTATTTCTACATCCATCCATCTTTTGGACCTAAAATGACTTTTTAATCAAATTCATACTCTTTTCCATCCAAATTTAGTGATTTCATCTATATTTTGAATAAAAATGAACAATTTATGGTGAAAAAAGATCACTTTTATCTAGCAAAAAGTAGATTTCTGATTTGAAATGGTGTAGTTGTGTACCATGGTGCCAAAAAAAGAAGTATAGATATAATCATATTTTCTATATCTACTACTCTTCTTTAGAAATTGACTCCATTAGAGTTTCATTGAATGCAACTATTGAAAAAAGACCTTTCATCCATGTTTAATAAACCAATTTCTAAAGAAAAATGGACAAGACATTGTAAAGTCCTTAAATCCTACTTATGAAAAAGGTCTTTTTGATATTGGAGCCTATATAAAGTCTTAAACATTGAAAGTTTTAGTAAAAGGTGAAAAAAAACATGATTGTTAAAAAAATGCAAATTGAAGAATGCATTTACAATGTAGCCAATTCTTAATGATATTTCAAAAAATATATATATTTAATAATGGTTGCACAACTTGTTTATTTTTACAAAAATGATTTCATTGGTCCTTAATGCATTGGGCCTTGTTTCTTTTGTTCCCCCTTCCAAAAATAAATGTTTTCAAAGCAAATTTAAGCAAATTTGCTCAAGACCTTATGTTTTTAGCAATTAAGAACTGAAAGTTCAAAGGTTGAGTATTGAATTAATGCTACCATGTCCCATTGATTCACTTCAAAACATAGTTTTGTCATCCTTCTAGATGATTTTGTACACAAATTTTTCTGGTAGTAGCTCTTTTAGCATTTGCATGAACAAATGTGTATCCTCAAAACAAGTCTCTGACTGTAAATATTTTTTAGTTTGGACAATACAAACTTTTCTTAATCTCAAAAATTAACTTGCATAGTTCAAAGAAGCACCCTCTAAAAATGACCTTATAGAATATAGATTAGCTAAAATTTTCAAAATTCATTGTAATCTGAAATATCAGTTTAATATTGAAGGGTGAAATTCTTTTGAAAAATCACTAATGATTAGTGCAAAATTAATTTTTTAGGGAAATTCTTGCCGGGTTTCAAATTTTTTTGGTAAATAACTTACCAAATATTGCAATTTTCATGAATGTAAAAATTTGAAGGGAAATTTAAAAAAAAAGTAGGTTAATTAACTTCTGGATCATACCACTCTTGGAAGAGTTAAACACGGTTTCATTTAACCCAAAACATCATTCCCAGGTATCTACAATACCTGTGTTTTCTACAAACGATGAGGCGGCCTCAGCATACAATCTTCATTTGTCTATGGTATTTTCGGGCACTGCCGGTTTAGACTTTTCTAACCAAGATCTTCCGACTTTTGATCATATTCGCTATTTCCTTCATTTTGAGCTTGCACACAGTAACTCAGCTTCACAAATTCATCCCCCATACTTAGACATCTGTGAAGAATTTGCATACCCAGTAATTGAAAAAAACTAAAAAATCACGGAGAAGAGAAGGCTTCCCGAAGAGACTAGCTCCACTCTCGCGCAAGAATACAGATAGACGAGATTGCAAGCAGTCACTAGTACAATATGGAACAGCACTGATCTTAACTTAGGCACATTGTGAAACAAATTCATTTCTGACACATCGCCAAGGACAAATGACACTCTCTCAAAAGCACATCACAATACGCCGTCCATTCCCACACCGGCCACAATCGTCCACAGAAAATCATAAAGAAACCGAGACACAATTAAACTATCCGCAAGCAGGATTGATAAAGCAGAATGTACAATTAATATGTCAAAATTGTAGTGTACATAAGAATTGAAGGAACTCAAACTCGCTGCTGGCTACCTACATATATAGAGCTAGCTGCTGGGCGACGACAAACAACTATCTGACCTCAATGTACAATTACAAGGACTCCTCGAGCAGCAATCACGACACTGGCTCTCCCATCGATGCTCAGCTCAGTGGAACACGGGGACCTGGCGGATCACCTCCGTCAGAACCAGCGAGAAAAAACCAAGCATCGCCAAACGACCGTTCCAGCGCTCCGCTTGCGCTGTGAACGGACCGAAGCTGCGCGCGTCCGTCGACTCGCCGTTCACGATGGGCACCAGCGACGCGTACGTGAACAGCTGCACGGCGCCCACGAAGAAAACCAGACCGCTCGTGGACGAGCTGAACAACTGCTCCACCACCGTCAGACCCGTCGCCTTCTCCGCCACGAACGCCCAAACCAGGCCCAGCATGGCCAGGCGGCCGTTGATGGTCTCGGGCGCCGCGCCGTCGAACGCGAACACGCTCCAGAACGACTTGTCGCCCGTCTCGGGACGGCGCTCGATCTCCGGGCGGGGTGTGAAGCCGACGGCCTGGTCGAATCCCGGCGTGGGCTTGGCGCCGAAGTAGGATCGCTTCTCCGACTCGTTGTTCTGCATGTTGTTCCGGATGTCTCCCTCGGTGATCTCTTTCTTGGTGTTCTCGTCGATGGTCTCGCGCAGTCCCTTTCCGGCCTCGCATCGCACTCGTCCTGCCAGCGACGTGGTCAGTCTGGGCGCTGCCGTCACTCGCGCTTTCGCATGGAGGCGGCTGTTTGTAGGCGCAAGAGCCGTAAGCCCGCCAGCCAAGCTGGCCGCAGCGGTCGTCTGCGACATCATTGCAGCCATTGAAAATCTTCTAACCGAATACGCACCAATTGCAAAGAACTGAGTGTCAAGGTGATCGAACTGCACTTAAATTGAACACAAAGAGAGTCGCTACGCTTCAGGCACAGTAAATCAAAATGATCAATTTCAATGTTTTGAAGAACGAGAGAAATGGCATTGATTATATAGAGGCATGATGGACCTGCAGTGAGTAGAACCGTAGATGTGTCTGGAGAGGAGCTAGGCAGCCAGATGCAAGCAGTAGGGAGAGCCAGAGCGGGATTGGAGAAGGGAGAGGTGTACGAGGGTGGCATGTGGCAGTAAAGAAGTCCATGTAAAAGTTGAGTCCATGGGTGCACTTCAGTACTTTAGAAAGTTTACCAGGGTTAACAATCGTGGTCCAATATCTTGCCGTTCACGTTCATCGACGGCTCCTGCTCCGTGGGTTGTTTGTGGCTCATTGGCTGGTAGGTTGGGGAAGATCCAAGCCGCTCCCTTGGTAGCTAGAATGACATGCAGAAGTTTTGAAATTATGCTGAGACGATGCCACCAGGTTCGGTAACAATGGACATGGCCATGGTGCAGGCACCGTATATTACAAGGACAATGCCTCCGCTGTCCAAAATGAGCCATATACATCAGGTGGAATTTCCTAAAGAACGATAGCTTCGATCTACTTTATGGTCCAGGTCAGCTAAATGGCAGAAATAGTCTGGAATTTGTCCAGAACGGATTCCAACTCAGTATAGTACAGTATCTGATACCCCTACAAAAAACATAATCAGCACCTTTAATTGAAGTGCCTCGATGTAGGAGAACGATTGTTGATTGATCAGGGAGATGTACCCGACAAAGGCGTTACAAGCCAGGTAACGACTTCCCCCAACAACTCGAAGCCGTGATAGTTGGCAATATTCAGGAATACTTGCATCCCCTTTTCAAACTCAGCTGGACTGACTGTGTTTTTAAATGCTCCTGCACAAGCACACTGATCCGCTAGGTGCGTTGCCTTCACCTGCCAACTCCACAAGAAGGGTTTACTATATTGAAATTGAAGACCATGCTTACGATTATCCTCGGACCTAATTCTCAAATTTCCAGTACCATTGCAGGAGAAGAAATCGAATCAAAATCAATTACCTGACGGCATTTTATGCAGGTGAGATCTTGAAGATGGTACAGACGTTCTCGTTGACGAACAATTTGAAGGAGAGCGTTCTCGATCCATGCACGATCATAAGGTTGGCCACAAGAGGGCACAACACAGCGCCAGTCATGCTCCAGTAGAGCAGCATCGCGGCAAAGATCTAGATCTCTGCAATCATTACAATAACTACACCAAAACTGCATGTCAAGATCACGAATCTAAAAAAACTCCAAAAGTGTTCTATTCAGAGTTTCACTCCACTATTTTCCATTCTAACCTTTGGCAAGGTCAGAGAGTAGGCATTCATCACATCCATCACGAAAGCGAGGGTCACTTCTTGCGACAGAAGAATTGCTGCTTCTGGCTTCAAAGTCACTGATTACCTGCATATGACATTTGGTAGGGTGAAGGAGCGGCATGGGTCTTCAAAAGCGGACTCTGCAGAGAACTCCCTGACTCGCACCAACTTCAGCAGGTTTTTTCTCATAACCTGCAGTAGCAACAAATTTCGGTACTTCTTAATTCTGAATTTAACTCTTCATAGGTTGGGAATTCAGGGAGTCACATCATGAAATTAATCCTTCGTAAGGGAGATGCAGTGCATTTGGATGCTGAAGTTTAAGAAACTCAAATTGTCGAATATTCAATTGAAGTGACCTGAATGTGGTCAAATAGCAGCACGACTTTGTATATTCCTTGCAAACCAGGACATTAAAACGGCAAGGAGCCAAGGACCTTACCATTATATTGTGCTGAACACGATTATCTAGAGCCAGAACTGCACACACTTGCTTGATGAACTCCAAGGCTGGATCAGACATGGACAGATGAGAGCCAGCCAGTTTCGGGAACTCTCGTGAAAGTTGAATTTCAGGATCTTCCTCATCTCTCTTTCTAGCATTCATGTGCCTTTGCACATCTCGGACCACCCTCAAAAGTTTGTCGGTGAAATACGACATAATCTGCGAATGTGATCATAAGATGACAGCTTAGTACGATTATGAGAGCCCATTCGAATAGAATAGGTGTCGAAAAAAGGTTGAAGAATAGAAAGGGCACGGACACTTCATTAACAAACACTGGAAATACTACTACTTCAGAGGCAAAGAGATCAGGGTAGGCCTCAAAAAGTGAAAACACGAAGGACTTTTACCACACCTGTTCTCTGAGGTATGCAACTTCTTGTGCTTCCATATCAGCGCCAGCAGAAATCGTGACGGAAGGCGTGCTAGAAACTGTACCAGATACCAAGTCTCCATCTTTGTTGGCAGCAATCAATGCTACTCGATCTTGGGAGTGCTTCCATGGAATATATATGTATTCTGACACTATAACCACAAAGTAGTCCTGCACAACCTCCAGTATCGTACTTTAGTATTATGTTACGTGCTTAATTTTCAGGTCATGTTGCTTCATACTACAAGAAAGTCCTGCGCTCTAGGTGCAAACAATTACTGCAGGTCTGAGGTGAATCTGGACAGTACCTGTGTCACCTTCGGCAGAAACTCTGCGATGTTCCAGCTTGAAACAATCTCATTTGCGCCATTCTGCGTTGGATCTTGAGATAGATCGCTGGGCTCAAGCTCCGTTCGAACATCTTTTGCTTGAATACCACCATAATTGTACTGCAGCAGGCAATCATTGAAGTGGCAAACACTTATTATTACTTAAAGCAAACAAAGATTAGACTTAGAAAATTTTCTCTAAAACGAGTCATGCGCATAGTTCTTGGACATGTGTTTGTAAAACTAGAGATAAAGAGATCACTATCTTCAGTAATTCAACCATTCAGTTGCGTTTCATAACCAATTGCTTATTGGATCGAACTGGCAACCTCCATCACTCAACCTCATTCGTAGACGAAGCTCATCTTTACCAACAGATTCATAGAGGTTACTGTCTTTCAAAGCTTGAAGAAATCAGGATCAAGATTTGCTTCAATTATATGAAGTCCACAATGGCATGGGGTTCTAACCTGATCCATGAAGAGCAGAGAATGCCAGTAGCGCTTTGGCTCCAACTCTATCCATTCAAATAACTCCCTGCAAGACATGGCCGATGAGAAACAGACGCAGAACATCATGCCCAAAAAGTTTTAACATTATAACAATAACCCTTCGATTGCTAAAATCAACTACGAAATTTGAGATGAAATATACTCATCACCAAAGAACAAATTGCAAAACTATGAGCTCTTGAGCAGAAAACCACCAGGATGGGATTTAAGATATCCTAAGGAATTCCCGTACGCAACGTTATGATGATGCTCAAGAACAGGAGTCCTATGATTGATAACGCACTTGGCCGATTGGAAGTATGTAGCCCTGGACGGGATCGACAGAAACTGACATGATATATTGGATAAGAGATATACCTTGATTTTAGAGTCTTTAAGAGGTACTCGCAGTAGCCTTGAGCAGCTGCCATGTTATACTTTCCAGTAGCTATAATGATGCGAGAGAAGTCAGCAAAGACAATGGAGGCCCTTAACTTTTTCAGCTCCGAAAGCAGCAGAGCAAACACCTTATGCATAATCTGGTAATAACCAATAACATCCAAAATTAGAAGACGTTTGTAAGAAGCTCCGCTGGTGAAGGCAAGTGGTAGGAATAGCTAAGAGTTTGACTACTTCGGATCAAACTTGGTGAAATCTTTCTTACAAAATAAATTTCTTACAACCTTAGACACCACATAGATGTCAAATATTCCCATGATGGTTGATATACGTTGAAATCATCACACGATTCTACAATGGCGTACCAATTATGCACGTGCGATCTAAAACATAGTGGTAAGACCACATACCTTGTGAAGAATACGGTGAAGAGCTGGGTCGTGCAGCTTTGATGTTGGACTAGCATTCCACCGACAGAGCCAGCAAACATAAGCATCAGATAAATTGACAAGGATATTGAAGTACCGTTACTCAGGTTGAGTTAAAGTAACTCATGTAGAAAAATATCAGACGACCTAATACTTCCACGTACTACCTCAAGCAAGCAGATGAAGCCAAATTAAATGTCTAAGGAAGTGAGAGTAGCACACCTGCATAGCCAACGGTAGAGGTGTTGCAAGAGAGCATCCGCAAATGTATTGCCTGATGAAACAGCGTCACTAAGCCAGCCTTGAACAAGTTGCTTCAGTACCCGGAAGGCTGGGGCACACGAGACACTTTCATCCCAATTTGCTTGTCCAGATCCAAGAGCAACAGCATCCTGAGATTCTGCGTTGAAGCCTAAGAGTGCACCGCCTTCTAGCTCATTAATCTGGCTGCTTTTAAGCAAAGCATTCACTGCCAGGTGATGCACCTGGTAACATAACAACTTCAGTCTCAGTAAATTTAACAATTCATACAAAACATCAAAACCCCAATAGCCGCTTCATGCAAACTATGGATAAAATCACTTTGAAAAATAACTAATGCAGACTGTTAGAAACCGTCCAACAAACTGAACTACACGGGTGTGGAGGGAGCCAAACCTTGAGTTCTATACTAATACTTCGATACGCGCCTGGATAAATCAAAGCTGGCTGCTGAACCTGGAGGTCAAAGTATATATATTAAACACGATAGTTAGCGAAGAAAATTAATCGGGAATCAGAGTTCAATCTTTCTATTTACTAGATTTTAACATACAAAACAATTCATATCCTTCCCTAGAGACATCATTAGATCCTGATATATCTCCTCTACGCTGTACAACTCTAATTGCTTCTGAAAGAAACAAAAGACACGCGAGATAGAATGGAGAGAGAAACTTTGAAGGCTTTTTGGAGATGATCATTTCTACACTTTCGTTCTAAAAGCAGAAAGGACCAACTGATAGATCTACCTCATCCGCAAAACTAGGTTCCTCCTCAGGAACTCCACCAAAATCTGGTACTCCATCATTTGAAACCCAGAGCACCTGCAGTCAAGAATTTAAGCCTGGAATTGAGTTTCATGTTTCTCATAAACAACTTTTTCTTAACAGCGTGCCAGGTGGTTCAAGCACATATTCTAGTCAAATAAATTCTTATAGAATTAGACAACTCAATAATTGCACAACTCTCGATCATGCGTAGAAACTACGAGAGCTCGGAGACTTGAGACTAAAATATAAGGAATTCACCTGCTGATGATCACGTAAAGCACGTGCAAAAAAAGTGTCTGCTGTAAAAAGAAGCCAGTCCGAATTGAAATTTCCAAGCGGGACCTGAAAAATTAGCAATATCGAGAATTTACTGGGACATGTCTAAGCGATTCCTTCAAATCAATCTATTTCAAAGGGAAAATCGACATCGTCGTAGAGAAAGACCTTACGGAAAACGAAATTTGCACAAAACAGGTTAGAGTGCTAGTGAGGATTTCCGATGAGGTGAAATTACGAACATGAGCATATCGCGCTAGAGTAATCCTCTCTCGAAGCCATATGCTGGATGCTGCACAACGTTGCATAGCTACCCTGCCAGCCAAGGGTTGCCATCCAAGTGTCTGACATAACAAAAACGAAAGTCTCTCATGAGAATACAAAAATCCGTAATTTATGCAACATACATCATTACTGTCACGATCAGAGAGGCAACTGATATCTAGTCGAATTGCATTTGCATCCAGATCTAATGTTCTGAAAACTTGGAAGGAAATAGTGTTTAAAATGAGCATTGACTAAACAGTCTCACTCACCTGATAGTAACTATGTCGAGAATTGCATGCAACTTGTATACAAGGGAATTCTGAGAGCGCTGGAATTGCAGTCCTGATTGTGTCCAAGAATGGACATTCTACGACTGCCAGAGTCGGACCTCGATGTTGATCTCTGAACATCGGAATCAACGTTCAATTTGTGTGTTCGGATGAGCAAAAAAGTCAAACTGTTTGAGCAACTACACTAAGAAAACAATCAAATTGCTGGCAGAATTCTACAAACCTAAGTGCAGAGGTAAGAAACCTGTGACTCTAATCAGGAATCAGTGACTCCCTTCGAAGAAAAAATTACAACGAATTCGAGTGGAAAATTGCAAGAACGACCTCAATCTCACCGAACTTAATCATAATGAACCTGACAGACATCTAGAAGAGGCAATGGTTTCATTTTGTTTCACTTCTCTGTAACAACTGCTACACAGACTGATCAGATCTTACTCTCAGTTGACTACTAGACAAAATTGAACAATTTTCAATAGCTCTAAAGTGAAGGTAGATCTTCACGTAGATGGGTGGCCTCAAAACTAAACAAACGACTCAAGAGTATGGACAAAGAAATGGGTTATTGCATTGTACCTGTAGTCATTTAAATTTCTTTGTAATAATCGTCCTGCATCTGCATTACTTGATACATACTCAACCTGCGAAGTGAATGTTACATCAAAGGTTGTCATTCAATTCAGATGGCGACACTGATCAGAGACATGAATTTGACATAGGCACAGTGTGACGAGTAGTTAAAGGAAGATACTATTCACTGGTACCAAGACAACTAGTACTTTGCTATGCATTCAGGCTTCATTTTGACCATCCTAACCTTGCATGCCAGCTCAGAAGTGTCAACGTCAGACTCGCCCTGGTTACGGACTGCATCACGAAATTGGCGCTCCAGCTGGGCAATGGCAATTTCACGGTTGTTGAAGGGATTTACAACCACAACAAGTATTCTGGAGGTCGTAGGTATGTATAAGGCATACAATCCCCTGTTCTCCATCCAGCTATTCTCCAAACGATTATCCAATGTCAGACGGTACACATGAAAAAATCGAAACACGATCTGAACACCACAGTATGTAAGATCCAGTTGGCTGTCAACATTTTCACTTTGCAAAGGAAATGCCTTCATCCTCCTAGCATATTCTCAGCATAAGAGATAAGAGTCTCTTAACCAAACGGCCCACAATGGTACATAATGTGCCAGCATCTACATTTTGACATTCTTAATGTGCTATTTCTAATTTGAAATCGTTCAATAATTCAGTGAACAAGAAGTTCAACCTGTGGTACAAAAAGACGTAGGGTAATTCTTCAGTTAGATATGAGCACTCAGTCGTGGTTTTCATGTGAAGATCATTCAGAGACCATCCATCCTTTATTGTGTGGTTTCGCGCCTTTGAATCCACCTTACACACACAACCTAGCTGCAGCAAGGCATGAAAAGCTAGTGGCATCTTCGTCTCATATACCCCCTGCTCGCGTCATCCCACGACGATATTAGATCTTGAAATAACCTTCATGAAAGAAGAAATCAGTTACATCATGCTGGAACAAATCCCAGAATCAGTTAGCTTCAAAGATCCAAGTTGCAAACAAGGAAACTGCCAGACGTACCTCCACTTCAGGATCAGCAAGATGCGCTGCAAGTTTCCTTCCCGCTACCTTAAACTGTTCCTCATCAACTACTACCTGCATGGTACATTTAAATCTGACTGATATTTTCTTTGAAAACAGAGGAGATGGCCAAAGAATAGTCTATATCCGGTAAGTCACAGCAGCCGGGCATTTGGTTTCATAAACGAGAAACTATATTCAATATTTCTCCTCGATAACACCGCAAAATCCACTAGTCAATCCTTATAGCATTACCAGCACAAATAGACTACAGTTCAATAGTGGTCATATGTTTTATGATGACAGATTGCGTAGTGTCAAAATTATGATGTTCGGCGGTCAAAGCTTTGAATTAGCGCAGGTTCACATTTCAGCTGCCAAAAGTTTTGAACGAAGGTTCAGAATTCTTCCAAAATCTTTGCAATCCGCAATTATAACAAATGTGGACCTAGTACAACTCCTTGCTTATCCTGCATATGTTGTATTCTCTTACCTGAATGAGATTAAAAACTGGTCGCCCATGTGGCAAAATGCGAGTTACCCGTACTCCAGGGTACTCTTCAGTGTCGGAAGCTTGAGTATTTAAGTAGAAAACACGAGGTACTTGTAAGGGGACCTTGTACATATCGCCGTCTGCCAGTACCCAAGCTGTGAACTCCCCTAGCCTTTGGGCAGGAGCCAAGTGCAGTATCTGTATCAAAAGATTTCAATAATAAGAACAAATAATCAGGAACAGTAATATGTGCATCAACGACATACACAAACGAGGGGAACCCAAAAATGAGAAGAAGAAGCGACGTGCAGGTCTGATATGGATTAAGCAAGTACCTGCCAATGGGAATGAGTCAAAGCAGCTGCTCTATCTCGAAAGAAAGCTCCAACACCAGCTCTTGGTTGAGATACTTTCCCTTTTTTATTCATGAGAGAATTACGTGATGCTCCAACACTAACATTCTCAAGATCCGGTCTGCAGACATTGAGACAATACAGTGTTTGAGTTCTTATAATTAACATGAGACCCATCTAAAAATGAGAAGAAATAAACTCATTGACCCATTCTGAAGCACACCAAAGGTATAAGCATGATAAGGGATTAACAAGATCATCAACCTGGATCGTCTTCGTTGGTCGCGAGTTTCCTTCCATTTCCTTTTCTTATGCTCCAACCAAGCTTCGTAGTCTTCGTTCTTGTCGGGTGTAGTCTCTCTTACTTGTCTTGCAGACGGCAATTGAGCGCCATCTTTTGATGCAGGAGCGGCTTGGAGAGTACTGTTCTGTTTGCCTGTTTCATAGATACGAACCACCGGTCGCGGATTCTTGCGACCATTTACTCTAGTACCAACCATGTCCTCTAGATCTGCTTCAGGACGATCCTTAGATATCGGTACCTCATCTTGGTGAACCTTTGGCCCGAACATGTCTTTCAAGCTTCTTTGCCTGTACTTATCATCTTTCTCTCGAATTTTCTTCCAAAGCCAATCAGGATGGACAACACGCGGAACTGGATTTAAAACCTGTTAAAGATGACGGTCAAGGATGTAATAAACAAACATTGAATTGAATATCGAGGCACACGAATCTACACGCAAACACGTGCATAATAGCCGTCCTAGATGGTGTGCAAACAGCAACCTACTGAGATCCATGTGCACCACTATATTTATTGTTTCCATATGCAATTTCAAAAGACTTCACAAAAATGAACCTTTTGCAAGGCCGCAGGAATGGTGATAATTTTTTGAATAGTCGAATTGAGACGCTGGCGATAGTAAGCCCAATCCACAATGCTGCGAAGAGCTACATCCGCAGAACACTTGCACCATTTTCGAACATATACTCTCATCACCTCTGTACACGCACGAAAAGTGGTTAGGTTGAGAAATCTGTCACATAAGAAAAACTATAATATCAAACGAAACAAAAAAAAATTGCGATAAGGTACCTCATTTGTGTCCATTCAACTGTACATCTAGGTTTAAATCGTTCAGGACATACCAGGCTCGGTTTCGAAAATTGCGACAGGAATCGCACGCTCACTCACGGGTGCACCCTGCAATGCAAACGATATGATCAGAAATGCAAATTACATTACAACTTCCATTTGAACACATCCAGGACAACAGAGCTATTTTACAAGAAATTCACCTGAGGATCACGGGCGACAATGTAACGACAGCTTAGACCCTTGTCTTTCACCATTTCATCCCCCAGAAAATCAGCTAATCGCCGGGCTGTGGTAGTGGCACATGATTTCCGATCACCGTAGTCTTCTAAAGATTTGCTCATCGTGCTTGACTCAGAAATGTACTCCAGTAATTCACTGTCTGCAACATCGATACCTTGATTCTGTACAAATCAAATACAGAATCGTCCGTCAAAGACATTCGAGGACTTCATCAGAAAACTATGTTCTCACATTTGTCAAGCAAAGTGACAAAGTGCTCAGCATCTACCAAACTATTCCGCATTCCAATTCACGACAAACCCGGTCCTTCACCTCATGCACACGATACATACCACGTCAGTGCAAACTTTCCAACCCCTCATGCAAACATACGTTTGCAATAAAAAAATCATTCAAAATTACAAACCTCTGAAATTCAACCTATAGTTATGTGGTAGAATTTTCAAAACTACATCATGCCCATATACTTTTGAATGATTTTTTGAAGAAGAAATGAAAAATTTTAGTCCAAACTTCGACCCAAATTTTTTTTGGTCACTTTTAACATGACCACTTATCGAACCTTAACAAATTGAAAGATGATTAGCTTATAAAATAATTTTCAATATTTCAGAGCATATATATAGATTGAAGGTCATAAAGAGAGCAAAAGAAAATATTTTTTGCACTCACATAATACTTACCCAGTGCATTAGGTGAAGTCCCTGAGGACATATGGTACTATCCATAAGTTCACGAGGATAGAAACGTTCAAGTATTAATTTGAGCCACTAGCCTCGGAACATTCCATTGCGAATCACATACCTCAAGCAAATCCAACCAGCGATTCGCAACAGCAGCTACAGCCGCATAGCATTCTTCCAAAGTCTCACCGTGGAGAAAATTCTCAAAAATTTCTGCCTGTTGCACGTTACGAAGTCTCAAGTCAGTACATATTACATAACGACTTGATGTATGCTCACCATTGATATTTTCGAGAGCCAAAGAATTTTATTCCTCAAGAACTTAGATGTGCTGAAACATTTATTCAGAATTTTAAAAGATTTATAAGTCAATCATTGTTAGAGATTAATACATTTCCACTTGTTCTCCCATATAGAATCCACAGGTAGAGCCCGACTAGCACACGAACACTGTAAAATATACAATGAAAGACTAAATCTAGTCCTGCGAAAATTGGAACAAAGAAAAGATGAACCTGGAACACTTTGATAAGTTTAAGTTCTCCGCGTCGTTTAATCTCAAATCCTTTTAGCTCTGCCAAAGTGCCATCGTGGTTAAACACTGCATAACGCTTCTTGAGAAGAACATTTTCTTCCTTGGAGGCAGGTATAATCATAGCCTGTTTGACACCAATCAAGACAAGTGAGGAAAAGGCTTACATTGTTGACAGCTCATGCAACGAGCACTAAACAAAGACTGAGACTAATAAGTCAGAATGTCACCTTATAAGGCCCATCAACTTCAAACTCGATGGAGCACTCACTACTTGTTGCATAAGTTCGCTGCACAGGATCCACCAACGTCTGCACATGCCACACACACTTCATCATTAGGCATTCTTTCTCTAGACCAAAACCTCAGGAAAACTCCACTACTCGAAAGAAAAGACCAAAATTATAATCCAAGATGATTTCCAAAGTGTCGAGTCACGTTCATGTGAATCGTCGTGCAGATATCATAGAAGTAACCCAAATAAGCACAGGAATGCAAGTTGAGAAAGGTAACCTGATATTGATCGTTGGTATTGTTGAGAGCAACATCAACATTGAGCATAACACAAGGGTAAGAAATATAGTGCTTCTTCCCGGTTCTGCGAGCATTGTATTAAGGATACTTAATATCAGTCAAAACCATACGATGAAAGAAACCTAGTGAAATTCACATCAGAGCTCCCAATTTCTAGGCATCAAAGCAGAATTTGCACTGCACCGATGTCGATGGAGTAATTGCATGAGCCATCAATAACATATACTAATCCTCCAAGCTATGTAATAAACAGTAATGTGAGATTTCAAGCGACTCAGATATATGCTGATACAAACTCTGAAAGAGACAACCTAACCCCGCCAGATCATCCTGTGATGGTCAAATTGCCATGAACAATTCCAAGTTACGGCGAACTTGAAAGACATAATTGTTGTATATAACAGGAAAACAGGACAGAAACGATTACGCACGTGGTCTTGAAGGTAAAGTTCTCGGGAAAAGACCCAGGCAGGCAACACCAGATCCCATCTGTATCAAGCTCTAGAGGCTTTCCGATTTGCTCAACTAAGACACGGGCATTTTGGATTATCTTTGCCCCAGTGTAGGTCACAACACCAGCCATCTCCATGGAGTACCAGCGGGCTCCCCTGGAATTCACACAAATACGAAGTTTTGAATTAAAAAGCATAAACAAGTTCTTATACTGGAGGGAATAAAACGACATTTTAATTCGCAAGGGTGCAAGATACCCTACACAACCCTGAGAGATATACGCTACAGACTACAATAGCCACAACCTCATAGAATATAATAACAAAGAGGCTCCAATTCACTTAATGCCCATACAAAGATTGAACAGGAATACTTTGACGTTAAAGAGATGTACTAGATACATTCACGTCTATAACTTGGTCTTGAAAGTTGGCTTACTAAGAAAAAATTTGATTCGTTTAATAAAAACAATAAAGGTCATTCGAAGCACTTTACTTGCGCATGACATAGCCGTAGAAAGAATTGAGGATGCATTTGTGTGCTAATTGAAGCGAATCATATAGAATGACCATATCCTGTGACAAGTTCCAGGACACGACTTTAGAAACGGAAGTACTTACTTTTAAAAGAAATATCACTAAGAACCAGTACATTCAAATAGATTCAAAAACACATAAATCATTAACGATATAGTAGTTCAAGATCTAAAGGACGACCAATTCGACCAAAACCTAGAAGATCTATATAGGAACTATCCAGTACGTCCTCTACTAAACGCCATCGACCAATTCGATTCGGGCTTACCGAGGCTTCTTGGATTTTGATCGGATTGCCGCTAGCTTTTGCCTCGCCAAGCTTCCCTTTCCATACTTTGTTAAGACCCTTGTATTCATAACGCCTATCTCGGAAACTGAACAATGGAAGCACATTTTACAAATTTAAGAGAAAAGGATGAGCAAAATTTACTGGCATCCATGTGGGAAGAAAATATTTGCTTCAAGATGATGCATACAAAATCAGGAGAAGCATTGGACCTTTTGACGGTATCCACATAGAAGGGATTCTCTCGCATGCAGATACTAGCAGATCGAATATCTGTAATCGGTTTCTCCAGCACTCGCTTGTACACCTAAGACACAGCACAACTAAAACCTGTCAATCATGAAAGGCCCTGCTGAGCTACTGAGAACATAAAGGGAAACTGCGTTTAGGACTTCCAAAGAAGTCAGGAGACGTTATGTCGCAAGCAAGTATTTGTAAAACAAACTTGAGCTCCCAATACAGGCCATCGGTTGGTAATATTTAGCACACGAGGAAATTACTAACACCATCAGGAACTGCTCAACCCTTGATCAAGCATTTGTAATATGGTAAATAATGAATGCAGTGCGCAAACCAGAAGCACAGGCATAATTTCTGACTACAATAAAAACAGACTGGATCAACATCCAACAAACCTTCTGACAATATTTCTTGAGCCGATCTTTCAGCTTACTCTGCTGCTCATCCTTAGGGAGATCACGGAAGTATCTAGAAGGACCTCCCTCCGTAGTGGAGGGAAATTGTTCCGATTCAATTTGATTTTTCAAATGCATGAATTCACTGGGAAAATTCAAAGCAAAATTATCAGTTCCAATAAAAACATGTCTTAGAAAATACTTGTGCAGTTTCTCCAAGCAAGTAAACAACGTTTGATACAGTTAAGAATTACTTTCAGCAGGCAAGATAAGATTGTCTCAACATTTTCAGACTTAAACCTTAATGCACAAAAATGAAACAAGTTACACTCAAAATGATAAGGGAGTTCAAGGTATTTATATGAGAAGAGACCTCCGTTTAGCCGCGTAAGTTTCACCTCTCCAGACCCATTCCAATTCTCGCATACAAGTCTTGCCTGGGCGGTTGAAGTCGCATGCTGCACAGATCTCATCTGTTACAATAGATGACGGCTGCAACCACGGATCCTTTGAATTAGTTATGGAGATTGCCATCATGGATAACAATTACACTCCTGCATCACTTCTTCACATAAAAAATGGTCAACGGCATACTTCAATCAACATAATTATGTGCTGATCTTACCTGAAGACGATTTGTAAGAATGATATTGGGATACATTGCAGCCACGTCCAGGTGATAAATCAGAGGACGTTCATCTCTGATGGGAGAATCACGAAGAACCTCAAGCTGATAGTCAAACATAAGAGATAAGCTTCTCAATCGGCACCATAAGGACGTCCTGACCAGTTAATATTTAGGCATACTAAGTCTACAGAATCAGACCCTTGCAATACTGACCAAGTAAAGGAACAAATACGTTGATGTATGAGACTACGAACATCATTGTTCGCTAATTGCATCCAACGCAAACTGAAAGATGTGGACCTACTTTGCGTTTAATTTCATCTTTAACATCATCATAGTTGGTCACTGCATCCACCTCCAGCTTCCCTTCCTCTTCAATTGCATACTTCAAATCCCGATCTAGGCAGTCAATCAGTTTCTGCAAAATCAAAAGATATTGAGTCTTGAAAGCACTGAACATATGAAGGCTTTCAAGATGCAACCCTACACCATGAACCACAAAGAAAAGAAAGAAAAGTGGCATTGAAAGTCACTTGGCAAATAGTATAAGACGAAAGTATTAAATATGACTCAAATCTTTTCCGCAAATTTCAAAATATTTAAGGAAAGTAACCCTGCTCTGCTCTTGGAATCATCGTAATAACTGAAAATATAACCTCAATGGAGACCATTCTTGTACAGATGACAGTATTTCATTGGATAGGGAGAGGCGTGCTATTACACATAATATGTGACAGCTGTGTCGTTATGGAATCCTTCATTTAAGACCCTTGGATTAGGCATGATTAAACACAATCCAATCATTTCGGTTATGTTCAGTAATGTGAAAGTACAGCCTCATTGTGGAAATAACATCCCTTGCCACTCCCGTGGCTCGGCATGTTAATTCTCAAAACGAGTGTACGTAACCTAGTACATTGACCACCTCAAGGAATCTTATATCTTGAAGGAGCTAATCACCCAAACCTTAAATCTTCTCTGAAGGGTTGCACAATTTTGTTAGAGCTAAGAACCGGACAGTTAATAATTTTAGGAATTTGTGCTGAATAGGGCACTGATACCTTGCTCGTCTTGTCCTTCATGTTCAAAGTTTAAATCCAATGCAACTCATTCGAATAATTGCAAAGCCCATGTAGCAAATTAGACAACTGATGCGCAAGTGACCAGACGGATTCCACTGAATGCCAGAAGTCAGTACATCAGCTTCACACACTTCAGAAGAAAAAAACACCTGATATGCATCAGGAGTGAGGTGGAATCGTGTAGGAATATCAGATCGAAAGACACCACTCTCCAAACACTCCACATGCCCACCAATGTAGGTCTCGCTCTCGAGCATTCGCCCATTGTATACTTTCTCTTGTTCAGCTTTGTGCTTGTTGGGGCAGATAATGTTTCCCTCGAAGGCCTACAAATACCCTCACTTAGGCTTGGATGCAAGAATCTTCTTGTTACTAAAAGCATATTGAAAATCTCTGCACAGTTAGCATATCGCCTCTACACTGATAACAAGCCTTCCAGAATGAAACCATGTATTTCAAAGCAACCGCTAAAAGAAGTGAGAAGAACGTACTCCGTAATTCCTTCACAAGCGCATAAGAAATCTAAAACAGAGAAACACTTACTTGAACCATGAGAAGCATCTCACAGAGAGTTCCAGATCCTTTGCGCAACACTTCGTCTGGAGGCATTGGGATGATAGTTGCCAGAGAAAAGATGAACGGATGCACATATGTCATGTACAAGTAGTATGTTGATACAGCATCGGAAACTGAGTAAGACGCCATTGTCTGCACAGAAGAATGGTTGTAAAAGGTCAATTGAGGAAAATTCCAGCCGTAGGGTAGCTTGGATCCAGATTGGGTTTTCAAATAGCAGGATGTCGATACCACTGCTAATTAAATCGACAAGCTAAGACGGGTTCAGAGAAAATTAAGAAACCCCGAAGTATGGCCAAGTGCATGAGATGGTGTGGGTAAAGGCCCTCTATGAAGCTGGTATTCGAAGAAATTTCAAAGTAGCCATTTCAATAAACTTGATTTTGAGAAAAAACTATTATCACCAGGAAGCTGACCTGAGGTTGCTCAATAGCAAAACGAACCATGTCTTCAGGATTGACCTCCAATGGGTCAAAACCCAATTTGGCCTTCGTGACAGACTGCAAGACAAATCGATCGAATGCATTCAGACAAGATTGGAAATTAAATTTTCAGGACTACGAAGAATCAAAGTGCAAAGTCCACTAATTAAGTAAGAAATATACATATGCGATCGAAGAGAAATAGTAAATCTGACATACTGAAATCCTATTAGAACAGAATACGAAACATTAAGAAACTCTAAATGAGTGCAAGTATAAAGCTCAAGATTCAGGTCTACCTGATCGAAATGCATGAATTTCTACTGTCCAATTAATTAGTATCCATGCTCAGTGGTAAATGTCAGCAATAAAGGGATACTGAGAGAAGGTTCATCGTACCTTGAGACCTTGACTTCCCTGCGGCAAGTAACTGTCACGCTTCACCCATGCGAAGCAATCCAAGTGGCAAGCAAATTTACTCAAACACTCACCCTGCGGCTCATTATGTTTAAATCCAATCTCCTGCCAAAATCGTCAAGCCAACTATGATGAGAAATTGTGCGAACTTCACATCGCCACAATGAGCGCCAAAGTCAGGCCCTCTAAAAGGTTTTACAGTAATCCATTGATAAGTTTGTATCACAACTGATACAGACTACCTCAGGAGTAAGAATCGGCAAATCCCACTCGCCACATTGTTCATGAAGTCTACTCTTGTGAGAAAAACGATTAGTAAAGTAATAGAGGTTATCATTGTGTCAAGAGGAGTGAGGTTGCCTACAGAGAGTTTTGGTTACGCAAAAAAACCTTTGATCCACAAAAATGGCCACTAGCGGAACCATGACAACGTATACAATCACAAGAGTATGTATTTGGCAAACTGTCCAACCCTTGGATCATATCTACACTTACACCTAAAGAAGTTCAGAGTCTTCGCACTGGTGAAGCACGAAAGTAGGTGACGCACTAAGCTTAGACGAGACTTTCCTAATGCTTAGGGTGATAATTGGAAAAAGCTTACGTCATGCATTCTCATTCCATGATGAAGAGCTCGGGTTTCTATGAAAGGCCAATCGAAGAAGTCACCGTTGTAGGTGACGTAGATACTTGGCTTCACCTCTCGCATGTGAGAGAACCAGCTGACGAGAAGTTCTTTCTGTAAGTAACATTAGTCCAGATTAGTCAAACTAGGATATTCCTGACAAACTCAGATAGACAAACAGATCATGCTAACTATTGAAAATCAGAAAGTCCCACCTCCGTCCGTGTGTTGGTGACCTTGAAGTGACCTTCGAACTCTGGTTTGGGGGTGTACTCCAAGTCTTCGATGTCGGCACCCACACACTATATACCTCAAATCACATAGTACAGTTTAGTACTCCCTTCTACATTATCAAATACATCTTGATAAGACAAAAAAAATCAGTTCATTTATTGCAAAATAGATCAGGAAAAGAGTCTTGGACAACATGAAGGAATCAGCCAAAGAACAAAAAACAAAAGAAAATAATCTGATAGAGTTTGAAGTTCTACTAATGTGAACCAGTAACCGAGATCTAATTGAAAAGGCTAAACTCGATGAGATGAGAAATTTAATCTCAGAATGTTGATGAAGAAAGAAACATACCTCTCGGTTAACTATAAGAAAACCCTGACCGTCAATCATGTATGAAATCATCATCACGCTATCATAAGAAGCATCGGGAAACTTCAAAGGAAGCTTTGTTGTCTCGATATCAAATGCACAAACTCGCACCTCAGCACGTTGCAAAAGATCTGTTCTTCTTTGCAGTTTCGTCTGAGAGGATTCTACACTAACCATGTACCAAAGGCCACATCTAACATCTGCTCAAGACAATACATTGTGTCTTACGAAGTCAGTACATCGAAAGTTCTTCTGTACTAAAAGATAACCCGATTGACTCACCTCCTTCCTCTCTCACCAGAAATTCTACTTGATGCAATTTCTTGGCAAAATCTAGAATACTATCTGGCGTCGAGCTTTGTCTACCAAGAGATACAAAAATGAAACCGTAAATTCGACAAACGGTCTAGTTACTCACATAAAGTCAAGGCCCAGGGTCGTCAGCACTTACCATGATCAATCGCAAACCGAACATGGTAGGGGACATCATACTCTCTAAGGTCCAGCATATGTTCAACATAGTCTTGAATTTTTCCTGGTTGTTTATTCCTGAAATCCACGAACAACATTGCCATGTTGTAACAGTTGCATAAAAGTTGTAAAGTCCAATGAAGATACAAGCCTTTCACATTGTTTCAGATCAAAGGATGTGAAAAATTTCGTCCACTTACAGTTCATTGCTAAAGAGTGATCCATAGGCCTGGGCAGCATCCAATTTTGCCCGATTCCGCTCAACTAGGGGTAGTAACTCGCTCTTTACACTCACCAGCTCTTGCACAGTATTGAAGCTGATTTTTAAGTATTTGCGTTGCAAGCCTGAAAGATGATTTTTCTGCAGTACGTTGAACATCGAGTATGAAAACAAAGCTTTTGAATTGGCTCAACAGTATTTCTCTCCAATAGAAGATGCTCGGATGAGTCAACTGGGGTCGAATTCCATTAAACACTCACCAAGTCAAGATCCTCTTTATTCATAATCTCGATGTTGGCAATTTGCCCCTCATACCGTCGTCTTAGGTAAGAATCAACCTCCAGCTCTGTGTTTTCCTGCAAACGTAATCAATTATGAGTAGCGTAGATTTAGATGCTGAAGAACGAAATAAAAAGAGGAAAAATAGCATTTCTAACCTTCAAAACTTGTTAGTTTCACATTTGACACGTATCCTGAGGTCAATACGCTATTCCTACAGTGAACACAAGTCCATGGACGACTATAAAACTCCAGTGTTTTTCTTTTCCAGTTCTTCAGAATAATAAGCAAAACAAGGAAGAACGCCCAGCGTTAATAAATACCTTAGTTCCCAAGTAGATGTAAGGAGCAAACTTCACTTGTGCCTTGAAGGTAGAACCATCCTGGATACAATTTATCATATTCATGAGTACCACTACACGTGCAGTGGAAAAATGGTCGGTCTTGATCTTTAAACATGTTAAGTTTACAAATCAGAAATAAAGGAAGAGTGGATACTTGCTCTCATGCAGCTGAATGTTGGAAGAATGAAAGATATTTGCAATACAAAACATTGTGCACAATCGAATTTTTTTTATACATAAAGAGATCAGAATACCTGGCACATGAAGTACAGGTTGACACAGCTGTATGTGACATTATCATTATTGGGATCATCCATTGCCGACTGCGCAAAATAAATTGAAAATGATCTGATAAGACTTCGGAACACTTCACAAGATTGTAACATAGAATTCCGGATGTTAATAAGAGAATTGCAGGCATAGAGAGGCAAGAAGCTAAGACCGAGTACAATTGAAGGTCACATGAAGAATCTTTAACAAAAATCTGTCCTAGAAGTAGAGGGTCACGTCCAATAGACACCGATGAGAAAATTCAAATGCAGGGAACGCAAGATGAAGCAATAACTTAACGTACCGAGACCATGTTGAGAAGCCATCCCAGACGAGGCTCTCCTTCAGTGAAAATCTGATATCCAAAGCTTGCCTCCAACGCGTCTTCTGATGTCCGCCATACCTTGGACCTCCCAACTCTCCTTACACTTTCACCCCCGTCCTTGTGTTTCTCAGCAAGGCCTCCTTCCTTGCCGAATTTACCCCTTCCTCTCCCTCCGAACCTGCCCCGGCCGCCGTCCCCCCTGCCTCCAATGGGCCCTCGCCCTCGCCCTCTCATGGTTTCCCTGCCTGGATGTCAGCACTTCGGTTCTCTCTATGTGCTGGTAACCATATTGCATCAACTTTTCAACCTGTCCGCTGAACTTAATCCCCCCGTTATGCAATGGCCCTAGCATTAGAATATTCTACTATGCGTCCCCGTATTGACAAGATATAACCTAAGTCGACTTTCCTCCGGCGTCATTGCTCCCAAAATATAGCCGAGGATTTTGCCTCAGTCCTCACAATTGACCTCGAGTTCCATCCTGAGAGCTCCACAGCCAGATTCCGAAAAAGAATTCCAACCTGACAAAATATCCAGCACAATCTCAGGAGACAATATACCTCCAAATTCGAGCTCATTTGATTAATCGAATCACTTCAATGTGCTCCATTTACAATCTCCGGGTATCAAGAGGCTGAAAGCTCACAGACTAGATTCATCGTCTCGATACATTTAAACCTAATTCGCAGTTTCAGGTTCCAGTTACGACGTATAGAAGCAAAATGAAAAGTACACTTGCATGTAAAACACAACTTTATGAAGAACGGTTGAATACTACAGGTTCAAACTAGTTTTAGTACTGCGTTTGTGCAAATTAGTTTGCATTTCTGTCTGATCATTCTTACAACCCCCTGTTCTTGAGCTGTAACCCCTCAGATGTAATTAAAAAGTATTCAAATCGATGCTGAGCGAGAACGTTCTCAAATGCCGTTCTCAATAATGTCTACATTTGACGCAGTGAAGATACTACCACAGCCTGAACGCTCAAACTCCACACTGAAGCTCCAAGCACGTAAAAGATCTCACAAACTTCAAAGATCCAAACATAGAGCATCAAAACGCTCAGCTCCATTGCAATACTCAACAATTGAAAATTCTGAGGCGGCGCCAATCCAAGCTTACCCGGAGACCTCTACCCGAATCCAAATGATCACCTAATCTTCCACCCGCAGCCGCAGCACTCGGACCATTTTTCCAATCCAATCTAAGCAAAATGCCACAACTAACCGCAACGCCCTCCCTTGTGCCCTAGTGAAGCAAACTTCCACTTTACTGCATCAAATTCGACGATACAAAACAGGGAATGGACCTCTCAACACTTCCAATCCAACTACACTGCACACTGAATCACGACAACAGATTCCAACGGCGACGATCGTGATGAAATGTGCCGCACCTCCGCATTCAGCTTCTCCTTTCGCACTCTCAGTCACAGACAAAGGGCGGGAAGGAGCAGCGAAAAGAATCTACTCCAGTCGTAGATATTGACAATCAAAAATCTTCCCTGTTTTCTTATTACTGGTCAGTAAAATGTACATCTTCGAAATATTTGGGAAAAAGGTGCGCCGACTTTAGGTTAGAGGCGACCTGAGAGGCTTTGTAGCTTGTGTGGAACGTGCAAACCTAGATCGTGCAAAGTCGACGCTACCTTTGAACATTCTGAGGTGGTAGTCAATCTTGCGGGATTTTAAAGCTGTGTCAGTTTTTGTGATTTCACAGGAGTTCTAGGATTTTCTGTCACGGCATGGAGAGCGTAACGTAGGAAGTCGTACGTTCCGAATTTCTAGTGTGGAGAGGGTTTCGGGCACTTCGGCAACTACGATTGAGGTACAATGTCTTAGATTCTTTTGGTGATGCCGCAATTGCCGGGTTTGGGGTCATTTTTCATACTTGCATTCATTCGTGTAGGGGCAACGATTTTTCAGTGTTCAGTTTGACTCCCTTTCGAAGTGTTCGAATTGAGCTGGAGGGATCTTGTTCAACTCTGGACGCGTACTCTAACTAATTGGCAATATTGTTTCTGAACAGCAACTTTGAGTGGTGAGGTGATTGAATTCCAGTTTCAAGTTAACGATATTCAGTTGCGTTTTAGTTCTCCATAGTTTGATGAACTGCGTCCATCAAACTTAATTGTCATATGTCATGTTTTTTTTATGGACAATTGTATATGTTCTTGAGATTCTGGTGTTGTCTAAGGTAGGATGGAGATTTGAAGCATTCAGGAACTCAATTCGACCATCAACTATTTACCTGAAGATTTAGCTTTAGAATGTATAGAAGCTCGCGAGAATCTCGCTCTTGCTTTGTTGAAGCTTCGAGAATACCGGCACTGTGCTGCAATTCGAAATTTTAGCTCAATTTTGAGCTGCTGTGAAATATAGTGTATGAGTGTTTGGAGTTGTGAGTAGTATTTGGAGGTTTGTAACATTTTTGAACTCGAAGGTTTGAAGGGACGAGTGCTGCTCAGGGGACTCCATTCTAAGGTCTGGTACAGTCTCTTCGTAGAACGTACAGTGGGTTTACCCTGAGCGACGTTCTCCTATTTTGTCAATGATCGAGGGGTACGATCGCTGTCTCATGGCTTCTTGCAATTTGCCATTGGTTGTTCGAGCTCAGGTTTGGGGTTTTGTGTACTGGGATTAAGAGCATTGGGTGATGAAGCTCTGTTTGCAGCGTTGGTGTCAGATGCAACAGGCACCCTGAGGTGAATTCCTTCTCTTGCAGGATTGGAATAGATGGAGGCAGTGATGGGGCGCAACAGGGTGTCTAGGAGGGCGATGGCAATGACGGACGAGACGCTGGCGTGTGTGTTGAAGCACATCGATGAGCCGCGTGATAGGGCAGCGGTATCGCTAGTTTGCCAACAATGGAATCGCGTGGATGGTATGACTCGCAAGGTTGTCACCATTGCCAACATGTACGCCACCAGCCCTGCGGCGCTCACGCGGCGTTTCAAGTGTCTGCGTGAGCTGCGTCTCAAGGGCAAGCCGCGCGCGGCGGAGTTTAACCTCCTGCAGAGCAACTGGGGAGGCTACGCGGAGCCATGGCTGCGGGAGCTTAAGGGAAACTACAGGGACCTCCACACTTTGCAGCTGCGGCGCGCGATGGTGCTGGATTCGGACTTGGAGCTCATCGCCTCGTCGACTTATAGCTCGGCGTTGCAAGTGTTGCACCTGCACAAGTGTGTCGGCTTCACCACCGAAGGCCTTCTTCCCATCGCTCGCTCTTGTCTGTAAGCATCATTTTCTGCCACCTCCGAATCTTTAGGGTTTCTAATTTCTAAATATGTTTCCTAAGAATGAGCACTATCTACTGTCTCCTGCTCACATTATTACGAACTAATTCTATGATGGTTTCTAACTCGGTAGTTCTTGATTTCCTCATATCACCTGAACTGTGAGATATTGCTGAATACTATCCGCCTGGTCCTGTGTGACCTCCAGATCTCTGAAAAGGCTGAGCCTCGAAGACAGCGAAGTAGATGACAAAGGAGGAGATTGGCTACATGCCCTGGCCCGCTGCAACTCGAACTTGGAAGAGCTGAATTTCGGTATCCTGGGAATCGGAGACATCGACGTCGCAGATTTGGTGATGCTAGTGGAGAATTGCAGGTCATTGGTGTGCTTGAAAGTGGGTGAGGTTGAGATGCTGGATATGGTTAATGTTCTGAGCAAAGCGCCTCATCTCGAAGAACTTGGTGCAGGTTCTTACAATTACCTTGGAGACGAGGTCGGTGCGGATGAGGACGTTGTGCCCGTCCATCTGCCAAAGTGCTTGAAATCATTATCAGGAATGTGGTCCCTCACGGACGCTGGATTGTCAACGATTCTCCCTGTTGCACCAAATCTAAGGAAACTGGACCTCAGATTCACTCTTTTGAGTAGTGAAGGCCATTGCTTGCTTTTCAGCCGTTGCCATTCACTGGAAGAGCTGCAGGTGCAATATCTGTTCCACCAGCTTAATTTCTTGGGTGCTTTTCTTGTGAATGAACATTTTCTTCAATGAAGTGGACCTCATCAAAGTGGCGTAATGTTCTATGGACAGACAAGAAACACGCTGGGAGATGAAGGCATGGAGACGCTCGGCAGAGTGTGCAAGGAGTTAAGGAAGCTGCGTGTGGAGGATGATGAAACAGGAGCAATTACACATAAAGGTGTTGTTGCAATGGCACAAGGTTGTATGAAGCTGGTGCAGCTGATTCTCTATGTCGCCAACGTCACTAACGCCACTTTGGCGATGGTGGGTCAATGTTGTCCATGTTTGACTGATTTCCGTATTATATTAGAGGCCAAGCAAAGGCCTGGCCATGATCCTCCAGATTTCCCTCTCGACGATGGCCTCAAGTTGATGCTCAAGGGCTGTGTTCACCTCACCCGGCTAGCTTTCTATTTACGTCACGGTTGTCTAACAGACAAGGGAATGGAATACATAGGCATCCATGGTCACAACCTCAAGTGGCTGCTTATGGGATGCACAGGTCAAAGCGATGTTGGGCTAGTGCAATTGGCATTCCGTTCTCAACGCATCAAACGACTAGAAATGCGGGACTGTCCTTTTGGAGGTGCAGGCCTTGCTGCAGCTGTTGCAGCTATGAGCTCCCTCACGTATCTGTGGGTACAGGGAAAGCGAGCAATGGAATCTGGGCACAACTTGGCGGAGCTTGCTCGTCCTTTTCTTACTGTGGAGGTTTGTCCTCCGAATGGTGGTGGACCAGACCTGCAACTGTTTGCTTACTACTCCCTCGCTGGACCTCGCACAGATGGCCCTCCTGAACTCACGATTTTCACGTGAAATGTTGAACCAGATTTCCAGACCTCCCCGACCGAATCCACCTTCCAGGACGAATTTGTCATCTGCCAATCCCACGGGCTTTGGGCAAGTAGACAGCGTACGTACGACTCCCCAATCAATCGTGTTCAACCATTTCAGTCCTTGTTTTCTGAAATCAATTTTAGCTTTTCAAAATTTGGACCATTCTGTTAGAAGCATTTGTTTCAGACGGTCACTTGATCGTTCATGATCATAAGTGCTATGTAAGGTAAATGCACCTCATGTCAACCAAATAAGCATATGCACTTGGTTTCCATCATTTATCTCTTTTTGGATTTTGATGTAAGTCAAAAGAAAATTCCACACTCTTTGCATACATTTTTTGGACACTGGATGAAGAAACTATGAATCTACTTAGTGCTAAAAATAGGTGTACCAAAAAGCATCCCTTGACTCTCATGTTTATAAGACTTACATTTTAGACTAGAATGTAGATGGGACATGTTTAAATAGGTCTCAGATAGGTGTAGCTTCCTTAGAGCCAGAGTGGCCTTTTCCTTGGAGGTTTTCTCATCCATGACTGCTGCTATTTGTAAATAGCTATTGTAAAAAGCAGCCTTACTGGAGGATGAACTTGTTCGTCTCTCCCATAGAATCCACTATTTAGTGGTGTTTGTAATTACACTGAGAAAGTTTTTGTCATCATGCCAAGGCAGTCAAAGTGCACATGACTAGTAGGATTTTCTGTAATGGTATGTTGTTTTAACATGGATTTGTGACAATGCAACATACACTATATGAAATTTCAAGTTTTGCAAATTATTAGTTTCAGGACTTCGATGACATATTATTGAGATATAAATTTTTTTATTTTAATTCAACTATTCATAAAAATATATATAAAAACTGAATAGACTTGTTTAAGTATTTGAAATATTATTAATATTATAATTCTACAATTATTGCATGGTACCTTCTTACATTTTGTACATTCTTTATTATTACATTGCATTTTTCCATTGGTGATTGTTGAGAATTTTCTAATTGAAAAGGATTTCAAATTGATTACTTCTATTTATTGTAATGACAAAAGATGTGATGTAAGAAAATGAATCTAGAATAGGTTTAGATCATAGTTTCACAAAATAATCATGTATTTTAGGAATCTTTAGAGCTATATTTAATTATAATAACCTTAAAATATATCCTCTAGAATCATGTCCATTACCATCAAATTCAAGTTAATAATCTTATTTACCATATTTCAAAATTTTATCCAATTTATTATTGATTATACTTCTAAAAAGTTTCATTCTCATGTAATTTTATCATTAGAGGTTTTTCGGGTCCTTTAGAAGACTACGAGTTCTCAAGTTGTCGAAACTCTACTACGTAAGGGCAAAATACCCAAAAATGTCCAAATAAGGAATTCAGCATAGTTGGAGGCAGAGTTTTCTAAAACTGATATTTTTCTAGTATTAGCAAGTGAAAATCATGAATATTCAAAAAAAAATTAAATTTTTCAGAATCAGTATGTAATTTCTATAAATTTCCAAAGTGTTGGCTCCTTAGACCACTGGAACATCCTATAGGTGTACCTGTAACTGAACACCTGCTGAAATCAACTGTCAGTGAATGAAAAATGTACATGTGTCTTACAATTGCGTCAGCAAATTAGAATTAAACATTTGTCGAACACTTTAATGAATGCTTATGGATAGATTTAGTGATACTATAGGGTCCAAGAATAGGTATAGGGACAGAAATGGGTGTTTCTCCCTTAAATAATTTGATATGATCAAAGATTACCATGTTAAAAAATGTTAATTAATTAATGTTTTCTTAAATTTAATAAATTCAATCTCTTTTTAAAACTACTTTATTTTAAATAATGATAATTATTTTTTAATTTGAATATTGAGACAAGTAGAAGCTAGTTTAGAACATGGAGAACAATTTCAGTGAATAAACCCAAGATAACCTTCTCGAGGCCTCTAATGTAGAATTCTATATACAAAAGTTTCTACTTCAACTCAAAATTTTGAAAAATTATTAAGATTAAAATTCTTCTCCCTATTTGAACTTTTGGCCCTAAACCAATGTTCCTTGATATTGTGATTATAGAAACATTAGAAGAGAGTTGAGGCCTCTAAAGGGCCGTTTCAGGGTTGTTCCCAGAACTGTTCCTGCAACTACTAGCCGCTATTAGGCCAGCATTTATCCAAAAAAAATTGGATCCTGAAATATGAAAAAATCCCCAAAAAAAAATTTCAAAAAAATATATATTCAATGACATGGCACTCTCTCAACCACGTAGGATTTCTGTTCACGAGGCAAAAATTGCATTCCCGCAATCTGGGAACTTGCAGTCTTTTAACAACCTCAACTCTCCTCTAATTGACATGGTAAAAATTTGTATACTATGATATTCTAAATTGATATGCATACCCATAGAAAAAAATTATACTTTTTGAGTATATTTTGAAATTAGAATGAATCTCTTCAATTTTTCTTCAAAATTGAACAATGATTTCAAATTTTCATAAAACAAGATTGAAATTTTTTTGAGTCATAGAATACATATGTAGTCATTTATACTTAGAGTGGATAGTCACTCACAAGGGGTTTTCCAAATAAATATATTGATTACTTAATATTATACATGTGTCACTTTCTGATACGCTATCAAAGTTTTATGTATGTTGTAGATAGATAGTTTTATGTATGTTGTACATTCAATCTCAAACCCTGATTTCTTCAACAACTTTGTCTTCAATCTCATGTCTCATTCTCCTTAGTTGTCCCTTCATGCTCCTATATTGTCTACAAATGACAAAGAAAGCATCATAAATACAAAAACAAGTGAATAAAAAAGCATCAACAACAAGAATAATGAAGACAATCAAATAATGACAATAATACACTATCATAAAATGTCAACATTCAAAATTTCAAACATACTCTAATACTAAATTCCTTATTCAAAATTCACAAGCACTTCATTCAACCACAATTCAATTGAAAGAGTCAACATGCTTACAAATCGAGATACAAATTGCCAAACCCTAAATCTTCTAATTCACCTCCAAATACTAGACGTAGTGATGCAAATTGCTTAACATGACATTGTAGTGCAAAATCTTTTTCTACATGCATCAAGTTGGTTTTCTACTTTCGAAAATGATATCAAAATTATTGAATTTCAAGCAAATACAAAACAATAGATAGTTGGCTCTTCCAAAAGAATATAATAGCTAACAACTTAGTGAAACACTTAAGGTCCTATGTTTCATCTTTGGCTTACCTTTTGTATTTTGGTTTGCTTTGTCTCCTTCCATAAAGAGCTTAGTATTGTTGGCTTATTGCACAATAAGAAAAAATAAAAAATCATAGGTCATAGCATGTTGCATTAAAAATAGCTTTCAAAAATTAAAAACTTCAAATAGTACTTGCAATGCTATTTAGAGGATCATTGCCATGACATTTGAACTCTCTTTAATGATTACAAAGAAGAACATATTCATCACTCAAATGCACTCTACATTAAGTAGCAACAACAACAACAATTAAAGCAAGAGCAATGATCATGTACTAATAGGGAAGAAAGATGTTAAAAAAGATTTGAATAGTCAAGTAATGTCAAGGAAAGAATGTGCATCCTTTGAACATTAAATCGTATATTTGTAAAACCTTTGATTAGTATCCTCCCACCAAAATCTTCTCATTGGTAAGAGGGCTTGAATGCACCATGAATGGTAACATCAACGGCCACCAAAATCTTTTCATAATTTGCAAAGGGGGGAGAAAAGATGTAGTTTGTAAACACCATAGATAGTCATTTCTTCAAATTCAATCTAAAATTTTCAAGCATGAGTAGTCAAAAAATTTAAAACATCCAAAATAGAAAGACTCAACTTTCAAGTCTATTATCATAGGTTAACCTCTTAGGATTATTTAATCTTTGAATGGCCCAAAAGACACTTTGTGTCGTTTAGATGATTTCATAGAGCCCTCCAAAATAAAATTTAGCATTTTTGTCCAATCTTTTTTGAAAAGAGTTCATTGAACCAATTTTGAATTAACGGTATTGAATATTTGTTCTTTGTCTTTGTGATATTTTTTAGCTACTTTAGATAAGACAAATTGTGAATTTTGGCATTTTTTATTCTTCCCTCTTGATATGAATTTTAACCATTAAAAAATCTAAAATTAAAGTTCAACTCATGAAATGAAGCTTAGTAAGTTTACAATAGTTTCTATTATAATTTGAAGAATTTCTAAAATTAAATATTTTATTGCAATTTGAGCTTTGAACCTTATAACCATGGATTGTTAATTTTCTAATTAGAAAATAATAGTCTAAGTATTTTAACAATAATATTATTGACAATAATGCTTATATGAAGTGTTTCCTTTTCAATTTTAAAGACAATCTATATCTAGGCTTGGTCAAACTTAATTAGATTTCTACATTAAAACACACATTATTAAAATTTTGATATTTTTTACAAGTGATAAGATGTGTCTAAAATTGAATCTCATTTTTTCATAATTAAGAATATTAAAACAAATTTTATATTATTTTTAAATATTTTTTAATGTAATATTCATATTAATTACAATGATGCCTAAAATAGTATAAACAATTTTTAAGTGAAAATAATAGTATCAAATATCATGGTGTCATTGATGTACCCTTTGGGATTATACCAAGAGAAATTTGATAAGAAAATTTAGAAGTATTTCAAGCTTTTTGAATGCTATCTTTAAAGTGTCACAAAACTTGTATTTTCAAAAAATTTGAAAAAAATTCAAATGGGATTTTTAAAAATAGATTATTTGGGCTACATTTTCATAGTTAAAGTTAAAAGCATTTAAAATAAGAACCATATAAAAAATTTAGGTTTTGACTCTCAAATGCCCACGGAGCTTGTAGTGTTCTTTAAAGGTTAAACATATTTGATATTTGATATGAATTTTTTTTCATTTTATGTTCAAAAGTTCAAAATAATTATAAATTATCATTAAAACACATGATTGGTAGAAGACATGTGATCACATCTCTAGAAAACAAATATAAAAATTTCAAATCTTATATACTTGCAAAAATGGGAGTATACAAAAAAATATTTTGAAAGATTCAAATAATAGTCATATAGGTCTATCCTTTCAAGGTTAACCCTAGATGGACACTACCAACACTAATAAGTGTCTATTGGGTGACAAGGATTGATTTCCTTCTATGTCAAGACAAAAGTGCAAATGTTGAGCAATTGAATTTGGTGTGAAAAGTGAGGGTTTCACAAAGTAGTTTGACCTCCACAATGAGTGCTCTTGGCATTTTTTAAGCAATGATTTGCACGATACCAAACAGGCTGATTTCCACGGTGATTTCCACGGTGATCAGACCGTTTAACTTAAGCAGCATTGTTGATAGTATTCCAATGTTTCATTTTCAATTGGTAGAGTGTTCTGTCCAGCATTCATGACATATCAAGCTCTCTTCATTACCACAGGGACGACGACGATGCAGCAGCAAATGTAAGTAACTATCTGCTGTTCAATTCTTTGCAATTAAACGAACTTGGTTGGGTTTGTACCAAATTTTCATCTCAAGCAATTTTACCAACTGAAGTGTACACGTAAAGTTGTAACAGTCGCTGGAATTGCATACTCACCACTTCCGAGTCTTAAATTCAAGATCGACCACGTTTCAATTGAGTTAAGTTTACGTAAGCTTTAAACGAACTATATTTTAAGAAGAATTTGGATGATGTAATTTTCATTTCACATGACCCGAGTATGTAAGCAGAATCGGCCGTCATTCGACCACACGATTAAACTGAAAAGACAACTTTCGAACTGCACCAATAATTAAAGTATTCAGCAAATATATCAATGATATTTCAAACATACATAGATTGGACCAACGTCAATTCTGATTACAAACAATAGATACAAAAGACCGATTGCCAAATATTCAACAATCGAGACCCAAAAAATGCCACTACGGCACCGTCAGAGCTAATCCTAGGAATTGTATAATACAGCCCAACAATTTATCATCAAGCAGCGAATGAACGCTCCTGACCTTCCGCAAAAACTACCTTATTATAGTCTCTTACTGAAGCCAGCTGACTGAGGTTTATTGTCGAAACAACAAGTCCAGGAAGAACCTAGCTATGCCCTCAACTGAAACAACCTGATAATCTCATCAGCTCCTCTTTACTAATTAATTTTAATCAATGCAATGTACGTTGACACGATGAATCGATCCCAACAGATGGATCGGAGTGGCCTTTCAGTTAAATCATTCAGGACGCAGCATAAGCCAGAGGAATCACACCTTGCAGACCACAACCCAGATTTTGACCCGGATCCTCCACTTTGAAGTAGCCTTGCAGGAAGTACAAATAGTGGGAGATGCGAGACTCCATACGAGGATCATCGCCATGGCCGCACTCCACATCGCCCGTCTTGATGTTGATGGTCAGTCCGAACCCGGCTTTGCGTTCTTGAAGCGTATCGAGTTTGTTGGGCACCCACTGATTGGTCATGACTTGATGCGGAGAGGCCCTGGTCTTGGCTGGGGTCATCCAGTACCAAATGGCGGCCTGCCAGGCTATGGTCTCATTCTGGGAGAGAATCTCGGGGTGGTTCAACAGATCCTGCTTTAATGCCTTACCTGTGGGACCATAGTTGTAGTTCCTGCAACACCCATGGATTGTTAGCACAGATTCGATCAATTAATCTCAGAACCACGTCCATATAGTACTCAAATTAATTAAACAGGACATAATTCTGTTTCTTAAATCTGTTCAGCTTAGTTTTTGTGTTCAAAAGAATTTACCACAAAAAATTGTTCGACACTCAACCCTGAGTTATATAGAAACAGGGTGATCATGTTGTGGTTGTACATATAATTGAAGCAAGTGGTTGATAAAGGGCGCACCAGTACAGAGGGAAGGCTCCACGTCCATAGTAGCCAGCGCCAGGGGCACAAGGGTACAGCAAATCCTCAGTCTTGCAGTATTCCTTTTCAGGTGCCATCTCTTGGTTATAGCAGAGTCCCCATGCGTAAGGACCGTCCTTGGCTCCCTTCCATCCACCTGCGGAAATATCACATTCAACAGAGTACGTTTATAAACCCAAACCTGACTTGTCCTTCAATTCAACCGGTACAATTAATGATGCATTTGAAGCACACACTGTGCCTTCTGACTTGTACGTAGCTTGTTCTTCCAGATTTCCAGAGTCCTGAGGCTAAGCTACATTTATACATCAGATGTCAGGTGTCACAGCTGGTTAGGGTTGCCTTCTTTCTATTGTAAGGGCTACTCGTGAGACAAACTCCCTGAAATGTGCACTTCTGGTACATGTCTTCGACACGACACAGTACTGATCATACATTCCTTAATTGTAGCACTCAGGCTACGTACGCAGGTCACCTAACTTCATAAATTCGTAACTTAATCATACAGACTTATCAAAATGATACACATTTCGGTTCTTTCGATTCATCTCGACAACGGGGACAAGACCCTCACAGAACAGAATCAGTCACTCTACTATAGAAAAGACACTGAGCAGCTGATAAACCTCACAACCCCACGTTTCCAACCCATGCCAAGCAATCCTTAGTCAGGGTTGATAGGACATACATACAGCACGTCCTTGCAACGGAGTTTTCAACCAGTACCCAAAACAACAGCAATAGGAGAGCACCAAAAACATGTTAAGGTCAGTAAATTACAGTCGATTCCAAAAATGGAAGGCCATAGCACTTACACGAAGTCTCGTGTGCAACATGAGCGAAAAACGCAGCCAGCTCCCTCGACTGCACATCATCTCCCCCCACAGAACCGAATCCTTGCTTCTCAAACATCTTAGCTGCAGCGATGAAGCCATCGTAAGTCCAGAAGCTCTGCGCGTGGGCCACTCGGTCGTTGCGGTGGTTGAACATGGCCTCGAACATGTCCGACGTGAACAGCTCCTCCACGGTCCTGTTGCAACCCTTCTCCTTGAAATCCTTCTCGCACACCAGCGCTTGGCTGCCGTGCACACACATGCCCAGCAGCACCAGAACCAGCACCGCCATGGCCGCCATTGCTGATCCCCTCGCCATAGCTAACTCCACAACCAAACAACAACTGCAGCTTCCCTCTCCACTGCACTTAACTGAGCTGTAGTTGTAGGACGAGGAGCAGAGGGGGCTTGCAGCAACTGAGGTATGGAAAAGACGGTGGACTGATTGCAGCTGCTGTCACTCCTTTGTTGTGTGTCAGAGTTGTGGGGTCTGTAATAATACATCTCAAAGGAAACCATACTGCGCATCCCCCCCCAAAACCTATTGACATTCATGCAGACCCCGGGATCCATACCCTGGCATGATATCTACATTCTACAGTACAGCACCGGTGTAAGCTTACTTGGGATGTAAGGTTGGAGCACCCATTACTGCCAATTTAAGCAGTTTCAGCATAGTTGGAGGCACCTTTTCCTAAAAAGAATATTTTTGCAGTATTCATAACTGAAAATTATGAATTTTTCTTTAATTTAAAAAAAATTGGATGCGGCATCTAATTTTTATGAATTTTCAAAGTAGTACTCACTAGAGTACCTAAAGCTACAATCCTAATAAATTTGCCTTGATTCTCACACCACATTCAAAAAAACTCAAGACTACCAATCACAATTAAGGTTTCAAGGTACTTACAGGAAGGAATTCTAATGTTGTACAATGGATACACTGAAATTAATGGGTGCTCCTACCTTAGGTATTGCATACAAAGTTGCAAGGTAGTTAGTCCCAATTTGCTAAAGTATGTTCCTCCAAAGCTACCAATATTAACTTTGATCTTTTAAAATTTGCATATTCTGTTCAAAGTGTCATGGTTGGACTTCACTTGCCTTTAGCTATAATTTATCTTAGTTTTATGTGATTATAGAAGGAAAGCCAATTCATAAGCAATAATGGTTGTTAGAAAAATATGTTGAATGAGTTTTTAGTGATAGTTATTATGTTGTGCACAAAGGTATAAAATGGAGTCTCCATTTCCTCATATTGATGAAGACAATGACTTATCTTACCTATAGAAATGAAATAAGTGCACTAAGTACTTGACATTTAAAAATTGTTGGCTAATACAAGTTGTGTTTGTATGTTAGGGCTTATATTCCAACATATATTCTTACTATCATTTGTATCAGATAAGTTATACTTGACAAAAGTTATGCTCAATCAAAATACATAGGTACAATGTGCAATGTTCTTTACAATGAAATAAACATTTGAAACTTACCTTTTTGAGAGTCATTGGATAAAATGCATAGAGTAAGCGGCCAATCAAATTGCTTCATTAATGTTTAGCATGAGTACATAAACCTATCTAATAAATAGTATTAATTTTTAATTCTTATATTAGATAGAGTGGCTTAACTTAAAAGTCTATCAATATTTCAAGAGATGAGTAGAATTCACTTGAATTGCATCATAAAGAGGTTGGTTTGGGTTGAAGATGTAGGGCTCAGGAATGGATACAAGTTCACAACAATTCAATGATTGAGAAATTATAGCAATTTCTCCTAAAAGGTTGACTCATACCAATTCTAATTGCATATTGTGGACTAGCCCATCAAGATCAATGGGGAACAAAGCATATGGTACCATATTTGACTCTTCGCATGCAAATTATATCTTTGAATTTGGCAAGACACACAACATTGGGTTGATAATTCAACAACTACCATCTTTCAATATGATGTCATTCAAACATAAAAACCTTAGCGTACTCACATATACTTACATATCTTCTAGTTAGAGAGTGGAAGCATTTGAAGCTTCCCATAATGTAGGAGGAGCAATAATGATCCAAATTGACATTTATCATTAGATTTGACTTAGCGCAAGGACAAACTTTGTCACTGTTGTATAAGCATACCTCAATTCATTCACTTCCATGTCAAATACACCATTGAAAACACCAATAAAATGTGAAATAGAGTGACATTTACACAAATTTGAGGTCACTGAAAAGAATCCACTGCAACAAATTTCCATTGAAAACACCAATAAAATGTGAAATAGAGTGACATTTACACAAATTTGAGGTCACTGAAAAGAATCCACTGCAACAAATTTCCAGAGAGTTTTACATTTGCAGTGTTGTACCAACAACTCCCAAGGTGACTGGGCGTTGAGTGATAAGCTTCACTTCATTTCATCGAACTTAGAGTCGAAGTTTGACATGGGTACTAGCCTACTAGGGACTCCAGTACAAGCCTGTGGGGACCAGAATTCAATTGGCTTTCCTGGCTTGCCAATGAAGCTGGCCAGCCAGTAAGCTTGGCCTGCATTATGTGCTGAGGGCTTTTTCCCTGAAGTGCTGCATTATTTCGTTCAAAGGCCGTTCTGGCGGGTAGTCGGGTACTCAGTCTCCGAATCTCTCTCATTGATGGTTTGCCTTCTGAGAATTGATACCTGACCTTCCTGCTGGGCCAGAAGCCCAGAACAGCTGAACTTTGAACAACGTTGTTGTCGCCCTCTTTAACTTACTCCACACTCCACAGTTGCTAGTGCAGTACTATAAATCAATCAAAACTTCTTGTGACACAGGATAATTAAAGAATTACAGATGTTGAAAATAACCCCTTGGACTCCTGACGTATCACAGCCTCACAGGTGAGTTAGACGTGTTACAATAAGTTAGAGTTATCCTTGATTCATATTAGAATGAACCCAGAGATTTCCTCCCCCTTCTACTACCTGTCACTTGGTCATCAACCCCATTAATTTGTCCTACTTGAAGGATAACTCCAATAAGATACCGTATAAATCACAAAGTTATTCCAGGACTTTGGTTGGCCTGTACGTTTGTAGCATCATAAAAGGCCCAGCCGCGAAATGATGCACTACGGTACCTGTGCGAAAGCAAAGCAGGGCTCACATCGGAAGAACAGGGTACTTGTAAGGTCCACGTCTGTGAAGTCCTGATGTACATTGTGCAAGGAGAAAGATATTTATAAAAAATTATTGTACAATAAAATGAAGACGTTGTCCGGTGGACCGGTGGTGGAAAAATGGAATGCCAACACATAACGTAGCACAACTGCTTCCACAGATGTAAGTACTCCCAGTCTATGCACTAAAAAGAAAAAAGAAAAAAATCTGTGCGTGGAAACAGTCAGTCCACCACAAGAATCCTCAAAAAAAATTGCGACACTAGCCTCTGTGACTGTAAAAGCACTTACTTCGATCAGGAACCTTTGAAGGGAATTGTTCGATCATATCCATGAAACAGGGACCGGAAAGTTCCCCGAAACTGAAAGGCCAGCAGAAAGGCTGGCCATGGCCGCACTGTTGTAGGTGGACGCTTCATTCTGCATAATGTTGCTCCGGGTGTCGGAGTACGTCTCGTTCTTGAAAGGGCCACCCACAATTGCACCGTAAGCGACGTTGGGATTGGCCTCCGTGGAGTCCAACCAGATGAAGCCTCCTTGACAGTCGTAGACGGTGGAGCTCTGTGGAATGGAGGCTCCTCTGTGGTGCAACTTCTGGGGATACTTTGTTCCGTAGCCTACCATGTAGCTCAAGCCCATGGGATTGTTGCCCAATACATAGTCGGCCTGTACTCCACAAGTGAACTAGTAAGGTGGTGTTTAAAAACAGAATTTTAAGCTCACTTCCCTTGAATACCAAGCAGAAATTAAAGAAAGTTCAAAAATTAAAATCATAGTAATAGTGCTCATAGCAATAGTGGAGAACAATGCAAACTAAGAGACATTTCGTGAAAATTCGTGCACGCCAGATCAAAGCGACATACAAACAGACAAGAAATTGGAATACTTGTGGAGACAATAGCTCATAGGATGGAGGAGATCTCTCAGATTCTTTAAATTGAACTCCACTTTGCAAAGTTAGGTGTTAGGGATTCGGTTTCGTGCCAACAAAAGAGTGCTCAACAAAGATTCTTTCTAATGATGTATAACTGCGAATAATGTGATTCTATTATGACCTTTGAATGCAATAATGCCCAAGGGGAAGAGTAGACCTGAGAAGCAGCAAAGTTTCGTAGCTGCGCTGGAGTGAAGCTTATTCCTGAACAGCTGATCCCTGGTAACTTCGCTGCGCTCAGGTAATCGCTGTAAAATGTCGCCAGGAGAGCAGAGTTGATGCCATGTTGTAGTGCAGTCCATGGCTCTAACCACAGGATCCCTCCTGCACCAGGTGCCACTTCTTTAATTTCAAATTCCACTCGATTCTCATTCACGTTCAACTCTAAGATGTTTGATAGAAAATTAGCTGCGTCCTATTCATATACCTCGATTTAGAACTGGCCAGTTTATTGAAGAGAGCTCTGTGAAGTACTCTGAAAACCAAGCCTGAAAGAAATTACTTTTGAGAAATTCTGAGCCTTCGAAGTACTCAACTTGAGGGGAAAAAAGGGGTTCAATCCGGATTATGTGTACTCTCATTCCCATCACAAATCAACATATAATGCCGGTATCCTAAACCCAAATACTTTCGCTATTATAGATCCCAAAATGACATTGACTGTAAGGTAATACTAACCCAGTAGGACATTCGATCAATATTGGAATAATGTTGTCTTGATTTTAGCTTAATGGGGTACAATGTAATATGAAGTTAATGTCAATGACATTGACATCACACAAAAATTGAGTTAACACCGTTTGCACTGCACTGACATTATCTTAACATTATCTCACCATGAGGACTAGATTAATCTAATGCAAACATTGAGAACTTCATTAATCAATTCAATTGGAGTTGTTTTGTGATGATTGTCAGTTTAAGACAGCACACAAAAACACCAAACAAGTATGACATTTTGAAACTTATCACATACCTTTAGTGCGATCCTTACTTGCTGTTGGCGAGCGAGGCAAAAATGCACACATAAGTCCATCCGCTGTGGTTTTATAATTCGTCAAGCCTATACTCACTGTATTAACAGCATTGGAAGGTGGATTCAGCATCTGAAGTCTTGCAAGCAGCACCTGTATCCCCACAGACAGCTTGCAAACTTCAATACCATGGAACAAGGCAATCTGCAACACTTTTGAGAAACTATAATCGTACACTCCTGAAGCAGAAATGTCATGTACAAGAAATTATCAAATACCCAAGAAAAAACTCACCTGCACTCCAGGGCGTTTGTTGTCCCAGCTGAACCAAGACGGGAAGACACCCCATTCGGCAAAGGATTCACCCTCCGCCCCTGTAACGTAAGCCAAGTAATTGTTATCGCCTGTAGCGTAATACAACCAGGTAGCCCCCCAAAGAAGCTCGTCTCCGTAGCCCGTAGAGTTATAGAAACCTTGCACAGCAGGGATGGTCGAACTATACGAGGCTCTATAGATGTCACTGAAATTAAACAATTGCTTCGCATGGGAGACGAGGAGGTCTGCGTAAGTTGCATCACTGGCACGAAACACCATGGACGCTGCTGCCATAGCTGCTGCAGTCTCTGCTGCCACCTCTGAACCTGGTAACGTGGGGTCAATCTTCAGAGAGGGCCGAAGGAGGTTTCCATCTTCAGGCCTCATCCAGCACTTGTGATCCTTGGTTGGATCCCCAACCTACATGACAAAACGAATTCAAAACCCCTTCTAAAACACTACTTCCCCCCCAAAAAATTAATTCTAAAGCAAACAATTACCATCATCCTTGTAATTTTAACTTGCCAAGGCTCAAGAAGAAACAGAATCAAACGTGTGTCATTACAACAGAAGACTGAGATTGCAATTGTTTTTGCAGTGATCGCAAGAAATCCAGTAGCAATTTTGCAATGGTTTAGTACAGCACTGTGCAATGTTTGCAACTAATTGAGATTGCAATAGTTTAGGAAACACCTAGGCACAGATATGCATTGGTTCCATGCCCAAGCCGTTTGCAACGGGTTTGCATCACTTTTGCAATGCTTCGCAGTAGACCATGGGCATGAAGGCACATTGCGGAATCACTACAAAAACGTTGCAAAATAATTGATGATTTGTTGCAACTGCTTCTTCATGTGTGTAGTGTAGGGTTTAACCTGGAAGTAAAGCTCGTATGGAGAAGCGTGAGCCTTGAGAAGATAGTCTGTAATCCAACGTATGGAATGCTGCGCTGATGCCAGTTGACCCGCCTTTTGCATAGCAGGGCCATACTCTAGTACACCCCAAGAAAGGAGAGTGGCAGTGAACGCCATGGGCAAGCCAAACTTGACACTGTCACCTGCATCATACATTCCCCCGCTCAAATCTACTCCGTGGTCTTTCCCATCCACGAGATTCGAGTCTCCCCTCCACGGTATCGGAAAATTCGGTGGAAGCTTTCCTGCTGCACATTGGAGGTCAATAAACCTACATTGTGAGGAAGATAATCAACACGTCTTAAAAAAGCAAGAAACATATTAGACCTCCATTCACTGGAAGCTTCCCTGCGTCACATTGGAGTTCAATAAACCTACATTATGAGGAAGATAATCAACACATCTTAACAAAGCAAGGAACTAAGAAAACCTTCTCCATTCGCTGGAAGCTTTCCTGCGCCACATTGGTGGTCAATAAACCTACATCGAGAGGAAGATAATCAATACATCGTTAAAAGCGAGGAACATACAGAACCTTCTCCATTCGCTGGAAGCTTTCCTGCTGCACATGGGTGGTCAATAAACCTACATTGTGAGGAAAATAATCAACACATCGTAACAAAGCGAGGAACACGTATGTAATGTCCTTCAGCAACCTGATTAATTTTTAGTTTCCCAGGAGGACAAGGCATGGAGCTCCAGTACGTTCTTGGCAAAGCAAAGGAAGGAGAATGATCCGTACATTTCTGGATATCAAGAAAAGTCAGGGCCAGCTGCATTGCGTGTGGGTAGTTTCCCGCTTTGAAAGTAGCGCCAGGAGGCATAGGCACCTTCTCCTCATAATACGAGCTCTTCTTGTGCTTGATCACCACCACAGCAAGAATGATAGCAGCGGCAACCGTCGCCACCACTACCCCACATGCCAACCAGTTGCATCTCCTGGACTTCTGGTACACCACTCCCATTGTTGCTGCTGCCTTCAGTTGGTTCCTCGACTGCGCGCTGAGCGCACTCCTGAACCCTCAAACTGCTTACAAGTTCAAAGTCTTGAACCCCAAAAGCTGTGAACCCCTTTCAATCCGTACTTTCGCTTGAAAAATCCTTCGTTACTTGCATTGGCGATGGAGACAGCTCTCCGTTCAGGTGGTTTTCAATGGGCTTCGATGCTTGTGCCTAGCTACATTGCCAATTGACTAGCTGCACGCGCGTTTCCAAAAAAGCTCGTCCTATGCACGTGTGAGTTCTGAAAGGTAAGGTACGTCGACTTCCACAACGCCATTAAAAAAGCACCAATTCGTGTATCACAAGTGCTATTGTAATCTCTACACAACTTACTCCTCTACTTGGGTTTTCAGCCACACCTCACACAGAAACCTCTACGTTATTTTACCCAAATCAAGCTCATCTCTCTTCTTGCACTCCTGTCAATTGCCAAGCTTCCGAGCTAGATCATGATTGTTGACAATTCCTGGGTCCATGCAGCTAGCTAATAATCGACTGGAAAGAAACCAATGCAGAGCAAAGAGGTGCAAGACTTCGCACGCCAAGACTTGCAACATCAGCTCAAAAATTAAACTACATCAGCTTGAAAGTTTAATGTTACTCCATCAGCTTGAAACGAAACCACAATGCTTTGGAGTTCCGAAAGCTGCATGCATGTCGCAACCTGCATGAACTCCTGCGACTGTAGTTTCGAAACACAAGCTGTGGAAGTTTTTCGCACTAAAACTTAAGTTATGATACTCCAAATGCGTGGGAGCGAGGTTCTGATGCTTTGGTTGCGTGTTTGCAACCAACTGAAACACTGAACTTCGATCAGCCTCCTGCCACTGACATTTTATTCCAGGTGCTGCAGTCTCCTCCAGACAGGCCAGGCGGCTGCACATATAAGCCTGGAGCTTCTGTACAAAGTAACTTAACGTAATCCCAGGCAAAAGTCAGATCATATGAGTTAAAGGCCAAATTAGATCTGCAGGTAAATATATGTTCCACTTTTGGACCAGGAAAATGTCAGCTACGGGAGCTAGCTGCACTGATTTGGACATCCTCGTGCCGGTGGCAAGCTAGCTGGAGGGAAATTAGCGTCACCTTGAAAAATAGTGTAAGTCAGACATAAGTTACCGTGTTCAGTGTACCAATTTACAAAGAAAATACGGAGTCTGGAAATGTTATGGGGTCTGACACTAATTCAAAATAGTGTGACTTTGCTAATTTAGTGTCAGGCGCACTATAAGCCAGGGCCAATCGGAGGAGCGCAATTAGTCAATGTCTTCGTGGAAGAAAGGGAGTGAGGCAGATGATGGGCTTGCAGAAACTGAAAATACTAAGCTTAGTGTTGAATTGGTTTTCCTCTCTGCAGAGTTGATATGAAGGGGCAAGAATTCGCTCATCCTTACTCAGGGGTGGGGGAAAATCACTACATAGATTTGTACTATTATTAGTGTTACCTGAAAAATTAGTATCACCGCAAATATATATCACTAGTGAAAAATATATAGCTACATGTTGCACTAATTTATTAAACTGGTGTCATTTTGATAATTTAGTGTCACATGCACTAATATTTAGAACTCATTATCCTCTAATAAATTTAATTTGTGATTTTCAAAGTAAATAACAACAACTTGTTGTAACTATGCAATTTTGAAAAATTTGCAAACACCACTAATATGAAAGATAATATTATTCCTGATAAAAATCAATGATATGAGGTTCACACTATTTTTAGAATATATCAAATAGTGTGAGGGATTGACTTCATTTATCAACTTTATCCGGTTTTCACTCACAAATGTCTTCATCCAATTTTATATGACATTCTCACCAATTAAGCTACATTTATTTGAAGACCAAATTGAATTAACTTTAGGGGTCTCTTAAAATTCCATCTTTAATCCCTAAGTGCCTAAACCTTCCTATTAGAATGTCAATGGAAGAAATTGTAAATAATTACTATCAAAAAATGGAATACATTTTGCAACATTGGTCAAAACATGGGATATGAAGAATTTTCGTGGGTGCATTGTACCACCCTAAATTCAAAATTGCAATTAAAGAAAATAATTCCAAGGACTTGGCTATAGCTATACAATATGCCAAATAATATGAGGAGGCTAGAATAGGTGATGACCAACTAATGACTCTAGATCCAAATGTTTATCCTCCAAATTTGGTATATCCACTCTTGAGTTTACAAATATTTCCATATCAACCTTTACTAATGACTAATTATCCTATTCAACCTATTCAACCTACAATAGTGGTACCTTTGGTGCCAGAGGTTAAGGATACAAAAGTAGATTTGTTAACATTAGAGAAAATCTGGACTCTCTAGAGGGCCGCTAAGAAGTGGCAAAAGGGACCATCATTACATTGATTTAGTATGAGGCAGAATTTTTCCCCTATAGCTGTGACGGGCAAGTGTCATGTGTTCAACAGTGCAGCCAAACGTCAGAGCTTCGAAATACGAGCTCTTCACCTTCATTGGACGAAAGCTGTAAAAATTGACATATTCTGCACGGCAGTGAAGATATGCACACAAGCTGAACCACATCTCCTGTCAGAAATCGGACACTTTATCCAGAAATCAAGTTTACACATAATTCTTTATATAGACTGGCTTGTCAAAATTGGACGGCCCTCTGGAGAGTCGATATTTTCTCTAATGATAAATTAGTACAAGAAATAGCAGATTTTGAAAGTACAAATTACTAATGCCCCAGTAAAACAATCCAAATCTACTAACACCAAATCTAATGTTTGGTGTATAAATTGCCAAGGTCATCGTCATTTGCCATCTAAATGCCCTTCTCTTGCCATAGGAAATACAGAAAGAAGACCTCTTTGTACCTTATCTAGAGGATATCACCTCACTGATAAGTGTTGGAACTTGGCATCAATTAAAAGGGACTTGAAAGCTATAAAACAAGTTTTATTAGTGGATGCTAATAAACATTGGATAAATAAATCAAATGTTTACAAAGAAACTTTTTTTAGACCTAATAATGGTCTACCTTATAGAGCTAATGATGATCGTCCCCATTGGAATGATAATTACAACCAACCACCAATTTGGAATGGACCTCCATCCAATCCAAACATTGCTATAAACCTCTTGAACAAGGAAAATACTTAGTGTGTTATAGATGTGGCAAACTAGGACATTTTGCCAATGAGTATCCTAATCCTAAAAACAAGTGGAATACACACCATAGTATAGTAGATGCCATCAAGAAGGTCATTTACCAAAAGATTACACTACCCTATCTAGAAAGTTTCTACCATGTGATAGGGATTATTCTAGAAATAAACAAGTTAAATTTCAAGATTCAGATAACTCTAGACCATCTAATTATGTTTCCCATATTGAATGATTGCAAAAGACACGTTTGCGTTTTCATGATTTTTTGGAAGTACTATAAAATTTAAAATTTTAAAATTTTTCTTTATGAAATATAACTAATGTAAATACCTTTAAGACAAAGGTACCCAGGAAAGGAATTGGATAGAAAAATTCTCTAAGTAGAAGAACTAGAATAATGCCAAGTCTCATGAAAATACATGCTTTGATGTTTTAATTAGGAAAAAATAGAAAAATTAAGTAAATTTATACAATTAGAATTGTCCATTTGTTACAACTTTATGGAGATGGTCATTTATCAAAAAAATTACTTAAATAATAATTTATATGTCTCAAAATGCAAGAAAAAAAAGCTCTTTTTGTAGACTTCCACACCATATAAAAATAATTTAAAAAAAATTCCTTCTCTATAGAGATACACGTCTACTACTCTACCAGAAGACCATCTCATCCAAATTTTGGCTCGAAATTTGTTTTTTTGGTTACTAAATAGTATTAGAAACCTCCAAATTAGCTAGTGTGACATTCAATCAAGGTCTATTTTTGGATAGTAAAATATTTTTGTAAATTATGAAAAAATTAGAGAAGATTTATGATAGTCATGACTACCTTTCCTACAAATCTTGAATCCATTGGAGCCAAAACACAAAAGTTATGATCAAAAAATAGATCAGCATGCAATGTGATGCAAAATAGTACAAGTGTTTCTTACAATCCTCCTACTATGCTTGAGAATCTATAGATTCAATCCAAAAAACGTCTCTATAGCCACAAGAGTTGAAAAAGCTAAGCAAATTTTACAGAAAATACACACTTCAAGTAACACTAGACATGAAAATGGGCCTCCAAGGATATTAACAACAAAGAATACAATAAGAATAGAACCAGTAATAGAGGAAAAAAAAGTACAAATTGAAGACGCAACCATACATCCCATACTATCCTCCCAAAAGATTTGTCCCACATGTAGCGAGTTCCCTCCTCCTCCCTGGGTGATTGCAAATTCACAACCATTAATTAAAAAATAAAAAATAAAACCTCCCCTTCTAAACTGCCGATTTGGTGGCAATGGGAAAAAAATTGTGACCGTAGATGGAGAATTAATCGACGGTTGATGACGGTAGGGTTTTTGAGGTTTTAGCTACGGTTTTGAGGGGTTTTTTCTACTTTTGCAATCAGGGACTTTTGTAGACAGGGATATACTATTCGAGTCTAGTTCGTGGATTTCTGTAGGGTTTTGAAGTTCTGTCAAAGGAAAGCTCATTGTTGGCGCCGCCATTGCCAGAAGCCGGAAGATAATTGATTGCATGGAGGAAGAGAATTGCATTCTAGGAGCGCTTTGCCTGAACTAAGTGCCACCATCACTTGAAGGAGAGCTAGTTAGTGGGAGTGCTTTGAAGGAAAGCTGCTTACTATCGGAGGAGTTCGCTGCGCTGTTCAAAACACAAGTATTTGCTTACTTTCTTCAATTTTTTGTCTGAATGTCGTCCTCAAGTTTTTCTTGCTTCAAGGTCAAACATTGTTTTGATTCCTTGCGTAATTGGTGTTTTTAATTAGCATTTCGTTTTTTTGTTTTATTTTTCTTATGGCAAATTGGTGTTGGATTGAGGGTTCTTGCATGCCCGTGGTTGAGGTCATTGCTAAAAGAGGAGTGCGTCGGAAGAGAGGTCGATGTTGGTGCCGCCATTGCCAGGAGCCGCTTCGCTCAGAGGAGATCGCTGCTTCACTCTAGGGTTTGGAAGAGATTGTTGCTTTGGAGGAGATCACTACGAAGTTTGAAGCTCATTGCACCAGAGGTTTAGATATTTGTTTACTTGTTTTTGTCTGTCTTTAATTTTTTCTTGTTTTGTAAAGGCAATGTACAACAAGGTCAGACCTTGTTTTGATTTCCTTCTCCTTATACAATTGCTCCTAGCAACATTGGATTATCTAGCATTGGATCATTAGAATTAGATGTACTTAAAAGAAATACATTTTCCTAGTTTGTAGGGTGGCAATAATTGACGATGTCTTGGTTGCCCTCTGTTCTTAGTAGAAAAATATGTTGTAGTCTTCTCAATGGACCTCCTTTTTCATGCCATTGATTTTGTTCACTATGTATGTGAACTTCGTCATGGGGCGTCCATGTCTCAAATAATTAAAGAGGCAACATGAGAAAAGGGTCCCCTCATGATGCCAAACAATCCTAGCTCCCATGTAGTTGGAGCTCCATCTGGCCCTCCAACTGAATAGAAGACAAGAAAAAAACAGAAGGGAAAGAAATAGGGAGTAGAACAACCAATAGTAGCCAAGAAGGATGTTCCTAATAGAACTCCAAGGGATGAATGCATGGTTCACAGGCTCAAAACGGTGTTACAATGGCAAAAATTGCATTGAACCAATTTTCAAATGCACGTAGGATATGCTTTAATAATTAGAAAAGAAAAGAAAAGTTCATTTTGAGGTCTTAAACTTCATGATAAATATGACTTTGTTGTTGAATGATTTTTATAGCATTGCATGAAGGTGTAGTGGACCTTTGAAAATATAAGAGTGTGATAAATTTGTTGTCAACATATTTTTCAAGGACTTTTTAAAGATGTCTTAAATATTCAAATTCTTACAAGGGACTTTGATTCTAAAGGAAAATTTACTAAACTTTGAAGAAATCATAATCTTGTTGTGTAGACATGTATTGATTGTTTGCAAAGGACTTGTAAATGACTATTAAAAGCTTGAATTTTATGAAGTCCTTTTCTTATAGCTTATATATATATATATATTTATTTATTTTAAATTTTTTCTAAAGTATAATAATTTTCAAGGTCTAGAAGCGCTCAAAAAGCTAGGTACTTTTAGATTTTTTTAAAAATTTGTTTCTTATAGAATAAACTATCAAGCATTTCACTATCAAACAATTTACTTACAGAAAAGGACTTTTTGGACTTGGACTTTTGCCAAAAATGAGCCACTCAACCATGCATTTGCCCCAAGGAAGAAACCCTCAGTCTCCTCTATGCAATTGGATTTGAGCATTACAATATTTGTAGGCAATTCTGACATCCCCTTGAATACTTGAAAAAAATGGAAGACTTTATTGAAACTGAGTGCATCAATGGTTTGTGTTCTATTGAGAGGGGTGGAACTCTCCCTAGACTTCATCTACAAATGGTTTGCCGGATTATGGCAACCTTCGTTGCTGTGGATAGTAAGCGTATCAAATGTCATCTTGGTTGGGATAAACCAACAACAACCCATGTGGATCATCATATTTTGACCTAGAGGAGGACACTTCCCATTTTTTAATAACCTACGTGCGGCGGAATATAGGGTACATTTAAATAATCTCAGGTAAAATTTATAAAACATTTACATATAAATTAGGGGACATTAAAAAGGCAAAGTGTTTTAAAATTAAAATAGGGATGATAATATAGCTGATTTTTCCGCTTTATGGTAAAATAGGGGCTCTTTTAATGTTGCCAAGTAATGATTACAAGTAATTGATAGCCCCCCTAAAAATACCCCACCGCCGCACGTGGGTCCCCCAAATACACAAGAAGTGTCCTCCCCGGGATTTTGACTAAATGCCTTCACAATATAGGTCCACATACCTTCATTGGCATGTTGGGGTACTGCATGAAAGATAAAGGTGAGGATCACTTTGATTGTGTATATCGCAATGTGACTTTGCAGCAGAGAGATGAAGGTTTTGAAGAGTACGTTAAGCACGGTACTCTGTTTGCTAAAAATCAGATCATTTTAACCCACAAAAATCTCCTTAAGAAGACCAATACTTATTGTCGATACAAAATAAAGAAGCAATTTAGAAGTACATTTATTGGTGTCCTTCTTTCTATGCTAAGATCTGATATATAAATTCCTTCTTCTTCATGGGTTATTCCTCCTCGCCAAGGTGGAATGGAATATACCAGAGCTTCTTCTCTATAGAAGTACATGATGCAACCTAGCACTATAAATATGGATGATGTGGTTCAAATTTGTTTTGAGCACTCTACTCTTGGATCTCGACTTACTGAGTTAGGACAACACAAGTTAGCATTGGCCTTAGATGATGCTTGGGAAGGGGCATCATGTGACTACAAACTAAGTTGCAAGTGACTTTCTACACATTTATCTTTTATTTTTGTGCTTCTCTCTTCTACCCTCTCAAAATCATGTACACATTCTTTTGTAATTAACTTGTTATCTTTCTTTTAGATACTACGCTTGGTAATCCTCTACACCAAATGGATGCTATCATCATAGTCGATGATACTCAAAGTGCTGTGGTTCCTCCAACAGATTTGGCAGGCACCTTGTAGACAAGGGTTTGGTTGCCAATTAGGTAACTACCTATATAGTATATTAAGTTCGATCCAAGGGAAACATTTAAGTAGGGAGATTAATTTTAATTTTAATTTGATTCAACCTAAACCAATCTTTTGTCTTCAACCCAATTCCAATTCTATCCAATTTAATCCAACACACCATTTAATAAGACCAATTAGACATTCAATCTTCTCACATATTAAACTTAACTATTAAACTGACTACAACGACACAACCAATACTAGATTCACAATTTAATAACATGCCAATTAGGTACATAATTACATCAATTTTTCATTTAGATTATCATACATACAACATTCGACAACAAACCAAGCAACACACTTTTGAACACATTCAAGCATAACACATAAAATCACAAAGATACATTCACATAATTTAATTAAACAACTAAATCATTGAACTATATTAATTGCAAAAATACATTAAAAAAATTCAGCCTTCACAGGGCTGGACTCGTAGTGGATTCAACTCAACACTAGGTGCAAATCCAAATTGGAAGAGAGAGCTAAATACCCCACTAGGCACCTCTTCAACTCCACCCAATTGGCTCACAACGATCAAAATTCAACATAGCTAATCTAACCACTTGGAACTACAAACCCACTAGCCCCTTTTCTACTATAGTTAGCCAAAAGCATTGATTTGGACTAGTATTCTACAATTTAACATCCTAAATCTACAAGTTGCAACTCCAACTAGGAATTAGCATTACTAAAAATTAGCTTGACTACACACCTCTTCTCACTCTCTTGTATACACCACAAAGGCTATGTTCATTCTTGTATCGTATGGTGACTGTTCAAACCTTAATAGTTTTCTCATTTAGTGACAAGGATTTGAATAGTTCTTGTGTTTTTCATACCATAACTTAAAAACTTTGAGAGGGTTTTTTCATATCCTTTTCCTCTAAATTCATAGGATGCTTCTTGTAATGTGGTTTTCAAAATCAAGAAAATCCATTTTAATTCTCTATGAATATATTTTTTCTCTTTCATTCATATAATTGTGTTCATTGTCATATTTGTATTTGTATTTGCATGACTATATATGTATGTATATGGATGACTGTATTAATAAGCATATATATATGGATGGCTATATACATAAATATATTCAGCCAAAGAGGGGGGGGGGGGGGCTTATATAATAAATTTAAAAACAATTGAAGCTCAAATGGCTTTTGTTACCTCTATTACACTATGCGTTCAAAAAACAGGGACTTAATATATCTATACATCCCATACATCCTAGCAAAAAAAATGACTTGAAAGGAAAGACAAGAAAGATTGTTTAAGCAATTACCTAGTCAAACACATGCAAGAACCACCAAAAATTACAAAACCTATAATACCTTTTGAGTTTCTATCAAATACCTACAATAAGAGTGAATCATAAATCTAATATTCAAGGTTCATCAAAATGCAAAGCTTTGTGAACAATGAGGTTAATAGAAGGAATGTAATCCTATAATGTTTTGGCAAACCTTGACTATATTCAACCTTTGATAAGTATGAAACAATTGTTATCCATTTCACCCAAGTATAGGAGTGAGCTAAGTGTATCTTTGGTACAATAAAAACCCAAAACTTTAGAAATTCATGAAATTTCTAAAGACCCAGGAGCTCCCATTGTAGATGTGATAATTGATGGATCCCTAATCTATGGAGTGCAAATTGATAGTGGGTCTAGTATTTATCTCATGAACTTTGAAATTGTAGTTTAAGAATTAGGATTAAGAACTATGACCTCAACTCCTATCATCTTGAGAATGGTTGGACAAAGTAGAATCACACCTTTCAAAATATTGAATCAAATTGTAACAACCATTGGTGGAATAGATTATAAAATAGATTACATAGTCTTCAAACTTACAGAATCTATATCTTCATATCCTATCTTATGGGGAAGACCATGGTTGTATTTAGCAAAAGCCAAAGATGATTGGAGAAAAGGAACCCTAACAATTGGAAAAAAAAAGAACAAAATAATTTTACCCTTATAAGAGTAAATCTACTAAAGAGGAACAAACATAAAAGATTACCAAAGAATTACTTTATAAAAGTATTGGATTAGGTGAATATTTCATCCTCTTAACTAACATTCATGATTTAGACGATGCTATACTAGCATGGAAAAACTCTAAAGTCTTCAAAGTTAGTATTGAAGAAAACTTAAAATTAGAACCAAAAACCCAATCTAACACCTATGAAATGGAAGACATGTTTGCTAATGGTAATACAATACTTTTGCAAAAAAAAAACTTTGAAGAATCTTTATGAATTCCTTTACAAGATATTAACCTAGGGAGTAAAGAAGACCCAAAAATCATTAAATTCTATTCTAAAATGACCAAACTAAGTTGAGTTAAAATATTGGTCTAGATTCTTCAAAAGACATAAGAGTTCTTTTACTTGGAATTATGCCAATCTAAAAGGCGTACCTTCTAAGATTTGTAAATATAAAATTGAGTTAGAAATTGATTTCAAATCAAGTAGGTAAAGGCAATATAGATTATAGAATGAACCCCAAATAATCCTTAATGGTCAAGGAGGAAATTGACAAGCTTTTGGCTTGTGGTTTTATCTTTGAAATACCACATAATGAGTGGGTATCTTCAAATGTTATCGTTCCCCAAAAGAATAGGAAGATAAGAATATGTCAAGACTATCACAAACTAAATAGTGTAACTAAAACCCGGGGAGATCACTTAGTGTATCAAAAACAAATTATGTGTGTTAAAGTGATTTTTTGACCTTCTATATACTTTTTTATAGACTATGATTTCAACATATAATTTTGAGATGTGCTTAATAATAACTATAGGTTTCTATTGTCAAAAATTTTGAACTCAAATAACATATGAAATGATTTTTAGAATATGTTGAAAAATGAATTAAACTAGCATGTTTTCAACTCAAATATTTATAGAGAATGCATTTAAATGACCATGGCATCAATATTCAAGAAAATAAACTTTCAATGAAAAATTATTTTAAACAATTTTTTGTTCATTTTTTAGACAATTTTTTCTTATATAAAATAGGGGTGTGAAAGTTATTTTCAACTCTACAATGTACTTTTTTACTTAAAAAATTTGTAATTAAATATAATCAACTCATAAAAATATCAATAATTCATGTTATAAACTTTCAATGTAGGAATATATTCTCATATTTTTTTCTTTTCTTTTTCTTTAAATTGTAGGATATAAAATAGGGGGGCCTTAATCTTAACACATATCGTGTCCAAAGGTTACTCTAAGTGATCTCCCCAAGAACTAAAAAGGATCATTTTCCTTTACACCTTAACGACACTCTTTTGGATAGTGTGGCAGGATATGAGTGTTATTCATTTATAGATGGATTTCTAGGATATAAATAGATACAAATTGCCCAAATGTATTGATTATTAAGAGTGTTTACCACTAACTAGGGAATCTATATACATAACAAGATGCCTTTTGGTCTATATAGTGCCCTTGCAATTTTTCAAAAGTTTATGACCGTAGCTTTTCAAATGTATCTATAAAAGTATATAGAAATCTTCCTAAACAACTTTTGGGTTTATAGTACAAAAGAAAAACATGTAGAATATCTAAAAAATACTTTGTCCAATGTGAGAAATATGGAATTTCCATAAATGCTACAAAGTCCCAATTTGTTGTACCTTATAGTAAATTTGTTGGACATATTGTCTTTAGCCAAGGAATTGCCAAGTACTGACCCAAATAAGGTTGCAATAATGGTACAATTACTTCAACCTAACAATGTTATATTTAGATCTTACAGCCTTTTTAGGACATATTGGCTATTATAGACTTTACTTTTAGAAATATGCCAATATAGCTATTCCATTGACTAAGTTAACTAAAAAGTTAGACATTGCCCCCATTTGGACAAAAACATATGCAAAAACCTTTGAGACATTAAAACATAAATTAACAATTGGACCAGTCTTAATTCCTCCAAATTGAAATAAAGATTTTGAAATTTATGGAGATGCAACAAATGTTGCTATAGGAAGTGTATTAAGTTAAAAGGATGAAAAACAACATGACAAACCAATCTATTTTGCAAGCTAGCAAGTAGCAGCTGCCTAAATGAATTATATTGCTACAAAAAGAGAAGCCTTAAGAATGATCTTTTCGGTCCAAAAGTTTAGACACTATTTGTTGGATTATAGTTCAACTTCCATGTGGACTACAATGCCTTAAAGTGTATGTAGACAAACTAATTTTTTAATTTTAAGCTTATTTAGCATTCCAATGGAAATGCAATCTAATTGTCAATATATTTCTACTACTGTGAGACAAATTGTACTAATTGTTAATGTACAATCAAATAGGGGCATAAGGTGATTAGATAGTAAACAATTTAAGTAGTCTTAGATATAAAAAGAGGCAAATAGAATCATGTCTTTTCAATATGAATAGGTGTCACCTCCTAGGAGGATATAGGCTAGTTGTCTTCTCATTTGGAAGCTCTCAGTTGGAGCACTATTGGTTGGAGACGGGAGAATCTAGTGTTTTTTTGTGTGTGTTTGTCTTGTGTGTATTGTGTTAATTGAAAAATTAAAGTGTATAAAGTTGTAGGATTTAATTTGGCTACAAATTGTCCCATTAAATTAGATATTTAACTTCTAAATCCCTAGTGAACGAACCTTTGCTACTATACTACAATAAAATTGACATTCCTAGTATTAGGATTGTTAATTTTTGCTTCGACAGTGTATGATAAATAAACCACAATTAAGTGAAAGAATTGCAAGATGGGTCTTATTACTCCAAGAGTTTAATTTTACAATTCAATTTCAACTATGAAAGAGTCATGCTAATGCTGATGAGCTTTCATGAATAAACCAAGAAGTAGAAAGTGAATCAATCAATGATGACTTTCTAGATGTTGATTTATTCCAAATTTTTAGTAGATATTATTCCTGTAAAATATACTGACATTATTTATTACCTTTCAATGGAAAAATTTCTTCTTGAATATACAAAAAAACAAAAGAAAATGTTAGTATATAAAAGTGGTCATTATACTCTAATTGCTAGAACACTTTATAAAAAGGATAAAGATGAAATTTTAAGACAATGTATTATTCTTAGTGAGGTTCCTATCATCCTTCAAGGTTGTCACACTGATGTATGTAGAGGACACTTTGCAGGATTAGTAATTGTGATCTCAATTTTTCTGAATTTTTATGTCAATTTGTCTTCCAAAGTGAAAATAGAATTTAGAATTAGCTCCATTTCCATTCCCATGTCTAATGGACTTGTAGATATTAATCGAGTCTTAAAAGGGTGCAAAATGAAAGGATTGGAAGGAACTAATCAAAGAACTGGAAAATCAAGTTGACAATGTGCCTCACGGCAAAGAGTTGTCTTCCCAATTTTGGGACTATATGTCCAAATGTCTAGTTGTTTTGTTTTCATTGCATACAAGTAGTATGACTCATAGTGTATTCGCTTTCAAATTGTCAATATTTTCTAAGCTTACCATTGTGCAAATTGTGTATGTCTAATTGATTGGAACTGAGACAGCAATTGGCTGTGAGCTCTTTGCAGTCTTGTAGACCTATTTGTTACTTTGTTTCTTGTGTATATTTGCATCTTAGTTGGAGTGTAATTTTGTCAAATTGTCACTGTGATCTTATAGATTTTTATTGTATTCTTCCAGTGTCCAATAGTCAATGTGACGAAGGGAGAAAAGTTTAGTCTGTGAACATGGTGTGAAGGTCCATTTGACTGAGTAGTAGATAGATGGTAGTGGCTTGGGCTGATTAACTCGTGAGAATGTAAATTTGGTCAATTTGTCTTGAATCTAGCTATGGTAGTTTTGGAAGGCCTTGCAAGAAATGGCTCTTGCATTACCATTCATCTTTGTAAGCATGGTCTAATTGTCTAAGTAATTACAAAGTCAATTAGATAGATTGTACATGTATTATAATAGTTCCAAGTCATTGTAGTATGCTAGAAGAATTATTGTTGTCTGTAAGCCTATGTGTATAGAATTGTTGGCTAATTGATTGAGTTTCATGTTAATTTGTGTATGTCAATTTGATGTTATGACTACCATATGCTTGTGTAGTATAGCATAAGTGTTAATATTAATGTCAATTTGACTAGAACTTTTGTAGTAAAATGATTAATCGAATTAGGAACATGTGTTTGTAACTGATTATGAAATGAGTGAATTGTGTCTAAAGGACTAAGCATAGTAATATGTAAGTCAAGTTTGCTGTGATTTTAATTACCAAGAAATTTATTGATTCTTGAGTAGTAATTTATAATGAAGTAAAAAATTGTTAATGAATCTAATGATCTGGAAGCATGCTTCTCAGTTGAGGCATCAAGTTGTCAAATTGTATGCATGTGATGTAACCATGTCTAATTATCAAACCAGCATGGTGTTGTAGTCTAGTTGACTGAATAACTGGGCCCCCAATTGTTGTAATTGGGAATACTATTTACAATCTAATTGATTAGTAAATGTCAATTTGATTAAATCCATACTTGTGTTTGTGAGAAACTACAAATTACTTAATGGAGAATTAAAATTTGAAGTTTGACAACTACAAGTATGTCAAATTGTTTGTGAAGAACTCTAGTCTCATATTGATAAGTCATATTGATTAAATACAATATAAAATTAATTTTTATTTTTTTACATATTGGATTGATAAATTGAATCTTAGTTTTCAATTATAACTTGCAATGTCTTTGATTATGTTAAGATCAAATTAACCATGTGATTAGGTTGGAATGAGTTAACTTACTGTATTGGTTCAATAAAATTAGTTGGTCAACTAGATGATATGTTATGAGCAATTTCATAAATAAAATTGCAAAGGTCTAGTAGACACAATCATATGTGTGTAGAAATTGATTTAAATCTAATAGATTGTAAACATTTTGATTGTGTCTAAATTACACATATAGAGAATCTAATCAAATTGACTGTTACATAAGATCTAATTGTAGTTAGAATTGTAAATTGCCATTGTGTCCAAACTATCAGCATATCTAATAGGTGAGATTTGTTTTGGTTGTAAAACTAAGTCTATTTGTTGTTAGAAGATAGCATAGGTCTATTTAACTAAGTAGTTAGAAGTAGAAAGGTAAGTTTATAGAATTATAGAAGATTGATGTAGAAGTTTAAAAGTCCATAACTTTATGGTGCCTTAGTAAAGTCAGTCTATGGCAAATTGACATGAGCTGATCAAATGGAATGGCAAAGACTATTTGATATGCTAAAGAGGATCAACTTAGCAACATAAAAAATAAACAAGCCAAGGAAAGAATTTGAATTTCTTTTATTTGAAATTAAATTACAAAACTATAATTAAATTAAGAGTGATAAAATTGCCATGTGAGAGAGCAAAAAGAGGAATTAAATTATACTCTATAAATAAATATATAAATATTTATATAAAAATTTCATTAAGTGGCTAGAGCATGCATAAGACAAATTGACATTCCTAAAACAAATTGACAAAGAATATTTGACATGAGCCACACACTAAACAGGATTGTAACGCCATACATATATTCCATATTATAGCATTGGTTTTGTGGACTGTGACAATTTGACATAAGAGATTTTTCTTGGGTTTATTTTAATTATTTAAAATAAAATAAAATGAAAACATAAATAAGTGTTCAACATATGATAAACGTGACTTAAGTCATGCAAATGATAGATTTATTGACCTTTCCATGGAAATAACCTTCTAGTTAGTTGTCTTGGAATTTTTGTCAAGTAAATAAAATCTACATTATAGCAACTGTTCAAAAAGCATTACAATTAGGCTATTAATGGCCCACCATGTTTGTTGATGTTGCAACATATGTGATTCATGTCAAAGAGTAGGAAAATCTACTTCAACTTCTTCTAAGCCTTTAACCCCTATCTTAGCCCAAATTCCTTTTGAAAAATGAGACATAGATTTTATAGGGCCAATCAATCCACTAAGCCAAGATGGAAAAAAAAGATATATCCTTGTGGCTACAAAATATGTAATCAATTGGGTTGAAGCTCTAGCCACAAGAAATGATGATGCCAATACAGTGGATAAATTTTCATATGAAAATATTATGACAAAATTTGGATGTCTCAAAGAATTAGTTAGTGATAGAAGAACCTACTTTATTAATGACATTATTGCCAAATTGACTGAAAAATATTTCATTAAACATAGAGAAACTAGTCCTTATATATCATCCTTGAGCAAATGGAAAAATAGAAAAGACTAATGGGATTCTATGTAAGATAATCACTAAAACTGTCTAAGTTTCAAATATAGATTGGGATAGCAAAGTGTTTGATGTTGTGTGGGCTTACCAAACAACATATAAAAGTTACTACCAAAAGCACTCTTTTTCAATTATTGCGAAGAGGCTTTCTACCAATTGAATTGGAAGTCCTATTCTTAAGAATTGCAATGGAACATAGACAAGGTGATGAACAATCTTTAAGGGAAAGACATTTAATGTTAAAAAAAATTGGATGAAACTAGAAGCTAACCTATCTTAATATTTTAGCAATGCAAAATCCTAGAAAAAACTATTATGAATTTATGACAGCAAATTAAAACCCAAGACCCTACAACCAAATGATTTGGTGTTATTATATGTCAATCCATCCAACCTAATACAATAGATACTAACTTAGGGCCAGTTTATATTGGGCCTGGGGCTAGATGGAAGGTCGGCTGGATTTGCCTTCAATCTCGCCTTCAATCCGGCCCCAATTTTCCCATTTAGCCCTTGTTAATATAAACCCCTTGGGCCAGATTCTGGGGCCCAATTTCTAATTCATGTGCTCTTGGATTTTTTCAACGCTCAATTAAATCAATTAACAGATTTTTTTTTAAAACTTAGAAATATGCATGTTTATCTTTTCTCTTCCTCTAATATTTAATTGAAAAATAAACAAAAAAATATTTGTTTTTGTCTCTCTATTTTCTTCCTATTTATTTTACTTCCAAATAAAAATATTGTTTTTCTACAAATTTCTTACCTTACAAATTAGTGGGAGGTGGTTCAAATCTAATGAGACCATTCAAAGATGCATAAGATGGACTATCAAGGAAAACAATTCATTGAAATTTCATACAATCTAGCACTAGAATGGCTATAGAAAAGGAAGATGGAGGATTTTATGTGCTACTAATTTACAAAATTGATTTACGCTAAAATATAAAATGACTTGAATTAAATGCCAAAGTCAACTTTATTCTTCCTACAATTTTTTGAAAATTGCTTGAAGGAACTCAACTTCTTTGAAAAGTCAATAAGATCTTAAATGGTAGCTTGAAAAGTAGACTACCATATTTTGCTAAAACTATTTTGAAACATAAAAATATAATACAGTATCCAAATGTTGCATTCTTTGGTCTATAGGAAATTCCTTTTACATCCCAACAATGAAATAGAGAAATATGAACTATTTTTAATGGTAACTCTTAACAAGTAAACAATTAAATTTATTCAAATCATTAAACAAAATAATTTTTTTAAATTTAACCATTTGAGGTTAATTTAATTTTTAATTAAAAAAAAAATTATGTTATTATTATGAAGATTAAAATTATTTAAATAATGATTTGAACTATAAATATTTGAATAATTATTTGAATTAAAATTAATTAAATAATCATTAAAATTAAAATTATATTAATAATTATTTAAATTAGTAATTATATTAATAATTATTTGAATTAAAATTCATACTCCTTCCATTACTAACCTACCAAACCTAATAATTACTGGGCTTCTTTTCTTGTCATCTCTTTCTCTCTTCTAATTTCCAAATTGCCAGGAGGATTTTCTTTTAAAATTTGTCCCCTCGTGCTAACTTTTTGAATTTCCCTATCCTTCAATTTTGGGCAAGCAACTATCCTTGTCTCCTGTTCCACTTCTATATGATAAGACTTTCTGTCTTTATTTTTATTTGGGCCTTCTTCATCAAGAAGCTCAACCAATTTGGCACTAGTATCCTTTTTATTTCTGTAACCCTCATGATTACCCTCTTTCCATGGTGCATTACACTCCACAGATGTATGCCCTGCTTGTTTATAATTTTCACAAAGTGGGACATAAGGGACACTAGCGCGGGGTTAGGACAATTAGTAGAAATATGACCTGGTTGTTGACAATGCTAACAAATAATTGTTCTTCCTCCACCCCGATTCGAATTCCAATTTGGATTTTGACCACCATAAGTAGGTGGTGCTTGGTTAATGTCCCCAAATGGTAGTTGAGACCAACCCTGATTATTAGAAGTTGGTATTTGAGCCATTGCCCAATTTGGATTATTACTAAATCCCTCATTATTAAAATTATTGGGATTAAAATTTGGGTTTAGGTAAGAATTTTGATTTTGATTAAAATTCCTCCTTCTTTCTCTATTATTATTGTTATATCCCCAATTGTTAAAATTATTATCCGGATAATTATTCTCCACTTGGTACACTTGCCCCCTTTGATTTTGAACACCGGCTTGATTAACCAAACTAGCTTGTAAATTCCTACAAGATTCCGTCTCATGTTTTAATCCACAAAATCGACATTTTGGAGGTAAATTAGGGGGTGAAGGACAATTTGGTAACATGTGCCCTTGACCTCTACAATTTGTGCACCAAATATGTGCTCTATCATTGTTTGGGTGACTCTTCTTTTCAGTGGCCTTGGCCAAATTGACTTGTAATTCACCTAAATGTTTGGTTGATTCCAATAACTGTTTTTCCATATTTGATGGCACTTCTTTTTCAATCACTTGAGGTTGCAAAATTGCATTTCCCATAGGTGTTGGTTTTGACCGCTCTAAAATTGGTACAGGATTTTGTACATAAGCTAAAGGATTAATATAAGTAACTGGTGGGTATGGAACTTGATTTGTTAGTATAGGATTTTGACTTCTAATTCCTATAGGGTTCTGATAACTAGGTTGGGTTTGATAAGGCGGTAAATACGCATGAGTGTAATGCACTTCTTTCCATAACTTAGCCCTTTGGTAGGCTGCTACCAAATTGACTGGAGAAATTTCTTTAACATAAGCTTTCAACTGTGATGGATATAATCCATTAATAAATTGACGTATCAAATGAGCATCCGTTAATCCATGGTTAGGTAGTCTCAATAGAATATCTTCCATTCTACCGTAGTATGAATCTACAACCTCCCCCACATACATTACTAATTAAGTCAATTTTTCATGCAATTTATCGATAAACAAAATTGGCCTAAAATGTGCTAAAAAGGAATCTTTAAGGGCGGTCCACGTTGGAAATTGGCCCAACGGCTACCTTTGGAACCACATTTTGGCATGATCCATGAGGGTACTAGGAAAAATGCTCAAAAAATGAGCTTCTGTGCGAGCATTATTTGAATTACACCTAGTTAAAAACTCATAAACATGACTATCCGGATCATCACCAATTTGACCGTGGAAAAGTGGGTATGCTACTAATGAATATGGTCGGTCATCTTCTTGACCCGGCCTCATTACTATAGGAAGCTGGGGTGTTGGTACCCCTGGGGGCACATTTGGCTGATCAAGGGGATCCATTTGGTTAGAACTGGGTGAACTTGACAATGAATCTAACAATGAATTACTAGGAACTTGTTGGGTGAACTCTGGACTAAACGCTTTCCTATTGGGACTTATACTCCACACTGGATTTTCATACCAATTGGACCAATTCAAATCTCCTAATTGGGTTGCCCTTCTACTCGTAAAGTTTCCTAATGGGGATTGAATGGACCGAGGACTTAGCTCATTACCAATCGGCTCATTGGCCTCTCCAAGTTGGTAACTGGATGAAGACAATGGTTCAGGTGACCGACTTGTGAAGTCTAAGTCATGCAATTTGGAAACACACTTGTTAGGGCTAATTGGCCCTGTTGGTTTTGTTCCAGTTTCTAAATATTGGTCTATATGTTGTCCTAATTTAAGACTATTTTGCTCTGCTATTTCGTATATTCTTGTCAAACTTTGGCTAATACTTTCACTAGGGCTTTCCTCTCTTGACCACCATGGCCAACTAGTAAATGAATCAATCAAATTCCTCTTTGGTGTCACTGGCTCAGATTGAGAATTACCTACAACTAACTTTTCTTTTTCTACCGCTCTTCTTCTTGCCCTCTCTTCTCTAGCGATTTTACTAAAAACAGATGAATTGGAAATGGTGCTCATTACCTAGCATCATTTCCAATACATCAATTCGAGGACTAATAATTAGCGAATCTATTAGGTATTCTCCCCGGCAGTGGTGCCAAATGTAGAATGAGATTTTATCGATTTGGAAATTCACTCAATTAGTATAAAAGTTCGTTCCAAAGGAGAATACTATTAGGACTTAAAAAACTAGTTGTTCGTAACTCAAAACCCGAGTAGCACAATTTAAAGATTTAGAACCCGCTATTATACCAAATAGTCTTTAGTATATATATATTATTTATTTATTTATTTCCTATAGTCAATAAACTTTATCTCCAAATTGGGCTTTATTCCGAATTGGTAAATTAGCATTCGACAGCCATCCACTGGATTCAAAACTCCCAACTGGTTCACATCAATCCTCCAAATTGGTAGCATTCAGCAATCCCACAACAAGTTCAACTTTCTAATTTGGTCTGCTTACTTCTAGTTATTTTTACTTGTTTTTTAATCCAATTAATCTCTCACCAACTCGACAACTCACACTCTAGCTTTCATTTTTGGTTTAGATTCCAATTTGGATTTTTTTATATTGAATTTACACATTCATTGGCTTCATTCATAAATCTCAATTCAGCTTTACTTTCAATGCACACTCATATACCAGGTCTCATACCCAATTCCTACTTGGATTCTTCAATTCTCACCGATTCGCTCTAACAGACCATACACTCAAATCAACAACACTACTAGTTGGTAACTCAAACTCAACAATTCAATACATGATTTTTAACTTGCATACAGTCTCACACAATCCAATAGGCAATTTACACATTCCTCAAACATCGTCTCCAATTAGGCAATTCAAACTCTCAATTCCAACCTTCAGCCACAATGACTGTTCCGATTTGGAGTTTTTCACACAAGATAGGAACACCAACTGGATTTAGTAACTCAAACTTTCTGCTCTGATTTGGTTTTTACTAAACATATATTCAAAGCAAGAATTCATAAAATAATTCTAACATGCACATCATAATTCCAATTAGGCTCTCAGTCATCACACAATAACAAAACATCATAACAACACACATCCACTTAGGCACAATTCCAACTTGTTTCAATCTGAATTCACTCTACACATACACAAATTTGGCAATGAATTCCAATTTGTATTACTCAAAACGAAAATTACAGGACATACAACCAACTCGGCCGGACTCGCACTCGCTTCTCTCTGCAGTGGGTAAAAGAAAAAGGAAACCAACTCGGAAGAAATACCCGCCCAACACCGCTTACTCCAAATTGGTCAGTTGAATTGAGACCATGCCCATTAGAATCATGAAAAACAACCCAATCGGAATCTAAGGTGACTACCTGGCCTTCCAACTTGGCTTCCATCCCAATGCCAATTTGAACTTCCTAAACAGCCCAATAAGCATATAAATGCAACTCCTAATTGGTAAAACTGAACTGATAACCTAACCAATTGGAATTTACAAAAGCAAAAAGTTGAACCGCACAATCATCCTATCTACAAATATGTAAATAAGGATTAGTAGGAGCTCAATCGCTCATAGTCAAGTGAAAAATAAAACTGCAAAAATTGTGTTTACAAGAGAAATTTAGACCTCATTTAGGGACAATAAAATAACTTGTTTCACGAAAATTTGAACAAAAATAATGTAAAAAATCAAAATAATATCTTTCATTTTCCAAAATCTGTTTTAGATTTTGAGTTTCCAATCAAAAGTTATAGACAAAATTCAAAGAGGATGTTTGAAAACTTTAAAGAAAATGTTCCTTCCAACCCATCCTTGATTTTTGTCCATAACTTTTGATTGAAGACTTGAAATTTAAAATGAATTTTTAGAGATGAAATTAATTTTGATTTTCTACATTGACCTTGTTTAAACTTTCTTGAAAAAAATTATTTTACTATACCTAAATGAGGTCTAAAATTCTACTTTGAATACAATTCTTGCTTTAATTTGGCTTAACTAGGAATTGTTGAACTCTTGCTAATTCTTAGTTACATATGAGTTGTCTTATCTCTTATCAACTTTTTTCCCAAAACTTTGACTAAAAAAAGTTGGAAATTCAAGTTTATTTTCATCTTCAAAATTCATTTTCAGATTTTGAGCCTCCAATCAAAAGTTATGAACAAATTTTGGAATGTATCTTTGAAAATGCCAAAAAAATTCCATGACAACCTTTCTCTTAACTTTGTTTGCAACTCTTGATTGGGAGTTCAAAATCTAAAAACGGATTTATAAAGATGAGAGTTTATTTGAATTCCAACTTTTCTTAGTTCAAAGTTTTTTGAAAAAATTTATTCTACTTTGTTCAAATGACCATCAAAGTCTGTTAAATTAAAAAATCATTGAGTTGTAAATGATTAAGTTGAAAAATATTTTTTCATTGCATTAGAGTTTTAACCAACGACGCTAGTTTGTGAGCCTAAAAGCATGAGCTTGCGAGCTGGAAGCGTAGGTTTTGTGAGCCTATAGAATTATCCAAAAAAAATTGTGATTTTTTAAGCCAAGAGAAAAAAAAAAGTGAAGTCATTTAATAAAAATCTATTTACAGTAAAATTTCAGCTTTATGACCATAGACTTATGACCATGGACCTATGACTGTGGACTTATGACTATGTAAATGTGGTTAATGTATTTTAAAATTTCAAACCCTACTATCTCTAAAGGGCCTCTCAATAACTTCCAAAAAAAATTTGAATTTTCGAATTTTTTTTGAGGTTCAAAATCTAGAATCTAATAAGGGTTTTTTGAGGGTGATGGAGTCATGAAAATTATTTTAAAAAAAAAAAAAAAAAAAAATCCCAATTTTATCACCCTGAAATTGATCTCTCGATAACGAGAGAAGGTTTTCGAGGGTGAAAAGTTGCAACAAAAATGAACTAGTAACATAGTCGGAAAAAAAGAAAAAAAAGTTGAAAAAAAATGAAAAAAAAAGTTTTGAGAGCTCCAAAGCCCTCTACCTCCAAACTCCTTTCAATATCAAGAGGGATTTTGGAGGGTGATGGAGTTGCAAAAAGAATTTGAAAAATAAAAAAAGGACTGAAAAAAAATTGAAAAAAATTGAAAAAAAAAGTTTTGAAAGTCACAAATTTCAAATCTCATGAGGGGGATACTAGATATAAAAATCCAAAATTCTTAAAGCACGATAATAGGTCCATGCCCTAAAAATCACTAAAACTTTTACCAAAAATTCTAGGCTGACAAGCTGACAAGCTCATAGGCTCACTGTAGATAACCGAGTTGGATAGAATTTTTACAATTTTTTGTTGAGTTTTGTGACTAAGTTTTGGGTTTTTGGGTACCTAATTGTAAAGTGGTGTGTTAATCTTACAAATTTCAGCAGTGTTTTTCATCAATTTGGAGTTGATCTGTGTTGGGTTTGAAGCCAGGTTTAGTCCTTATGTTAATCCGAGTTGGTTTTCTTTGTGAGATTTGGGTGGCAAATATGGCAGGATTGTACAGTCTGGTGAGTTGCTGCCAATTAGGATGTTGTTTGGCCTTATCCGAGTAGGTGGGTTGAGGTGGATGGGAGTTGCCAAATGGGATGTCAGTTGATTCAGTTAGTGCAGCCAAATTGGTTGAGGCAGTTGGTCTCCTTCTTCCTCTTTCCTATTTGGTCTCATTTTTGTTTCATTTTCTTTTACCCTCTGTTGAAGTTATTCAGTGCGTGTCCCAGTCAGTCAGGCTGTGTATTTCGTTTTCTTTGTGTTTGTTCTTGTGTTTGTGTGTGATTCCCAGTTGGGAATGGTGTCTGTGTAGTCCGAGTTGGACGGAGTGTTTGAGAATTTGTGTCCTAGTGGGATGAGTGTGTCTGTATTTGATGTGATGGATTTAATTCTTCCTATTTTGAAATGTCTGTGAATTTAACAGTTTTAGAATCTGAGTTGAATTGCCATATTTTGACGAAGTTTAAAACTGTGGAAGTGTAGAAAACTAGTTGGAAAGATCTGTAGAGATTCATCTTTAGAATCCAATTAGGAGAGATTTAAAAGCTAAATTGTAGAGCAGCATAGACGAAATTATTAAAACAATTTAGTCATACTTTAGATCTGTGAGACTTTGAAAATCTGATAATGTTTAAAAGGTGATTTGTTCACCAAATTGTTATGATAGAAAATTACATTGTGTTGAAGATCATTGTTATGTAAGGAATTAATTTTTCCCATCATTGTAATAAATTGAATTAAATTCCAAATTGTATGTGGTGAAGATATATGCTGGAATGGATTATGCAATTTGGAGTTTGTGTTGGTATGTCATGTGAAATCTGAACGTGAATGATGTGTGTTCCAAGTTGGAATGATGTGCACTGATTGTAATATTAATTTTCCAATTTGGAGTCCTTGTCTTGATATGCTGAATGTAATATTCCGAGTTGGTAGTCTGATTGAGAAGAATAATAAAACCAATTTGGTAAGTTAACTTGGAAGTCAAATCGGAGAGAAAAGATCCTGTGATCTTTTGTAAGTAAAGACTGAATTGGAACTGCTCAGTGGCTGTAGATTGGTACCTATTCGGAGACTGGTGCTGTGTTGTGAAGACCCAATTTGGAGACCAAGCCGTGATGCCGAATTGGAAAGAAAAATAAAATAAATTAAAAAAATGAGTAAAAGAAAGATGAAGCAGTAAAAGAATAAAGAATAAAAGAATTGAGAATTAATTGGGAGAAACTCTTAACCCTTGTGGCCTTTAAGAGTGGAGTGGCAAATTTTGTAATTAGATTCATCGTGAGGAAAAATAATGTATCATTTATAATAAAGGAACAATTTGATTTCATTTCTTATTTAAATGCAATGATCCGATTAGGAATAATTTAGAAGTAATCCTATTTAAAAGACCTCCCTAGGAACGAACTATACTATTAGCCTTGGGTTGTTTAATTTAATTATTAGCACCAAAGCTTATCTATACTCACGCTCGTAGGCTCACAAAATAGTATCCTCGGAGTTTTAACCTTGTTGTTTTAATTTAATGATTTTCCAAATGAGGATATATTATTTCAAATGCTTGTAAGTTAAAATTATATGTTTGTATGTGTTTTAAATTTGGAATTATATTATTAATCTAGTTGAAAGTATGTATGAAGACTTTTTGACCAATTAATTGAATCTACTTGTCATAGTTGTCCAAACTACTTACAATTCAAAAGAAAAGACCTTTTAAGACAATTTTTTTTTATAACAACTTGGATGAATTGGCTTGAAATTTTTGGGGCATTGCATTTGAAGTAAAACACAATTTTGGTAAAAATTTCACAAAAGATGTATCCAACAAATATTGTACCAAAAACGACCTACCCCAAAGTTGAAAATAGCTTAAAATGATACATAAAGGTTTTTAAGGGTTCATTTGTTATTCAACATTGATGTGCCAACTTAGCCCTACTGCTACATTCTAAGAGTATTTTAAAATATTTTAAAATAATTAAAAATGTACTTAGTAGAATCGAAAGATTCCAAAAAATTATAAGAGATTTGAAAAGATTCCATTAATTTTCATAAGATTCCATCACATTCCATTAAATTTCAAAGGATTCCAAAAAGATTCCAAAACAACAAATATTTGTTGGTATAGTCATTGCACTATTCTAATCAACAAAAACCAAAGTAGTCATTTTGTTGATTTTTACAAACAATCATTGCAATGTTCCAAACAAAAAAGGCAATAGAAAACAACTAGAATCATTTGACAACATTTTTTACAATAAAAAACACATTCACAATGGACTAGTCACTCTACAAAATTAGGTTTCTCCAATACCTTTTTGTCCCCTATAGCTTCTTTTTGATGAATTGTAGAACATTTGTTTGAAACCCGATGCAACTTTACTTTACTTGACTAAGTTTAGTTATATAAAGATAAGTATTTGTAGTTGTCATACTTATGTTTGTAGAAACTTCACATCTAAAAGATATTCTATGTATATGACTAGGATGAATTATCTTATCAATGTAGAAACTTCATAGATAAAAGATTTTGAAATGCACCTAAGTAAATGATTTTAAATAATAGAACTTGGTTTAAATTTAGTAAAGAATTTGAGATTTATTTTCATAGTACATTTTGACATTTGAATAGATTTTATCATAAACAATTATTAATTAGCATCTATAGCACCTTCTAGAAATCTACTAAAACCTTTGAATCTTTGAAAATACCTTAAATCTTAGAAAAATCCTAGATTGGTAAAACAAAATGGAATTAATGGTACATAAATCTTTATTGAATTATAAAAATACATTTCAATCTAAAAACTTATCTAAATCTAGATGTAGAATTTTCCAATGTACATTCTGCAATTACATCTATATAACAATACCTACATTTAAAGCAAAATTTAAAAGAAACAAGTAAATTTGCTAGCTTATCCAAAAATGCTACAAGTTAGCAAAGACAAATGAAGTCATTAGATGAGATTTGAGGCCTTGGGAGGGCCATTTTAAGTTTATTCCTAAAATAGTTCCTAAAATTATTGGCTGCTATTAGGCTAGCAATTTTAATTAAAAAATTAAAAAAATTGATCTTCCAATGCAAGAAATTAAAAAATAAATAAATTAATGACATGGCATGATCTTAGGATTCTTAGCCATGTCAACTTCTGTTGTTTTTGCGCTCCCGACAATAGTTAGTGTGTTCTCATAGTTTGATAACTTGCGGTCTTTTGGAGGCCTCAAATCTCATCTAATGAAAAAATAAAATTTACATTTTCATTAACATAACATGATTTTAAAGTGTTTCATCAAACCAATGGCATTGGATCTGAAAAGAAAACAATTCAAAGAAAATTGGCAACAATCTAAAGTAGAAGTTGTAATAACATTACAATTAATATAAATATATTTAAATTACAAACTTTTGCTCACATGCAACTTATTGTTTTATATTCTAAACTCTCTCAATATTGAATTTATATGAAAGTTTTAAGTCTTCATTGCAAACAAAAGAGTATAACATTGGATTCAAATCCCACAAAAGCATTATCAACTATACTTTTAGAAGCTAAAAGCATAAGTTATGCTAAAATGATGATGAAATCCATAAATTGCCAATTTCATCTACATTTACAACAATTTATGTCATATTCATTGTTATAAATTTTGGCTCTAAAAATTAAGCTTTTTGCATATTGCTACACCCATACAAACAACTTTAGAAGTGAGCAATATCAAAAAATTGCAATTTTGCAACATCATCCAAGAAGCCAATAAAAAAAATGATGGATAAACAACAAGCATAGCAAGATTGAAACTTAAGATAAAACATTGGAGCCTTAGAGAAAGCCATAGCCCTATTGTAAGGATAACTACAAAATGTGGCACCAGAAGACAATAACAAATAGAAGGCATATGGAGTTTCAATCGCTCATAAAAAATCCTAAGAAGAGTGCTATGGTGGTGTTCAAAAATTTTAGGATTGTGATGGATTTTGAATTAAAAATATTTACAATTTGATGATTAGAGTTAGTCATATTTTAATTTGTTATAATTTACGATTAAATTTGCAATTTTTGTTCACTACTTTTAGTCATCTCAATACATAAAATCTTCATTTTGATGGCCCTTACATATTTGAAATCCAAGTACAAGTCTATCTTTAAGTGGTATGATCTACTTGCTCTGTTCCTAAATAATATTAGTATTTTTTTTATGAAATATAAAGGAAACACTTGTATTATTTGAAAACAGAAGGATTACTTATTCAACTTTTGAACTTTTGAAATACGTCAATAAAGAACAATGAAAATTTGAAAACCCTATATTATACAATCTTTTTATTGCATTTTTAAGCAATAGCATCATCTTCTTTTTTAAATAACTAAAATAAATCATTTTTGAACTCACTTTTATAATTTTTCAAGAATAAAAGCTCACATAGTATAATCTTTTTTACCAAAACAATTTCATTCTTGTAATTAGTGTATTTCATTCTTGTCTTAAAGCTACAAATGATTTAATTTTCCTTCAATCTTGTACTTCGTACTATACAACAATTTTTTAAGAGTGAAAATCAAGTTTATTTTTTAACTTACTTAATTAAACTATCAATTCAATTCTTCAATACAAAGGACTTGAACTTCAAAAATTTTACTCCAAATATTTTAAACTATGAAGATTTAGAGCCAAAAAATCTAATCAACAAAGGAGCAGAAAATGTTGTTTTCATAATTTCATCATGTAAAATTCAAAACATCTTGCAATTCATCCAATCAAAATATTTGGAATGTGTAGCTTGCAATCATATACTATTCTTGTGTAAGGTCCCATAGTTTGATTTGCCAAAAAACAATTAAACTTTCTTTTTGGTCATTGCAACAAAAATGGTAGTTTTGAGTTATTTTGGATGGAAAATAGGCTTGGAGACTTCAGAATGTATGACACCTAGGAATAGTTTAAGTAACAAATTGTCTAAATATAAAACATAAAAATTCAATTTCATGTTTCATTAACAATTTTCAAAGAAGGTTGAAAACTTTTTTTTTATCATATCAATGCTAAATTGATAATGGATTTACTAGTAACCTTAAAAATGCTTAAATTCTAAATTTGAAAGAAAAAAAAGTATTTTTATTTATTTAAGTGATTTGACTATTGCCTACCAATGATTGTACATTTATTTTTATTTTTATTTTTAACCCCTAAAGTTCCATGACTATGTATTCACTGAAAACGTTCAAAAACTGCCATTTCTAGTACAACTACCAATTTTCTTGAAAAAAACAATTTTTGACACATGTAACTGTAGGATCTTGTAGTATAATGTCTAAAAAACATGTGGTAAAAATTTCAGGAAATTCCACCAAGTGGATCAGAAGATATAAGCATTCAAATTCACCAAAACCATTTTTTCAATCCTGGAGAGAACCGGGCAGCTGCACTTCACAAGCTCACATCTAAAGGAAAAAATGTTGTAAATGGTGGAGCCTCTTTGAATTCAGTTTCCTAAACAAGATGGAGATATGTTCAAAAAATTTCAAGTCATTTGGAAATGTACAACATATAGGAAAAAAATTGTGAGTCAAAAGAAGTAGAGAATGATTCACAATACAGAATTGTTAAGAACTTAATTATAGAATTAAAAAATGACAATCGCAATGGTTGTAATGTTGTAATAATCAATGTACATCCTAGGGTTGTTTTTTTTACAAAATTATTGAAGATTGAGTGAAATAAACGACTTTGAAGTTTCTTTAATAGTGGAGAATCCATTAGTGCACGCAAACAAAAAAAACTCATAACTTTTGACTCTTTGATTGAAATGGAATGATTCAAATCTTTCCACTTATATATAAATGTAGAAAACCAGTTAAAAAATTTCATTTCTGAAGAAAGTGATTTTTTCTAATCTGCCCGAACTGCCCAATTATGAAAAAAAGTAACATATTAGGCCATAACTTTTGACTCATATTACCAAATGTCATGAAATTTGGTATACATGAAGATATTCCTTGCCCCCACCTCCTATTAAAATTTCAGCCCAAAATATTGAAATTTCCAATCACACGTACCTGCCCAAAATTTCTATACAAACAAAAAACGCATGTTGGTCCTTTAGGGGTTAAATTCAAATTTAAAATTCAAATAATAATAATAATAATTTCAAAAATACTATTTGAGTAGATGAATTATTCCAAATTTAAAGTAGACTAGTCTATATGATATGTTTCCATTCATTCAATAGTCAAAATTTGAATGCTAGGTTTTTTGGGTATCAAAAAATAACTTAAGATGACTAAGTGTCTTAGTAAAAAAAGACCTTTTTATTTGTAGTATATGTAATAAAATAAAGCTTCAAAAATAAAAGATAAAGTAATTTGATTCAATTTTTTTAAGTACAAAACATTTTTATAAGCATAAAAACACAAGATGCTCATGTCAAATATGAATACCATTCAAACTTTTATAATTAGAAAGTAACAACCCTTTTTAATCATTTTACAACTATAGATATCTTCTAATGATTTTTTACTAAGATTAGTGCATCTTGTGGATAATCCAAATCTGACATGAAGGTTAGTAGTTAACTACAGTGTGATATGTCTTTTGAGTGGGTAGTAAGGCATGAGGCCTCTTTACCCACCTCAAAGAATTTAAAACTAAAAAAATAAATTATTAACTCATCCTCCCAAAAAAATTTAAATTAATTTTTTTTCAAATCTGAAATTTAAAATTTTCATTCCCCCCCTCTTGTAATTTTTAGATGCCAATGTGATTGACAATCAATATGGAATTTTCAATCCCATATTTAGTACCCATATCCGTATGTAGTACCCATATCCATATCTAGTACCCATATCCATATCTAGTATCCATATCCATATCTGGTACCCATATCTATATCTAGTATCCATATCCATATCTAGTACCCATATCTATATTTGTATTGTATCCATATCCAATATTGTATTTGTATCTAGTACCTATATCTTTATTTAGTAATCATACTCAGTATTGTATCCACATCGATATTCATATCCATATCTAATATTAACTATGTATTTGAATAAAATACTATATCTATACTCAATATTCATTTTTATATCCGTATTTGTATTCATATTTGAACGACTTAAATTAAATCTCATGAGATCAACAACTTTTGATTTTTTGAGGAATCAAAGGTGATTTCAAAGGTCAACATTTTAAAAAAAAAAATCAATGGCCTATAAATTTTTTGACAGGGGTGGGGGTGGGGGGCAAATGCAAACCAAGGTGGCACATCTTTTGAGTGGATAGTGTGTTTGAAGATGCTTTGATGGATCATGCATTTTGGTTGTATTTGGGTTATAGTTTGGTACTTTCCTTTAGCTTTCTAGAATTTGTAGAGTTTTGTTTTGTAATATTTTCCTACTTTCTATTTTGACCATTTAGCTATATCACTAAATTCTTGGAACTATAAGTAAATATATTTGTTTGGAATTGACATTAGAGGAATTTTTATATATAAGTAGTTTATGATATTTAAGATGCATCGTTGATCCACTGAGTTGGGGTTATCGTTAATTATATATATGGCTTATTTTATATATTGTTTTGTTTGTTTTGAGGTGTTTTTTCCATTTCTTGTAGAGTTTTTTTGGTATTTATCTAATAAAGCATTTCTAGTTGCTTGGAAGATTGGTAAAGGGAAAAAATATGTTTTTTCTAATGTAATTTATTTATTTGTGGTTTAAGGATTCATTGTCTCACAAACTTTTTTCCAGAGAAAGGAGGATACCACTAAAGAAGTTGAAGTTATTAATAAGCATCTTGATTATGTTAGTGTTTATATCCATAAAATTTGTACAAAACATATAAAGGTTTGATGAAGGAATTAGATTTTGTAATATAATTCTATATATTGGTGGTTGTGTAATTCTTTTGGTAATTATTGTATAAGATAGTAGGGAGTATATCCAAATATACTAAAAATTGATCAGATTTTATTTGTGTTTTGTTGTATTGCTCATGTAGAATCACTAGAATGTCATGTTTAGAGGGTGTTTTACGATTATTCAAGAATTGGAAGACTTATCATTCTTGTGGTGTTTGCTAAAAGACTAGAGTTGGGTTGTGGGTACTAATTAATAGTACAAGAGCACTTTGACTATGCAAAACTTTCAATTTAATGGAATCTATACCTTATGATTAATTAATTAAGTGTTTACATATTGAAATTAGATACTATTCAGCTTCATTTTTCTACCTTACAAATGAAATATATCATTTTGAGAGGTTTTCATTATCTCATTTTAACAAATATAGTGCTCTATGAATAATGCAAGTACTAGAATGGAATGCTCTCATATTTATTTTGGGTCATTGATCACACTTTAGATTCATTGTACTATTGACAAGTATCCTTTGAGCAATTCTTAGTTGTACCACTAGTACTATGATCCAATTTTTTACTAGAAAGCCATATTTTGAGGTTTGAATTTTTAAAAATCAATCGTAGTGAAAAACAAGAAATTTGTGAAGACTTGATGGTAATTAGGTTTCACCAAAAGGATGAACTTGAAAGTTAACCATTTTCAATAATCAATAGTGCACATGCTAATGAGTCCTATTTGCACAAATATCATGAAAAATATAAGGTAATGTATTTTTAGATGCCCTTGGGTAGTGCAAAATATGCTTGCCTATTGTGGAAATAGAACAAAGAAATTTAAGCTCTAGATTATTAATTTTAGATACTACATAGAAGTACAATACTTTAATTCCCTAAAAAAAATGTGACAAATTAGTAAAATAGTTTTTTCAATAGAAGATTATTTTTAATTTTTGAAAAGTAAAGGATATCATTACAAGGAAAACATCCATCTCCAATTAGAAATTCATGTGCATTGAATTCATGCTTAAATTTTTTGGCAAATCACAAGTTTATTACATTATATATGACAGCCATAAAAAAGATCAATGTTTCTTGGAATCCCTCTTTAGATATTGTGTAGTATCCATCTATGATTCTATAAGGCTAGTGCTTGAAAAATTATTTCTATTTTGGGAGAAATTTAATATTAGTAGGGATATATGTGAATTAAGGGTTGGTTATAAAATGATGCCATTCTAAATCTTTTGTTGATGGTGGTTGCTAAATTGCAGCTAATATATGGTGTTTTATAAGCAAGATCTATGTCTTTATTGAAGTGACCAAATAAGAAAATATTATGATTGATATGACTTTGAATTTATTGCATGACATTTTGTTTCATAATATGTATGTATGAATTAATGAATATGTTTTATCTTTTTATGTAGTAGAATATAGATGTTTTTCAGTAGGAACAATTGGAATGCCAGGTTTTTGAGTAGGAAGGTTTGGAAGTATGGAGAGATATTGATAGGTGATGGCATGATGTGTATGTTTTTTGTGAATGTACATAATTGGTGTAATAGTGTAAGTAGCTCCACTTGAAAGTATTTAATCCCTAAATGTCCCATAGGACCAAAGTGTTGTCGCAATCTAGAAGTCTAATTTTAAGGGCTATAACTTTTGCATCTAATGTCCAAATTCAATCAAACTTGTTGGAAAATTTACCTTCTTTTTTCTAGTTTGAATTGTAAAATTTCCACATTGATCCAAGATGTAGGAATTTCTTGATGTCATTTGAAGTTCACAAGTTCAATTTGAGTTCACCAAACTACATTTTTATGGATGCAACTGTGGAGGCTTGTATCTTCTTCATCCAAAGCTAGTTTTCAATTAAAAAAACCCCAAAAAAACAAGATTGTATTTCTCTAAAAGTCTAGTTAATGAGGTAATTCTTCTTTATTCAATGTCCATTTTTAGTAACATTTTTTTGAAAAAGTTTCTTATACAAGTCTAATTTATGTGGTTAAAGTCTCATATCAATCCAAGTTATAAGAGACAAAGAAACATTGTATTAGAAGGAAGTTTAGCCATACATATTTATTTGCAATTGTTCTTGCTATTTTTTGACATTTCAAATACATTTTGTAGAGGCAATGAGCCCATTAGAAGAAATCTGAGGGCATTATAGAGCCATTTGGGGTTTGTTCCGAAATGGCTCCCAATGCTGCTAGCCGCTGTCAGGTCGGCTTTAATAAAATAAAAATGAAAATAAAAAAACAAAAAAATAAATTTGGGGGGTCATGAAATATGAAAATAAGTCCAATTTTTTTTTTGAAAAAGAAATTTACATAGCAAGGTCGTGACCACATAGGATTTGAGTTCACAAGGCAGAAATTGCATTCCTACAGTCTGAGAACCCACAGTCTCCTAATGCCTTCAAATTTCATCTAATGAATTAAAAAATGTTTTCTTTCCCCAATGTGTTTGTATGTTGGTTTCAAAGCACTTCATGGTTTATAATTTTTTCATTTGACTATGTCTAGTAATCAAATTTGACCTCTCAATGTGCTTCTTGGAAAATTTTAGCATCCTTTTTCTACACTAAAACATTGTAGTCCTACAATTTATGTGGCCAAATGACTCCCGTCTTGATTCATGTCATTTACAACACATACACTACAACATTTTATTGTTGAGATGGGTGATTGTATGAAACTTTTGCTAATTTTGTTGCATTTTTTACATTATTTATGCCTCTTTTTCCTAGAGTACTTTAAAATTAGAAAAATAATTTTTACATTTAAAAAAATATGATCAATGTATACTCTAATTAGATGAAGGTAACAACTAAAGAAAACTCATAGAAAAATTCTCTAAGTACTGTAGGGTAACTAGAATAGTGCCAAATCTCAAGAAAATGGATGCTTTGTTGTTTTAGTTAATAAAAAATAGGAATTTTTTTAAAATAAAATTTTTCCATTTTCAAGAACTTTATTTAGATGGACATACACAAAAAAAATCACCAAAATTATTTTTTATATGTTTTAGAATGCAAATAGAAAGAGGCTGACTTTGTGAACTTCAAAATGACATACAATTACTTATTTTTAAAAATCCTTTGAAGAATGTCTACAAGTTTAGTAGAAGAGAATCTCCAAATTTTAGCTTTAAATTCATTAATTTGGGTACTCAAAAGAACTAACACCACCACCCCTCCAAATTGGGAAATGTGACATATAATTGGGGGCTATTTTTGGATAGTAAAACATTTTTAAATTCAAAAATTTAAATAAGCTATATATTATTCACAAGTACCTTTTCTATAAATTTTGAGTCATTTGGAGGTAAAATGCAAAAATTATGGCAAAAAAACTAATAAGCTAAAGGTAAGTGACAGAAAATAGTACAAGTATTTCATGCAATCATCTAGATTTCTAAACCCTAAAGACATTTAGAACTATAATATTTGAAGAGCAATGATGTTTTTAATCCTTTAAAGGCCTTGGGCTTTTAAGGATTAACTTATATGTTAGAAATGCATGTCAAATGTATTCAATGAAGTGAATGAACCTCTCTTTCTAATGGATAAAGAAAAGTTGAGTAGTAATACCTAAAGTTCTATCTTTGGTTCTATCTACAAATAAGCCCTTGACCAAGCCCTTCTGATTGAACCAAAAAACAATGAATGCAAAGAAATAAATTAATTGGTGGGGAGCACTAGGCACTCAAATTGTGTTTTGTAGTAGAATGTAGTACAAAAAGTGCCTTGATTTTATCAATCAAAGATACTACCTCTTCAACCTAAACCCCCTCTTCAAATTAACACTTAGGCAAATAAATACTATTGAATATATAAGGTTCATTCCAAACAATAATATGTCCCAAGAAATTAGTTATCATGGCATTCTAGACTTGAACTCAAAAGACATTGCTTTGATAAGAAGTATACCAAAAACATGATTGTTCAACAAAAATGCTATAGAAGAATACTCTTACTAAAGAATCAATATTGTTAATTGATAGTAACATGTTGAAAGTGATCTATGAATGAAACATGGCCATACCACTTGCTTTTAGAGATTCTTAAATACTTACTAAAGATTAGGCTTTATCAAAGAATGATGGAAAAGTATTACCAAACTTACACTCTATAAATGCATGTACAAGAGATTTCATATGTTTTGTTTCCCTTTGCAATATAGTCACATACTTTTGGTGGTAACACATTCCTAAAAGTGTACTCCTAAGAGAATAATTTTAGATACTCAAAACTTTTGTCAAATCACAAAAATCAACATGTGACATTTACTGAATGACTTTTTTTTATTCTTTGGAAATAAAATTTAGTACAATTTAAAAAAAATTATTCATCTTTATTTCAAATTTCAAATCTATTGGTTTCATACTCCAAATTAATTATAAAAGACATAGCAAACACTCAACACATGACTCTCAAATGGTACAAGTGTTTTTTGAAAGCACACTTCAATTTCTGATAAAATACAACAAAAACTAATAAAGTATAATAATAGAAATTATATTTAGATGCATAAAAAGGCTTAGTGGCTCTCATAAGAGTTCAAGCACTTTAAAAATTGCGATACCTAATTGAGGAATTAGATTTTTCTAACCAAAATTTGGACTTGTTGAAGTTCAAGTTTTACACTTGCTTCAAATGATTTTTCAAAATTTTTAAGACAATTTTTGAATTTTTTATAATTTAATGAAACTAATTAGTGAAAAAATCTTTTAATACTAGCCAATTCTCTTAAAGATTTTTTAGGAAGTGGGATGAGTATTCTTTTTAGAATTTTTAAATAATAATTCTACAAACTTTAAATTCTATTGAGGGAAATTTAAGTGACTAAAGTATGACTCTAAATTATTACAATTCTTAGAAATCACTCCAAAAATCTCATAAAAATTTATAAACATTTTAGACATTTTTAGACATTTTACACAATTTTATAGAGATTTTTGGAGTGATTTTTAGAGATTTTGTAAAAACTGTAACAATTTGGAGTCATATTTCAATCATTTATATTTCATCCAATAAAATTTCAAAGTTTGAGAAATTATTACAAAAAGAATTCTAAAATGAATACTCAATCATCTCATTTCCCCAAAAAATCTTGAAAAAATTAGCTTGTATTAAAAGTGTTTTTTTACTAATTAGTTTCATTTAATTATGAATAATTCAATAATTGTCTATAATAAATACTTTTAAATGTAGTTAAAGATAGAATGAATTTATTCCATACCGATTCCAATTCTATTTGATAAAATTTGAATTTAAAGAAATTCCACTTAAAATTTTAAAATTCCAATGCTTTATATAATCAGATTTTTGCTTGTATCCTATAATTAGGTAATTTGCAAGGTTAGTTTGAAATAGATCCCATGTCTACTACAAAGGGCAAGAAAAAAATGTAATTGTTTTTTTTGCATATCTATTTGTAAAAATTTGCACTAAAATAGTATGAGAATGTATGGAAGAAATTTCACATACTTTGATTATATAGATTGTAAGGTAATTGTGCTTAAAATAAATATATTTCATTTTTTTCCACCTTTTGTGATTATAACATAAGATTGCAAATGAATCTTCTCAATTTAATAAATCCTTTGCACTAAATATGTTCTTTTTATAAATTTTATGTTGATAAATTAAGTTGAGGGTTTAGAAATTGAAAGAAAAACTCCAACTTTAATAAATTGCTCAATAGAAGTAGGTACAAGATAGAAAGAAAGAATAAATTGATAATAGTTCTAACTAAAGATAGAATTGAATCACATCAATTGCAATAGTGGGGTTGTTCAATCAAACAACCTATGGGACTTCTATTTTTGATAAATTATAAAAATGGACTTCAAAAATGAATCTACTATGTTATTTTCTCAAAAGATGCTATGATTACTTGGAGCAAAAGATGCCTTGGGCATCACTTTCACACCATAATTAATTTAGATGGAACAAATATACACTCCCTATATAGGCAAATTATAATCTACAAAAAAAATTATGTTTGCTTCTAGGCACCAATTGAAATACAAACCATATTTTCACAAAGTTAATGTATTTTTCTATCTTCATAAAAAAAGTTCACAAATTCATACAAAAAATAGGGATTATAGGATCCTAGTACCTAAATACTCATTTGTCCTTCTAAGTAGGCAATGGTCCTAGGAATTAAGGAAATCAATCATTTTAGATCCAATACTAAGTTCCATAAATCAATTCCATGATTAAAAATTTTTATGGAGGCAAAAGAAGGTCCTTCTAATGTAAGAAATAAGAGATCAGAAAAATGACCATTCTTCATTCTAAGGTAAGAGGTTAGAAAAGTGACCATTCACCTATTGATTTGCAATTTAGGGGAGTTGAGTTCTTAAAACATTTCATCATTAAATTTTTGATAGAAGATTAATAGAATTAATCAATTAATTCAAGTTGTTTCATATTTTTTAAATCCTTAGTAGAATAATTAAGGATGGTGGTTGAAAACTAAACAAGCTCTAGTTCTATCAAAATCTAAGGAGGCATGTCATTATAGAGTGTTAATCTAGGATTGCTCAACATCTCTTATCTTAAGGCAAACCAATAACAATGCAATTTTAAATTGACCCTCTACAATGAATAGCTTCACTATTGGCATTTTGGTGGAATTAAACCACAATTGCTTTGCATTAAGTGAATCGACTTTAGGAATGAATTTTTGAAGTTGGAATCACATATGACTCTAGAAACACCTTAATAATTTCATCGTTGAATGTCCAGTCTTCCTTCTTTCTAACAAAGATTTGTACATTGGAAACACCTAAAACCGTGCAAATAAGGAATTTAGCATAGTTGGAGGCAATGTTTTCTAAAAATGATATTTTTCTAGTATTAGCGAGTGAAAATCATGAATATTAAAAATAAATAAAAAATTCCGATAGAGTATGTAATTTCTACAAATTTTCAAAGTGTTTGTTCCCTACACCTCTGAAACCATCCGGTAGGTGCCCCCAAAACTGAACCCTACGAAAATCAGCACTCAACCAACCAGATTCTCCTATGTGTCCTTCAACTGTGTCAGCTAATTATAATTACACATGTGGCGAACACATTAAGGAAAGTCTACTGACACAATTGGGTGAATCTATGGTCCATTCCAAGGAATAGGTGCGGAAATGGGTGTTTTACACTTAGTTTGGGTGCCATCCAACAATGACTTTTCAAAATCAATTGCAGGCTCCAAACGAATTGACGTTCTTCTCTCTCTTTTCACTGTTTGTACCTTCACAAATGCCGTTCCTACATTGAAAAAAGCAATATGTACCTCCACGTTAGAGACTGCTTTTACTCCCAGGTTGCTTTATACCTTACCTTCCCAGCCTAGCAGCCACATGGAGCCTGACCCAACTGAAGGCTTACTCCTCCTCTCATGGCAGGCACTCAGTTCTCCAGTCACTTGCCCCAACTCGCCCATCACTTCCATCGATCACGTCATGATAACATTTCCGCACGGCTTTCATTTCCTTAGCACTGACGTCTTCAAACCCACCTCCCTTCGTCTCTCACTAGCTGTGTCAATTACAACCCGCTTCTCGCATACATAAAAACACAATTAATGATTTCAGTCAAGAACAAGAATTAAAGACGTACGACGACCTCGAGTGATCATTTGCCTTCAATTCCCGCTTTGCACGACCAAAGGGTTGCAAAACAGATCAATAATTCCTTATTAGTCAGAGATTGAGACAAAGAGAATATGGGAGAGAGAGAGAGATTTCAACAAACTCCACTTCTTCTTTGGAGCTTCCTACGGGTCCCACTTCAAAGTGAGAGTGACACCCAAACTCCACACTCAGTCTCAGATCAAGAGGAGCTTTGTCTTTTCCAAACATCCCGATCGTACCCAATATTCCTACGGAGTACTTTCGGAGTCTGGCTCGGTAGAGCATCATGGATTCGTCTCGCGCTCTATCCATGCATGCACTTGCCCGCCGGGCATACATATATGTTGGGCTTTTTTTCAATGAACTGTAAGTTGTGGGATGGAGTTGGCCATCTCGCCCGCTAGGTAAAATTGTGCTGGCTGATGATGATGACACGATGCGGAGGATCTATGATGAGCTTTTACAATTATTGGGGGAGGCTGGAGTGGATGTTGGGGCCCTCGGAAGCAGGAGCGCCACGCCACTGCCAGCCAGTGCAAGGGTTCGCTCGAGTGGTGTCGCAGAGTTGGTTGCAGAAGAGAAGTCGCTTGCATCATGTTTGGACCTTGCATTTACGCCAAAAGAAGTAAGTGCTCTCAGATCCATCAATAGCTAAGGAGCTAGATGTGCCATGGAGATCGAGATTAGGGATCATTCGATGTGGAAGTCATGTGATCGAGCTGTAGTATAGAGTGATTGTGGCCTTCTCTTTGCCCCTCTTCTTGGATTGCCTAGCCTCCATAGCTGCAGCTGTTTAGAGAGTGCTCACTCACGGACTACTGCTCAGACAGGTTCAATAGTCTAGGAAAAACTGACTAAGAAATCTCGGATCATTCTTTATTTAGTTTGCAATTGCTAGGCATAGGCTTGTTTGTTGGATTCAGCTAGGTTCTCAGTGAGTCCTATTCTTCACGCTGCTGGGTCACGTCCTTACCAGTCGAAAGAGGGAATCCTTGTCTATTGTCCGTGCACAAGTTCTACGCTGCAATGCCTAGAGTCATAGCTAGCTAGACACACTACTTCCAGATAATGAAAGGCTGAGAATTGCATTGGTATGCTGTGGAGCTCGTTACCGAAGATTGATCGCTTTTCGTTGAGGAAAGAGTATGATTCATTCTTTAGAAGTGCCATTCATTGTGGGAAACAGGGTGAAGGCTGCTCGGCAGAAATAGTCTTGCATCAATCTAATCGATCTGCTGCAGGCACTCCACGCTTACCTTTTCTCCATTTCCTTGCGAGCACTTTGTAGTTCTATCTATAATTTCATTGTTTTCTTCTATTTGCTTGCATTTCTTGTCCTTGGCGGACCTTTCTGCACGTCGTGCGTAACAGTCCCCCCCCACCACCACACACACACACTTTTTTTCCTAGTCATGTGGTAAGCCGGTTGTACTACTGGCAAGGTTTGACCTCAAAATCTGGCCTTAAATAAGTGTACTTCGCTTAAGGCACGGAAACTGTGGCACTGTATCACTACCTTCGGAAGGATTTTCACTCAAAACGATTTCTGTTTTAAAATCTGGTATTAAGAGTTTTACTTTGTTATAAAAAGGCTTCTGGGCCAGATCATGTTCTTAATTGACACTTTTAGCGTGTTGCCCGGCGCTTCAATCTGGGTACTTTCACCTATGGTTTGCTTGTGGAATCCATTTAAGATATTGATTTGGCTGTGTAGATTAATTGACAGGGAGGCAAAATGGGGAAGAAAGGCACATGGTTCAGCGCTGTGAAAAAAGCATTTCGATATCCATCCAAAGACTACGCGAAAACTACTCCGAAGGATCTAGACCTCGTTGGGGAACTTCCACCCCTTGAAGTAAGATCTTAGATCCCACTAAATCGCATTAATCTGACATCGCATTAATCAGATATTTAGTTTTAGAGATTAGTTTATCAAGTTGAAAACTAAGATTTGGACTGGTACTACCAAGGTTTCACCAGCATCCAATGTCAGAATCAGAGATATAGTGAAAGGTGATGGGCATCAAACGGATAATATTATCTTTTAAAGGAACCACTATCCAAGTTTCTTCGTAAGAACATTTCATACTAGTATAATACTGGTCCGTCTTGGTATTGACTTGATTAAGACCATCTTAAAGTAAACTTAGATGATGCAGAAGCAGAAGAAAAATATTTTTTGCTCGAATGAATAAGAATGAAGAGTATCAGGGGTTAGTCAAGGAAGGGTATGTTCTCACTTGGTCTTAATAATAGCGTATTGAAATGGATCCTCGAAAGTAGATGCACTTTTGGACTGGATTGACTCTGCTTATACCAACTCTAATACCGAGTGCAAACATATCGCTTAATCCACATGAATGCATGAACTCAGATTGTGAGTGCCAGCCCTGTGGCGTCCCGTCAAAGGTGTGTCACTAATGTATGAGCACATACACAGGTGAAGCCAAAAAAAGGGAGAAGATGGAGCTTTGGCAAATCATCACATCAACCATCAGTCACGGCCTCCAAGGAGAATTCTTCAACAGCCAAGAAAGGGGAAGAGACTCACAATCAAGTAATGTACCCACTACCTCTTCCTGAAGCTATTGCTCCGACTAGCAATGAATCAGATCGAGTCACTGCCCTTACAACATACAACTCTTCAGAGAAGTTGGCTGCCATCCAGATCCAGACTGCATTCCGAGCATATCTGGTACAATGCTCACTCACCCATTCTCTAACTAAGGCAAATCTTATTCGGTCAAGCACTTCGGTTGAGGATTCAACTGTCTTCTTTAAAAAAGAGAACGGGAAAAAAACCCATTGAATATATGAATTATTGATGCCCCATGAATGGCTGACATGTAAATTTCAATGCTAATAGTTTGGTGGTGGTTTGTCTCGCATCGTGTACACTCAGACCTCTTTAATCTGATTCTCTTTAATCTGAACCTCTCTTCAATGACATTCTGGGATATCTTGGCCACTTGTCACAATATTTTTGACTGGAGCGCACTTGTTTTAGATTCAAATTGTTTGTCCTTTACTATAACTGCTTTCCAAGTAGTCACATTAAGGGAGTAAGCGGAGTGTCTGTGTGTCTGCAGGCCAGGCGAGCTTTGCGAGCTCTGAAGGGGTTGGTGCGATTGCAAGCCTTGGTGAGGGGCCATACGGTGCGTCGCCAAGCTTCCATCACGTTGCGATGTATGCAAGCGCTGGTGCGAGTACAGGCTCGCGTTCGAGCTCGCCGCGTGCGCATGTCCGCGGAAGGGCAGGCCGTGCAAAAGCAATTGTGGGAACGACGACACCTCGAAGCTGTAGCTCGACCGCGAAAATCCTTCGTATGCGAAGTATGATAAATTCTTGGTCTTCCTTCACTCTTCATTCTATTCAGTGTCACGACCTTCATAGGCTTTTCCATTGTGTTGGATGTCTTTCCGAGGATTTGTAACCTTCTAAGACAACATGATTCAAGTATTTGTAACCTTATTCAGAAATGAGCCATGGATGCCCTTGGGAGTAATTAAGCCTTTTGTAGTCAATGCAGTCAATGTAGGCACGTACCAAGCCACCTGCTGATCTTCTACTCTCCTTGGAAACATGCTTGTTGATGTTCTGACTAGCAATTAACAGAGTATTCTACCTCCTTACTTTGATTCCTGGGAATTAAAAACCAAGTTATGTCTATCAATGAACGAGCTTGCAGACTCATATTTCTATGTGGATAGAATACGATACTGCTGAAAAATCTTATCCTACCTAAAAGTACAGAGGTTTAACTCGGATTTTTTGTGGGGGTATATTCTGAAACGCTGATAACCGACTTGTCATTGTAAATACTGGACAGATAAATTTGGTTCAAATTATTTTCTTTTGTGCTTGAAACTAGTAGACAGCGATGGAAGATTATTGATGGATAACTTGCTGAGGATTCACTGTAAATACCATAACTGCAGGATGGAGGCTGGAACGACAACACGCAAACAATGCAAGAGGAGCACGAAAAAATGCTCCACAGACAGGAGGCTGCTAAGAAGAGAGAACGAGCTTTGGCTTATGCTTTCTCACACCAGGTACTTTATTACTTGTATAATTATCTATGATAAATCGAAGTCCTAACTATGTCTACAAGCTAGAAGCAGTGATGTCTTCAGTGCAAACACAGAGCTCGTCAATGATGATTCCCCCATGCAACCCAAATCTTTTGCTTTCGTTGTAAAACATTTCCTCTTTAGTAGAGCTCTGTCAATCCACTGAATTCGATTTCAAATCTTCTTCTCAATCTCTTTCATTCAGTCGCATTTAACTTGGTGCAAGACACATAGTAGAAATCCAAAACGTCCAATTGTGGAATTTTCAAAGAATTCCTCAATCAATGCCCAGCGATAATAGAATAGGAAACAATAGCAATGGAATTTAGACACAAAAGAACATTCGTTTAATTTTCATAGACACAAAGGGACACTTGTCCAATTTCCATACAGGATTTCTCCTGTTACAGCATCATCCAGTTCGATCTCACTTCCTAATACTTGGAAAACCTAGTTAATCCCTCTCTCAACTCTCCTGGGTAACTCTCTCTTCTTGCATACTCCGCACTTACACATTCTCTGTATATCTCGCAAATCCGACACGTTGTGTTCAAATCTGATAAGCCAACTTTCACAGAAATGTCAAGAGTGCAGTAAGAGAGGATTGTGTCCAGCCATAGACAGAACATTCTTGCTTTCCTTCAAACATTGACGAAGCTCCTGTTTCCCAATCCTCCAGGCCTCCCGGCTCTTCATCAACAGCGAGCCCGACAAACCGAACTCAGGATGGAACTGGCTGGAGCGATGGATGGCCGCCAAGCCCTGGGAGAACCGCGTCTTCGACAACATCTCCGGCTCCGTCGTTTCTAAAGGCATCTTCAACAAAAACCCAAGCGAAGCTAAGTCCAAGTTTCCAGAACACGGCGATCATCATCGCCAAGCCATCAACAACAACGGCAACAGCGGCAACAACATCAGCAACGGCAACGGCAATAAATACACATTCTCCAACACCCCGAAATCATCCAGTTTCACTCCAAATCCTCAGAATCGACACTTACCTTCCAAGAGCCATAGCCACTTCACTAGTCAAGGACTGATGCGTTCCCCACGCCATAGCCACAGATCAACGCCACGAAGAAGGGAGGAGTTCGAACAAGGGAGCGCGCTTTCTGTGAAGTCGACACAATCGGGACTGAGATTTGGGACGAGATACAGCCAAGCAGGGTCTAATCGTGGAGACGACGACAGCTTCTGCAGCTCGCCTGCTGTGCCGAGTTATATGCAAGCGACGCAATCTGCGAGAGCGAAGGTTCGGCCGTTTAGCCAATCCAAACAACGACCAGGTACAAGTTTTATCATGTGTTCGAGGTTTGGGATGAGTATACTGTCTGCTTTTAAAGAATCACCGAAAAGAAATGCTTTTACATGGAGCTCTGTGCATGGGACCAATAGGAGATTTGCTTTGAGTCCAGTGTTTGCATTTCAAAAATTGCCAACAAGAAATGATTTTAAAGGAAATACTGTGCATGGGACTCTAAGCAAAATTGGGATGATCTCACAGTCTGCATTTGAAAATCACCAAATAGAAATGCTTTTACTAAGAGTTCTGTAGAATTACAAGCAACTGCAATTCGGGCTGAGCCCACAGTCTGCATAATCTGGAAAAAACACCAGAACAGAAATGCTTTAACAAGGAGCTCTGTGTATGGGATTATGACCAAATCTCGGATGAGCTTTCATAACTCCTTGCAAAGTTCCTTTTCTACTTGGTACTCTCGTACTGCTGCTTTTGTTGTCACCCACTTCTCTAAACTGTCTCCCTTCGAGTGTTTTAAAATCATCGAAAGGTTCCGAAGTTTGGAGACTGAGTTGGATCATGGTTTCATGGGCCCAGGTACTCCAGATAGGGACGGCTGGGGCTCAACGACGAAATCTAGTAGGCGTCTTTCGTTTCCGCTTTCCGAGCAGATGACGAGCAACGAGGGCACTCCGATCATGAAGCCGTTTCGTCCTTCTGGGTACGCCCAGCGCAGCCCGAGCTGGAACGCCATGCGCACCGAGCGATCGATCGACAGTGGTGGCAGCCAGAATGGGGACACAGGAACTCCGACTTCCACTGTCATGTCGACTTGCAGAGCTCCTTTTTGATGAGCTTCGAGACGCAGGTGAAAGGTCCGCACCTAATACAGACCCTTTCTTTCAAGCCAACAATTCTGAATAACTTTCAATTTGGGAATAATATCATATTACAATATCCGCAAATGAATGCAAAAGCCAACGCAATTGGTTTGAGAATTTTTAGAGTATGTATGAATATTTTGAATTTTTTTGAAAGTGAGGTCATAGCACCACCTATTGTTGACACTAGACCACTCTCAATCGAACATCTTTGAAGTACAAAATGCTCAAATGCTACTTCAAATAACTCTTCAACTTCCATTAGCTCCTCTTGTAAACTAATATTGAGTTTGAGCAAATAATTTGTCATATTTGGGTCAATGAGCGGCAAGACAAACTTTATTCTAGCGGGTGGTAAATGGTTAGTGTCGCCAATGGGTGAGGGTACCTTCAGTTTATATGTGAACAGTCATCCATTTATTGTTGCAGCATATAAATTTGTAGAACCTATTCCAATGAGATTATATTAGCTTTGTGAAGATGCAAATTAACTGCGTAAGAAAGCCTCGAGGGAGGGTCAGAATGTAAATCTGGAAATTCAAACGGAAAATCAGGCTCGGCTTGATAACATTTGAGACACAAAAATCTTCGATTTCGTAAGACAGTGTTTTTGCAACTGCCCATCTCAACATGAACTAATTTAAGGCATGGTGCAAAAATCAAGAAGCATCAAGTGATTGAGTTATTAGCTTGCGAGTATTCATTGCCTGAGATTGTCGAACAAAAAGGAGCGCTAAATTTGCTTATTGGATTAAACCCTGGTGACCACCTACTACTGTATCTTTTATTTGGAGGAGGTAATTTGTTACTTTCCGACAGTTTTCCATGACTAAAATTTCTGACGTATATCTCATTGTTTTTCTTCAATCGTAGGGACAATTTCATTTCAAAAACATCAAAAGGGTGAATTCTTTCTACGTTTGATAGCCTTGGAGAGCCAGGAGGTTTGAGAAGGTCATTGACAGATCGAAGGGCTCACGTTGAGCAAAAGCGAATGATGGCTTATTTAACTTTCATTTGATGAGCCAATTATGAGAGAACGACACACAGTTCCCTCAAAACTTTGGGACTATGACAAAACTTCCAACAGCATTTTCTTCAGTTATCCTCAGTGCCAGGCATTGGTACATCTACTCCGTCTGCTCCAGCTTTTGAAACTTTTTCCTTAATTATGGCTTATGCGTTTGATTTGGTATGCATTCCAGAATCCTTGAATTCAAAGATATGGTTCCATGATTTCCAAGACTAGGTTGTTAGTTCGTTGGTTAAGAGAGGTGTCTGTTTGTAACTTACAAATGAACATAAATAAATCAACTTCACAGGCACCACTAAATTATTTTTTCCTCTTCCTATTGCTGGATTTCACAGGCACCCGAATGCATTTTTGAATGCAGTTAGTAGACAGTCCTTATGAACGTGAAGGTGCCGGCTTTCTACAGTAATAAATTCCCTGGCTAGCAACCAGTGCCTGAAAGCGAACATCAGTTTTCTAGTTTAGATTTGATTACTTATTATTTTTGAACTGGTGATCAAAGTGTAGACAATACTTGAAGCGCTGAAACTCTCTTGTAAGAACTTTGACAGTGAGGTTTGAAATTTATTGTGGATTTGTGGCTTCTTCTACTTACATTGCAAATTCTCTCGTCAAATACTAACTGTTGAGGCATGCCAGGTCTCCATTTAATTGATATTCTAGATGTAGTGTACAGTACACCTTGGAAGTGCAAATGTGACTGGGACTGAGATTCAAATAATGTTGGTCCAATCTCGTCCAATCGTATGTTTTTTCAACACTTGCAATTCTAATTTCTGTTGTACCAACAAAGGTAACTTAGAAGCAGCCAGCGGGGAGGTTTTGAGAACAGGACCTGTCACACTGCAAGCCTTTTACAGCTGGAGCAGTTCTGGAGGGACTGAGACTGACTTACATGTGTGAAATTTTACCCCCAAAAATTACCCTGGGTAAGTTTGATGAACCGTATTCCAGATAAGGTAGGAGGGCCGGGGTGAACTCGGCCACTTGGGAAAACCGCTGAAATTTTTATTTTCCACTCATGATAAAATTTGCAAATTCTGATTTTATAATTGCAATCACAGGCCTCAAATTAGCTGGGAGGGGTGCACTTTGGAAAATTAATCAAGCACAAAATAGGGGGCTCACAAGAGGATTTCTGCCCCCAGAAGACTGCTTCAGGGGTGTTCCCTGAAACTGTTCCCACTGCTGCAGACCAGCTTCCTGCTGGTCTGAATTTTTGAATTTTGAAAAAAACGAATTAAAATTTTTTTTCCAAAAAACTTCAGAATGTATTAAAAAAAATTAATGATTAAATATATATATATAATTTTAAAAATAATTGATTATTAATTATAAATAATAAATAATGTGTATTTTCTGACGTGGCAGTCACTTGACCACATCAGCATCGCGTTCCTAGAGTTCCCAATGCGTTCCTAGCGTTTGGGAACTCGCAATCTTGTAAACCAACTAGAAATCCTCTTATGTTTATTTTTACTTACACCCATGGAATGACTTGGTGTGGCCAAGTGAGGTGGCTAGTTCACTTCAACTGGTAGGAGATTCTAGAAAGGATCAAGCTCTAAAATCACCCACTTCCTTTAATGTATATTTTTTGCACATTTTTTTCCATAGCCTTCAACAATGTACAAATAATATACATTTAAGGAGGTGGGTGATTTTGGAGCCCTATGTGATTTCAATTTCAAAATTTCATAAATAATTCTTCAAAGTTTGAAAAAAAAAATGGATAGACTTGCATTAGATGCCAATTTTACTTATCTTTTGAAGAAGATTTATTGAAAGATATTTCAAGAAGTTTCACCTCTCCAAAATTCAAGTTCAACCCTTAAATGGGCAATTTATGGACTTCCTACATTATTTATTTTTGCCAAAGGCCACCTCATTTCTACTTTAGGTGGTTTAACCATTAGAGGGGACTTAAGGCAAGGGTGGACAGTTTCAGACTTGTTCCCTTGTTCTTGAAGTAGTGAGAGAGAATTTGGTTGTTGCCAAGGTAATAAATATTTAAAAAAATTGGTATAAATTTTTTTAGAATTTAAAATAAAATAAAATAATCATATTTAATATTTGACATAGCTATCTCCCAACTACATTATATGGTGATTTGGTATTGCTCCCAAGGTGTACCATTGTGCACCGTGTACAAGAACTTGTAGTCTTGTTTAGAGTTGAATTTCAACTATTGTATCATTTGTGAGCATTGATTGAATATATATATTTGTAATGAAATCTCAAAAAGCTATTTTTTTTCTTATACTAATCTTAGATGGATTGAGGTACATTTTAGATAGAAGTCATCTAAAATTGCCACTATTTAGGGTTGTAAAAACAAAACAAAACAAAACAATTCTTAAACTCAATTGTTTCAATCGGTAATTTTGTACTATACTATTATATATGAGAGAGTATGGAAAAAAATTTAGAAAATTTGACCAAACATATTGAAAGATTATAACATTTGAAGTTTGAAGAATTTGTTTTCTTTCACCTTGATTAACTAGGTTACCAGACTTTTATTCTTCTAAAAATGAAATTTTACACTACACGTACATTTTCTTTTATATTTGCATCCAATCATTAGATGAAGTTTGAGGGCAAGGGAGGGACATTTTATGGTTGTTTCCTTTGCTATTCCCTATGCTGTCTAGAAATAGCCAACCATCTTTTGTTGCCTACTTAATCGAATTTATGAAAAAATAAATATTTTTTAAATTCAAAAATTTTTAATTTATTTTGAAAATAAAAAATTGATTAAATTTTTTCAAATTTTAAAAATATATATTAAATCATTAATTTATATTATCTAACATGTTATGATCTTGGCCATATTAGCATACTAATGTAGTGACTTTCTTTAGTCCAAAAATAGTGTAGGAATTTTAGGAAACTCAAGAAAACTCATGAGCTTCTATAGCCCCAAAATTTCTTCTTATGAGGATTTTAGTTGAAACTTGGCAAATTTTAGAAGAAGAGGAAGAGCTTTGCACATATTGTCCAAGATTGCTTATGCTAAGGGATAAGTTCATAGAAGTATAAGTTTTAATTTGGGCTTCTATTCCAAAAAAAATTATATTCTATTAAAGGAGATATGCTATGGAGATATGTGTTTACACCTTGTGTCAAAAAATTTGCAAACATCTAATCCAAATTAACTTTGTATATAAGATTTCTTACATACATTAAATAGTCATTTGGACTTGTACTAGGGATTAGAAGGGGTTTAAAGAAATCATCTTAAAATTTTGGGTCATGAAAACTATGTAATCTTTCATTTTTCCATTGACAAGACTTTCATATTTCCATTGACAAGACAAGACTCTCATATTTCTATTGACAAGACTTTCATAGTTGATACATTAGAGATGATGGGTGTTCATCTAGAAAGAATAGGACTAAGATCCTAAACATTGTGACAACTTTATATTTATTGGCAAGGTGATTGCAAGAAAGACCGGTACTATTTTGCGTCACACTTTGAATGACGAAGTTATTATTGATAATAACTTTTAGAATATAAACCATATTAACTTGAAATTTTGACTGAAGATGTGTGATATGACAAAAATCAACCTCCTTATTTTTGAAAAAAATTTGAAAATCATTTTATAATTAAATTTCAATTATGCTAATTTGTCACACTTTGCGGTTTGGGGTTTTTTAGTACTGGGGAGCATCTAAAATTAATGATCTAAAGCTGAAATTTTTGTGGCCTATTTTCATACCAGCGGTGCTATTCTGTGAGCTTGTGAGCATGAGCCTGTGAGCGTAGAGCAGGGATTCTGTGAGCACAAAGCTTAAAAATTTGAAGAAGCATTATAAAACTTAATTTTATTCATTAAAATTGATTCCATCTTAAAATTTGAATCAAAATTTTTTGTTTCTAATAAATTTTAGTACCTATTTTTGTAGACCTATTACCGTGGTTATGTTGAAATTGGATGAAGATTTCAATTTTCAATCTTACTTAAAAGTATACATTACAAAAATGAAGAACTCAATTGATATGAAAAATGAACAAAGATGGAATTAAGTTAATATAGAGTATTGGTTGATCATTATCCTATAGTAATGTAGATCTTTTTGAGGCCTAGGGAAAGGTACTAATGATTTTTATTGATGTATTATTATTATAGTTGTTTAGATTTTAAAAAGAAAATTTGTTGATAAAAATCTTTGCTACCTAAATTTCATTTTGGTTGATCATGTCTTGTAGCATTATAAGTCTTCTCAAGGCCAATAGGAGGGCATCAATTATTCCCTCTTCATTTTTAAGTCAATGGACTTGTTTAAATTTTTTTTTAAAAATTGTTTGTATGATTTCATTATATATGGAAAGAACTTAGTTGCACGAAATTTCATTTTGTTCATGAGTATCTTATAGTAGCATAGGTCTTCTCAAAAGCCAATGTAGGCACCTACAGTTTTGTCTTAATGTATCAATAATAGAATTTGTTAAGATTTTTTTTAAATTTCTGATTGATAGGGATTACTTTTGTAAAGAATGAACTTCATTACACAAGATTATCGATTAGTTGACTCATTATCCTCTTGTTCATCCAATGAAGGGATTCATTTCTTCTTTCTTGATCCAATGGTTGTTTATTTATCATCTTAAAACAATACTTGCCAAGCTTTTCTAAATTTTTGTGAACACTCTCCTTGGTTTTGCTTCTTAGTACCATCGGCACCGAGAAGAGTCCCACGGCTCCGATAAAATTATTATTGCAAAAAAAATTTAAAATTTTTTTTTTTTTTTTTGGTTGGCCGAGGGGAGTCCCACAATTGTGGGGGAAAAAAAGATTTTTTTTTAATCGAAGTTGTGGGACTCCCCTCAGTGCCAAGAAGTAGTAAGAAGCAAGACTAAGCAAAAATCTAAATTTGTAAAATAACCTCATTTGATTTTAAAAAATTATAATTAGTCACTAATTTTTTTTCTTCATAAAATCTAGCAAAGTACAATAAATGGTAAAACAAAGTTAATCAAGGGACCACGATAATAGGTCCATGATAATAGTTCCACGGTAATAGGCACTAAAATTTACCAAAGCTAATCAAATTCGGCCAAAAGTTTTAGATGGAATCTTCAAAAAATTGTGTAGGCTCGCAGGCTCACAAGCTCACAAGCTCACGCTCATAGGCTCACAAAATAGCAACCCTGATTTCCATACTAGGTAGGCATGTTTCTACCAAAGGAAATCTCAAAAATCATTATTCTCTTTCGTCTACATGTGTGCGAACAGGCCTCCCTTGTGCGCATACTTTTGAACATTTAAGGTGGTTTTGAGATCATTCTTTTGGTGAAATCTCTTCATTACAAAGTTCTCCCAAATTTCCAATTTTTAGTTTTTTTTAAAATTATTTTTGTTATTTTTTACAAATTTTCTAGTTCTCCTACTTAGAGAATTTTTCTACACTTTTCCTTCCTAGGGTACATTTTTCTTAGAGGCATATACATAAAACATATTTTTCACATTTTTTAAAAATTGTTTTTCTAATTATACAGTACTCCTGAAAATTTCAGCAGTATTGTAAAAAAACGCTATATAAATTAGTCAGTCTTTCTTGCAATGACCTGGCAATTGTATGAATTTTCTAAGTATAAAAGTATAAAATTGTCAAGACTAAATTAAATTAATCTATACAAAAGATGCGGATATTATTAGTTCTTGATCTAGAAATGTATATAAATTTTGATGACCAATTCATGTTTTGTCTATAATATTTTTCTTGAATGCAAATGTAATAGTAAATTTCAGATTTCAAATAATAGAAGCTCAAAATGTTGAATATGAAAGTAACTCTTTATTTTTCAAATGGACTTTGAAGATCCATGTATGAAAGCATTATTAAAGAGTCCTTGAGTTTCTAAAGTTCCAAATGTAACATCTATAACTATTGTCTAAGCTTTCATTCATTTAGATAAGCCAATGAAAACTTCAAAAATAGTAACCTCAATTGTGATAGTATCTTAAATGACTTACATAGCCAAAAGTTATTCGATTTCTCAACCAATTATACATTTTTTCAAGTCATAATTGTCTTAGCATTTAGTGTAGATAGATTATACACTTTATTATATTTATCCATAGTAGAACAATCATAGACTTGGACAAAATTGGCAAGTCATTGTTGCACCTAATTTCACCGTACCTTTGGTTACATCAAAGGATGTACTATGTTACTCTCTACTCTTACTTGAGTATGTACATGCAAATACATCTGGGGAGACATGAGTTGTGTTGCTTGTATATATGAATTTGTCTAGATTTGTGTGCATAATTTTTTACTCGTTATAGTTATAGATTATTAGTATATAGACTAAATCATAGGGGACTTTTTATTTGACAATTTATTGCATCATAATGAATGTAGAGCCCTAAATATACTTACAAGTTTATTTTTATCTTTTCTTAAGCATTCTATCTTGATTTTCACATACCTATATTGCTATTGAAAAAATAATAAGCTAGTCAGAGCATCAAAAGAAAGAAAAACTCTCATCCTTATATGACATTCACTAAAGTATATATAATCCCACATACACAAAAGGCTCCCTTTAGTGGCAAAGACAAGCTATGTCTAATAAATCAAATTTATTAATTGATAACAATTGATTTATTGATTTTCTTTATACATATCTAGTCATAATAAAAACAATGCATATGTACTTTAGAAATAAAAATTGGTTGTAATAGAAAAATAGAACATATTTTTAAAAGAAAAACAAAAAATTGTGAACTAATCTTTGAGATTCAAAAGTCTTGTTTTTAGTTTTCTTACAACACCATTACAAAGTCTAGCACAATGTGTTGGATTATTCTTGATAAAATCATCATATCCATTTATCTCTGAGATATCTCCAAAATTGGTTGCAACATAATCAATAATTGTATGTACAAGTTTTTTAGCATGTGATTGATAGCCAAGTATGTAATAATGAAAAATTTGTTCATGATGAATAGAATTCATAAGTTTCACTTGACACTGATTATAAAGTAAACTAATACTATATTTGTGAGAAACACATAATAATTTGTCAGCAAATGCATCCATTATTTCATCTTTAATATAACCTGTGTAAAGGAATTGAATAAAAGCTTGAAGTGGTTTATACTCCATGTCCATTTTCATTATAATAGGACCTTGTTTATCCAACATTGGTGTAAATAAGAGCTTAAATGCCTTGGATTTTCCCATCTACATCAAAACATTTAAACTTCTAAGATAATTCAACACACAATTAGAATGTTCTAATCAAAATCTTATTATAAATAAGCAAAAACTCAATTTTAATTAATACATTGATGAAACAAGTGAATTAATTTTTTTTAATCACATATATGTTCTATTTATAGTCATATTTTGGATTCACTTGATTAAGTGTATTTTCTTTTAAAACTATGATGGTATTGCAAATGTACTCAAAAAATTTGAATAGACGAAATCATAATAAATATTTCATTTGCATTTTAAATGTACTATTTTAGTAGACAATACATAAATAATAGATATTGTTTATGATTTCAAAATGTATTGTAAAAATGAGTGTATACAATTTTTCATATACCAAAGTAGCTCTATGTGCATATACAGGCTTTCCATCAATGGCTTCTATAACAACATCTGTATGTGGAGGAAACATTGTTTCAGGATCCCATCTAGTCATGAAGTGTTGTTTTTCTAAAATTCTTTGCATTTTACCTTGTAATTCTTCTATGTCTATTCTTGAGCACATACATGGTAGTCTCAATTTTGGCATGATAAATTTCTTGATATTTTAATTGATATAAAATCAACTACATTATTGTATTTAAATATCATAATAAAAGTTGTCAACAAGTGGTTCCTAGAAAAAACATTGTTGTTTCTATTTTCTAAAATTATTTTTCAATAATCAATAAATTACATAACTATTTTATTATACTAGTCTTCAATGCTACATATTAGCTTTATACATTATAAGAATTAGTTTGTTGAGCAACACATATTGAAAGATGATATTTTAATTGAATTTTCCAACAAAAAAAGAGTTATGTGGAATGAAATCTTAGACTAAAAAAGAAATAATTTTTTTCTAAATTAAATTTTCATTTTGACTTTTCATACATTATAATATCATTTATTTCTCATTTATTTATAATATTGAGATACTCTTAAGTGACATTATGTCATAATAAATGCCCTTTGGCATCCAACTAAACTACTAGCATCTTTTATTATAATTTCAACATGGATTAGGTGTTTTTTAAAGTCTTGTAAGGAAATAGTTCACGTAAGCATTTTGATTCATTAATTCTTGAAAAATAGCATCCTATTTTGAATTTTTAAAATATCATCTTCAATTTCAATTCAAAAACAATATTTTGATGATTTTGAGAATATTGAGTCTCTTAAATTTTGATATAAACATACAAGAGTCTTAATTGAAAATGTGAAAATCCAATTTAAAAGTATGTTTTTGTTTACAAAAATGTTCAATACATATTTAAAAATTTAAAATATTAAAATATTTTTACATTCTTCTTCAAGGTAGTCAAATAAGTCAACATTTTTTACTATTTTAAAGCTTAATAATTGATACAAAATTGGCTATTCTTGTCTATAAATTTAGTAACAAAGGATTAGTTTTATATATTTATATTGTGATGATCAAATCCATAGAGCCTTCAAATGCAAATCACAATCATTTTCTATTAAACATATGTCTTCATAATCCTTCGTGTCTATTTCTTGAAGTGATTATATTGCATTAATTCCTTAGGTGGAAATTCTAGGCTTTGAGAGTCCTTTTAGAACCTTGACCTATAATTTGTGGTTCTTATTGAATCTATTTTACTTATTTATGTGTCTCTTTTCTTATTTCCTAAATTGAAAACAAAACTTCAACTTTGAAGATACCATTTTGATAGTAATATATTCATTGTTTGCCCTTTGGTTTGGATTTTTTCAATCAAACTCATCATATGACAAAGTTTTGAATTCCTCATGCAATTTAAAACCTAACCATTTCTATCTAACTATAGGAAATGAGTCAACTATGTAAAAGTTTAGTTCCTTCTATAAATGCAACAATTGTTGATTTAGCCATAGGTCATTTTGGATCTCAACAAGTTGCTAAAAAGTCTAGATAGGTTACCTTGGTTTTTGGAGCAAGTTGCTAGGGATTTTAACAAATTGTTATGAATTCTAGGAGATCACTACATAATCTAAGTAGGTCATTATGGATTTAGTTGGTTGCTATAGGTTCTAGGCAAGTTCTTGCTGGAGTCTAATTGCTAAGTACTATCTAGTCACCAAGAATTGTTTCTTTACTCAAGCACTATATGGTAATACTAAGGTTGGAAAGAAGGAAAAATTATACTTTGATTAGAGCTAGTTAGAAAAGAAAACATTTGCATTGGAAGGAAAAGATGAAGTTTTTGAAATGTAAAGGACATAAGATGTTTTTTGGCTACATTGGAAGACCACGATTTCCCGGACTGTAGGAATTCATTGAAATCTGCCACAATGTGCTAAAATGTGTCACACAAGCGATCTAATGTGGCCAAGAGACTGCCACATCAGGAAATAATATTATATTACAATTTTTATTTTAAAAATTAAAAATTAAAAAACAAAACTATTTTTAATATGACTAGCAGTGACTAGTTTGTAGATTGGAAAACGGGACTAAAACAATCTCTTAGAGCCCCAAAAGAACCTCTTACGAGTGAGTTTGAATAGAAGTAAGATTGAGATGTTGGAAGTCCAAGTACTTGATGCGGAAATAGAATTCAAGATTTGCAAATAAAGGCTTAAAATTGGCATCAAGATACTAAGTTGACCTCCATAAAGGTTTGACTTTTATTTCAAGAAGAAAAAAAAAGTAAAAAAGAAGAAGAGAAAGAAGGGGGCTTTAAAGAATCAAAGAAGAAAAAATAGAAAACAAAATAGGTGGAATTTTTCTTAAAAGTGTATAAATTGGATATATACATTACATTCTATTAATATAAAAATAACTTATTAATCAATACTCAAGAGAAATAAAAATAGATGGATGATATGATACAATCGTAATATGGATTTTAAAAGATGAAAAAGTGGTTTAAACATATTCCAAGATATATGTTTAATTTTTCTATTTTATCTAGTTTCCCTTCCTATAGAAATCAGTGGTAATTAGATGTTCAATTAAACTCTTTTAAGTTCACCAAAATACAAACTTAAATTCAAATTACCCTAGACAATCTTTAGAGGTTTTTAGAACTCCCTTGTATTTAAAATGCATTAAAAGAAAAGAAAACAACAAAGAATAGAGTATATACAATGAAGTTTGGTCATCAAAGGCATCAATTTTGGTTGAAAAAAAGCAAGATGTATCTAATTAAAGTTTAAAAAAGAGCCTCAAAATTAAGGTTTAAATTAGAAAGAAAGAACAAAAATAAAATCCAATTTGAAAACTGTAGGTTAGCAGAAAACATTGGATGACATTTTATTGAATGAATTATAGATAGAACTTCATCTACCTATAACTTTTGCTAAGAAGGTCCAAAGACAAAGTGTCCTATTATTTTGGGAAGGGCATCTTGTATCCAAAAGTGAAAATTAAAAAAATTTTACCTCTAAAGGACCAAGCTACATTTTTTGGCAACATAACAATTTTGGATAGCTTACTATGAATGAAGTTTTTATTTCTTTTCTTTGAAATTTCACATAGTTAACATGTGCTCAAGGACATGTGCTCAAGGAGTAGCTTTGAAGTCCAACAATTCTCATAACTCTTGACTACATGGTTAAAAAGTTATTGCACTATATAATTTTCATTCAACAACGAACAATTTGAGCAACTCAAAAAAGTTATTTAAAAACTTGAAAGTGATTCTTTAGATTTACATATATATTCACAAGGAGCTTTTAATATTCCATCATGATTAATGAGATGAAAGTTATGAAGAGTTTAAGTTTGCCGATAGATATGATTTTTAAAGACTCTATACCTATCCACAAATGTTGAGTGGGAATTGTTGGGATGATGGATTTTGGAAGGCCTCCTAAATAGTGCTTGCTAGGGAGCACTACTAAAAAATATAGGAACTATGTGCGATAAAATATAGGATCTAGTATATTCATTCTTTGTAAATTAATTACATGTATTGTAGGGTGCTTTTGAAAATGAGAAACATGATTATATGTAATATAGGATTAGTATAATATTATAGAATTATGTGAACAATACATGTAAAATAATACATATAAAAATGAATAGTCTAGAAAAGGGGGGTAATAGTTTAAAAGCTCGAAAAATATGAATAGGGTGGTCATTATTAAAATCTGCATGTGCTCTAAATAAATTACTTTATTGCAAGGCATGTATTACATATCCAACAAATCCTTCAAACTTTAGTACCCAGAGTTGGAAATCCAATGATTAGATTGAAATTCTGTTTGGAATTGAAGGTGCAAGAAAGAAAATACAATGACTTGGATTCAATTTTTTTTAGAATGCATCTCCTGTGATTGTTTTGTACTTGGTAGTGTGTGTTTCATTGTGGGTTCTGAATTTTGAATTTGGGTTTTGGTGTCGTCTTGTTGGTTGTAGCACGGCAAACCCTTGTTCTCATCATTTTTTAACAAAAATTATATGTTGTTTTGGTGTTTGATAGGCTTTGACATATATTATTGATGCTTATGTTAGCCTTTGTTAGCTTTTGATGAATTCTTTTGTTTCTTTTGCCTTTTTATATTGTACATGCCTATTAAACATAGCTATTAATTAGTATATGAGAATTTCAAGACAACGGAAAAATAAGGTTTAAATTAGAAATAGATAGTATATGATATCACACTTCAAGTACTATAGAGAAAAATGGGGTATAGGTTTTATATAGTATTCTACTTGAAGGACTCTTGGAGTCTAGGGACTTAGAAAAAAAAATGGGGAATAACGGAATTCAAGAAAAAAAAATGGAATATAAGTGAACTTAAAAAAATAGGATATAATGGAATTCAAGAAAAAAATGGTGTATAAGTATTATGTAGTATTACTATTTAATTCATTAAAGACTATGGAGAACTTAGGAAAAAAAATGGGGTATAAGTAAAATAGGGCACCTTTAAAGGCCCCTCTTGAGAAAATATAATAACCAATAGGGTGCCTAAAAACACCAATATTTATCTTTATTTCAAAAAAATATTGTGCATCGTAATCCATTTTACAAGGTAAATAGCCCCCCATTAAATAGGTCATTATTGCATATGTATAGAAAATGAAAGAGAGTGCCTCTATCATGAGCCCATTTATAGTTGCATTATTTTAAAAGAGTTGCATTCATGTAATTGTAATAATTAATTAGTGATTATAGATAAGTATTGCCTAACTACAACACACCTTGGATAATTGATTCAAATAGTCAAAGGATATTAGGAGCAAAGATCCTTATGAGAGATCTACATTTGATGAAATTGTGGAAACTTTTAATCCCTAAAGAATGTTATATATTTTTTTGGGTCCTTTTGATGAACTCACCTATGTCCTAAGACTATAGGATGGAAAAAAAAGTTTACATTTTTTTTAAGATTCTTATCTACATTTTGAATTGATAGTATTAGAAATTCTATCATTATAATATTATTGACTTCTTCTAAGGAAATGCATAATCTATAGATCACCCTTGTAGTGTATTTTGACCATATCTTGCTATTTATTCTTAATGTGAGTTTTCACCATGAAAATGATTTTTTTTGAATTTGAAGTCAATTTATGAAATGAATTGTATCAATCTTAGTTTAAATCTTAATCTTTAAATTTGAAAAAAATCCTTAGTTTCAATATTTTATTGAACTTTCGGCCTATATCCATGGGTCTTTCATTTTCTAATTTTAAAATGACTCAATAACTATGTTTTAGGCCCGAATATTCTACAATATAAAATACGCCTACGTTAAAATTTTAGATTTTCTTACAGTCAATGTTTTGTATTAGAGATCAATTTTCTTCACTTTTTGCTTTAAAATACATCTTTATTTGACATTCTATCAAAATAAAAATTGAAAATTTTAGCACTTACAAAAGACAAAGTTTTCATCTTCAATAAATAAATATAAAAAACTTCATTCATGTTTAGTTGCAAAATGGCAACAAGTAGAGCTCAGAAGGATTGTGAAGCTTGAATGCGTGGATATACTAAAGCCCATGCTTTAAAGGTTAACATAAATGAAATAGATGGAGGGGGAGATTTTGTATGTCTATTCTATCTTGTAAGATTATTGTTTTGTACTGTATTTTTTTGGTCTTGGGTAGTTTTTAAGGATAACTATGTATCTAATCAAACTAAGCATTTAGAATTTGAATCTCAAATTTGAATACTCTTATGAGTGGACATTGTAGCAAGGAAGTTTGCCTTATGCAACTTGAGATTGAAAGAAAAATCTTAAGATTCTCATGCATGTATAATTTATTTGGAAATTTTGTTCAATTTTATTAAAATACATAAATAGTATGATATTACTCCCTCCATTCCAAAATCAACTTCTTGTTGGCCTTAGTTTTTTGTTCTAGAATGATCTTTTTGTTGAGGGAGGAAGGGGGTTGATAAAGAATTTTGCATGTGTTGTAGCAAGTATGGTAGCCAAATCCTTGAAAACAAGGAATTAATTAAATTCCCCCTCTCCCATTAGAGACTTGGCTTGGTCAAATCCTAGAAACAAGGAGTTAATAATAGTTACCCCCTCCCATTGGAAAGACAACTAATACATCTAAGATTGCTTTCTTAAATGTTGCATAATATCTAGAGTCAAGTCAAACTATTTTCAAAGTCTCAACTTGTAATTGTCATTGCACATGGTGTGAAGTTGACAATATAAAAGCAATTAAATGGACCTATAGTAAACAATCAAGTGGCTACAACGTTTCTTGAAAATAGTCCAAAATATAGTTTTTAAATTTTCTAATATTGCACTTAGAAAACTTGTCTAAAACTAAATTTTTTAGGATAATAGGAGTGCATCAAACTCTACTCACAAAGCATCCATTCAAAAAATGTTATTTCTAGCCTTAATTTAGAGCAATTAGTCTAGTAGGAAGATCTTTTTGGATGGGAGGGAGTAGTATTTAAAATCTAAAAATAATATTTTTATGGTGCAAGGTTTTATAAAATGATTTGGGTGATTGCAAAACAACCTCTACCTAAGGTAAGAAGTCCTACACAATGTGACAATGTGACAAAAAGAGGCAAGAAGCCTGGTTTTCAATTTCCATGGTCCCCCTACCTCATCGAAAAATGATGAACCATCAGATTTGAAATAAAAAATCCCACCCCCCCTAAGGAAAATCAAGAGCTGTTGATACACATATTGAATATGAGTATGAGTATGGGATACGGAATACGGATACGTGGTATAGATGTGAGTATGAATACTGAATACAACATGAGATACAAAAACATATACGGATATGAATACTAAATACAAATACAAACATACAAGTATGTATGGGATATGAGAACTATCCCATATGCATTGTAAGAATGTCCACCCTCTCGAAATTATAAAAGGGGGTGGGGAGGGGCAAATTCAAAATTTTTAAAATTTAATACTTAAATCAAACTGATGAGACGGAAAGGGGCACAAAATAATTAAAATTAAATTTTTTTTTAGTTTTTGAACTCATTGTGACACAGTTTGTCACAATGACAATGAGCTCAAAAGAGGCAGTGACTGCCTCATAATAATGAACCATTTAAGGACTAAAACTGAATAACACTTAGGTAAAACATCTAGCAATATTTTTCAGTAAATTTTCCTTGAAGGACAAGTAGAATTGACATCTAACCCAAGTGGTTTCATATTTTTCTTAACTTTGAGGAATTAATTATAAAATTTTGAAGTTGAAGTGACATAAAGCTCTGAAATGGAGCACCTCCTTAAATGTACACAATTTGTACATGTTGAAGGCTAAGAAAAGAAACATGTACAAAACGTGTACATTCAAGGAGGTGCTCCATTTTAATGCCCGCTCCATTTAAGGACCCTACTTGTACAATACAGTAGCCTTTTTGTCCAGTCTTCAGTCTGAAACGTTTTTATAAAAAAGTGTAATTTTAAAATCTTCATCCCTAAATATCATCCTCCCTCTTCGTCCTGCTCCATGCTCCCGTCGTGATGGCTTTAGGGTTGGCTGATTCACGCGACCTTCCTGAGGTCGCGCCATTGGCATCGACAATTTGAGCTCCTCCACGGCAGCAGCTCGAGCCCTGCCGAAGCATTTGCACATGGAGTTCTGACATTCGAAAGCGTGGGCGAGGCGCAGCTTCGAAATTCAATTGGGAGGGTGTTGCTGGTGGTGGTGGCGGAAGAGTGAAAGCTGCGGTGGTGGTGAAGTTGGTTTGGTGGATGTTGAAGGAGCTAGGGGGTTGGAATTGAAGTGTGGCCACGCGGGCAGGGCCCTGGGCCACAATGAGAGGCGCGGGGAGGCTGTGGAAGGCCTCGGGCGCAGGTAGTGCTGCTGCTGCGATCGAGCGTTGCAGGTTGTTGGGAAGTGGCGTGGTGACCCGTCCGTGTTTTGGCCAATTCCGGCGCGGCTATGGTCTGGTGCCGATGGTCATCGAGCAGACTTCTCGCGGGGAGCGCGCTTACGACATCTTCTCGCGTTTGTTGAAGGAGCGCATCGTGTGCATTCATGGTCCGATCTCGGACGACACGGCGTCGCTGGTGGTGGCGCAGCTGCTCTACTTGGAATCGGAGCACCCCGACAAGCCGGTAATGATCTGAAGGTTGCAAGGAGAAGAGAGATGGATTTGATCACGTGTTGGACGTCTTTGATGATTTGTTTCTCTTTGTTTTTGAGGAGGTGTTTTTGTTCCTATTTCACGTGAACGGGGCTGTCGTTCCTCGGAGTGAGTCTATGGCTTCGCTTGTCCGGATTGAGGCCGGATTGGGTGAAAATATGAATTCGGTTTCGTGGATTTTGAATTGCATAGGGATGATGTTTGGGTGGGTTTGGCATTCGTGAATCTGTTGATCGGGGAGAATAATGTGATGCCATTCGTCGAAATGTTCGGCATTGTTCAGAATTCGCTCTGAAGCTCTGGCTGAGATTGTAGGCAACTTAGTGGTAAAATTAGGGTTTGTTCGGCAGTGGAACGGGTAGGTGTATGTCAAGTCGTTGGTAATCTCGTGCTCCGCGAGTCAAGTTCAGCCATTTCGATCTCGAGAGAATTGTTTTCTTTAGTGAATGTCTATTTGTTGTGCCACTTGGGTGTAGAGTAGCATCGAGGGCGGGCATTGTTTGCCGATTTCTGAGGCTGTACTTCGTTATTGGGCTCCGAAGTTTCGAGGAAATATCAGTGCTCAATGATGTGTCACCACAACTTACGGGAGATACCGATTCCGTGTCAGCGAAAGAATAGCTCGTGTGGATGATTCGGAGTCCTCTCGTCCTAGGGTAAGAGAGCTCTTGAATTGTGGAAACCACGGTTCTAGGTTAGGTTTGCGCAATTGGACAGGGCGGTGCTGGATCAGTTTGATCGTGTTAGATGCGTAGCTTCGGTTAGTTGAGAAGCTCCCTTTCGTGCTTGCTGTGGCCCTTGATGAAGAGACGTAAGTGGATTTTGTGACTGCATTGCAGATTCACCTTTACATCAACTCCCCTGGGGGCGTGGTTACAGCGGGACTGGCGATCTACGACACTATGCAGGTCTGCGTCTTCCTGTTTGGGATTTGCATTGGTGTCTTTCTGATGGTTTCAAAGGCGCTCGATTTATGCAATGTCTCCCGTTTGTGATGAGTCTTTTTCCAGTATGCTCTGTTACATTGAGATCTTGCGGCCATGCACGGGGCAGGAGCTTGTCATGGCAGCCGCGTCTCTGGAATAGGTTTTCAGGGACTCTGTTTGATGACATAGGACATTGGACCTGCTATTTGTATCGCACGGACAAATAGGATTGTTTGAAGTCTGTTTCAACTTCTTAATGTATTGGTTGGATCTTCGGTTTGGGGATGCAGTATATCAGGAGCCCAGTGAGCACACTGTGTGTTGGGCAGGCCGCCTCCATGGGTTCCCTTTTGTTAGCTGCTGGTGCACCCGGAGAGAGACGTTCGTTACCGAATGCTCGGGTGATGATCCATCAGCCTTCTGGAGGCGCCAGCGGTCAGGCGAGTGACATCGCCATCCAAGCCCGCGAGATTCTAGACATGCGTGCGCGACTGAGCCGGCTGTACGTGAAGCACACCGGTCACACTTACGAAAAAATCGGTGCGACCTCCTTTCCGGAACCCTTGGTGTCTTGGTGGAAGTGTAGGGGTATGGAGAGGCAGGTGTTGGCGAGACGTACCATCATGGAAGGGGTAGCAGGATCCAATTAGTTCTCTGTCTTGAGAGTAATATGAATGAGAGGATGCTGTGATGAGGGTGGTCAGGAGATTAGAGCTGGGGTCCAGAATTTGGGATAGCTTATATCTTTTCCTTGGTCTGAGTCGATTGGATGGACCTTGGACTTCAAGTCAAGGGTGTAGGGTCATTGATTATTGTGCGCCTGGATTTGGGTTGAGATTGTGTTTTGTTGTTGTTGAGGACTGTAGATGGTCGCCAGTACTCCTCTCAAAGGTTGAGGAGAGGCTATTGCGGTGGTGCTGTAGCTGACGGACGTAGTTTGTATGTGTGTTGGCAGAGACGAGCATGGAGCGAGATCATTTTATGTCTCCTGAGGAGGCGAAGCTGTTCGGTCTGGTGGATGAAGTGATTGAACGGCGGCCGGAGTCCCTGGTGGCAGACAGTCTTGTGCGGAGGTAGGCGAGTTAGTGGGTGAGCTTGATCTTGCTAGTGACAGCAGGCGTCGTCTTTGTAAGGGAGACGGAAGGCTGTAGTGGGATTGCGAGATTGACTCGAGCAACTGAGCAAAGTTTGGTGATTAGTCATGTGATAGCACTAGGTTTTTGAGCAGCTTAACTTCCGTAGGACATTGTTTCTTTATTGTAGTTATCATTCATGGTAAAAATCTTCTCATTATGGCTCAAGACATTTGACAGCAAGATAACTTCTTCTGGATTTTAGAGGTGTAGTATGTTGGGAGCAGGACTTCACCAGTCTCTTCAGAGACTCAGGTATATGACGCCCTTCAAAATCATCGTAGGCAATATCCAGGAAATGAACAAGCCATTGCGCGAAGCTCCGTTTTACTTTCCTACCCAAAACGCAATCGTAATTTTCAAAGACTTCTGAGCTGCTGTTCCAACACTTGAAGAGATAAAATTTCTTGCAGTTTTGAACCGAAGTAAGAAGGCTTTGCATTGACATAAGCTACCCCGAGGAAGTTCAAGTAGCCCTCACTTAAAAAGCGAGCCAGTGCAATGGGGACAGATCTTCTGGTAACTTTTCTTATGATGTGCATTCGTTTTCTTCTTTTCAAAGTCAGTCATCGGACACTTCTTATCCTTTGTGTTAGTGTAGGGTTAAGATGGAGATCAAAATACTTAGAAGTGTCTCTAAAGTAGGGGCTGCATAAAGAATCTTGATTTCTTTTCTTGAACGTGCTATAAGTTTAGAGGTCGTTAACCCTTGAACAATTTTGTGGATGTATATTGTGTGATGGATGACAGAGAAACTCTACATACAAGACAAAAGTATAGATTTTCATCCTTGAAATAGGGATGTGTGAAAAAGGCAAGGTCATGCACAATAGTTTGACCCAAAAGTGCTCTTGGGATTTTTAAACCCTTGAAGAGCCAAGTTGCTTTCTTGGCAACATAAAGATTTTAGGCAAGTTCATGTGACTAAAAATTTCATCATTTTTCTTTGAAATCTCCACACATGTGGACAAGGAATATCTCTAGGGTCCAACAATTTTCATGACTTTTGACTACTTAATTAAAAAGGTTATTGGTTACATGATATGTTGCTTCTTTTTCAATTTGAATAAGGTAGGACCATCCATAAGCAATTGGTACTATATAACCACTGTGTTGATGGATGTATTTCCAACCAAGGCTAGAATGGTGTTTTTTTTAATTTTTTTCAAGTTGGGACTAAAAGCTCAAAATACATGTCCCAAAGTAGTATGTAAGAAAGTAGGAAAGAATGAGTTAAAAAAGTAGTTTTTTGAGTGATTGGAATTAGAAGAAGGCAATAGGTCTGGTATACCTTTTGCCTTTTAAAATTTATAGTAATTTCAATTCATGGAATAAAATTACCAAAGTTTTTGAAATCTCCATCATTTCTATCATTGCACCTCTAAAAATATTTCCTTTACCTTGCACTTGACAAGATCATGTCTAGAATACCTTAAGTGATTAGTTATAGGTGGATCTACCTTAATTGGGGCATATTTGAAAAAATCACTTTTTTATGAAATGAAAATTTGAAATTGATATTCTAGATTTATATGCACGTGGAAAAATTTGAATCATTCTATTTTGACCAATGTGTCAAAAGTTATGAGGAGTTTTTGTTTGCAGGTAGTTATAGATCCTATATATTGAAATAAACATTAAAGTTCATTATTTGACTCAATTTTAAATATTTTTGAAAATTTATGATAACATTGGGTGTAGATTGTTTATTACAACATTACAATCATTAGAATTGACATTTTTCAATTTCTAAAATAAATCTTTAACAATTTAGAATTTTGATTCATTCTCTATTTTTTTCTATTTACTATTTTCTTCTTGTATGTTGTACAATTCAAAATAGTTTGAAAATTTTCAAGCATGTAGCCAATTTGACTTGAAGAATGAATTCAAAGAAGCACCAACAATATTGAAATTTTTTCATACAAATGCAAGCTTGTGAAGTGCAACTACTTGGTTTTTTGCAAGGCCAAAAATAGGACTTTGGTCAATTCAAATACTAATATCTTGCAATCCACATAGTAGAAGTTTGTGAAATTTTTTTCTCATATTTTCATACCAATTTACTACAAAAGCAATATGTACCTGTATATTAATAGATACTATTAGAGCTAGGATGCTTTTAGAGCTTTCTACCTTATCCTTCAACAAATTTGCCAAGAATTTTTTCCTTGAAAGCCAAATTAATGCTAAACTTGCTAATTTATATTATTTCAACCCTTAGATAATCATTATGGATTTTTGAAGTTATATTAGCAAAGTAAGTAATCTGTAGGAATTATTTGTGTTTTCTAGATGGGATGAAAGACATACTATTTGTCTTTTTAATCATAGGACCAAAGGTTGCCTAAATTTCCAAAATCATAAAGACATATTCTAAAATGCAACTTAGAAGACTAATATGATGGTAAGTCTCAAATAATAATTGTAAAATTTGATCCTTAGATCATATCTATACCATTCAAGAAAATTATATACAAAACAATATTTTTCAATAAAATTTGAAGGCTAAAATTGAAATTCCTATTCAATTTGATTGCAAATTTGAGAATTTTTTTCCTGAAAATTCAAAATATTAAGTTCTAATCATAGTGATTTTTTAAGATTTTTAGTTTTTCATTTATTCCATTTGAAATGGCCATTTTTTTAATTCAAAAAGTTGCCTTCTAAGGTGCAACCTACTAGTCCCCTTTGAATTATAGAATATTTGCAAAGCAAAGTCTTCATAATCTATACTATACAAATGTTCACGAACTAACAAAAAGAATCTACAAAAAATTGATGCCTTGGATGGATAAATGTATTTTTGGATGAAGTTAGGATAACTTTACATTCATTCGTTGTTCAAAATTTGAATGCCAAGTCCAAAAAAGGATTAATGAATATTTAGTTGTCAAAATTAGTAGTCAAAAAGTGAAACCACATTGTTTTATGATGAATATACTTTTCCAAGTTTTCATTTTTTTGCACATCTTTCAGTCAACATTTAAGCTTTAGTTGAACAACTAAATTATATGCATTCAACTACATACTTCCAAGATGGACCTTCCAAAACAAGAATTGTTCTACTTTGATGTTGTTCATCAAAACTTCTCATGTTGTCATATTCATGTTGTAAAGGTAACTACATCTAAAATTGCACACTTTCTAGGACCACACATCATAGATTCTTGCTTAAAATACACTCCTATTTATGAGCGTCTATGATTGATTTTAGAAATACCTATTTTCATCACTTTGAAATTTTATAGTTTATACATGTGGTGTCCAAAACATGCATTCTAAGATAATCTAAATCCCCTTTTGACTACAAACACAACACCATTAAGAATTCCAATATAATAATCGAAACTATGTTAAATAGCTTATTTGTGCAATTTCAAGTATAGTTTCATTAAGTATTAATTTTGGCATCATTTTAGCACCACATATTAACTATTTTAGAGCTAATTATGAAGTCAATTAATTGATGAATTTTAGTTCAATTATTTTTCTTCTTATAGGAGGCAATCCAATCCTAATCATTCCCTATTTGGTTACAATAGGGTGGTCCATTTCCAATTAGTTATGACACATTATAATTGAAATCAAGGACTTGTACTTGGTAAAGTGGCATATGGCATTAAACTCAAAATTTCATCACATCAAGTAGATAGGAACAATTATAGAGCAAGGATTGGCCACCAAGACCATTACCTACCCTCACCTCATTTGAACACTCCAAGCTCCTTAGTGGCCAATTCTAAGGTGACACTTGCCTTGTCCAATAAGTAAAATATACCCACCTCCAATAAAATGGGTACTAGCCCCTATATTCCCAATGTCCCCTTGGAGGACAAAATAGATTTTGAATAAGCTCCTATTGTCTTAATTATTGTTGTTATTTTTTGAAATATTTATTATTGATATGAAACATATTTTTTTTGATAGAATATCATTTTTATTTCAATTGCTAGTTAAGAGCAAAAGTTATGCCACCCTTAGCATAGAATGGTGTTTGTTGAGTACTACAAAGAAAATCAAAAAAAGTCAAAGTAAATTCTCAAAATTTTATTTCTCAAATAAAGTATTTTTGTCTATATAGAAAGATTTACTTCATTCTATTTGGATTAGTGATGAAAAAGCCAAGGACAATCTTGTTTTTCCAACAATCTAAGCATTTTCTTGAAAAAATAACATATTAGATTCATTCTAGAATCCAATTTTTACAATTAAAAAAAATTTGACTAGGTTTAGTTAGCTTGCTAGAACAATCCCATCATTGACATTAGTGATTTCCAATTCCATCTTAGAGATGTTAGTGATTTAGTTTTTTCTACAATTTCCTTACTTCAACCTAATAATTTTTTAAAGAATGAAAATCAATAGTTTCTATTTTTAACCCCTTAAGGACCACTATTCCCCCGGGGAGGACACTTCTAGTACTTTTGGGGGACCCACGTGCAGCGGTGGGGTATTTTTAGGGGGCCTATTTACTTCCTAGAAAGCATTTAAAGGACCCCTATTATTATATAAAGCCAAAAAATTACCCATACTATCATATCTATCATTACTTATAATATGTAGGCAAAAGGAATATATTAGAGGCTATTTTCTTTGTAAGGGTTAAAACTAACAAAAAAATAATGAGAATACAAGTGACTAACAAATACCTTATAGAAAAATAGATTCAAATTATAACAATGCATGAACACAAATACAACACAAATACATGCATGAAAAACAAAACATTAAGGTTGAAAAAATATTGAAGAGATTTTAAGGACAAAAATGTGTTTAAAAACACAAACGTGAAGTTAATCTGTAAACTATGACCACAAATATATGCCGCAGCACAAAAAAATACATCATAAATACACTGTTCTAACTCCTGCACCCAACCAAATTGCAAACATCAATGGAGTTAGATCATTAAATCTGCCATTTCATCCACAATACCTCAAAATCATTATAAGGACAAGTCCAGTACCATCATAAGGACAAGTCAATTGCTGTCAACACAAATGGTAGAATGGTTTATTATTTACAAGCAAGAATTTACTCCATAATGCAGTGTAGAATACTAAACTCAAAAATTAATAGCAACTGGATTGAAGCGCACAAACTCATCCTCAAAGATCTAAATGCAAACTGAATTGAATTGAACTCTAAACTCTAAACCTCCCCAAAAAGCATTTCAGCACCCGACTTTCCATCACTTCCACTTATGCCAGAGCTTGTCACTGACTGACCTTTGTCTGCTTTTCTATTCACAATTCCAAGTCCTTGCGTGAAGTGTTGCACACCATCGCATTGTGAATTCGAACTCAATCTATGACACCTGTAGCAAAAAGATGTCAGATCTCAACCCAGTCTTGCCTAATGGTGGAGAGTTGAAGCAAAGAACAAAACTACCGAGTATTTGGAGAAAAACGAACACCGAAGTTACACCCTTACATTGAACTAGCAATATAGTACCTTTTTCTTTTGACTTCTCAGTGGCCTAAACCGAAGTTTCTCCCCAAAATTGACCGCACCTGCAGCTCCAGTGTCATCTGGTGCCCGAGAAGGCAATACCGCATCTCTTTGTCTTACTCCAAATCTGAAGAAACAAACAAGAATATAGCATCAAGCAAGCAATCTCGGCAGGAACTCAACAGTCTACCTATGCTAAAACAGAGATTTTGAAACAAAACATATGACAAGTTAATACAGAATGATGACTTCTTTTATAAAATTGGATTGATATCCATCAGATAGACACTTCAGCTACATATTAATCGATGCAAATGGAATAAAGAACTTGATAGCGCTGAGGATGATGCTGAGAATATCATTGGCAAATACCTTGCATTGGAAAAACAAAATAAGCGGTTGTGAATAACATCATCCTTGTTGGCAATTTTCATTGGGAGTGAATTCACTAATTACCTCAATTGAAACTCCAGTTTCTTCACCTAGAGCGTGCATGTTTGCTAGGCCCTTCAAGTAGTTTGGGCCTCCTCGTCGCACATAAATGTTCATCCTTGCTGCTTTGGGATCAGATTGCTGGCAACAGACAACAAATGATGAGTTGACAAATAACAAAATGTCAAGGGAGCTTTGGTTAAAACCTGGTACACAAGACAAATGTGTGTTGAATCTCGAGGGGGAAGGAAGCTTACCTTCTCACGCATGGCACGAATGATACCATTGAAAGTGGTTGCCACATCAGTGAATTAGCAATGCCTGAGCCTCCAACTACCAATGCTCTCTTGCGGCCATCAGGGTTTGCGGTTGCACACTGACACGATCAAGAACTGTGTTAGAATCTACATTGATTCTCCCTCCAGTACTTTTGAAAGCGAGGTAAGAATCAAAACCTGTATGAACCATAGAACTTAGCTTTGTAAAGTGGTCATAAAGGTTCCATGCAGTAGAAGGATCAAACAGTCACAAGCGAGCTCAAGAGAGAATTAGATTGAAACTAGGTCCACCATTGTCTGGAAGAAGAATGAACTGAAGGAATTACAGTAAGTACGGCTAAAAACTGACGGGAGGAAAAAATTACATCAATCAAGGCACGTGCATACTGTAAGGTCTCCTCCTCGTTTGGAACTCCGCTATATTCAGCATAATTGCCAAGTTCTTGTGCATAACCCAGATCCCCCAATGTTACGACAAACCCCTGAGAATCTTCAGCTGTAAGGTTGTCCTCCAACTTTTGAAGCCTGCTGATGCTTCAACTGCTCCAGTTGCAATTGTAAAACTTTGGTTAATGCACTATAAGAGAAACAATTTACTTGGATAGAGTTTCACTTGGGTCCAGTACCAAGTTTCTCATTACAGGTGTATAATTACGAAATGCAAAACATAGTCAGGAGTCACAATAGCTTCATAAATTGGGCAGTCCATACCTAAAATCATCTTGCATTTTTGTCGGTTACAAACTCGCGCAAATGCTCTGCATCATTGTGATCTAGAGAGTTGACCTCATTTGCAGGGTTATACGCCAAGGTCACGGTACATATAATGCAATCAATGTCGATCCATTTGCTATCAGTATGATCGTACTTGAATTTGTCTCGTCCAATATATTTGCGGTAATACTGCAACATGACCTCAATATGCGGATTCTGAGCTTTTCGCTTCCCATTTTCCTCCAATCTCGCAAGCAAGTCCACAGGCTGCCGCAGCACACCGAACTGCTTTCCATTGCGCCGCCTCATAGCCTGGACTCTACCCAACCAGCAAACACCCTCATCTACAGTATGTAAAACATTAGTAGGAGTTAACCTTGAAATATTGGATGGACGACCTCGTTTACGCTTTGCAGCAGATATGACAGTAGAAGACAACCGAGTAGTGCTTCGCTGGACAAAATGAACAACACAATCAGACCCAATAGACAGCAAACCTGACCCTGATGACAAGCCCGCCTGCATACAATTGTCGTGGTTATTAAACTGAATGCTATGCTTTACTCTAGCCAATCGATCCTTGGAAAGAAAGGTACTGCCATTCAGCTGCGAAACGAGAGTAGACTTGTAAATGCAATGGTTGTCCACGCTGACAGTTGCTTCAATTAGCTGACTGCTTGCCGGCTGTGAAACTTGAACCTCGGCACCATTAAGCAAATCAGTCACTACATCTCGGGCTTCATCTTGAAGACTTGTTAAATGGTCAGGTAAGCAATCCTCTGTAGTGTTTTCCTCTAGGTTGTCCCTCATGTGAGGTGCTGCAAGTTCAGGTGTTGAAGGTTCGTTCTGTAAGCGATCCCGCAAGACCTCGGAGTCCCCATCCTCCCCAGCCGTCGGTCTAGCACCTGGTTTGTAATGGAAGCATTTAGGGTCTTCTCTCTCCACCAGCCATGGCCTGTCATACCAAATTCTCCGTCGTGGCTGGCATTGTGAACTTGGAGCCATATTCAAAGACCTCAACATGCCTTGGGCTTGTTTCAGTCCCTCCTGCAACGCTGATATTACCTCTGCGTTTGTTGGAATGAGGCTGTAGTCACCCAAATTGCACCGCTGCTCCCCAGGTTGCAGCTTGTGCAATGATTCCCAGACAAGGTCCATCTTGTTGTGTTGTTTCTTGAAGACTAAACCATTCTTCCCATACTCAACAGCTGAAATGTGGTTCAATGTATTTGCAGTGTTCACCAATTGGTGGAAGTCATAGGCACGTTCTTGGCCATTCATGCCACCAATTCTTGAGAAGAAGATTTCGCAGGAATCATTCCCAGTCAAATGCAGCGGCACAACTAAGTTAGGGAACTTGTCTCTGAAATGACAAATTAGAAGAACAACAAAATGACATGATAATTGAATATCAATAAAACATTGTAGGCTTACAAAATTCTTTGTCTGCACAGGTTTTTGTGAATTCCCCAATACACTATGATCTCCGTGCTGCAACCACAATCTCCAAAGTCGTAAGAAAAAGGAGACCTTGCCACATAATACTATCCTAGAACGTAAATCCAAAACAGGAGAACAGAAAATGTCAATATAGGAAGCACATATATCCAAGTAAAATTCCGTTCCAAGGGTTCTTTCACGATGAGGATAATCTGGAGCACGCATGCGAGCCAAACATGTCCTGACTTTTGACTGACACGACCTCTGAGCCACAGCCCAATTCTGCCGGTCCCTTCTTTCTACATCTTCTCCTATCAAACCATGTTCTTCAACTGTAAACTGCTGAAATACTTGCTCTATGTGACCATGGAGACACAAATCTCCTCCTAATTGCAAAGTTCTAGCGGCTGAAAGCAACGGATTAATTAGTTTTTTCCCATTATGGAGATAATCTTGGTCATGAAGACCCTTAGCATTCCCACACGAATCTAAAGAAGCAGTGAACACCCAACCCTCCCACCCTACATCCAAGCGGATTCCATCGTTCCTCTGGTAGTCTGCCAACATCAGCTGCCTCCTACGAGAGTCACCGTCACTGGCGTGTCCCACAATCAGGCCTACTGCTGCAAGGCATTCTTGTTCCCACAACTTGTCAATACTGTCCCACTGACCTCTAACCCAATCGGAATTGAAGCAGTTGCAAGTGCAGCAGACAACTAGCACAATTCGAGGAAGTAGTTCATGCAAAGGATTTACAACAACTACTCGAGCAAAACTCCCTTTCCTGTTGTTGGAAAATGATTCTAACATTTTTCGATACCCCTCCTCACCACTCCCAATAATTGGCCTCAAACCAGACACACAGACATGGTTCTCAGAAGGACCACAAAACCCAGCAAGAGTATCCCACTTACTTTCCCAAGCCACTCTCCCTTTAACTTTTGTTTCATCCTCAGCGAGAATTACTGGTACTGGACCTAGAATGTTATGAGCCAGCTTAGCATCCCTATAAATCTGCGCCACAGCTGCAAAAATTTGTGGGTGTTCACCGGGTAAAAATTGGACCCCTTTCCCTCCCTCCCGTTTCACTTGACGGTAACTTGCACCTAAGTAGTTCAAAGAAAATAGATCGACCATCCTACGACCACCGTAAACCTTCATAACTTCCCCTAAGCACTTCGTGTTCTTACTGTACCGCTTTCCTCTACGATCACGGTTGAGATTCTGCGCCACATCACGGAGGAAATCCCACAGTGCAGGCTTTCCACCTAAAGCACCGGACCTGTGGGCGTTGATTATATTTTGACAAAATTTCAGAACATTGTTCCCACAAGAAGCCTCTCTAGCTAAATCACTCAAACTTGGATGCTTGACCTTGAGCTGAACAATCCTAGCCTGAGCGGACCTATACAACAGTTTCTGACTCTTAAGTTCCTTCCTGAGTTTCCGACCATACCCAGCGAGTTCCAAAATGGACAGGTAAGCAAGTCGCCTTCCGGCTCCTGTGCTTCTCGATCCCCGTTTTTCTACGCTAAACCCTTCCCTCACAACTCGTTTATAAAAGTCATTTTCTTGTGGGATAGAAGAGCACATTTTGCAAGAGAGATGCGGGAATCCCTTACCAGATTTATCAACCCTAATACAGGATGTATGCCTAAACGTACCGCTGATTTTTATAACTTTTGACCCTCTAGTGAAACTCGCAGTCAAATGAGGTTCGGGATACCAAACTGAACCGACATGAAGGTCATTCAGCAACTCAGAAACAGAGTAAGACAAACCACCGTAAATGCAATGTGGACCTTGAAAACCCCAACACAAGGAACCCAACAATGCATTCATCCGGGATTCTAAACACTCACCTGATTGAGATTGAGGCAAAGAACCAGCGTGGTCGCCCTGAGGCAGTTCCCCAGCATGGTCGGCCTGAGGCAGGGAACCAGCGTCGTGGGCAATAGCATCCTCAGAAACTCCAGATTCGGCCCTCCACCATCTTCCAAGATTCGGCTGATTTGAGTGTACACTGACCGTAGAGGAGAGGGCAGGCCGGCCTCTTCGTCCAGACAGGAGTGGGGCGCCGTGTTTCTTCCCCGTCTTCGCCTTCTCTACGGCCTGTAAGTGCTTGGTAGACACCAAGTGCTGCTCCAAATTAGATTCCAAATTCTTCTTGGGCGGGCACAGGTTGTGCATCTCTCGACAATAGAAACAGTGCACCTTCATCCAGAAACTCTTTCGTTTGCCTTCTTTGAGCGGCTGGAATACGGTGAAAGGCTTCTGCAAATCTCCCAAACTAGCGTTCACTGCTTCCATGACTTCAATGCCTTCTTGTATCAATCTCTTGTGCATCTCCGGAGTCAATGGAACGTTCCTACCCTTAGGAGCAACAGATTGCGGGTGATCAGCGTATTCCACTCCATTATGAGCGCACCAATTCTTCACGTGGGTGTTGCTGACCAAGTGCTTCCATCTGAAATTGTTGAAGAGATTTCCAATGTTGCTCCTCTCGTGCTTACCACTGCCCCCCCCAACCTCCTTGCAGCATTCTACACAGAAAATTTTCACTACCCCTTGTCCATTGATGTCGGCAGTCTTCAGCATCCACCGATTGTCTTCCAACGAGGCGCAGTGCAATTCCCTCTTCAGCTTCTCGGCGTGTTCAAGGTAGCGGTCCCAGATCTGCTCCGAAATCAAAGTGGAATGACATTCATGCTCTAAAGAATCGGTGACTCCCGATGTCCCACTAACCCTAGAGTTCGCTAGATCGGGGACTGCACCTGCTTCACAATCGAGGGAACAATTTCCATCTTCGGGTACCTGCATGGCTTCACTTCGTGTACCTGCATCGTCCAGGCGACGGCGTTTGGAGGCTTCTCCTGAAATCGCATTCCCCAACGGCAAAACAAAAACATCCACAGGCATGTCGCTGAAGGATTCCATTCTCTGCGGAACTCTGCTGCCCTCCTCCTTGTCCCAGAAGTGGAATGGCCAATCCAGCGCTGATTTCTCCTCTACACGCAGCCTCAGTGATGCATAGGTTTCGTCTTGGGAGACCTTGACCTTGCTGTAGAAAGTTGGTTCTCCAAAATCCTCCTCCATAGTCCACATTTTAATCGTAGTGGCCATGACTGACTTCCCTAAACCCTATCCCAACCCTTAAACCCTAAGGACCTCACGAACATGCTTGGAACACGCGGTTGCGAGTTTAGTTTTGAGATCTTGTACACTGGAGCAACTTGCACTCCTGCGTTCCTCTCCCTAACCTAAACCCTAAACACTCGCCAATACTCAGTTGAAACAAACGCCAGATACTGAGATACTGGAACCCTAAAACATCAGTGAGCGAACTGCGGCTAAACCCCGGCACCCAGATCCCTCAACCCTAAACTACAAGTATCCCCACTCCCAAGTCCCACCAGCCCCAAGCAGCAACATGATATCCACCAAATCACCGTCTAATCTTTGCTGAATTTGAACTGCGACTTCGTATCACCTACTCAAACCTGCTGCAAAAGCACGAGTCCCAAATTAGGGTTTAAACCTTCGAGACAAACGATCCAAAGATCCAGGAATTCTCCACCAATTGCAAAGACATACAAGAATCACAACCCGATTATGAAACACGTAGCCAGGAACCCCACAGATGGAAATTTTGACCCATGAAAGCACTCCAATTCTGGCCTGAAAGAAACCGACCAGAATCCCATGTCAAACTCTCTTTGACAAAGGATATATGACCTATAACCCTGTCGCCACATTCATTAAACTGGCAAGTTTTTGACAAAGCGGCACATTTCCAAGGCCCACCTCGAACCTCATACCTGTATGCACTCGAATGTCACTTTTCAATTTAAAAACCACTCAATTTTAACTAACATGACCATCCTTCTGTGCAATGTGAATCTTTGAGCCTCAAAGAGTAGATCTGGAAATTCCATAAAACTTGGCATCAAGTCAAATAACCGTCTTGAGCCTCAGACTCGATTTCAAACTCGAAGGCTACTTACTTGAGAATGGCAACTGCAAATTGAGAAAATCTCGTTCATATCATATAGAATGGTGTCAGCAAGCTTACAATGAAACAACTGTCTCTTGGAGGCAGATCACGCCGATCCACTGATCCGAGCATGGGTCCGATTGCCACGTCCAGTTCTGAGATAGTCCTGGGGTTGCATTCCAGACTTGTCCGATATTATGCAATGCATTCACTGCAATGTTCGCACCAAGATTCATTAGAGCCTTCAAGACAAAGAGAGAAAGAGTTTGCACTCAGAAAAAGACTACCAGAGCTCAGTCGCCCAAAAGTTGATCGCAGATGCAAACCCTAATGCTAGTTATTGCAGATGTGTCAGGTTTTCTCTTATTACTAGCTAGATGTTTATAACCCATAACCCTCTCTTGTGATTTTCATTGCCACATGGTGCAATGTTATTGAAAAAGGGAAGATATTTAAAGGAATAACCTCATCCTCCCCACACTCTTCTAGAAAAACCCATCGATCTCCAAGATTCGACAGTCTCAATCAAGTTTGGAGGAGAGGGTTAAGGTTGATGACCGATTTGCGTCTAACGGCCGTCATAAGGCAATTTGGTACAAAAAACTGTGTTCAATGTCAACCCTGTAAATCCTAGGATATTTTAGATTCAAGAATACAACAATGCACTCTGTCCCGTACACTCCAATCCAACACTAATTTTCATCGGAAACTTCGCCTACCCTAATGTACTAAAATGCTTTGAAAGGCTTGTAGTAAGGGTTCAGTAGAAAAAGACGATTTGAGCAGCCATAGAAAGGTTTCGAAATTTGCCGACCCTCAAAGTAGGTCAGTAAGTGGCAGAATCATTCCAATCCAATTGCAAGAACGTATGCAATGCTCGTACTAGAGAGAAATGACTGCTATGAAGGCCACACGAGGAGACATAGGCTAAATCTTAGAAATCACCAAACAGGTTTCAACTTTCTGACATTTCTGAACCTCGTCGCTGATTAGGACCATCGGAAGTCAAGTCGGCTATAAGTTACTTCTCACGCCACCCACTCTCTCATGGTCTGTACAATGTGGGTTAAAAACACTCAACTAATGCCTCCAGTGCGCCAACTTCTATGCCTACATGAGGTGCCTTGCAAGTTCAGTACGATAACTAGGCAGTAAGCACCTTAGGGTAAAAACTGCATCACCTCGCTAAATCGACCAATAACTATCGATGAATACATAGGTTGCCGAGCAATTGTTGCAAGAACTGTCTAAAGTGTGGGCTTGGGAGATCACCTCAGCGGCCAGGTTCGCCAAAGAATTGGGGGTGTCAGACTGCGATTCAAAATGATTTTGAAATCATTGTCAACAAGCTGCAGCCTATCATCCACAACAAAATCTCATCAGAAATGGGAAAATCCATGGCTGAAAATCCTAACTCCTGCTGGACCAGAAATTCATGGTCTAAAACGACCAATTCAAAGGGTCATACTGTGAATACAATTGAATTCATTTGTAACCCAATTCTATATCACCAGAGTCCATAAAGAACATTTGATGTATTAGTCAAAAACAGAACAAAATTGGACAAAAGAAGCTCTCCATCTGACCTACTCAAACCTGCTGCAAAAGCACGAGTTCCAAATTAGGGTTTAAACCTTCGAGACAAACGATCCAAAGATGGACAAAAGAGAGCACGCAGCTTACTTGTGAATGACCGGTACGGGATTAGAGCTTCAACTGCTTCAATCCAACGCTAGATTGAGAGAGAAAAACCGGAAGAGGAAGGGCGGGGAGATGCGGTGATTGCGGGCAGCGCCTTCGTCACGGATTGCGACCACATGGGGCGATGGGGCGCAGAATGGGGCTCGAGAATCATCAGGCAAGGTCAAAGGAAGGTCGGAGCCTTCATACAACCCTAAACCAACAAGGTCAATTCTTCAGTGCTCCATTCCTGAAAATACAATCCAGTCATAACCGTCTCTGATCTCAAAACAGCAGCACAATACAATAGCGAGGCATCCATGTCTGGCATGCACACATCCAGAAGTAGCACATTGAACCCTGGTGTTGCTGAAAAAAAACACGCGGACTGACAGTTTCTACTAGTCGTTATACTAGAAAGATATGCTGGAAAGATATGCTAGAAAGATATGAATTAAAAGAATATGTTGTAGATGAGCTGTAGAATATCTACAGTACTTGATGAGCTGTGGATACTAGTGTGGATACACTATAGCTGTATATGATTAGTATTATAAATATTAATTGAACCTATTAAATTTTTTTCCTAGGATCCCATTCTTTTGCCCCTAATTTATATCTACCTAAATTCTAATGAACCATATTTTCCTAAACCCTATATTACTTATAAAAGACATGCCACTTTTAATGTCCCCTAATTTATATGTAAATATTTTATAAATATTACCTGAGATTATTTAAATGTACCCTAAATTCCGCCGCACGTAGGTTATTAAAAAACAGGAAGTGTCCTCCCCTAGACTATTCCTTTGAGGAACAAATTAGATTTTGTGCAGGTTCTATGGCCTTAATTTTTGTCATGATTTCTTGAAACTTTTTTTGAAGACAAAAAAAGTTAAAAAACTAATTAGCTTTGTAGGAATGAAATTGTTCTTCCAATTGGTACCTAGGAACAAAAGTTATGCCCAAATAAGTTCAAAAGAAGGAAGAGTGAGTAGCAAAAGAAAATGAAAAAAAATTTATTTTTTATTTTTTAAATATTTTTATTTCTATAGATTACATTTTGGTGTACATGGAAAGCCTTGATTTGTGCCATTTGAATAAATGATGTAAAGGTTCTGGACAATTTTTTTTTCTAGACAATTTAAGCATCCTTTTGAAAAAACAACTTACAAGATTCATTTCTAAATGCAATTTTTACAATTTTTTAGAAAAAGAAGTTCCACTTCATTGAGTTTTTTTAATAGAATAATCTCACCATTGAGAATAGTGTCCTATGATTCCATCTTAGAGATATTAATAGTTTAGATTTTCCTTCTATATTGTACCTACTTCTACTTAACAATTTTTTTAAGAATGAAAATTATTATTATTTTTTAATTAAATTTTTTTCCTAGATTCTCAAATAAATTTTTAAAAATAAAAATTTAAAGCTAGAAACTCTATAGCACAAAAAATTTAAGTTAAAAAGGTTCAAAGTCAAATAATCTAGTTTGACTTACAATATATTAGATAACTTGCTTTTCTTCACTTTAAACAAAAATATATTTCAATCTATGTAGTCAAAAATTTTGGAATTTAATACACACATTTTCATATTGATTAAGTATAAGATCCTGTGGTTAGATATTCAAAAATAATAATTTTCAAATCTTTTACTTTTTGCAATAGAAATGACTGTTTTGAATGTTTTTTGGCAAATAAAAGGCCTTGACCTTTATTGATTAATTCTTAGACTTTCAATTCAATTCTTCAACATAAAAGTTATAGATTCATAATGTTTAGTTCAAAAATTTTAAGCTACAAAGATTCAAAGCCTTAAAATCTAGTCATGTAAGGTATAAAATACTTGGATATATTTACTTCAAATGTAAAAATTTTGCAATCAACAAGGGCTAAATTTTTGAATTTTTTTCCACACAATCACATACTAGTCTATTGCAAGATACTATGGAAAAAGAATTGCCATGGGAGTTTAGTCCCTAAATGCTTCACGCTTTTTTTGAGATTTTAGGAATTTACTTGAAATTCAACTAAAAGCCAACATTTTCATGTGCTTTATCAATTTTTTTCTAAAATGTAACCGTACAAATTCAAAATAGATATTAGAGATCACTTAGGAAAAGAAAACACAACATTAATATCACTTATGGATTGAATTTTTTAAAACATCCAGCCCATTTCTAAACACTTAAGCAATTATACATATTTGAGGTACATTTTTTTTAATGTAGAATTTTTCTCATGTATGAAAATAGAGTTTGGAAGGATTACATATTTGAGTTATTTGTAAAGTCCCTCCCACTTTGGGCATGACTTTTTTTGAAGTTGAAAAGGCAACTATAGTTGAAGCATCAAACTTTTTTGCAAGATACTTATGTTACATGACTTCAAAAGTGGGGACCAAACTTTTTTAGGCACCATTTTGATGGAAAAATAAGTTTCATACCCACTTTTATTTCGACTTTTTAAACTCAACTGGCTTTTTTACAAAACTCATGGGTTTAAACCCCGGTTTAGGGTACTTTACAAATAACTCAATTGTTTCAAAATTTTATTGCATGTGCAAAGCATAATTACTATGAATTTTTTAGTGAAAGATTTTCTTTGACTTATAATGGTGAAATAGACTTTTCTATATATGATAATAGGCTAATTGCAAAATTAACCAAGGACTAGTTGCAATAATGAGAGCCTTGCAACCAATCATAATGCGCCATAACAGTTATAGGCAATGAATGACAACTTCACAAAAAGATAATAGCCTATAGATTGGAAATAGGAGGGTGATCAAAAATGGGTTGGTTGCCTTAATGTTTGATCATAAAAGTGTTAAAACTACAAAAGTGTGTTGATGTCTTTTGATCCTTTTTTCAAATGTTAATTTCAAAAAGTTGGTTACCAAAATAATATGCAGTAAAATGGACAAAAATGCATAACCCTAATCAATTTATGGCTTCTCAAAATTTACTCTAGAAATTTTGAAGATGAATTTCTAATGTGGTTCTTTTTCCAAACTCTAGTATTTTTGAGGTTCATTTCCAAGAGCCCTAAACAATATGGAAAGTCAAGATTGCAATGGATTCCCTTGCACAAAATCTTAAGTAGAAAAATCATAATCAATCATTTTCAAGATTGAATTTTTGATGCTAAGACAAGATTTCAAAAGAAGTTTTCAAAATTAGCTACTAAAAAAAGAAACTTAGTTAGGTTTTATTTTAACTTCAAAGTTTTGCAAACACAAGATTTTGGTGCCTTGAGCATATAGAGGCTAGGGAGTAGTGTTGCATTCAAAATGGCAAGTGGCTAAAATATGATAATTTCATGAAAGCAATAGCTACATATCTACCTTTCATTTTTGTACACCACTTGGTTGCCGGTCCTACAAGTCTTTTGTTTGCTTTTGGATCCTCAATGTTCACTCTCCAACTAATTATTTTTCTAAAGGCACTAGCTAATAATGAACTAATTGACAAGTCTCCTTGAAACAGTGCACCAAAGGCTAGACTTCACATACTAGAGGGAATTGCCATGATGAGTTTTGAACATTGCAACAAATACCTTAATCCTAAAAGGCTAGATTGGTCACCATAGAAATCATCTTTCTTAGAATTTGTGTGAATAATTTGCTTAAAAAGAACTCAAGAGCACTCATTGGAGGTCAAACTACTATGCAAGACCTCTTCTTTTCACACAAAATTCCAAGAATGAACATTTGCACTTCTTGAATAGAAGGATTTTTTCATCCATCCAACACTTAGTGTCCATGGCATCTTTTTAAGGGTTGAGAATTTCCATGAGATGTAGGTCTTCAGTTATAGATGGACCAAGCAATTGCTTCCTCTGAACCAAGGTCGTGGACATAATTGCAGCAAAAGATTCATATTTCACCTCATCTATCATAGCTTGAGATACCCTCTTCCCTTGACGAAAAAATATTTCGGAGGTTTAGGGTTTAACTGGATAATTCCATTCAAAGCATATTAGCATTCTTTTGACGTTTGTTTGCATAACTGTAGTCAAACGATTAATTGATCGTGTAATCAATAGGCGGACCCAACAAGCTCTTGAGATGCCTTTGGCTCCAGGGCTGGTGACCCAGGAAACTGTCCTATATCTTTGCCTTGGACTTGAGAGAAGCCTTTTTCTAATCCAATGCTAAACTCTTCAGGGTTCTCCTCTCCTCTATCCCGGAAATCCGCAATCTGGAAGAACCACGATATTGTGTTAAGAATTTACACTGGCAAACGTGGTTGAGTTTGCACCGAGACTAATCTACTGACATGAGTCTAACAAATTTGAGAATTATAATCGAGTCCTTGAATTTTTGTACAATTCTCACAAAATAGAGGGTGAAATATATATCTTCAAATTCTAATGCCGTAACAAACTATCACGAACTAAAATCAGAGAAATATATCTCAACAAAGTTATAAAAGGGATGCTTTCTTGACACAGAAACTTACATGTTCAGCAAGTGCCATGCCACTCAATGCCGCAGCCTCTAAGCTAGATCCTAACAGCCAGTCTCCGCAAATACCAACTCGTGCAACAGGGTCAAAAATGCATGGAACACCAGGCGTATTTGTTGGTAAACCGGCTCCCCTAGAGGATCAGAACAAATCAACAAACAGTTCCAACATAAATCAGAAACATTGTCCAAGACAGACCATGAATAATGAAAAAAAAACACAGGTCTAAATGAACTGCACCTGCATATCAGAGAACTTCGTAAAAGGGAAAAACACATAGTTTGGGTAAATCTTCACCTAGAGGAAGATAACAAACTATTGACCATTTACTGCCTTGGATAAAGTCAGAGTTGAATTACCAAAGTTGAACTTTAGTGAAGAAAGGCGTCGGCATAGATCCTTCAGGTAAACCAAGTGCCGTCCCCACTCCTTGAAGCATCTCCCTCCGCACCCTCTCTGCTTTCACTGCTGGAATGCTCTCCTGTACAGTAAATCAAAGAGTCAACAGGTCAATGTCTCAGAAAGCTGACTGAGGTACCTTTCAAGCCACTCTATTACTATTCAACATTGTTGAGAGGAGTGAAACAAAGAGTAAAAATGTTAACTTTAACGTTCCAATGGACATGAGATTGTGCCAAATGATCTGGCGCTCTCCCCACAAAGTCGAATTTTTTTGACAGATTATGGCCTTCTTGTTCAGAAGTTCACTGGACGCACAATCATTTCATCTCAAAAATGACTCTGAGCTTCCAAACACAAAGTCGGCGATGATGACATAAGGACAACCTTAAAATCATGAGAAAATAGCTGAGGAATTCACAAGGCCTTCCATGTGGCCTTATCAAGCAAGAAGATATCTCACCTGAGGAACCTTGTTCTTTTTACCATACGCAGCAGTACTGAAGAAGGTCCAGCAGTGAGGAGCATCCTTTTCTGGGTTATCAAGCTTGCTTGAATTGTTGGCCATCCACGACAGAGAGTTTACACCTTCAACAAATGCACCGTCCAGATGACTGCTCCCGACTCCCTCCGGAATAGGCAATGCTTCCTCAAAAGCAGCCATCAAGGCCCAAATTGAACTCAACTCCAGCCTCTGAGCTTCAGAAGAATGCACAATGTTAGCACGGCGATTGAATCTACAACATTTGATCAGTCAAATCGAGCTGAAAATAGGCAAATCACCTTCATCTGCTTGAAAACTTCTGGTGCCCCTGATGGCGCGAGCAGCCGATTTGCACATTTTCCTGCCACGCAATGTATATCACAGTTTCAGGAACATGCATGAGGGCTTTACAATCGTCTTGAGATACCTTCAAGTCCACGCAAATTTGTGACCATATCACTTACAATTTAAAGAGAAAGCTTACAACATGCAGCAAATATAAGAACAAAACTGATAAGGAAAGACTTTACCATTATGAGCAATAACAACTGCGTCATATGCCCCATGAGGCTTCCCGTTCTCATTCAAGTGCCATAAAGGGCCTTTCACATCCATATTGCTGACCCACACAGGTCGTTTCACTTCAATTAACCGGCCCTGTCAGAGAAAACGAATTTGCGATTCTCACTTAAGAAAACAGGTTGCAAGTAACCCGCCAGAATGAAAATGATTGCTCTCCAATGAACAATACGTTACACACCTAAATTGAAAATTTCCATATGAGGTTGATGTTCTCATTTCATTGGAGTTTAGGACAACAGGATAATTTATAAACCAAGAAGACAGTCTTATTTAAGCTAATATGTCATGCAATTCACTTACTTGTGAGACCATGTGATCAGCGAGCAGGCGCATTCCATGCGTTCCCACATACCTTGGCACGTCATCTGCCAACCCAGAATACTTCCCACCAGCTTGTAAAGTACCTACAACTCCCTTCCACTCCTTCACAGCGCCTTCCTGGATCCATCTGTCCACCAGCTTCCGAAACTTGGGATCCGACACAGTGAAGTACTGAGCCGCATGGTCGAAGGCCAAAGACAGTCCTTCACGAATGTTAACCTCTCGGGTGGCCATGCGCCCACCCAAACCATGTTTGCCCTACAAACATCGCAATTCAGACAGCAAATGCAACATCAAGTCAGATCAACAGGGCGATTCATCCAGTATATAGTACAGGATACTAAAACATTAGGACATAATCCAGTCTCCTATTGACTGACCCCTGTTACCAACAATATTTCATCTCTTCCAATACCATTGCTGGCTGACAATTAGCAAATTGGGTGTATGTATGACTTGGTTAAATTGGTCGATGGCCACTTAACTTTGAGTGGAAATGGGGTTGTCACATTGTCTAGTGTCTACAACCTCCCATTACCTAAGAAATGCATACACCCTGAAAAAAACTTGATCTCAATGTCTCTAGAAGATCTCTCAAGTGAACTCTATCGGGTGGCCTCCCAATGACATCAAACTCCTACATATTGGCTAATGATGATTGCAAATAATATCCTCTACAATAACTCATTAAGAAAGAAGAAAGTCTGAAGAAGAAGAAAAGGAGCTTCTTCGTACAGTGTAGAACACAGAGCAGCAAATGCTGAGCTACTACGTATGAAATTGCATAAGGAATCATCAAAGCGATTGAAAACTTTGATCCCAAGAGAGTCTGGGCTCTAGAACGCAAAGTGATCTCTACACTAACTTCCCAATGACACCACGTTCCTAAATACTGCTTAAAACCGCTTGCAAATAGTACCCTCAACCTAGACTCATTAACAAGTCAGAAAGGACACTGGCTGGAGAAGAAGAAACGGAACTTCTTTTTACAGTATCGAACACGGTGGAGCTAATGCCGAATGAAGGAGATTTCAGACCAAGGGGGCAACTCAAACTACAAACTCGAAAACATCAGAATCAAGAGGCAATGCAGACAGCAAATGCAAGGAAATTTCAGAGCAAGTTCCAATGTAGACACCAAATGCAGCAACAATTCAGATCAAGGGGCAATTGAAACAGAAAACTCAACAACAGTGGTTAAAGAAAACTAAATAACAAGTTCAACAGTGGTTGAAGAAGAAGGAAAGGGGTTTCTTCTTACAGTGTCGAACAAGGTGGAGCGAATGCCGAATGAAGAAGAAATCAGACAAAGGGTGCAATACAGACAGAAAACTCAACAACAATTCAGATAAAGGGCAATACAGACAGCCAAATGCATGGAAAATTTATTGCAAGTTGCAATATAGACACCAAATGCTACAACAAGCAATCAAGGACGCAATTCAGACAGAAAATTCAATACCAAGTCAAAAGAATTGTGGTTGAAGAAGAAGGAAAGGGGTTTCTCCTTACAGTATCGAACACGGTTGAGCGAATGCCGAGTTCTTCCAACGTAAGCGCACACACAAGTCCCGACATGCCACCACCGAGAATGGCAACATGCGGTTGCTTGCTCATGGGAGTCTCAAATTGCACTTGCGGTGCAACGGCAGGTTCCCGCCTCGCCTTCCTTGCAGCTCTGGGATCTTCTTTCCAATCCGGGTGTCTGTACTCCACCATCTCCCCAGTGGTTTCGTCCAGAACCAGTCCATTTTTGGGTTTCTCGCTCTTCACAGGAGCCCCTCTGGCTGCACTGCCTCCTCTTCCTCTTCCTCGTCCTCGCCCTCGAGATGCAAAGGAAGCTCTAGTAGAACTACCAACAGAAGCTCTAGTAGAATTAGCAACAGAGCCCTGGCCCTCCACGGATGAGTCTCTGGTTCCTCTTAAACCCTGTCGCCCAAAGGGTCGACTAGCTCGCTCACTCTTAAACCCTGGCTTAGACCCTGCCCTCTCCTGACCACCCCCGTCTCCCATTCTCGGGGGTGGTTGCTCCGAGCTATGGGACGGTCTAAAGCTCTTCACGTACACATCATCTTCGTCTTCGTCGTTTGCTTCATTGGAACCTAAAGCTCGTACTGCGAGGAAGGTGCGAGTGCACCGCAAGTGAGAGGGAGAGAGGGAAAAGAATTGCGAAAGAGAGGTGTGGGGAATAAGGAGACGCGGCTTCAAAGTGGCAGAAACGGAATTGGAAGCGAGAATCTTGAGAGAAGAGTGGGGCAGGAGATGCGGGGAATGCGATAGGAAATGCTGGGCTGCAGTAGAGGTATACATCGCACCTCCGAATTCAAACGTGAACCTCACAATTCATTACCGCCACCTTCATCCGCGAAATCCAATACAGCATGTATGCAATGCGAAAACCTCTCGCTGTCGAAATCCTCCACCGGAAGCACAATCTGGCAAGAGCAATCCGAAATCAACAAAAGAACTTCTACAAATTGCAACCTCCGTCTAAAACCCTAGCATTAAAGGGGCTCTGCATTGCGAGCTCCGACTTAAACCCCTTCAATGAAGGGGGCACAAGAGCGCTGGATTTGTTGTTAGCAAGAGTAGGCTTATCCAGTGGCTATGACAGAGCGAACCTGCGGCAGGCTGCGTCACCCTGCGGCCGTTCTCGTTGTAGACCTTATCTCACGCTCCGTCAGTCCGTCAGTCCGTCTGCCTGAGGACCAACCCCGCAAGTAGAATAGATCTTCTCCCAATTTAATTTTCCTTCCCGGATCTCCAAACCTTTCTCTCTGTGTTTGAATCAGCCGCCTTGCATCCATCATCGACCACTTACCTACAAATTGATGGGGCTTTTGTCCAAATTTCGAGAATGTGAAGAGGAGCTTGTTCAAGAGTTCGCTAATATCCTGGCCTAGCTCAATTCTTCCTGGATCTTCAAGGTGCGGCCCTTACGATTGATGTGAGTTCAATGGCCCTCAGTGGTTATTTTGCGCATTTCAAAAGCTTGAAACGTTCATATCCTGGGAAAGAATTCAACAAGGGTGTAAGCGTGTGTTTTGGGGAGACAGGAATCGTGCCTTCGGTAGCTGATGTGCTGTTGTGGCGATGTTTCATGTGTAGATTGTTCAAGGTGGCGCTGGACCAGTGATGAATCCGGGGGTTTAGGGATAGGGTAAGCTATTACATCTGAAAGCGAAAGGAGACGCGTCATCTCTGTTACTGCAGGCGCCAGTCGCACTGGCTGTCTCCCGTCGCCTCCTGCCGTATACTAAAATTAGGGTTCCTTCTTCCTTCCCAGTCTCTTTTTGCAATTTGGAGCTGCAGCAGTTCGCCATAGCCAGGTGACTCCATTGCAATGGCGGACAAGCTTGAGAGCACCGCATCCGGAGGGCGAAGGTCGCCACCGCCTTTCAACAAGGGAACAGTACCGGGCGCAACGAAGAAGAAGGCTTTGAAAAAACCGGCGGAGCTTGTCGCACATTACACAGCCAAGGGGTTGGACGAGAAGGCGGCTCACGAGAAGGTGATTGAAGACCTTCAGAAGGCTTTGGCATTTTCGTTCCAGAGTTATCCCATGCAGAAGATGATGATGATGGATAAGCAATTGAAGACTAGCATGGATTTGTTCACGCAACGGCTCACTGTGATTGAGAAGAAGGTAAGCTTTCGGGTTCTCTGTCTCCGTCTGCGCGATAGCATTGTATCTGAGGTTTTGAGTTCTTTAAGGATTGCTGGGTCTTTTGAAAGAAGAGGACTGTGAGAGTGAGTGTGCGACGGTGTGTCTTTAAGGGCTTAGTTTTTAGTTTTCCATCTTCGGAGGGTTGCCGTGGGTAAATTGAGCATTTTAGCGAGCAATTTGAACACATTGCCATTGCTACCATTCCGAACCTTCCAAGTCCATGCCTTGGTTCAATATTTGTGGTCGATTGGTTTCTTCTACTCACGACGTTTGGAGGTTTTGCAAGACTGGTAGATTACTGTGGCTACTGTATGGTTGGTCTGAAAGGTCTAGGTTCCATGAGGTTGTAGAGTATAGGATGAATCTTTATAAATTGTTTCAGGCGTCCAGGTTGCTAGAAGATTGTACCACGAATGCTTTGTTTCGTATTTGAGTCATTAGATGTTCATGTTTGAGATTTAAACTGTCTTCTTTTTATAATGTAAATTGTATAGGTGGACTCGAAACCAACCGTGGCAGCCGTATTTGGAGCTGGAGTTGCAGCCGGAGGTCTGTTGAGGATTGTGTGGGATGGTGTCCCTCATTTAGTACAGGCTGTGGCTCGGATTACTAACGATACTAAGTCATCGACATCATCAAGGGCGTGAGTATTCTTATGTGCACCACCTTAATTTTCTCCGTAGATAATCTTTGCAGGGTTTTGAATCTAGTTATTTACTAAACAGATCAGAGTTGAGTTTCATGTACTGAAGAGTAGAACGGACATGTTCTCAAATAGAGTGCATGGTGCATGTTTTCTGAGTTATTTCCTCAACGCATGAAGGATTTGTAATACAATTTTCTTCCTCAATGCTTCAATGCTGTTGCAAGTTGGAAAGTGGTGTCACAGGATGAATCTTGACATTATCTATTGGCTGTTTTATCACATTGTGCACATTGACATTATCAATTTAGTTGAACTTGGAGACGTTTTGAATGTGAGTATTTCTGGATTTTTGTCACGTAACACGTCTGTTATGATGCACAACCATTACTGTCTTGGAGTTCTGCAATAGTAAATACATGGAACTCAAGAGTCTTGAGAACCGAATGACTAGAAAAATTCTTCTAAATTATGGTATCAACAAAAGAATGTTATGAACGGTATACAGTATGTAGCGTAAACACCTAACATCTTCGTTTGGCTCTGGCACAATTGGATGACTTGCTTTGCAGCAAGGGTCTTCCCAAACGTCGTCATTGGCTCACTATTGAGAAGGCCATTCCTCACATTACTTCCTTGTGAATGTCAATGCAAAGCTTCCTCCCCTTGGGTTCGGAGCCTTCAGCCTGAAATTAGGGCTCAAGGAACTCAAGCGGCGATGGCTTTGACAACGACAGTGGAGTGAGTGGCAATAAATAGACTGAACTGCCCTCCCTTGTCTGCCACATCCACCTTCTTCACTCCCGGAGGTGGCAGAAGCTCGCACGTCTGCACCAGGCGCCCGAGCACGATTGCCAAGAGCGGCATCGCAATAATAATCCCTGGGCACGCTCGCCGTCCCGCCCCGAATGGCAGGAAGCGGAAATCGTTTCCATTAGCTTCAATCTCCTCATTCAGGAAGCGCTCCGGCATGAACTTCTCCGGCTGATCCCAGTACTTAGGATTATTCGCGATCCACCACGCGTTCACAAGGATCTTGCTCTCAGCAGGGATGTCGTACCCGGCAAGCTTCTCTTGTTTGAGGTTCATGTGGGGAACCAGCATGGGAATGGCCATGTGGAGGCGCATGACCTCTTTCACAAACGCGGTGAGGTAAGGGAGCTTGTTGTTGTAGGTGTCGGGCTCGGTGATCAGGTTGCCCTTGCCTAGGGTTTGGGTGAGCTCCTCTCGGATGCGTGTCTGGATTTCAGGGTTGTTCACAAGCTCCGCCACGCCCCATTCCATGGACCAGAGTGTTGTTTCGATGGCCGCGACGTTGATGTTCTCGACAATGTAGAGGACGTTGTCTTCGTTAATCTCTCCCTTCTTCTCGGCATCCTTTGGAATGAATCAATCAAGATATTAGAAAGAGTTTTGAATCTAGTTTCTTCCATTCGTGATACTCGTAATGTGCGTGTTAGTAAGTTAAGCTTATGCAGATGAAATAGAAGAACAAGAGAGATTTTATGTATGAGTATCATCAATACTGCAACTTCTTGAATCAGCGATAGCTGATGGTAATGAAATTTTTATGTGTTTTTTTTATGACTCCGTTGTGAATATTACCATGATGTGGTCGATGGCGGTTTTTGTAACGTCGGGTTTGGTGGCGAGAAGCTGCTTTCGCTTCTCCAGGAAGCTCTCCTTGAAGAGCGCCATGCGGCGGTCCTTGAGGTCTTGACATATCTTTAAGTAACCTCGTAGAAACGGGCGGAGCACCGGGATGAAGTCGCCGTAGTTGTAGTCGAAGCTTTGTGATAGCTGACTTCGCATATTGTTGAGCGCCTTCAGTTGTAGGTACAACGGATCCGACTCGCTCTCGAACCGTGAGTCGAACATCAGGCGGTAGATGACGTTGTACATGAGGAGGTGGAGGCGTTTGCGGATCACAATGCCGGTCGTGGCGGCCAACGGGTTAGCTTGGATGTCGGTGATCGCGCGGAGGGCTTCGTCTTCCCATGCGGCACGGGATTGCTGGATGACTTTGGTTGTGAAGAAAGGGATGGTCATGATGCGACGCATCTTGCGCCAGTGCTCCCCGTAGACGGTGAATGCCATGTCTTGTCCGTTTCCTGTGAAGATGTCGAAGACGACGTTGCGCGTTCGCGAGCCGAATTCCACTCCTTGTGTGTGGAGGACGTCCCGGGCGATCTCGGGAGACGAGACGACGACGAAGTTGCGTTGTCCCATCCTGAGGTTGAACACGTCACCGTATTTCTGCGACATCTCGGCTAAGTTCCTGTGGTTCAAATCATTGCCGACCTGCGAAAAAACATCCAACGAATCACTCGAGGTCAGCTCGGAAGTGGAAATCTTCGTTAGAGGTACGAAGAACCGCATTTGAGAATGGTCTTTCGGTCTGGCTCAGCGTGAATTTGAACGTTTTTCCAAGGTTTTTCGATTACATCTGAGTGGTTACAGCTCAAGAACTCAGGATGTTGAGCAACTCTGGAGCAACTCTGAACTCAGGATACCATATTGAATTGTAGCAGTTGTTGCAATTGACAACCATGCAATTCCTTGTTCTACCAAGATTTCCATGGGAAACAATGGTGGCACGTTACAAGTCTTGTGCTCAGGAATGATGGAACAGAGGAGTAGAGGAACCCAACAAACCTGCAGCCAATTTCCGAAGATGGGAAGGGCAATTGGGCCAGGGGGGAGCTTGAGCTTTGGTGCGCGTAGCTTCACGATGATCAATCCCACAAAGACGGCGACACACAGTCCTTGCACCACACTCTGCAAGGTAAATCCCGGTGTCTGAAAGTCACTGAATTTCGCTATCAAATCTGCCATCTTCCACTCCATTGTCCCCCTCCTTTCTCAATCTAACAATGTCTTAATCGCTACCAGAATCTCAGTCTCAGGACACGAAATACAATTGATATAGCTGCCTTGTGATCGACTGCAGTGCGCTTGTTAGTATGAACTAGTTTGGTGAGGAATGCATGAGTTGGGTGCCATTGAGGGTTATGTATTTATGGAGACGAATGTGCAGCCCCACGACGCGTTTGCAAAGCAGTGTCAGAAGAGCGGATCGAAAGCAAGGCGAAGCATGTGTTGTTACTTCGAGGCTTGTGATCAGGAAGTTTTTCCATGGATTTTCAATGCAAAGTCGTGTCGAGTTTCTTACTGCCACAGATGAGGTGCGCACGTGCAACTGCCTTTGGAAACTCAAGAGAGGTTTAAATAATCGATTTGAGCAGTTGCATGATGCTTAGTCTATGCAATGAAATTTCTTTATTTGCTTTCATCAATAAAGTGATAGAGAACACTACAGTTGATTGAATGGCAGAGCATATCTCAAAGCCAGCCGCCTCTACAGAGTCTTCTTAGTTTCAGCTTAGTTTCAACTGCAGTTGACATTCTTTTTACCTGACCAGTGGTATTTTGAAACTTTGGTGAGTCACTTCAGTTGCCCTTTGAACTTCTGTGCGTCATTGCTCTCGTCACTTGCATGCGTCTCGCATGCGTCGTAGCTCTTCAACTCCTGTGCAGCTCCGCTCTTGGTCCGAACTCCGAACTCAATATCCGTGTCACGCGGGACGTGAAATCCTACTATCGAAGGTGGGCCCAGCAGGTGGATGTACCTCGGCGGGAATTTTTTATTTTTTGCAAATTATTTTTTTGCAAATTTTGAATTCATATTTGCAATCAGAGACCCAAATTAGTGAGGTGGGGTCTAGTGTATACCCTAGACACGGCCCAAAATAGGGTGTTTTTTTTCAATTTTACCTGGAGAACCCAAAATTTACCTTGTAGGGCCTCCCTTCAATGGTAGGATTTAACGTCTTGCAAAATCGACCATCTAAGAAGAAAGATTGATTTGAAGTTTAGGTTGTATGCCCAAACATTTCAGAGTTTTTTGGTAGATGGAAGAAAGAAAAATATAGGTGTTGCAAATTTTTTACTAAATTTTTTATCCTAGTTGAATAAGATACAACTTATAGAAGGCAAAGGTATATAGGGTGCTATCATTATGCACATAGGGAGTAGAAATGATCACTTGCATTGTGGCTTTTAACCCCTAAATGCCCAAGGCATCAAAATCTAGTCTTTGCAAAACTTTGAAGTTAAATAAAACCTAACCAATTTGCTTTTTTTAGTAGTTCATTTTTTTGGAAATGGTTCTTTTGAAGTCTAGTTTCAATGTCAAAAATCCAATTTGGAAAATGAGTGATAGTGATTTTTCTATTCAAGATTTTGTACAAGGATACTATCCATTGCAATCTTGACTTTCCGTAGTGTTGAGAGCTCTTGAAAATGAACCTCAAATATACTAGATCTTGGAGGAAAAATCACATCCAAAATTCATTTAAGAAAATTGTAGTGTAGATTTTGAGAAGCCATAAATTGATTGGAATTATGCATGTTAGGCCCTTTAACCTCATACTTTTTTGGTCACCAACTTTTCAAATTTGACTTTCAAAAAGAAAATAGAAAGACTTCACATCATTTTTGTAGTTTTGACACCCTCATGGGCAAACATTATAATCTCACTCCAAAAGTAATATTATTGTATTTCCTTTTCCTAAACAATCTCTAATGTGTCTAGCTTGAATTTGTGTAGTTACAATCTGAAAAAAATTGATACAACTTATCAAAATGTTGGCATTTTGTTCAATTTAGAGTAAATTTCAAGAAGCTCAAAACAAGGCCTAAGCATTTGGAGGTTAATGGAGCAAGAGACTTTAGAGATTGATTTAGAAGATGATATGAATGTTCAACAAAGTTTACTCATGTGCCAACTGAGTGTTAGAAACCAAACAAGTTCTTTTAGCAATTAAAATTTCATTTCATTTGTTTAAAAACAAAACAATAAAATAAGCAAGACACATGTATTGTGTGCCCTTCATTTGGCCAAAAACTAACAAATAATCACATTTTAATGCTGCTTTGAATGTCATTTGGCCAAAAACTAACAAATAATCTCATTTTAATGCTGCTTTGAATGTCATTTGGATTTTTGGGTTGTCCACATTGATTATTGACTATCTTGAAACAACTCACTTCCAAAGTCATTTTCTAGGTTCAAGAAAACTTATTTATTTTCCAAAGTATGTGCATTGTTTTAGGGTCCTTTGTATAGGCGGTTCAAAATGACTTCATTCGAAAACTTATTTCTACAATGTATTTTCAAGAGTTTGCTAAAATGCTTGCAAAGCAAGATTCTCCATAACTTTCACATCACTTTTCCAAATGGAATGAATGAAAATTTTCCACGAACAAAAGTATAGTTCATAAGAAATGGATTCTTTTCTTAAAAATGATATCAAATTTTTGTCAGTTTGTTTTGTTAGCCCCTCCTCCCTTGCTTATTTATTTGATTTGAATGGGGGTAACTATTGCTCCTAAGCATTGATTGAAATGGAAATTTATTTGCAAAAGGCTTATCAATTTTTCTATTCTATTTTAAAGATAATTTGCAAGAACCATGCCAAAAAAATTGTAATTATAAGAACTTGCTTGAACCTTGAAGAGTCCCTTGAAGGGCTTCAAAGTAGGAAAATTCTTTTATGAGTATTATATTAATTCAATCTCTATAATTTATTTTAGAAATGAATTTAAATGTTTTCAATTTAATTTTTTAAATACTTCAAATTTTATTGAGAAATATTAATTAGAGAAATAATAAATGTAATTGTTTAGATATCACTTATATATTAAATTTATGAGTTTTGTCTTAAAGTCATTATTAAATTATTCTTTGTATTTGGTAGTACATCTTCAAAGTTTTGAAGTTTGAATTGATTGCCTTGCCCTTGACTGAGGGGTTTAAAGAATTTGGCAACTCAAATAATCATAATTAAGAAATTTCAAATATTAATTAACCCTGTAAAGACGGGCTGGTTACCGTGGGAGGGAGGAATCAGTGATTCTATTACCGTGCTTCAAGATTAGAAAAGCCTCTAAAGTCGTTTATTTGATTGATTTGATCATGTCACTTATACAATAGGTGCAGAGAGAATCTGGGAGTAGTCTTTTGCCTTTATACATGCAAAAATGATAATTTAAAAAATGTCCCATAGATTTGGTTCTGCCGTTTTTTTGAAATCTTGTTGTGCAAAAAAACCCAAGTGCCTTCATTGCTTTGGAAAGTGCCCATGCCCTTATTTCCAATTACCTCAAGTACTCCCGAAAACTAAAAATCGATGAAAACTTGGAATTTTGTCATCTCCAGAGCTCTCTGAAATCATTCATTGAACGCTTAATATCCTTGGTGTCACTACAGGGTTAAGGGTATCTTTGTGTGTCTGCATTCTGTAAGTGTTGTGAAGAAAAAAATACTTATAGGCTATCTATTGGGTACATACTTAGGCACAGTGATACACTTGGGGTTTTTTAGGGCGGGGGGGACAAACTGTTATGAAAAACAAAGGAGGTACAAAGGAGGTACTTGTGTCATTTTTCCATTGGTTGTAAAGATTTTACAAAAAATTTGGGAGATATACACAAGTAATATTCAAATTGGTTGTAAGATTTTTTGAATTTTTAACATTCAAAAATTCTCAAAGGGATTAGGGGTACATGTGTAAGAAAATATAAGAGGTTTTTTCAGGGCATTAAGAGATTGTTTCAATCCCGTTCCTCAATCTATAAACTAGTCACTTCTTGTCAAATTAAAAAATATTAAAAAAAAAAATTTAATAATTTTCTTTGGAAAAAATAATAAAATATTATTATTTGATGTAGGAGTCTCTTGGCCACATCAAATTGCTTGTGGAACAAATTTCATCGAGTTCTTATAATTCGGGAACTTGTAGTCTCCCAATATGACCAAAAAGCCTCTTATGAGTTCATAATTTTCATACTCTAAATTTTGACACAATTTTTAGAATGCAAACACTCAACGGCGCTTGAAAAAAGCAAAGAAAAACTACATAAAACAAGTGGATAAATAGTATCTTCAATCTCATCATCCCCTTCTTTAGCACTTAGATTTGGTGCTCTTGCAAGAGAAAACAAGTGCAGAAAAGACAACAATTTGTTGAAGAAAGACAACAATTTGAATACTCCAAAATTGGAATAAAAAATAATTCATTCCCTATTAAAAGTAACAATTCATTCTAGAAGATGCACAAATCCTATAAGCGTAAGTGGGCATTTTGAATCCTAAATCTTTGTCACAAATTGAAAATGTCTAATGCAATTGGATTACAATGACAAAATTCTATAATTTAGATGGAGTCAAATTGCACAGATCACCAAAATCAACAAAGTGTGTGTGTAATTCTATGTGATTTTCAAAAAAGACAGAAAAAGAAAGTCTAGAGAGAATGAACTCTAAACTCACTTCACTACTCATTGTTCAATTAAGCTATTGAATCCTACATATTGAGTCTTCTACTATGAAATTGAACTAATGAAATTCTCCTTGGAATTTAAAACAATGAAACAGAGGTTTTAAAAGAATTGAAGTACCTTAGAGATGAAGTAGATAGTTCCATGTATTAGAGTAATAGGAGCCTAGAAGACATTTTGTCTATCTATATCTAGTTTTCCACATCTATATTAGTCTTAAAACCCTTAGAACTAATCTTTAGCATTCAATAACTTACAGTTCAATGGCTAATAGGTAGAATGTTGTTATATCTTCTAATTAGACATCTAATTTAATTCCCATCTTAATCCTTGAACTTCTTGCCTTCCACTTTTTCCTTTTCTAAATGTCTCATACAACATAGTAGGGCTTTGCAAAACAAATGAAACATGAAAACCCTAACATTGGGAATCCCAAATCTAAACCCCAACTTGACAACATTGATCACCCCTAGTGGTGGTTAACATTGACGGGTTTTTTCTTTGTAAACATTGACAACACTTAGGAGGGTGCCTTGATCATCCACTAGATATCTAATGGCCGTGATGAAAAAGGTCTGATTTCAAAAAAGGTAGTAGATTAATGGCAACTTGGGTAGTTTTACTTTTCTCATCATTAGAAGAAAGTTTGAAGCCTTTAACATCACTTCAACACAATCTAGATGATGTTTTGCAATGACTGCAATGCAAATTTGCAAATTTTGCATTGTAGTCAATGCAAAACATCATCTAAATTGTATTGAAGTCACATTAAGGGCTTCAAACTTTCTTCTAGTGCATTCTTCATTGGATGGCGGAGATTTTTTGAGGAGGCGGAGCAGGTTTGGTTACATCATTTTAAGGCATAGTCATTAAACACTTAATTTTAGAGAAAACCATTGATGAATTATGGAAAGGGACACATATGTCATTCTTTCATGGTTGTTAATGTTTTACATAAATTTTTAAAGTGATAAATGTGTCATTTTTCCATCGAATGTAGAACTTTTGAAAGAGATACAAGTATACTTTTTTTTTTTAAAACTTCAAAATTTTCATTCAAAAGAATTTGCCACAAGTGTTTCAAGAAAATCCATCATATACTTTGGTTAGCCCTAAAATCTCTAGAACCCTAGACCTTAATCTCTAAAAAAAACTAAAAAATAAGAGCCCTACATATCATTGCTTCGTACCTTATAAAGTCCAAACTCCCATTTGTTGTTCACAGCAAAAACCCAGATAAGTCCTCAACTCTAGAAAAAACTCTCTACTTGTAAAATTCCAATGAATCATGCTCATGAAATGAAAGAAAACTCTTCAAGGTTGCCCTTAATCCAACCTCCACTTGTAGATGCTAGCTATTTTGTCTTTACATTACTTTTCCCCTCTCCTCGAGCTCTCTCTTCGTCTTCGGGTGATCTGCGCGTGATGTCGGAGGTGGGAGACGCTCTAGTATCGCATCGTCAGAACACTCTGGTTTGAAGCCTCAGAAGCCTCTGGTTTTGTTCCTTGTTGTGTGCAGTTTGGGAGATAGGGAGTTTCGGGAGTGCTAGAGTGTGGATGTTGCTTGTTGTTTGAGGGTTTGGGAGTTCGCTTGTTTCTTTCTAATAAATTATTGGCCGCGCGATGCAAGGACAAGGTGGGGACGAGGTCTGCTAAGGTTTGGAGGGGATTAGCGGTGCTCAGAGGTCCAGTTGTTTGCTTGCATACAAACAGTTGTCACTGTATTCTAGTTTCAGAGCAGAGTGAGCCTCCGTCGCTCATACTTTCCATGAGAATGCTTGATGATATGCCGGCAAGAATTTGAGATGGTACAAGTGTAGGAGTAATTCCGATTCGAATCTTAACCTAGTACGCTGATTTTTCCATGACTGAATTGTAGTTCAGTTTAATTCAACCTTCTTTCCTGCACTTCTACTGAGTTCTGCAACTGATAGCTTCATAGCTTGTTTGGAAGGTAGTGTTAATGCTTCTCAGTAGCGCAACATACTCTTAGTTCCTTTCATACAACAATTTCATACTCTAGTTTTCAGTTTTGCAGGGAAGTCACAAACTTTTGTAAATTTTGATTATGCACTCAAAAGAGGCAGTGACTGCCTCACACAAATAAATTCAAACACTAACAATTAGAAAAGTTTAATTAAGCTCAAAAACAGAGTTTGATCACATGACAATGGAAGTATAAAAATGATCTTTGGAGGTTAATTTGACCTAAAAGTAGACAACATATATATTAGTTAAAAAGTTGGTGTTCTTGTAATTGACTCTATTAGCAACTCAAAATATTTTCTACTATGAAACACAAATTATTAAGTAGATCGTAGGAGAAGAGGCTCTGCATTGACAGAAGCTACATGTGAGGAAGCATGAGTAGGGAGGTATCCTTCTCAAAATGTGTGCAATGCTAAGGGGACAGAGCCAATTTTAATGTTTTTTGTTTTTTGTTTGATTTAATTGACAAATGAAAGAGGAATGCAACACACTTAGCAAGCAATACGTGAACACCAATTTAACAATAAATTCTGAAAATTTTCATTGTGTTGATTGCAAAAATCAATACTAGGTTCACAAGTTCTAATTGTGCACATCTTGTGTTATGAATATGTAGGATTTAGGGTGGCTTTTTATGGTCCAAATGTAGCTCTCGTATTTTGGGGCTGGGATGAACATAATCCATAGCTACTGTTTCTAGAAGTTTCCAAAACGTTGATTTGAATTCTCGCATTTGGGCAATGTGTTTAGGGTTTGAAGTGTACCTTAACTCCATCGTTTTGTAGTCGATGATGATTTGAAGCCTCAGCAAGTAGCAATGGGTTTAGGGATTCAAGAAGCTTGACTTCTATTGACCTTCGCAGTTTTTGAAATTTCACATTGTAGTGCAAGAACGCAAACGATCCGTCGATTAGGTCTCCAGCATGGCGACGCTACATCAAGGGGGTTGCCATTGTCGGCGAGTGCGCTACAAAGTGAAGGCACCATCGAGCGTTGTAGCGTGGGATTGCAATTGCTCGGATTGTGCGATGCGACGAAATGTCCACTTCATTGTCCCACAACGTGATTTCGAGTTGGAGGACTCTTCCCGCGAGTATCTCACCTTGTACACGTTCGGGACCCATACCGCCAAGCATTATTTCTGCAAGGTGTGTGGGATCGCGTCCTTCTACATCCCTCGCTCGAATCCCGACGGGGTGGCGGTGACTCTGAATTGCGTGGATTTGGGGACAATCTCTCACGTCGAAGTGAGGACGTATGATGGCCAGAATTGGGAAGCAAGCTTTGAAGCCTCTGGGATTGAAGCCGCCTCGAAGCCAAGCGTGACAACGTCATGATTGATGCATGTGCAATCTCTTGGTTCTTCAATGTCAGTTTCAATTGAGGATTGTATGATTATACTTGCCTCAATCTTTAGGTTATACACAAATTTAGACTGATATTCAACTTTGATGTTGAATCATAGTTACTTTGTACTTGTGTAGTTATGTGGAGGTGTGACAAAGTGTAACATCTCCCTAAATTCAATAGTATCACATCTAGTGATACTGCCTACTTTGGGTTCACTTTAGGAAGGAGAATGATTCTGCAAACAAGCATTATAAGGAAAAAATCTCCTCTGACTGGTTGGAGAGTTTTGGAATTTGAAAGTTTGATAATGCACTTTATGATTTGGTGTTTTTTCAAGACTGCGAGGATAGTAGGCAAATGCAAATTACAGAAGCAAAGTTGATTGCAATGATGTAAAGCCCTTTTCCTGCTGAATTTGAAGCTGTTTCCTGACGTGAGCTTGACCTAAATTGGTGCTTTGTAACTGGAGCTCGTTTACTGCCCTTCTCTGCTTGGTTTAACTTATTGACTTACAAATTTAGTTTGGCGTTCAAGTTTCGTTCTTCTCTTGGCATTTCGAATTCGTTATGTGGAAGGAGAGAGCGGGAGGGATTGTGAGTATTATTCTGGCCTTTTGATACTGCTTTGCATCAGCTGCAACTCTGAGATCTGTTCTCGTCTTACCGACAGTTATCGTAACTTTTCTGAGGATCTCTCTCCTCTCACTATAAGTGCAAGATGCTTGAACTGTTTGTATGAAAGTTTCTAATTTGCTTGCAAGTGACTCCTACCGTGTCCTAATCTTACTGCAGGTGAGGACCATGACGTTCTTGATCCCATCAGTTGGGGAATCTGTATTCTGCCCTTTTGTTTCCACAAATTGTGGGATGAGATACATTTCCAGTAAGTTATGCTCGTAAGTTATGCACGTAAGTTACTGACGCACTTAATATGTAGATGCAGTGGATACTTAAGGAACATGATATGTTGGAAGCCTTTCTGGGCCAACCGAACATGGCTGTTGTCAAGCATTTCCCTATTTTTCTTTTGATGTTATAACCAAGACCTAATTGTGACACTCCAAGTGCCAAGAATTGTTGCTTTTTACTGGCTCTGGATTGAAGGAGAGGAGACTTTGCATTGACGAAAGCTAAGGTAGACCAAAGGTAGACCAGTGTAATTCCATCTGTAACTCATTTCCGTCACCCTATATTTTGCCCTGATACCACCTACTCTACCATCCAAATTTGTCCAAAAAATGAATCAATTCCATTTGGATATTTTGCCCTAATACCACCCACTCCATCATCCAAATTTGTCCAAAAAATGAATCAATTCCATTTGGAAATTTGACAAAATCAGTGCATTCATGTCGTTTAGGATAATGTGGCAATAGCTAATTGGTGAATACATAGATGCTTACAGGGACATAAGAAGGTGGTTATAGATTGATATTAAGGTAGAACCACCTATTCCCGACTAGGGACCCATATCCAACTTGTAGGACATGGCTATTTCCAACCAATGTGAGAAGAGATTTCCAATCAAAGTTTGAAATGTACTTTTGATTCATTTTTTAAGGTTCGAACTAATAAAGTCATGACACATGTCCCAAAGTGTCATAAAGTGTATAGAAAGTACCAAGTAGGAAATTAGTCTCTGCTATAATCTGAATTACAAGACTCTAGGCATTGGCTATAGGTTCAAAGCACTTTAATTCTTGCTTCCAAAAATTGTAGTAATTTCAATTTTGGGAATAAAATTATGAAAAATTTACAATCTCTATATTTCCTATCTTTCCATATGGGAGAAATTTGCATAGCCTCATATTCTTCATGATCTATTCCAAAATTGCTTAAGTGGTCGGGTATAGGTGGTTCTATCCTAGGGCATTCATGACCTTAGTCATAGGTGCTTTTGTAATTTAAGGCTGAACACTTCAAAAATTCACAGAGATTATAATTTTTATTAGAAAAATTATAATCGGGATTATAATTCCACTTGAGTTTGATTTGTGAAACATGCACACACCTCTAAAAAATATGTATCCATCTTGAAATTGGCCCCAAGATAGTTAGATTGCAAATCAAGGTGGTAATAGGTTGGTTAACTTACATGGGATAAAACTTGAAGCATGAATAGGAAATTACTCAAAAAAAAGGTAGTACTAGGGTAAGCACCCAATAGTGGCACTTTTTCTTGTAGTCTCATCTCCAAGTGCATATGAGAGAAATCTCAACTAGATTGTTACTGACTTCTTTGGGAATCCAATCCAATTTCTTTGAAATTTTTTTGATACTTGGTGAATATTCTACAAATTTATCAAAGTTGAAAATATATGGTATATTCACCTATCACTAGACTTCCCTTGAATAGACACCCTTGAAGTATGAAATGCTTCAACTTTCATTGGTTGCCTCAAGAATTTCATCAACTCCCATTGGTTGCTTTTGAAAACGTGAGATGGAATAGGGAGATATCATGGCACTTTTTCAATCTTGTTTTGATTCTTCTCAGCCTTTCTATAGGTAGTGGAAATAGAAAGTGGAAATATTGAGTATTCTTATCTTATAGGGAATAAGAACATAGAGGAGGTATTTGTTAGTAGAATGGTTAGGTTTAGAAATACTATTATTAATAAATACTTCCTCCATTTGGAAATAGTGTAACTATTCTCACTACTGATTTCATTGAGAATGGATATACTAAGGTAGAAGGCTCTTAAATGGAGCGGGTTCTAAAATGGTGTCCTATCTTAAATGTACAGTATTTGTATATGTTTCTTTTTCATAGCCTTCATCAGTGTACTAACACTGTACATTTTAGCTAAGGCACCATTTTAGAGCCCTATATCCCTTCAACTTCAAATTTTGATAACTAATTCAAAAAAGCTCAAAAATATATGAAATGACTTGGGTAGGATGTCAATTCTACTTGTCTTTCAAGGAAAATTTATTGAAAAATATTTATAGAAGTTTTACCTCCCTGAAATTTTGTTTCAGCCCTTAGATGGTCCATTCTAGGACCTCTTACCTTATTTGCAAACAAAGGTCATAAACAAGTATTCCAAAGCATTATGCATCCACATTTATTTATTTGGATGCTATATTCAAAAATCATTATAAAAGTGGTTTTTAATTATTTTGTTGGATTTAGACTTTTGAATTCTTAATGGATTGTCTTATATTGAATATTTTAACTTTGGAAAGATGTAATGCTATCACCAAGATGATTAGCCAAAAAACACAAAATTTCAAGATGAATTAATGTGTTTTTTGTTTGTATAGTTTCTTAAAAGTTATTCATTGGATGCTTTCAATTTTTGAAGTCCTTATTAGATTACTATAAAGAAAAAGAAGTCTTTTTATGCAAAAGGATCATTATTGTAGTACACTAAAATGAAGGTCAATAATGTAGACTAATTGCATTTAATAGATTTATTGAATTAGAGATGAAATTTCAAATAAGTACTAATATTTCAAAATTTGTCATATCAATAATGATAAAGATTTTGAAAAGATCTTTAACACTAAAATAAAGATCAATGATGTAGACTAATTTGCATTTCATAGCTCTAATAAAATAGAAAATGAAATTTCAAATAAGTGCTAATACTTTAGAAGTTATCAAATCAATAATCATAAAGAATTTGAAAAAATTTCTCATGATTCTAGTTGATGCATTTTCTCCATTAATAATTTTATAATACAAGAGTATAGCTTTTCATTTTCCACCATCTACTATCTAGCTTGAACCTATGTTTAGAATTGAACATTTCAGACTTAAGTAAAGGAAATACTTCTTGCAAAAATCTCAAATATTTAATTTACAATTAATTTTAAAAGGAATTTTCAAATTTTGGTTTCAAATTTAGTTGACAATGATTCATTTGTATATTAGTTGATTTGACCATATAGATGTGATTTATAAATCAAATTTTACAATTATTGTTTGAGAATTTGTACTGAAATCTTATTTCAAATTATATTGATTTTATAATACGTTTGTATGATTTTGAAAATCTAGACTATTATTTAGTTCATAATCCCTAAAAGCCCAAGGGGTTAGGACAAAATACAAATGTATTATAAAATATAAGTTCTAGAGCTTTTTTAAAGTTAGCATCAAAGAAGATAATGTGAAGCACAAAATGTAGAAAGTATCTGTATGTTCAAAAGTATTAAATTATTTTTAAATTCTCTTCAAATGAATTTTGAAGATATAACTTCAAAAATTCACCAAAAATACAATTTCTATATTTAGTACATGAATTTTTTTCTGATTGGTCAAAATTGTGGTTTCTATTGAATTGTGAAAAAATGCAAAAGATTTGAGAATGAGAGCATCAAAACTTTTCCCAAATAGTAAGTTTTTCAACACTAGGCAATTCTAAATACTTTGTGGTATTTTCTCTTATAACTTTTGTTTGATTGCATCGATCTTGGTTTTGAATATAAGTGTTGAAAGGCAACTCAATTTTTTCAAAATTGAAAAAAAAAAAATTTTTGCCCGAAAATTCTACCCGAAGTTGGGCAGTTACCAAAAAATGGTCGTTTGAGCACTTAGGGGTTAAAGACTTAAAAAGTAATCGTATAGTTGAAAGTCTTGTCCTTCAAAAAGGATAAAAATCATCTTGTAATTGATAAATTTCCATTGAGTTGTGAAAAGATCATTTTACATTGGCTACTCAGCTAATCTAAAGCTACTTTTTTTCCACACATGAGACATTTCTACTCATCATGATAATTATAATTTTCAAATGAAGTCACAAAATCCCTTCAAACCATCATAGTGAACACAAAGCATATGATGAACCTATAAGATAGCATAATAAAATCTTTGACTAGATAGTATAGAGTTTGTACAAAATAAGGGCCTCTAGTTTTTAAACCACTTATTTCCACCCACCAGCTTTAGAGTAGGACATTGAATGAAGACACTTTGAACTTATACTAAATTCAAGATAGAATTGGAGTTATTTATTTTTGAATGATAGTCTCCTTTTTTTCAAGATAAAGAGTGTTAACCCCTAAATGATGCTTGAGCCATTTTGTAGTTGATGAACGAGAGAGGCTTTTGCATTATAGGATAGAATCGTCCTTAGAATTAGGGGTGGAAAAGGAAAATCTTCTACAATTCTTTGACTTCAAATGTGCAATTTTGGATTTTTTTATATCAACGATTCCCACGGATTCAAAAAAAGATGGTTTCCTAGGTGCCCCCCATGTTGTTTAAGGGTTAAGAAGCAAAGAATCTCTGTACTCAAGAAGCAAAGAGAATGCAATTCCCAAATTCTTGCCATGGTTTTGGACTTTAGTTAGGTGTGGGCCCCAAACCAACTCATGCCAATCTCAAAACGACCTGGACTTCTCGTTTTCTCGTCATCGAAGGTAAGAAGGAGTTCAAGGAAGCTTCGAGAAAGATATTTGGAAGAACGAGAAGTGGTTTTCTGTCCATCCACGATGGTTTTAGGGTACCGGGGGCTCCAGGCCGTGCTTCCGCGACAACGCTGCACTTGTCGCTGTTGGAATGCGAGATTGCGGGACGAAGAGCTCGGATGCTGCGTCTCACAGGAGGGAGACTCTCTTCTCTACTGTCCTATTGATTTGCAGCAACAGAGACCTTGATACGATTTGATATTGTATTGAAACTCATATTTTCAAAAGAGCCGTAGCCGACGAACATCGCGCCCGGCATTCCTTAGAATTCCTTGTGTCGGTCAGGCGGCATTCGCGGCATTTGTGAGGAATTTGCGTTGCGGAAGGCTCGACAAACGCGATGTGGTGCAGATCGGTACGACGGGTGCGTAGTTTCTGGTAATGCATTGTTTTGGAAGTGCGCATTCTGTTTTAGGATTGCGCTGCCGGCCTAAACCCCGGTGCCGGCCAATTTGGCTGTGGCCTTGTATTGAGAAAGTTGATGCGGAATATGTTTGCATTGGGATGCGTGAGGTTAGGAGTTTGGATTTTTGATATGAGAATCGGTCTTGTTTTGCATTCTTGTCCAGTTTTGAGAGAACACCGTTGTGCTGTTGTGACAGGTGAAATAGGGTTCGTCTTCTGATGAGGCGGTAGATCTGCGCGTGGAGTTGATGTCGTTTTGACAGAAAGGGGAATTTCTTTGACTGGAATCGGAGCGGCGGCGTCGGAACTTGAGTGTGGCACTTTGCGTGAGTTTCATGGAGTGGTGGCCACGGATGGAATGAAATGCTAGTAACCGCGCTTGTCGCTCAAGCTCTGCAAATGTAGTAGGAAAGGTTATCACGGGTCATGCACAGGGGCTCCGTGAGTGTCACAGTGAACATTTGTGCTTTCGAAGCTTGGGGAAAGGTGTTGCTGAAGTTTGATCACAACTGGAGTGGCCGCATTGCATCGGCACCATTGCTCGTTTCTGGAGAGGATCAGGCCTCTGTAGGGAGACGTCTTGCTGGAAGGATTTCTGCTCGTGGTGGTAGCGAGGCGGGTGATTAGTGCGTCTAGTTTGGACACGTTATAGATCCGCAAGGAATATAAAGAAAGAAATCTGAAGCCTGACACGGCCATCGGAGCCCTGGAACTGGATGATTGCGTGCTGGTGGAAGCGATTTTCGGCGGCCTTCGCTAGAGAGGGGGACGCATTTGAGGTCGGTCTCGACGTCTCCTCCAGGTAAGGAAAGATTGTAGCGTGGCCTCGTCGCTCCTGTTCGGATCATACTGCTTCTCCACCAAGAGCGTGTGATGAAACACGCAACAGGAACCAAGGGGGTTGGGAGTAAGCACCTGCAATTTAGCGAATTATTTTCACTCCGAAGCTTCATAGCGAAGCTGTGTTGAATTACTCGAGGTTTTTGTGTGCTCTTTTTCTAAGGGAAGGTGCAGATTATGATTCGAAAGTATTTTTAAGCCATAAGTGTTGGATGACATTGGAGTGCGATAGCCATTCTTTGCTCTTGACCCAGACATAGGAAATTCCAAGGGCGTGTAATCATTAGTGATGTGACTAAGAGTGTAGAGCTAGAACTCCGCCTAGTTGGACTTCGTGGTGGCGGATTATAACCTTCTTGTGGCTGCTGCAGGTATGCCTCCGAGTGCACAAGGCCCAGTGCAAGTTCGGAAACCTTTGGCAGTTGCTGATACAGTTAATGGCCAAAGTCTTGGCAGAAATGGATTTTATCAGGGAAGAAATGGCTTTCATCAGGGCAGAAATGGTTTTCACCAAAATGCTTGCCGCCAGGTGGGAGGGCGACGCGTTTTCGTGCAAACTTGTTCAGGTGAAAAAATTGACCCGCAGGCAGCGTCAGCCATGCCTTTCAATACATGATTTATTTGCGTCCTCGCATCGCATACTTTGCATGTTTTGCTTGATTCCTTCTTTGTCTTCTTGTTGGCATGCGCGTTCAGTAATTTAAACTGATGTGAATACTTTTTCTGGATACTAAGAACGCCGAAGCCTGCAGACATAGAATCCTACCAATAATCTCTTTCGATCGATGCTTCAACCACAACAACTGTGCACGTTGAGACTGAAATACTATCTGATTTGGTGAATACTACAGGAAGCGTTCTTGGAATAGAATTGGATAGAGGTGACAACGCTTTATCAGTAAAGAAGAAAGTGCAGGCGGCATTTGGCGTCCCTACCGAACAAAGTACGCTTGTGTTTGGCGACCACATTCTGGACAAGGATTTGAGCGAGATCAGAGGAGACGCTCCTTTGTTGCTGACGAGGGGAATCTACCGGAGCTCATCGACGCCGTGTCTGTCACCAAGAGGCAGAGATTTTCATCAGAACAGCGTGTTCGAAATCGTGGGTGGATCGAAAACCTCTCCCAAGATTAGGCGACTAGTACGTGAGGCTGTGAAAGGCATCGAAGCCGGCGTGCAGCCCGTTGTGGCCACAGGTGGTCTCGGTGGAGCCTACTATTTCCGAAATCACAAAGGAGACAACGTCGCGATTGTGAAGCCCACGGATGAGGAGCCTTTCGCACCCAACAATCCGAAGGGGTTCACTGGTCGAGCGTTAGGTCAACCTGGTTTGAAGCCTTCGATCCGCGTCGGGGAGACGGGCGTGCGAGAGGTCGCTGCATATCTGCTGGACCACGAGCACTTCGCCAAGGTTCCCGTGACAGCCCTGGTGAACGCGACGCACCCCGTTTTCCATGTGAATGCGGATTACGCAAGCGCAGGCCAAGCTCAGAATGCGAAGATCGCTTCGTTTCAGCAGTTCGTGCGACACGACTACGACGCCAACGATCACGGCACATCGCAGTTTCCCGTTTCCAATGTCCATCGCATCGCCATCCTGGACGTTCGCCTGTTCAACACCGACCGTCACGCAGGCAACATCCTGGTGAAGAAGATGGACGTGGAGTCTGGTAGTTTGTTCGAGGTGGACTCGGTGGAGCTGATTCCCATCGACCACGGTCTCTGCCTTCCCGAGACTCTGGACGAGCCCTACTTCGAATGGCTGCATTGGCCGCAAGCGTCGATCCCATTCTCGAAGGAGGAGCTGGAGTACATCGATCGTCTGGACCCGGCGTTCGACTGTTCTCTGTTGCGCGACGAGCTTCCGAGCCTGCGCGAGGCTTGTCTGCGCATGTTGGTTTTGTCGACGACGTTCCTGAAGCTGGCCGCTTTGGAAGGTCTGACGCTGTGCGAGATCGGTGGGATGATGACCCGTGAGCTTTGCGGCGTGGAGGAGGAGGCCAGCGAGCTGGAGAAGGTGTGTGTGCTTGCGATGTGGGAGGCGAAGAAGGACGTGCGTTCGGAGGAGGACGGAGTGGAGGATTGTAGTGTTTCGGAGGATCTTTCAGCAGAGGATGATAACGTGCAGTTTGAAATGGACGACGACGACGAAGTCCCTGAGCTGAAGCTTCCCGAGCGTGCTTTCTACTCTGCTGCGTACAGTTGCCGATCGCTTTCCCCCCGTGTGCCGCCCCTGTCCCCTCAGCAGTGGTCTCTGAACGAGTCGAGTCCTGAGATGGTGTTGCCGAGTTTTCCGTCTCTGGAACTCTCTGCGTTTCCTCGCTCTCCTCTGGGCCTGGCGCAGTTGCAGCCGTCCCCCACGATGTGTGACTCTTATTCTTTATCCCGCATGTCGTCTCTGAAGCTGAATCCGAAGTTCCGTTCGCACACGCAGATCGAGAAGCCTCGTCCGATCGGTCTTCGTGGATACGCGGCGTTGAACGTGACGCAGTCGGCACGTGACGTGAGCGAGGATGGTCGGGATTGTCCGCAGGGTCCGTTGGTGTTGACGGACATGAACGAGAAGGTTTGGTCTCTGTTCCTGGTGCACTTGACGCGGCTACTTCCGGAGTCTTTTCTGAAGGTGAAGCTGAAGAGCAAGAACCAGGTGCAGAGATTGGGCACTTCTTGCCGGTTCTGAGTCGGGCGAGCGGATGCAGCTTGGAGCCTTAGTAATCAGCCTTGAATGTTATTATTTGGGTGGTGATGTTGTAAGGGGTGAGTGCTGGTTTGGTGTGCTTCAATGGCGTCCGTCCCTTTTGTAGATTTGAATAGCTATCGTGCTTCAGGGTTCTCACCCGTTTCTTGTGGTGACGCCTGGCGTATGTGGGGTGTGATTGATGCCCTTGTTTGAAGGAGTTGTTTGTTTCTGATGTGGTGGTCCGAGTCTGGGAGCAGGGTCTCAGTTGGCAGCCGAGTCGTTGCAGTGGGAACTCGCAGTCTTCGTGGGTTGCTGTAAAATGTGGCATGAACGCACTTGAGAGGCAAACGGCTATCAAGCAGAATGTAAACTCGAGCAGTAAATATCACTGGATTTTGGTGTTCATTTTTTTACATGTGGTCTCAGGTGGGAACTGGATCGGAGCGTGTCGTTTGTTGTGACCGAGTGTTCGGAGAGTTTGGTGTAAAGAAGTGTCGAAAAGTGTTCTTATTTTTCTACTTTACGCATGGTTCCGATGTTTTCTGACTAGACTTTGCGCATGTAACGCAAGAAAACTCTTTGATTGTGACTGCTCTGGTTGGCGAACCCTATGGCCGGTTCTTCCCAGAGTCGACATTCTGTCGTCATTTAGTCTTCAATTCTCCTACTTAAAACATTCTCGTGATATGAGATTGCAGCGGGGTGAAAGTTTTGGATGCGGTTTTATGGGGTGTTACCTGTAGACGCAATCATCCTATTAGCGTAGGTTACGGTATTTAGTTTGTGGTACTTAATGCAAGACGACAACATCTCAGTCTGCACTAATTTAAAATAGTGTAGCTTTGGTAAATTTGTGTTGCACACTCTATTAAAATAAGTTATTGTGGTTGGAAGGTACTACCTCGTTGTGATATGAAAATTAATTTGAGCATTCACAAGGAAATAACATAGAGGTTATAATTTATAAGTAAGGTAACTTACTGGATGAACTTTTCAATTTGAATTACTACTTTTAGACCCAAGATAAACATGTTGAAGAGTTAGATAGGTTGGAGAATTTCCAATAATTTATCAGAAATTTTTAAATTAGTCTTCTTATATTTAAATTTGAGCACTTAAAAACTAATATAGTTGCTTCAAATTTTCAATTTCTCTATATGTAGGCAATAAAATTCATTTGCAATAAAATTCATTTGACCATTTTTAAAATTTTTCACTTGCAATATTGAAGGTTAGTTATTAATTTTTATTTTTTATTTACTAATAATTATAAAAATTTGATTTTTGAGAAGTCCTCAAAGGTATTTGTGAATCATTAATGGAAGAATAAAGCTTGACAAATTTAATTAATTTTCCAACTTTGAGTAAAGCTTGCCAATTGAGTTGTTTTGAGATTAAAAAAACTATATTTATAAATTTGTTTAAAAAATGATCCCATTAGAAAGTGTAAAGTGTTTTCATGATTGTCACCATTGAAACTTTAAACATATAAGTATTGATTTGGAGTTCTTTGCTATTTCTACTTATTAAAAAAAGATGCATTTCAATAATTGCAATGTAGATTGTATAATGAATTTCACTCAAAATTTGAAAGCTCTTCATTTGAACTTCAAGACTTTGAAAGTTAATTTAGTGTGCTAAGATAAATTCTAGTTGTTTGTGCCATGTCCAATTCTAAAAGATTCTTATATGCAAATTTTTCAAAAATTGTAGGCAATATATTAAAAATAAGTTATGTACATTTTTCTTGTTAAAATCTCACAATTCTTATGCAATTTTACACTCAAAACTATAATGGACACTAATAAAGAAGCTCTTTAATGATCTATAGGGTTAGGTTTTGGAATTAAAAAACAATTTTTTTTATTGAAGATAATTGTAAACACATACTCTTTCTTTATAGGTAAAACACGTTTAGAAAATCTAAGACACTTAAGAATTATGTAGAAATTAGTCCTTGCATCCAAGCTAATTGCTCTTTGGAAAATAAAAGAAATTTGGATAAATTACCATGATCACATTTTTGGCATGATTTTTTGAAATTTTTTTAGAAGATGGGAGAAGAAATTAACTTTCATATGAAAAAAATAGTAAAGTTCAAGGAGCTAAAGGAAACACAAAAATCCAAAATAAAATAGAATTTTTTTTTAATCATAGGATAAATTTCAATGGTGCTATTATGTGAGCATAAAAATGCAAGCATGTGAGCCTTAAGCATGTATATTGTGAACAAGTAGATATCCTACAACCATTGAAGGAGCCTATAGCATAATGACACCTATAATTTAGGTATTTTATATTATAGTTGCACTAAAATTATAGAAAGATTCTAGATATAGACACTTATACCATAGGTATATAGTTTTTTAGTCTCATAGACTCATACATGTAGGCTCACATAATAGCAACTCTTTGTTTGTAGCTATTAACACCTAAATGACTATTGTCCCCTTAGAGTTTGGAATGAATTTTGGGTAGTTTCCTATAAGCTCAACTTTTAATGAAACTTTTTCAAATATTTTCATGAGAGAGAAAAAATTATTAAATTTTGAAAATATTTTTTTATTCTAGTTGGTACATAGGAGTACAAGTTATACCACAATAAGTCTAAAATTGAGCTTGGTGGGTAGGGAAAAAAATCCACAAAAAATTGAAATAAAAATAAATGAAAATTTCTCATTGATTTTATTTTTGTCTACATGGAAAGTATTGATTCATTCCATTTCAATTTGTAATGTGTGAAAGCTATGAAAAAATCTTATTTTATAGGCAATCAAAGTATCATTTTGAAGAAATAACTAATAGGATTTGTTTTTTAACTTGATATTTACATTTTTGAAAAAAACTAAAACTTTTGGATTAACTTTGATTGTTAGAATAATCTGACTATTGAAATTAGTATGGCTGTTTTAATTCCATCTTAGAACTATTTATGATTTAATTTATCTCTCTATCATGTACCTTTGTTTAGTTATCAAATTATTAAAAAATGAAGTTCATTTTATTTTCTTAACATTTATTTGGGTTAACAACAATGAGCTGGTGACCATGCAAATCTAGCTCACTTCTCCCTGTTTAGGAGGTTTGTAATAGGATATCATTAACCCCTAAAGGATGGACCCATCACTATATAGTGATGTCAAGCCTCACTACCCACCATGTAGTTTGCTATTTCAAAGATGAAATTACATGTGCAATTAACTTCACAAATTGTTGAGTATTTTTCTTGGAGGGGGGGGTATTGATTTCTTAGAGAAAATTTGAAGAAAAAGTGAAGAAGAACCACAATAAATGAAAAATGATTTCAAAAGAATTGAAAATTTCACCAAGTGTGTATATTTCAATGATAAACATCATGGTGTAAGCCCAATTTCCTTGGCATTCTATATATAAATGCAGGAGACATTAAAAATGCATCCAAATTTCAAACTCCAACAAAATATTCAATATTACAGTAAATTGTAATCAAAAAAGTTTAAATTCCCATTGTAAATACTTTTCATTTGAGATCTAGTGTATTTGAGGCTCAATTTCAAGAGCCCTCAACACTGTGGAAAGGCAAGATTGCAATGGGTACCCTTGCACAAAATCTTGAATAGAAGAATCACTGTCATTCATGTTCCAAATTGGATTTTTGGCACTTAGAAAAACAAACTTTCCATAAATACAAATTGCTAATATAGTATCTTGGTTAGGCTTGGTATAACTTCAAAGTTTTGCAAACACCAAATTTTGGTGCCTTGGGCATTCAGGGGTTAACAACAATGAACCGGTGACCATGCAAATCTAGCTCACTTCGAGGTGAGATCAGAATGAGCAGTTAAATTACAAAGTAACTTAACCCCTAAGCGCCGCCGGCGCCAATTTTTGGCGTTCGGCAGGCTTCACAGGGGCCCAGGAGGACCCTGAACAGTAGTTTTTTTCTTCATTTTATTTTAGTGACTTTTCATGTTGAATTGTAAATAGTCTCCAATTGAGTTTTTAGTCTAACTAATGTTTGTTTTTATGTAGTTGAGAAGTAATTAGAGAAAACGGATGACGAAATTTGCCATTTTACTGTATTTTGAGAAATTGACATAATCTGAAATTTCTCCTTGAATATGACATTTTCTGAGTATGAGTCCAACTAATGAAATGAAGATCATCTACTCGAGTTTCTACTCCAATTGAAATTTTGAATCTTTTTGTAAAAATGAATATTTTATTGCAGTTTGCACTTTGGCTATATTTTTAATGTCCATTACATTCTAATTATAGATGTACATGGTAAATCAGTTTACATCATGATGATTTTCACTGTAATGTTCGCACATGGTGAAATTTTCAGATTTTTTGAGATTATTTTCTATTTGATATGATTTTTTCTTCATTTTTACTTCAGAAAATTTCAGAAAATACAATTTTCCTCAAAAAAATCTGAAATTTCTGTGAAGTACAGAGGACATGCAGTTTCATCTCTGAAAAATAAAAATAAAAATTTTCATACGCATCTGATTACAAAATGGCAACAAACTGAGCGACAGAGAGGGCGGCCTCAAACCAGTGGCCACAGGCCCGGCGTTTCAGGGTTAAAGTGGGTACACCCAAAAATGCCACTTATTCATACTGTGCCTAGTTACTATTATTAGCTTGTTCAAATTTTCATGCAATTTTGTTATCAATACGGGAATCAGACCTTTGAGCCGCGGTAGTGACGAGAAGGTTATCGGCCATAACCGGTTGTTCACTTTCAATCACAACTTTTGATCTTCATGATCCAAGGGTGTAGGAAGCAACTTGAAAGGAAAGAAGGTTATGAGTTATAATTTGTGATGGTGATGGTGATGGGTAACCCATAGCATAGAGCCACGTTAGCATTGAAAAGTCAACAACTGGTTATGGTCTGCAATTTTGTTATGAGGCTTGCAAGCCCCCAATTGAAGCCCGCCTTGCACCCAGGGCTTATGTTATGGGTCATTCATGGATTGAAAATTTGAATCTGATTGAGATGGGATGTTTGCTTGCATTGTTGGGATTCCGGTTAGAAATATGGGATGGCTACCCATTTCCAACCACTTATTTAAGCAATGAGGCATATCTGCTAGATGGGTGTGTAGAAGGAAAAAATATTCCCTGTGTTCCCTTGTAGGGAAATTGAATTCAAAAAGATTTGAAATTTGTCAAAAATGAAATTATAGTGAATTTTTTTCATGAAGATTTTATAAAACCTATTCTTGTTGAATGGATCATTCTATTTCTGATTATAGGCTAGTCACAAAATCAATGAAAGTTATAATTGTGGCTTTCAATGTACATATTTTGATCATTCTATGCTTTGAATATACACTTCTTGGACATTTATGTTGCTTTAATTTAGCTTTTTGGGCTTTATGTGGTCTAAAATATAAATGAAAGTTGATTGTAAATAGAATAGCCTATACTATGGAAATGGGGAGGGGGTTGAAAAGGGGTTGCCTACTCTAAGGGAGGAGACTTGAAATCTACTGAAGCTTTGAAACTACCTACCTCTTTAAATGTACATTGCTTGTACATGTTGCTTTTCCATCTTTGTAGGACTTTACAATTAATGTACATTTGTTTTTTTAGAACATGAGAAAATTCAACTTCAAAAGATTATAAGTAAATCTACAAAACTCCAAAAAATATAAAAAGACTACATGCCAACTCTACATGTCTTTTAAGGGAATTTACTAAGAAATATTTCAAGAAGTTCTACCTCTCCAAAATTCAATTGCCTCTCTTAGATGGGCAATTTTTGGCTCTCCTGTGCAAATTAGATTGAAAAATCTTCAAGTATTTGTTTTGCAATTTGCAGGGGGCAATACAACAACCTAAAGCTTGCAATTAATGGCTTAGCTAAGACCAACATTTCTTTGGCAATTTGTTATCAATTTGCACCAAAGTAATGGCCTTGCAATGGACCCTTAAAACATAAATATTGAAATCTTGGATAAAATTGACAAAAAAATATTAAACTAAAAGAAAATCTTAAATGAAATCACTAGATTGTCAATGAATATAAAATTATGGCTATGTGGTATAGTATGTGCTAATGTCATATTTTCTATTCAATATATGGATGAATGTTGAAATTTGGAATACCACTAACATACAATATCACCTTTTTGGCACTTCTTAGAGCTGGACATTAAGGCCTACAATCAAAGGTCGGCCCAATAGGATAAATTAAGGATTCTTTAGATAAAAGTGAAAAAAAATCCCTATTTGGGGCCATGTCTAAGGTATGTATTCCATATCTCCCTAGCTCATTTGGGTCTCTAATTGCAAATATGGATTCAAAATTTGCAACAAATTAAAAAAAAAATCCTACATTTTCTCCAAGGTAAATCCACCTGTTGGACCTACTTTTGATGGTAGGATTTAACGTCCTGTCTTCTTAGAAAAAAATCAAGACATGTGGACCCTAGAAAATCTTCTTCAAAAACAATATTATATGTCTACATCAAAGAACTTATTCTTGCAAATACAAATGGGGATTATTCTTAGGAATTGAATAAAGTAGGGTGCTCTAAAAGTAACCCAGCTCTAAGAGCAACCTAAATTTAGAGGTACATTTTGTTTTGTTCAATGTACCAACAATGTACATTTTAGAAGGGGGTCACTTTTAGTGACAACTACATTTCAACTTCAAAAATTGTAACTAATTCTACAAAGGTTCAAATAGCATGAAACGACTTAGGTTGAATGCCAATTCCAATTCTCTTCCTATGAAAATTTACTGAAAATTATTTCATGGAATTTTGCTTCCCAGAAAATGCAATCAGCTCTGGCTTAGAAAGTTGCTTTTAGAGCACCCTACCTTAATTTTATTTGAAATACCTGCAAATGTAATGGCTACCATCAACTGCATCAACCAACCAATTCTAGTCAGGAAACCCTCCTTAACAAAATTAAGTCCAATTCTAAGGGAGGAGGCTCAGAAACCGCTCATTTAAGAGCTGATCTCCCTTTTTCATATATTTTTTTTGATGCAAATATTTTTAACTTATTTTTTTTCAAAGAAAAATATTCTAGGAATCTAACACAAGTTGTTTCATATTTTTTGAAGCATTACTGAATTAGTTATGAATATTCAAACACAGTCTGGCACAGGGCCCTATTTGTGATCAGTAGGCCTCACAAACTCATACATGCACAGTTTGGAAATAAATTTGGCTTAACTCAAGAACTAGCATTGCAATATGGAAAAAATAATCAAGGTGGTTTCTAAATGCGTTCCTTTCTAAATGCTTGAATTAATCATTAAGATAGGGGGTTGTAATTGCAACCCTGTCTCTAAAAGCAATCTGGTAGATTTTGCCTCTAACATGTACCAGAAGTGTACATTTCAGGAGGGGGGGTGCTTTTACATAACATTCAGTAGCAAGGCTGGCATTGCCTTGGCTCTACAGTGATGGTGTGGAATATGCCACACCCAGCAGTATTCATAAGTAACTAATTGGTTGGGAGTGGAATATGCCACACCATCACTGTAGAGGCATGGCATGCTACTGAATGTTATGTAGAAACCACCATGTTTTCAACTTCAAAAATTCATAACTAATTCCATGAAGGTCCAAAAAATATGAAATGACTTGGATTAGATGCCAATTCCATTTTTCTTACCATGAAAATTTACTAAAAATTGTTTTAAGGAGTTTAGCTTCCCAAAAATGCAAATCAGCCGGTAAAGGGTTACTTTTACAGCCCCCTACCTTATTTCAGATTTTGTAACACTTGTAAGAAGGGAGTTCATTTACCCACAATCAAGTTCCATTTCACAGCCTCCTACTGGATGGTTGGAAAAGCCTGGGCGATTTCAGAGCCCTCTCCTATATGTACAAAATTGCATTCAAATCATGCTTCTTATAGCAGCTGCCCAAACCAGAGCTCGATCCCATTTGCAATTTAATACAAATAATTACTCAGATCAAATTCCTTCACTTCTAGGCTTACCAAGGAATGTTGAGTTGTTGACTTGCTTACCTAGGTATTTAACACCTATGGGACCCTTTTAAGATACTGTAATTTTTCACTTAGTACGCTATGAATAAAGGCAAAGATTATTAACACAATTTAATCTTTTATGAAGTGGGCCGTGAGGTGGACTAGCCTAAGAGCATCCCCACCGCTGCTCGCCAAAGGGCTCACACTGGCTATTTGGGCGGGCCAAATTAAAATGTTTGTCCCACGGCACGCATAATTCAGCTCACAATCTGAGCGGCCACGGCGAAATTTAGGAAGAACACGGCCAAATGGAGGGTGGCTGGCCGCGCCCGCGAAGGGGTTTGACTGTACTTTGCACCCCGAAATCGAGGTTGACACCCGAGCTGTCCCTCCTATTTGAATTTTTTTTTGATAATGAATTGCTCACAAGCAATTTCACATGTATGAAACACTAAAAATGCTGGTTTTTCAATTCAATTGACACAAATGAGTGATGAACAAGTACATTCAAATTTCTTTGTGTTAGAGGAGGAATGAGAAGCTCCTTATATCCACAAGGAGTGGTAGGACTAGAGACAACCCATGTGAGATATCAAAATCACAAAGAAGGAAGAGGAGCTCCCCACTCATAGTGTGAGGAATGTAGAAATTGTGTTAAAAACTGAAATTTCAGACCCCATTTATGCATAGTAAAACATGTTATTTAAAAAAACTTTGAACTAACAAAAGTTGGAAAATAGACACATATTTCATCTCCAAAAATCCATTTGGGATTTCAATACTTCAATGAAAAGTTATGAACAAAATTGAAAGGGGGATTGAAATGAAAACTTTTTTGACATTTTCAAGTATCTTTCAAATATTTTATCTTCTAACATTTAGAATCACATGTTAGCAACACAATTCTCTATAGAAATACATTTCAACTAATTCATAAAAAATATTTTGTAATGAATTCAAATTGAATCAATCAATGAAACTTTTTGATTTTGGCAAATATATTTCAACAAAAATGCAAACAACTAGAAATTAGTTTGAAATGTAAAAATCTAAACTTATGTAATTAAAAATTGTACTTTTTTTTATTGGAAATGATTTAAAGTGTTTATTCAATGCTTTGAAGACAACAAATAGTTCATATGTTTAAGTACTTGAATTCACAACCATTTTGATTTATTGCATTAGGATCCTTAGGACATACAAAGAGTATAGCATGAATAGGACAAGAGATCTATGAATTTTTTTTTAAACATTCTCCTTGTACAAAGCATGATTGAAGTAGGAACAAAGTTTCATATCACTCATATTTAGCCAATAACTTGCATTGCATGTATACCTTTAGAAATCTAGTTTTTGAAATCAATAAACTTTCTATTCAAAATTCTCAAAGTTATAAAAATATCAAAACACCAAAAAGTGACATTCTGGTTTCTAATTAGTTTAGGTTCAACATATGATTGCACTTTGAATTCCCATACATATTCCAACCATCCCTTTTGAGCAAAATAGTCCCATGTAGCATTCATATAATTCATTCTACTCTTCCTTCAAATAAGTGCTCAATACATATTAACCTCTTTATAGATCTACAATTTTATGAATTAGTTGAAATTTATTTCTATAGAGAATTGTGTTGCTAACATGTGATTCTAAATGTTAGAAGATAAAATATTTGAAAGATACTTGAAAATGTCAAAAAAGTTTTCTTTTCAATCCCCCTTTCAATTTTGTTCATAACTTTTCATTGGAGTATTGAAATCCCAAATGGATTTTTGGAGATGAAATATATGTGTATTTTCCAACTTTTGTTAGTTCAAAGTTTTTTTAAATAACTTATTTCACTATGCATAAATGGGGTCTGAAATTTCAGTTTTTAACACAATTTCTACATTCCCCTAGACTATGAGTGGGGAGCTCCTCTTCTTTCTTTGTGATTTTGATATCCCACATGGGTTGTCTCTAGTTCCTACCACTCCTTGTGGATATAACAAGCTTCTCATTCCTCCACTAACACCTAAAAAAATTGGATGTGCCTTTCCATCAATTTTAGTAAAGTTTACTTGACTTACTAATAGAAATTGGTGAATTAACACTTCTAAGTTTTCAATGTTTCTAATACAAGGGAAGGGATTTTTTTCCTGACTCATGTATGGAAGCAAAGCAAATTTGAAAAATTGAAATTGGAATTGTTTGTGGTTAAGTTACCAAGTTCATTTACTCTGCTTGGTAACTGAACCTTAAAGACATTTACTTGGCGTTTGTACTTGGCGCGTCAGTCGTGGGGAAGGGGAAAAACAGCGAGTCTCCACTCTCCAAATACTTCCTTCAAAACCCACTTGGCGCCCCTCTTTGGCGCGTCAGGCGTGGGGCTGCTCTAAGTCCGTCTGCAAACCCACTTCCGTCATCCTATGTTTGGCCCTAGTTTCCACCCACTCCACCATCCAAATCTGTCTAGAAATGAGTCCATTCTGTCTAAAAATCTGACAAAATCAATACATTTATGTCATTTAAGGTAATGTGGCAATAGTTGATTGATGAATACCTAGATGTTTATAGGGACATAAGAAGCTAGTTATGGGTTGTTATTAGGACGTTCATGACCCTAGTCATGGATACTTTTGTAATTTAGGGCTGAACACTTCAAAAATTCACATAAATTACAATTTTGATCAGAAAATTATAATTCCACTTGGGTTTGATTTGTGAAACATGTGCACACCTCTGAAAAATGTGCGTCCCTCTTGGAATTGGCCCCAAGATAGTCAGATTGCAAATCAGGGTGCTAATATGTCGGTCTACCTTAATTGGTGATAAGCTTAGGAGGAGCAGTGTTTGTGATACACTGGCAGTGTAGATTTGTGGCACGGAGAATGTTGTGCTAGTGCCTAGGAATTTGTAAACCCTCAATAGAATTTTAAGGTTTATTAGGGTCTTTCCTTGCATGGAAGATTTCTTCTGATGGATTCGTATTGTGAATAAGTATCCAGTTTTTCAAAGCTCAAGCTAAGGTGGGTACACCTAAAAGTGTCACTTTTTGGTATTATGCCTAGTAACTGTTACTGGTTTGATCAAATTTTCATATAGTCTTCTTGGCAAGTGAAAGCACGTTCCAATGCACCAAAAAAACATAGCATTTGGATACAGTATGCAAAAGTTATTAAGGTTCAAAGTCTATTTCTAAAAGCTCTCTAGCCAAATAGGTACATAATGGAATTCAGAAATGTACAACAACTATAGATGACACTTTTAGGTGAGGTGCAATTTTGGGTGTACCTTAGTAAGGTAATACATGGACACTCAGAATCGCCTCTTTTCTTAGTGATGGGTATACTTGCTATTATTATAGTGGCCAATTTTGTATATGTCTTAGTAGCAATTTACAAAAAATACTCACGCAGTAAGGTATGCATTATTTGAATACATCATGTAAGAGTTATTTACAGTACTGATATTGCCTCTTTTGAGCTCATTGTCATTGTGACAAAACTGTCACACTGAGCTCAAAAATTTAAAATTTAAATTATTTCCATTCCACGCCATGGCTTTGCTAATTCACTTTCATCCAGAATCTTGTGATTTAGTGGAGGCCTTACCTACACTGAGTGTCGGCTTCTAAGATATCTACGTTTGTGGTGCAAGAGCTGTGTAACGAAATAGATCAAGCTGTTCTTTTCACGCTCTTGTTTTCACCATCTGGACATAGGAAACTACAGCAGAACAACAAAAGAAACTGGATATTGATACAGCAAAAGCAGCAAAAGGGAAAATATATAGATTTTTGTTCGGGTTGAGGCGTGGAGATCGAGCCAAGGGTACTGAAGTTGAGCTGGAAAATCTGAAGTTGAAAAGTTTTTGGTCCAGCATTCAGTTCTGAGGAAGACAGTGTTACTTCAGTCTATGAACAGCTTGTTCAACGCTTGCAGGTTTTAGAATCTAAAGTAAGGTAGAAGATGCTAGAGACAGGTATTTTGTCCTTCAATATTTTTATTTTGAAAAGGGAATGTGAATACTTTTTCACAATTCAGGGAAGCCATTATCTGGTAGATTATGTTTGTATGTTTCTATTTCCTTTCTCACTGAATCACCGTTGGTAGTGAAGTGGTGGTCAATATCATTTGGATTTCCGCATTAAGTATTTTCTATTATCTCAACCAATCATTTGTAGAAATGATGCTGGGTTTTCAGTTAGCTAGGACGGTAGCTAAAATTTACGTAATCTTGTTTGACTGTCATTGTGGTCCAGCTTGCAGTCTACAGAGCATTAGAAGGTGTTGTTGCTGTGAATGCCAAGAAGGCGGGGCGGGGGCGCGAAGCCCCTTTACATAAAACACAAGCAAATTACATTGAAGAATCGAGAAGATTAAACTTCCAAGCATAAGCTCCAGGGTGATAGAAGACGGGGCCCATAAGGCCTCAAACCGCTTCTTCACAGACTCAAGTTTATCTCTATTCTTAATTCTAGCGCTGAAGTCCTATTTGATCGCCATCCCCGCATGAATGACGGAGGTCCACGCCACTTGAATAACCCGCTTCGCGTTGAAGTCCAGGGCGCAATATCTCGCATTGCATCGTTCAATCCAAATATGCCACATTACGAAAGACCTGAGTAAGTCCTAGGGCTGAAGGTCATACATGTATTTGTCAAGTTTGAAAGATCTTCTTCTGCTGATCCTTCCCAAGAGGATGTCCTGGAAGCTCCTAAGTCTTGGGATGTCCCAAGCCATTCCCATTCTGTCTACTCTCAACCACAACTCTTTGGCGAATTTGCACTCCCAAAATAAGTGAGTGGTAGTTTCCATATGGTGCCCGCAGCTTAGACAACTGTGAGTAGCCATCGGGACCTGCCACGACAACCACTCTCCCGTCACCACTCCGCGGTTTAGAATTTGCCATAGTAACATTGTTGGTTTCCTGGGTCTTAATGCATGCCACATTAGCCTGAACGTATTTCTTCTCTGCTCCCGATTCAGACTCTGTCTAATGAGCTCCTACATCCCAGTAGATATCTCCTCCCTTCCTTGTAACCCAACCGTATATCCACGTCTGACCGTATACCTGAAGAAGGGGGCTGTATTAACTTTACCTGTTTTTCCCTAGCTCCATTCTCTCGGATCCCACGGCAAGTTCCTCAAATAATCGTTTTGGAAATGCCAAAGCGTATCTGGTTTCTCGGGTGGGGTTTGCATTCATAGAATGACCTCCTGCCTGCATCCCACTGAACTACTCTAATCACGTGTTGCTTCCCGTCTGGTGGTTGTTCCTGGCCATCTCGCCTATGCATCCGCTCTGAACCTGGCTTCTTTTGAAAACTACAGTATTGGGCCTGGTTATGGCTTGTTTTCCTTTTGAGGAAAATTCTATCATCGTTTTCTACCATAATCCATTCCACTTCTCTCTGCTTTGGATACGCCCTAGGCTTCCAAGGTATGTGTGAGATAGCGATCCGCCTTTTTCAGCCCTTTTCTCTGTGACTGCTCCTGCTCAAGGCAGTCTGGCTTGGATCCCTTCTGCCGTAATCCAATCATCCATGTCTAGATCCCAAAGGTCTCCTACTTTGCTTATCCCACTTCTGGCCCAAAGGTGCAATCCCTTGTTCGGACCTTTACCCAGTGGCATGTTTTCATCCTCCAACAACAACGGATTCCCAAATAAGGGTTGCCTCAACACTTCACTAAGGATTTTGGGATTTTTCTGTATCAAGTTCCCCCAAATCGCTATGAATGCTTTGATACAAGCAATAACTAGCGGAGAATGATTTTCTCTCTTTAAACCTTTGCTAAATAATAGTCAGGAGTATGATCGGTGCCATTTGGCATCGCCTAGTGGTCTGCCCTATTCTATACGGTATCGCAATAAACTCTTCCAGGGTTCTTCTCTTGGAGCTAGACACCTAACTATCAACTTAGCTAACAGTGCTTGGGTTTGTAGAAACGGGTCTATGAGATCCAAGCCTCCCTCCTCCACCAGAAGTATACACGTGGCCCATCGGACGCGCGAGGTAGTTCTACCGTCTTCTTTCCCAGTCCACAGGTACTAGATAATGAGTGAGCGAATTTTATCACACATTCTGGGTGTGATCCCGAAGTATCCTGCTATGTACCAACAGGTGGCGAGTAGGACCTGATTACAAATCAGGACTCTCCCTACTTGTGACACGGTTTTGGCTGCCCATGAGCAGAGCTTCGCCTTAATTGAGTCCAATAATGGGACTGTATTCGTATCTTTAGGAAGGTGGAAACCGACCATAGGACCTAAATATCGTACTTCTATTCCTTCGGGGACCCATTTAAGTCCTGTACTCCTTCTCCACTCAAAGTTCCTTTTCTTTTTGGATGCCCAGATTGCTGTTGTTTTATCCCAACTCACCTTTGAGTTCGAGGCCAAACAAAACAATTCTAAAACTCTCGCTGCCCTATCCAGATTGCTCTCTGTCCCTATCAAGTAGAAGGAGACATCGTCTGCAAACAACGCGTCCTGGACGGTTTTCCCATTCGGGAGTCTAAATCCCTGTACCCCATACTGTGGGTCCTCGAGCATAAAGCCGAGCGCATCAAATGCAATAATAAAGAGATACGGTGCAAGGGGACAACCCTGACACATTGACCTTTGCAGGTCAAATTCCTCCCCTAACTCTCCATTGACAACTACCGTTGAGGAGGGGTTTTGGTACATCGACATAACTCCTTTAATGAAGTTTGGATCAAATTCCCATTTTTCTAAAACTGCATGCATAAAGGGCCACAAAATCCTATCATATGTTTTTTCAAAATCTAGCAATAAGAAGACTAGGTCCTGTCCCGACTCCTCAGCCTAATGGATGGCTTCCTAGGCTAAGAAAATGTTATCTATGATACAACGGCCCCTCACGAATCCCGTCTAGTTAGGTCTGATTATATCCGGGAGGATTTTCTGAATTCTACACACCAATATTTTAGCCACCAATTTGTAAAATGATGAGAGTAAGGTAATCAGTCTAAAATTTTTAATTAGCGTTGTGTCCCCCTCTTTGGGAATCAGAGCGATAATACCTCGATTGTGCATTTTTGGGAGAACTCCCATCTTGAGTACCTCCTTGGTTGCCTCGAGCAAGTCTGCTTCAATTTCATCCGAGCAATTTTTGTAGAAGTCCGTCGGGATACCGTCCTCTCCCATTGCGTATTCCGACGTGAGCTCTCTGATAGCTTTCCTGAGCTCTTGAATTGTGACGTCACCCCTCAACTCCCTGTTTTGTTCTTCTGTAACGTCCCGGGGGACACTCTTGAGTACCTGTCTGCGAGCTGTTCGTACTTTGCGATTGTTCGGCTGCTCCGTGTATAACTACTTGTAGTAACTGGTCAACGCCTCTGTCTTCTCCCTTTGGTCTATTAACGTCTGTCCCTCCACTCTCAGCTGTAATATCACCGTTTTTTTCTGGGAGTCTTTGAAGACATTGAAAAATTCTTTTGTACAACATTCCCCCTACCTCATCCATCTTGCCGAGACCCTATGGTATTGGTCGTCCAATTTCTCCAGCGTGATGTTTTGGAGCGCAGTTTTTGCCTCATCGAATTGGCTCCTCGCTCAGGTGTCCTAGGGATTGTCTTATAGTGTGATCTCTGCATCTCTGCATGTCCTAATCGCCCTATTTTCCGCGCTATATTTTCCTCACTCTACATTCTTTTTGAATTCGTGTGGCTTCCTCTCTAGTGCGGCTTTGAGCGTCCTCCAGCCACTATTCCCATGAAAAATCGCCATTTGGTCGCCCCTGCCCTTTCCAGGCCTTGATGAGTTTGGTCCTGGCCGCATCAGATTTCAGCGTATGAAGTTGAATATACCCTGTCTTTTTGCTGGCCTCTTGTGGGGGAAAATTTTGAGTTGCACTGGCGCATGGTTTGAGATTTTGGAATGCAAGTGCATCGTGATCTTTCCACCCTGCAACGCGAGCTCCTTCGAGAAGTAAAGTCTGTCGATTCTCGCCCTTCTGTGCTGTCTGCCGTCCCTATTGTTATCCCATGTGAATCTGAGGTCTGTGGTTTTGTAAATGTGGTTTGACGCCCACGAGTCCTCCAGCCCATAGTGGTTCATGAGTTGAGTCCAAGCAGATTTTTCACGCCGGTTAGGAGTCGTACACTTCTGGGAGCTTCCCAACCTGTCCTCCTCTGATTCTACTATGTTAAAGTCACCTGCTAGTATGAAATAATCCTCGAGGATGTCCTCATCCACAAGCTTATTCCAAAGCTCGATTCTTTCACCCGTTGTGGTTGGCGCGTAAATGTTTATCACTGTCAGCACCTCCAGGGAGTCCGATTGCAGCGTGATGTACTGTGCCTTGCCATCCATCAGGAGCGCCTGTTGCTTGACCCTTCCCGCAATTTGCTTCGAGACTAAAATGGTTGTTCCTACTTGCCACCGAGCTACAGTCCCAACACATTTAATGGCTGGGTTCCAACTTCTAAGACCTCCGGAAAATGGTAAGCTGTGGCATCTCCGGTTACAATGCACATCCGAGAGCCAGTGTTCCTGGATCAATATAATGCCCGGCTGCTTGTCCATTCTCTCAAAAAGGCACCTAATATGAACCTATTTTTGAGCACCACGAATGCCAATACCTGCCCCCCGGACATTGAGTGAAGCAAGATTAAGTTGTAAATCCATGTATGGGCTTTGGTTTATGCCTCCTCCATAGCTACGTCCGTAGCCGCTGGGGATTCATCACTTGATGGTGGCATTGAGCCTCCAGCAATCCTCAGTTTTTTGGGTTTGAGGCGAGGCGAAGCCTACTGCCCCGGCTGCCAATCCACCAGTTCGGCTTCTTGTGAGTATAACCCTACCCAGTCCTATAGTAGAGCATTGGCTTTCGCCCTCCCGCTCCTTGATGCGAGCTCCTTCATATTCTCCGCATTCACCCACGAAAGCTGAACGCTCTTGAGGCACCGAGCTTTGACCGGAACTCTGATTACAGCCAGGAGGGTTAATTCCTGTGCGTGACCCAAACGGTCCCACCTGCCAATCCAGTGCACGTAATCCCAGTCTTGGATCTTGGGAGGCTTCTTAATCGTGTCCTTGACGTGGACCCTCAGCGCTGCGAGGATGGTCTCCTTGATGGCTTCCTTCGTCAATTCGTCCTCCTTGAATTCAACGTTCAAAGGGCCCGGAATCGAGATGGATAGGCCCCGTTTTTGTGCAAGCAGCACCTCCTCATCCTCCTCCTTTAACTTGTATATTACCGGCTAGATTGATAAAAATTTATGCTTTGTATCTGCTTCCCTTGTCGGGTAAATATTAAAGGCACACTCCATCTGCTCCTCTCTCCAGGCGCTCCACCATTCCTTTGGAATATGTGAAGACAACCTGGATTTTCGCTGGCTCCACAGTCTGCCCTGAGCTGATTCTCCCTTCTACAGCTCCGTGGTTTGGGCTTCCCTATGAGGCAGGGTTGTCATACCGGGCGGACGTCCGGTTCGCCCGTTTGTCTGATAGAACTCTCGCCCGTCCGATAAGATCAACACATAGCTGACTTTTTTAAAAGGTAATAAAAAATCCACGTGGATTTAAGTTCATGCCACCTAGACACCACGGGCACAAACGCAACTCAACAAGGCCGGGACACGAGACAGGGCGGGGACGCGAAAAATGAAAGGGCGCGGACGTCAACTTCTTTTTGCTTTTGCAATTGGAGTTTTGAGAATTTGGAGGCATGCAATATACCATTGGAAAGGTATTCAAAATACCTTTCCAATGGTATATTACACGCCTCTAAATTCTCAAAACTTCAATCGCAAATTGGAAAACAAATCTACTACCAAAATCCACTATGCAGAGAGTCCATGAGCAAGCGCGGACGCAAGGCCGGGCAGGGACGTCACGGCGGGGACGCAAGTCTGGGCGGGGACGCTAGGGCGAGGGCGCAAAGACGGGCGCGGACGTCAACTTTCTTCTGCTTTTGCGATTGGAGTTTTGGGAATCTGGGGGCTGTAATATACCATTGGAAAGGTATTTTGAATACCTTTCCAATGGTATATTACACGCCCCCAGATTCTCAAAACTTCAATCGCAAATTGAAAAACAAATCTGCTGCCAACATCCACAACGCAGTAAATCCGAGGCAGGGCGCGGATGCGAGGCAGGGCGGGACCACAAACTGCGTGGGTGTTTTCAAATGGCCTTGGCCTTGGGATTCCTCTTCTTCACTAAACCCGCCCCCCCAAAAGGCCACATTAATTACTGTCAACTCATTTGTGCACGGTTGACTAGATCTCCAAGTACATGGAGGTCAAATGGACACATTAAGAACTCCACCTACCAACTACAACTTGCACAAGGGTGGAGGCCTTTGAGAGCTAAGTGCATTTCTCTCTCTTGTGGCCTAACTCCTCAAATCTTTTTTCTCACAAGACCTTGGATTCTTCATTCTTGAATTGAATCTTTGGGAACTTGGAGGATAAAATAGTTCTTTTGTTTGTATTTGTTTTCCTCAATTTGATTCTTGAAGGCTTTGGATGGGGTTATTAGAGGGTGATGTAGCCCTTGCTATTTATTTATACCAAAGCTTGGATATGTAGGTTATTTTTTGACTTTCTCTTATAGTAGTTTTACTTAATTATTTATTGTGTAAATTCTAAAGAAGGGATTTAGTGAAGGACGCGTCTTTTTCCATTGCTTTTTTAAGTAATTTGAATGAATGGTTTTTTTTTCCCTTACCATTTCTTTATTTTACTTTAGAAAGTGTGAAGAATTAATTAATAATAGTGGAGGCCCTCGTTCTTCATTTATTTTAGGGTGGTGTACAATTGAGTTCCCTTAGGGATTGTTCATTTCACTAGAAGAAATCTCTGTTAATTTTAGCGCAGCACATCTGGAAGATTGTGTTGAGGCCGCGTTGCTGAAAACGCGGAAAAAATACAAAAAAACACAAAAAAACGCATTTTTTGTGTTTTTCAGCGTTTTTTCAGCGTTTTCAGGGTTTTCCTGCGTTTTCAGCAAAGCAGTCTCAACACAATCTACCTGACGTACTGCGTTGAAATTAACAGGGATTTTCAGTGTTTTTCTTCTAGTGTTTAGTTATTGAATGCATGAAGGAGGGATTTGGAAGAGAAGAGGAGGTGACTTTGTTGTATTTCTTAAAATCTTGAAGTAGAGTTTTTAGTTCTTGAGGAATTTTTTTTTTTTGGATGAATGTCTTAAAAAATGATACAATGGGGACCAAGGGCACTCTCTCCCCATTTTTCTTTCCATGTAGCATTTATATTGTTGAAGGGAATTTAGAATTTAATTTTTTAATGATTGAATGAAGGATTAATCACACAATTTTATTATCTCAATCCTTGAAGGTCACAATGGATATTATTTTTTTTTCCAAATTTTCAAAGGAAAGTCTTAGATACTCTAAACTTAAATTCAATACTTCAATTCTTTCTTTTCAATAAAATTCAATTGAAAGTTGAGTTTAGCTTGAATAAAAGACAACCTTTCTCACAATTGCAATAAGAAAGACAAAAATTAGGTAAAACTAATATTTTCCATTTATTCTATTGACACAATTAATTTTATAGTTATCTAGAATATGAAATAACATTGATTTCTATTATACAAAGAAATAAATTTAAATGATTAAAATGCCTCCACTTTAGTTCCATCATTTTTATATTCACAATTAGATTTTGAACCAAACTAAGGCAACATATAATCTTTCTTTCCATTCAAAGAAAATTTAAATGAATTCAATCCATTCAATAAAATAATTCAAGTGCCTCTCGTCTTGTTCCTTCTTTTCTATTCCAACAATAACTTGAATCAAGCAAAGCTAGGTATAAGCTTCAGCACCAATGGATAAAAGTATAGAAGAAACCTTCACAAGCCTTTTCAATGGACATGGGGCAATGAGATTCTTCTTCTCCCTAAGATCAAGAAATTACTTTCATGTTGCAAGGTCATATTTGTACTAGAGACCAAATCTAGAAGTCCATGATGCTGAAATGGCCACATTAAATAATTCACTTACCTCAATCTTTAAAAGGATTGGAAAAGGCATGCATTCATAATTTTAGGGCCTACCTTTCTATGTCTTGTTTCTATCCAAGCACCTTGCCACTTCAATTTTCAACTCAATACCAAATCTTTTAAAGGGACACTTTAAAAAACAACCATTCATCCAAATTACTTAAAAAAAGCAATGGAAAAAGACGCGTCCTTCACTAAATCCCTTCTTTAGAATTTACAAAATAAATAATTAAGTAAAACTACTATAAGAGAAAGTCAAAAAATAACCTACATATCCAAGCTTTGGTATAAATAAATAGCAAGGGCTACATCACCCTCTAATAACCCCATCCAAAGCCTTCAAGAATCAAATTGAGGAAAACAAATACAAACAAAAGAACTATTTTATCCTCCAAGTTCCCAAAGATTCAATTCAAGAATGAAGAATCCAAGGTCTTGTGAGAAAAAAGATTTGAGGAGTTAGGCCACAAGAGAGAGAAATGCACTTAGCTCTCAAAGGCCTCCACCCTTGTGCAAGTTGTAGTTGGTAGGTGGAGTTCTTAATGTGTCCATTTGACCTCCATGTACTTGGAGATCTAGTCAACCGTGCACAAATGAGTTGACAGTAATTAATGTGGCCTTTTGGGGGGGCGGGTTTAGTGAAGAAGAGGAATCCCAAGGCCAAGGCCATTTGAAAACACCCACGCAGTTTGTGGTCCCGCCCTGCCTCGCGTCCGCACCCTGACGTCCCCGCCCTGCCTTGCGTCCACGCCCTGAAGTCCCCGCCTTACCTCACGTCCGCACCCTGCCTCGGAACTACTGTGTTGTGGATGTTGGCAGCAGATTTGTTTTTCAATTTGCGATTGGAGTTTTGAGAATCTGGGGGCGTGTAATATACCATTGGAAAGGTATTTTAAATACCTTTCCAATGGTATATTACAGCCCCCAGATTCCCAAAACTCCTATCGCAAAAGCAGAAGAAAGTTGACGTCTGCACCCTAGCGTCCCCGCCCAGACTTGCGTCCCCGCCCTGACGTCCCCGCCCGGCCTTGCGTCCGCGCTTGCTCATGGACTCTCTGCATAGTGGATTTTGGTAGTAGATTTGTTTTCCAATTTGCGATTGAAGTTTTGAGAATTTAGAGGCGTGTAATATACCATTGGAAAGGTATTTTGAATACCTTTCCAATGGTATATTGCATGCCTCCAAATTCTCAAAACTCCAATTGCAAAAGCAAAAAGAAGTTGACGTGCGCGCCTTGTCATTTTTCGCGTCCCCGCCCTGTCTCGCGTCCCTGCCGTAAAGTTGACGGTGAAGTCCGCGCCCTTCATGTACGCGTCCGCGCACTGACAAAGGCGTCCGCGCCCTAGATTTCGCGTTTTGAGGTGACGTGTCAACCCTAAAAATTTCCACTACTTTGGTAAATAAACCCGTTTGGTCCGTCCGGACCGTCCGTCTGTCCGGGACGTCTGGTGACCCTAACTCGCCCGTTATGACAACCCTACTTTGAGGCAGCGTCCTCGTGTATGTCTTCACAGGCTCTTGTTGCGGCTTGTCTGCCGCGAACTTCACTCCCAAAGGGAGAAAATCTGCTTCCTTCCAAGCCCCCTCGTCACCAAACAGATTGGATGGAGGCTTGCTCGATCCTTGCTCCCTGATTTCCATTGTCGGAAAGGTTTGTTTGGTTCTCTACGTTGGATCCGCCTCCAAGATTCGCCTTAAGGTCCAAGGCCCAGTGTGACTGAAGGTGTTGTTGCAACTGTAAAAAACTCAAGGATCTAGGATGATGTTGTGGTTTCTGATAACGTTGAGGATACTGAAAACAAAGTGTTGCGGCTTTTGACTCCAGTCTTGGACTCGATTGCCAAGAGGTCCGTGAGTTCTTCCATCTGAACTGCTACTTTTGTTTATACCTTACTAGACAAGTCCAGTGGCTACTGAAGATTTGTATCAGCATGTCCTTTGGAGATTCAAGCTCCTACTACTCAAACAACTACTTACATAAAGATATTATTATATCTATATGGAGTTAATTATTTCTAATTTGTTAGAATGCCTACCAGAAGTTCCACCGGTATTGCTTGAATCAGCAAGGACCAAATGTTATACTTTTGTCTTGGCAAGAGGATTGGGTAAAGGCGAAGATGAATTTTTTTATAGAGAAATGCAAGTTTTGAAAAAAGTGTTCTGTAAACCTGAATTTAAGTGTGCATGATCAAAGCCGAAGTTATTTATTTTCAAGCTAATGACCCAAGTTATTTCTTCTATGGCAGCTCTTAGAACAATTTGGACGCAGTGTGACATACACTAAGACCGGTTTAGCTGAGGGATGTCTTTGATTGTTAGCGCATATTTTTGTAATCTATGTGGCTCATCTTAACTACAGGTCAATAATCTCTTCTTACGCCTATGGGCACCATAATGGACCTTATTCTTCTGTTTATATTGCTAGATATTGCTATAATAAATGAGAAAGATGTGGAAAAATACTTGGCATTTTCATGAAACTCACAAATCTTACTATACTTCAAGCATGAGGGTAGGGACGAAAGATGTGGAATGCCTATCCTTATTGAACTGAAAGAAGCTAGAGCTCTGCGCTTTTACCATGAACATCCAAAGGTATATCTTTTGTACAAATTATACGTTGTTTTGTCTTGGATGCCTGAATGGGTGGATTTTAGTTACCAACAGGTTTCAATGAAGCATTTGTTGAAACGTTTGAGTTTCATGTTGCATTGTGGACATCGATTCGCATCTGCTTTTTTGTTCGGGATTTGCTTCTGCTGACATTACTGTTCATCAGTCTATTCAAATTTCTTGTGGTTGCAATGAGCGCAAGATCCATTAAGAATATTGCTAGCGGCACTTAACATAGCAAGCTCCTACCTAGTTCTGCCTGAGGAACGAGGACAGGTACTTGAATTACATTTCCGGATCATGAATGCTCAAATTATTTTCCCTTGCGAGAAAGAGAGCCAAAGTGGTTGAAGCTCTGGGGTCTGACAATTTATCTGAACACTTGTTGTAGATGATTGTAGTGTCGATATCTGAAATTCACTAGAAAAGGAGGAACCAAGATTTTCAACCAAGAAGCTGGACATTCGTCTCTTCCTTGACTGTCATTTTTTCACATAATATCTCCTTTTAAAAAATGTGATTTGTACTAATTGTGTATCACCATTTTTGTTGCAGGTGATGCAAGAGTTACCAAAGGCCATTCAAAGAACAAGCTCATTATTATCATTCTCGGGTGTTGTTGAGGAATCAAAATCAAAAGTGTAGGGGAATTCACACAATTTAGAGACCCTGATTTAGTTGTTCACGAAATCTAGTCGGTAAAACTTCCCACTCGAGATCACATGCCCAAGCCACCGCAAGTCCATCTGTGGCAACATCGCTGCGAATTCTACACTATCTCTGCCAAAGATCGCCGACTTTTAAGAAATGTTTAAAGAGCCTCCCATTCTCTGACTTAGTGCTGGTGTAGCAGCCAATGGGAAGGTATCATTCTACATTGCCCCATTTGTTTGTAATTTCATACCATTTTACAGCAATTAGCTATGAAGTCACTTGTTGGTAGCCAATTTGCAGATTGAAGCGTCCTTTGTGAAGGTTGAACAAATTTTTCAAAAGAATTTCATTGGTTAGTATATTTATACAACATAAAAAGAATCTTCTTAGTTTGTGATGTTTGTGGAGGTATTTCTACTACCAATCTGTTGTATATCATTGAGGAATACGATTAAAGTGCTAGTGTTTAATAGACCAAAACTATGATCATGTTCAAGTGCCCAAAGCTTTAAACATTGAGATCAATGTAGATACTTTTGTATACAATATTTAAATTTTGTGTTCTTTGGTACATTGGAAGCTTTTGTCACTTGTCAACTAGAAAATATGACATTTTGAAGAGTCTAATAATAGTAACCAATCAAAATGCCCAAAAGTGGTGGTTTGGGGGGTACCCACCTTTTATGCATATATGGTTTGTTACAACATTCTTGTTGGTAGCTAGATGTTGTACTACAAAACGGATGACCGTTTCTAGCCAGCCATGAAAATAATCACACCAATAGCTAAATTGGATGTATATGGCTAAAACATATATACAACCCTTATGAAATTCTTATACATGTAGCAAAATTTGAAGCTTGACCAGATCGGCTATAAACATAATGATAAAGTAAGTGTGCACTGTCTTTTGAGTGGATAGTCTTTTTTTTCACTGAGAAGACTCACTCATGTGGATACTTATTAATTATGATTTAATTGTGTCCCTTGGATTTGTAAACAAGCCATTCATACAAATATAGATACACATGCATTTGTGTTAAAAAATTCACTTGCCACCCAAAACATCCTCGTTGAATTTCCCACCTCACATTCATTTTGTATTCTTGAAGATGAATCGTGTCTGGAAACAATCTGTAGGTTAATATATAAAACTACAGTGACAAACCACTTGCATCCCAACTATGAAATCCTAGTGAAGCCTCTAGCAAATAGGCAGTCTAATCAATTGGCACATCAAAGACATTGCTTCTTTTGAAATACAAATGTCATTGATGACAAGGGAGAGGGTCCATTTTTCATTGCATCTTGATCAATGCCTCTCGTTTCCCTAGCAAGGGAGGTGTTTGGCAAGGTAGGATGCATCTTTTGAACAGATAGTAAATTTCTTTGAGTTTTGAAAAAGGGTTTGTGGTCCATCACCCAATGTAATTATCTTGTCATCCTTTTTAAACAATCAATACAAGCTAAGTTAACCTATTGTAAGTAGAATTTGGAGTTGGCCTTCATGTCATTGTTGAGTTTTCTTGATTTTTTTTTCCACGCAAAGACAAGTAAAGTAAATGGTGAGAGCAATTGAAATTATATTATTTCAACAAAGTATAAATTTGCTATGAAACTTTGAAGTGTTCTATTCAAAAGAATCTTTGGACTACTTCAAAATCAACAAAATTTATATCCATGATGTTCAACTTATTCATCTAAAACAACCGCACTCCTTTCCAATGCGGAAGGCTAAAAAGGTCATTTTTGAAAAGGAAAATCACACTAAAAGCTAAAAGTTCTTACGGTGGTCATTAATTATTCCATTACTATTTGGTAAGACACTAATTGTGCTTGAAATCTCATAATTCGCACTAAGGTGGGTACACCCAAAATGGCACCTGACCTTAAAGCGCCATCTACAATGTGCATACATTTCCAAAATCAATCATGTACCCAGACTATAGATGGCGCTTTCAGAAACGGACTTTGACTGTAAATAACTTTTGCATACAGGATCCAAATCCTTTGTTCTTTGGTGCATTGGAACATGCTTTTACTTGCCAAAAAGACTATAAAAATGTGAACAACATGATAACAAGAACTAGGCACAGTAAGAATAAGTGGCGCTTTTAGGTGTACCCACCTTACTCTCGCAATGGCATGTCTAATGAGATCAAGTCTTGCATACATATAAGGTTGTTTTTCTCTAGTATTGAATTGTCATTCTTTGAAAGCTTGGAGTACTGCACTCATTGTTGGTTTTAGGCTTATGTTGATTGTTTCAATATACTAGAGTTATCTTCTGAACAGAAGGGGGCATAGAAGGGCTAAGGTTGGGACAATTCAGCATAGTTGGAGGCATCTTTTCCTAAAATTGATATTTTTGTAATATTAGCCAGTGAAAATCATGAATTTTACCAAGAAAATTAGATTTTTTAGATGTTGTACGTAATTTCTATGATTTTTTAAAATATAGGCTACCTAGACCACTGAAATTGTCATATAGGTGCACCTAAATTTGATCACTATAAAATTAAGTTTTTAGCATATCACAATTAAATATATGTCCTTCACCTGTGATAGTGAATCAATGTTTAGCATGTGGAAGACACATTCACCTAAGTCTAAGAACATAATTGGGTGAGTCTAGGGACAAAGAATAGAACAAAGAATAGGATATTTCTACCTTAATCCAATTTTGTCTCTTTTGTTGATGACAGTCGTGGACCTTAGACATACCTAAAGGTATTGCGTGACATACCTAAGGTAGGTACACCCAAAATGGTACCTAACCTTAAAGCGCCATCTACAATATGCATACATTTCCAAAATCAGTCATCTACCCAAACTGTAGATGGCGCTTTCAGAAACAGATTTTGACCATTAATAACTTTTGCATACAGTATCCAAATCCTTTGTTCTTTGGTGCGTTGGAACATGCTTTCACTCACCAACAAGAGTGTATAAAAATCTAAATAGCATAATAACAATTACTCAGCACAGTATGAATAAGTGGCACTTTTGGGTGTACCCACCTTATTTGCCAAGAAAATAGTGTTTGAGTTTTGAAACATGAGAGTTCAATCTCGTCACAAAACTTTATATGAATTGCATTGTTCTGGTGAGATTTTAAATGTGATGCTTGTCTTTCTGATTGTTACTCCTGGAAAAGAACCCTTGAAAAACCAAGAAGTCAATATTTGGTCTTATATTTTCTTTGCAACTTTTCAAGAGTTGATATGGAGATAGTTTTTTGCCCAAAAAGTTCGATTTCCAAGCCAATACTTCGGATGTTGTTGACTACAAATTGTAGGGTTATAATTATCCATAAAAAATTTACCTTAATAGTACAGTAAATCGAAGCAGTCATTCAAACCCGTGGATTTGTGGTCTTCAATTGGTTACCTGTTTGATCACCGAAATCATCTGTAGGCAACTTTGACTCTGAAGAACTCAAAAATTCATTTTCTAATCCAAGAAAACATAGAAGTTTTTTGGCGATAACTCAATAATAGGCAAGAATTGAACCCTTGAACAACGTTGTAGCCATTTTTCAGCTAATAAAAAACACAAAATCTTTTAATGTAAGATGGGACTCATGGAAGTGCAATTGATCATCCTTGAAATTTTGTGCAAAAGGGAGATAATTCACAGTATTTTGACCTTCAAATGAGCACTTCCAGTTTTTTTAAGGTAGGATGATGTCATACAGTGGTTAAAAGAGATGATTTCCACGGTCACCAACCAGGCGATCACGGGTAGCAAATGATGGTTTCTGTACAAAACATTCAACCCAATTCACAGTCCTAATGTTACTGCTTCCGCCGGCCCACAGAGTTAAGACAACATCGTCGTCACTGTAAAAAAAAATGGCGCCGCCTTTCTCCCAAAAGACTAGAAACTACAAAACTCCAAATTCATGAAACAAAATATGAGGTCAAAAATTCAAAAACCCAAAACAATCCCATCATTTGCGACACAAACGACATGCTCAGATCAAACTTCCACCCGAGATACATGTAAAAAAATTGAACACCAAAATCCAGTGATAATTACCGCTTAAGTTTACATTCTGCTTGATAGCCGTTTGCCTCTCAAGTGCGTTCATGCCACATTTTACAGCAACCCACGAAGACTGCGAGTTCCCACTGCAACGACTCGGCTGCCAACTGAGACCCTGCTCCCAGACTCGGACCACCACATCAGAAACAAACAACTCTTTCAAACAAGGGCATCAATCACACCCCACATACGCCAGGCGTCACCACAAGAAACGGGTGAGAACCCTGAAGCACGATAGCTATTCAAATCTACAAAACGGACGGACGCCGTTGAAGCACACCAAACCAGCACTCACTCCTTACAACATCGCTACCCAAATAATAACATTCAAGGCTGATTACTAAGGCTCCAAGCTGCATCCGCTCGCCGACTCAGAAACGGCAAGAAGTGCCCAGTCTCTGCACCTGGTTCTTGCTCTTCAGCTTCACCTTCAGAAAAGATTCCGGAAGCAGCTGCGTCAAGTGCACCAGGAACAGAGACCAAACCTTCTCGTTCATGTCCGTCAACACCAACGGACCCTGCGGACAATCCCGACCATCCTCGCTCACGTCACGTGCCGACTGCGTCACGTTCAACGCCGCATATCCACGAAGACCGATCGGACGAGGCTTCTCGATCTGCGTGTGCGAACGGAACTTCGGATTCAGCTTCAGAGACGACATGCGGGATAAAGAATAAGAGTCACACATCGTGGGGGACGGCTGCAACTGCGCCAGGCCCAGAGGAGAGCGAGGAAATGCAGAGAGTTCCAGAGACGGAAAACTCGGCAACACCATCTCAGGACTCGACTCGTTCAGAGACCACTGCTGAGGGGACAGGGGCGGCACACGGGGGGAAAGTGATCGACAACTGTACGCAGCAGAGTAGAAAGCACGCTCGGGAAGCTTCAGCTCAGGAACTTCGTCGTCGTCGTCCATTTCGAACTGCACGTTATCATCCTCTGCTGAAAGATCCTCCGAAACACTACAATCCTCCACTCCGTCCTCCTCCGAACGCACGCCCTTCTTCGCCTCCCACATCGCAAGCACACACACCTTCTCCAGCTCGCTGGCCTCCTCCTCCACGCCGCAAAGCTCACGGGTCATCATCCCACCGATCTCGCACAGCGTCAGACCTTCCAAAGCGGCCAGCTTCAGGAACGTCGTCGACAAAACCAGCATGCGCAGACAAGCCTCGCGCAGGCTCGGAAGCTCGTCGCGCAACAGAGAACAGTCGAACGCCGGGTCCAGACGATCGATGTACTCCAGCTCCTCCTTCGAGAATGGGATCGACGCTTGCGGCCAATGCAGCCATTCGAAGTAGGGCTCGTCCAGAGTCTCGGGAAGGCAGAGACCGTGGTCGATGGGAATCAGCTCCACCGAGTCCACCTCGAACAAACTACCAGACTCCACGTCCATCTTCTTCACCAGAATGTTGCCTGCGTGACGGTCGGTGTTGAACAGGCGAACGTCCAGGATGGCGATGCGATGGACATTGGAAACGGGAAACTGCGATGTGCCGTGATCGTTGGCGTCGTAGTCGTGTCTCACGAACTGCTGAAACGAAGCGATCTTCGCATTCTGAGCTTGGCCTGCGCTTGCGTAATCCGCATTCACATGGAAGACGGGGTGCGTCGCGTTCACCAGGGCTGTCACGGGAACCTTGGCGAAGTGCTCGTGGTCCAGCAGATACGCAGCGACCTCTCGCAGGCCCGTCTCCCCGACGCGGATCGAAGGCTTCAATCCAGGTTGACCCAACGCTCGACCAGTGAACCCCTTCGGATTGTTGGGTGCGAAAGGCTCCTCATCCGTGGGCTTCACAATCGCGACGTTGTCTCCTTTGTGATTTCGGAAATAGTAGGCTCCACCGAGACCACCTCCAACTAGGACGGGCTGCACGCCGGCTTCAATGCCTTTCACAGCCTCACGAACTAGTCGCCTAACCTTGAGGGAGGTTTTCGATCCGCCCACGATTTCGAACACGCTGTTCTGATGAAAATCTCTGCCCCTTGGTGACAGACACGGCGTCGAAGAGCTCCGGTAGATTCCCCTCGTCAGCAACAAAGGAGCGTCTCCTCTGATCTCGCTCAAATCCTTGTCGAGAATGTGGTCACCGAAGACGAGCGTGCTTTGGTCGGTCGGGACGCCAAATGCCGCCTGTACTTTCTTTTTGACGGATAAGGCGTTGTCACCTCTGTCCAATTCTATTCCAAGAACACTTCCTGTAGTATACACCGAATAACACACTTTTCAGTCCCAAGAAGCCCAATGTTGTAGGTAAAGCATCCATACCTAATGGGTCGGTGGTTTGATTTTCAGGATGCTCTTTGAAACGGTCGTCACTACCGGAAAAAAACAATACTGACCTGGCATAAATACTGAGGATTCATGCTTCAAAATTGACCAATTTAACTGGTCATGTTCTAGAGTGGCCTAAGTTCATTTACCTAAAATCTGTGAAGAGAATTGATCGAAAAGAAAGTACAATTGAACAAAAGTGAGTGCCCATATGACCTCCTTGAAACTGTTCACAAGAATACAAAGAGACGAAAGTTTCGGTTCTTGGTGCTTTCTTGATGTAAGCGCATGTCAATAACATCACCAACGAAGGAAAGCATGGAAACCATGTAATGCGAAAACAAAGCTAATCATGTATTAAAAGGCAATGGTTTGTCATATTGGTGGTGAATATCTTCACCTGAACAAGTTTGCACGAAAATGCGTCGCCCGCCAACATGGCGACATGCACTTTGATAGAAGCCATTTAAGCCCAGACTCTGGCCATTAACTGTGTCCGCAACAGCCAAAGGTTTCCGCACTTGTACTGGGCCTTGTGCATTCGAAGGCATACCTGCACCAACCAAAGGAAATTTGTCATCAGTCCTCACGAATTTCATTTCGGTTAAGTCCGCGTTCAACACTCAAATTCACAAAACTGTCTCCTAAAAGTGTCATAAAATATATCACCAACAAACCATCGAACTTCAAAATTGCGCTACCTTATGTCAAGAGGCTTTGGGAAGAGCTTCGAAATCCCAGAAGCATCCAGCAGACGTGTTCTAACATATAATTTTATTATAATCTTCAGAGGGCATACAGGAACCTCCAGCAATGTCAAAAAATGCAGCACAGCTTCACATTGACAGTCACTGCAAATGGAGAAACGTCGCTAAATAGCAGATGCTTACTCCCAATCCCCTTGCTTCCTGTTGCATGTTTCATCACAGGCTGTTGGTCGAGAACCTGTAGGATCTGAACAGGAGCGACGCGAGCACGCTACAATCGTTCATTACCTGGACGAGACGTCGTGCCCAAGCTTGCAGGCGTCCCTCTCTGTTGCGAAGGCCACCAACAATTGCTTCCACTGGTGCGCAATCATTCAGTTCCAGGGCTCCCACTTGCCTTCACAGGCTCGTCTTTCCTTCTAATTTTCACAGATCTACAACGTGTTTAGAATTGCACGCGCTAATCACCGGCCTCACTACCATCACCACAAATATCCACGCAGCCAGACACTTTCTTCGCAGAATTTGATTCTCCTCTGGACCCAGAGATGGTGTCGATGCAATGAGCCCACTCACGTTTCGATCAAACTTCCCATGAGACCTTCACCACTGCAACTACACAGAGCGCCACAAGCTTCGAAAGCACAAGTGATCAGGCAGACTCACGGAGCCCCTGTTGCATGACCCGTGAACACCTTGCCTCCTACATTTGCAGAGCTTGAGCGACAAGCACGGATGCTCGCATTTCATTCCATCCGTGGCCACCACTCCAGGAAAAAATCTCAATGTGCACCACAAATCACTCCCAAATTCTCTTCACTCCCAAACGTCGCCACGAATTGAGTCAGGAGTCAAAGAAATTCCTGTTTTCGTCAAACCAAGCTGATTGCGCGCACAGATCCTACCAAACCCTAGTCTACCTGTCGCAACACCACGACGATTCTCACAAAGCGAACAAGAAAGGAAAACAACGCCATTCTTACATCAAAAACTCGAAAAATCCTACGCTCACGCATCCACTCCGACTCAAATGCCAACACATTCCCCATCAAAGTCCTCACGTAAGGTTCCCAAAACAGAGTTACTAACTGCACGAGTCAAATTGGCCGGCACCGGGGGTTTAGGCCGGCAGAGCACAACCTCACAGAATGCGAACAACATCACGACGGCAACCTCTCTATCCCTTCAGAAACAACCAAACACGCACCGATCTGCGCAAAATGGCCCGCGAAGACAGTTGTCACAACGAAAATTGCTCACATACTCGGCGAAGCACAAGCAGCAAAACGCTTGATGAAGACACAACCAAACTCTACAATCCTTGCTGAAGAATGTGGCGCTTGGCTACCATAGCTGCGCCTTCAACCGATGAAGAATGTGGCACTCGAATCGGGTGCAGGCGGGGCAGCAGGCAGCGGCAGCGGCAGCAGCAACGCTGAAGGAAGAAGAATGTCCACCTCGTCTACCCAACCTCCCAAGGCAGCATCCGAGCTCTTTGTTCGCTAGTGGCAACAATCTCGACGGCGACAAGTGCAGCGTCGCGGGCGCAGGAACCTCCCCCTACCCTAAAACCGCCTTGGATGGACAGAAACCACTGCTGCATCCCACCATCCTTCATTCCTCGGAATCTTTGGAGGAATATGACAATTTGGGCAATGGATAGAGGTTTGCACAGGACGTTCATCGAAATCAGAAGTGAGTGGGCCACATGGGGAAGCTCATCCTCTGGCTAGTCCTGAGGTCGCCGTTCAAGCATCATGTTCGTTTTGGTTGCTGTAGCGATTCCTGAAGCTTTGGTTCTTGAGTTTCTGTTGTTGTAATTAGTGAGGTTGTGCAGGTTTCCAAGGAGCTTTGGGTTTTGCGTTTCGGGATTTTTGATGGATGGAGGCTGTGGGGAGTGCTAGTAGGACCATATCGGGAGCTATGTCGGTTTCCACTTCTGCACAGGTGAGCTTTACGAAACTCTGCTTGCGAGTCTGGTGCAACTTGGGAAACGCGCACTCGCATTGGCATTGGCAATTGTGGGTTTCAAACTTCGTGGACTGAAGTGCATTGCCTATGTGAATATTGAAGAATTTCAATTCTTCAATGCCGGTAGATTATTCAATGTTGACTTCGTTATCCGTCTCCACAACTTGGGAAATTGTGAATTCTCGGTTGCTGGTTTTGCCTTACTTGTGTCCCTGTTACCCACCGTACAACTTGATAATCCTCGCTGGAGTCCTCGAATTTTCGCTGGTGGGATTGACCACTCGTGCGTTCATTCTGATTCTCACGAATCCGTTTCTCGAGATCTGAGACCCAGTAATGTAGGTAATTATCTTGCGAATTTCGTTGAAATTCGAGCTAAGCTATGTCGGTGTAATCCAGCAATTCCTTTCTGTCTGGTGGGTCTTTGCGGTGCGTGTTCAGTAATCAATTTCGAGCTACTATTGAACCCTCAAAACAATTGTTCAAGATTGAAGACTTCCGTTCTGTCGGCGTAATGCAGCAATTTCTCTCTGTGTGTTCATGTGGTGGGTCTGTACGGTGCATGTTTACTAGTCGATTTCGAGCTATATCTTGAATCCTCCAAATAATTGTTCAAGATTGGAGGCTTCCGTTATGTCGGCTTCATGCAGCGATATCTTTTATATGGTGGGTCTTTGCGGTGCGAGTTTATCAATCAAATTTCGAGTTAATATTAACCCTCCAAACCCAGTCGCTTAAAATTGTAGACTTCTGATATGTCAGCGTAATGCAGCAATTCCTTTTCTGGAGTGGGTCTTTACGGTGCGTTTTCAATAATCAAATTTCGAGCTATTCTTGAACCTTCCAAACAATTGTTCAAGATTGAAGGGCAACTACAATTCTCGCACTCCCCTTCAAAGTTTCTTCAATTGCAATTCCTCCCAGCAATTGCATCTCAAACTTACATCCCTGCATCACAAATTGCGTGGGTTCTCATTTGGCAGGTGACTTTGCACCCCATCACCACTCGTTGCGTGCAATTTGCCCCCAGGATCTCAAAATCCACGCCTCAGACATCGTTCCGCGGGCGAGCGCTGCGTGTCGCAACGATTGTGAGTCCGTTGCGTCCCGTGCGACAGGTTGTGGAGTGTGCGGGGCTGGGCGACTTCGTGGGCGGGGACCTGCTGGGCTTCGACCTGGACGACTGGGTGGCGGACGTGGAGAATTTCGGCTCCCTTGCCGTGTATGCTCCCGCGGAAGGGGGTTACGAGGGCCGCTACGTCACGCGCTTGAAGGGTGAGGGCTATCATTTCATGAACATCTCCGCCAGGGGACTGGGTGAGCCGGAGTCCTACCTCACCAAAGTCCATGGCGTCCGACCTGTAAGCATTCACCACCCAACTCTACAGGAGCATGAATTAGAAATCTCTATTATAAGTGCCCACCAGAACTCTCTACAAGATTTTAGCAAATTTCTATAAACATCCACCAGAACTTTCTGTAAGCATCCTCCAAAGCTCTCTAGATGCATCCACGATAACTCTCTGTAAGCATCCACCAAAGCTCTCTAGAAACATTTGCCAAAGTCTCTGTAAGTATCCACCAAAACTCTCTATGAGCTTCCACCAAACCTACAGGAAATGCAGAAATGGAATGGTTAAGGAGGCTGTTATTGCAATTTTGTTGGGAATCTGTTGTGAGAGATTCAATCGCCAGAGACTCAATTGTAGCTGCTTAAGTAACAAGAATGTTTTGCAAAATTCCACAGAATTGATAGCCTGAACTCAGTTTTTGGAGCCACTGCAGTGGAAAATTAGATAAAATGAACGAGCAGGCTGCTCTGTGGCTTTCAATAGTGAAAATTTGTTGTGAATCGCCAGAAACTCAAATGTGGCTAGCAATGTAACAAAAATGTTTTGCAAAATTCGGCAGGATTGATAGGCTCAACTAGGTTTTGAGAGTCACCCCAGTGGAAATCGTAGAATGGAAGAAAAAAAAGGGTTGCACTTGAATTCGTCCTCTCTGCAAATTTATTATCTCAATAAGACTAGTCCATCTATGTGGCTTCCTCTCTAGTATTCTATTATCTCTATATGACAATTCCATCCATATGCCTTTCTCTATGTGAAACTAGTTCATCCATGTAGCTTCTTCTTGTCTATAATCTTGTTCTCTTTATTAGACTAGTCCATCCATGTGGCTTGTCTTCTCTTCTTTAGAATTTTACACTTTCTATTACATTGTTTCATTCATATGGCATCCTCTTCTTCTTTTTTGTTTTCTTTTCATTTCTAAAATTTGTGAATATATGATTGGCTATCTCTTCTATCTAAGAATTTTAAATGCCTCAATCAAACTTGCAAGAGCTTTTAAACTATGGAAACATCCACTAAGGGTTTCCAAAGAGTTGGGCTTTTATATATACCAACTTTTTTGGAGTGAGGCAATAGAATTAGTTGCAAGTATTGTAATGGCAAATCACCCTAAAAACCAATAATATTTAAATTCAAAATAGAAAGTTTATTTTGAAAGTAAATATTAACTTAAAGTATCTTCTACATGTTAAAAAATATTAAAATGTAGGACATGGTTTCTTCTTTGTTTTATAATAATTTGTTACCTTTCTTAATGCTTTCTAACTACAATAGTTTATTTCAACTCTTGTTCATATGGATGCAATCATTTGGGACATTTTAGGCACGTAGGAATAACAAATGTACTTGAGTTTTGTAGCCTCATCTTGGGAAGCAAGCTATTGTGCAATGGTATCATCCACCGGAGGTTGATTACCGGCTGTCTCTATTGCCCAAGAATAGTAAAGGCCTAGTTCTTTGGGTTTTGGAAGCAAAGGTAAGTATTAATTTAACTTAGTTGTTCATCTATTAAGAATATAATATAGAATATACATAAACCTCTTCAATCACATAATCTAGGCACCCAAATTGCTTATGATGATATGGAGTTTACAACATTGTGACTAATATTATTGCATATAAAGAGTGACATTGAAGAAATATTTTGGGTTAGAATACGGGTTATAGAACTTTATGCACTTTTCAAACTCCACCTTATCATACTTGCAGGTAATTTTTTGTGAGATAACAAGTGACTTCAATGTGAGAAGCTTTGCTCTTGTAGCATTGGCTTACATGTTGAATCATTTCTTACTCAAACTATCTCACATGTAGCTTTTATGAATGCAAAGCTTCCTCCCATTTGGTCTAGAACCAACAAAGTGAAATAGTGAGATTACAAAGTGCATTTTCAGCTGCATATTTTTACATTGCTAACTAAAGTTTGGTGAAATCACAAAGGATGTGTTTCTAGAGAAGGTGATAATAAAGAGGTGATAAAGAAGGTGATAATAAAGAGGTCTGGGTCTATCACATTCGGATAACTGCAGCACATGAGCCTAATTGGACATGAATTTCAATAGAATGTTCTCCAGTGGATTCCCAAGGGAGAGGACCCTAGCAGTTGAATTTTTTCATAAAAAGTGGTCACGGTGTCTGCAGGTGCTATCTAAGTCAGAGCTGCAGTACCTTGCACTTCTTCCAGCCATTCGACCCAACGTGAAGGTCATTGCTGAATGCGGCACCTGGTAAATGATTTTATAAGTTACTTCTTTTTGAGATGTTTTTAGCTTGGTTTTGAGATAGTTGTCAATTGTGTATGATCTATGAAATTCGTATTATAAGGTAGTCTGCTCTGAAAGCAAATGCGTTCTAAATGTAACCCCTATCTAGGAACAAACAAGTGACATGTTTGAAGTATGTATTATTGTCAATGATGAGTTAGGTAGGTTTAAATGGTCACTTTGTGAGCAAACTACCTTATTAGTAATCACAATGTCCATAGATCATCATGTATGACATGTTTGTTTGAGGTAACTTAATAGTTCAACTCTCTAATACTCACAAGTAGCAAGGGTATTCTTGGTGAGGTAAACAAAACCCAAATTATAGTGTTGGTTTTAGATTCAATGTCTACATTTTTGGGTACACATACCTCACTACATACAATCAAGACCTTGAATGTGTATATTGTGTCGAATACAATAGAACTTCTTTGACACATTACGTTAAAGAGGTTTACTACATTAGGGAGGATCATTTGCATTCATGATGTTTACATGTGAGTTAGGCTAGGAGCGGCAATCAATATAACTTTAGAGAGGTTTATTACTTTAAAGAGTGTTGTTTGTTAGAAGTTCTACTGTGTAGATTCATTATTGATTTTGGATATACATGTCTAACAAGGATTTAACTACTCTTATACTATGCTACCTTCCTAGTACCTCCGGGATGTACATTTTCAATCTCGCTTCTTTGGTATGTTTACTTATAAGTTATTCCTAATGTACATTTAGAGGCATTAAATGTATGTTAATGGTACTAGTGTCAATTTTAGGTTCAATGTTGGTTTTGGGTACACCTTGGGACAAGTCCCTTCCTCCCCCAGCTGATTGCACCTCCATGATGGATGTGTTTGCAACTGAGATTTTTGTGTCTATCTTGAGTTGTTGGGGGAAGGTAAGGAAAGGCTGGTTGGTAACGAAAGGTGCATTCCTTGATTTTAGTGAGAGAAAAATCTGGCACGACGTGCAGGGGCCTGTACACGAGGAGAGATATTTCTCGGTGCAACTACACGTGTCTTTTTTTTATGATGCTTTCTATGTCAGCAGGCTGGGCCATTGCTCCGTCAGTTATTCAGTGGCCCGCTTTAACTTATTGGAATGGCTTTTCTCGAAGTTATTAAGTGGACTATCTGTAGTCGGTCGGATTCCTGACTGATTGTAAGTTAAGTTAGGATTGTTTGAATTTTTCTTATTACAGTAGTATTACTTGAATAATAATCCCGTCTGTCATCTGTGATTTTGATGATTTTTTTTTTTTTTTTTCACAGGCGAAAATACAGATGGAAGCCACTGAAGGACGTGGCAGGGATCCCTGCTTCTGTGGAGAAGACAGCCGATGCTGCGTCATCCTGATTTGTCGAAAAATCATTGTACCATTTGCCACCAGGAAGCTCAGTCCAGGACTGAGTGGTCCATTCCAATGAACTTCTTAATTGTTTCTGGAGCACATGTTCAGTTAGTTTTCGTTACTCTAAGCTTATTGTTATTGTAAGTTACTTGTCCTGAAATTCACGGCACTCGCTTGTGCCCCAATTTTTTTTTAATCCACACTGAACCTTAGTATAATGGGTAACCTGCTGTCATTTCTGAGCGGTTTTCTTTTCTTTTCTACGTAGTATCACATTTCACAACTCTTTTTTGTATTTAATTTTATATGTTTTTCGTTTTTTCTTTTTTTAAAACTTGGGAGTTTATTTCAAGAAAGTAAGAACAAAATGGCGGAAGCCGAGGACAGAACCCTGGAAGAATTTTATATGTTCTGATACAAAACGAACAGTTGCTTTGTAAAAGCTTATGTTATAGACTGTCTAGAACTTGGAAGTTTGAGACAGGTATGAACCTGTTTCCACGTGCCTCCCAACCTACATTTTGGAACAAATAGAGTAATGCATAAGTTATGTTCACTAATATACCCCAACCCGTGTTATGATAGAGATGATGGGTCTTCTCTTTTTTGTGTTCAAAATGTGGTAAGGAGGAGTTATCCACTTAGGAAAACATTAAGGTAGGAGCACCCGATGGTGTTAGTATACCTAATGGTGTTAGATTGTACAAATTATAGTCATTTCATAATTTAAATGTAGGTAGATTAGAGATAGCTTATTCTTATGACCCAAATGATAAGCTATCTATAATTTACCTTCATTTATATTTTGAAATCAATACCTTACATAGAAACTAACACCATTGGGAGCTCCAACCTTATGACATATCCAAAGAATATATAGTCTAGAAGGAGCTACTTAGAGTGTATCAATAATTGGATTTCAATGTGCTTGAATTATTTGAAAAACAATGATGTAGATGAATATCATATATGGACAATGACAAAGAACTACTCCAATTTAATTTTCCAAGTCACCTTCCAGAACTTTTACGTCCCCTCAAACCAATCACAAGATGACATGTGACACTTTTGACCAGAAGTACTTCCTGTACACCAAATCTGACCCTCCTAAAGGGCTACTCAGTTGGTAGATATTACATTTCTTGGTACTTGGCTAGATTTGAACACAGAAATCTAGGTGAGAGGAATATACCACGGAGGAATCTTGGTTTTGCCAATACAGCATTTTCGAGGTGCAGTTGGGCCCAATCCACTCATTTTGTGTGGTCTACTCTAATTGTGCACCGTTCAAATTTTCTGCTCAATCAGCACCTTCGCAGGTGAGTCAGGATGGTTAGTTTTCTATCAAAGGACCGCATTTTGATACAATCCTACGGTACCTTGCTGACCGGATTTCATTCGCCAACAGCCAAATATTCTTCCCAGGGCTCTGGAGTGTTGGGTATCCGACGTAGAGTAAGACAAGCCAGTGTGCTTTGGATTTGACTATTTCTGCAAATGTTATTTTGCGTGACGTTAAATCAGTCCCACAAAGTCCCTGAGCTTACCACAGGATAAACGCTGAAATTTTTTATTTTTTTGCATAAATTCTTTTTTCAAATTCTGGGTTCATATTTGGCATCAGAGACCCCAATTTTGTATGTAGAGACTTAAATATAACCAAAAAACCCAACAAAAAACATAAACCCCAAACCTTAATCAACCCCTAGTAAAACGAGTTTTATCCTACTGGAGTTGCATTCTACCACTTTGTTGCGCCTTTGTAGGAATGATTTAATGTCTTGCTATTATTTTAGCAAAAAAACTCAGGAATCTTTATTTTAGGGTACAAAAAAAATGTTGGGGTCATTTTGAGTTTTTAACCTATGGTGGCCTAACCCTAGACTAAACTGATCCCCTCATTTAGCCACTTGGGAAAACGCTGAAATTTTTTATTTTCCACATATGATCAAATTTGCAAATTGTGATTCATACTTGCAATCAGAGACCCCAAATTAGCCAAGAAGAGTTTACAAGGTAAATTAGTCAATTACAAAATAAGGGGCTTTTTGTTTTATTCACACCCTTGGAATTAGTTGAAGTGGTTGAGCAAGGGGGCCAATTCACCCTGACCCAGTGGATACACCCCTCACTTGTCCTTGATTTCACCCCTAGCTAGAGAATACACAAGAACTTTTAATTTGCCATACATTATAACATTTGGAAATTTTGAACTCATAATATTTGTAATTAGATGGACTTCAAACTAGCTAGGACGAGTGTAGGAAATAAATTAATCAAGTATAGAAATAGGGGGTCTTTTTCTTACATACACCCCTAGAATGACTTCAAGAAGATGAGCGAAGGGGGTGGATCATTCTTGCCATATTTAGAGGGATGTTGGAGACACTAATTAGGTGTTTGATGGATGACAATGAATCCTTCTAGAGCAAGTAATCCATTTCTAACCACTTAAGCAATTTAGCAAAAATGGAGTACATGTATGCTTAGGTGAAAAAAATTCCCTATGTACACAAGTACATTTGAAAAGAGTTCCATATTTTTTGGAATTTTATTTCTCAAAACAAAATTACAGTGAATTTTTTAGCTGAAGATTGAATTCATTCCACATTGGTCATATAGAACTTCTCAATTGTGACCAAAAGATGATTGCAAAATCAACCAAGGATTGATTGCAATATTGAGAGACTTCAATAGCCAATCATAATGTGCTTCAACTATATTGAGATTTGTGCCATGATTATTACTATTCATCTTTATTGCACAAACAAACACCTCCCTATAATGGCAAAATGGAATGCTAATGAGGAACGGGTGGCCTTCCATATATAAGACCAGGGTTGCTAGCGTGTGAGCTTGGGAGCCTGTGAGCCTGTGAGCAAGAACTTTTTTTTTCCCAAAAAGTGGATTTTTTTTCCCAAAAAGTGGATGAGGATCTGTAACCATGGATTTACCTATGACCGTGGTTTTGAAAAATCTATACTGTTTTTGGATTGTTAGGGTTTAGGGTTAGGAATTCTTATCTAAGAATAAGAGGGTTCATGAAAATAGCTTGTATTTCCAAATTTTGGATGAAAAAAATTGAGAAGCCTCAGGATCATACGTTTGTTTCCATTCTTCACCATTTATTTCTTGGAAGTATACTGTATTTCGAGAAACATGAAATATTGTATTCACTCACCCATTATTGAAGTCGGAGACCTTATAAGAAGTTGATAATTAATTCTCACCCCATTTTTTTGGTTTAGGGTCATTGTAGGAAGTCAATATTGATTTCAGTCCCCATCTCGTTTGGTAGAGACATTCTAGAAGGTGAATATTTTTTTCTTTCCCCATTTTTTTTGACGAAGATTTTCTACGAGGTGAATGCTTATATGAATGCCCATTTTTGGGATGGAAGCATGGAAGGAGGTAAATATATATTTCACTCCCAATTTTTTTTTCATGAAGACAATGTAGGAGGTTTATATTTATTTCACTCCCCATTTTTTTTTAAAGATATTCCAAGAGGTGAATATTTCTTTGAATTCACCTTTTTTTGGATGTAGATGTAGTACGAGGTTCTAGGGATTTGACTCCCCATTTTTTTTAATGAAGACAATGTACGAGGTGATTAGTTATTTTACTCCCCATTAATTGCATAGAGACTTTAAAGAAGGTTAATATTTATTTAAATCCCTATTTTGTTGGATGCTAACTTTGAAGGATATGAATATTATTTTTTTGATGCTAACTTTGAAGGATATGAAAATCACTCAACATGTAGCCATAAAGCACACAAATCCAATCATAATGAAAATCCAAACATACTGATTTGACTTATGAGATACGTCAATCTCATGAGTTTAATATGCAGTAGACTCCGCTGCAGAGTCCCTATCACTAGAAGAGTCTGAAGTCTCTCTACCTTCCGATGCTGATCCATCTATGAATTCTAAGACATTTAGAGCGTACGAAGGTTTACGGGATTTGGATTTGGAAGTGCCAAACTCCGCAAACGCTGATGCTAGCTGCTCTGCATAGACTGGAAGATCGAATGGCTTCTCTGGGCTCAAAATGAGTCTTCGTCTCTTCTTTACTTGGTCCTGCGTGATCACTCCCTCGCTGCTGTAAATTCAATGGAAACATTGTTAGATGTATGAAACATAAATTAAATCAAGAATTTGAGAAAATTGAATTTAGGAAAAACTTACTTACTAGGTTTAGGGCGCCGAACAAATTTTCGAGGTACTATCACCATGGCCTCTTGGTCTTGTGATAATACAACTGTGGGCTCCTCCACACTTGGATCTGCGGTCACTGGAGAAGCAGACTTCTTCATTGGCAAGAGGACATGCTGGAAAATCCTCTTATCTTCCTCCAACGCTACAATATGCCTCCCGGTAGCACGGCAAGCAGTAATGGATGCACCTGCCAAAAACCATAATTTACATCATCTACATAATGATCTTCTATAAAAATAATTTCATTGTGCAAAAGTTGTAGAACAAGAATTCACCTGTAGAGGCCGTGCAGTCTACCACAATGTCCCCTTCATCCGTGGTGCCCTCAATGATGAATTGAATGAAGCGCGGGTCCTTCTCTCGAGCTCCTCGCCAGGCCATTCGATCCATGTCATTCACCAACATCGTGTCCTCCGTGGTGTAGTTCATGAGCAAGTCATCACGCCGAAGGCATACCTTTGCCTTCAGCATGGTTTGAGAGCGCCTGAATTCAAAGTTTGATTTCCCCTTGGCTCCTAGATGTTTGACAAAAAGGGTGATGCCAAACTTCAATGTCTGCAGGCATAATCAAAACTCACATGAGATTAGAAAACAATAAAAAGCAACAAATTCAAATATATTAAATTATTATAATGAAATGATAGAGTCTTACCGTTTGGTCGGGGTGAACTGCCGATGTAAGGTGCATCCGATTCATGCCCATCCAGTCCTTCTTCTTCTTGATGTTTGGATACTCCTGAAGAAGTCCTGCAATGGTTTCCAAGGAGTCCTGGCCCCAAGAATGAAACACTACAAGGCACCCATCGTCCTGCAAATGTTTGTGTGCAAAGTTGAAAGCCTGGAAAATTGTAAAGTAGTCCTTATCTGCGTTCCAATAAGGAATGTGCTTCGACCCCCCTATCTCTGGCACTGGCAAGTTCTCCTGGCAGTCAAAGATCATGAGATCAAATCCTGGTTGTCGATTCACGACCCCATCATACACCCTGGCCTTACCTACAACCATCTGCAAGAACATTTCTTCAATACATGAGTATTTTCAAGAACAAATTCAGAAAATAAACGCTTGTTAATCAAATAACCATCTCCATTGCTAAGAGGAAGAAGAATATTACCTTTCGTAGAAAATCCATGACCTCTGTATAAGGGTTTGGTCCCCGGACTCCTTCGTTGTCCACCACCTCTGAAATTGAGACATCAAGAAGCAATTCCTCTGAGGTGACATCATCGTCATCTCCAATAGCAATGATTTGTGTACCTTGTGTTATAACCTCCTCTGAGAAGTCTGGAAGTACAGCCTTCCTCTTCAACCCACCTTATGATGCACCCTGCATCTGGGAGCCCTCATCCACTGCAGACGACGTTGGAATGCCACTTCCTTCTTCCTTCTTCTTTCCTTTACCTTTCTCCTTCTCCTTGTCCTTTTCCTCCTTCTCTTTCTCCTTCTCCTCCTTCTCCTTCTCCGCCAATTTGGCCAAACGCTCCGCCTCCTTCTTTTCCTTGTGCTCCAAAGCCAGTTGAATCCGTGCTGCCTTCCTCCTGTCCATGGTCTCCCTCTTTGCAATAGCCCTCTTCCTCTCATTCTCAGTAAGTCCTGGAAACTCGTCAACGTCCATGTTGATGGTGCCTTGTCCTTCCAAAGAAGCCCGCAACTCTACCTCTGACGGATGCGTGTAGGAGATGGGGCAGTCAATGTACCATCCACCACCATTGAGATGTGAGGTAGTGAAGGTCTTGAGCTGAGTCGGAGTATACATGTAGTCTTTGGAGTTGCGGTCCAGAAAATTCTTCAAGAAGGTAGGTAGGTCCTCAGTCTTGATTGCTTCTTTACCTTCGAGCTCATATTTGAAGTACCTGCAGTTCCAAGAGGATTCAATAAATACAAATGATAAAATTCAATCTCAACTACCAAATGATTTGACAAACTCTTTGAAAGGATACCAACTACAAAGTATTTTTTCAAAATTCTCAATTTGAGATGGGAAATTTTAACTTCAAAGTTTGCAAGGGACAAGAACTGGGGGGGTCCTTGAGCAACGTCCTTGAGGTAGCTCGGATCCGAGCTAAGTCTGGAAGGTAGGTGAAGGACCCCCTCAGTTTTGATATCCTACATGATTTTTTGATTTTCACAAAAAAAATTTGGGTGATCACATGCAACAATGGACTTTTCATTCCTCATAATTCACTCTAAAATCGCAGTTTTACATGAAAAAAACAAAACTTTGAAACTTCAAGTTCTGCAAGGGGCAAGAACTAGGGGGGTCCCTCATCATTCTCCTCAACATAGCTCGGATCCGAGCTATGTCGAGGAGGATGCTCAAGTACCCCCCTACTTTTTCATTTCCTACTTCAAATCAAGATTTTTTTGAATTTTTTTTTTTGGGCCCCAATGCAAAGATTGACTTATAGGACATTCAATAACTATAATAACAAACATGAGCTATGATTTTAGAGACTCACCGGAAAAGAACCCTTCTTACTGCCTGCTTTGATCCCTCAAAGGTGTTGAAGTTATCGCTTTTCTTGAAGTAGTTAGCTCCACGAAGATGAGCTAGAAATCCTTGATCCCAGATCTTAGTTCTCCAACCTTCCAAATAGTCAAGGAGAGTCTCTGGTTTCTGTGGAACGTTCATATCTATAGGTATGTTGTCATGCCTCACAACACCCTCAAAAATATCCACCACTGCATCCTCAATCTGGATCAAAGAAAAAAAGAATTACAATTCACATGATTCAAAGTACTATGCCTCATGATTACGGGTGATTGCAAGAAACACTTGTCCTATTTTTTGTCCCCTTGACCTCCAACAGGTAGTTTTTTGCTCATAACTTTTGCATAGTTTGCCCTATCAACTTGAAATTTGGAATGAAGGTGAACACAAAAGTTTTATATGTTGTGTGATTTTTTCAGTTTTTTTAAAATTAGTTTACTATTTTTAAACTGCCCCCGATTGGCTGTCTACCTTGGCCATTTTGGGGGTTTTTAGTCCTGTTTTTGACCCAAAAATGAAAATTTTGAGCTGAAAATTGGCATGCTTAGATATATAGTATAGTTACACAATCCCTAAAAAGGATTTTTGAAAATATTAAACTGTCCAGCTTCCACATGTCGCCAAAGTGGCTGACTTTGCGCACGTGTAGAGAATATAATTTATTTTTTCCAAATATGAAATTTGTTGGAAAAGAAAGACCTTTACTTGAAGAAAAAAAGTATTTTTCATTTTCTTTTTTTGAATTTTTTACTATTTTTACCAAATTAGTGAAAAAAGAGCTATTTTCATTGTATTTTCCATTGTCTATAACATTTAGAGAAAAAATTTCTTAGGTCTGAATTTCAAGAGACATAATATTCTCATTGCTCTTCAAATTATCCATATTTTTTTCAATTTAAAAAAAATTTATTTCAAAGGGTCATAGGACTCATAGGACTCATTGATTTTGAGCCATTTTGAGCCAAAACCGGTAAGTGTTTCTTGCAACGACCCTTACAAAATTCAAATTATTATAAATATCAAATGCAAAAATTAATAAACTTGAAAACAAACTTCAAAGTAAGTTACTTACCCCAGCATACTAAACACAACGGTTTAGAAATGGTCCAAGTAGTAGCTCAGACACTGGCCTAGGTGGGAAACGCCTTGCATCACGTGAGGGAATAGAAGAGTTCCACCACTGCAAGAATTTGATCTTGTGAGCTGCCGTTGTATTGCACGTTGCAACCATTTGGAGTTTCTCGAGAGTCATCTCGGGAACCTCGTTTGTAGTCCAGTGTTTCTCAACCTGAAAAAAATGATGTGAGATTCACACTTCATCTAGTCAAGGTATAGATCATTTGCTTAATTTTTTGAAGTATGCAAAGTACTTACCTCTTTTAAAAAGTCGGGCTCATTAGCCGGATTAGCAACGGCGGCCAATTTTGACATCTTCACATTGAGTTTTCCAGTCCTCTCATGTGCTGCAGATCTCATAGCGTGAGCAAGTCCCTCCGCAGTTTTCTTTTCCTCTGGCGTGATCTCGTTGTACTTTCGTACTGCAGCATCTGCGGCTTGAGAAATCTCTTGCTGCATATTTCCAAGGCCAATCAATGTGAACAAAAGCTTTAAGAACAGAACTGAACATACTAAAACACATTGTATTGAAAGGAAGAATAATCACAATAATTTCATACCCGAAAAACAAAAGATGTGAAGACCTCAAGTGGCATAGAATACCACGTCTTCCTCAATTTCTGTGCAGAACAGCGTTTCAGCTCAGATGGCCTCAACATTTCGTTGAAGCGCTCTATGGGTAAAAGCCCATACTTCTGAACCCTATAAAGGGTATGAACCAAATTGGTCTTCACGTGTGAGCCCTCTGTAGACCTGAAATTCAATAAAGCTTTATAAGTATATGCATTACATATTATATAAGCGAAGATGAAATAGTTTCAAAACTTTCAAAAAACATAAAACAAAACTTCAAAGACCAAATTCAAGTAAACAACTTACTTGTTAATGTCATGCATGACATGCATAGCTACCTCGATTTTGCCCTTTGTGTCCAACACAATTGAGTCCACTACATAGTGCCAAGTTATGTCCTTGGAGTGCAGCCGGGAAATATGATTCATCCATGACAGCAGGCGGTGATTCCCGTCACACACAAAGAACTTCAAGTTCTTCAAGAAACTCAATTCGGGAACAGACTGGAGGTGGGCTTCAAAGATCTCATTCTTCTCTCTCCATAAAGGCCCCCATTTCTCTATCTCCTCCTCTGTGAATTTGGAGCTTTCTCCGGCTTCATTTGTGGTTGTAACGTAGAAAACTGCTGCCCCGTCGAGGTAGCCCTTTGTAAATTCGTGTTCAAGTAATTCAAGATCGCAAGACAAAGTAGGTCTTACCATGGGCATCGCTACCATCCGGCACAAGGGAATTTGAAGCCGAAACAGATGATCTGGCTTCATCCTCAAGCCTGCAATGGTATTCACAGAGTCTACCTTGTGATATTGGCGGAGGTCATCCTCCAACAGGTCCTTGTCATCTTCATCCATGAATTCCTCCACCACGTCTTCACTTGTGACTCCTCTCCTCGCTTCAACACCAATGGGGGGTTGACTTGTAACATCCATGTTTTGGGTTTCCATGATAGTTTCTTCTTGGGAAAGAACTACTGGAGACACTTCCATCTGCAATAATAAAACACCCATAAATGTATGACCACAAGCCTACCCTTATAACACAAAAATGCAAAGAAGAATTCAAGTTGAATTGAGAGATAAACTTTCAAAAGATAGAGTACATAAGTAAAACATTAATTTTGAAATATGTAAGGCTTTATAGTGACATTTGAATATAAAACTTTTTGGAAAAACAGAACCTAGTCAATCTCTACATCTTCCTTAGAATCTGAGCTGAGGTGAATGAAGACTGGAACCTGTGGACCTATAGGACCACTGCAAGCACAAGTACATGTCTCTTGCAGTGGTGGACCATCAACAGTGATGGAGACCTGCGACTCAGAGCTATACTCAGTCTCTGAGCTCTCTGAAGACAGACACCTAAATCCCTTTCTTCTAGCAATCTGAGCAAGCCTCAAGGCATGCCTTCGCCTTTCTGCATTTGGGTCACTGACACGACTAAGCACGGAGCTCTGGAAAGCATCTACCGCACGCTCAGCGGCATCCATGACATCTCCAAAACTTACCAAGTCTGGTCCCCCTGCCTCCCCCTTATCACTAGAGACTTCCTTACTTGGGCGCTTGGATGTAGGAGTCTGTGAGGGTCCTGCTTCATGAACAATAGGGCCTCTTGGGGGCTCTACTACAGGTGAAGATGAGCCTGCACCATCACCTCTCTGTTTGAAACAAAAAATACAGAACAATACCTCATATTAGCTTCCACTACCAGAAGAGAGAAGTATGCAATGAATTTTGATTGAAATTATTTTTTTTTTAAAAACAAAGGTTTTGCAATGGCAAATAATGAATTGCGAAATTGAACCCTCCTAAAATATAAACTTTGAGGTCATATCAAACAAAAAACTATAGAGGATATAAGAATTTTATAAATTTTACCAATTTTTTTATTTTCAAAGAAAATTATCTTAAAACTACCTAGAATTGTCTTTTTCTTTTACAAAATCACTCCAGGAAGACAAATTTTTTTGCTTGGTCAGCAAAGTGCGGGGGTCCGGCCATGTCACGGCTGACTAGGCTCGGATCCGAGCCTAGTCAGCCGTGACGTGGCCGGACCCCCGCACTTTGCTGACCAAGCCAAAAAAAATCCAGCTGGGCCAGAAAGTTGTGGGGTCCGGCCACGTCACGGCTGACTAGGCTCGGATCCGAGCCTAGTCAGCAGGGACGCGGCCGGACCCCACAACTTTCTGGCCCGGCTGTGAAGACGAGGACGATCCAGCTTTTATACAACTTAAAAAAAAATTTGAAACTCCGAACTACAGAATGAGAAACTCAGCAGACAGGGTCAGATTCCAACTTCACAATCTAAAGCAAACAAGTCAGGGCTACAAGATCGGAGTCTCGGCATGAAGTGTGGGGGTCCGAAAAAGTAGCCTCCGACTGTACTCGGATCCGAGGCATGTCCGGAGAGAATCAGCAGGACCTGTTCAGTTCGAGGTTCGCAGACTCTGAGGTCAACCTATTTAGAAAAACTGAATTCAAATCTTGCGCTCTTACTCAATCACACACGTCAGATTCTGTAGCTTCAGGATTCCTTGTGAAGTGTGGGGGTATGGGTGAAAATCATCCGATGTGGCTCGGATCCGAGGCACTTCGGACGACAATCCACCGTACCCTCACACTTCATGACATTCTTAAAAATTTGATCATGATGGATGAGACTCTCAACCTGCCAAGACTCTCAACCTACCGAGACTCTCGAACTGCCAAGACTCTCAACTGTCGAAACTTTAATTCAAGTTAAAAAGTCTCCTCCGAAGCTGCGAGGCTAAGATCCGATAGCGCAGGAGAAAAGAAAGATGCCCAAAGGCCTCGGATCCTGGGGGCCGCTTGAATCCAGGTTTGGCCTCAGAATGGAACCACGTCATGACATCAGGTCCATCTTGCACTAAATGTGACATACTAGAGGCTCCAGAAGTCCAGAATTCTGATCCTTACAGAACCCAGTACTTTGACACCAGAGCATGAGAGAAACAAAGACCAGAAAAGAAGAACAAATGCGAGTACCTGCTTGGTGACTTGTGTGGTCGTTCTTGCTGGTTGCGGACTCGGAGCAGCATCCCTCGCACGGCTGCGCGTGGATCGTCTCATGGCGGACTCCTGAAGCTGCAAAAGAAGAGTCAATGAGATGCTCGGACGGCACTTAGCAGACTGAGCGAGGAGCCATGGCATCTAGAAGTCAGAGGGTCGACGTGAAAAGTCAGCCGCCACAAGTTGCGGCTTTGTCCCTATTGTGCGGGTTGCCATGAAATCTAAGCCAGATAGATTCTAAAAGAATGTCCAAGTACATCAAAGCGGCGCGGGGCGATGGATCCGGGGCTAGTGCGGCGCGGAGCGATGGATCCAGGGCTGCTTGCGGCGCGGAGCGATCTGGCAGTGGCAGGTAGCGGCGCGGCGCGGAATTCAAATTTCCAGTCCTTGCATGCGATTGCTGGCGTGGCGGAGCCACGTATGAACTTGCGGCTTGGTCGGGGTGACGTGGCGGACTTGGCCACGTGTCAAATTCCAATTCAGGCAAACGGTTATTTGATGACGTGGGCAGGGGTAGGTCTGGTCTACGTGGACTGACACGTGGCGTAGGTGAAGCAAAATCTGATGTGGCCATCACAAAACTAAAATTTTTTTACTATGACATGGACTTAATTATTATAGAAATTCAGAATAATGCCTTTCAAATATAGTGCAAAATCCTTTTTAAATCTCAGTATTATGAGATAATTTTTTAAATTATCAATACAATTAAAGGAATGTCATTTGTTTTATTTTTTTAAGATTCTAAAGTAATTCTCTTTGTTAATGAATTGTATATGAGGTAGGAAGAGAGAGACAAGATCTTGGAACCTTTGAAATGATTCCAAAGGATCCCATCCATAGTTTCTTACAACTATAGGCATACATTTATTAAGTGCCTTTCGATATATTATAGTACCTACTTCTTATACGAAGAAACCAACTTTTGAATTCACGTTATATTAAATGTTCCTTATCCGTCAATGATTGTTTTCGTACTGTCATTTTAGAAAATGGAATCATTTGAAAACAGTAGGGCTACTCTTCAAAGAAAGTCCCTCTTCTATTTGGCAACCTAATTAACCAATGGCACTCAATCATAGTACTCATGTATTTTGATTTTGCCTATTCTAGTAACCCAGAGGCATCTCTCTTGTTGCGTATACAGACGTACAGGTGATGGCTATAAGCAATTGAGTATGACAGTTGTCCTTATAGTACTCTGTTACATGTACTGCAAATGAACATAGTACTCATGAAACCTCAAAATGTGAATAAATGTATTGCCCTTTCTTCAAGAATGCAAACAATGGACAAGTGACAAAAGAGGATCAATTCAAGAATCTTACATTTCCAGAGTTTGCAGCCCTTGCTTCTTGCTGTGAACTTGTGCTGTCCGCAACCGTCTCCTCCACTTCCTCAGTGCTGTCGACTGGAGCATCGTCCTCTCCAGCAGTTCTCCCCACTTCAAAACGCAAAGTTCGGCGCAGCTCTCCGCCTCTCGGTTGGGTAGTTTTCGGTGGTAACCTACTTCCTTTTGTCATTCTAGCTCTCCTTAAAGCCTTGGTAGATGAGAAATAGAGTGACCTACGGCGCTTCCGTGTTCTTCTCTGTTCCAAACTAACTGAAGAAAGTGTCCTATCGTCTACAAGCATGAAGTAAGAAGAAAAGACTTGATACCTATCAGTCTCTCACGCAAGTGGTAAACAGAAGTCGAAAAAGAACTGTGAAGAAGCTTGGTGGTGCTTCCCTCTTATGGCATAGTGGAGAGTTCTAGTGAAGACGCCATGTTAGGGTGACTTCAATGGAGGAGTGTGGGAGTACCGTGTCACATGTGTGAAGTAACTTAGCTATAGGCGCGCCGGCAAAATTCAATTGTACGATGAGGTAGTGGCCGTCTTTTCGCTGTCAGTTTCTTTAAATCACCACACCGCAACAATTTGAATGTGCTTCCTTGTCAGCTTCTAGAGGTTCTGTCCTGTCAGTTCTCCAAGTGATAATGTTGTGGGATTCCGCCGGCGCTATGCAATCTACGAAATTTGAAAAACACAAACTAATTAATCGGATTGTAGACGCCATTTTCAATGTACTTGTCTGCAATTATTCACATGTGCGTGTATTTCTTCAATGAATTTTTCATCACTTAGAAGTGCTTATGCTAATTAGGAATGTTTTTGTATTCAGCTAGTACATTTTACTAAGTATATATACTGCTTTGAGCCGTATCAAGAGGATGGCAATTATTGAAATTTTTAAAAAATTCGGCGGACATTAATATAGGAATAGTGAATACATATCAGAGAAAGAGAGAACATGGTAAAGCTCAAATGAAGTGGTAGTTGTATTCCGTCTTACCTGATTAGCTATGTAGATTTCATTGTCTTTTGTTTCTTCTTCAATCCCTTTGCAAGGTTCCACGATGGCTTCCATTCGAGTAGAGGGGTATGCGGTTCCTATTGTATTTCCGGTAGTAGATGGTAGATGTGCTAGAGTGGCGAGCCACCTTCTCCACGTTCGATTTAAGTTCTTAGAATGCTCTGTATATGTTGAGGAAGAAAAAATATCAGAATCAGGTGAAGTTTATCAGTCTGTCCCTATTGACATGTCTATAGAAGATGGAACACGTTGCTGGTACCTTCCTCCAGGAAACTATAGAGCATATGGGCTTCCATTGTCTGCAATGAGTGCATCTACTGAAATCCTCAATCGCCAATCAGACAATTCCACTGTAGATATGCCAAAACCACCACATGCCCTTGCACTTAGCCCACCTCTACATGCTCTGCCAATGAATGAGATGTGTACGGTACTTCGTAAGGTGAAAGTAGAGAGATTAGATACTATCATAGAGTTGTCTTCCGATTCCGAAGGAGAGCCTGTAGATTGCGAGTCCAAAAAGCCTCATTCTTTTGTTTCCCTCGAATCGTGCAAGATGGAAAGAGTAGAATCATTTCCCGATGCTCCATCTAGAAGTCCCTCAACTTCGTCACTTCCACTTCCTCTTGTACACCCGTATGTAGCAGGGAGAGAAAGCATTATGGAATGTTTGAAGAGACTCGCTACAATGCGCCGGTCTCGCAATGAACTGTCAACAATGAATCTGGATACTCTGAAGCACCTTCAAGTTCCATACCTTCCAGCAGTATTTGATGGAGATGTCATCTTTGAACTGCCCCCGTGTCGCTCATCTTCTTCCTCGATAGGTGCCCGAAACTTGGAGGGAATGGACAAGCGGTACGACGGACATCCGTGGTGCAAGCTCATGACCACAAACATCCACAACTCTGACAACTTAAAATTTCGTAAGTCGTATTGTGCTGGCCATCTTGTTTATGAAAATCCGAATTGTGATTATTTGAAGAGGGTTTCTAAGAAAAATGAAACAGAGTGGACTGGTTATACTGTGTTTCCTTTTAGTCCTGCAGAGTGTCCACCAGCAGACTCAACTCTAGTATGCAAAGTCTGCAAAACTTCACCTTCATGTCTTAGCGAATGCAAGGCTAGGATATACTATGTATATGCTGATAACCTAGAACTCAGTAGGGCTGCAATTCACTTTGGAAAGCACGAGCACCCTGTTGCTAAGGGGATGTATAGGGATTCCGCGGAAAAAATTTGCGGACTTATAGCAGAGCAAGTGGAAAAGACACCCATGGCCACGAACTCTGCTATTGCTCTTTCTGCTAGTAAAGAGTTCTTAACGAGCTACTTGTTCCACAATGGAGAGGGCGAGAAAAAGATGTTGAGGGAGGAAGAGATGGAGGAGGTGATGGATCGCTTTCAATACCTAAGTAGCCCAAGTATTCGCAATGTTATTTCTTCTTTCCGTTCTAACAACCGAGGAGGAGTGATCGACAACATTATGACTATGAAGAGAGAGTCCAAGTTCGAATTCATACACGACAGTGTCTTCCCTGGGCAAGGGAAGGAGAAGGTATACATCTTCAAGATGCTTACTGAAGGCCCAGGGAGTGGGGTGGACCTCGTGAAGCGCATGCAAGAAGGAGGTGATCTTCAGAATGCTTGGTTGATGTTTGACCACGTGAAGCGCGTGGAGGACTGGACCACAATGGCTTACCACGTGTATGATACTCAGTACAAAAAGGTGATGACCATTGCAATATGCGATATGCAATCCGAAGACACCGAGATTCAAGTACAGTTCTGGAGAAGCTTGAATATGGTAATACATTCACATGGGGTGACTAATCCAAACTTCAAGGGATTTATGGCGGATAGTGCCATGGCCAATTGGAATGCGGTACGCATTGTGTACGGAAGCGGTTCTGCCAATGTTGCCATGGAGAATCGAGAAAGAACATGTTTGTTGCATTGGAGTACCTCTCTCCATAAGCATACACAGAAGTACATCAAAGAAGCATTCCATCAACAACACATTTCATTGTGCAAGCAGTACAAGGACTCCAAGAATATGGACCAAGCAGAGATACGGTACCTAGCCATCCGGTCATGGTGGCTATCATCTGGAGCTGCCAATGAAGATGCACTTCATCACTTGGACCATTGGCTAGCTTTTTGGCATTTTCGTTACCGGCAATGGGGAGGCTTCATGGACATGGTATGTTTAATCAATAATTGCAATTTGTATACCAATTTGAAGTTTGAATTTACATTCTCTAATACAAAATTCACTTCAATGTGAAATCTGATTTCTGTTGAAGTGGAAGTGTAATTTTTTTTTCGATTTTTTTTTAAAATTTTTTTAAAATTTTATACTTCAAGATATGGAAAATAAGGGGGTCCGGGTAATACTCGATCTACATGCCTCGGATCCGACGGTTCTCATCCGAGTATCAGCATGACCCCCTCAATTTTATTCGTGACCTCAAAAAATGAACATCAGTAGGTATGCAATTCAAATATATTTGTCTATGTAGACTAGATTTTTTTGGGATTAGTCTGATTTTTAGTAATTCAATACGGATATATCTTTCTACAATGAGAAGTCCTTGGAAGTCGTAATTACTATTGAAATGTGTATTCAATAGTGACCCTAATATTACAATCTAGAAGTTTGTTGTCTTTGGACTATAAATTTCTAACTATTTTGGAAATTTTTGTTCATTTGTAGAAGCTGAATCTTGAAGAGATGTTGGACTTACCATCGTGCAATCTATCTGAAACGGTGCATAACAAGTGGCTACAAATGTCTGGAAAGCGAGGGAACAACTTGTTTGATGCAACATGTGATGATAGTATCCGTGCTTGGATGCAAATGACAAACTATCGTGCCTATTTGAGAGGTCATGCATCAGGATCAGGGCCGTCTAAGGGTGAGTTGAAGCTCAGAGCTGCTAGAAGGAGCGGGGATCCCAAAAAAATTGCAGATGCTTTGAATGAATTGCCTGGTTCAGAAGGTGTTGGAACTAGAGTACCGCACTTAGAGGGAGAAGAAATATTTGGGAGTATGAAGAGGAAGTTGGATGTACCCATTGGCGATGCAGGAGATTCACATAGACCGGACAAAGTGAACTTTTCTCAACCCCGTGTTCGAACAAGGTCCACAACAACTTCTTCACCTTCTTTGCAAAATAAGGGTAAAGAATTAGAAGATTCTACTGTAGGGCATGTTACGATTGCATTTGAAAGTGACTGCGACATATCAAAGTGGCATATAGCAAGGATTAGCCACAAATCCAATGCAAGATGTCAAGCTCAACAACAGAGATCCAGCATAAAGTGCACGTCAAAAATTGCAAGAGGAAAGAAGGGAACTCCAGCTCCTACCTATCGTGGATGAAAAGAGGAATATGGTAGTAAGCGAGAGGTTGTGGCAGATTTCTGGTTTTGTTGGGACGACATTGAACGATGTGTGAAAGGTACAAAGCGGAAGTGGGTAATTGATTGGCCACAAGTCCCGGAGGTATGGCCTGTTTTGAGTGGAACCAATCTCAACCGTGAAGAGACTTTGCTCTTGCAGCATGCGGGATTCCACCTCCAAGTACGTCCAACATTATCACCACGGCGATTGTTCAGCATGTCAAAGATTTTCACCACTGTTTTCTATGACGAACCTTCACCAAAGAACCCGGACACGTATCCTACAGTCAGGAACAATCGAACCATTCGAAGGATGGTAAATGCACCAACTACAGAACAACTGAATAAATGGGAAAGTGCAGGGAATGTCAGAGGACAAATTTTGGAGGTCACATTACTCCCTTTTCCTGGACTTGGTGCAATTGTGGTACTTGAGACAGGGTCAGATTCTAACAGGAATGCATATCGAGTTACACTAGGAATGTTCCCAACGTGCACATGTCCAGATTTTGTGAACATGGCTGTTTCAGCTATTGGTGGTCGTCAACAGTACGTGAATTGCAAGCACTTGTACTATTTGTATAGGTACTTTTGCAAGATGGATGTCCACAAAGACAAATTCATTCGTGCACCAAGTTATAGCTTCAATGAGTTGAAGCTACTTCTACTCCGAGCGGGAATTATTGCAATTCCAGAATAGGCATGGCTAGATATGTTTATGTACTTCAATTGCATTTATAAATATATATTATGATTGCCATTTGGAGTGAATTTTCTCGTATTACAGAAGTATTCAAAACTATTAATGCATTCACAAAGTGTCACAGAATGTTTTATCAAAAAAATTTGTTGAATTAAATTGAGATGCATGAATACAACATTTTTTCTTATAAATCCCTTGCTAGTTTTGTAGATAATGGATAAAGTACATGCTGAAAATTTTCCCCTAAACCTTGAAAGGCCTCACCCTTTAGTGAATAAAAATTCAACTCAAAAATATAACATTTCACCTAAACCACGGTTATAGGTGACACGGTCATAGGTCATATTTTCACTATTTTCCGTAAAAAAACCAACTTTTCAACCAAAAAAATGGGAAAAAAAAAAATTTCAAAAAAATTTCAATTTTTTTGGTTTCCAGGCTCACAGGCTCACAGGCTCCACGCTCGCAACTCACAGGCTCACCGCTCCAAGCTCGCACGCTAGCGTCGTTGTATATAAGACTAATGTATAGGCGTTCATCTTTGAAATTTTGTGTAAAAAGGGGAGACCTTGTCTATGGTAGGTTTGATGGTTTCCATGGTGACCAACCTAGGACTCCAAATGTAAGAGTATTGAAACATACCCTAAAAATGAAAGAGACCCTAATAAAACCTTGAGAGTGAAAATCAAAAAGTTAGGGAGATTGTTGAGTTCTGACAACTAGAAAAAAGAAAAGTGTCCCATATATATTGTACCTTGCTTTCATCATCTAAATGTCCAAGACAATATTTACGTGTCACCTAAATTTTGAAGTTAAATAAATTTTTTCCAAAGTATTATTTTTGGTAATTTCTTTTAGTGAATACATTTCAAAGCCTATTTTAAGCATCATTAAAACTTAATTTGAAGAAAAGTATTTTATGATTTTTCTAGTGAAGGTTTTGTGCAAAAAAAAGTCTATTGTAGATCTTGATTTTTTAGAGTAAGAGGCACTTGAAATTGAGCCTCAAGTAAATTGAATCTTGAAGAAAATATCACTTGACAAATTCATTTCAGAAAAAAATTGATTAGATTTTAGAAGCCAAATTGATGGATTATAACTACATGGTGAATTTTGTTAAAATGGCAGTGTTCCAAATGCCATTTTCAGACCGCGTGGTCTGAACTAGAAACGAACATCTAGGACAAGCATAGATTTTTAGAAATTTGGGACTAGTATAGATTTTCAAAATCTATGACACGTTTAGATTTTAGACCGTATAGTCTAAAACATCTTGTACATTTATAGATTTCAAACATCTATAACTTACATAGATTTCAATAATCTATGACAATTTTACATTTCAGACCACGTGGTCTGAATTGCCAAAAATGTCAAACTAATGGAATATCGTTGTTTTAACGAAATTCACCATCTACGCATATTATGTCTCACTTTGCAATTTAGAGTCTTTTAGTATTGTGGAGTATGAAATTTTCACTTTTCAAGTTTTCCTATTTAGAATTTTTTTTTATGCTTTTTCTTACGGGGGTGCCTTCTTCTTAGTGGTGTATACATTAAACCTATTTTTTACATTTTCCAAAATGATTTTTTTAATTTTAAGGTACTCCCCAAGAAAAAAGTATTGTACCAAAATGCTACAAAAACCACATTGTCTTTCTTGCAACTATCCTAAGGCAATTCACCATGGAAGATGTAAAATACCTCCCTTGGAATAAAAGGGAGACCTCCGTGGCAATGTGCCCCTCCCAAGCTGCCTTGCCTTAGCTCCATGCGCACTACTTTCTATTTTTTCCGCCCTCTCACCTCATCTTCCCGCTCTAGCTTTGTCTCCTTCTACAGTTATAGTCAAATGCAAAATAGATCAAGTACTTTAGAATCAATATAAATCCATTATTGGTCAAATTTGCCATATGAATCTTTTTGTGGGTCTTTCTCCTAGTCTAGTCTATTTCCACCATTTCTACAAATGTCAATAACCAAACATAAAAAAAGATTCCAATATTTTACATGCGATGTAGAAAGAATGCATAGTGCACTATATTACCAATTTTTTGGTCTTCAAATTCTTTTATACTTTGTAGTATTTAATACACCTCAAGATTGTGCATAAAAAAAAGATGAAAATTTTGTTTCTTAAAGTATGCTCAAGTAGCTCTTCAAGAATGTTATAACCGTTTACAACTATATTGAGAAATCATGCCTCTATGTGTCTTTTTTTGGAAGCTTTCAATACCTTAATTCAAGATTGTACACCAAAACAATATACAACTTTTGTTTTCAATAAGTCTAGGGCAATTCTTGTAGAATGTTGTGTCCTTTTTCACATATTTAGAGCAATCACACCCATAATATACTACCAAACAAAACTTGAAAACTAATTATTGTGAGCTTGTTTAAGTAGGTCTACAACCACATGGAACTCTTTCAATGCAAATATAAGAAGTACACACAAAATTTTTATATATGTTTGAATTTCTTTTTAAGCATTATTACAATATTTGTATTGATTTGTGAATGAACTCAATTGATAGTACTATCATTATACATGTTAGAATTTTGACTTGAGCATTATAATGCTCATATTCCTATCAATAGATTATGTTTTCAAACTCATGTTACTATGCTTACATATCTTGTGAATATACAAATGTATAAAAAAACTTATAGTTATATAGATCAATCAAATGTACATTAGTTTGCTATTAAGAAAGAAAATTTGAATATTGTAGGACCTTGTACAACAATTGAAGAATGTCATAATTACATGTCAAAAATAAAAAACTAGTGGGATGAGTAATTTAGACAAGAGGAACCAAATTCAAGCCAAGCGGGCAAGGTTGAACTATAAAGGAACACCAATGGCCACTATTTGAAGAATCAAGTGCAAATTTTAACACCTCAACTAATGTAAACACAATAGTAAGTACTACAAGATTCTTTGCCTTTTAAAAACCTTCGCTCAAAAATCTTGTTGCTTTTGGCTTCATTTTTGAGCCTAAACCCTAAAATTGAGATGTGGTTTCCGTTTTCTAAAATTTATGCTTTAAGAGACAAGCAACTAAAATCTATGTACAAACCCTAAAAGCCTCACAAAACTACACTAAAAAAACTACGCTTTAAAACTTAGAGTTATCATGTGGATCATGCTTCAAAATGCAATCATTTCCTTCAAATTCATAGTTGTGGGAGAAAATAGGAGCTAGAGAAGGAGGATGAGGCAAGAAGGAAGGGAAGAACTCACTAGAAGCTATGGTTTGGCAAGGTAGCCCGAGAAGAGCCCTCTGCTATGGAGGCCCGCATTTTATTCTAAAGAGGGTATTTAACATCTGGTGCTCTTTGTCCATCTAGTTCTGACCTTGCCTCCTTAAATCTAAATCTAACAATAAATTTGTAATTTGTTGCCAACATAACTACACTAGATGTGTTCACTTTTTGGATCTTAAGAATTGATTTACAACTTGAGGATGCAAGGAAATTATATGAGCATATGTGAATAAGATGTTTAAGTTTTTGTGAGAGCAATTTCCAAACTTGAAGATTCTTAATGCAACTAATTTATAATGTTCCATTTCTTTTGTTGACAATTTGAGAATTTTTTGTACCATTGCATTATTATGGCTTTAGATTTAATCTCTACTTTTCAAACTTTTATTTTTTCTTGGAGGGATCAATTTTTTTAGTGAACTTAGTTTTACTCCTAAAGGTCCAACAAGCCTACTTTGATCTTTCTGGAAAATTGAATAGACCTTGTTGACTTCATAAATTGTAATTTTTGCATGAATCTCTTAGGATGGATGCTACTTGTCAATATCTATTTGTGAAGCTTTTTCTCATGTCATTCCAATAAATATTGCAATTATTAGAAGACTTTTTTTAATTTCGATGTCAAACCAAGTAGAAAAAAGATATCTTAATAGAAGATAAATTCATTTTGAGTGATTGTATAGATTCATAGCTATTCAAAAACATTTGAACCATTCAATTCCAAATAATGATGCAAAAGTTATGAGGAGGTTTATTTTGTGAGCAATGAAAGTAGGAAAAACATATAAAGTTGTTTTTTCCTCTCAATTTTGAAAATTTCCCAAATCAAAGATTAAAGGATACTAAGTGTTTACTAGAACATTCTTACCATTGAAATTATTAATTTTCAATTCCTTGTAAAATTTATTAGTAGATTAGTTTTTTCTTCACTACAAGAAACCCCTATATTGGGTGGCAAGCCCTAATTTTTTATGACGGATTTTAGGTGATGTCAATGCTTACAACCCAAAAAATTTATGTCAACAAAAATGTCCAATGTAACATCAATGTTGATAGTCCAATGTTTTTATGTTAACATTGATGTTACATTGGACATTTTTATTGACATAAAGTTTTTGAGTTGTCAGCATTGATATCACCTAAAATCTATTATAAAAAATTAGGGCTTGTCACCAAAGACAAGGGTTTCTCATAGTGCTTTCATTCAATACCACCTTCTACTTTACAATTTTTTTAAGATGGATAGAAATTTATTTTTGGTTGTATTTTTTTCTATAGAGATTATCAATCTATTTTTCAACATATTGACTAAAATTCACAAGCTATAGGACATATTCTTTTTTTCTAAAAATGTTGAAAGACAAGCTTCACCTTTTAGAAGGACTAGAAAAGTCTACATTTTGAAATTTAGGCACATTGAATTTGCAATCAATGGGGATACTCACTCTAAAATTTTGGATCAATACACTCTGATACATTAACCAAAGGATCTTTTGGTTGTATTTGTTAAAAAATAAATATTAATGAATACATTGACCTTGTTTTAAGACGGGTATTTTGAAGTAGTTTTAGGCTTCTAAATATGAAAGAACTTTAATGGTTAAATTACCACTTCCAAGTTTTGTTGATATAATTCATATCCCATTTGCAAACTTAAAAATTCACCAAGTTTGAACATTTTATTCTTTCTATTACTAGTACAAATCCACCTTGGGATGAAATGGATTTGCATTAAATATGTATAATTGCTAACAAGTAAATTGTGTTGAAAGAAACTAAAATTCATTTCAATCTATGTTCGTTTTGTCCTAGTGAAATGTGGATTATATTAGAAGATATTTTGATATGACCAAATTGTGGCCCATTGTGTTTACAATTCCAACTAGCATATCTCTGTGTGTACGAATTTTTAACTCATTACAATATTAAGTCATTTATTAATGATGTCTTTAAACTCTTTAGACTTAAAGCACAAATCAAAGCGCAATGATTCATTTTGTAGCAGAGTCTATTATAGACTATTAAGATGCATGGATAAAGTGGTTAGCTATGAAGTGTTGATGTGTTAAGAGTCCTTGTTTAATTGATTGAGTTTTACTAGCTACATGTTGAGAACAAATCAACATATCAACCTAGTCACCAATATATTTTTTGCTATCTACAATATTTTGTGATTTATGGTTCCTTTGGTTCATAGTAGAAAATTTGGAATGAAATCAAACATTTATATATTTCAATAAAGACTATAAGTGTTTCTTTAGTTAACACTCAAAAAAGACAAACATTATGGTTTGAAATTTGTATAAAGAAAAGGAACTATAGTATGCTATATACATTAAAACAACAACATTTATAATCAATAGAAAAAGTATCTTTTCTTGTAGAAAATATTTAAAAATTGAATGAGAATTTTCTTTCCATTATTCTATTTTCTTAAAACTCTAAATGCCCAAGGCACCAAAATCTAGTGTTTGCAAAACTTTGAAGTTAAATAAACTTCATCACGTTTCTTTTTTTAATAATTTTTATTTTTAGAAAATATTTTTTGATGTCTAATTTAAGCATCCAAAAACTAGTCTTAAAAATGATTGATTATGATTTTTCTTTTCATGATTTTCTCTAGCACTAAGGTCTATTGAAAATGAGCCTCAAATGCATTAGATCTTGGAGAAGGAACCACATTAGGAATTAATTTAAAAAAAAATTTGAGTAAATTATAAGAAGCCATAAATTGATTGGAGTTATGCGTGTTCAACCTTTTAATCCCTAAATGCCCAAGGCACCAAAGTCTAGTACTTACAAAACCTGATCAAGTTGCTATTTTTAGTAGTTTGTATTTTTGGAAAGTTCTTTTTGAAGTCTACTTTTAGTGTGAAAAATTCAATCTAGAAAATGAATGATAGTGATTTTTCTATTCAAGATTTTGTACAAAGGTACCCCTTGGAATCTTGACTTTCCGTAGTATTGAGAGCTCTTGAAAATGAGCCTCAAATACACTAGATCTTGAAGGAAAAATCACATTCAAAATTCATTTACAAAAATTGTAGAGTAGACTTTGAGGAACCATAAATTGATTGGAGTTATGCATATTAGGCCCTTTCACCTCATATTTTTTGGTTGCCAACTTTATAGATTTGACTTGCAAAAAGAAGATTGAAAGACTTTAACTCACTTCTGTAGTTTTGGCACCCTCATGATCAAACATTATTATCTTTCAATTCATAAGCGATATTGTTGTGCTTTCTTTTCCTGAAGTGATCTTTAACATGTCTAGTTTGAATTTGTACAATTACATTTCAAAAAAATGATAAAGCTTATCAAAATGTTGGCTTTTTGTTCAATGTAGAGCAAATTCCTAGAAGCTCAAAAAAGGCCTTGGGCATTTAGGGGTTAAACTGTAAACTAGTTCGAATGACCTGCATTGGAGTGACAATTTCACCTTCTCAAACAACCTAAGGAGTCGAATATATGACTTAGATGTCATAAACTCCATATCCTATGTACCCTATAGCAGCCAGTTCAAGAAAACTACCGAAGTTGGAACTTTTCCTTCTCTAACACTTCCACTTTTACAGCATTCCAGGCATCACAACTCTGACAAAATGGCAGGAATGAAGTGTGAGAGCTCGGCTGTGAGAGATTGGAACCCAATCACAAGCTGCGAATGGAATTCTTGATCTTCTTCTCCTATAAGTCGCGCATGCATACGAATCGCTTTCTTGCACACAGCCATGAACTCCAGAAGTGCTGCAATAAGTTGCTGAAGTTCCTGGGAGCTCAGCCTTGTTGCAGGTTCTCCAGACAAGAAAGCAGCACACACACCAAGTACACCACTGTTAACCTGCAAGACAACAAGCGCATCATGAAAATTTATCATCACAATGAATGTTAAAGTATAATTAGTGGTTGCAAGACAGAAAATCAGGAAAAAAACAATAATTCACACAACCGTGTCCGATACAATTCAAATATGCTAATATAAGCGTCGAGGACTTCCAAGACTTACCTGCACTGCAACACTTCCTTGCAATATCCGTTGCAGACTTTGCAACCGAGGCAGGTGGTCACCTTCATTCAAACGGTGGTCATCAAGCTCCCCTGCTAAGGCAGCTGTACGGGTTTCAATCATGCCGATAGCATTCTCAATTGGCGAAAATTCCCGGGACTCTGACTTCACTACAGTTAAACGATTCACAAGCGCAGGGAAAGGACCCTCTGTCCATAACACTGTTCGCCTTTTCCATTGATCCTCTAAACCTCCTTGCGACCTACCATTCTTCGTGAAGGGGGTATCGAACAGGAACCGATTGAAAACCCGAGCACTAACTGGTGCTGTCGGTTTACAAGATTGTCTCTCTCGTCTACACTCTAAGTCTTCATCTTCCGTCACAGGTTCAACAGATGTAATTTGCATATAGCATATCTCTGGCTGAAGGTCTTCGACATTCACTTGCCGAGAATCGGGTATAATATGCAAAGACTGTTTCCCCTCCATCACTCTTGGCTCATAAATATTCCCCAAGCTTCTCATTATATCTCCTAGTCGCACGTCCCTTGCCTCTCTATAAACATATTCCTTGCAATTTAGACTGGCAAAACTTTTACCATAGAAACCCACACGGTAGTAAGTGGCATCTGAGAAAGGGATTGGACTAGACTCCTGCTCTACAATGGCTTCATAAATGCTGGTCAAATTAGTGTGGCACTTTGAGAGCTGTCCATAAGCACGTCTTGCTTTATGAACAGGAATAATAAGCTCCAAAATTCCTGAACAAGATCAGCAGCAAATAATAATATCAGTTTTCCCCCAAAATGCATCTAGAGCCAATTAACAAGGTTCAGGTTCAACATCCAATAACCAGAGAATGTGCCACTCTTACCAGCACAAAAGTGAAAAAGCTCGGCCTGAACAAAAAGTTTGTTAGCAAGCTGGAGATACTTCACAGCTGATTCCACTGTGAGCTTAGATGAACCATAGCCTTCTATTTCAGCACTTGCAGCTTCACCAAAGCTTGCACCAGTAAGCATTGGGCATATTTTTCGAAGAGCATCAACATGTTCCTTACTCCACATCAATTCTCCTTTACCTACTATGGCCTGTACAGTCAAATACAGACAATTTAATACGAACAAACTATATTGACAGAATTGCTAATGAACAAACTAAACCATGAAACCATCAAGAAAAACCGAACCTCAGGAAACCAAACTGCACCCAAATCCCTACAATGGGGACGATGTGTAATTCACAAAAAGGCAGAAAACGTAGCAGAATTCAATGACGATTCCTACCACCCTGGACAACAGCTTACAAGTACAAATACCTGCATAATGACACCCGCAACAGCAACCGCACATTGAGCAGCTTCTGCATAAGACTGATTGCCCTGATGAACTTCACAAAGGTAAAGAAGCCACATAATATGTAGATCCGGGACATTAGAGTATGCCCTGGCAAGACCATAGTATGCCTCGGCAGTGGCATACTTGTCGGTGGTCACGACTTCAGGACCCTGCACCAAACCAGAACAGAGTATGAGGCACAATTGCACCTTTCTAACTTAAGAGAGTCATAGAACCGTCCAGAGACAAACGATAGATAGGAACAATAAATAGTCAAGTATTTTGATCTTCAAGCAGGTAGTACTTCAAGGAATTGCCAGATCCACACTTGACAAAGTCCCGTAAAAAAACACAAAAAGATGAGAAACCATCACAGTGGTTAGGATTTAGGATGTAGGGTTTAGCAGCTGGAGTACCAGTAGAGCATGTCCAACAGCAGCCTCAACAGCTTTAAGCAAAGTGCTGGAAAGCTCGGTCACCACTGCCCAGCTCCAGTTCTGATCACATCCTCCTTCTGGCATCGCCGTGAGTGTATTTTCAGGAAGGCCACATTCTCGAAGAAGATCTGAACTGATGTTTTCCTGGGAAATCTGTCTCAGCGATCTGCGAAGGCGCTGAGATTCACCACTTTCTTCCAAGGATCCATCCATTCGATGCTGCGTTACTTGAACATCCGACATAAGCTCCGATAATGTGATTGTGAGCAGTACGCGCAGACGAGAGAGGCCTTGAAAAAAATGAAAAGCAGTCTGCAGAAAGTTGAAATGAGTTGGCAATAACAGAAGAAAATAGCTTCACGACAAAGGAGTCACTAAAACACTACGCTTGCAACCTATGTTAAAGATGAAATTTCAGGGGGAAAAAATACTTGCGTACTACAGCTCTTTCCAGAAGATCATTAATCGTGCATTAGAAGATGCTATGAAAGCATATAGGTATTTTAATTAACTTACTCGCACAAGGATTTGGAGACCCACAACAGCGCGTTTCCGAATAGATTCATTACGAAAAACTCCCAGCCGTAATAGATGAAACGCAACTTGCTTTAGAAACCTGTCGTTTTCACGGCTCATTAGAGTAACTCCGTGTTGACTAAACAAATTGTTAAACACAGGTAAGAAAGCCTTCCAAAAGGGTAGAGGCTGACTGCGCCCTAGAAATCCAACTATAATGCTGGTGATGCAATCAAGCCTGATGTAATCGGTAGCAACAGCTTGGCTTGATGTGGCCTCCATAAATTTCTCAACGATTTCGAGAAGTTGGAGCATAACTGAAGCACTAAGATTCTCTTCCCACAGCTCCTGAAACATAAATCGCATCAACAGAAGAATAAATGGTAGTTTGTAAAGCAAGGCCCATTTCGTACTTCAGAGGATAAGCAGCATTTATAATTCACACAAACAGAAGCGCAAGAGGATAACAAAGAGCCCTACAGACCAGTTTCTGCCGCAGCATGGGATGTAAGCTCTCTTTAAGGGGTCTGCCTCCTCTTCCAGCTGATTGAGCTTGTGCCAACGCTTCACGCAAAGAGTGCGGCTGGCTTGGGCTGCTTGAGCTGTTAGAAATTGGGCTTACCCTTTTCCAGAGTGTGCCGGTGTCTGGACTCACCTGTGGCACTATCCACTGAGCACCTGGAGAACTCTTTGTAAGCTGCAACAAATTAAGGAAACGATTTAAGATACTCTACAAACGTCGTTTTTCACTGCATGTCGACTTTGAAGTGAAATGAATTAGAGTAATCGACCAGAAGGAGATCCTAAAGCACTGAACTTCAGGGTATGAAGGGAGGACATTCCATTGCATATGCGGTGATTCTAGCATACACAAATGTAAAATTAGTGAGAACTTTGTAAGACTAAATAATGATAGAAAATATGTCAAAGTCTAGGAGACAGATTGTGAGAATTCATAAAATCATCCTGATTGATAAACGTACCCTGACATCTTGTCGGGAGGCTTCAGCCAGAAACTGATTCACGGCAGGAGAAAGCTTCTCAGAATATTGGAGGGGTCCTCCTCCTTGCTCATTTGCAGGCATTGCACCCATTAAGCCATCGGCTCCTGCTTTCTTATACTGCAAAAGTGAAAACATTGATCAACAGTCAGCAAATTCAGATTGATAAAAGAAAATTGCATATTCAGAGTCTATCATCAGTCAACTAGCTGTTCTCTGACAATGATATCCAATGAAGCATCGATAACAAAAGAACAATTAGGGGCCCCAAGTCCTTTCAGCTCTAAAACCTGCTAGCATACTACATTAATATTCAATGATATTCGTTGATGCTGATGTATTCCGCTACATATATGAACAGTAAATGTCAACATAAAAGCCCAACCTCAAAAAGCTCTTGGCACTCTTCAAGGAGTTTGAAAAACAGTCTTGTTCGAGCAACGTTTTGCTGCCAAGCCTTCACAAGAGAAGCGTCATCCAAGTAGCGCAAAATGTGGAGCACACACACCAAGGATTCACGTTTCTCCATTGAGCTTAAGCCATAAAATACCGGCATCTCGTCCAAAATCTGTCAAGGCAAGTCCAACAAAGATTCTAATATGTTGACTAGGTTGATATAAAGCAGAAAATTTATTACATCGCCTGTGTGACAAAGGATTCGGATATGCGAGACATCACTGCTAGTCATGTGGTGGAGTGAAGCACTCTAGAAAAATCGAAACCTAATTCTAACCAGATTGGTGCATATCTCAAAAGTCTCACCTGCTAGATTTTAGATTACTGAGATACTGCATGAAATAAGAGAGAACAGTGCATTTCAGCTTACCAGTCCAACCAAAGCAAAGTAACGCTGTGAAATGTACAATTTATCGTCCAGTGTTTGGTACCGTGCGTCATACTCATGCTTGCACAAGAGCTGTACAAATATCCGACATGCCTGGAAAGGAGAGAAAAAAGAAACACAAAAGGATATTAGATCCCGTAAATGCAAGCAGTCCAGGGCATTTTCTTTTGGCTTTCTAGTGCCAGATTGCAACAGAAAAAAATAATTTGGCTAAAAGAATGGCAAAAAATTGTGAGGTTTATCGCCAGGAAACTTCAAAATATAAAAAAATCTTGGATGAAATCGCCAAATTGTGGATGAAACATAATTACATACACGTGATACGTACAAATGTGATTTTCTATCCAATGTGTAGATGAATGTTGAAATTTGGAGCACTACTATAACATTTTGTATCGCCACTTTGGCACTTCGTAAAAATGATTAAAAAAAACAGCCCTGGAAAGCACGTTGACGGTTCCAGTAAAGCCTTTGTCAACTCAGCATGAGGGGCAATGCGTAAGATGTCGCACAATCCATGAGAATCTTCACACAGATATCCAGTTGATATTGACCAACATAACCAAAATAGTTCAATTTTACAGCTAATTATCAGCTTGTTGTTCACCTTAGCCTTTAAGGCTGGGTCTTCATGGTCCCAAGTGATGAATAGCTCCTGCATCAAGAGCGATGCCAAGTAATTCCTGCCATTACCACACCAGAGCACAGTGAGTCTATTAATCAAATTTGACACAGAGACTGCAACCTGCTTCAAGCCAGAACAGGAGTCTTATCATCTGGTGACACGAGCCAAATGGAACAAATTGTCAGAGGAAGTCAGTCTCCCAGTCACGCAAAATACATGTCATTGACGCATGTTCACAAGCGCGAGCGCATCCAACTTCGGGTGCAAAACAGTTGGCGAGAGAATGTGAATTACGACTACAGGGATACGCTTCAGCAGATACCAGTGTAAAGGAGAGGGTTTCAAATAACGAACCTTTCTGTAGGATCTCTGCCAGGCATTTCAACGAATAAATCGTGATCACAGATGATACGGAGAAAATTGAGTTTGTATTCATGAATTGTTGATTGACAGACTCCTGAAAATTTGTTGAAGTAGAGTGCAACCTGCACATGTACCAGAAATCAGGCTGTCAATGCGAAGGTATGATCCACACGTGTCAACGGTGGTTGAATTACAGTATATGACATGCAAACCATATGAATAAACAAAACCTGATACTTTTTTCGCCATAGATTGAATATCAAATCCTCGTACACACTTCAGCGAGCATCTTTCAAAGTCAGTCAAAAATTATATGGCTATACAAGATTGTCAAAGAATTATAAGAAATTAGCACGCCATAACAAGACACAACCTGTTCTTTCATTCTCTGCTTAGAAGACAATTGCCAATGAAAACGTCTCCAGGTGGCACTGTCAAATAGATCCAAACTCACATTATTTGTTGAATTTTAATCGTTCAGAAATAAGCAACAAAGAGTTTAATGGTTGATTGACTCACTAACTCAAAAACTTGCCGTGGTTCAATGACAGAGAGAAGATCGTAGCAGAAAAAGCCCAAACTACTATTAAGTTTCTTGGCAAGGTACAAGCCTTTCTTTCCTCGCTCCTGAACCTCCGTCAGCAAACAATCATACAGCTGCCCAATACTTTTAAAGACCTCATCATTGAGCTGCAACGGTGGCAACTCTTCACCTGAAAACAAATTATTCAGATAATCTTCAGAGGATCTTCAATTTACGAGGTATAAACCTCCGTCAAATATTAAAACAATATAGATAGCATGCCCTTGGCATATCGTAAATAGAGTTCGAAAATACCTCATTTCACAGATAATGCCAAACGATAATTCAATACGTCAAGCTTATGGTCACTATCACTAATAGCGAGGAGGTGATGAAACGGGAACAAACCTGGAGGAAGAGCCTCGCTATAAGTACGAGACTGCTCAAGTGCCATTGACTTTACGATCAACTCAAGGAAGACCCAAGCCATGGACAAGACATCGTCATAAACAGGTCCGACTCTGTAGCCTTTAGCCTGCATGACAACAACACTGTTATAATAATCACCCAGGGTCAAAGTCGTTTTACCATGCCCACAACATTCTAAGGAAAAATAAATTTCCTGGGCTTGAGATATGTACCTTGCTGCGAGCAAGACTGCGCCAAACGCTACAGAGACCAGGATACACAGGATCATGGCGCCCACCAAAATCATCGAATGCAAAATCCAAGTAATGAACAAGATAACGATTACGCTCAGCTCCATCTGATGTTTCTCCTTGAACCCTGCAAACAGATAAGCAATTCAGAGTTCAGGGCAAAAACTAAGTGCATAAACCTGAGTCAGAGCTCCATACAAATTTGTAACAGGTTTGTGGAGCGCAAGTACCTGGTGATGATGTTGACCATTGATCGGAATGCAGCAACCTAAAAAGGACATTGAAGAAGTAGAAGAAAACAAAGAAATGTTAATTGAAGATTTATTGAAGTATTTTAGTTCAATGAAATCAAAATTAAGACGTATATCAGAAACCCTCACTCGAGACTTTTCACGATTAAGATAAACTACAAGATTCAGCCTATTAGATAAAACAGCTAGACAACGCGGTATAGCTATGAAAGCCATAAGAAATATTAGACAAAAATGTTTTCTAATTTATCTGCCGAAAACACAAAATACTCTGAAAACTATGAAACACCTGTAATGTTTCACCCCCATCACCGATCATTCGAAGCAGCATGTTGAGACAGGGTTCAAGGAACTGGAGCATCGATGAAGCTTCGACATTCTTCAATGCATTAATTGCCTGCAAGTACTTTCAGTGTAAAGTCAGAATACAGCAAGACATTGGTTCGGCGCAAACCATAAAGTGACCGTGTCCTCTTAGATATCTCAAACAATCAACTATTTCAGAGATCTCCCTGCATATGTACAGAGAGACTGAACGTTTTTCAGATTCAGGTACTTCCTAGAATTCCAACAACCTCATGTAGAAAGAGGAACGTACATCATAAAATCATCAAAGTTTTATGCTACGTCAGAGAAATTTTATACTGAGGTCTTGAACAACGCACCTCCATGAGCTCATTTCCCCAAGGAGTTGTCCGCAAAACATGACGATCGTACTCCGCGAAAAAATCTCGTATCCTCTCATTGACGGGATAAAGAGAGGAGCACAAACGAGACCGTAATTTAAATACTGTTCTGCCATCATCGAGGTATTCCAACCTATCCTGCACCACACAGAAGGTCATTCGTCAATCACCACTCAAGTAGTTTAGGCGCTGTAGTGATGCGATGCATACGTGAAGAACAAGATTAGGGGATGAATAAATTACAAAGAGCCTGCTTGCACAATAAAAAACGCGACCCAACTTACCTTCACATTATCTTGCAAGTAGTTTGGATACAGCTCCTTCGCAATTGGAAGGGTACCATCCAACCGAATCACCCTGAAACACAATTCCACGCGAAAAGGTGAGCAAGCATACTAGCATTCAATAAGGAACAGTAATCCTTCAAAGGCAATGCTCAAACCCCTAGCTATAGCCAACCCATGAGATGATTCTTGAGCACTGCTCTAAGATGCATGAGAACTCCAGCCGAAATATAATGAGGAAAATCCTCACACTGCAAAAAAACTCAGTATAGAGCAGAAATGCCAGTAACTACGAATGACCAAGACAAACCTACTACTGAAGCAAACTGGAAAAAACGCGACTGAACAAGATAAATTCCTATTGATAGTATGTGAGATAGGGAATCTTACTGAGAGGCGAATAAGAGTGGAAGCACGGCGTAACCTACTACTACCTGCAATACAGCCGAACCGAAGTCAAACAAAATTCAAGTAGCACTGGCGATAAAAAAAAAAATAGTGAAATAAAGTAAATAGTAACATGGTAACATACTGGCTTTGGCGCTTCGAGTTTCATTTGAAGGTCCACATGGAAGAATGTGAAAAGCAGATGGTGTTCAGAAGCCAGACTGGCAGGAAGTTGAACTTTAAATTCATCATGGAAGTGCGCGGTCTTAGTATTAGCATCAATCTGAGAGTGTGCATATTTTTGCATTGAGCTGTCGGCGTCCCTCGGATAAAGAGCCTGTTTTGTGCAACTTGTCAAAAGCAGCTAAACCAAAACTTTCTTCAACATCAAGAAATCCTAAAACCATCACACTACGAAAATGGATTCTCCTAACTTGGATGAAAACCGTACCTCGAGGGGCGGTTTCCGAATATCGCTATCGTCCTTTCGAAGCTCTAATCGAATAAACATGTTTCGCTTTCGGTTAAGATTTACAGATTGGGGATAAACATACAGGCAGTGCAAAAGCTGGGGAAACGGTTCAGGTTTTGGACCCAGTCGAAATTCAACAGCACGAAACTGTCACATTCACATGCGAAAGATTAGATGCACATCTGACCGCTTCTATTGGACTAACTAGGATGTTAACCAAACCATGTTTCCAAAAGTGCTTCAATATCCTTAAATAACCAAAGAACACTTACAAAGAGCATAGAAGAAGCTATTGCAGTATCAAATTGAAACCACTGAATGAATCGCTCTGAGGAGATCATCATTTAATCTATATATAAACTTGAGTCTGTTAGTGAAGGAAGTCCTTCGATGTTGTAAGAAAATACCTCCGATCGTCCCAGTTCAAGACTACTTCCACTGCCTGAACGCAAATCACGATGTCCAGGGCTACTTTTTTGATGACCATTATATAGCGACTTTGTGAACTCAAGGCCTTGAGTGGAGCGCCCTGACAACGAAGCTCCTCCTAACGAACGGGAATCCGCATCGAAAGAGCCATTACTGAAACTGCCCGATTCAGAGATGCAGTCCATCTCATGATCATCATTGCACAGCCTTTCAATTTCAAGCCGCAGAGTTGCCTTCACTGGCTTGTGCACTTTGCGCTTAGGGTCCTGAAACAAAATGAAAAATCCATCAAATCACTAAACCATCTACAGATCTTAAAAGTCAGGGCTACCGAGGTATTCATGTTCAAAGGCAGTAATCAAAAACACTCTCTTTAACTATTGATGCCATTTTTCCTTCTAGACAGCAAACATGGGTCAAACTACTGCGACCTAAAACTCTCTTTTCCCGGTGCCTTATACTGGCAGTGAATATGTAAAGCATACCTGAAGCATCTCATCTGTATAATTCTCTTTTACACGATGGAGGCCTGGGACATCAACCAGAACTGGAACGGTGGCAGATTCCGTCTTTGAATCGGCAACTAGCCTACCGTCCGGATCGAGTGATGCCTCCATAAGCGCCGACCCCAAGATGCCTGGAGGCAATGGACTGCTTGTAGGAGATGACGAGAATCCACCCACGCCTCCTGTTACATTTGCATCAAACAATGCTACAGTTGCCCAGGCGAAAGGTTCACGGAATGGCATCACTCTGGCCCATACTTGGAGTTTTTGCTTCTCTCTTTCTGTCAAATGTACCTTCACATAACAAAACTGATATTAACCCCAGACCCGTGCCAAATCTGTGCATCTTGAATGCCAAACTAAAAACGAACACAAATCAAGAGGCTTATTCAGCAGCAAATTCAAGAATGACACATTGCCTTAAAAATAGCAAAGGCATAAGTACATTAAGAAAGTTCATGTCCAATGACTAGAAAGGGACAGCTTCAGCTGCCTACGTCATATATCCAGCATACAAGGCTCAGACTCATATCATGGTATTGAATAAAATTTGACAGTGAGGAGCCACCATCTGTTTCATTTGAAAATAATAATGATTGTGCACAGATAGTGGAAAGAACATTCTTCACAGTTTCCACACATTTCGGAACCAACAGAGCAAACTCACAGGTTCCTTGCGCGTGTAGACAGAAGGAGTAACACCTCCTTCTTCTGTGACGTGCTTCTCAAGTTCTACCAACAAGCAAACAGCTGGTGATGGTGCCTCGAGTGAAAAAATGGCTCTCCGTTGGTAACCACCAGCCTCCTGTGTATATAATGTGCACAGATAAGCTAATCAAAGTGATCTTGCCAGGGTGATGATGTCGCTGGTGAAGTCCCACAAATGTAAATACAACCACAAAACAAGAACTGAGAATATAGTAAAGTCTTACATCTTGAAACTCTGCAGGTAAGCACCGAAAGTGAAAATCCTCAGAGAGTTTTTCCCGCTTCTCTCGGTGATACAGACACACCGTACCATACCATGGCTCTGCATGATGCAACGTTCATATCAAGTAACAACGATAACCTTTCAAAGTTGATTGAAAGTAGCATCAGACTGAATGCGAACAACCACAAGGTCTTTGCGAAGAAAATCTCACCAACAAGACCAGCCAGAATGTTCAAAGACACGACCTTCACAGAAATCCTCATCCCGCTGCTGCGATCATCAAGTGCTCAGTTCATTTAGCGAGGTAATACATGCTCAGGAGTATCCTTTGAAAGTCTTCGCCCGAATAGCTTCCAAATTCTCAAGCGGAAATGTCACACAGCAAATACGAAACAAAACGAACCATACGTTACGTTTAAAGACTGGATCAGAGTCACATATATGTGAGCAAAATAAACATATTAAAATTTGGATCTCAAGCAAGTTCGCAATTCAGCTTAAAAGACCTCAGTGACAGTGCTGATGGAATCTCTGGTGTCCTGTGGCCAAACACAGACGCCCGCGCTACACGCCAATTGAAAACCGGCTCATAGGGAGGAAGCGAACCCCCACCATAGTGCTGCATACATCACACGGTATCTCTTCGTTCAGTGCTGCAGATAAGGAATCGAAGAGCAAGTATCACTGAATCTAACCCACCAAAAATGCCTGAAACCTTTACACAGACGAAGGCCAGAACATAAGTGACCCTCTTCAAAGATTAAATCATAACTCCAATGTTCAGTGAGAGGGTCATTGGACCTTCGGTGCTCTTGCAACGGTTGAATCTGGAAAATCACTTGCTGTTGATCTGCCAGAAAATCGCCCAGAAAATAATCCTCCCGAATATCTCCCTGAAGTTGTTGGATCTTCATCATCCGTTGCGTCCCCATGCCTTCCAAGCCTAATGTTTGACAGGCGCAGCTCTATAAAACATAAAGCATGATTATTAGCATAGTAGGCTGCACATCAAGCACATTGCAAAGCCAAAGAAAGAAAGAAGGTGCCCTCTTGAAATGAGAATCGTACATCACAATACGCTCCAATAGCCCTTACTTACATTGCCATGGAAATGGGACCGTCAATGCACAGGATACTTACCTGTCTCTACGTCTGTGTCAGGTCCTTCGAAGATCTGATTCTCAAATATGGGAGGTGGCACACTTTCATAGTGTCCATACTTAAGTTCATCCTTCACCCAATCTGCAGTGTAACTTTGAAGCAGTTCCTTCAAATGTGGCCATGGCTCCACGTTACCATTCAACTGTCAGCATTGACGTGGATTAGCACAAATGATAATTAATCATCAACAGCCCTCAGAGAATCGTTACGAGTGTGGCTTCCATCAAAGATAGCATTGAAGGTGCATAGACTTACAATAGCACCAAAGTAATAGATGCAAATATTGCTAACCGACAACCTTGCAGATAAGCCTCACGGATAGTGAATTTACAACATGAAAAGATGATACAGAGAATTCATATCCAAGCAATGAAGTGAATCTCAGTACTCACCAAGGGCTCAAGGTCTGTTGACTGCCCTGAGTAAGGATGTGGGAAACGCCTAAACCGCTGCCCACTCAAGGCAATCTCACCCATCCCCTGCTGATAGATCCAAAGAGAGCATTGGTAAGTCAGAAAATTAATGCTGCAGTAATTTCAAGCAGTAAACCGTAAAGCCCAATGCTGGATATACGAATGGCACCAGTGCAGGTCTGAAGAAATAGGTGAAGGCACCTACTTGATTGCCCTTACGTGGTTCAAAACTACTCCAGGTTTATAACCGAGCTCGCAACATTCAAGGCCTTCTCTCTTTCCACTTAGTCCCCATCACCAGATTTCGCTTGTCAGTCATATTCGTTTACCTTACATTGTCTCAAGGTATTAGACTTCTATATTGAGCCCATCAACTACTTGTGTTCACTTCACTTCTAGGCTGCTCTTCTAGAATCGTGTTCACTAAAATTTCCTTACTGTATCGTAGAAGCGATACTGAGGAACCCTGTAACATCATACAGCTAATTTGACTGGCTAGCCTTGTACCAGCAGAGGATCCTGTGAGATGGTCTTGAGAGGTCAGCTAGAGCACGTTCCTCACAACCATAATACCTCTGAGGCCCTTTCTCTGCCAGTGGATATCTGTGCGCATTTGGCTTGCTTCAATTAATTGTACGTATAGATCACTGGAACGAGTGCCGCAAGTAAGTGGACATACGAACGAGATCCATATCCTCTGTTAAAGTGCATCAACCGTTCCGCAACGGTGAAGGTTTCTTGAACTAAAGCCTCCTCAGACAATTATCCTCTGCTTGCAACTTACTGATATCAAATGCCTGCTTTGAATATGGATCCAATTGGTCGCAACGAATCACTACAACTTTGAGCGACGCAGAACAAGCCTAGCGTGCAGAAGTAACCCGCGTTTCTCTGGCAACAGTTTTTGATCCCCATGTTTGACTTCACATTTGTTGCTGTAGAGAGAACGCTGTATTCAGCGAATGGTAATCTTGTCGCACACTCGATATGATAGAATGGCCTCTGCACGCCGAAGACCTCGTGCGCAAAAAGTAACAGCACCCTGATTCAACAACAGAAAGACACATGTTCACATTCGGACAGCTGCCTCCTAATCATTGTCTACTGGATGGCATTTACAGTCTAACCTATACATGCATCACAAGCTACAGTGAAGCGATTTCCGGCGGAAGTGAAACCGTAGCCAGTCTCGGACGACCAACCAGCTCAACCATCGTAACGTGCCAACCAGTTGAGCGGAAAGCTCAAACACAGGAACCAATTTGTCATACGACAAAATATAGTGTCATTTCCCAACAAGAAGACTCTTCGTCAACCTCCCTTGAGCTCATTTAGGTCAAATTTGAGGTCTCCATTTCTTTGAAGGGGATAAAATTCAAAATTCTTTGAAGGTTACTAGCATCTCGCATACACTACAAACCTGAGGCCAAAGACGAATAACTCCAAAAGGCCAGTTGATCAAATGCAATTTCCCTTTCCCCAAGCACAAAGCACCCGCAGTCAAAACTCGCATCACCGATCAAAATTCTATAAATCGCGCTTAGAAAGAGCAATGCCAGTCCCGACCTCACCGAACCGACACCCCGATGATACTAGAGCTACTCGCACTTCAGAATTCAGTCCCTCCCAGCAGCATTGCTTTCCAAACATCATAAAAAACACCAGCTTCCCATACCGCACCAATGCAAGTGAAAACACCCCTTTTCACGCCATTAAAAGACAAGACCTAACCACGCACTCGCTACCAAAACATCAGAAACAAACCACCCTTGCCATAGAACTGCCTCTTCCTTTGGAACAAGAGCAAAAAACTCGTCACCGAAGCCTACATTACACAAAAGGCTCAACGACAGAGGTGCAAACCGTGATTCAAAATTCGCTGGCACAAGAACGCCTCTCCCGCGCGCACCTCGCCACCACTCCCATCCGCGTGAAGCGAAGAAGCCTCACAGCCGCCACAAGCTAAGGCACCGAGGCTTGGATCCGAGCTGCGGCGGCGTAGATCGATAGAGCTCGATGCAGGGAAATTCCGCCATAGCCAGCCGCACTCCGTTTTACTACTGCGAGAGAGCCTATCTCTCCCTTCTCACGCGAGCTTTCCTTTTCGGGCTTAGAGGCGCTCGGGACCTCGATTAACTGACGTGGCAGGTTTGGGGACTTGGATTACCGACTTCGGAACGGTTCACACCGGCAAGGGGTACCGACTGGGGATGCCGATTCGTGGAGGAGTTCTTGCACTTCGGTTAGTGGGATGCTTATAAGTTAGTAAGTTAGTTAGTTCCAATGAACGGGAAGCACCGGCATTTGGTTACAAGTTAGCCGGTTGAAATTTTGAATTTCCAAATAAGTTCAATTTTTTTTTTAAAACAATCATTTTAGAGGAAGTAAAGAGAATATTTTTTATTTTCTTAAGACCTAGTATAGAGTATTCTCCAGACAACTCGTTGGTCCAAGAAAATGTAGGATTTTAGCTAGTTAAGCTAAAATTTATTTCCGGACTGTTGTTAGTTTTTTATGTTACATGTAAGTTAACTCTTTTGGAAGGACAATGCCTTGGAGAGTAATGGTACACCAATTTACATGGTTGTTAATTTGAGTAGTTTATTATTTTTTTGAATAGTTTTGTTGGAACCCTTGCAATTTGCACTTCATGATACTAACAAAAAATTTGAAGAATAAGATGCAAGAATGATATTGCCATTTACAAGTGAATGCATTGTTGTATTGGAATGGTTCTATATGATTTTAGATGAATAAATGTCATTTCATATGCATTATTTATATTTCAAATGTGCATACTTCATTACTTTAACAAGGATTTGCAACCAATTGATGTCTCATACAATAGAGAAAAAAAATCATTGTATATGACTTCGACATGTGCTTCAAAGATTATAGAGGTATAATGATTAAATGAATCATAAAGTTTGATTATATCCCCATTTTAAGAATAATTCTAGATTGGTAAGAATAACAAGGAGCAAAACTAGGATAATAGTATCAAAGTTCCTAACCCATAAGGCAAAATACACATTGATACAAAAACCACAAATAACTTCTATCAATTCAAGGTGTCATGAATAAAGGAAAACCATGTAAGCTTGAATGAATTGCATCTCAACTGATTTTTGGTACAATTAGGAATCATGTATTTTTTCCCTCTTCATAATTGGTGTTCTTACGGTCTATACTATACTCTTTTGAAATGTTCACAATATGCCATGTAAAGGTTGTTCAATCAAGTTCATAATAAAAAGATTTTGAAACTCTACACAAGACACCTAAATTTAGTAGAAAACTCAATAATGAATTTTACCATGCCATTGCCATGATTTTACTTTCGTAAACATTTAGGTTCTTTGACTATGTTTACTCCAAAAACAGTCAAAAACTACCATTTCTAGTACCAATACCAAATTCTCTTAGGAAACATTTTTGAGATTTGTAACCATAGGATCTTGTAGTAAATTGGTTTGAGAGTGCTTGGAAAAAATTCAAAGTTTTTTACCATATAGATTGCAAGATATTAGCATTTGAATTGACAAAATCTTTTTTTAATCCTTGTACCACCCCAAGCATGTGCACTTGACATGATTACATTTGTATGAAAAATGTTCAAAATGGTGGTTACTTTTTTAACCCATTCTTCAATGTAAGTTGGCTACATAGTCAAAAAAATTCAAATTATTTGGGATTGTACAACATACAAGAAAAAAAATTTAATAGAAAGAAGTAGCAAATGATTTTAAATACAAAATTATTAAAAATTTCTTTAAGAAATCAATAAATGTTGATTTCAATGGTTGCAATGTTGTAATCAACAATTTACATCTTCTAATTTTATTTCTTTTTGAAAAATATTGAAAATTAAGTATAATAAAGGACTTGAAAGTCTATTTTAGAGTAGACAATCCACAACTACTCACAAACAAAAAATTTCCGTATCTTTTGTCTCATTGATCAAAATGAAATAATTCAAAGCTTTCCACACAAACATAAATGTGAAAAACCAATCTCAAATTTTTGTTTCTGAAAAATTAAAGTGATTTTTTTCAATCTGCCCAAACTACCCATTTTTTTTAAAAACAACATATTAGGCTGTAACTTTTTATTCATATTTCCAAATGTCTTGATTTTTAGTGCTCATGAAAGATATTTCTTACCCCCACATTCTATTAAAACCTAGGCCAAAAATATGCGGAAATCTCCACTTACACATATTTGCTTGAAATTCCTATATTGTCAAATTTAGCAAGCTGATCCTTTAGGAGTTAATTCTAATTCACAAGGGTCTTTAAGTTATATTTTTGTCTTTCACTTTATTTTGAAAGGATTCATTGTAGTTGTCCAATTTGAGTTTTCTAATGTCTAATCAAAGCACTTTTTGGATGTGCTTCCAATGATAATATTTTCAAATTTGAATTCTAAGCCATTCAAATTTGAAAAGTTAAAAACATACTTTGAAGCTAAGTTTGTCATTTTCATTGGAGATGCCCTACGACTTTGTTGAGTGCACCTTGTTGTCTTGCATAAGTTTGGGCAGTTAATTTGGCAAGACATCAAAGTGGTCATTTGAGGCCGGGGTGAACTGCACCCCTAGCTCAGCCGCTTGGGAAAACGCTGGAATTCTTTAATTTTTGCAAATACTTTTTTTTGCGAATTCTGAATTTATGTTTGCAATCAGAGGCCCAAATTAGCTAGAAAGAAAACATAAGGTAAATTAAATTGACACAAAATAGGGGGCCTTTTGTTTTACTTGCATCCCTGGAATTACTTGGAGTGGCCAAGCAAAGGGGCTAGTTCACCCTGACCTCATTTTTGAAGTCTTTGTCCTACATCGGTCTTCTTCCAGCCAAGGATAAATGTCAAAATTTACCTTTATTTTGTGGTTACATAGTACTCCGTATCTTGCATTCTTGACCTTGCAGTTTCCTACAAATAAGGTTGAGGCACCAAATGTTGACTACGCCCAGTAGCCAACCTACAGGGGGCCCTATTTCCAATCAAGTCCAAAACATATTTCCAAACACACCTTGAATTGCGTGTTTTGGTCCTTTTTGAGGCCAAGACCAATAAGGTAATGACACATGTCCAAATTAGTGAGCAGAAGAAGTGAACGGAAAGCAGTTAAAGCATTATCAGAATTAGGAGACTCTAGACATTGGCTATTGGTTTGGAGTACTTTTTGCTTCCCAAAATTCACTGTAAATTCAATTTTACAAATAAAATTCTGAAAATTTTTCTATTCTCATATTTCTTATCTTCCCATATGCATAACATTTGGTAGCAGCCTGTCACACTGCCTCCTAGCGGATGAAATGGTGTGGAATATTCCACACCATTCACTAACTAAAGTTGCAAACTTCAAGAAATGTCAGATGAAATTAGGTGATGGGGACTTCACAAAGGGAAAGGTAGTCCTTCTATGGGCTACTGAATGTTATGATGGGAAAAATTCCCACCACCTCATATTGTGCAAAATCTGCTCTGAAATTGCTTAAATGGTCAGCTACTGGTGCCTCAACCTTACAAACTCATAATTCAAACGACCACTTTAATGCAATGAAATTCCGCTTCATTTGTTTCAAAAAGCAAATGACCACTTTAACGTCCTGCACTGATTACATATTTTTTTAAGCAAATGAAAGACGCTGTGCTTCTCCTGGCAGGCCAAGAGAGGCCTCCCTGCGTTCTGCGCCCCATTGCTGCTTCTTTTGTCTCTCTCAGTGGCTGGGTTTGTCTGAATGGGTTGTCTGTGGTCCTTCTGTTTCCAGCAGGAAGCCAGCCTCGTCATTTACCCCTTGCAATGAAATTGCATTTAACAAATAATAATAATGAAAATTGAAAGACCTGCACTGATTTGAACTTGGCACAACGGAGATCAATTTAGGGATGAGAAAGTTTATGTGTCTCAGGGTCAAATGCAGCACCTGATTTGATTGCAATGCAGGGCCGGTTTGAATGGGATTTGTTCCTGTGAGAGAGATCTTCTCAAGTCTCAACCATGGCGTTGACCGTCTGAGAGTTGACAATTTTTACAAACAGAGTCAACAGATAACAGTCCCTGGAACCTATGGTCAAACCTGTAGGTTTCTCCATTTCATTTGTTAAATTTTTTTTTCCAAATGTATTTTTCAGAGGAATTGCTATGCCAATATCAACATTTATTCAAGTTTGTTTTTGTTTTTTGTTTTTGGGGGACACAAATGAAGCTTGTAACCAAAGGAGATGGCCGGCCACAATGCCATGAGGAACCATGACCCACAGACAGATTTATTCAAGGTCTACAGTTTACACTGAGCTTCACAGAGTCCTTGTTGGGATGCAATTCACATACATAGCTAAGCTGAGACAGAACCGCAAAGGGAGACTCTCAGAATGCTCATGTTGTGCACATCTATACAGGAATATGCATTCCAGGTAGTTTGTTTTGTTCTGTTTGTCATGTTGAGATATCTGGCCTGTACATCCTTCGGTCCTGTGCTTGGTACTATCTGAAAGCTCTTGGTGAGGAGGGGTGCACAGGCTTGGTTTTGTGGCATTCCAACTTATGGTGTGAAAGTTATGGATTTTTTAGGTATTTTTAATTTTTAATTTTTTTTAAATTACTTTTCCTTATATTTTGATTGCAATTTCGGTATTGTTGGAATGCCCTTGGCGAGCAGGGGTGCACGGCCTTGGTTTTGTGGTGTTTAGACCTATGGGGTGAGAATTATTGAATTTCAAAGTTTTTACTATGCATTCAAAAATTAGATTTGACCATGGCGACGGCACATGGCACACTAGTCAATACTAAGGTACAAGGCTTAGTAATCGCCCATCTAAGGGCTGAAACACGATTTTGCAAAGGTGAAACATCTTGAAATAATTGTCACTATATTTTCTTAGAAAGACAAATGGAATTGACATCTAACCCAACTTGTTTCATTTTTTTGGAGCTTTGTGGAATTAGTTATCAAATTTTGAAGTTGAAAGGGCATAGGGCTCTAAAATGGTGCCCTAGCTAAAATGTACATTGTTAGTACACTATTGAAGGCTATGAAAAAGCAACATGTACAAATATTGAGCATTTAAGGTAGGGCGCTATTTTGAACTCACTCCATTTAAGAGCCTTATACCTTACTAAGTTTAGTGCGCCATGTGCCATTGCCACAACCAAAACTAAACTAAAATTAATTTTTTAATTTTCAAAAATCCAAAATAACTCAAAAATCCATAACTTTTCCACTATAGGTTGGAATGCAATGAAATAAAGTCCGTACACCCGTCCTTGCCTAAAGTTTTTTGACAGTACCAAGCATGTGATGAGGAGATGCATAGGCTGATAGATCTTAGTGTAACAAACAAACAAACAACCTATCATAAGATAGTATAGACTAGTGTGCCCTATGCCGTCACCACAATCCAAATCAAAGTAAAAGTAATTTCCTAATTTTTTAATCCATTAAAACTTCAAAATTTAATAACTTTCTCACCATGAGTCCAAATGCCACTTAACCAAGTATGTGCACCCTTCTTCACTGAGGGCTTTCCAAGAGTACAAAGAATGTGATCAAGGGACACATGGTCCGAGAGATCTCAATGTGACAAACAAACAAATAAAACAAAACAAAATAGAACAAACAAATAGCTTGCTTTAAGGTATGGATACCTTGATTTTTGCAAAAATAGTTTTAGAACATTTATCAATTTATTTGTATTCTTCATAACTTTTGCATTTTGGAACTCCCCATGGAAGTGTGCAATATTTGCAATGAGGCAATTGGAAAAGTTTGCCTACATGATTACAGGGAAAAATACTTGAAAAGTGGGGAGAATAGGTTTTTGACTTCCATAAAACTAATTTTATCGTTTTAGTCTTGAACTTTTTGTTACTTTTAGCTTGATAATGAGACAAATCTATTTTTATTAGCTAATTATCTCTATTCAAATAGAAGTGTACACATATGGAATGAAGTTCATGACTTATAGTGTAATCTATGGATGAAGTTGTAGGGGTCAGAGGATTTTAAAGATAAATTGTAGTGATGAATGAATAGAAGGATGTAAAGAATCTAGCAATTAATCTTGAAAAGGTTGTAATAGGTGAATTGAGGGTTGCAAAGAATGTATAGATTATTTACCTATCTTGGTTGACTTCATGGTAACTTGGAAGAAGTAAGCGTGAACATTCCTTGTTGTCCACTTAATTTTGGGCCTTCAATATTTGTTTGAGAAGCCTTCTTAATTGATTATTTAGTAGGTGTGTGATTAGAAAATTCTTCGTAGTGTAACTTGAGGGGTACTTCATATCTATTCAAAAAATGAATGAATTGAAAAAACAATTTTATAATCTAGATGTTGCAAGAAGAACAATCAAGTTCAAGATGACAAATTCTATAGCCAAATTTTATTTGAAGTGAAATGATGGGAATATTCGTACTTTGTCTTTTTCCTTTAAAGAGTCCTCCAAAAGGTCTAATTAGCAAGGAAGAAGAAGGAATTCCTATTGCTTGCTCATCTAATGCATTGGTTAGCTAGGGGCAAGGGCTCCAAATCCTACATGCAAAGCTAATGACTACCAAACTAGCATTCAAGGTTGCCATTTGAAAGATGCCAAAGGAGATGTTCTAAGATAAATACACTTGATTTTGATCCTTTCCAAAACTACCCCCTATATATTTTTGCCTAAAATAAATGTATTCTCACTATTCATGAGTTTATAGGCAGTTTTTGAAACATCAATTTTCAATACTTTGATAATCCATGGTTCATTTATATAGTATCCAAAAAATGCATTGTAGGGTGATTTAAAGAAATGCATCTTGTTTCTAATATGAAAAAAATGTTCAATGTATATACCTTTAAGAAAAAGGTACCTTGAGAAGGAAAAACTTAGAAAAATTCTCTAACTAGGAGAACTAGAAAAGTACAAAATCTCATGAAAATCAATTTTTTTACATTTTAATTTGTAAAAAATAGGATTTTTTTTTTTCAAATTGGCAATTTGGGAAGGATTGATGGTGATGAGATTTCACCAAAAGAATGATTTTGAAACCATTTTCAATATTAAGAATTGCATGCACAAGGGGTCCTATTTGCATGAATATAGAGGATATAAAATAATTTTTTTTGTAAATCTTTTTGGTGAACACATGACTCTCTAGTATGGGAGTAGACTACATAAATTTCAAGTTTAGATGACTAATTTTGGGTACTCCAGAGTAATAAAAAAAACTAAATTCCAAAGGGTGACAAATTAGCTAAATTAAAATTTAATTAGAAAATATTTTTTTGAAATTTTTGAAAAATAAATAATCTTTTCACTATCAAGTTAGTCATATTCAATAAAATATTAAGTAAATTGACTTAATTCCCCCAAAGTTAAAACTAATAGCACAAAAGCCATTTCTGTTGTAACGCCAAAAAAGACAACCTTTTCTTGCAATCACCTTCTAAAAGTTGTATCGAGAATCTCCTTATTACAACATTGAGACCATCAAATATTATAATTGGATTGCTTATTTGGATGTATTTAGGTATCACCACTTTAAAGGCCATACATACCAACAATGAAAAACCATAAAGAGATTTAATTTATCGACTAATAGAAAACACGCATACATGAGTCAAGTGCGGGTTTCAAAGCTTGATTTATGCACACATGTTTTCTACTAGATATTCAACTTTAAAATACAACAATAAGTCATAGGGATAAATTAATCTTCTACTTTGGTATAAGTTGAGGTGTCCATATAGTGTCTTTTTAAATGTTGAACCTTTTTTTGGTGTATGTTGAATCCTTCAATTTTCTTACAATAAACTTTTCTTCAAAGAAAAAGGAGCCATATCTAACCCTAAGTTGTTTATCATTTTTTGAACCTTTGACAAATTAGTTTCAAATTTTCAAAGCCCAAATTTTATAGGCACCTATTTGTGTTATTAGAAGAAGACAAAAACCAATCACCACCTAGGGGTGAAAGAATCTTCAAAGACTCAAAAATGATACTCACAAACCTAGAAGTAAATCCATGTAGTTTTTTTTATTGTGCTTCTTTTTTCAAGATTCTATCTCATGTGCTACATTTTGGTGTCAAACACCTAAATTTTGGTTACACTACCAAATTGCTTAAGTCCAATGACATATTGATTGTACAATGTTAGGGGAAATAAATCTTATAAAACTAATATTTGAGGTGGAATTCCAAATTTGGGTTCTAATATTCGACAATTGGAAAGTTGTCTTGCAAGAATATCCTAAAATTCTAAACAAGAAGTATATCAAATGTTAATGATCTCTCCAATAATCCCTAAACAATGTTAAAGTGGTCATTCAAAGTTTGCCCTCAACGTGCCTTCTTGAAATTGAAGATAACATGTAAAATATTGCCTCTATTTTGGAGTTACCTAACGTGAGAGCACCCAAAACTATCAATATAAACAATTCAACATAGCTAGAGACATTTTTTCTAAAAATAATATTTTTGTAGTATTAGTGAGCTAGGGGAGGACACTTCCCGTTTTTTAATAACCTACGTGCGGCAGAAGATAGGGTACATTTAAATAATCTTGGGTAAAATTTATAAGAAATTTATATATAAAATAGGGGACATTAAAAAGGCAAAGTGTTTTAAAAATAAAATAGGGATGATAATATGGCTGATTTTTCCGCTTTATGGTAAAATAGGGGCTCTTTTAATGTTGCCAAGTAATGATTACAAGTAATTGATAGCCCCCCTAAAAATACCCCATCACCGCATGTGGGTCCCTCGAATACACAAGAAGTGTCCTCCCCGGGTTAGTGAGTCAAAATCATGGATATTAAAATAAATAAAAATTTGGATGTCGTGTGCATATAAGTATTGGTTACCTAAACCACTGAAACTATTACATATATGCACCTAAATTTGAACATTGCAAAAATCAATTGTTAGTGAATCACAATGTGATATGTGTCTTTCAAATGCGTCAGCAAATCAATGTTTAGCACGTGGAGAAGAAGTTCACTAAAGTCTATGACCATAATTGGGTGAGTTTAGGGACAAAGAATAGGAACAAGTGCAGAAATGGATGTTTCTACCTTATGGTGGAAACACTCAAAACCATCAGTTTAAGCAATTTAGCATAGTTGGAGGCATTTTTGTAAAAATAATATTTTTATAGTATTAGCGAGTGAAAATCATGAATATTCAAAAAAAGATCAAATTTTTTAGATGCAATATGTCATTTCTACAAATTTTCAAAGTGTTGGCTCCATGGACCATTGGAACCATCTTATAGGTGTACCTTGAACTGAACTCTGCTAAAATTAGCTGTTAGTGAATGAAAATTATACATGCGCCTTACAACTACGTCAACAAATTAAAATTAAACATTTTTAGGAAACTTTAATGAATGCTTATAGACAAATTTAGTGATACTCTAGGATTTAGGAATGGGTACAAGGATGGAATTGGGTGTTTCTACCTTAGTGTCTTATAGTCTACACGTCTCCCAACAAAAATTGGGGCCTTTGAATTTTCCAAATTTTATCATGAGTGGCAAATAAAAAATTTGAGTATTTTTCCCAAGGGATAAAAATACAGACTTTATTTTTATTTTTATTTTTTGAATCCCGGAGTTTATTCCAAGAAAACAAACTTCGTTAATTTTTTCAACACAGCCTTGGAATGACCACTTTGATGTGTGCATCCGTCGGTCCCAATGCAGCATCATCAGAAAAGTTGAACCAAACTATTTTGGTGCTATTTAGACACTGAAGACCGCATTTTGATAATATAGGTGCTATTTTCTTTATACTCATATAATATTCAATAGCAGGAGAGCAGATTGTGTCATTCTCGACAGAATGATGTAGAATATTTCACATCATTTCGTCACAATCTGTAACTACTGATTTGCATTATCATTTGTGCAGGCAGGCTCGTCAAGGTATGCAAGTTCTGAAATGCAGTTGGGCATGCCTAATTGGATGTTAATTGTCTTTAAGGCGAGTTAATTCAGTTCAGTGAATTAATATTCAGCCTGCTGTCAGGGTTCAGTGAAACTGAAATTTCAAACCAAATTTGTCAGGGATGGAATTCTTCAATTACTTTTGAGAGAGCAAAAGGTAGTCTGCTCTCCTGCTCCTGAATGTTATGCAGTTGGTATGGGAACTGGCACCAGATTTACTTATTGCATTACAATGCACCATCATGGCACCATATTCACATGCCTTGAAGTTCCTGATGATGGGCAATTGGGCACTGAAAAAAATATTTGAAAAAAATAAAAAAATATAGTGCCTCAGGTTGGATCCCTTATTTTCCCATAATTATTATTATTCGGTTTTGGGACCCAGAAGAATATTCGTCCCTTTGACGGCTTCCCCAGCTCCTTTTCCACTGACTGTGGCCGCTAAGTTATCAAGGACGAAACACCTCGAGAATGATCAGCTCCCCCGCCAGTCTGCAGGGGCACTGAGTACCGGCGTACCGGGCCCCATCACCAAGTACGTTGTCAGGAAGCACACAGAACAAGGACAGGTGAGGACTGAGGACATTCTCAATACTGTAGCCCGGTATAACTTAACTGCCCCGCCAAATATACACTTCTCCGAGGGCCGATTTACATGTAGAGGCGGGGCCAAGTCCCATCCAGGCCGATTGCACAAAATTTGAGCTCCTTCTGGGTTGAAGGTTCAGTTGGCCTCAACTAAGGTAGGTACACCCAAAAGCGCCACTTATTCATACTGAGCCTAGTTCCTGCTATTAATTAGTTCAAATTTTTATATAGTCTTGTTGGCAAGTGAAAGCATGTTCCAACGCACCAAAGAACGCAGGATTTGGATACCGTATGCAAAAGTTATTAACAGTCAAAGTCTGTTTCTGAAAGTGCCATCTACAGTCTGTGAACATGACTGATTTCGGAAATGTATGTGCACTGTAGATGGCGCTTTTAGGAACAGGGCTTTTTTTGGGTGTACCCACCTTACTCATTAGAAAAGATTATAAGGGAGGAGGCTTAGAAACCGCTCGTTTAAGGGTTGGTATGTCTTTTTCATGTATTTTCATAGATGGGAAAACTTTTAGTTCATTCTTCAGTCAAAGAGAAATAGATGAGGAATTTTACACAAGTCATTTCATAATTTTTAGAGCATTCATAAATTACTTATGAATTTTCAAATGAAATCAGGCATAGGACCCTATTTGCGATTAGTAGGCCTTGAAAACCCACACATGCTTGGTTTGGAAAAGAATATGACTTTGTTCTAAAACTAACATTGCAACATGTAAAAAATAATCAAGATAGTTTCAAAATGCAACCCTTTCTAACTTTGAAATGAATGCTTGAATCAATCATTATTTCAAATTTTTTAACATTTGTAAGAAGGTAGATGGACTACCAATTCTTATTTTGAATAAAATTAGTAAACACCTATCTTTTTAGTTAGGAATGAACCCATTTTGGATCTTAAACCATCCATTAGAGAAGTAAAAAACAACTCTTATCATGCTATGATGTAATGAAGAGTTCATTTTCCCACAATTTGGTATCCATTTCACAGCCTCTTATTGGACAATTCGAAATACTTGCACCATTTTTGAACCCTCTCTTATAATAGGGACAAATTATTTCATGTGTGAAGGCATTTAGAAGTCAAGCCAATTCAATGATGCCAAAGGAAGACAAAAGGAGGGGCTAACTTTTTGGGGTTGCTTTACAACTAGAGGTTGGGCCAATTATCTTTGAGTTTGATTATACAAAATCTAAAGGGGCTAATTTGTTGAAAGAAATAACATTTCACAAAAACAAGTTGAATAGAAATTGGATATTGGCCCCAAGGCCAAGAATTGGCATTCCATATTTAGTGCATGTAATTCAACAAATTTGAGCCATCTTAAATCATATCTTTTGTGAATAAAATATTCATCCTACCAAATTATCCTAGTGTTTATGTGTAAAGGGTTTTGAGATGATTTAATCCTTTTGTCTAATTACAAGTGAGGATTTGGGGCCTTTGACATAATGAATTGACTTGGCCTATAGGTGTAAAGGGGCTCTAACTCTTCTTTGTTTTGGAATTAAAATAAAAAATTTCAATCATTGGAAATGCATCCAAAAGTAAGGTAGAAGGGGGCAAATACCACCCATTCAAGAATTTAGTAGCTTAAGATCTCTTCTTTGCTATAAAGGTATTTCTAACAAATTTACATTATGAGATTTAATTTAATTTATAAAGATGAGAGAGACAAATCCATTACAATTCAATTTATAATGTTTAGACCTAAATTGAATTAGATGTAATTTTCAAAAGCTCACAATAGTGAGGTGTTGCCATTAAATGTCAAAAATTTGTTCATAAATGGTGCAAATGGTATCCCACAATGAAGGTGTGCAAACCATAAATTAGAACAATGAGGTGTATATTATTTCCTAGAATAGTACAAAGTGTCCCACCACTACATTCTTTTCATTGAAATTTTGTCTACTTCCAAATCAAACTAAGTCTCTAGTTGACCAATCATAAAATTGTACAACAATAATCCAAATTAGCATCAATTTATTATTGGACAATTCTTCATTCCTATAATAACAATTTATAGATTAATAGTAAGGGCCATTCTTAGAGCATTGGTAGAATATGGACAAACTTCACTACTTTGAATATACATAGAGTGACACGTTAGTAAGTAGATCCATTTTGACTGTAGGTAAATTATTAAAATTACTATGGACTATAGTAAAATGTTTACAAAATATAGAAAATTTATAGAAAGGGCAACGATATGGTATGCTTTGGGGAAAAAGGGAAATGAATGAAAATAAATGATCTTTATACAAGTGGGGTAGTAAGAAGAGACACAATTCACATGGAATATGGAAAGCAAGAATTTTGTTCAATGTAAAATATCTAAAACAACATGATCCAAATGTTGAAAACAACATTGAGATGTTCAATGGTCAAGTTGTCATATTCTAGTTATGCCATATCTTTTGTCTCACCATGGATAGGGAATGGATATAAATATGATTTCTCTACCTTTCATGTTGACTAACTTTAAATGAAGTAATTCCTTCATTTTTCCATCAAAAGTTCTCTTGATGGTAGATAGTAAATTTTCTTCAATTCTTGTTGAATTCAAAAATTTAACTTGCTCATTTCATTTAAAAAATAAATTATTTCCTATTGACTTTGTCTTATGGATATAGCGAGGGATATAGTATGTACTAATTGGTGTCTTAAAAAATGTCTAGACATCTAAATTGATGTCTAAGTTGATATTTGTAAAAACAATATAAAAGCTCTTAAATAGCATGAAAGTGTATTGACTAGATATGCCATGTCACTTTTTCTGACACCACATTAGATGCCATGTCATGGATAAGGTGGATTAAACAAATTTCCACGTGAGGTTGAGGTGACATCTATGTGGTGCACTGGTGGGAGTTTAGAAGACCATATATCTTTTGATGTTAGACTAAAACAAGTTGAAATTGGGCATGCTTTTTCAAATTTTGGGGCGTTTTTTCCTTGTCAATTGTAATAAATTTTAGGTAAAACCTACATTGACACCACTTAATATGTCAATAATAACATTTTCACATGTTACAAAAATGCCGGTTTCTTAAATTAATAGTACAAGAAAAAATCAAATGTAAACATTGGAAACAATAAATAAAGCACTTTGAAAGCTCACTAAAAGACAAAAAATTATTATCATCTTGGAAAATCATAGTTATCAATGGAAATTTTACTTCAAATTAGGTGCAAATTAGAATGAAATACGTATTGGTAACCATGATGTGTTAAGACCATCTTCTATGAAGAAAATCTCTCTTTTTGCCTTTTAAATATCTTTTTGAAGAGGTTTGTTTTGTTTGTCCAACATCTAAATTTGAGTTTTCTTCCAATTGGGTCGTTGCAAGAAACACTTACCAGTTTTGGCTCAAAATGGCTCAAAATTAGTGAGTCATGTGAATCCTATGACCCTTTGGAATAAATTTTTCTTAAATTGAAAAAAATATGGATAATTTGAAGAGCAATGAGAATATTATGTCTCTTGAAATTCAGACCTAAGAAATTTTTCTCTAAATGTTATAGACAATGTAAAATACAATGAAAATAGCTCTTTTTCACTAATTTGATAAAGATAGTAAAACAGTTCAAAAAAAATGAAAAATCTATTTTTTCTCCAAGTAAAGGTCTTTTTTTTCCAACAAATTTCATCTTTGGAATAAATTCTATTTTCTACACTTGCGCAAAGTCAGCCACTTTGACAACATGTGGAGGTTGAACAATATAGTATTTAAAAAAAATCTCTTTGTGTTCTTGTGTAACTTTAGGTGAGGTCCTTGCATGCCAATTTTCAGCTCAAAATTTGCATTTTTGGGTCAAAAATAGGACTACCCCCCCTCCCCCAAATGGCCAAAGTAGACACCCAATCGAGGGCAGCTTAAAAATAGTAAACTAATTTTGAAAAAATTGAAAAAATTATACAAAATGTAAATTTTTTGTAGGCACCTTCATTTCAAGTTTCAAGTCAAATGAACAAAAGATGCAAAATTTATGAGCAAAAAACTACCTACTAAAGGTCAAGGGGACAAAAAAAAGGACAAGTGTTTCTTGCAATCACCCAATTGCACCTATTTAATTAAAGAATTTAAATTGAATGTACATTCAGTGACAAAAATTTCAAATTCTAATTCCAAAGTAGTGAAGAATTAGAATTATATTTGGCAAGGCATATTTTTGAACCTATTGAAGATGCCATGAAGTAATTGGAGGGTTGTCCAAACTTAGATTATATAATCTTTTTCATATAGGCATTAAGTAGCTTGTTGAAATGACCTATTCAATGATAACCTTTTGCCCTTCTCGAAGCTACTATTAAATTTTTTTTTATCAAACTTTCTAATGCAAAAAATAAAAGTTCAAATTGTGATTCAAAATCATCAAGACAATGATATCAAAAAATTCACATGTAGTTCAATTTTAGAAGAATTTTCATTTAGATTCTTTGAAAACCAAGTCCCTTGCACTTTGTCTATCATTTAATGGTTAATAGGCTAGTATCCAATCCCTCTACAATTCTAGAGAAGAACAATAACTTTTCATAGAATATCACATAGGAATCAAGAAATAGATGAAGTTTGCTTTAAACTATTCTAAATTGTTTACTTGAAAACAAAGTAGTACGTTTGAATTATTATAGTGTATGAAGTGCCTTGCTAATGTCTGGAATTCAAAAAGATCCCCCAAAGGAAATTTTCACCCTAAAAAGAAAAGACCTATTATCAAGGTAGCCACTAAAAAATAATCTAATTTTTCGTCCAATAGGTGCATTCTTCATTTCTACAACAGTCTTGAAAGTGTCCATTTGCCATTTTTGACTTCAACATCCTTAGAAGTTCAAAATGTTTAGTAAAGAAAAGACATACAAATCATAAAAAACCGAAGACAAGAAAATGAGTCTCCAATGATTTACTTGCCACATTTGGTGAATTTGAATCCAAAGGTCACAAATTAATGTATAATCTTAATCCTCAAGTGATGTCCAATTTTTAGACGATGAACATTAGACAATGAACAGATTTGAAATTATTTTTCTGTCTTGTAACTGCTTGGGTGGAAGTCATCCTAATTTTTAGAAATTCTTTATGAAGTTTTTGTTTTATCCAAGGGTTGGATTTGGTATTACTAGAGTACATAATTTTTTTTAAATTACAAATGTGGAAGTATGTCAAGTGGTTGACTAGTGTTGACTGTAGTTCAAAAACCAAATTTGCAAAAATGAGGTCATAGAATTAAAGAAATTAAAAAAAAATCACCATATGGAGAGAACCTCATTTCAAATCCACTCTAGCAAGTTTTACTTGAAAAATGACAATATTTTGTTTGCAATTGGATTTTGAATGAATTTTGGAATTTTCCTTTCAAAATTTATAGAAAAATATTGGTGAAAGCAATGGGGAATCTAACCACACAAATAGAATCTAAAACTCAATATTTACAACTATTGTTTGTATTCCAATCCCAAAATATTCATCCATATAGGACTTTATAATGATTCTTCCCAAATTGACAATTCTGGACATGATTCAAGACGCTCTAGGGTTAAAGTGCTAATCATGCACATGTTGTTCACCATTCATACTTGAAACATGCGAACCTTAAAGTGTACTGATGGAGAAGTTCAAAATTTGAGACCTTTTTACATTTTAAAAGTTGGTTGAGGTGCTATTGAAGTACTAGAGGGCAACTATGGGAACCCTATTTCCATTAATTGCATCTCCTGATTCTTTCACAATTAGATTGACAGTAGCAGCCTATCACATTGCCTACTAGCAGATGAAATGGTGTGGAATATCCCACACCATTCCATCCAGCAAATGAAATGGTGTGGAAGATTCCACACCATTGAGTAACTAAAGTAGCAAACTTCAAGACATGTCAGATGAAATTAGGTGATGGGGACTTCACAAAGGGAAAGGCAGTCCAATGTTATGTCAACTAAACAGTAACAAAATTTGCAATTCGGGGTCAAGAATATATTTATTTTAAAACTATTAATAAAAGTAAGACACCCGCTTTAGTGTCTGGTTCAGCATTTCAAGCATATGAATGAAGCATCCATTTGGACTATTCTGAACAAGACCTTTTCTGTTCACCAGGATGGCGGCCAAGTGTCACAACAGATATCAACATTTCAGCTTTGAAAGTGAGTACAAACAGAAGTTTTCCCTGAACAAGTGATAAAAACACTTCCAACAAAGATTGTATTGACACACAGATAGCATTTCCTGGGAGTGAGATGTGGCAATTTCAAATTAGATTCCAGTCAATTCCAATACCATTTCTAGTAGCAATCTCGTAAGCCCAACTCAGCAATAGGCATAAATTTTGCTATCAACAACTTCTTCACAAACTCGTGAACAATTTCAAAGAGTTTTAATAAATAAATAATAATCTACAAGTTCACTACGTACCAGCTCGAGTCCATGTTATCTCCATCTCTCAAGTTCACCGCAAATTCAATTCCTCCAATTCAGTCAAATGCATGTCGTCAATGTTTGCTCATCAGAATTCGCCAATCTATCAATCTTGAACTGAATTGTAGCACTTGCTGCATTTCAAGCAAGCGCCAATAAAGAATTTATTCCTACAGTAAACCATATCTCTAAATAGTCAAAAAGCTCCGAGGGCTTCGTCTTCCGAGAAGAACTAACCGACGGCTAACTACTGTCTCAAGATCATTGGCAATTTTGAAAATGAACATTTGTCTATTGTTTGCATCTGCCTGTTTACGCCATCCCATGCTCTGAACGCCGCTTCAGACTGTGGTTCAAGAAGAAGTTGAGCCGAGAATTTGTGTACTCCTATTTGGGGAGAGCTGACCTTCCCAAGACACGGTTCCAACTAAACTCATTAGAGTTGAGATACTGAAGGAGAGAAACTCGAACAAACACCACCAAAGTAGGGGTGTGAGCTCTCCTTGGCTGGGGCCACATCCCAATGTAGAACTTGAACTCGTTTACAAATCTTCAAGCTCCATAAAATCGTGGACCAATTCCGAAGAGCCCTCGAGGTTCCTTGTACTCTGCAAGGATCTATAACATCCCTAGCAAAACTATATAATTACAAAACTTGCGTGAGACTTCAGGAATGTATACACTATTTAGTATCAACAAAACCGGAGACAAGAGAATTGTCGTGCCTGATTTGCAAGTGATTTTTCTGCCCGCACTAGCTCAAGTAATCAGGCATTCACAGCTGAGCACTCCTCAATGTGGAAGTAAGGGCAGCCCAAAATCGTCAGGCATCCGACCGATCCACTTGGTCAGATGTCCGCTTTCGCACCTATTGCCAAAGAAGCCAGAGCTTTCAGAACAAATCCCAACAAAACTCATAACTTTTTACATATGGTATCCAAATAATGAGTTCTTTACTCCGTTGGAATCCTCCGTCATGCACCCAAAAACGAACAAATGTAGCGATTGAATTTAAGAGTGCTCACCTCAGAGGTTGTTACTGGTTCAAGATCAGGCCCAAACGCCATTGATGAGGAACCCGGCATGGCCGAGTCCTGGGGACCAATTGTGGCAACGAAGTGAGATGGAGATCCAATGTCGTTCAACAGGCGACTATCGTCAGTGATTGAATCATCACGCTTTGTGACGTGTTGAGAAGCAGACGACATGGCATCGACATCTTGAGATGATGCTTTTGTACAGTCCATGGTTTCGTTTCTTTCGTCCGAGTCATCTTCGCCATTGTCCTTATCTTCCTCCTGCTCGAGAGCATCCACTTCCTCCTGCTCGGGAGCATCTTCTTCCACCTGCTCGGGAGCATCTTCTTCCTCCTGCTCGGGAGCATCTACTTCCACCTGCTCGGGAGCATCCACTTCCTCCTGCTCGGGAGCATCCAATTCCTCTTGCTCGGATGCATCCACTTCCACCTGCTCTTCCACCTGCTCGGGAGCATCCAATTCCCTCTGACGATGCTCCTGCAAGCCAAGGTAATTGTCTCCGGAGAATTCCTCCCAATCGTTAGACAACTCCACAAATGGTGCATACCTTGGCTGCAGATATTCAGATATTCAAAAAGGAAATAGAATGATTGATTAGAAATGCTGGATCTGTTGTCAGTGAATTGATGGCCACTGTCTATGGCTTGGCACAAGTACCAAATTTCTGTACACATGCCTAATTTACCTCAATTTCATCAAATTGGACATAAAAGAAAATCCAAGCATAACTTCGGACAAATGCGATTTTTTTTCGACGAAATATCACTCTGTTTATCATCCCGAATATGGATTCGGAGCACCTACAGGCTAATCCTACCCTCCTCTCACATCACATCCCTTTTTCTCCATCACTACAAAGTTCAAAATTCACTCTGTTCTAATTAAGTTGGCACCAACTTGCATACAATGCGGCAATGAAACGTAGGAACACCTAGGTAGGAAACACATGAATCAAAAGTGAAGGAAATAAACCTGGGTTCTGTAGAACCGGCTGAATGACTGGTTCTGCGAGCAGACCAAGCCTCCCGAGATGCACTAAACGTCCGTCCTGTGGAAAAACAATTTCCTCCTCGTCCTCGCCGATAGCCGGGAAGAGGATTAGATCCTGTGGAATCGCAGCTAACGGAGCACCCAAAAAGCCCTCCATCACGATATGTACGCAACCTCTCCCAACCTGTCATTCCAAGCGCCTTACACATTCAAAAACTTCTCTACAAGACTCAAATACTTCCAAAACCTCTCGTTGGTGATGGAAGAATCTCTTCCGTGACCAGAAACAACAGAGACACATTCCAAACTCAGTTCCTTCCGAGGAGTAATTCAAGGTTCCTACAATTCAATGAAACTACACCGAGCCGTCGTGCAATAATCCTTGTAAACCCAGTAAACCCCCAAACTCTGTTTCAAAAGAGGGTGACGAGTCAAACACATACAACACCAAATAGGAGGTTTCAAACCTTGCCACTCCAATATAAACAAGTGGTCAAAGCCTATTGCACCAGAGTATTAAACAGCTGAGGGATAGATGTAAAATCGAAAACCTCCGCTCAAAGTTGCGTCCATTAAAAACATCTTGAACCGGAGACATACAGCGGGGCCTGAGTATCCTGCAGGTGGTTGGGGATCGCATTCTTCATTCTAACCAACAATTGTGCCAACCGCGTAAAGACCTCTGGACAACAAACCGAAACGAATTGTGATCCTATAGAACCACTAAAAACAGCAGAGATTCCTCAAGTGGCAGAACAACGGTGGATCCCCACCAGCCACGCACACGCACACGCACTCACTTGGAAGTACGACAATTGTTACCTGTAGATGGCGTCGAAGAAAGGATCTCAGTCAAGTACAAAGCTTGCCAAGCAGAGAAGAAGTAAGCCGGTGAGGGGCTATGGCGGGGGTTATCTCACGATCGCCATTACTGAACTTACGGTGATGTATCTCGCAAGTCGTGTGAGAAAATGGGAAGCAAAACAAATTCTAGCACTTCAACTTGCAGAAACCGAGAGGCAAAGATCGAAAGCGAACCGCATCCGCACGCGAGGCTCCCGAGCTAAGCATGCACAGCTGAGGAGCAGAGCAGAATGCAACAGTGACGCTTCGGGCGGCGGCCAGGCGTTCTGCGTTAGCCCAGCGTGAAATTTTTGGAGCCCTGCCCGCCCCAAGTCTCCCGCCCACCTCAAGTCTTGCGATCCCTGGCTCAGCTGGATTTCACTTGGCTCTTGCTCTCTTCTCCTTTGTTGCTCTTTCATCTCAAGAAGTTATTTTATATATCTCAAATGGCCCTTCAATACTGATGTCTATATCCATAAAATAGGATGCTTGTTTTATTTTATAAGTTGAGTTGTAACCAACCATGAGGTGTCTAGTAGCATTCTTGGTACCACTCAAAAGCACTTGACAAGGAGGGGTGCATAATTTGTTTCATGGCATTTGGACCTTTGGTATGAAAGTTGTTGAATTTCAAAGTTTTTTATGAATTGGAAATAAGAATCAAATTACCTTTCATTTTGGAATTTTTAAGAAAATTCAATAACTTTTGCATCACGTGCCCAAACACCATGAAACAAAGTCCTTGCACTTCTCAATACATAGAATTTACTATTTCCATCAAGAATGTAACCTTTCTCACTACAACAAAGCCCTTGCTCTCCTTTGTGCAAACTATAGATATTGAATTTTTATTTTTTATAAATTAGAGGATGAAAAAAATGAAAAAATGATTTTTATTTTTATTTTGGTTGTAGCAACAACAAAGAACACAATGGTTTAGAATAGAAAAAAATTAGGACAAGTATAATTATAAATGCACATAAGAAACTTGTAGCCCCAAAATAGGGGGAAATAAAAAAATAGTTCATTATTAATTCCTAAACGTATTTAACCATGTTTTTTTTTAAATGCTCCAAAGTTGCCATTTCTAGAACAAGATTCAAATTCTTAATTCAAAAATTTGGACACATTGGATCTTTTAGTATGTTGGTTTGAAAAGATATGAAAAAAAATCACAAATTTCCACCACATATATTGCAAGATATTAGTGTTTGAATTGTCAAAAATATTTTTTTTAGTCCCTAAAAAATCTAGGCAACTTCACTTCACAAGGTCACATTGGTATGAAAAAGTACCCAAAATGGTGGTTACTCTTTAGATTAATTTTGCAAGGCAAGTTGATAGAATGATTCTACCTATACATCTATTAGTCATTTCTTTTGTGGTCAAGAATTTGGAGCACATGATTTCTACATCTATGATTATTTTGATATCTTTCACAGAACAAACTAAGATATAGGCTATGGTTGAAGACTTGAAGCCTCTAGTATATCAATTTTTTTATTCCAAAGGAAGTTGAGTAACTTTTATATTTCATCAAACTTAATGGTATGTCTTTTCCTAATTGTTTATTTTATGTGCATACTTTTAGATGTATTTGTTTCCTTACAATTGACTATGTATGTTTTTAGTTTTTATTAAAGATGCATTGAAACTAGGGCAAGTGCAAGGAAGACTTGTACTATTTTGCATCACATTGAGTGATGGAGTCGTCATGTCGTATAACTTTTGAAGCATTAAATCTTTGAACTTAAAATTCTTATTGGAGATGGCTAATGAGAACCTTTATTTTTCAAAAAATTCAAAAATCATTTTATATTTAAATTTAAATTTAGCTAATTTGTCACACTTTGCAATTTGGGGGGTTCTAGTATTGGAGAGTACTTGAAATTAATGATCTAGATTTGACATTTCTAAGATCTATTTCTGCACTAGGAAGGCATGGACCTACCAGAAATAATTTTAAAAAACATTGTTTTATGTCTTCTTTGTTTATGCAAATAGAGCTTCCTTGCACACGCAATTTTAAACATTGAAAATGATTTCAAGATCATTCTTTTGGTGAAATCTCTTCACCATAAAGTCTTCTCAAATGTACAATTTATAGTTTTTAAAAAACTTTTTTTCTATTTTTTACAAATTACAAATTGAAATTATAGTGAAAGTTATAATTTTCATGAAATTCTATTCTTTTCTAGTTCTCCTACTTAAAGAATTTTTTATGCTTTTTCTTCCTTGGGTACTTTCTTCTTAAAGATATATCCATCAAACATTTTTTTTTTTCCTTTTTTCCTTTAAAAAAATTGATTTATTAATTATACAATATTTCTAAAGAACTAAAAATGAATATAGTACAAAACACTACACTTTTTGATAGGTCTCTCTTGCAATGACCCCCTAGATAATTGGGATGCTGCCAATGTCAAAGTTTTGAGGCATTGAAAACAAGGGAAGGTAATTTTCTACCAAGAATATTGACCAACATATGAAAATCCAATGCAAAGACCATTTGTTGTGGTAGGTGATTTAAAGAGGTTCTCAAAAAGAGCAAATGATAAACTTTGTCAACATTGTCTAACAAGTGGTGCAAAACTATTTTAGAAGCATGAAAGTCATCTACCAAGTGTATTTCAAGTATTCAATGCAAAATAAAAGATACTTTGTATTTCAAGTGAGACTTCTTTGCATAGTTACATATATCCTTAAGTACTCGTTTTTGTTACTTCTTTTTTCCCATATTGACTTGTAAATACATACTTGTAGTGTGCATAGTTGATAGTGAAAAAACATTACTTGTCTTTCAATGATGAAGAAGCCTCATCTTCAAGTACATGAATAGGACATCTAATTCTTCCTATATTTGAAGAAGTCAACAATGAAGACTTTGTGAATGATAGTTCATTACATAATGGCAAAGAAAAAGAGTTCTTACAAGTTATATGTGAAATGGAGAATATAAAAACGATGAAATGAAGTACAAAATTGATATCATGAAGAAATGCGTGAATTCAATCACAAAGCCTTTTTGTTTGCAAGATCTTTTCCTATCAATTGCACTTCCATCAAAAAGGATATATATTATTTATTCATGAGAATGGGAAATGGTAGGACTTCAAAGAAGAAGGCTACAATAGAAAAAGACATGACTCCACTTGAAGGCAAGACTAAACTTTATTGACACCTCCACATCACAAATTGATGTCTTCTTCAAAATAAAAAATGACTTTTTTTTGAAGAATTTCAAAAGTATTTTGGAATACATGATTCACAAAAATTATGATAGAAAAAAGTGACACAATAGAATCTTGTTGTGAATGTGATAAACAATTGAAGCAAGGTGATGAAGTAGGTAAAAGACAATTTACACCATGTTTTGGTATTGAAATATAAGTTGTCAAATATATTGAGTAAGCAATTAAGTTGTAGCATAAAAATTATAAATTTATACTACTTAGTACTTTAGACAACTATAGAAATTCAACGGAATACATTTATAAGTGACCCAACTACTTAGAAGAGAAGAAACAAATTCTAGATATTGAGAGTAGAAATATAAAGCATCAAATCATAAAAATACTAATACAAACATATTATTATTAATGTTAACTTTCTACTTTTGGCCCTCTGCCTTTGCTTTAGGATATGAACTTTGGCTTTCGCTTCAAATTTGTCTTTCCAATGCCTTTAGATGTAGATGAACTTAGACTTCTCTCTTTCAATGTTGTAGTTCCTTTTATTTCAATAATTATGCTATTTAAGGTTATTTTTTGAAGTTGATCTTAGACTGTGCTGGTTCTCAGTAGATGTAGAAGTTTCCACCTCTCATTTGTGTAGCCTTCCAACCTTCTTTCCTTAGGCTCTCATTTTCTCACAATAGGTTGTTATAGAAGTCATGAGCTTAAAGTACATTTATAAGATCAAATGCCCTTGTGTACATACTTATAGTTCTTTCGATTCTCATTTACAGAAATCTATGTTGAGAAAAAATGAAGAATTGGGAGTCTTGTGTATATGAAACACATTTAAAGTATGTCAAAAAGAAGAAATGAAACTCAAAGAATTGGTCTGAAGAACCAAATACATTGCCTTAGAAAAATTCAAATACATAATGGATTAGAGAATAAAAACACAAGGAAATTTTCAATTTTATCTCACAAAAAAATCTTCAATTTTGATGACTTACATAAAATATAGGATAATTTTTTTTTCACATTTAAAAAATAAATAGCCACAAAACACAAATATACAAAGTGAACATGTTTTTAATGCATTTATCATTGACAATGTATGCCTAAATGTCATAGATTATCAATTTTTTCATATTTGTATTTGTATTCTAAGTATATAATCTAAAACAAGAAATACATATTTGTATATTCACAAAGAAAGTATATATCTTGATGAACCTACCATTGATTTAACCTCTAAATTTTTTTACTATATTTTCACCAAAACCTCTCCAAAATTGCCATTTTCTAATAGGGTCATTGCAAGAAACACCTATCCTAATTGTTGCGTTTTGCAACAGTACTCATAATTTTTTCAGTAGTACTATAAAATTAGAAAAATAATTTTAAAAAAATTTAAAAAATAAGAATAATGTATATGCCTCTAAAATTAAGGTTTTCACTGAAGGAAATTGATAGAAAAATTCTCTAAATAGGAGAACTTGAAAAGTGCCAAATCTCAAGAAAATAGGTATTTTGATTCAAAAATTAGGGAAAAATAATAAAAATAAGTATTTTCAAAAAATAAAAAGTGAACATTTGCAACAACTTTATGGAGATGGTCATTCACAAAAAAACCCACCAAAATAATATTTTATATGTTTCAAAATACAAGCAGAAGGGAGTTCACTTTATAGACCTCCACACCTCACAAAATTAACTTTAAAAAAAAATCCTTCTCTGGAGAGCTAGAAATCTACTAGAAGACCATCTCATCCAAATTTCATCTCAAAATCATTAAAAAAAGGTATAGCTCAGGTACTAAAAACCCCTAAACTGCCAAGTGTGACATCCAATTGGGGTCTATTTTTGGATAGTAAAATATTTTTGAAAATTATGAAAAAATCAAGGAAGGTGTATAATAGTTATGAGTACCTTCCCTAGAAATCTTGAGTCATTTGGAGCTAAAAAACAAAAGTTATGGCCAAAAAACTGATCAGCATGCAATGTGTGACAAAATAGTACATGTGTTTCTTGCAATGACCCAATACATGTACCAAAACTTAGGAAAAAAAACATTTTTTGACATACAAAATTGTAGGATCTTGTAGTACATTTGTTTGAAATATGAAAAAAAATTGCAGAATTTTTCACCATATAGATTGCAAGATGATAGCGTTTGAATTGACAAAATAAATTGTTTTGACCCTACAAAAAATCAGATAGCTACACTTCACAAGGTCACATTTGAATGAATTTTTTTTTCAAATTGGTGGTTACTCTTTTGATTCATTCTTAAAGGCAAATTGGCTACATGTATAAAAAAATTTCAAATCATTTGGAATTGTACAACATATAGGGAAAAAAAAGTGAGTAGAAAAAAGTAGAAAATGAGGCAAAATACTATAGAGGAAATTGTAAACAATTTATATAGGGAATTGAAAAATACCAATCCCAATAGTTAAAATGTTGTAATAAACAGTCTACACCAAAAAAAAAAAAAATTTCAAAAATATTAAAAATTGAATTAAATAAAGGATTTCAAACTTTTTGTAGTGCAGAGATTCTATAACTAGCCATAAACTACCCCAAACTAAAACTCCTCATAACTTTTGACTCATTGATAAAAATGGAATAATTCAAAGCTTTCCATTTAGATAAAAATCTAATGAACTAATTTCAAATTTTTATTTCTTCAAAATATAATTTGTAAAGAGGTTTTTTTTGTTGCCCAGACTACTTAGTGAAGAGTGAAAAGTACATATCTTACAATAACTTTTGAACTATGTAGTCAAAAGCTATGAAAATTGTTGGGCCTTGAAGCTTTTCCTTCCCTACATGTTGTGTAGAAATTTCAATGAAAAAAAAATCTCTATTTGTAGTGAATTGCCTACCTGACTGCCCAAAATTGTTATATTGCCATAAAATGCAATTTGGGTGTTTAGGGGTTAAACCATTATTCAACAATGAAACTTTAAGAGAAAAACTATGAAAAATCTTCAGAAAACCAATTAACCCTTACATGCCCAAATTGTGTTTTTTGATAGCATAGAAATTTTGGACAATCCAATTCTAAGTGTAGATTGTTTATTACAACATTACAACCATTGGGATTGGGATTTTTCAATTTAGTATGTAAATTAACAAAAATTTAGCATTTTGATATCATTTTCTACTTCTTTCTATTTATCATTTTCCCCCTATATATGTACTTCTCAAATTGATTAGAAATTTTTTATGCATGTAGCAAACTTGCCTTGAAGAATGAATCCAAAGGATAACCACCATTTTGGATACCATTTTATACCAATGTGACCTTGTGAAGTGTAGCTTCCCATTTTTTGTTGGGCCAAAAAAAGATTTTTTTGACTATTCAAACACTAATATCTTCTAATCTATAGGGTAGAAATTGCTTGAAATTTTTTCCACATCCTCTCAAACCACCATACTAGACAATCCTACAATTACATGTGTACCAATTTTTTTTTTTTGAGAATTTGTGTCATGTACTAGAAATAGTAGTTCTAGAATGTTTTGAATGAAAACATGATCAAACACATAATGAACTATTTAATTATTTTTCCACTATTTTTTAGCTACAAATTTCTTATATACATTTCTTTGATCATATTTACTCTAATTTTTTTGCAGTATTGAAGGGCCATTTAAAGTTTTAAAACTCCTCATAATTTTGTGATGAAAGAGTAACAAAGCAAGAGGCGCACTTCATAAAAGGTCGGGCGAACCCCAGTTGGCGGGTTGTCCCAAGACTTTCTGGACGGGGACTTGGTGCGGGGGACTTGGTGTGGGGGACTTGGGGCGGGCGGGGCTCCAAAAATTTCACACCCCTTCCAGGCGGACCCAACTGCCAGACACTCAGCTGGCCCCTGTTTTTCCGTCCGATTCTAAGGTAGTCCACATCTGCCCTTTTAAAGGAGGGGCACCCAATGACGTCCCTGTAGTCCTGTACCCAATGCCGTCCGTTTCTATAGCACACAATCATTTCAGGCTATAAATGTAGGTAGGCAGTATATGACTTATTTCTTTTGACCTAAAACAATAAGCAGTCTCCAGTCCCTCTACATTTTTGTTCTAGAATGAATAACTGACTTAAAAATGAACGGCATTGGGGACATGGACGCCATTGGGTGCCTCTCCCTTAGATTTATCAAGCGAGAGAAATGGTTCCAGTAGAAAGGGCCAATTCTGCCCTGCAAGCGGATGTAGGGTGAGCGGGATCGGTTGTTCATTTTCAATCATAACCTTTCATTTTCATGATCCAAGGATGTAGGAAGCAAGTTGAAAGGAAAGAAGGTTATGAGTCATAACTTGTGATGGTGATGGTGATGGGTAGCCCACAATGTAGAGCCATGTTAGCATTGAAAAGTCAACAACCGGTTATGTAGTACTAAGTTTAACCCCTAAAGCCATGAGGTGCGTTTTTTGGCATTATAAATTTTTGGGGCAGCTCACTACAAATGGAGTTTTTATTTTTTTTCGCTGAAATTTTTACACAAGATGTGCCCAAGGAGTAGCTTTAAGGCCCAACAATTTTCGTAACTTTTGACTTTGTGGTTAAAAAGTTATGGCATGATATGTCGTTTTCTTTACTCAAAGGGCAGCCCGGGCAGCTGAAAAAACTTCTTTAAAAAAACTTTTTTTTTCAAAAATGAAATTTCAAATTTATTCTTTAGGTTTTTACAGACATGGGAAGCTTTGTTTCATCCCATTTAGATTAAGGAGTCAAAAGTTATGAGCAATTTTAGTTTGTGGGTAGGTGTGGTTTTCAAAAATTCCATACCTACCTGCAAACTAAAATTGCTCATAACTTTTGACTCCTTAATCCAAATGGGATGAAACAAAGCTTCCCATGTCTGTAAAAATCTAAAGAATAAATTTGAAATTTCACTTTCAAAAAAAAAGTTTTTTTAAAGAAGTTTTTCAGCTGCCCGAGCTGCCCTCCAAGTAAAGAATACGACATATCATGCCATAACTTTTTAACCACAAAGTCAAAAGTTACAAAAATTGTTGGGCCTTAAGGCTACTCCTTGGGCACATCTTGTGTAAAAATTTCAGCAAAAAAAAATAAAAACTCTGTTTATAGTGAGTTGCCCAAAAAATTTATAATGCCAAAAAACGCACCTAAGGGCTTTAGGGGTTAAATATGTATCCTACAAATGTGTTTGAGGATCAAAGTTAAACATTTGAAGGACACATTAACAAATATCTAATAACACATTTACTAGTAGTCTATAATACAAGAATGGGAATATGGATGCTTTTTTATTATATTACCTAAAATAGCTTCAATTATAGGATATGCATAAATGGAAAATAGTGAAAATATTTGTTGGTCAAGTGACTTGACTTACTTGTCAACATGAGCAAATGCCCTAGCACTAAGCCATCATAACACTCAACAATATGTACTAAATCACTACCTTCATTCTACAATTGATGATATAGAATATACTACATGCAACAACATTAGTTAAGTGGAAAGGTAAAGGTTCAATATAATGAATAGGGTTCATGAAGGAAAGTTAATGGCTTTGAAGGCTACCATAAATTATAATCTTCTCATTTTGAGACTCACAATTTCTACCTAAACTTCCAATAAGGAATGTCCCATTCAAAAGTTGGATAGTTTATTTCTTCGAATTTTTCTTTAGCAAAATCTTGGCACCTAGAATTGTACAAGTTGAAAGTTTTAAAAAATAGACCATCCACCATTTATTCATAAATGAATGTTTTTGTCGGACGATCCCTTCACCATTGAGAATTGTAGAAAGAAAAAAAAAACTTTCCTTGTCAAGCTTTGTCCAACTCAACGACCTTTTTTTTTTTCAAAATTTCCTCCACCTCCATGGTTGGCGACTATACAATTCCTCCATCATTGCCTCTATTCAATACCTCCATGGACGTGGTTGGCGACTGTACAATTCCTCCATCGTTGCCCTCTATTCAATACCTCCATGGCTCCATGGACGTGGTTGGCGATGTCGAACTTTCGGTAGAAATGCGCTTCCGGCTGAGCGGAATTAACGGAGAGTACGAGATAAGATTCCGCTTGCCAGTTTCTTCAGTTAAGTGGCCCCACGTCTCCAACTGCCAAGTGGCGGAATATGGGGCTCTCCTGATAAACAGGAGCCAATGAAATTCCAGGCGTGCTTGAAACGTGGCTCTCCCACTTGCCTTGGAATATCGGAACTTAATTCTAACGTAGATTTTCTCCGACAGCCAGGGGGTCAAACCGCCAACTAGACCGCCCAAGGTCCAACTAGACCACCCAAGGTCCAACTAGACCGCCCAAGGTCCAACCAGGCTTAAAAACTGCTTGCCTTTGCAAGTCTGAAGAGTCAAAATTAGAGTAAGTTATGAAGATCTTAACCGTACAATATTATAGCGTGCATGTTGTAGATGGTGTGGAATAAATTTGGGGTCGTTTGACCGTATAGATTGAAAGATTATAATGTTTTAGTGTTAAGAAAAGGTGCTGAAATTTTCTTAAAAACACATTTGGAGGTGAAATTTGATTTCTAAATCTACTCAAATGACAAAACTTTAAGCTACAAAGTGATTCAAAACTAAAAGATAAAAAATTTGGTGAGAAAAAACATCACACAAATGAATCACTGTGTCTGCAAAATGGAATTGAAATGTTAAAAAACAGTGAAAAAAGTAGCAAAAAATCACATCTATGACTAAAACTCCTTCTACTAAAATGCTTCTCAGTCACTCAAAACCTCTTTGATTGACATGAAATTTTGATCACAAGAACTAGACAAGTATGTGCAACTTCTCCAACAAGAATGTTTGAAAAAGAATCATGTATGGAGAAGTTATGAGTCGCCAAAGTTCACTGAATTGCAAAAATGTCTGGATTTTAAACTTTGAATTGCTCCCAAGCATTCAAAACAACTTGGATTGCCATGAAAATATTACCACAATAACTAAACCTTAAGGGGAACAAAACCCCAACAAATTTTACTAAAAACGAACATTTTATGAAAAAGATACAAGCCCTCAAAGTTGCAGTCATTACAGCGTAGTGTGATGAACCCAAATTGAACCTGTGAACTTTGAATGACTCTCACAAACTCAATACGTCTTGGATTGATCTGAAATTCTTACCATAATAACTAGACTAGCATGCACAACTTTCCCAACAATTTTTATTGAATTCAAACATTGGATGCAAATGTTATAGCGCTTCAAAGTTGATTGCCAGTATGTGTGAGGACACATTTCGTCCACTTGGGCGGTCTAGGGTTAACTGGCTAAAATGCTACATTTTCTTGCACCAACCGGTTGCTTGGAGAATACTCTCCGCTAGGCCTTAAGAAAATAAAGAATATTATTTTTTTTCCCTCAAAAATGATCAGGTTTTTCCATGAAATTTTGAACTTCATTCGGAAATTCTGAATTCCAACTAGCTAACTTGTAACTAAATGTCGGTACTCCCTGTTCATTGGTTCACATGTAGAAACTGGGAACTTGCATTTCAGTAAGAGCGTCTCCAATGCACACATTGTAATAAGTACAACATGTAGATTTTGAAGTGGAGGTGGTAAGGTAGGAGATGCAGAAACCGCTCATCTAAGGGTTGGTTTGCCTTTTCCATGTATCTACTTATAGGGGAATATTTTTAGCTCATTTTCTAGTGAAAGAAAAATAGATGAGGGATCTAACACAAGTGGTTTCATAGTTTTTGAAGCATTATTGAATTAGTTATGAATTTTCAAATGAGTTGTGTGATAGGTGTCTACATAACATTTAGGAGCATGTTGTGGCACTACCTTCCTTCTACGATGAAGGGTGTGGCATATTCCAAAGCCTAGGAGCCTCTCCATCCTCCACATGTCTACTTCCTTCTATAGTTATTGATGAAACAATGTTGGGGTGTCAAATATTCTACACCCTCTAAAGGCAGTGCCAACCAATGCTACTAAATGTTATGTATTTGTGACCCTAGGACTTCCATAAACCATTCACTTGCAACTTTTAAGAAAGATGGAGAAAGCAAAGAGAATGATTGGCTCTTACAATTTTTTTCCTTGATTCATTCAATGATTCTAAAGGTCAATTTAAGAACCATCTCATATCCATTTCATAGCCTTAAGGGCAATTTTTAATGCCTATGCCATTTAAGGACCTCCTACCTTAAGCAAGCATCATTGTATTTTGGCAACTTTTAGGAAAAAAAATGCCACAATGCAAAGTTGGCAATGCAAAACCCAAATGCACCTTTATTGCATTGTAAAGAGATATAAAAGAGAGATTTTGCACTAAATATAGATCTTTCATGCAAAAATGGAGAGCTTGAATTTATTAAAACAAAAACAAAGGTTGAAAATGTATTGACTTTTGCTATTCTGTGACACTTCTTGGGCTCTTCAAATTTCTTCTAAATGTTTAGCTTAAGTTGGATAGTAATGGGATCTAGAATAAAAAGTGGCCAATTGCATTCGGGTGGGTATTTTTGGAGCCACATCATAATGCAATTTCCATAGGGCTTGTTGTACAACATTGGAAGTGCTCTAAGGAGCTCCGGTCCTTCCTTTTCTCTTCCATCCTTGATTTTAGGATTTGCAAGACCACTCTTCTTTAATCTACAAGTATTCTCTAGGTGTCTCTTTGTGGTTTCTCTTATTCCAAGACTTGATCTTGTTGCCAACCTCATTCACTCAGGTGGTGCACTATGTAATATGTTAGGACATCACATGTGTTCAAGCCCCTATAAGATGGGACTATGTAGGTACATTTGGTGAATTAAAATAGGGCTATCTTTACCTAAATTTCTAAAATCAAGTCATTTCAATCACCCTATCTTATTTTGAAATTTTTTTGGGTGATAATTAATTATACTCTATGTTCATTATACATAAGAAAGACCAGCATTTTTTTCCAACACAAAGAGAAGAGAATTTGTCATTAACCCCTCACCGGCCAAAGGGCACAGATAGCGCACCTCAAAGTTTTTAGTCAAATTCAAAGTGCTATTACTTTTGCATCCAATGTCTAAATTCAATAAAACTTGTTGGAAAAGTTGCGCGTTGTCTTCTAGTTTGTGTGATAGAATTTTCAGACCAATACAAAATGTGATGATTTTTTGGCATCCAATCAAAGTTTGCAGGTTCAATTTGAGTTCAGAAACTGCATTATAGGGCTGCAACTTCGGGGGCTTGTTTCTCTTTCATCAAATGATCATTTTCAATAAAAAAAAAATTTTGGTTTTTGTTTCCCTTGAAGTCTAGTTTGTGTGATAAATTTTTTGTGTTAATTCAAGTTGTTTTGAATGTTTGGGAGTGTTTCAAAGTTCAAAATCCTGCCATTTTTTGGAATATAGTAAACTTTGACGGCTTGTTTCTTCTTCATATACAATCCATTTTCAATAAAACTTGTTGGAAAAGTTGCACATACTAGTCTAGTTTGTGTGGCTAAAGTTTCATGTCAATCAAAGAAGTTATGAGTGATTGAAAATAATTCTAGTAGAAGGAGGTTCAGCCTTTGATTTAGTTTTTGTAGTTTTTCTTGCCCACATAGATTTTTGTAGATTTTACAATTCTAAAAAATTAGTGTTCCTACAACAATATCGTACAAATTAGATAGAAATTTGTAAAGACTATCACCTTAAGAAAAGGATCACAATTGGATTTACTTACTCAAATAGAAAATTCTACACCTCTAAGATTGTATAACACTCAACAGTTTTCAATTTTGTTCATAAAAAATCACTACTAGAAAATTCAGCGTCTGAAGTCACAGAAAAGTATTGATTTTGGTTGTTCAATTTTTTGTTGATTTGGACGTGTTAATTTGGGCAGTTATCAACAAAAATTTGTTAAAAAATTAACAAAAATTTGTTACCATCAACAAAAGTTAGTCAAAATTAACAAAAAATTGTTAGAATTTTTATCAGAAAGTTGTTGATTGACAACAAAAGCATGCTAATTAATTAACAAAAATTTGTTAATTTTGTCAATGTTTTAAAAAAAAATGAAAATTTCATGAACAATGCCACTTCACCCAACCGCCACGTCAGCTCGCCACAAACTGCCACGTCACTCCAACCCGCCACGTCAACACCCTCCACCTCGCTCCAAACTGCCACGTCACCCACACATAGCCACGTCATCAAAACCACCTCCACGAAGGTTTGAACCTTGGACCTCATGGTTGAGGTCCAAGGTCCTCAACCATCACACCATCCATAGTACACCTTGGTTATTTATGAAGTAAGTTTAGTTTTATAAAGTTTCCTCTTATTTTTTCTTCACTATGTTAAAATCAGAAGACTTTGGTGGCCATTTAGACATAGAAAAATAACTTTTTTGAAAAAAATTTCAACTAATAAAAGTTTTCATATTTAACTAAATTTCATCTCCAAAAATCCGTTTGAGATTTAAAGCTTTTAATCAAAAGTTATGAGCAAAAATCAGAGAAGGTTTTTTAAAGTGTGATCATTCCAACCCTTCTCTGATTTTTGCCTATAACTTTTGATTGAAAACTCTAAATCTCAAACGGATTTTTGGAGATGAAAGTTAGCTGAATATGACAATGTTTTTTAGTTGAAAGTTGTTTCGAAAAAGTTATTTTTCTATGTCTAAATGACCACCAAAGTCTGCTGATTTTAAAGAACACTAAATTTTAACTAGTAGAAAATCTCCCTGGTTTTGTTGATTTGGTCGCGTTGATGATCAACAGATTTCTGTTAATCAACATAAATTTGTTGATCATCAACGCGACCAAATCAACATAACCAGGGAGATTTTCTACTAGTGTTTTAATGATTGAGTTAGGAAAAGTTAATGTGAAACTCTTCTAAACCTAAATACATTCGAACATTACATATGGTAAAAACATTAGATTACAAAATTATATATTCTAATTTAAGAAAATTTTATTTCATATTTTCTTTGAGAAATTGAAATCTTTTCTTTTATGCATGACATTTTTAGAAAAGAACATTTTGAATCAAAAAAACACATCTTTTTCTAATACAATAATACGAATATTGCACTTATCAATTATATAATAAGATAATTATATTTTCACTTTAAAAATTATTTTCGAATGTATACTTTAGGTATTTTAAGTGTATGAAAAAAATATTTTGAAAATGTACACACAATCCTCATTGCTACTTTTAGTTCTTATATAAATGTAAAGATGTTTGAAATATTTACAAATACATTTTCACATTTACTCACTAAAAATAATAATGATGATATCTTTTTTTAAAAGTGAAATTTTTTATAATGACTTACAATTTTTAGTTTTAGGTTGAAAACACATAAGATTAATTCTTCAAGACAATTTGAAGGAAAAATGTAGCTTGAAGTTCAAGTTTTGCCTATCTTTAAATGAATCTCTTTATTTAAAAATGGTTTAGAAACTTTTTCAATAGGGAACAAAAAACATTTCAAACTCTTCTAAATCAAAATAGGAAATTAATAACGAGAATCTTTTTTAATTGAATGAGTCTGTTCAAATATTAAAATTAAGAAAAATATTTGGTAAGCATTTATAGATTAGTATTGAATTAACTAAAATTTACAATGAATGTAGTACCTACTTTCAAATAAATTTTTTCAATTTATTATTAAATTGAACATCATTTTCAAGTAGTATGCATATACACACTTTTAGTTTACATCAAAAAATTTCAGGGTTAAATTATATATATAATTTGGAGTTTTAATGGTGAAAATTTTAATAAAATTCAACATATTCTAAGAAATTGAAAAATATTTTGTTAGGAGGTGGATGGTCATTACTATTTTTTCAATAATTTGAGATTTAGAATCCAAAGTTTTTTCACATTTTTCATAATATATTGCAAATGTAATTTAATTCCTATTTTTCTTTGAAATTTTTGCCAAAAATGTAGTCAAATTATATCCTATGGTCAAATTTATATAAAAAAAGATGAAAATATAAAGATATAAGGAAATATACATAAATAATTAGCTATAGATGAATATAATTTGATTTTAGTATATTTTGAATACATAATTTAATATCTAGAAATGGCTATGACATGATTGTCAGTGTATAATAGAAATCAATTTTAAAATTTAAGTTTTATAAATTTGAATAATAATATTTATTAGTTCAATTTGACTTGAAACTATTCAAATTTCAATGCTATATAATATAAAATTCAAACATGATCAAGTTATTTACATAAAATTTGATATAGATTTTGAGTTACATTAGAATTCTACTGAAATTCAAAATGAAATTCAAAATAGTATTATATTTCATATGTGAGATATTTGAATAAAATTTGGATTTGATGTTGTATTTCTTAGTTTGTAAAAAATAGTTATAATGGACTTCATGAACTTCTAATTATAAAGCATTTCACCAAATTCAAGTAGATTCTAATACATGTTTAGATTGAAGATTCTACTAGATTTTTAGAAGATGTTAAAAAGATTTCTAAAAGATTCCAAATCAAATTCTCAAAAGATTTTGAATCAAAATGTCAAAAGATTCTTAAAAGATTTTCAAAGATGCCAAATCAGATTCTTAGAAGATTTTGAATCAAAACCTAAAAAGATTCTTAAAAGATTCCCAAAGATGCCCAATCAGATTCTCAGAAGATTTTGAATCAAAACCTCAAAAGATTCTTAAAAGATTTCCAAAGATGCCAAATTAGATTCTCAAAAGATTATGAATCAAAACCTCAAAAGATTCTTTAAAGATTCTCTAAAGATTCCAAATCAAATTCTCAAAAAATTCAAATCAAAAAATTCAAAAGATTCTCAAAAGATCCCCTAAAAGATTCCAAAAGATTTCAAATCAAAATTTCAAATCAAATTCTCAAAAGATTCTAAAAGATTGCAAATAAGATTCTTAAAGATTCTTTTAAAATATAACATTTTTTTGTTGATTTTGTCATTGCACTATTCATCAACAAAAACAATGACACATTTTTGTTAATATGTACAAAATGAACAAAAAGTTGTTGATGGTGTTAGTGCCAATATCCAAATCAACAAAATTTAACAGAAAATTGTTGATGTTTTGTTAATTTGGTCACTATTTTTCTAGTAGTGAATGAAGCTGCTAATGGTTAAGTAGAAACACAAGAATTATGCTTGAAGTTGAATTTTAGACTTCATTTGGGCATTGCATTATAGTTTCTTTAAAAAAAAAGAATAGAACTAAAAGAAGTGGGAGAAACAAGATAACATGTGTCTCTAAAAATCCACTTGAGATTTTGAAGCCTCATGTAAAAGTTCAGGACAAATTCTAGAGGTGTGTGTGTGGAAAGGACATTTTGGGGACATTTTTGAACACCTCCTCTGAAATTTGTCCATAATTTTTAGGTGGAGTATTGAAATCTCAAACGGATTTTTGGAGGTAAAATTTCACTTGATTCCCCAACTTTTCTTAGTTTGAAGTTTTTTGAAAAAATACAATATACTATGTTTAAATGAGGTCTGAAATTTGACTTTTATCACAATTCCTGCATTTTCACAACCATGAATGGAAGAGCTCTTTTTTCTCCTAAATCACATATCCCACATGGTTTGTTTCACCCACCACTACTCCACTAGTATAAAGAGTTTCTCTTCTCTCTTACCCTAATTCAAGATTGATTGTGAGGCTTAAATGAACATGCGGCACACAACCCACATTATCACTTCAATTTTCTTCTTGAAAATCTTGTGTTCTATAGCATTCTCATCTACTTTGTTGGAAAAATCAAATTTAAACAAAAATTGAGAGTAGATTGATGGATCCTCAGAAGGGTGAGGAGAAGCCCCTTGATCTGCCCGCATCCCATCCCTGCCCCGAAAGAGGCTCAATAGGGACATTTTGTCTAACCACGCCCCTTGTAAATGCACCTAAAATTTCACTAACAGCAAGTGGGAACATACCCTAAGCTTACCTTAGATACAATTTACATATTGAAGTTTCTTTTTTGAAACTGAAGTGCGCTCTTCTAGGAGCTACCAGAATATTTTCAGCACTGTTTTTATTAGTTCTTGCACTTAGTGAGTTCTGTTCAAAGCCATGTTGTTCAGTGCGCTATGTGAACACAAATATGAACCTATGCACTTTTGGCTTTGGAAATTAATCCCTAAAGGATCAAGTTGCGTTTTTCGGCAATATAGTGATTTTGGGCAGCTCACTTCAAGTGAGGATTTTATTTTTTTCCTTTGAAATTTTTACATAATATGCACCTGAGGAGTAGCTTTAAGGCCAACAATTTTCATGACTTTTGACTACATTGTTAGTATGATTTTCAAAAACTCCATACCTACCCGCAAATTAAAACTCCTCATAACTTTCACTTCATTAATCTAAATGGAATGATTCAAAGTTTCCCACATACACTTAATTCTAAAGAACCACGTTCATTCTTTTTGCTTTTTCAAAAAAATAAATTTAAAAGAAGTTTTTTGAGCTGCCCGGGCTACCCAAAGATCAAAGAAAATCACATATCATGCAATAATTTTTTAACAATGTAGTCAAAAGTTATGAAAATTGTTGGACCTTAAAGGCACTCCTCAGGTGCATGTTGTGTAAAAATTTTAAAAAATAAAATAAAAAACTTCACTTGTAGTGAGTTGCCTAAAATCGCTATGTTGCAAAAAAATACAGCTTGGTCCTTTAAAAAAAATCTACCTACAACCTGTTTTTCAAAGCTAGGAGTTAAGATTCAATTCAATCTTGTCTCTAAATATAACCCAGAAAATTGCCAATCACTTCTTTCTCATTCATTTGTCAAACCCCCCTAAAATGTAATGTTTTCTTGGCCTATTTTCCCGACAAATCTTTTTTCTCTTACATGCACCCCTTATGAGGGTTTTGTCTAAAGTAGTGTGACAAACTGATTGTGAAGCCCCAAGCAAGGGTGAAAGTAAAAAAAAAAAGAGTCCCCTAGTTTGTGGCGTGTTAATGCAGATGATGACAGAGGTCTCTCCACACAAATTTGAGGTCTCTGATTGCAAATATGAACTCAGAATTTACAAATTTGATTTTGTATAGAAAGTAAAATGTTCCAACGTTTTTCCCAAGATAAAAGCGGAGGGCAATTGGAATTGTACATGGAAGTGTGCAATATTTGCAACAAGGCAATTGGAAAAGTACTTGAAAGGTGGGCAGGATAGGTTTTTGACTTCCATAAAACTAATTTCATCATTTTAGTCTTAAACTTTTTATTGCTTTTAGTTTGACAATGAGACAAAGCTATTTCTATTAGCAAATTATCCCTATTGAAATAGAAGTGTACACATAAGGAATGAAGTTCATGACTTAAAGTGTGATCTATGAATGAAATTGTAGGGGTAAGAGAATTTGAAGGATGAATTGTGGTGATGAATGAATAGAGGGATGTAAAGAATCTAGCAATGAATCTTAAGAATGTTGTAATGGGTGAATTTAGGGATGCAAAGAATGTATAGACTATTTACCTATCTTGGTTGACTTCATGGTAACTTGGAAGAAGTAAGAGTGAGCATTCCTTGTTGTCCACTTAATTTTGGGCCTTCAATATTTGTTTTAGAAGCCTTCTTAATTGTTTAGGAGATGTGTGATTAGAAGGTCCTTCGTAGTGTAGCTTGAAGGGTACTTCATATATCTATTCAAAAATGAATGAATTAAAAAAAACAATTTTAATAATCTAGATGTTGCAAGAAGAACAATTAACTTCAAGACAACAAATTCTGTAGCCAAATTTTATTTGAAGTGAAATGATGGGGATACTTGTACTTTGTCTTTTCCTTCTAAAGAGTCCTCCAAAAAAGTCTAATTAGCAAAGAAGAAGAAGGAATTCCTAAGGCTTGCTCATCTAATGCATTGGTTCATTAGAAGAGATTTGAAGGCTATAAAAGACTGCGAGTTGCCGAACTACAAGAACGCACTTTCTACCGCAGGAACAAGAATTTGATGTGGCCGAGAAAATGTCATGTCATAAAAAGAAATTCTAGATTTCTTTTCACATTTCAGCCCCCCCTCCAATTTATTTATTTATTTATTTATTCGATCAGTAGTTGGCTAAACAACAGCCAAAAGTTCAGGAAAAACTTCGGGAACAAGGCTGAAATGGGCATCTTTTGCCTTGAAATCCCTTCTAATGAGCTAGGGGCAAGGGCTCCAAATCCTCAATGTAAAGCTAATGACTACCAAACTAGCGTTCAAGGTTGCCATTTGAAAGATGCCAAAGGAGGTGTTCTAAGATAAATACACTTGATTTTGATCCTTTCCAAAACTACCCCCCTATATATTTTTGCCCCCAATGTGTGTCTTCTCCAAATTGAAGATAACATGTCAAATATTGTCTCTATTTTGGAGTTACTTAAGGTGAGAGCACCCAAAACCATCAATATAAGCAATTCAACATAGTTAGAGACATCTTTTCCTAAATTTTTTTTTTAATATTAGTGAGTAAAAATCATGAATATTAAAAAAATAAAAGATTTTTTGAATGTCATGTGTAACTTCTATGATTTTTGAAAGTATTGGCCGCCTAGACTACTGAAATCGTTACATATATGCACCCAAATTTGAACACTGCAAAAAATCAATCACTAGTGAATCATAGTGTGATACATATCCTTCAAATGTGTTAGCAAATCCATGTTTAGTACGTGGAGAATGCGTTCACTAAAGTCTACAACCATAATTGGGTGAGTTTAGGGACAAAGAATAGGAATAAGTGCGGAAATGGGTCAGTTTCTACCGTAGTGCTTTATATTCTATGCCTCTCCTAGCAAAATTGGGGCTTCTAAATTCAAATTTTGAATTCCAAATTTTCCAAATTTTATCATGGGTGGCAAATAAAAAATTTGAGTATTTTTCCCAAGGGATCAAATTACGGACTTTATTTTTTATTTTTATTCTTTGAATCTCTAGAGTTCATTCCAAGAAAACAAACTTTGTTTATTGGTTAAATTGAGCATTGAGAAAATCAAAGAGCACATAAATTGAAAATTGGGCCCTACAATTTGGCTTGAGGGTTTTATATTAATTGGAGACGGATGGAAAAATTGGGGCCAGATTGAAGGCCGGATTGAAGGCAAATCTGGCCGACCTTCCATCCAGCCTTAGGTCCAATATAAACTGGCCCTAAGGTAGACCAACCTATTACCACCTTGATTTGCAATCTGAATATCTTGGGGCCAATTTCAAGAGGGACATATTTTTTTCCAGAGATGTATACATGTTTCACAAATCAAATCCAAGTAGAATCATAATTTTTTTATCAAAATTATAAATTCCTTGAATTTTTGAAGTGTGGAGCCCTGAATTACAAATGTGCCCAAGATTAGGATTATGAACACCCTAATAACCACCCATAACCACCTTCTTATCTCCCTATAAGCATCTAAGTATCCACCAATCAACTATTGCCATGTTACTATAAATGACATAAATGCACTGCTTTTGTTAGATTTCTACAATAAATTGGCTCATTTTTGGATAGCTTTGGATGGTGGCATGGGTGGAAATGGAGCCAAATATAGGGTGATGGAAATGGATTGCGAACAAAATTAGGCTAGTTTACCTTATTCATTAGAAAAAGATTATAATAGGGACCAATTCTCTCATATGTGAAGGCATTGAGGAATTGAGCCAATTAAATGAAGCCTAAGAAAAACAAAGAGAGAAGCTAAATTTTTAGGGTTGCTTTACAACTAGAGGTTGGGCCAATTATCTTTGAGTTTGATTACATAAATCTAATGGGTCTAATTTATTGAAAGAAATAACATTTCACAAAAAAAAGTTGAATAGAAATCGGATATTGGCCCCAAGGCCAAGAATTGGCATTCTATATTTAGTGCATGTAATTCAACAAATTTGAGCCATCTTAAATCATATGGATTTTGTAAATAAAATATTAATTCTGTACCAAATTATTCTAGTGTTTATGTGTAAAGGGTTTTGAGATGATTTCATCCTTTTGTCCAATTACAAGTGAGGATTTGGGGCCTTTGACATAATTAATCAACTTGGCCTATAGGTGTAAAGGGGCTCTAACTCTTCTTTGCTTTGGAATTAGAATCAGAAATTTCAATCATTGGAAATGCATCCAAAAGTAAGGTAGAAGAGGGCAAATACCACCCATTCAAGAATTTAGTAGCTTAGGATCTCTTCTTTGGTATTAAGGTATTTCTAACAAATTTACGAAGAAAGATGAGAGAGACAAATCCATTACAATTCAATTTATAATGTTTAGACCTAAATTGAATTAGATGTAATTTTCAAAAGCTCACAGTAATGAGGTGTTGCCATTAAATGTCAAAATTTTGTTTATAAATGGTGCAAATGGTATCCCACAATGAAGGTATGCAAAACAAAAATTAGAACAATGAGGTGTATATTATTGCCTGGAATAGTACAAATTGTCCCACTAGTGATAACTCTACATTCTTTTCATTGAAATTTTGTTTACTTCCAAATCAAACTAAGTCCCTAGTTGACCAATCATAAAACTGTACAACAATAATTCCAAATTGGTAGCAATTCATTATTGGACAATTCTTTGTTCCTATAATAACAATTTAGGGTTTAATACACTAGAAGAAATCTGTGTTTGCCTCAACAAAATCCACTTAATGTGTTTGTTGAGGCAAACACAAAAACTGCGTTGAAAAACGCAGAAAAACGCAGATTTTGCGTTTGCCTCAACAAGCATGTCAAGTGGATTTTGTTGAGGCAAACGCAGTTTTCTTCTAGTGATAGTAGGGACAGTTCTTGAAGCATTGGTAGAATATGGACAAACTTCACTACTTTGAACATACTATAATAAACCCGCATTTTTGGTGGTGTTTCAAAACAACATATCTTGTTTTCTAAGACATCACTCTAGTAGACAATAAACGGCTATAGGAATGTGAATTTGATGTGATGTTGTAGAAAACATGTATGGCTAAGTTGGAGAATGAGTAGATGTCACCATAGACAAACATGCTCTTAATGATGTTTAGAAAAACAAGTTTGTATTTTTGTGTAATGTTCCAAAAGATTGAGTGACATCTTAGTAAGTAGACCCATTTTAACTATAGATAAGTTAGTAAAAATTACTATGGTTTATGGTAAAATTTTTACAAAATATAGAAAATTTATGGAAAGGGCAACCATATGGCATGCTTTGTGAAAAAAGGGAAATGGATGGATGTGTACTATAGATGAAAAGAGATTGTTTTTATACAAGTGGGGTAGTAAGAAGAAAAACAATCCATATGGAATATGGAAAGCAAGAATTGTATTCAATGTAAAATATCTAAAACAAAATGATCCAAATCTCGAAAACAACATTGAGATGTTCAATGGTCAAGTTGTCATTTCCAAGATATACCATATCTTTTGTCTCACCATAGATAGAGAATGGATATAAATATGATTTTTCTAACTTTCATGTTCACTAACTTTAAATGAAGTAATTACTTCATTTTGCCATCAAAAGTTCTCTTGATGGTAGATAGTAAATTTTCTTCAATTCTTGTTGAATTCAACAATTTTACTTGTTCATTTTATTTTATTTTATATTTAAAAAATTATTATTATTTCCTATTGACCTTGTCTTATGAATATAGGGTTTAGGCAATTAGTGCCTTGCACTTTGTCTACCATTTAGTGGTTAATAGGCTAGTATCCAATCCCTCTAAAATTCTAGAGAAGAACAATAACTTTTCATAGGATACCACATAGGAATCAAGATATCAATGAAGTTTGCTTTAAACTATTCTAAACTATTTGCTTGAGAACAAAGTAGTACATTTGGATTATTATAGTATATGAAGTGCCTTGCCAATATCTTGGAGTCAAAAGGATCCTCCAAAGGGAATTTTAACCCTAAAAAGAGAAGACCTATTACCAAGGTAGTCACTAAAAAATAAATAACTCTTAGTCCAATAGTTGCATTCTTCATTTCTACAACAATCTTGAAAATATCCATTTGCTATTTTTGACTTCAACATCCTTAAAGGTTCAAAATGTTATGTAATAAAGAAAAGACATACAAATCATACAAATCCAAAGACAAGAAAACAAGCCTCCAATGTCTTACTTGCTACATTCAATGAAATTGAATCCAAAGGTCACAAATTAATCTATACTCATAACCAATTGTTGACTTTTCAATGCTAATATGGCTCTATACCCATCACCAACACCATCAAAAGTTGTATCTCATAACTTCCTCTCCTTTCAACTTGCTTCCTGCACCCTTTGAATTATGAAGATCAAAAGTTGTGATTGAAAAGTGAACCACTGGTTACATCTGATAACCTTCGAGCTACAGCTCAAAGGTTATCTAATACTTAAAGTTCTAATCATGCACATGTTGTTCACCATTCATATTTGAAACATGTGAACCTTAGAGTGTATTGATGGAGAAGTTCAAAATTTGATTGAGTAGTACTTTAAAAGTCGGTTGAGAGCACTAGAGGGCAGACTACGGGAACCCTATTTCCATCAATTGCATCTCCTGATTCATTCACAATTAGATTGACAGACTGAACTAAACAGTAACAAAATTTGCAATTCCAGGTCAAGAATATATTTATTTTAAAACTATCAAGGTAAGTAAGACATTCATATGCATTTCACGAATATGAATGAAGCATCCATTTGGACACTTCTGTTCACCAGGATGGCGACCAACTGCCTAAACAGATACCAACATTTCAGCTTTGAAAGTGAGTACAAATAGAAGTATTCTTGACAAGTGATAAAAACACCTCCAACAAAGATTGTATTGACACACAGATAACATTTCCTGGGAGTGAAATGTGGCAATTTCAAATTAGATTCCAGTCGATTCCAATACCATTTCTAGTAGCAATCTCGTAAGCCCAACTCAGCAATAGGCATAAATTTTGCTATCAACAACTTTTTCACAAACTCGTGAACAATTTCAAAGAGTTTTAATAAAAAATATTAATGTACAACTTCACTACGTACCAGCTAGTCCATGTTGTCTCCATCTCTCAAGTTCACCACAATTTCAATTCCTCCAATTCAGTCAAATGCATGTCGTCAATGTTTGCTCATCAGAATTCGCCAATCTATCAATCTTGAACTGAATTGTAGCACTTGCTACATTTCAAGCAAGAGCCAATAAAGAATTTATTCCTACAGTAAACCATATCTCTACATTGATGATCATCAAAAGTAAATAGTCAAACTCCGAGGGCTTCGTCTTCCGAGAAGCACTACCCCGAGGGCTAACTACTGTCTCAAGATCATTGGCAATTTCGAAAATGAACATTTGCCTATGGTTTGCATCAGCCTGTTTACGCCATCCCATGCTCTGAACACCGCTTCAGACTGTGGTTCAAGAAGAAGTTGAGCCGAGAATTTGAGAACTCCTATTTGGGGAGAGCTGACCTTCCCAAGACATGGTCCCAACTAAACTCATTAGATTTGAGATCCTGAAGGAGAGAAACTCATAAGAGAGGAGCAAGAACAAACACCAGCAAAAGAGGGGTGTGAGCTCTCCTTGGCTGGGGCCATATCCCAATGTAAAGCTTGAACTCGTTTACAAATTTTCAAGCTCCATAAAATCGTGGACCAATTCCGAAGAGCCCTCGAGGTTCCTTGTACTCTGCAAGGATCTATAACATCCCTAGCAAAACTATATAATTACAAAACTTGCGTGAGACTTCAGGAATGTATACACTATTTAGTATCAACAAAACCGGAGACAAGAGAATTGTCGTGCTTGATTTACAAGTGATTTTTCTGCCTGCACTAGCTCAAGTAATCAGGCATTCACAGCTGAGCACTCTTCACCCAACCGATCCTCTTGATCAGATGTCCGCTTCCGCACCTATTGCCAAAGAAGCCAGAGCTTTCAGAACAAATCCCAACAAAACTCATAACTTTTCACATATGGTATCCAAATAATGCGTTCTTTACTCCGTTGGAATCCTCCGTCATGCACCAAAAAACGAACAAATGCGGTGATTGAATTTAAGAGTGCTCACCTCAGAGGTTGTTACTGGTTCAAGAATGGGCACAAACGTCGCTGGTGAGGAACCCGGCATGGTCGTGTCCTGGAGACCAATTGAGGCAATTGAGGAAGATGGAGATCCAATGTCGTTCAACAGGCGACTATCGTCAGTGATTGAATCATCACGCTTTGTGATATTTTGAGAAGCAGATGACATGGCATCGACATCTTGAGATGATGCTTCCGTACAGTCCATGGTGTCGTTCTCATCGTCCGAGTCTTCTTCCTCATTGTCTGTATCTTCCACCTGCTCGGGAGCATCCAATTCCCTCTGACGATGCTCCTGCAAGCCAAGGTAATTGTCTCCGGAGAATTCCTCCCAATCGTTAGACAACTCCACAAATGGTGCATACCTTGGCTGCAGATATTCATCTGGGAAAAAGGAAATAGAATGATTAATTAGAAATGCTGGATCTGTTGTCAGTGAAATAATGGCCACAAATACCAAATTTCTGTACACAGACCTAAATTACCTCAATCTCATCAAATTGGACATAAGAGACATCCCTTTTAGAAAATCCAAGCATAACTTCGGATGAATGCAACTTGTTTGACGAAATATCACTCTGTTTATTACCCCGAATATGGACTCCGGACCGCCTAGAGGCTAATCCTACCCTCTCACATCACATCCCCTTTTCTCCATCACTACACAGTTCAAAATTCACTCTGCTCTAAGTTGGCACCAACTTGCATAAAATGCGGCAATGAAACGTAGGAACTCCAAGGTAGGTGACACATGAAGCAAAAGTGAAGAAAATAAACCTGGGTTCTGCAGAACCCGCTGAAAGACTTGTGATGCGGGCAAACCAAGCCTCTGGAGGTGCATTAAACGTCCGTCCTGCGGAAAAACAACTTCCTCCTCGCCGATGACGGGGAAGAGGATTAGACCCTGCCGCCGATTCGCAGCTAACGGAGCACCCAAAAAGCCCTCCATCACGATATATACGCAACCTCTCCCAACCTGTCATTTCAAGCGCCTTACACATTCAAAAACTTCTCTACAATTCTCAAACACGTCCAAAACCTCTCGTTGGTGATGGAAGAATCTCTTTCGTAACTAGGAACAACAGAGACACATTCCAAACCTAGTTCCTTCCGAGGAGAAATTTAAGGTTTCTACAATTCAATGAAAATACACCGAGCCGTCGTGCAATAAACCTTGAAAACCTGGTAAACCCCTACTGTCTGTCTCAAAAGAGCGTGGCAAACCAAACACATAGCATTGCAGTGGTCAAAGACTATAATTGCAATTGGACAGCTAAGGGACAGATGCAGAATCGGGAACCCCTACTGCAAGTTGTCTCATATTAGAAACACCTTAGATCGGAGACTATACTGCAGGCGGGGGAGAGACCACTCTGCATTCTAACCAACAATTGTGTCAACCTTGGAAAGACTTCTAGACACCAACCAAAACGAATCATGATCCTGTAAAACCACTGAAAACGGCAGAAATGCCTCAATTGACAGAACAAGTGTGGATCCCCCCACCCCACCCCAAACAAAACAAAACAAAACCCAACAGTCACGCGCGCTTGCTTGCTTGGAAGAGCGCCAATAGCTACCTGGCTATGGCGTCGAAGAAAACACCTCTCAGCAAAGTAAGAGGCTTTCAAAGCAGAGAAGAAGCAGGCTGGTGAGGGGTTATGGCGAGGGTCATAACAATCTCGCCATTACAGTCTCCACACTGAGCTCAATGCCATGTCCAGTAACTCCCATTTTGTGTCGCGATGCACGAGAAGAGGTCGAAGGAAAGGAGCTGAGCTTCAGCACCGAAATTCAAGCGCTTCAGCTTGCAGAATCCCGAGAGGCAAAGGTCACAGATTTGAAAGAGAAACGATCCCACAGCATTCCAGAATCCCGAGCTGCAAGAACTTCAGTAAGCTTAGGCTCCGAGGAAACCATCTCGCGCACGAAAACTATGGCACGCTCATTCCTTCTTTCCCCTAACTTAGAGGAAAAAATCTTCCAGAGTAGGTCCCAACTCCCAAGGAGATTGCCACGAGAGGGGCCGGCCCATCGCAGTGCTCTGGCTCCTGGCTGGGTCCTTCCCGGTCGCCTAGGCTACCTCTTGCTCGGACATAAAACAAAATAGGAGCGTGCTTGCGTGTGTGGTGGTGGTCGGTGGCAAAGGTAACTACTAACTTACCCCTATTTGACTCAATTGTTTGATTGGTTTTCAAAGTCACTTGAAAAATTGTCAATGTATTTTTAGGCCTCAAAGATTTTTCATTTTGTATTGCTTGTTGTTGGACATCACTTTACATTTGAAGGAGGTGTGTGTATGTGTTTATCAAGAGACATTGTATTTGTGGTAGTGACTGCTATTTTTGTGTACATTGTGACTTTGTGCACCCAAAAAAATTTTAATTTAAAATTTAAAAATAATCTTGACCTTGCAAGGTTTTTTAAAATTTAAGTAATTAAAATTAGTTCCCTCCCCTTCCGCCTGTCCACCACCCTACTTGTAATTTTGAGAACCTAGTTAATAAGACAATCAATATGGCATGATTCAAAATTCCATATTCCATATCTATGTTTGTACTTAAATTCACTATTAACTATTTGAATCCATATCAAGTATCCGTATCCACATCTAGTACTATATGCATATTTTATATTCATACAATATGCATATCCATATTCTAAATTTGTATTTGGATAGCTCATATTAAATCTCACAAAGATTAACGGCTTGTGATTCCTTGAGAAATCAACAACATTTTAGAGGGGGCACATTTTTTTCTTAAGAAAATCAACAGCTTGTGATTTTTGAAAGAAGGTGAAGAACTAATTGCCTTTTTTGGATGCATAGTAAAAAAACTAACAGTGGAGCACCTCCAATCTAGGAATGGATTAATGGAAACATGGCCAATATGATACTGGAGTTTTGAAGCGGAGGGAAGTGGATATCATTCCATTCCAGCTTTCTACCGATTGTTCTTGGTTTTCTTGGAATAAATTTTGGATTTCAAAAAAACAACTCAAATGGACTTTTCTACATATTAATAAAAAAGAGAGGAAAGGATTTAGCATTAATTATTTCAGTCAAACTTCATATCTTAATTGGATGTAGCATATTAGATTGTGTATAACTATCAATCCTATATTATTATTACTTTAAGGTACATATTGTATAGCACTTTGAAAATTTTCAATTTGTTATACAAAAATTTGTAATTGTTATTAATTTTGTTGCAAAATTTGAAAATAAATAAGTAAATAGAAAAAACAATTCAAATTATTTGAAAGTTTTGCAAGAGGTACAATTAGCAATGGAAATTAGTGCAAAAATTTCTCAATTTTTTGTTTTATTTTTTACTCCCAAAATAAAGACAACAATGACCTTGATGTCAAATTTGACTATCAAATCAAATTTATCCTTTTGTTTAATTGGTGTATAAAATTTTGATACTTTGGCTAGTGGAAATTTATATTATATATATATATATATATATATATATATAATATAATTTTTGAAATAAATTATAAAAATAAAATTATTGTAATTTTTCAAAGGTAACTCTGGAAATAACATTATATCAATTATAATACATATTAGACTAATCTAGAATTCTTACCATAAATGAAGGGTAGAATGAAAAATTAGTTAATCCATTTCAAAAGGCAAAAATATGAATGAAAAACTCAACATGTTGTGTTTTTAGGATCTTAATACATTGAGCTTGCGATTGCAATAAGTAAACTCTTTCAGTTTGGGGATTTTTTCAAAACTTCAAATTGGAGTAGAAATAGAACTTATTATGTTTCATTTTTTTTAGTTTAAATCAAACACCAAAATTGATTATATTAAAATTTATACCAAACCAAAACAAATTGTGATCCTATAAAACCACTAAAAACAACAAAAGTACCTCAATTGACAAAACAATAGTGGATCCCTACCACTCACTAGCCTAGCATATGCACACGCACTCACTTGAAAGTATGCCAATTGTTACCCGTAAGGTTGGAGATCCATGAAGTGTTCATACTCTAAAATTGCCCATTTCTTCAAATGAACTTCTTTTGTACATGTTTTTTCACCTTTAGAAGAATGTACAAACAATGTACATTTGAGAAGGTAGGTGGTTTTAGAGCCTTGTGCCATTTTAGCTTCAAAAATTCTTGACTAATTTCACAAAGCTTGAAAAAATATGAAATGACTTGGATGAGATGCCAATTCCTCTTGTATCCAAAGAAAATTTATTGAAAAACATTTCATGAAATTTCACATCTCTAAAATTCAGTTTCAACTCTTAGATGGGCACTTTATGGACCTCCTTCCTTTGATGGTGTTAAAGAAAGGATCTCAGTCAAGTAACTTAACCCTTAAACGCCGCCAAGGACGTTCTGCGTCCTTTGAATGACAAAGAATCTTTCCCTACCAGACAAAAGTGCAACTTTTCATCCTTGGTATTAGGAGTGGAAAGAAAAGATCTTCAATAGTTCTTTGACTTCCAATGAATATTTTAGGCTTTTTCAAACTACATGATTTCCACGGCTACCAATCCGTCCTTCAAGGGTTAAAGAAGCTGGCTTCACTCTCCTTATGCTTTGCCCTTCCCATTGGCTGGGGTGAACTAGCCTTCTTGCTCAACCTCTCCAAGTTACTCATTCCAAGGGTGAAAACAAAACAAAAATTGAGGCATTTAGGGATTAAGAAATGGATCCTTCAAGTAGAAAAAGCATTCCTCGTCAAGCTTTGCCCTCCTCAACAACCTTTTTTTTTTAATCTTTCAAAATTTCCTCCGCCGCCTTGTGGCTGCCCTACCCCAGGTCCTTGGAGGTGGTGTCGAACTAATACGCATGTGGAGTATCGGGAAATGCGGAATTAGCGGAATGTGCAGAAATCTCGGGCGGATAAAACACCAGATGAGATGCCGTATGTCAGTTTCGTGGGCCCCACGTGGCCAACTGCCACGTGGCGGAATGTGAGATTCTCTTGATATTTAAGTTAAACAGGAGTTTGTGAAATTCCAGGCGTGCTTAAAACGTGGCTCTCCCAGATACCTTGGAATATCGGGACCCATTCAGTACCACTCCCAGCGACTTCCCCGTTCATTCATCGGGAAGCTTCTGCATCGTAGTGCCCGATTACAGTACGTGGGTTTTCCTACATAATCGGGGATTACGGATACCTCATCCGACTTGAATTTCTCATCCTCCATTTGTCATCCTCTGCTTGTGATCGATGTCGGGCAATAGCTCCTCGTCGTCGGGCGTTACGGGAAATAACAGGCCTCCTCGTCGGGCTCCGCCTTCCTCGTCGGCCCGTTATTTCCCATAACACCCTCCTGTCAGGCATTGTCCTATACTTAACCCGTGGTTGCCCAAAGCTAATTCATTGAAATCCAAACCTTTCTAAACTCATTCTACTCAAACTTTCTTCTAAGAAGAAATTCACGGAAACCAACCATACATATTGGTAGTCAAGAGAGACTTGGAGGTTTGGGGAAAAGGATATGTCCTTTGATTATAATAGTCAAACAAGAAAGTTTTTCAAATTGGAGAGGCCAGATTTGGGTATCTGGGGCACTCAGGGGTTAGTTCTAACGAATTTTTTCTCTGATAGGGATTTGTAAGCTTAACTTATTGTTGATAACTTAGAACATATTTCCTCTTGGTGTTCAAGGATAAAGTGGTTGTATCTTATATTTATTGATGAAATTCTGTTTAATTTGTTAAAAAAATTCTTTCAAACTAATGAAACCTTTATTTTTCAAAGATTAATCCCTAAATGATGTTGCAACTGTTTTTCAACCAATGAATGACAAAAAAAAATTCTATATTGAACATACAGTAATTACATTTTTCATCCTCTAACCCTCAAAAGAAAACACCCTTGTGACCATGTAATCATCCCTTTTGATATTGTAGGAATGGATGTCAAAGTATTGTAGAAGATCTTACCTTTTTTCCTCAAAATTTTGAAAATAAATAGTTGCACTTTTGTCCTATACAAGGATTCTTTGTCATCCATTAGAAGGCAAACTTTCTTGTCAACATTTAAGGGTTAAATTGTGTGCTAAAAAAAGAGTAATGTACAATAATTTGACCTCTAATGAGCACTTTTGGTAAAGTGGATGATCTCACACAATGCCAAAAGGGATGATTTCTATGGTTATTGACTAGGCATTCTAGAGTGAACTTGGAGGTCCTCTACAAGCTTTGAAAATTTCAACATATAAAAAAATAAATTTTACTAGAGTTTATTTCGAGAGTGAATCAAAAACAAACTGTAGAAAGCCAGGGCAAAACCTTGGAAGAGAACACATTAGAAACTACAACAAATAAACAACCTAAAATTAAATGAAGGAACTACAAACAGGTTTCTTTAGGTTCCAAGTGATGACAAATTTCTTGTGAATTTTTTAAAATTTATTATGAATTGTTAAGAGGCAAAAAGAAGAACATTCATATCAAATGCGAAATAAGCTCTATTTCTTCCATTATTTGTATGATGGTTTAAACCAAATTTTCATGTCATTTAATAATTAGAAATGTCTTATTGAACATGGTAATAGGCCTAAATTTCAAAGGACTATATAATGCACAATTTTAGAAACTTTAGAACATTTCAAATAAAAATAGAAATTAAACTTGATAAAATTTATTTCATTAGTTGGGATTAAATTTTTTTTAAATCATTTTGAAAGTCAAAATCAAATCAAGAAGAAAGGAGGTAGGCATTGCTAAATACACTAGATATTAGTAAAGAATGGGGCTCAAAAAAGGCACTTCTTCTTTGAGAACCCATGAGTAGTAGTAAATAACAAATTGAGGAATACAAAAATATTATTTTTCTAATTAAAAAAAGGATCATAGTCTAGCTTGAACAATTTTTTATTCAACAATAGTTTTTGATATTGGTACAAATCTAGAGGCCTTCTTGAAGCCCCATTATTCTTCAAATGAAGACACCTACTGTAATATGTAGATTTAGCATTTTCTTCTTTGAAAATTTTATAACTATTCAATTGAAGGGGATCCACCACCAATACAAGTATACACATACAAAAAAATTCTTCTAAAATAATTTGAAAGAATTTTTTCAATTTTTGACCTATTTGAGCATTCATCAACTATTTTTGGTGAACATGCATTTTTGGATTATGTTCCCACCTATAACATCTAGTCATTATATATGTGCATGAATGATATATTATGTATTTCATTATTTTTAGGCAATGCACAACATTAGATGAAATTTGAGGGCATTGGAAGACTACGGGTCCAAGAATCCTACGTGGTCAAGAGACTACCATGTCATTAAACTTCCTCTTTTTAATTACTTTTTTGACTTTTTTTCATATTTTAGGGGGGGTTAATGTTGGCCTCACAATGGCTAGCAATATTGGGAACCGTTTTGGGAACAAACCCAAAATGGCCCTCCATTGCCCTCAAATTTCTTCTAATGAGTGATATACAATGGAGTGGTCAAGCCATTTACATTCCTTGATATGAATAAAACATACAAAATTTAGATGGATACACATATTTATTTGAAATTGTCTAAAGTCATCTATAACAAAACAACATTCACATAGCAATTGAGTGATTTCATCCATTGAAAATGGAAAATCAATTGTTCAATATTCCTTCATAAAGTTATATAGTTTTTAGCAATAAGTCATCCAAAAAGAAAATGTTGCTAAGCATAGTTACAATTATTTAACACAATTTATTATATTGAATCTTATTGGCAATTAAAAATAGGACTCTAACACTCTATAGCATGCATTTTTTAGACTTATTACAATTAAATTATAAATTTTCAAAGTATTTTCATTAAGTGTATCAATAACCAACATTAGGTTTTCATTGATTTTATAGTTTGATAGCTCACTTCTTGTATAATCAACTTTTTTAATGATATTTTTTGGCTTAATCTTTGAAGGTCTCTGCACCCAAAAAGTGCACATGCCTTAGTCAACCTTGATTGTAAATCTCTCTATAAACATTATTGATATTTGATTTTAGCTAAGAAAATGAACCTCGATACCTCAAAATCCATAAAACACAATATATTCTACTTGTCAGTTATATTTTCTTCCTTTAAAATGAATTTTAAATTTACATTATGAAAACCTTAGTTTTTCATTCTAATTCCATTTATGATAAAAGGAAAAATTGATTACTATAATAACTATTATAATTCATAAAATTTTATTTCCACCTTAAAAATTTTAAAATTATACTATGTAGTAATTTTATTTTTCCATCAAATTTTTAGAATTTTTTTTTAATATATATTTCTCTACTAGCAAAAAATATCAAATTTTTTGTATATCAATTAGATAGAAAGAAATTTGGTTTGATAGCCTAATATGACTTTCAAAGGAATTCATTGTAATTGTTTTGGGTGTAAAAAATAACCTAAGTAGAGGATTTACTAACTCAATTTTTTTTAAACTAGCCATTTGTACTTCTTTAAAAAAATTCAAATAATCTGCATTCTTTTTGTTATTTTTATATGTTTACTGTAACATTTTACAACAAAATGACAATGAGTAAAATTTTTTGGAAAACAAATCATAGAGATATATATTTTATAATTTCAAGAAATAAAAATATAGGATTGATATTCAAGTGCAATTTTATAACCAAAATTTACTACAAATGTGATAATTGACTAAATGGCAATGGATCTTGTCCTTAAGAGGTTAAATGTAGGTGCTGCATTTGTAGAAATGTTGATTATGGATATACACACCTTATTGTAAAGATTTCTAGTAAAAGAGATTTCTACTTAAAGAAATTTCTACTATAGAAATTGTTGTGTCAACAAAGATTTCCATTGTAGAAGTGTTCTAGGATGTTTTGAGAGTAAGGTCATAAGAGATCCTAAAATTAACTACGCTCTAAAAGTATCATGTACCATAGAGATACAATTTGCATTCTTTACAACACTATGAATATACTAGTTATGTACATTCTAAGAAGTGGATGCATTTGATGGTTAGAATAAACCAACCAATTACCTACACACACCCCAAAATGGAAACCAACTATTGGTATTTATCAAATGCTAATGACATAATTCAACTACCAATTCAATTGTGATGGAAACAAAATTTTGTGTCGCCATCCAATCATTGGACATTGTACAATGAAAGGGTTGCAAGTAATTTTTAACTAGATTTTAGCTTCTTCACCTGTAAAATGCAATAAAATTTGTGGAATTTTATTTTACATTGTGTTTTTTAGGTGAATTTAAAAATCACACCAAATATCAAACATGCAAGTCTCTATCTTTATGTGGAGAAGGATTTAAATTGCGTCTGTGCAATGATTAGCAAATTTATTCTATTCATCTTTATAACTGGTTCCAAAAAGTTAAGAATAATGTAAAATAACTTTGATTTGATGCCAATTCTATTTTTCTTTATATGAAATTTTATTGAAAAATATTTCAAGGCGTTTTAGCTTTTCCTAGAGTATAAATAGCTCTTAAAGATACGCTTTAGCCTTTCTAGAACTCCTACCTTAGTTTTGAGCTTCTTTTACTTCTCTTTCTCTTGCTAAGTCTACAATACTAAGGGCCTCTTACCATGTGGGACCAGTGGGTGAAATCAAGTGATCAATTGTAATCCTATGCAAACTTGATGGTGGAGGGTAGTAATTGAGTAAAAATTCCACATATACAACCTTTCTTCCAAACAAAAAACCTTGTAGTGTATTGTTCAGCACACTTGTGTAATTTTTTTGTTATAAATTTGATAAAAATTCCACATGCAGTGACTCCCTTCAAGATTGACTAATCTCTACTAATGTGGGAAAAACTTTCACCACTTAATATTGTTCACGATCTATTGCAAAATGACTTAAATGATCAATCAATAGTGCTTCAACCTTGTTATAGAAGACAAAAAGATTCCATTGATTGTCTTACTCATCTTAGGTCATTGTCAATGTATTCAAATTCCAATCATATTTTAGAACTACTTTCCTACTCACTTCTTCATACTTTTTTGCTCAGTACTATAAGTCATGTGTCATAACCTTATTAGTTCTAACCTTGAAAGGACCCCAAAAAAACACATTGGAAGCTCTAGTTGGAAATCTCTTCTAGCCTTGGTTGGAAATATTGTATCCCTATAGGTTGGATATTGGGGGTGATTGACAATTGGTGCCTCTACCTTAGTGCTTGTTTGTCCATCTATATCACAGGTAGGAGTTTTTAAACTTAAAGCATACAAACATATACATGGTAGAAGTCTCAAAATCTATGCAACCAATAAGAATCATTCCCTTAAAAGTGGCTAAAAGCATGCATAGGGTGGTTGAAAGAGATGAAACTTTTTATGGCCAAAGAATGTCATTCCATGTGTATGATCACAAGTTATTAATCAAACAATAGGTGTCACTGACATGTATATTGTTTACACAAAATGAAGTCTTTAAAAGAGTTAGGCTCATACAAAAAATACAATGAGCACACTTTACATTGGACAAGCTTTACACTAGGCACAATGTACATATTGATGTATTTTTGGAACAAAAGTGCACATTTTTAGAAGCTACCAAAATATTTTTAGCACCATTTTTATCAATTTATGCACTTAAGTTAGTGTATTCTATACTTGTATTCAAAGCCATGTATGTTGTAGCTTGAGAGGGATCATTGGGAGACATGTGGCCATTTCTCATTTTCTTTGAGTGTCAACATTTTGGTGGTCTAGTGTGTAGATGATTATGTCTTCACGTTTAGTTGGTTGGGTGCTTCTCTGGAGTAGGCCTCGTTTGTGGTCAATGTTGGAATTTCCGTTGGGGACTTGTTCCCTGGTTCAGTATACAATTTCCTATTTCAATGGAAATTTTTCGCTTGTTAACCCCTACATGTGCAAGGCACCAAAATTTGGAGTTTGCGAAACTTTGAATTTAAATAAAACCTAACCAAGTTCTTATTTTTAGTAGTTTATATTTTTGGAAAGTTCTTTTTGAACTCTAGTTTCAATGTCAAAAATCCCATTTGAAAATGAATGATAGTGATTTTTTTATTCAAGATTTTGTGCCTGAAAATTTGAAAATTTGTCTATTTAACATGAATTTTTTTGAATAAGATCAACTTTATGTTGATAATATACGTTCCAAATTTCAAGTTCGAAACACTTACCCAAAAAAAGATATTCAAAATCTCTCAACATGTGTAGTTGTAAGGTTGAGTTTTTTACATTCGTGTCAAACTTTACTCCACAAACTAACACTATACTAAGGGCTCAAAAACTCCTCCTCACAACTACACATGTTGGGAGATTTTGAATATCTTTTTTTTGATAATTCATTTGAACTTGAAATTTGGAGCACATATTATCAACATATAGATGACTTCACAAAAAAAAATTCATGGTAAGAAACCAATTTTTCAGCCCTTGGGAGGGTGTCAAAGTTGGCAATTGTGAAAATTTTCTCAAAACTACACCTGTTGGGAGATTTCAAATATCTTCTTAAAAAAAAATTTTACCTTGAAATTTTTTATGCATATTAAAAACATAGATATTGTTTCATGACAAAAATTTCATGGCAAAAGAAAAAAACCTCAATCATTAGGAAGATGTCAAAGTTGAAAGTAGTGAAATGTTTCTCACCACTACCCATGTTGGTAGATTTTGAATAACTTTCTTTTGGTGAATCTTTTGGCCTTGAAATTTGTCATACATACAATTAACTTAAAGATGATATTGTAAAAAAATTTCATGGTAAAATACCAATTTTTGAGCTCTTAGGAGGCTTTCAAAGTTGGCAGTATTGAATTTTTCTCATTGCGAATTCGAAAACAACATTTTGATTGGTACCCCATTGTATAGTTTTCTATTTCAATGGAAAAAATTCACTTGTTAACCCCTACATGTCCAAGGCACCAGAATCTGGTGTTTGCAAAACTTTGAACTTAAATAAAACCTAACCAAGTTGCTATTTGTAGTAGTTTATATTTTGGGAAAGTTCTTTTTGAATTGCAGTTTCAATGTCAAAAATCCCATTTGAAAATGAATGATAGTGATTTTCTATTCAAGATTTTGTGTGAGGATACCCATTGTAATCTTGACTTTCCATAGTCAGTGTTGAAAGCTCTTGAAAAATGAGCCTCAAATACACTAGATCTTGGAGGGAAAATCACATTCAAAATTCATTTACAAAAATTTTAGAGTAGATTTTGAGAAGCCATAAATTGATTGGAGTTATGCATGTTAGACCCTTTAACCTCATATATTTTTGGTCACCAACTTTTTAGATTTGACTTGTGAAAAGAGGATGAAAAGATTTCACATCACTTTTGTAGCTTTAACACCCTCCTATTCAAACATTATAATATGTCACTCCATAAGTGCTATTGTTGTGTTTTCTTTTCCTATGCCATCTCTAATATGTCTAGTTTGAATTTGTACGTTTACAATTCAAAAAAAATTGATACAACTTATCAAAATGTTGGCATTTTGTTCAACTTGGAGCAAATTCCAAGAAGCTCAAAATAGGCCTTGGGCATTTAGGGGTTAAAAAAATAATAAAACAAAACAACCATGTTGTTAGCTTTACTCAATGTGCTCTGCTATAAGGTAGGTACCCCCAAAATGGCACCTGACCTTAAAGTGCCATCTACAATGTGCACACATTTTCAAAATCAGTCATGTACCCAGACTACAGATGGCGCTTTCAAAAATAGACTTTTATTGTTAATAACTTTAGCATATAGTATCCAAATCCTCTATTTTTGGATGCATTGGAACATGCTTTCACTCGCCAACAAGACTGTATAAAAATCTGAACAACATGATAACAGGACCTAGGCACAATAAGAATAAGTGGCACTTTTGGGTGTATCCACCTTAACACAAATACAAACCTAAGGTATGCACCTTCAGCCTTGGAAACTCGGATTCAGTTCATTTCCAGTGCCAATCACTTGTTTCTCATTCTTCTATCTCCACACACACACCAAAAAAACAAACCATGGTCCAATATCATAGCTTCCAAGAATGGTACGTCCATTTGTTGGAGTAGAGAGGGTCCTTCCCCCTGCACCTCCCAATAGTTTTCTAGTTCAGCTTGTTTTTTCTTTTTTTCTTGCTCATTTTCTCTTCATTGCCAGCCTCGGCTTGGCCTTTTTGTTTCTGGTTACCTTTTTAATGCAATGGGTTTTACCCAGTTGTTAAAAAAAAAACCCAAAACCCCCCCCATGCTGGCCTAATTTTCCGACAAGCTGCTTTTTCCTCCTCCATGCAACCCTTTTTGAGCTACCTTACCCACCCGTGACCCGTCTTTGATCCTCTCCTTGGCCAACTAGATGGCATTGTCAGTCGTGCAGATTCAGTTCATGAACTTGGTTTCAGTTCCCAGTTTCCCACTCAAAAGAAAAATTTAAAAATTCAAGGAAACTCATTTGTGTCAAAAACAAATAAATAAATAAATAAAGGAAACTGCAAGAATTGGTGGTAAACTCCTGAGGATCACGGCATGCCTTTGATGACTATGCAAGGTTAGGATTATATTTTGTTATTCTTTCCTTCAATTAATTAATACTCCTCACACTGTTGCTTTTCGAGACAGAATTCCAGTCTTCGGAGCTCCGTTTACACTGTCTCCAATTGAAGGCCACCCGGCACTCCGGCAGTAGCTGTTGCATTGACAGGACTTCACGACATACCCTCGAGTAGGCAACCCATTCTCGACCTGCCACCCATTTCCACAAAATAGGCTTCTCTATTTCCAATCAGTTGTGGTTTACATCAGCTCATATATGGGAGAGGCACCCAATGGCGCACCTGCATCCAATGCCGTCCATTTCTAAGTCAATCATTCATTCTAGAACAGAAATGTAACGGGATTGTAGATTGCTTATTGTTTTAGGTCAAAAGAAATAAGCCATGTATTGCCTACCTACATTTATAGCTTGAAATGATTGTGTGCTGTAGAAACGGACGGCATTGGGTATAGGTGCACCATTGGGTGCTTCTCCCTTAGAGGAGGATCAGTGGAAGCAACATAAATGTTCAAGGAGTGCACATTGAAACCATAGAATGATCATAATATGTATGTTACATTGAAAAGCCACAATGATCACTTTCATCAATTTTGTATGCAGACCATGATTGGAAATAGAATGACCTATGTAGCAAAAATGGGTTTCACAAAATCTTTATGAATAAATTTCACAGTACTTTTGGTTTTGACAAAAGAAAAATGTAAAAAAATTTCAAATCTTCTTGAATTCAATTTCCTTGTATGGGAATTTTTTTTCCTTCAACACATCCATCGAGCCAAGCATCTAGCAAAGACACCCAATTCCTTAAGTGGTTAGAAATGGGCTGCCATCCCACATGTGAAGGTGAGATTTGTGATAAGTTATGTCATTTTGTAAAATAAGCGCCGCACATCATCTTGTGAATGGTGTGAGGTGAAGTAAACACCTAAGAATTTGGCATGAAAATTCAATTTCAGTACCTAAGTGCTTAAGCAAACCTTCACCTATTGTACATTGAGTATCTACATCCTTAATTGCCCAACTTGGTACACTAAAATTTTCAATCTTGTTTTGAAGAGCCCTTAGTTTCCTTATTTTTCAGCCTTGCTTACAAAATATGACCTACAAATAGTCAAGTGACTACTTATCAACAAGAGTAAAGGATAAAACAACTAAACTTAGGATGAATAGTGGTTTCAAAGGCCATTCTTTACCATACCTAGGATTGAATATTGTGAGAAGTCCCTAGCACTTTTCATTCACTTTTGAAGAGTATCAAACCTTTAACATACAAGGATGACTATGCTCTTATATTCCTTCCGTCCTATACTAATTCTAAGGTAGCATTGTAGCAACATCTTAACTGCAAAGGTACTCATTAAAGGTTGAATTATTGTGCAAGACCTTCCCTTTTGACACAAAATTCCAAAGATAAATATTTGCATTTCTATCTCAAATAGAAGAATTCCTTTCTTATCCAATAGACACTTTTAGGCCATTGCATCATTACAAAATTAAGGCAACAACTACCTAACACAATTGCCTACTTTTTGCTTCATAGCAAATTAAGTTTGCATGTGAAACCCATAAATTTCCTACTTTGTTTTTGAATAAAGTAACAAAGCAATTATTCATAAGTGTTTTCATTCATGCATCAATCTTTGTTGCTTCAAGATCCAGAGTGTTTTTTTTCTTTTAATGAGTGTATGATCCACTAGCTTGAATCCATGATGGTGTAAACTATGTAGCAATTGGAAGTGCTTACATACACAAGAAGGAAATTTATACTTGTTCAAATATATAAGAAAATTAAAAAAATTGTAGTTGAATGAGAAATTTTCATGCAAGAATAACATAATTCAAATAATGGGATTATCATTACATTTGAATGAATAGTTGATCCATCATCTCTAATCTTCATCTACTATGAATGAAACTCACAATGAGGCAAAATTCACCGAGTCCAAAGTTGGATCAAGGGGGAGTATATAGGACCTCTAATCCAAAATGCCTCTAAGCAATGGACTCTCCTAAAGTTTTGGTCAAATTTTTGTAAATGAATTTAAGTGAAAAGAGGCAACATCACTAACCCATTCAAAAATGTCCAATAGCACCCCACAAATGGTCTAAGATATAGCTTAAGAGATAATAGTATCCTCTTAGACCCAAATTGCAACAAAAAACCTCCAATTAGGACTTAAATAGGTGAAATTAAGGCTTACAAACTTGTTACAACACATCTTCTTCTTCCCTAAGTACTTTCTAACATCCTTCAATCATCTAATTAAGCATTATAATAGTTTAGGACAACAAAATCCTAACTCAAACGTGCCATTGGAGGCCTAAAATGGCCTAAATTGGACTCTCTCTCTCCACCAAATCTAACACACATCAATCAACCACAATATTTAAATTCAACATACGATTGATTCAAAATATGTTTCATACCAATGTGCAATGAGGATTGCAATTGTCAAGTATAATTGAAGAAAAATACTAAAAGAAATTTCAATTTGTACCTCCTCCTAGAGGCAAGAGACTCTCTTATCTAGAAATAGCCACCATCTCTTTATATTTGCCTCAAATTTCATAAGCTATAGCTTTTTGAGAAGCTAACTTGATCATCTTCATTTTTATGAAATTTTTTAGATCAATTCAATCCTTCAATCTTTTGATATGGCTTGCCATTGTTGTTGCTTCCAATTCCCTACGACAAGAGAATTCTTTCCACAAAAATGGTCTCCATTCCTTGTATTAACTTCAAATCGGTTAAATCTTAGCTTTTTGAAAAACTAACTTGATTATCTTCATCCTCCCAAAAATTCAAATTGATTCAATGTAATATTTGCCCACCATGGCTCCCTCAAATTGGCAATTTCATGGGCAATTCTCAAAGTCTAATTTTCTCCTTGTTTTCTAATTGAGCCTCCTACAATCCTATTCTAATCCCTTATAATCATTGTTCTAGTGTTTTCTGTTCATTTTCTCTCACTTTTAACCCAAAGACTCCCAATATATATATATATATATATATGCACACAAAAAGTATGAAAGAGAAGAGCAAGAGAGAGCTCCAAAACTCTCTTGATGAAAAAAATCTAATGGATTAGTTAGCTTAATGACATTCATCTACCACCAAGTTAATGCAAAACGTCATTTTTCAATGAAAAATGTCAAATTGGTACAAAATGCACTAAATAATAGTAGGACTCTCAAAATTACTATTTTTTTCATTTTCATTTCATATAGACTTCTTATTTTTGCATTTTCTTCATTATTTTGATAATTTAATGGTAGATTTTTTTTTGTGTGTGTATTAAAAAAAATTATGTAGGTTTTTTTCCTTTGGTTTCTTCTAATTGCCTTTCGTTAACTTCTACACTAAGTTTCTAAAACTCCAATCACTATCTAATTAAACACTCTCTAATTTGTATTTGAGGTTTATTCACCAATTCATCAAAAGGAATTTAAGGCCTTTAGAAGATTGTGAGTTCCCAAAGTGTGGGAACATAGAAATGCAAGAATTTGGTGTAGTCGAGACTGTGCCATGTCATTAAAAAAAATTTAAATAAAAATTTTAGACTTTTTTTGCATTTCAAGACCTAATTTTTTTTAAAGATAATTGTTGGCCTACCAACAACCAACAATTTTGAGAACTATTTCTAAATCTATTTTGGAAACAGACCTAAAACGGGCCTGTGGAAGCGTCAAATTTCCTCTAATGCTAGTACTTTTTAACACATGTTCTTGACTATTTTGTTCATTTTTTCTAAACCAAAGAGTGTGAACCAATATGGTAGTTGAAATCTAATGTTTTTTTCTACATGCAAAATGCAATTAGAAAGATAAAAAATGGTTGAAACTCAATAACCTTGTCTTCAATTTATTTTTTGATGGTGTTGTGTCACAAATGTGCTCCTTATGTAAAATATGTATATACATAAAATAATAATCAAATTTTGATTATAATAATAAAACACAAGAATGACATCACTTGGAGAGGCTTTAAGGTGACGCCTTCTTATCAACATCGTGTTTAACTATAAGAAAGAGGGCACTACTCTAGAGCTTCATCATTTTGATGTTGTTGTCTTTATTATTTTCGTTTGAGTTTACAATGTCGAATTAGAGGGTTTTTTCTGAGTCTCAAGATGAAGAAGTTCCACTTGAGCAGGAATTTAAGTTTCTTTTTACTTAATTTTTGTGATGTAGATTTTGCCTACTTGACAAAAATCCCAAGACAACTAACTAGGGGGTTATTTTCATGGAAAGGTCAATAAGTCTATCATTTGTATGACTAAGGTCACGATAATCATATGTTGGACACTTATTTACATTGTTTTTGGTTTTATTTTAAATAAAATAAACCCAAGGAAAATTTTTAATGTCAAATTGTCACAGTCCACAAACCCAATGCTATAATATAGAGCATATGTATGGTGTCACAGTCCTGTCTAGTATGTGGTTCATGTCAAACCTTCGTCGTCAATTTGTCTTGGGTGGTCAATTTATCTTATGCATGCTCTAGCTACTTAATGCAATTTTTATATAAATTTTTATTTATTTATAATTTAATTCCTCTTTTTGCTCTCTCACATGGCAACTTTATCACTCTTAATTCTAATTGCAAATTTTTGTAATTTAATTTTAAATAAAAGGAATTCAAATTCTTTCCTTGACCTGTTTATTTCTTTATGTTGCCAATTTGATCCTCTTTAGCATGTCAAATAGTCTCAACCGTTCCATTTGATTGGATCATGTCAATTAGCCATGGACTCACTTTACTTTGACTAATAGACCTATGCTATCTTCTTAGACCAATTGATTTTATTTTAGCAACCAAACAAATCCCACCTACCAAAGGTGAGAACGCACTCCGAAGGCGAGAATACACCCAGAGGTGGAGAAACACCCAAAGGTTGCGAGCACACTAAGAGAAGAGAACACTCAAAGGCAAGAATATCTTAGTATAGTATGTGGCTTTTGAAGAAACAATCCATCATAATCACAGATGTAGGCACTAAACTTATTTAGCATGTCATTGGTAAAAATATAGGAAAAGTTGAATTGCATGTGAGAACGTCATCTAGGCCTAGTAACATTCCAAAATTGTGCACTATAAAAAATAAATTCTATGCATGACAGAAAGTCATTACATGGGAGGAATGACGGAAATTAAGCCTTCATTGCCTAAGCTCTAAACGGGTCTAAGAGTATCATTGCTTTTCAAGCCTTATAAGTTTAAATGTCACTAAGATATGAAAATCTCTACCGTTCAATCTTATAGTGCACATGTTGTAAATGACGTGGATCAAATTTGGAATCAATTGGCTGAATAGATTGCAAAATCGAAATGTTTTAGTGTCAAAAAAAATGTTGAAATTTTCCTAAAAATACATTTGGAGGTGAAAGTAGATTTCTAAACCTACTCAAATGAACAAACTTTAAACTAAAAAGTTCTTCAAAACCAACATACAAAGACATTGGAGAAAATAGAAATTCATCCAAATGGTTTAAATTTTTTGCAAAATGACTTTGAAATGTCAAAAATAGCAAAAGAAAGAGGTGCCAAAAACACATCATTCTACAATTGCACCTCCTCTTGAAATGCTTCTCAGCCACTCATAAGGGTGATTGCAAGAAACACTTATACTATTTGTTACATTTTCGAATAGTATTCTTGACTTTTCCTAGAGTACTTTAAAATTAGAAACTAATTTTTGAAATTTTTAGATAAATGACTTATGTATACACCTTTAAAATGAACATATCTAGAGAAGGAAATGCATAGAAGGGTGAATGCAAGAAACACTTGTACTATTTTCCGTCACAAGCTAAGTGCTGATCTGTTTTTTGGCCATAACTTTTGCATTTTTGCTCTAAATGACTCAAGATATCTAGAGAAGGTACTCATGTCTATCATACACCTTACATAATTTTTTCATAATTTTCAAAAATAGTCTAATACTAAAATAGTACTAGTGACTAAATGTCACAAATGAGAATTTGGAGGTTTTTAGTACTAAGGAGTACCTTTTTTTAATGATTTTGAGATGAAATTTGGATGAGATGGTCTTCTAGTAGATTAACATCTCTCCACGTGAGGGATTCTAAAAAAGTTATTTTTATGTGGTGTGGAAGTCTACAAAGTGAGGTTCTTTTTGCTTGAATTTTGAAACATATAAAATATTATTTTGGTGTTTTTTTTGGTGAATGACCATCTCCATAGAATTGTTGAAAATGGAAACTTTTTATTTTTTGTATTTACTTATTTTTACTATTTTTCCCGAATTAAAACATGAAGGTATGTATTTTCTTAAGGTTTGGTGCTTTTTAAATTCTCCTACTTAGAGAATTTTTCTATCAATTTCCTTTGGTGAAAACCTTCATCTTAGAGGTCTATACATTGTTCATATTTTTCAAATTTTTTTCAAATTAATTTTCTAATTTTAAAGTACTCCAAAAAAAGTCATGAGTACTGTAGTAAAACGCAACAAATAGTACAGGTGTTTCTTGCATTCACCCAGAAAAATTCTCTAAGTAGGAGAACTTGAAAAGTGCCAAACCTCAAGAGAATAGGTACTTTGATGTTAAATTAGTTAAAAATAGTAAAAAGAAGTGAATAGAAAAAATGAAAATTGGCCATTTGTAACAAGTCTATAGAAATGGTCATTTACCAAAAAGCCCACCAAAATAACATTTTATATTTTTCAAAATAGAAGCAGAAAGAAGCTCACTTTGTAGACCTCCACACCATACAAAATGAATGTTTTTTTGAAATTCCTTTGGCCATTAGTTAGAAGTCTACTAGAAGACCACCTCAACCAAATTTTGCCTCAAAATTTTTTTTTTAAGGTACTAAATAATACTAAAAACCTCCAAATTGGCAATTGTGACATTCAATTGGGGTCTATTTTTTGATAGTATACTATTTTTGAAAATTATCAAAAAAATTAGATAAAGTGTAAGATAGTCATGAGTACCTTCTTTATAAATATTGAGTCATTTAGAGCCAAAATGAAAAAGTTATTAATGGCCCAAAAATTGATCAACATACAATGTGTGATAGAAAATAGTACAAGTGTTTCTTGCAATCACCTATAACTTCTTGGATTGATATGGAATTTTAGACACACAAACTAGACTAGAATGCGCAACTTTTCCCAAAATTTTTATTAGAAATAGACACTGTATTGAGGAAGAAACAAGCCACCAAAGTTCACTGTAATCCAAAAATGTTTAGCTTTTGAACTTCAAATTGCTCCCAAACATTCAAAACAACTTGGATTGCCATGAAAATTTGATCACAATAACTAGACTTCTTGAAAACATAACTCAACAAAATTTTAATGAAAACAAACATTGGAGGAAGGAGATACGAGCCCCAAAAGTTGCACCATCAATTGTAGTTTGGTGAACTCAAATTGAACATGTGAATTTTGATTGGCTCCCAAAACATCTCTACATTTTAGATTGATTTGAAAATTTTACCACAAAAACTAAACTAGTATGCGCAACTTTCCTAACAAGTTTAATTAAATTCAAACATTGGATGCAAAAGTCAGAGCACTTTAAATTGGACTACTAGACTATGCGAGGACCATCCCCTCTAAACTCGCAATCGAACGGGCTGAGATAATTGAAGGGGTGCAAGAGATGCTCTTATATGGCATAATGCACGATTTTCACAGAGCCATTCCATGTGATGCTAGGGCACATTATTCAAACCAATAATAGTACATGGAATGATATATATTCTTTGTTCTTAACATAGCAGGAGGCCTCCCCCAGCCTCCTGCGATGTGAAGGCCCCAACCTTCAAGCTTGAGCTCCACCTTCACCCTGAGGCCAAGGCCCTCACACTTGTGGAAGGCCTCCCAATATACAGAAACTTCAACAAAAGCTATGGAATGCAGGCCCCATGATCTGTATGGAACATCCCAAAGGGAATAAGGGCAAAACACCCATTCCCGCACCTCTTCCTTCCAGTGGACTGTAGCTTCACCCAAATGCGTCAGTAGACTTCCCTTAATGTGTTCGCCCCATGTATGATTGTAATTTGCTGACACAACTGAAGGACACATAGGGAAATTTGGTTGGGTGAGTGCTGATTTTTGCAGGGATCAATTTTGGGGGCACCTACAAGACGGTTCCACAAGTCTAGGGAGCCAACACTTTGAAAATTTGTAGAAATTACATACTGTGTCCGAAAAATCTATATTTTTTTTAATATTCATGATTTTCACTCGCTAATACTAGAAAAATATCATTTTTAGAAAACATTGCCTCCAACTATACTGAATTCCTTATTTGGACGGTTTTGGGTGTTTGCACTGTAAGGTAAGTTACACAGAAAAGTTTGTAGATTGAACTGTGACTCTACTGACAGCATAAATTCAACTTCTTCTTCTTCTTTTTCTTTTTTTTTGAAACAAATGAAAACAGAATTTCATAAATTTAGCTTTCCAGAAATGTCCAGAATCCTGAAGAATGATATAAATGCAAGGATCTCACTCATATTGTTGTACAAACTTGCACCTGCACAAGCTGAGTAATAATAAGCTTCAGATCCCTGTTTCAAGTGAAACAAGGGCTACAAAACAGCAACCAAATTGCAAAGCCCTCCGTCACTCTTCAGCACCTGAATCCAAAGAGGTGATGTCGATCTGTGCCCAAGACTCTCCAGATGTGAACCAGCTCTTAATCAGAGCTATGGATCCTCTTTCTTACAATCTTCCATACACATCTGTTTTGTACAGTAAGTTATTGTTTGTTTGGGGAATCAACGGAATCTCTTACCAACTTCTTCACTCATGTTGAATGAGGAGCTTGCAGGAAGACAAACGACAGACTCCCTCTGTCCCACTAAAAGCTTCCTAATTAGGCTGATTTACAGTCTTTGCAGGAAAAATTTGGGAAGCTTTTAAGGTGGGTACACCCAAAAGCGCCACTTATTTTTATTGTGCCTAGGTCCTGTTATCATGTTGTTCAAATTTATATACAATCTTGTTGGCGAGTGAAAGTATGTTCCAACGCATCAAAAAATAGAGGATTTGGATACTATATGCCAAAGTTATTAACAGTCAAAGTCTGTTTTTGAAAGTGCCATCTAGAGTCCGGGTACATGACTGATTTTGAAAATGTATGCTCATTGTAGATGGCACTTTAAGGCCAGGTGCCATTTTGGGTGTACCTACCTTAGTGGGACAAAGGGAGCAACTTATTGGCACAAATAGATGAAGAGGACCATAGTGCACTCTTGTCTCTATTAAGGGAGAGGCACCCAATGGTGCACCTATACCTAATGTCGTCTGTTTTTACAACACACAATCATTTCAGGCTATAAATGTAGGTAGGCAGTACATACATGGCTTATTTCTTTTGACCTAAAACAATAAGTAGTCTACAATCCTGCTACATTTCTGTTCTAGAATGAACGACTAACTTAGAAATGGATGGCATTGGGTGCAGGGTGCGCCATTGGGTGCCTCTCATGTATGTTATGTTGAGATTGAGATTGAAATGCATAAGGTAGGAGCACCCATTAATATATTTTAGTGTATTCATTGTTTGACACTAGAGTTTTCTTGAAAGTGTCCTTTAAAGTACCTTGAAACCATCCTCATACTTAATTGTAGTTGGTGGGCTCTGATTTTTTTAGATTTTAGTGTGAGAATCAAGAGAGGTTTCTCTAAAGTGTAGATTTAGGTAACCTAGTGAGTTTTGCTTTGAAAATTCATAGAAATTAGATGCCATACTAAAAATTCTATTTTTTTTTAATTCATGATTTTCAATTGCTAATACTCCAATACTATTCTTTTTAGAAAATGGTGACTTCAAGTATGCTCCTTCAAATGGTGCTAAAAATCCCTAAATCAAGTATTGTGAAATTCTTTGGGGGATATTTAAAAATAATAAATTATTTTTGAAAAATCTTCAAAATTCATTATAGATACATAATAGCTATAAGTAGCTTCCCTATAAAGTTTGAGTCATTTAGAGCTCAAACACAAAAGTTATTGCTAAAAAAAATCAAAAACTAGGGTGTGATGAAACAAAACAAATAATACAAGCGTTTCTTGCAATCACCCACGAGTAGATTTTCTTACTTTCAAAGTTCATGTTTTGAATTATTGATATTTTTTCTTGTTAATGATAATTAGTTATAAATTTTTGAAGTAAAAAGATACACTATAAAACTAAAAATAACTTTCACACCCCTACTTTATATATTAAAAAAATGTCTAAAAGAAAAAAAAAAACTCCTAAAAATTAGCTTCCTATTGAAAGTTTATTTTTCTTGAATATTTGATGCAATAGTCCCCTAAATGTAATCTATAAATATTTGAGTTGAAAAGCATGCCAGTTTAGTTCATTTTTCAACCTCTTTCAAAAAATATATGACATGTTATTTAAGATAAAAAATTTTGGCAATAGAAACCTATAGAAATTATTAAACAAAGCTCAAAATTATAGGTTGAAATTATAGTTTATGAAAAAGTATTAGGAGGTTGTAGATTCACTTGATCGCACGTTACCAATTAACTTTCTATATAAAAAAACCCGAGTGTTAGCCTTTGTTTGCCTTGATTTGTTCTTTTGTTCTTTTGCATTGTACATGCATATTTAATTTAGCTATTAGTATATCAAAATTTCAAGACTATGGGGAAGTAAGATTTAAATGGGGAATAGAAAATATATAATATTACACTTGAAGGACTATAGAGAACTAAGGGAAAAAATGGATTATAAATATTATACATTATCCCACTTAAAGGACTCTAGGAGTCTAGGGACTTAAGGGGGAAAATGGGATATAATGGAATCCAAAAAAAATTGGGGTATAATAGAACTGAAGATTAAAATGGTGTTTAAGTAAACTCAAGAAAAAATGGGGTATAAATATCACATGGTATCACACTTTGACACATTAAAGATTATAGGGAACTCAAGAAAAAGATGCATTATAGTAAAATAGGACACTTTTAATTAACCCTCTCACTTGTCCCTTCAAAAATTTGTAATAACCAATAGGGGGCCTAAAAACACCAAAACTTGCCTTTATTTTAAAAATAGCATGCCTTATAATCCATTTTACAAGGTAGGTAGCTCTACATTAAATAGGTCATTATTGCAAGTGTATGCAAAATGTAAGAGAAAGTGTCCCCCTTGAGAAGAATTTAAGTTAATTTCACCTTAAAAACTAACCTTTTTATAAGTTTAAGAAGTGGTCTTTAAATATGACTTTGTAAGCTATCAAAACAATAATCTTGAAAATTAACTATACTAAGAACTAAATTTAGATTCCAATTTGTAACCCTAAACTAGATTTGTATGCAATTCTATTAGGAATTTTACATTATCTGTTTCAAAATTTATCAACAAACATAGGATATATGATCCATCATTCCATCTATAGTATCCAAACTTTGAAAAGTGCAATAGTAGTACATGCAGTGGCACATATGTATTTCAACTAATTATGGCTTAGATATATAGGTTGGTTTTTTTTATATAACTCTACACATCTAGCTAAGTTTCTACTATGTATGAGCCTATGTCCAATAGACATCAAGTAAATATCATAACAAGTAGCTATTCTATAAAAAAAAACTTCATCCATCTATTGCTTATTCACATATGAAGTGAGTACATATTCAAACTTCCTCAAATGTAGCTATAAGGTGGGTACATCCAAAATCACATCTTACCTAAAACCACCATCATCACTCAATGCACATCTCTAATATCAATATGAAAGTATGTCGAAAAAACCATTTTAGAACATCTACCAAAAGAAACTTGAACCATACATAACATAACTTTGGCATACATGTCATGTTCTTTCGTGTGTTGAAACCTCCTTTCACTTGCCAACAAGAAAATATATGAATTCGACTAATTTAACAATAATCACTACTTAGGCATAGTAGCAAAATGAGGTAGTTTGGAAGGTACCCACCTTAAGGTACATGTACCCATCGTACATGTACCCATCCTAATCATTTAAAAAATTCTTCCCTCATATATAGCCAGTGCACATTTTTTTCTAGAATGTAATCCATTGACATATGAGGACAAAACTGGGTGCAAAGGTGCAAGGAGGCATATCTACCTCAAGTCAATCCAAAGCCTCCTCCGGCCAAACTATGATCCAAAGCCAATGAGGATGGCACTCGTAAAGGAAGAGGCTCAAAAATTGCTCAAGCTTGAAAATCATCCACCTTTTTAAATGTACATTGTTTGTACATGGTGCTTTTTCATCTTTACAAGAATGTACAAACACTATACATTTGAGGGGGTGGGCGGTTTTAGAGTCCTATGCGATTTCAACTTCAAAATTTCATAACCAATTTCCAAGAGCTCCAAAAAATATGGAACAACTTGGGTTAGATGCCAATTCCACTTGTCTTTCTCCTTGTCTTTCAAGGAAAATTTACTGAAAAATAAATCAAGAAGTTTCACCTCCCAAAAATTCAGTTTTAGCTCTTACATGGGGACTTTCTAGACCTCTTCCCTCCATGAAATTCCCCAACCCATGACATCAACTCTCTCCAAAAGTTTGATGAGTGCACTAGCTTACCGGAACTGCAACATAGGTCTCCATCAAGGGTTTTTTTGCAGTGATTTGGTGCAAAATTGCACCAATTTTTTTGGCTTGGCACCAAGCCTATAGGAAATAAAATAAAATTGGATGAAATCGCCAATGAACTTCAATTTTTTTAAATAGTGGATGAAATTGCCAAATAATGAATGCAAATAAAATGATAGATATGTATTATGTTCTAATATGATATTTTCTATCCAATATATGGATGAATGTTGAGATTTGGAGCTCCACAATCAAATGAAATACTGCCACTTTGGCACTTCACAAGAAATGAAAAAAAAAAACCTGGTCTCCATCTCTTCCATTGGTTTTGAGTAAGGTAGAAGGCTCTTAAATGGAGCGGGTTCTAAAATGGTGCCCTATCTTAAATGTACAGTGGTTGTACATGTTGCTTTTTCATAGCCTTCAGAAGTGTATTGACAGTGTACATTGTAGCTAGGGCACCATTTTACAGCCCTATGCCCTTTCAACTTCAAAATTTGATAACTAATTCAAAAAATCTCAGAAAAATATGAAACGACTTGGGTTAGATGTCAATTCTACTTTTTTTTCAAGGAAAATTTACTGAAAAATATTTCTAGAGGTTTTACTTCCCTGAAATTCTGTTTCAGCCCTTAGATGGTCCATTTTAGGACCTCTTACCTTAAGTCAGCCAACACCACTCCAGCTTCCATTTGCCACAACCTTTTCCTTCCTGTGCCAGAACGGCAATCATAGCTTGTGTGCGTAAGTGAGGCTCCTCATTTGTCTCCTCAATCTGTGTGCATTCCAACCTCCTTTCGCTGGCACCGCCCATTTGGGTTGCCAGCCACACTCGTGACTGGGTGGCATTGTCCGAGCCAACCCACGAAACAGTCATTCAAGCTCTTTGTTGTTCATCGATGGACCGCACGAGTATGAATACTTTGTCAAACAGTAAGGTACAGTAGGTACACTCAAAATGGCACCTGACCTTAAAGCACCATGTACAATATTCATACATTTCCAAAATCAGTCATGTACCCAGACTGTAGATGGCACTTTCAGAAATAGATTTTGACCACTAATAACTTTTGCATACGGTATCCAAATCCTTTGTTCTTTGGTGGGTTGGAACATGCTTTCACTAGCCAATAAGACTATATAAAAATCTGAAGAGCATGATAACAACACCTATGCTATAGTAAGAATAAGTGGCGCTTTTAGGTGTATCCTCCTTAAGTTTAAGAGCAGCTCCAAAGCAATAAGGTAAGAGGCTCATAAATTGCTCATTTAAGGGCTGGTCTACCTTTATCAGGTATTTTTTGAGATGATGATATTTTTCGCTTGTTTTTCATTCAAAGAGAAATAAACAAGAAATCTAACACAAGTCATTTCATAATTTTTGAAGCATTTATGAATTATTCATGTATTTTCAAACAAAATCTGGCATAGGGCCCTATTTGTGATTCGTAGGCCTTGGAAACCCATACATGCTTAGTTTTAAGAAAAATATGGTTTTGTTCAAAAACTAGCAAATGTTGCAATATGTAAAAAGTAATAGACATGGTTTTTAAATGCGACCCTTTCTAAAACTGAAATGAATGCTTGACTCAATCATACTTTTAGATTATTTAACATTTGTAAGGAGGTAGTTGGACCACCGATTCTTATTTTGAATAAAATTAGTAGACACCTATCCACTTAGTTAGGAAAGAACCCATTGTACCATCCATTGAAGAAGTATAAACCAAATCTTATTATGCTCTGATGTAATCAAGAGGTCAATTTGCTACAATCATATATCCATTTCACAGCTCCTACTGGATAGTTGAAAATGCCCTCTCCTACATGTTCAAAAAGTTCAAAAAGTTACCATTTTCAAGCCCTCTCCTATATGTATTAGATAATCAATGAGCCGTGCTAGCAGCAAATCGGTTATCTAATACATAATTGGTTGTTGAATTTTCAATCACAATCTTTGATTTTCATGATCCAAGAGTGTAGGAGGCAAGTTGAAAGGGAGAAAAGGTTATGAGTTGCAACTCATAATGGCAATGATAACAGATTTCCAATGGTATGGTGATCCCTTAGCATTGAAAAGTCAATGATTGGTTATGGTCAAGCAACACTCTAAAGGTTCAATGCCTTGATCTCCTATGTCAAAGGAATGTCTTCCACATTAGAGGGGATTTGAGGCCACCAAAGGGCTGTTTCAGGGCTGTTGTTTCTGTAACTGTTGACCGCTAGCAGGCCAGTATCACTACAAGAAAATGGGGGTATAAATGACTTGTCCACAATGACTTCACCAACAACAATGGTTGCAAAATAGTCATTTTGTAGTCATTTTGCAATCATTGTTGTCGGTGTAGTCATTGTGGACAAGTCATTTATACCCCCATTTTCTTGTAGTGTATTTATCCAAAAAAATTAAAAAATGGGTCTTGAAATATGAAAAAAAAACAATTTTTTTTCAAAAAAATAAATAATGACGTGGCACTCTCTCGACCACGTAGGATTTCTATTCACGTAGCAAAAAATGCGTTCCCGCAGTTTGGGAACCCGCAATCTTTTAATGGCCTCAAAAATCCTCTAATGTTTATTTGCTTCACTCTACTACTTATAATAATCATATTGTTGGCAAGTTGCTCTCAATAGTACATGTGAAATCCCACTCTCAATAAGAGACCAATGATGGTTCAAACATCCAAATTAAAAGTTAGACCAACTATATCTAGAAGGATGTGTAGGCAAAAATCCCAACGCTTGACATATTTTTTGAAGTATTCTAACTAGTTTCATTTATTTCCCATATTGAATTATTTTTCCAATTACTATATTCAATTTTTTTCACTATTTCTTAACTATAAATAAAAAATTTAAAAGATTTTTTCACCACTTTTTCACTAATGTTTCCAAAATGCAATTGGATTTTCTCCCAATTCTATGGGCTAATTAACTATAAACTAATTAGTGATCATCTTTGAACATTGAGAATACTTGTAAAATAGTTTTTTTGTAGAATTTAGGCAAGAATTGAACTTTTTGCATTTGAGTGTTTCTACTTTGGAGTATTATACTCATTGAAAGTTTGTGATACTACATGAAAGTGGACCAAGACCAAGATACTATCACAAGTGTCCCATAAGGGGACATTTGGTCCTTTAGAGGTAAAATAAGTGTTGTTGTTGGTACAACAATTCCAAAGTCACCCTATTTGTACTACTATATATTAATCTTATTCAATTCAAAATTTTAAATGTACTCTACTAATACAATGACAATGAAGTGACTCAAATAGTTGTAGTGCCCATTGAGGGGTTCTTTCTTTGTTTCATAGAAAAATGGCCTGAAAATTGATTTTGGGTAGAAATAATTATAATAATCTCCGATATTCACAAAGAAGTTGCTATATATATTCATATTGTTTTTATAAAAAAATTTGAGGTATTATTGATACAAAATATTCCATTATTTTTTCCATCAAATAAATTCAATTATTCATTATATACTCCATTTAAAATTCCATCTATAGAAAAGAAATTTAATTTCATCAAATATATTGCAAATTTTTTTGACCCTAAGGCAACAATAGTTTTGAAGATCCTATATCTTGTATATTCACATACACTTTTACACTATATTCTATATAATACTTTTTGAATTTAAAATCATTTAAAAAAATCCAATATACCATATCTAGTGCATTGACACTACAACCAATATAAACATAGAAGTAATTTTCTAATTATTTTGTTCACAAAAAATTTGAAATTCAATACTTTTCCTATTATAAGTGCAAACGCACGTGCACCCTTCTTTATGGAGAGATTTTCAACAATACTAAGAACATGCCTAAGGGACGCCTAGTCCCAAAAGTCATTGTAACAAACAAAACAAATAAACAAACTTAAGGTATGGACTAGAAGGTGCCTTATATTGTTGCCACAATCAAAATAAATGTAAAAGTAATTTTTTCATATTTTTTAATTCATATAAAAAACTTGAAGTTCAATGTGTTTCACACCATAGGTCCAAATGCTACAAAACAAACGGCCCATGCACTTGTCCTTGTAAGGAAAAAAACACCCAATATTGTCCTTGTACCTTGCAGTGGACCCTAAATTCATCCAAAATTGTTCCTAGACTATATTGAATGTGTTCTCCAAATGTTTGATTGTACTTCGTTGATGCAATTAAAGGATACACACCAAAATCTAATTAGCTCACTGCTGATTTTAGCAACATTTAGAATTGGAGGCATCTATTGAACAGTTTAGTGGTCTAGGGAGCCAACACTTTGAAAAATTATAGAAATTACATATGACATCTGAAAAATCTAATTTTTATTTAATGTTCGTGATTTTCACTCACTAATACTAGAAAAATATTATTTTAAGAAAAAATTGCCTCCATCAATTGTTAAATTCCTTATTTGGATGGTTTTGTGTATTTCTACTATAGGAAGCTTTCCACTAGTATCAAGAACACACCTTGAAGATGCAAGGTCTAGGAAAAGTCATTGTAACAAACAAAATAAACCAACAAACCATCTAACTAATTTAAAGTATGAAAGACTTAATTGAAGCTATTTCAATTTACATATATAATGATTATGAATGAAACACCATTCACTTCTCTCTAGTTTGAGATTATATATAATAATACAATAATTGCCATAAGCTTGGTTGTTTTGTTTGTTACATTGAGATCTCTAGAATTGTACATTCTCCAATTATGTTCTTGGTATTTGTTGAAAAGTTCTTTGATGGGAAGGAAGCACATTTGTTTCCTAGCATTTTGACTTATACTATATATTTTTTGAATTTTTGAATTATTATGAATTAAAAAAATAGAAAACTACTTTGACTTTAATTTTGACTATGACAATGGCATAAGGCACTAGTAGTTATTATTATGATGATATCTAATGCCTTATAAAAATGCATGATTTGAGCTTAAAATAGATTGTAAAAGTTAGAGAGATTAGCTCTAAATTTATTTGTAGTCCATAATAATTTGCATGAGCTATTGTAGTTACCATCTTTTATTTAAAGCTAGATTTTTCTTAAAGATGAATTACATATTGAATCTTCAACAAGGGCTTGATATCCAAATGGGTCTTAAGAAGCATGCTCTTGCATTGTAGCACGGTACTTCACAAACTCTTTCTACATGTGAGGACACTCTACCATTGTCAAGTGTCAAAGATGCAAGAATACAAGTCTAAAATGAAAAAAGAAGTTGGCATTAACATTACTATACATCACAAAAGCAATCATAAAGAAAATAGCAACAAGTAGAACTATATTATATTCTTTGTTGAAATGTGGGTCAAAGTATAATATTTTTTTCATGAACTCAAATAAAATTGTAACTTCATTTCTAAATAATGTTATATTCCTAAACTATTTTTCTTAAGCCTCCAATTCTTCTTGAAATTAGATAGTTTTCTCATTCAAGGTTCCCCACCAAAATCTAGTCAACATTATATGCCATACAAGAAATTAATTTTTACATTAATAAAACCATATCTTTTATGGACCTTCTCCTAATTGAGTCCCCTATCTATACTAGTACAAGATATTTAGGCAAAAAATTAAATAATTATAACTTAGATAGAGTACAAAATTGGAAGAGGTTTCTTAATGTAATGTAAGTCAGCCTATGACATGCAAAATGGGAGCCCTCCCATCACACAAACAATTGTTTTAACTTAGAGGAGCACATTTCCAGCTCTAAAATGGGCACCACTAGAACAATTTTGTGTATCAGATGGGATGGCTGCCTTTTTGCATGTCATAGGTTGATTTACCTTAAGATGTACTCCCTCTGTTCCACTAAAAGCTTCTAAATCAAGCAAATTTTTTGTCCTACTAAGAAACTCCTTTTTGTGATTTTAACCGTTTAGTGAATGTTGCGATGAATGACTTCATGGAGGCAAGTGAAACAATCTAAGAGCATTTCGTTGCCCTTTGCAAGCTTGGCCTCAAATGGCAATATGAGACACCTCATACTAATTGCTTCTTCAAATAGTAGTGTTCACGATTTGTTTAGTGGCTACTTTAGCACTATTAAAATTTGATCATAAAGTGGGCTACTTTTTTATTTTTGAATATTTAGATTGGGGAACATGTTATTAGAATCCTATTGTACTCACCACCCTTTAAATCATTTAAAATGACAAAGCTAGCAACAATTATAAAATATATCAAATATCATACTTTTAGCTTGTATTTTGGGTGCCTAAATGATAGTGCATAAGCTCCAAATTTTGCATAGATTAAAGGATGGGTTATTCATTCTTGAATGCATGTATTTTTGGCACTTTAATCAAAAACATAGTTAATCTTTTAAAGGGAAAAGTTTTGGAAGCTTTTAGTGGGACAGAGGGAGTACCATATTGTTAGGTCCCTTAACCTTTGCGGAGGACGTTTGGTGTCCACTGAATGACAAAGAATCTTTCCCTCTAGGACAGAAATGCAACTTTTCATCCTCGGTATTGGGGGTGGAAAGGGAAGATCTTCTACAATACTTTGACTTCCAATGCATGTATTTGGCTTTTTCAAAATAGGTGTTGTCACACGGTATCAAAATGTATGATTTCCGTGGCCACCAGTGATTTCCGCAGCCACCGGTCCGTCCTTCAAGGGTTAACTTTGCTAAACAGATGCGGTGTGTGCCCTGTGCAGGAAATTTGGTACTGATCACTTGCAAAACAGTCACTCAAAAAGTGTGCTCAATTTTATGTTGCAGCAGCAACAACAGTTGCAAGTTATGGATCTCGTGTAAGCTTACCTGTAACATTCAATGTTGGGAAAAATTCATGTCACCTATCATACTTCCGACCTGCTGCTACAGTTTTCAATTATTTTCTACACTCAAATACAAGCTGTATGATGGAATCCCTGAACTCAATGCTGGAACGCATGTGTAGTGACTCATCCCCTCTGATATAAAACATCTTTCACATGAATGAATGAAACTTCGGCTGAACTCATGTAACTTAAGCTTAACCCCGTTTGCAAAACTTTGAAGTTATATGAAACGTAACAAAGTTGTCAATTTTAGTAGTTTATATTTTTAGAAACTTCTTTGTGAAGTCTAGTTTAAGCATCAAAAAACTGATCTTAAAATGATTGGTTATGAATTTTCTATTTAAGATTTTGTTCAAGAGCATCCATTGCAATATTGACTTTCCATAGTGTTGAGGGCTCTTGGAAATGAGCCTCATATATACTAGATCTTGGAGACAAAAACACATTAGAAATTTATTTTAAAAATTTGTAAGGTGGATTTTGAGAAGCTACAAATTGATTGAGGTTATGCATGTAAGGCCCTTTAACCTCATATTTTTTGGTGATCAACTTTTCAAATTTGACACTTGAAAAGAAGATTGAAAGATTTCAACTCACTTTTGTAGTTTTAACACACTCATGATCAAACATTATAATTTTCTGATCCATAAGTGATATTGTTGTATTTTCTTTTCATAAGTGATCTCCAATATGCCAAGTTTGAATTGTATAGTTACATTTCAAAAAAAAATCATACATCTTTAGTTATCAAAATGTTGGCTTTTTGTTCAATTTAGAGAAAATTTTCTCAAATGAAACTCCATGAAATAATTTTTAGTAAGTTTTTGTAGGAAGTCAAATGGAACTGTCTAGCATATGATTTATGACATTTCACATTAATTTGCCCTTTGTAGAATAAGTTATGAATTTTTGAAGTTGAAATGCAGACTATTGATACATTGAAGAGAGAAAAATGTACCTAAGTATTAGTGGTTCCTTTTAGAACATATCTATTTTGAAAGCACTTGTAGTCATGAATCCAATTTTTTTATGCTTGAAGTAAGATGGAAATAAAGTCAATTAATTCTTAATTCTTTCATTGTAGAGCCCCCCCCCCCCTCCCCCACCCATGACTAAGGTTGTCACCTAAATACTCCAATTATTGAACAAATAGGTGCAAATGTTCTATTTTCTATAGTGTATAGTGGAGTCATCCATCTAACCTCTTTGGTCCATGGTAATTTTTTAGAATAAAAAACTGCTTTGTTTTTGTTTTTAAATAAAAAGATTAGAAATAGAGAAATGGCCAACCTATATAGACTGGTACTTAGAAATCCAAACATGTTTATGGATAGAAAATTTGATTGTCTACCTTATGGAAAAAATGTAGAAAGAATCCAACATCAAAGTCAAGAGATAACAATACATATTTTCTCATAAAATTAGTTTGCTAGATTCTACAATAATTGTTATGGAGCCTACACATTATTGGTTGCTCAATATGCATGTGCTAGAGCCTACTTAAGCCTATTTGATTTTGTTTCCTATACGACCATATGTGATTACAAAAGAATGGGAAGGAAATTGGAATGGGCTTCTAATGGATATGGTTTCAAGTCTTGTGACCAATAATTCCAACTCTAAGCACTTCAATCAACTCTAAATTACATGAATAATTTTTATAAATATCTTGAATTATTCTAATTTATAATATAACTGAGACTGCAATTAATGCATATTAAAATTAAGCATTCTAAAATTTCAAAAAATTTACTTTTTTATTCCTATTTTTTAAATTGACTATTTTCACTTCTAATAAATATTGAGGTTTTATTTGTTAATTACAAATTATAATGAATAAAGTTAATGTTGATAATCAAAAATTAGAAAAATAGAGGTTATAGCAATGGTTGTAAAGGGTGTAAAATATAAACAATTATTCAAAACTTTACCAAATCATTTTCTACTCCTAGTGGTATATGGAAAAAACATTTCAAATCAATTGAATTTTCCGAGTTTTATTTATTTATTGTCATTTTGGGCTACAAAAATATTCAACAATCATATATTTTTAGAAACTAAATTAGCTTCTATAGATCGATAGGCAACATTTTGTTTTGTGGAATAGAAATGTGAAATTAAATTGCATGCATTGATCAAGAAGTGAAAATGAGCTTGAAGAAGATATTTGACTACGTGGCTAAGGAACTAATCACTTTAAGAAGATGACATGTTTCATTTCAAGTTTTCAACTCTTTGGGCAATCCCATGGCAATAATGCTAAGTAGGGGTACCAAGTGAATGCTTGGTGAGGTTACTAAGGAGTATGAGTTTCAGTGAGTAGGTGGTGTCCTATGGTGGCTATGTCATTAGGATGCTCCATTTGAGTTTCGCATACAATTCAAGAATACGACCCACCTCCTCATAAAAGCAAGGCACATGGTTAGGGCTAATTGGGGCCAATCTCCTTTTTATATTGTAGAAAATGATGATTGAAAGCTATTTGTAGGAAGGATTAGACTTGTGGCACGGTCCTAGAAGTTGCACCATTTCCTAATGTTACCTCAAAAATTTAATGTGACTAGTCTATTTTTACAATGTAGGGTGCGTGCCATGGAAAGGAAAATAAGCTTGGAGCACCTACTATTGACATTTGGGCCCTTGGTGTGGAATCGTGGGTTGTTTTTACAACTTTGGAAAACTAAATCCATGTATAATCTTCTAACCACATAAAAATGTGAAGGACTAAAAGTGTCCATTTGATGGCTTTTAACCCCTAAATGCCCAAGCCTTTTCAAGTGTATTTTAACTATGAAAAAAGTGCATGGGCTTGTAGTCATCCCTAGTGAAGCAAATTGATTTTTTTCCAAAATCTAACTGCATAGATGTTTAAAGAGCTTGTTTATTAGTAAGTACACAAATTTTGAGTACAAAATTTCATAGGAGTTGTGAGATTATAATGAGAGAAGAGTACGTTTTCTATATTTAGTATGCTGCTTTTCCCCACAATGTTTTTCAAATTTGCATATAAATTTTGGGGATTGGAGGTGACATGAACAACTACAAAGAGTGTTAGCACGCTAAAATGAACTTCTAAAAAACTTAATTTCACATGAAAAGCTATTAAATTCATTACACAATCCACCTTGCAATTGTTGAAATGCAATTATTTTTTATAAGTAGAAATTGCAAATAATACCAAATCAATAGTTGTATGTTTAAATTTTCAATGTTGAATATCATGAAAACACTTTACACTTTCCATTGGAACCATTCTCAAAGGAAATGGATATGTATAATTTCTTAGATCTCAAATCAAGTGAAATTACATAAAGCTAGGAAATGAAGTAAAATTGGCAAGCTTTACACTTCACTTATGGTACATGTATGACTTTGAAGACCTCTCAATAATCAAATATATACTTTTTCAATGAAAAATGAAAGTTTTCAATAGTTAACCCTTTAAAATGCCACTAAATTTTTTTTAAACAATCAATTAAAGGAATTTAACTACCCGTTCAAAATTAGGCCTGAAATTTCAGCTTAACCATATATGGTTGATTGGGCAATTAGGGGTTAATCCCTAAAGGACTCTATTGTACCCTTGAGGGACAAAATGGATTTTGGGCAAGTTCCTATGACTTCAATTTTTAGTGAAACTTTTTGAAACTTTCTCATAAGGTAGAAAAATTGATTAGCTTTGTGGGAATATAATTTTAAATTTCAATTGGTGCATGGGAGCAAAATTTATACCACAAAAAGTCCAAATTTTCATTTGGTAGGCACCAAATTTTTTTGCAAAAGTCAAAATAAAAATTAATTAATTATTTTTTTGAAATAATATTATTTTGTCTACATGTGAAGCTTTGATTCATTCTATTTGTATTAGTAATGAAAAAGTTACTAGCACTCTTGTTTTTCAAGCAATCCAAATATCTTTTTGAAAAAATAACTATAAGGATTCATTTTTAATGCAATTTTCACAATTTTTCCAAAAAAATGTTGGACAAACTTATGTTTACTTGCTTGAGCAATCTTACTATTGGGATTATTGTGTTTCAATCCCATCTTAGAGCTATTAACCATTTAGCTTTTCTTTCAATCTTTGACCTACTTCTATTTAATATATTTTTAAAGAACGGTATTCAATTGGGTTTTTTGTGAATTTTTTTCCTAACTCTCAATTCAATTCTGTAACACAAAATCTATATATTCAAATTCTATAGTGCAAATTTTTTTCACAAATGGTGGTCAAAGTCATCTAAAATTGTACACCACAGTTTAAAAAAAACTTGTTTTTCCAACATATAATGCTCATATTTAAATCTCTATGGTCAAACTTCATGAAATTCTTACCACATGATATTAGTCAAGTTAAGTATAAGATCATATGGTCAGATTCTTAAAAAATATTTTTTTGTTTTCTTGAGTGAAAACAATAGAATGAGTAGTTTTGAGGGTTTTTAAGAGAAGAATGGCTTTAAACCTCTAGGAGTTAAGAAAATGTTAGAAACAAAGAATTCACCTATTCATCCAACAATCCAATGCATCCTTTAGGGTTTTATTTATTAAGGATGATGAGGATTAAAAAAGTCCAAAGAATGAATTTTAGGGAATTTTTTGAAACCGAGAATATACCTAATCATTCAAAAGGTTTGATGATTTTTGAATAACTTTGTGTATTATACAAGCTCCATCCTTTAGAAATAAAATTATAGAATTTTCTTTTTTAGGATAAAGATTTCTTGATGACATACTAAAGATTGATTGTCAAACCAAAAATAAATATACCCTTAAAATACACTAGGTACTCTTCACCCCTTAGTGCTCGGATGTTCCAATTTTGAGGTCATGCTCCAAGATTTTCTTTTACTACAAAACTTCTCTCTCATGCAAACCAATGCTTGACTTTAAAAATAAATAAATTTGTACGATAGACTTGATGAAATTGAAGTAAACTGTTTTAAATAAAATTCAAGAAATAAATTTAGGCGCTTAACTGAAGGTTAAAAGTAACTCGAGTAACTGAAGGACATGTCTGTGGCTCACCCAATAATGGATGAAAAACCGAACACATAACGAAAAGCGCAATTATTCATCCCAAACTCATCGTCCTCCTGCACCAAAGCCTTTTCCTACCCGACTGGATCCAACGCGAGGAAGAAAAACAACGCCTCTCCCGGATTTCCCTCCGACTGATTTACCAATTACGGACTTTCAGAATCAAAAAACAAGGCCGATCGCAAGCACAGATCTTGGAGACCCACAAGTTCTGCCACACTCACAAACTTGCAGCAACAAATCCCACCCGAAATTCCAGTTGTTTGTGCCACAGGGAATCCATGGTCGCAGAGTTTTCCCGTGCTTGCAATCGCCGCATTGAATTTGTCAACCTCAAGTGTCTGATTGAGACTCGTCAAGGATGGAGAAGAGAAATGTATTGAATTGAATTGAATTGAATTGTATGGAGGTAGCTTGGTCTTCATTGTAATGAGTGACAGTTTGATTTCGTCTTCGTCGAGAGAAGCTGTTGACCGAGCGGTGATTGAGTGCGATTCAAGGCGACTTGGACATTTTGGTCGGTTCGATTGGGGTTTGACAGTTGCAGTTGCAGCGAGTGAGGGAGAGAAGTTGTTTCAAAAATGACATTCCGACCAGAATTGGTGTGCTTTTTCTGTTGAACTGCTTTGGGGGATCTGTAACTTCCTTGTGCTTGGGGATTTTACCTGCAGGACGAAGTCTACCTTCTTTCTTGTTCTTATTATTCCTGTTGTTCTTGTTCTTGTTACCCCTGTTTGTGAGTCCGTCTTCTGTTGGCGTGTCGTAATTGAGCTTCCATGGCTGTTCATCTGAGGTCTGGTGTCTGTTATTGAGAGAGAATTTTCTGTGCTCGTTTAGAAATCGTCTTTTAGGAACTTGAGAATTGAGAAACTGTGTTGGACCTCCTTCCTGTGGCGAAAGCCGTTCAAGAGCGATTAGTGTGTTTTTTCTGCAGTTGTCAATTTGCTTGATTTCCGAGGTTGTGATTCGTACTCTCACTGCAGAGTGATATGAACCGATTGGTGCGCATCGTGCTGCAATCTTGGTGTCTGTAACTCTTGTACCCGACATGCATTGGAGTGGAGGATAGTCATTCAATATGCTTTACTTATGTTTCTGTTTACGAGGAGAATTTTCTGCTCTTGGCAAGAAAATTGGGATACTGAGTGCGGATCTTTAGTCACCTGTGCCTTATTTAGATAGGCTGTTGTTCCATCCCATGGTGACTTTAGTTGAAGCACTTGGAGAGGTTTAGGGTTGCGGTGATGGATTACCAGATGTTTCTGGTAAGACCCCCGGGGACCAGCAATCGGGGTGCTCGGGGAGGAGGATTACGGCTGTTTCGAATCCTGGACCATGGAATCTCGGTGTTGCCTCTGGGAACTCCCAATGGAGCTCCCACCGAGTACCGATTCGAGCATGTTGCCAAGGTCGTGGCTGCCGATGATGATCCCACGGAGTTGCGGATCGAGATTTTGGACACCAGCAAGTCCGGGTTTGGGTGTGAGAGCGTTCGGTTCTGCTGTGAAGCTCGGGCTTCGCTTCTTACTGCGCTTCTGAATCGCATGGATGACATGAATGGCATTGGTAAGTTGTTTGCATACTGTTCCAATTTTATAACCTTCATGTTATAGCACTTCATAGTATGACGGAATTCTTGTTTCAAGGAATAAGATTGTGGTAACTCGTTTTGTGATAAACGCATGCTTGCGACCTTGAAGCTAGGGCTTCTTAAATTTGCCATAGGAGAGTAGGTCCGGGCTTGAATGGCATTGGTATGTGACCCGATGTTCCAGTGCGAGTTCCAGTACTAATGTCACTCCGTGAGATTATTGTTTCAAGGAATGAGCATGTGACGAGTCATGCAATCATGATTCTCCTTCTAGTAGGTGATCCACCCAGGAATTAAGGAGCTGAATACAACTATGCTGTGGTCTCTGGATTGCTTGAGTTCGCATTGTATTTGATTCATGCCAATTCTATCTTTCTGATGCTACCAGGGATTGACTACTCGGCGAAGAAACATAGCATCCAGCGAGGAGGGTTGGTCGAAACCATCTATCGAGTGCGGAGTGCTTCCATTGTGAAAATGGTCAATTTAGGTCATCGATCAGATTTTAAGGTATTGGACCGCGTGGATTGAGCTCTAAATGCATATAAATCTCGTAATGCCGCTGCAGAATATTGATGGTTTTTTTTAATTGTCAGAATGTATCACCACCGTTTCGGTGATCTGTAATTCTTGTGCAAGAAAACGTGCCAGATTTCATCACCAGATTTATCGTGTCATAGTTTTGCTAATACGTAATCATTCCAGACAGTGTATTGCGTTTATAGCATGTGCTGTTACTAATGAGATTGAGACTGGTGTTGCAGGTTAAGGCATCCAAAAAGGTAAATTTCCAAGACATAGTTAAGCTGGAAATTCTTAGTGATGACGAGCAGATCGTGCTGATCTCTCTCAGATCCCGAACCATGCGGCTAGCGGTCAAGGATTCAGTGGCTTTTGTTTGCGCCATTCAGAGAAACATGAAGGTACGCATTTAACTCTTACCTGAAAATAAGCCATGGCGCTACTTGGTAATACGTCCACTGAATCAAGCCATTCAAAAAGAAGGATTATACTCACATTTACGGACTTCCCTGTGTCACAATTCGTGTAAGCAGTACATTTGCGAGTGATGAAATTCTCAATCATGGGCCATATAATGAGTTCGACACTTTCTTATTTATTAGGTGTATAAAGGAGGTAGTAATTGGGGTTTCAGGCTTTGTTACGTGTACCCCCTAAAACCAGAATTTTCGTAAGAATGATGCAACTGTGGCTGAATGCAGGCATATTTGAAGTGGGACATTGAGATCGAGAAAATAGAAACATCTGATATGGTGGACTATTTTGCCAAACACCACAAGAAAGTTGTAAGCAACTATCCCTAGCAGCTTGTAGAAAAGCTTAAAGCTTGATTAGGTTTCTGCATGAAGCAGTTCAAAGTCTTTCATTTACCACGACTAATGGGAATTTTGCTCAGAACATGAAGTGTGTGTGGAGAGACCCTTACATTCAGTGGCATTGAGTTTTCCTACTTTCACTTACAGTTGCTTTGTGAACGCAGAGAGAGTATTCTGTCCTTTACGAATTTCAAGCTGTGAAACAATCCAAATTACACAATTATGATGGACCACGTACATTGTCAATAACCAAGCATCTCCTTATCGAAAGTTCTTTCAATGACATTATCAACGTTCACAGGTGACTGACTACACATTTTCCAGTACGTGTCTCTTATCAACTATAATTAACCCCCAAGTGCCCAACCTAAACATAGAAAGCCCCCTTTCGACGCAAGTAGTCAAATATACTAGATTTCATAACATTATTTTTCCTCAAAACATATTGGGTATGGGTTATTCTTTATATTTGTACATTTTGCTATATTCCCTGAAGCTTCGTGAAGGGTTGTTTCATCTTCTGTAGATATGGAAGCAGACACATTTGGCCGTTCTGACCACTTGGGCTCTTAGGGTTCATGGGGTCACAGTCGGGGAGTTCGCAAACTCCGCTGCTAAGATAGGGAGCATACATTGTTGGATTCCGTTCAATTGAGTCCACGGTTATTGAGGACATGTAACCATATTGACGCTCTGTTTCTTAATCCTGACGGTCCTTTTGTCTCGTGTTGATTTCTTAATCCTTGCAAATTGGTGAATACTATGATTGTGCAGTCTAGAGGACTTACGTGGCCTCGTGGTTGACGAGAAAAATGATCAAGAGATTATCATTGAGTTCGCATCCTGGAGACATTGCCACTTTTTGCTTAGAGACCGTGATGACTTCATTGCCAGCGTGGCAGACGTTATGGGCATGGAGAAGGGCTCCACGTTCAGCGTTCGCTTGGAGTCATTTCATTCTCACACGTTTCCGGAGCAACAAAACGCACTTTACCAGGTCTCAACCCAATCCCAACTCAACCCAGTCCCAATGAACCCAATGCTATTTACAGTCAAGGGGAAGTTCTTTTGCTTCTACAACGCAAATTGTGAAGCCAAAGCTTGTCTACGAATTTGTTATTGAACTGTGGTGCTTTTGTGAAGGACCTCGAGTTATACATGCTTTTGTGTCGTTTGGCCATAGTGTATGCGCTTCACAACTGATGCTAGGGTTTCTGTTTCAGAGTGAATGTGAGACATTCTATGTGAATCGTTTTATAGCAGCTTATAATTCTACCCGAGAAGCATGGGCCTTACACCTGCAATTGAAGGAGTATGCTGCAAATATTCTGGTACGAATTGTCAACCTGAATTTTATTTTTTGTTCTTTTACGTTGGCGATAGTTGATGGTTTAAGTCTGACAAAATAAATTAGGTGTGTAATTCTGCCAAAATAAATTTATGCTCGTCAGGACCAGCTTGCAATACCAACATATCAGTTTTGGTATGTCTAAGTTGCAGGTTCCTGAATGATAGCCAAGTAGTAAGCTACAGCTTGTCAACCATGTGTTAAATTGTGCCATATAAACCTTCTCGTGTTATGTCTTTGGCTATGGTATATATGTAAAGATTCTCATGTGTAGTCAGGCAGGTGGGGGAGTCGCAATGCTCTGACCTGAAAGTTCTCCAAGCTGTCGTGGACACGCTGAAAGAATGCATTGGTAAGAGTCTCACATAGTTTTCCTTTGACAAGCTGGATACCCTTATATGATATACCTTCACTGCCTAGTAGTCCTTTCGGTCTTCTCATTTTACATGCCTCTCAAGAAGACGTCTGAGTGCATTATAGTGCCGAGTGATAATACTCAGAATTGTTTATGAAAGAGCATACTTGTCTTTGTGAGGAGACTTTCGGTTGAAAACCTTGAGGGCTTGTACGCATGTATTATCCTCTGGCTGCTTGAGCTACGGTGGTTCTAGTCTGGTACTTACTAGAATTCATGTACCTACTATTGTTCTTCCATATTGCACAAAGGGACACAGTGAAGATCGTGTAGTGAAAAGTGACATGTCTAGTTTCAAGTTTCAGGAAAATCGAAGCCAGATATTATACGAGCCACAACTTGTTGTATGGTCCTTGTGAGACTTCTGGGATCTAAACCTTGCTTTGATGCCGTAAGAAATTTACCAGAGCTTACCACGGTTCTCTTCCAGGTATTTCTTCGTCTCTTTATGAATTTTGATCACACTCTTATTGACAATGCTTAGACCGCTCCCCTAAGTGCCCAATTGACCAAAAGTGTTTTCTTCCATATCTATTGGAGTTGAAATTTATCATTTATGAAGGTGCAAGGAAGGTAACAAAATTTAACATCAGAAAGCAGAGTCGTGTTCTACAGTTTTCATCGACAGAAATTTATTTTCGAAGTTACTATGAGCGACTCTTTGCTTCCGAATTGGAGTCTTTTTTTTAAAAGTTTTGGGCGCTTTGGGCTTAAGAAGTTCAGTGCCTTAGAAAAGATGAGAGTCACGGCCACATTAGTCTAAATGTTCCAAGGGGCTACTACGTAAGGTATCTACTCGTGGTTTTCCATTACGAGCCCTTTTGCAGAGACCCGTGTTTCGTAATTACGCATTGAGTATATCTGATCTCCACACACCTGATTATCAGATATGCGCTTTTGAGAGGTAGTAGATTCTTTTTGAATTGTCTCTCTGGGTATGGATCTACAGATTGCCTATTCTTTTGAACAAAACTGATAATGCTACCCAATCTCGTCATTTCAGTGTGTGCGTTCTAAAAATAGCATTATATCTTATCATGCGACGCTGGTCATACGTTCAGCTATCAAGCTTGTTGCTCAACCTGGATCAGCTAATGTTGGCATCGCATCCAAGGTGAGTTTCTAAAGAACACAATTCAATAGTTTGTGAGGACGAGGGCAAAAGCGAGGTCAATACAATGACCTAATTGTGGAAGTGCAAAGACTTTTTTTCCTTTGTACTATTGTTGCAATCCTTTTGAGACACAAAATTTCATCTAACTCATGTGATTCACGAAGTCGTTGGAATCGTACCATCCCTCATACGTTATATGGTATTTGCAGCAAGAATTTGCCAACAGATTATTGGTGCTAAGTGCAGAAAATCTGCATCAGTTGGTAGCATTGCTCCATACGCATGCTCTTTCAGAGCACAATTCTCTTCAGGTTCTCTCTCTCTCTCTTTGTGCTCCCTAACTTTCTGTAACTCACTCTTATCTTCCTGAGCTTTCATGCTGATCTTGGTTGTACACTGTAAATCACTGCGTGTATGGTTTATATGCATATTCCAACTGTAATTCATTTAGGGTGCATATGTATACTCCGGCTGTCTTTTAGGGGTTCTTTGAATTCTCAGTACAACCAAGGACCTCTGGCATTACCAGAATCTTGCGTATTTGACTCTGACGGTTTTATTGAACAGGTAACAAGTATTTTGGACATCTTAACATATGCCCTTAGTTCTACACCGACAGATAATGAAGCAGGTCGTCTATGGCTGAGAGTACGTCCCTCTCCATTCACCATCTCAGTCTCCAAATTGTTTCCAAATTCTGCATTATTAGATCTGTTGATTTTTAAAGGGTTTTGTTTGCAAGTTGCAATGGCAATTTCGACAGCATGTTTAGATCGCATGGAAATATGTACAGCACGATGAAAAATCTGTAGAGTGCACGGATTTCCCTCTTGTTTCTGGAGTATGTAATGTAGAAGAGAGCGGAGCATTTTTGATGTCCTCTCAGAGATAGTGTACTTTGGTGAATGTTAGGACCTGATATTTGTTCATTCATGTTCCAGGCATACGAGGCGTCCATAATGGCTACTGCAGACCTCCTGTGTGATTTTTTCCGGTTAACCAGCGATGTTGTTTTTACCAGGTAGCTACTTTCATCCTCCTTTACTTAGGGCACATTTCTCCATCTCCTGATGTGCCTCAAAAGCGTTCTGCTCTCTCGTCACAGCTACGGAGACACAAATGATTTGAATCACGTTCTAGTCTCTGACCATCCTGTGGATCACATGAACAGACTCTCGATTCTTGTTCAAGCGCTGCTCACAACAATGTCACCAGTTGTTCGCGAGAATCTTCAAGTATGCCTACTCTTGCTCTTTTTCTCAACTTCAGTACCTCATCTGCAAGTGTTTTTATGTCTGCTGAGCAAACTCTTCAGAGTCTGGAACTTCATTCTTGCAAGTTCTAAACCCCTGAAGGATCAAGAGTTCATGGCCAGTTTAGTTTATCATATTCTGAAAATTATATTGCAGAGAAGGCTAAATTCATATCACCACAATGAGTGAAGAGCATTGCAGGTCTAGCTGAAGAATGAAGAAAAATGGACAAAAAGATGTCCCATATGACCCTTTGAAACTGCTGAAGAAACACGATCCTTGGTCCTTCACGGATTATGAATCCAAATCATTTGGCATTTCTTTGCTCCTGTTTTGCGTCCGAAGATAAAATTTCGTGACAGTTTAATTTCCGTGGGTTTCTTGTACAGACTGTATGTGTACGCCGGTGTGTGCTTCTATTGCACTTAAGTACAGCGGTATTCTCAAAGAAGTCGCATCTTAGGTTGTTGAGCTGCAGCCAGATCTTTCTCTTGATGGAAGGAAACCTTGAAGCGAAGAAGCTGCTTATGGCTGTGTTACCCACGGTATGTACTACTTACAATGCCTTAACACAGATTGGGCACGCACTCCTGAAAGCAAGCCTGTGCATTTTCTTGTCAGTCAATTCTAATGTTACAATAATTTGATAAACAGTAAACAGATTGGGTCCATCTTCTATTGTGTTGCTAATGGTCCTTATATCATTTGGCGTGTAGGGTGTGATGAACTTGTACGTCAATAAAGTGAGTGAGCTGGATGACCAGGTAAGCTGCATCGTGTTCTCATTTGAGCTTTTTGTTAAGACTGAAAATTATGTGAACACCAGTCTTGTTGTTAGCTTGGGTGGTTGCTGACTTTTCGGTCTGATTGTGTAGAGGGGATCCACAGGCAGTTTCACTGCGTGGATGGACACCATAGAGTTGCTCCATAATGGAACCGTGGAGACTCCACTTCTTGTATGGAATGCTGTCAAGCGTTCGGAGTTGAGGAAGGTGCAATTGCTTTCAGAGATTTACATTTTATGTACCAATTCCTGTTTGTGTTTTTAGGTCGATTTCGCATATCCACACACAAAAGTTTACGTGATCTTGTTGTCAGTGAAGTCATGTAGTTACCCGTTCGCTTGATGTTGTCTAATGCTAGTGACAGTTGTTGCAACAATCAACCAGTCATACCTCGTAGAGTACGTGAGTTCTGTAAGCGCGGACTAGTAATGAAATTAAGCAGCTTTTCTTTGACATATGTAGTTCCTTCGGGATGAAATGGAGGGGTATATTGCGGCCTTGGAAATGAATAAAGATGTTTGGTACAACGCGGCAGATGTTCAGCTTGTCTACTCCACTGCCAGTGAAGGTGGAGGTGAGTTTTCCTAGCGAACAATTTGCATAGTTTTAATGTTCAGTTCGTGTCATTTGTATCTTCTCCCTAAAACCAGATTCCTTGTCTTTCAAAAAAAATTCCTTAACATGATTTTATGAAAACTCAGTCCTGCATGATTCAATCGTGGGTAATATTCTGGCGTGCTTGTGTATTGGATTATGGTTGGCTTAAATTGACCAGTCTGGATTACTTCTTTGACGTATAGAAATGGCATTGGCGACCTACAGGAACTGTTGTTAGAGGGGTTCACTTGGAGCTTCTTGTTGACTACCAACCTCCTGCTCATGGCTTTCACAACTCATTCTGGAAGGTTAGTTTGATTCGACAACACGTACATGTTTTCACCCTCGAACATTTACTTTATATCATTCGTAGCCGGTGTTTGGATAATTAGGCGACTGCATTTGGTGTTCTGGATGTCATGGCATACCGTAGCGAAGAAGATGAGGCAGAGGTTTTTGTATCTCTGACATTGCCTCTATAATTTGTGAAACAGCTTGGCGACCCAATGCCGCTATTCCAGTCAGTATTCCAAGCCATGCTCCTGGGATTCACCCCCTTCTTTGGCTGCAATAATCTGCCTGAAATTGATCTACGCTTAGCCGTGCATGTGTTGACTTGGATCTACGAACGTTACACTGAAGAGGTCACTTTTTGCATGGAGACATTGAAAGTTATTGAGGTATTTTGCGATTTGTCTTCCTTTTGTGGTTCATAACATACTTGAGTTACTGCCTGAACACCTTGAAGTTAATGAACAAATGGATAAGAAAAGGAGTCCAGATTCTTTGGGTGCGTAAGCTTGATCTCATGTTATATTTGCGAAGGCGGGTATGGTTCACATAAGAATTATTTATTTCCTTTTATATAGTCCTTGCCTCCTTTGTCGGCACATTTGCGTGTGGGTTCAGTGATTGCATTCCTGGAAATAGATTGCTTCAAAAGTGGGACAAGTCTTCTATATTTTAGTGCTTCAGATTCATTTTGTGCTATCTTGGAAAGGGTACAAGCCATATACTACCCTAGAACGTTATGAAACTTAGCGATCTCATTTTATTTTTCTCTTGACATTTGCATAACCACTGGGGTTACAGTTGTGTCTCTTGTTTAGTGCTCGTTTGAGCTGTTGTCTACATTCTCCATGTCGACTGGAGAATAACCGTACACTCATATACGGATGTGTGGCACAGACAGTAGTGGGGATGTTGCGGGAAGTTATCAACAGTGAGCATGAGGTTTTTGTATTCAAACTGGTCATTTTCCTACTGGCTACTCTGGAGAAAGGCAAACGAGAGAACGTGATACGATTTACTCATGCAGGTGGAGGTGCTGTTTTGGCATCTTTGATGGTGATATCTGCTGAGAAGGTTATTTCCTTCGCAAAGCCTCTGTATAAAGATCATGCACTGGTGCTGATATCTTTTCCTTTTATGCCATGATGAATTTTGAATCTTTTCTGTTGTTGCAGACGTCTGAGAGGGTCTGTTGAGAAATTTCCTTTAATGGGTGGTCCTCCGTGGTTTTACATTCGCAGAGTTGTAAGAATAAGATGGAATTTGAATGCGATGGCTCGACCAGCAAAGATGCATTAGCGCAGGGTGCATTTGAAATGGTCGATCACGTGGGTTCTGACGGAGTATCAAGGCTGGTGAGGATTCCATCGGGAAGGGCTCGGGAAATGATGGGGAAGTCCGTGCAAGATGGCAGCCTGGAAGCCAAAGATGGAATCAGATGGCAAGATAAACAAGTTCCTCCTAAGTTACAGTTGGGTCTTGTCTTGGACCAGTTAGAAACTCTTTTGAGGTGCTTTCTTGTCAAAACTCTAATAGATTTGCATATTACTGGAATTTGAAGTCCGAAAATGTTATATTAGTCGAAGTTTGCTTATCCGATTTAGGGGTTGCACATCAACTTGGTAACCCGGTTAATCAGACGATGATGCTTGACTGTGTATTGTCATTCAGATGGAAATTCTAGAGAGCATGGTACCGTAGTGTAGACAGGATTCAAAATAGGCCCATCGAGTACAGCAAGAGGAGTTATTTTTCTGCTTTAATGATTTTCTTGTGACGCGTGACGCAGAATATCAGGTGACAGTAGCAATAAACAGCATTATCCACCATCGGCTGCAGTGGTTAGCCTGTCCAAGGAAGAGACTCTTTATCATCTGGTGCAAATATTACTCCGACTCAAGTCACCTGAATTCGGCAGGTACACAATTTTTCTCATTGTACGGTAGCTCCTGAGAAGTGATGACGCTGTGAGCCTAAGTTAAGAGTATAATATAACTGTTAAGGATCCCGTCTCCTATTTTGACCCTGTTACTGCCAGCAACTCATCTATTCATACATTTGGTTGGATTTATTTGCAAATCGCGTAAGCATGATTTGTCTAAATGTCTATGGCCACTGATCTTTGACAAATGGAAGTGGGTTTATCAACTGTTATTTCTTATATTCTGCAATCCCACTGTTAAATTGCGTAACTCCAAGCACTGGTTTTTTTTAGTTGATCTGAATAAATCTGGTTCTTGTACCCGAAGTTTTCTCTCCGATAATCACGATCCTGCTTTTGTAAAAATGCTTACAATTGATGTAATAGTATCCTCTACTCCCTACATAACTTGCTAATTTGGTAACTCATACGATTTCTTGTCACAGTAGAACTTCTAATAAAACTCCCTCTGCTGTAATAGAACTTTGTGATGTAATTTCAATTGCCAGTCTCAGACCGAGCCACATACATAAAGTAGCAAGGGACAACCATGCAGCTGTAATAAGCGACAACTACTCAGACTTTTAAAAGAGTGAAAATGAGATTTTGCTGTACTATACTAGATCCGGCCAAAATATGCTGAAATTGACTCTTGTCTTCATCGTGTCCTTCATTTATGAAGATGGACCACCTGTAGAGCTTGGGATGTGTCTGCTACGTGTCCACTAATCCTTGCTTGTATAATATACTATTAAAAGAACTGTGAACTCATTAATTGCAGTGAGTGCTTACTTTATTCATGTGACAGCTCTCTCTATTTGTAATAACCTCTCTCATGTAATGTCTCAGACCGGCCCTGGCCCCCTTGCTTATTAGAAGTTCTACTGTATAACTTTTAGTACACTTTTTGAGCTTCCTTAAAAGCTCTATATTCGAAGTCTAAAATCTCACTATCTGAATTTATGTGTCGTCTGAGTAGTATCAACCTACTCACAGAACCTGATTTTCAGGGTTTTGGAGATTCTCTTGATTGTTGTCAAGGCAAACAAGAGTGCCGTGCGACGGCTTTTCTCACTGGGTGCTTTTGAGATCCTCCTATGGAAAATCCTGTCCGGAGATCTTGTTGACTGGGAGAAAGACATGATTTGCAAATTCTTGCTGCAATGTCATTTAAAACAGGTAAATTTTCTACAATTCAACTTATATGTAACCATGTGCGTGAATTTCAATTTTCGTGTTTTGAGTCTCTAAATATGGGTGATGAATTGCTATGGAAGATTACTTGTATCGTTTTCCTTTCATGATTTCTAGTATACGGAGACCTTTATTGTGGCAGGATCAAGGGATGATCCCCAAGAAAGATGAGAATGACCAAGATCAATTACTTTGTAAGGGCAGTGTACTCCGACTCTACTTACCTGATGGACTCATTTTAAGGCTTATGAGTGAGGTATTCCGACAACTCTTACTACTTACGGCGAATTGTTATTTCCATTGGACTCGTTCAGACTAGGACATTGGGTTAGCCTGTTCCCTGATAAAAAGTCAGCTTAACCTAAGTGCCCGAATGGTCAATAGTGGCCGCTTCCATATCTATAGGATTTGACTTAAGTCATTAGGGAGCTTCATTGAAAGTAGCAAAATGTGTTAATTGAAGAAGAAACTTTACTTTCATTTTGGACGATAGAAGTATGTTTTGAAAGTTACTATTACCTTCCAAAGTGTACCTTCTAATTTTTAGCTTGGGCCCTTGGGACTTAAGTAAGTGGTTAGCAGCAGAAACTCATAACACTTCTTGAGTGTATCGAGTTAAGCATGCTGAAGTTTGGCATGTGTGCAGGATATGGATTCGTCCAGACTCTTTGCATCAATTTTGAACACAGAACAAGATGCACCTGATGTCATCTGGAATAAGGATATGCGGCAGCGTTTGCTCGACCATGTTACCAGTGAATTGGAGCCATATGTTAAAGCTCGTGCCAGCGATCCCATGGCACCTTATGTGCACACACCCCGGCCTCATATTGACTATCCTGAGTTGGCTGGTAAGTACAGGGTGGATGTCTTTCTCTGTTGTGAGTGGTTGCGATGTGTTGAGGGGCTTTGGGTATCCCACAATCATCTGTAACTGCAACTTGGAAATTAATGACCTTGGATTCAGTCCTCAATTCATCTATACGTTATGACTAAGAGGTTGCAAGAAATGCAGAATATCTCTTATCATCGAGTTCAATCACACATTCTAAAGCGATCATCGGCTTAGAACTTGGCAGAGCAAAGTCAATCAGTATGCACCTATTGACTCTGCAGTTTTCTGTTGTGTAGACAAGGTATTCTCAGCTCCGTTCTATCTACAAAATCTTCTTGATAAGGATCGCTTCCCAGACTATCCCATCAGAGACCCTGACGGGTTCTTGAGCAGCCTCATGCTGGTAAGTTGAGGTTATGGTGCCAGGTATTCGTTTCATTTAGGGAGGAACAACCTGTGCATTATAATGATGCAGGGTTAGTATGAATATCAGGATCTGTAAATTGCAACCCAATTCCAAAAAGGTGTATTTATAAACTCAAGGAATTTATATAGACTTAATAATTCATTCTCACCTCGCTTTATGGAGAGTATATGTAGACAATGCCTTAGTCTTTTGCGGAATGACACCAATTGTAACCATTGAGATGTTGTGGGGTACGAAGTTGAACAAAGATTTTCTTGTCGTGGTGCAGAATCTTCGGAATTTGGTGAAAGGAGGGAATTCTATTCCTGGACTACAACGGACACAGCTCCTCATTCAAGCCCTGGTTTTGACCTTAATCCCTCGACTCGTTTTCTTCTTTCTTATGAAATTTTTTTGGCCTACCTTGATTTCATTTATTTGTGCGCTTTTTGTCTTTGTTTTGCACTGGAGAAATCTTTGACTCGTTATATCAATAAAGTCTGAAGCTTTTCTCCGCTTGCAGGCATATGTCGTCGACCGACACAAGCTTACGCTACCGAGCGACACGGAGCATCTCCTCATAACTGCGTCATTTCCGTCTTTACAGACTTGCCAAGCTGAGAAGGAGAGCTCTGCCCAATTCTCTATAGATGTTTTGCATTACGCAGTCAAAGTTCTCCGAAAATATCTAACTGGGAATTCAAAGGCTGAAGGCTTACCCCTACCGTCACTGAACTTCGCATTGGACGTGCTTTCACTTGGGACTCAGTGGAGCGTCAACAGCAATAGTCTTGACGCCGCACTTGCAGGATCCCTGTCTGTGTTAGAGATTATATCCTGCAGTCCGGACGGAAGGAAGCATCTTTGGAATGACCCGCGCTGGCAGAAAGGCATGCTGTGGGCTCTCAGTGCTGCCGTCACTGCAACAGATCCTAGCCCCGTCTCATACACTGCTTTGAGTTCTCTGAAGCACTTTGCAGGGGATTCGGACTACAGCCGGCGGATCATTGATGAAGGCTTCTATCTCTTGGTACTATTACTTGTGGTCCCAGAACCAACTATTGACCCTAAAAGTGCAAAATCTACGCTTCCAATTTTGGCTGCAGATGTGCTTGGCTCTTTTATACGAACGGAGGGGACCCAGTCTAGCTTACTCTCCAATATACTCCCCAGGTCACTTATGTCTTTCTTGCAAAATGATGAGGACCTTGGTAAGTTCGTTTCCATGGCAGGATCGGACGTTCAGTCCCCTACGACAATTTGGACTGCTGAGGTGCGGGGCGAGCTTCGTGAGAGGGCCCTGTCGAGGATCATGACTCATAAGGAACAGAGTGAAGTGCAATGGCTGGAGAGCTACAAGTATGCTTGTCTTCAAAGCGAGTTCGTAATTGGTCGTGTTTTTGTTAAGCATCTTGCGTCTGGGAAATGGGAGGGAGACGACCTTCCAGATGACACCGAGTTTCTGGATCTCATGATGGAATACCTGGAAAGGGAACGAAACGTCGTTGAGGTTGAGAACGAAACGGAGGGGTATGAAGACAAGCATGTCATCCTCTCGGAAGGCATGCAAGAGCAGCGAGATGAGCTTGAAAAGTTCGTCCTTGTGCTGGTTGCAGTAAAGGAGTGCCTGAAATTCGCAGTGTCACATGCCAGGAATGATATAATCAAAAGCCTCAGGTTAGAGACTTTCTTTGAAATTGCGTCAGTGGAACAATGTGCACCCAAAGTTTGGGTACAGATTATGCAAGTTTTCAAGGTCCTGGCTCAGGAGGAGGCATCACAATACGCCATTTTGCAATCAAATCTGCTTGGGATAGCTGGGATATACCTTTGGGATGCTGTGACTGAGGATAAGGGTAACGAGGTGGTTCTTGCTACTCTCGAAATGCTACATGTTCTGAGTGAGAATATTCCAGCGAATGTCGAGGTGACCGATTGGTTCTCCAGCAGCGGGGTACTCTTCCCCTTGTTATGCCTCTTTTGTGATGTTGATCTACCGAGTTTGAGAACCGGAATCATGGAGACTGAAAAGATAACCCCACATCAGAGGTTACTAGCAGCTTGTATTCTTGGGCAACTTCTTTTGTGTTCAATTAGGATCAGTCAGCGTGCACATTTTCTTGCAGAGAATTCCAAGGATTTAAGATTAACAATAGCTATTGACGAGCTTATGAATTTGCTTGATCCGGGACACAAGGGGGCGAAGCCACTTGTATTTCGAACATTGGTGTCGCTGATGCCTCTGGAGCTTCTATCTAGCCTAGCATATGACCCAGAAGGTGCTTGCCAGCTGTACAAGGAGACAGTCTACCTTCCAAGGCTAGTGTGGGACGATGAAACACAACATTGTGTCAAGCAGCTGCTTACAGAGGAGGCCATCAAGCTGCAGGGGTTCGTGAAGAACCAGGTGGTAGCAGGACTGGGGTCCTGGGCTTTGGAGCTAGAACAACCAGTTTTTGTTCGCTGGGTGCTTGCCACTGTTGTAGAGATTGATAGTAAGCCAGTCTACAGGAATTCAAAAGAAGAAGGATATGTGCCTGAATTGTATTTGGGGGGTTTCTTTGTGGATCAGTTCCTTAGAATACCGGAGTTTTTCTTCGGTAAGACCCTGGAGCAACGATTTCTTCGAGAAGTGAAAAAGGCTATTGTATTAGGCATATATGCAGAAGATCCTGGTTCCCTGAGAAGACTTATACTTTCACTGCTATTGCTCTTCAGGGGGCGACCGTATTTGTTAGCTGGCCGATCCTATATTGACGTCTTCCTCGCTGTGAGCCGTTATATACGCTGCACTGGGGCTGAAGCTCGTATGCTTTCGCAGCTAGTGATCATTCTGACGCACTCCATCGCTAACCATAAAGACATCGTCGACATCATTGTTTCTGAGGATTTGATCCACTCTCTGGTGGACTTTCTCGACTTGGAAGTTCCCAAGGCGGATGCTGGATTTGCTGGCACTGACCCGAGGTTGTGCAGCCTCATGCTGCTGCTAAGGTTGATCAGACTGAGTTCCCGAACTATTGAGATTACATCGAGTGTGAGTGCTGTGCAGAAACTGGCTGATACCGTGCTTGATATGGAAGGAAATAATGTAGTTTCGAAAACAGCACTGGAATGCCTTGCCTTGATGTGCCATGACAAGCGCAAAGGGAAAGAGGTCATTCGGTTGTTGGAAAGCCGAGTGCCGGCTGATATCAAAGGCTTTTGGGATATTCCAGTAGAGAACATCTGGGACGACGTTGCCGATTTTGAGATTCTGCAGCATTTTCTAGGAAATCAATCCCCATGTGCTTGGTGGACCACGGATAAGCCACATGAACTGTTGGGCAATGGAGTCTCAGCTGCACCATCCCCTTCCACCTCGACATCTCCCAATGCAAATGGCACCGAGAAGGGTCAAGAGACTTTCAAAGGGAGTGTGTCTGCAACATGGGATGCTCAGTTTCCACCCAGCTGAGGAGGATTAAGGTGGAGAGGTAATCACATGCACCATAATTTTCTACACTTCGAAATGGTTTCCTAATTAAATTACACTGCTTGGTGAACGTATAGAATCCTCCCCATGACTTCTAAGGAATCTCTATGACCGCAGTGATCATGACTCATAAGGTCTCTATGACCCTAGGCAGACCTCATGAATCAGGAAGAAGATTTTCTTTATTTTTGTGGTCTAGAATTTCTTGAAACGGGCTAAATTGACCGAAATTCCTGTCTTGGTCACACCTTTCTACTGACGGCTTGTGTTTTGCAAAAATGAGGCGTCACGTGCATGTTTATATGTGCAGTTGCCTTTCTATTAGAACATGGGGATCTTGTTCTAATAGTTTCTAATTAAGTGTGTTTCTCTCTGAAGTCTAACGAGGACTGTTGTGTTTGAAACTCAGAATCGAAGGCGTGGAGTTTGCATAAGGGTGCTCATTCAATAACCTTTTTAAAACAGTAACAAGTATACATCCTCAAGTGAAAGATCTCACTTGACTTATTGGCAAGAAAAATCCTGCCAAATTCGTTCTAGGCGCTGCAACTGAAGGTGACTGATGATTCTTACCTTCCTGTAAGCCTTTCAGTTTCCAACTTTGTATAGGTTTAGAATATTCTGTATGTACATATCAAACGTAGATTAGGATACAGTCACGAACGGAGTGTAAAGATCCAGAGGAGTCAGTTAGGTAACTCGCATAAATTGTAGCATTTGAAGTAAACGTTAGAGTACTTTCTGTAGGACTCCAACTAGTAAGCAGAGAATACACTCACTACCACTGGTGCAAAATTTGCATCTCATGGATGACTTAGGAATAACAGTATTTGTCACTCCATGGTTGAAACTATGTACACTATCATTTAGAGATTCTTGCAAACCAGGTCACACACAACGATCTGTTGAACCCAGTATTACAAGTAAGAGAAGGATTTTCCCCGTTTCAGACAGTCATTGAGTCTTTCCATTGTGTGATTTTTTCGTGAAGATCAGTGTGCTCTAGAATAAGTCAGACTACTGTTTCTGCTTCTAAATAACTTAAACCTGATTGGAACTGTATCTCTCTTCCCACCTGACTGTGTCCAACCGTGTTGTGGGCCATAAGTTATTGTCCGTATTGCTATGGCTCTTTTGATTTGAATGCTCTGATGAACCTCGAGCGGCGTGCACAGTCGAGCCTTGAGAGAATGAGTGTGTGCGTGTTTTTTTTCTCTAAGCTTAAGTTATCTTAGCAGTGCCGATGCCAACTGTCGACTGGAGCACTGACAATTGGCACTTAATGCAGTATGTTCCAGCTGCAAGGGAATCCATTGCATGATAGAACTCGACAATGAGTTTTCCCTGTAGCTTAGCAGGCTCTTCCCAAGTTCCCAAGGACCCAAACGTGTTGCCTTGGAGGAATATGGGGATCTTACTGTCAACAGAGCCATGATGTGTGTCTGTATTTGGCATCTCCTTCCCACCAGCAGGGACGCATGTGCAACCCCACCTTGGTGGGTTTTTTATCTTGCAGGATGTTGCCTGTCTGTCTGACTTGGACTCAATTTTTGTTTTTATTTTTTTTGAACAAATGGAAGAACCTTTGCATTAAAAAAAAATCACCAAACAAAAACAGCCAAGCCAAAGGCTGGACAATGAAGAGAAACGAGCACAGACAAGGAAAAATCAAAAACAAAGCCACAAAAACGACCTAGCAGGAGGACGCTCGGTCCAAATAATGTGGTCTCAAATTTATTTTTCAAACCCTTTTCAGAGAAGATAGGACAGGAGTGTAGCAGCTTATAAACTTCTGTCGCAAGTATTGCCTTAACCCCTAAATGCCCAAGGCCTGTTTTTTGAGCTTCTTGAAATTTGCTCTAATTTCAACAAAACCCAACATTTTGATAGGTTGTATCAATTTTTTTGAATTGTAGCTGTACAAATTCAAACTAGACATGTTAGAGATTGCATAGGAAAAGAAATCACAACAATATCACTTATCGAGTGAAAGATTATAATGTTTGATTGTAAAGGTGTTAAAACAATAAAAGTGATGTGAAGTCTTTCTATTATCTTTTCACGAGTCAAATTTGAAAAGTTGGTGACCAAAAAAAATGAGGTTGAAGGGCCTAACATGCATAACTCCAATCAATTTATGGCTTCTCAAAATCTACTCTACAATTTTTGTAAATGAATTTTGAATGTGATATTTTCTCCAAGATCTAGGCTCATTTTCAAGAGCTCTCAACACTACAGAAAGTCAAGATTGCAATGGGTACCCTTGCACAAAATCTTGAATAGAAATATCACTATCATTCATTTTCAAAATCGGATTTTTAACACTGAAACTAGACTTCAAAAAGAACTTTCTACAAATATAAAATACTAAAAATAGCGACTTGATTAGGATTTATTTAACTTCAAAGTTTTGCAAACACCAGATTTTGGTACCTCGGGCATTTAGGGGTTAAGCCCCATAAGATAGGAGGCTTGTGAAGCAACTATTTAAGAATTGATCACCAAGCTAAGCTCTTTGAAACAATTTTCAATAAATTTTCTTAGGAAAAAAAATGTAATTGACACCTAACCATGTCGTCTCATACTTTTTAGACCTTCGTGGAATTAGTTACTAATTTTTGAAGTTGAAAAAAAGTAATCATTAGTGGTCATCAAAAGTGACCACCTCTTGAAATGTGCAGAGCTCATACATTAAGAGACTGAGCAAAATGTACCTCTAAGTCATGTTTGCTTTTGATGCCTAGTTGCAATTTGAGTGTCCTATCTTAGTCATCATAGGAGTCTTCATCTCCAAGTCTTGTTGCCATAGGTTTGTTTTTTGCCATTGAAATAAACTCTTCTACTTGCGGTTTTGCAAATAGTAATGAATCAACCTTCTATATTATAGCATAATTGATCCATTTAGAGATGACCACTATCTATTTGGAGCCACTAGGTGCAAATTCCTCCTAGAAGTTTGATAGTGTGACAATCATTCTTACTTGATTATTTCTCAACATCCTCATTTGCAGACAAAGCATTGTTAAATACTAACCTTAGGGTATCAAAAGGAACAAGTTGTTTGAGTACATGCAACTCTTATCAATTTATTCATTACTATGAGATTTAATAATGTAAGTTGAGAATCTTAAGATTAAGATTTGACATAATACCTAATTTCTACAATGAAATTTTCATATTTCTTCTCATTTCATTTTCTACTATGAGCTCCATCTATTGAGCAATATTTTCAGTTTAAAGGATTCAAATGCCCATGCCTTATAATCTTATAATTGGTCAAAATATAAGCTTACATGTCATTCTCCCTAAAGTTGTCTATCAGAATTGGTAGACGTACAGTTTGATTCTTAAGCCTTGAGCATTTAATGAGAATTCCTAAAGCAAGCTAGAAGCTACCACTCAAGCTGGCTTCACCAATTAAAAAATAAGATTCAAGACATGTGGCTATTGAGATTGCAAGAGGGTTAGGGAGGGCAAATTCAAAGAAAATTGTCAAATTTTTCATTGTACAACTTACAAGATTATAATGGTCAAATATCTCTTAGAAGGAGACCAAATTTGGAGCACTACGGCACTCAAGGATTAATTACAAGATGACACCAATTGTATTGGAGGTATTTTTTTTCTCTGTTTTTATTTATTTTATATATATGTATTTGTATTGTGTTTGGCACAAGGGGTTTTTTTAGGCAATTAAATGCCCAATTTCCTCCCAAAAAAATGGGCAACTTCAAGCCAATAGAAAAAAAATGAGGGTAAATGTGACAAAAAATGCCAAACAAAAATAATAGCCCTCTTTACCGTTGCCAATATGCTTTTAAGACCTTGTTTCATCTGTCATACAAAGCCAAAATTGCATACAAAAATTACATATTCAAAATTTTACACTCAAAAATTGGCCTCCTTCAATTAAAGCCCCCTAAGTTAAGGAGCCAATCAACTTAAAACCTTCTTAAAAAGAAAGCCACATCACCATTTGTCTGAAAACAAACAAACAAACTAGTTTGGCAACATGGCTTCTTTGTGTTGTGTTTTTCTATCTACATCTTTGAATTGGATCGGATTGCATAACTTCTCTTGGGGGGGCATCTATATCTTTAATTGTCTTGGGCTACATGACATGTTTGTAAGGTAGGGAGTTGTAATTGCAACCCTGTCTCTAAAAGTGATCTGGTAGATTTTGCCTCTAACATGTACCGGAAGTGTACATTTCAGGAGGGGGTTGCTTTTAGAATCCATTGTGTTTTCAACTTCAAGAATTCATAATTAATTCCATGAAGGTTCAAAAAATATTAAACGACTTGGGTCAGATGCCAATTCCATTTTTCTTACCACAAAAATTTACTAAAAATTGTTTTAAGGAGTTTAGCTTCCCCAAAATGCAAATCAGCTGGTAAAGGGTCGCTTTTACAGCCCCCTAGCTTATTGTGTTTTTTCATCTACGTCTTTGAATTGTGTTGGGTTGCATGGCTTCTTTGTATGTTTGTTTTTCTAATCTACATCTTTGAATTGTGTTGGACCGCATGACTTCTTTGTGTGCGTTTTTACCTATGTCTTAGAATTGTGTTGGGCCACAAGGCTTCTTCAGTTGTGTTGTGTTTTTTATCTACGCCGACTGGAGTGGTGGCCATATACTGTGGATAGAAGTACTCTTGTTTTATCACCAAGGCTGCTTCTGTGTACTGTTTCCCCTTGCAATGGAAATTTTCCATGTGTTTCAAAATAAATTTTTAAAAAAAATCAATGTGTTTTAAAAAAAAAAGGTCCTCTTACTTTTTGGGTCCCTGAAAATGAAAAAAAATAATACTGTAGTCATTCCATTATGTTTACTTTGCACCCATTCCCTGCAAACCTCATTGCTCTGAGCTCTGGATAATGTCATCGTCCTCGATTTCACTCAAGCACCTGCAGATGCCTTGCGTGTTATGTTCCCATTCCCAATAATCCAAAAGGACATGAACATGGAAGAGATGGAAGAGATGGAAGAGATGGAAGAGGCAGAAGAGACGAAGTTAAGTGAGAGGCAACTGCCTGAAGGAACAAGTTCCGAAAACTCCAAATTAGCATACAATTCCATTTTTTTGACTTAGTGGGTACACTCAGAAGTGCCACTTATTCATACTGTGCCTAGTTCCTGTTATTAGCTTGTTCAGATTTTCATGCAATTTTGTTGGCAAGTGAAAGCATGTTCCAACGCACCAAAGAACATTGGATTTGGATACCGTATGCAAAAGTTATTAACGGTCAAAGTCAGTTTCTGAAAGTGCCATCTACATTCTGCAAACATGACTGATTTTGGAAATGTGTGCTCATTGTAAATGGCGCTTTTAGGATCATGGCACTTTTGGGTGTACCTACCTTAACTCTTAACCCTTGGCAGTAAGCATCCAGAGTCTTTTCCACAATTCACAATTTGGGAAAAATCAGCAATAAGTATTATTTAGAAGAATGTTTTGGAATTCATATACATGTAAAAGTCGTACACTTTGAGTCTTAGATTCCATTCATATGGTGAGATTCACCTATGTATCACCAATATTTTTCTACAAATTTTGAAAGGGAAATTTCAAAATTCCTTCACAATTCAATTACGTTGGATTTGAAACAAGGTCTACTTCATATAGTGATTTTCTGACATTTTTTGTATTTTTAAAACCTATGACCTCATTTTTTGCACATGGCTAGTTTTGAACTAGAGTCAATGTAATTGGGCTTGGTCAACCACTCGACATATTTCCACACTTGTAATTTTAGAAAAATATGTATTTTGATAACACCAAATCTAACCATTAGATAGAACAACAATTTTATAAAGTATCTCCACAAATTAGGATGACTTTCATCCAAGTAGTGATGAGAAAGAAAACTCAATCATTTTCAATTTGTTCATTGTCAAAAAATTGGATGTAAGAGTGCTTCAAGGAGAATCCTAAACACCAACTTGGTCACCATGGAAATCATTCTTTTGGGTATTATAAGAATCATTTGCTTAGAAAGAAGAAGCAAAACCACTCGTTGAAGGTCAAACTATTGAGCAAAGACCTCCCTGTTTTAACACAAAATTTCAAGGATGAACATCTATGCTTTTGTCTCACAAAGAAGGATTCTTTGTCATTCTTTAAGTTTTTTTAGGCTGCCATACCATTACAAGATTGAAGGATTGGAAAGCTAATTATGTTTGCAAAATGGAATTTCCTATATATGACATAGAAGGTACATGAAACGAGATACACATGGGGAATATAGTAGTGACAACAATTTGTTTCTTACTAAGTTCAATTTAATGAAACATGGCACTCTCATTTTGGATTGTTACTGCACCTTTTGTATGTCTACCCATACAACAAATTGGACAACTACCATATTGGATCTTCTTGTAGTCATTTTTCTAGCCTAAGTGAACCAAGTTGTTTTTGTTTTTGAAACATACGGCCTTCAACGACCGTAGCTAGATTGACAAGACACAACAACCAAGGCAACCTCGCGGAATAGCCTGGGAATTACAACACCTTGGGTATCCCCATCAAGAACAAGTGGAGGTACATCAACCTTCTCCTTGTGCACCGGCACAAAGAGCCCCCATGCAAGCCACTAAGTGATTCAAGTTTCCCCTACTACTGAAGCACCGAATTCAATTTATTTTACTTCTCTCTCTCATTAGGAGATTTTTGAGGCCATTGGAAGACTACGAGAACACAGTTTCTGCCGCTTGAACAAGAACAATTTCGAGAAACAACCCCGAAACAGCCCTTTGGAGGTCTCAAATCCCCTCTAATGCTTGAGCCACCCCCACAAACAACTGAAAAACAGCGAGGCTTGGTTGAATTATTTTGGAAGCTGCTGCATTGTTTGCAACCTGCTTTGCCGACAACGCCCCTTGGTCAGTGCATGTCCGCCCACAAGGCTGCCCGCTCGCCCGCGCCCCCTGCGCACAACTCCGACCTTGAGTCAGATGCAAACAGAGGCCGCTGCTACGGCTTGGCATGCTGGCCATGTCGTTACGGAGTCAGAGCACCACACCTGCCGGGCTTTGAAAAACTAAAATGAATCAAAATTTTATTTCTGGCAATGAAATTCCGTTTTCATTTGTTTATTAAAAAAAATGAATCAAAATTAAAATTAAAATCACGCCTGTGTTTCATTCACACCCAGCGGCAGTTAGTTTGTAAGTTATCAGATTCAGCTTTTTTGGTATACGGACGCTTACAGTACTGAAGCTTAATTGTGTTTGAAGACTGATGCCATTAACTTGCTGCAAACGCATCCTAACTTATTCCAAAAAACTGTAACTTACTCATCAATTTTGTTTCAGTAGTTAGAATAAAATAAGTATAAATCAATCCCAGATCCATCAACTTTGTATCATTTTTTAGAATAAAATAAGTAAAATCAATTCCAAATTCAGCAATTTTGTACCATTTGTTTAACAAGAAGACCCAAAAAGTCTCATACCCTGATACCCATTCCCTCCCACATAGGCTCAGTAAATGGCAGGAATCAAATGGTACAATGCAGCATATAAGTTCATATCTGTTGACTAACCGATCTGGCAGGAACTGGAGCCCTATTAAGTCTGCTTGATAATGTTCATCCTATGGCAACCTAGACATGTGCCATTCACATGATAAACTTCACATTAATCAGCGAAATAAATCTTCGCCCACGGTACTTCAATGGTACTCATTTTGATTTATTTTTGAAATGCTTCATTGCTTCAATGGTACTTATTATTATGTTTTGTTTTGTTTTTAAATTTTTGAAACAAATGAAACGAAATTTCATTGCAAAAGGTAGTTATTGTGTGAGGCAGTGACTGCCTCTTTTGAGCTCATTGTCATTGTCATTGTCATTGTCATTGTGACAATTTGTGTCACAATGACAATGAGCTCAAAAATTATAAAAATTTAAAAATTTTGCACTTCCCCCCCTCCCAATTTGATTTAAATATTAGATATTAATCTTTTTTAACCCCCCTCCCCTCCCAATCTAATGTAAATATTAAATATTAAATTAAAAAAATTTAAACTTGTAAATCCACCCTCCCCCCACTCCCTCTCATAATTCTCAGAAGGTGGGCTTAGAAACAAAGGATATGGGATAAATTATATGATAATCTGTATACCATATCCGTATTCAATATCAGTGTTCATATTTGCATCAATTTTAAATATTGGTATATGTATTCAATACCAGTACCAATATTTTGTATCCATATTTTGTATCCATATTCTATATCCGGATTAGTATCCGGTATTGGTATCGATATCCGACGGTTGTTGATTTTTCTTGGAGGGGGGGTGGAATTTTTTTAAATTCAAATCCAACGGTTGTTGATTTTTCTAATGAAGGGGGGGTAGCAAAATTAATCAAACAGTAGTGACTACCTCTTTTCGTCACATTCATTTGTCTCATTGTCACATTGTGTATTTGGTTCCACAAGGAATGTGGGGATTTTAAAAAAGAACTTTAAAAGGACATTACAAGTCTTATGGGCATTTTGAAAGTCAAAACCTAAATTTTTATGTAACTCTTGATTTTAAATGTTTTCAAGTTTAACTAAGAAAATGTTGCTTCAATCATCTACTTTTTTTTTCTTTTTTTATTCATTTGAGTTTTTTGCAAAATTGTTAAAATTGTAAATTTCATTACAATCTTGGCATGTGCCATTCACATGATAAACTTCACAACATGGTACTTCAATGGTACTCATTTTGATTTATTTTTGAAATGCTTCATTGCTTCAATGGTACTTGTTATTATGTTGTATTTTTGTTTCTTATTTTTGAAACAAATGAAACGGAATTTCATTGCAAAAAGGTACTTATTATGTATTTGGTTGCACAAGGAATGTGGGGATTTAAAAAAGAACTTTAAAAGGACATTGTATTGCAAGTCCTATAGGCATTTTAAAAGTTAAAACCTAAATTTTTAAGTAATTCTTGATTTTAAATGTTTTCAAGTTTAACTAAGAATATTGCCTCAATAATTTACTTTTTTTTTAATTCATTTAAGTTTTCTACAAAATTGTTAAAATTGTAAATTTCATTCCAATCTTGGCATGTGCCATTGACATGATAAATTTTACATTAACCAAGTGTAATAAATCATAGTCACCATCCTTCAATGGTACTTATTAGGTATTGGGTTGCAAGCGGAGTTTTGGGATTTAAATAAACCCAGAAAGGACATTGCATGCCTCATGGGCATTTTGAAAATCTAAATTTAGATTTTCATATAGTTCTTGATTTTAAATGTTTTTAAGCTCAACTAAGATAATGTAGTTCCAATAATCTACTTTTCATTTCATTTGAATTTTTTGCAGAATTATTAAAATTGTTATTATTATTAAACTTTAAAGATGGCATCTTCATAGCTCAAAATACACCACTTCTAAACTTTTTCGATCAAATTTCTCTTGGTATAAACTCAAGGAGTATATCAAATGATCCATGATGTTTGTCACTATTCTATCCATTTTTCTTAAAAATTTCATACTACTTTAGGTATTTAATAATTACTATGATTTTTTCAAAGAAAGTTCTTGTAGAAATCATACAAAATTCAATTTGATGCTTTAGACCCCTTAAAGACCAATCTGCTAAATTTAGCAACATAGCAATTTTGGGCAAATACATGTGATAGGAGATTTCTATATTTTGGGCCCAAAGTTATAGAAGATAGGGATGAGGAATATTCTTCATATGTACTAAAAATTAGGACATTTGGAAATACAAATCAAAAGTTATGGCCTAGTATGTTATTTCTTTTTGGTAACTAGGCAATTTGGGCAAATTGAAAAAAACCACTTTTTTCATAAACAAAAAATTTGAAATTAGTTTTCTTCATTTATATATGCATGGAAGCTTTGAATCATTCCATTTTGATAAAATAACTCAAAAGTTATGAGTTTTTTTTGTTCATGGACAATTATGGATTTTCTACTCTAAAACAAACTTTGAAGTCCTTTAGTTTACTCAATTTTCAATATTTCTCAAAAAAAAATCATAGGGTGTAGATTGTTTAGTACAACATTTCAACCATTGGGATTGTCATTTTTCAACTTCATAAATAAAATCTTAATAATTTTTTTATTTTAAATCATTTCCTACTTCTTTTTACTTACTATTTTTTCCTATATGTTGTACAATTCTAAACAATTTGAAGTTTATTTGGGCAAGTACCCTACTTCGCCTCAAGAATAAATCCAAAGAGACACAAAAACTTTGGACCATTTTTCATATGATTTTTGCCTTCTGAAGTGTAGCTACCTTGTTTTCTATAGGATAGGGAAAAAAATTTGAGCATTCAAACGCAAATATCTTGCAATCTACATTGTAAACAAATTTGAAATTGTTTGCACATGTTCAGAAGCCAATTTACTACAAGATCCTATGGTTACAAATCTCAAAAAATTGTTTAAAAAAAATTGGTATGTACACTAGAAATGGTAGTTTTTGACCATTTTTGGAATAAACATAGTTAAGGAACTTAAGGGGTTAGTCATGAAAAATGAGAATAAAATTTAGACATATGATACTACATTTGAATTTTTTCTTAAATGTGTATTTTAATACAGGATTCTAATGATGTTTAACCACACTTCAACATGAAATGTCTTTTAAGGATTAATAGAGTTCATTTTATATGAAGCTTAGATTCCATGATTAAATTCAAATGTAGGTACTAAAGTACATCATCTTTATTTAAAGGCATTAGTAGAATATGGTTTGCATAGGCTAGGGAAGTGCCTACAAGGAGAGTCAAGAGATCTATAGGTAGTCAAATTCATCATGTGGTTTGTATAGTGAGTCATTTCTCTCATCTGTGTAGACCATGTTTTCATTTGTAGGGTTAGTTTTTTCTAAGTTTCATTTTTCCTTATAATGGGTGGCTATTTTTTTTAATTACCTTTGAACATTGATGGTAAATTTATTTCTTTGTGAATAGTCTAATTTTTTTAGGCTCAAAAAAGACATGTAATTTTCAACTATATTAAAAACACCAAAATAATTCTCTTATTTAATATCAAAAATAGAACATAAAAAGTGAAATAATTGAGGATTGGCAATATATTCATAGATTTTCTTTTTTTGCCCCTAATTTCTTTTAGGCTAAAATTGCAATCAAATAACCTTTTTAAAAGAGATACAAACGTGGTTTGATGTCATCTAAGTTAATATGAAGGAAACATGGGCCAATTCTTAAAGTATGAGTTACAACTACAAAAAATAGTATTAAAATAACAAGATCTAGTAATTAACCTTTGATTATTATATACTATATACAATAATTACTAACCAAATAAAAATTTTCCATCATTGGTATTTATTAGCATTAAACCAAATTTTCATATAGTTGAGTTTATTTATTTTTTAAATCTTCTAATATCAAATTGAAGTTTGATATCCATTTTAGAAAATTAACAAAGTTTTGAAGTAGGAGATAAGATAGATTGAATTAGCTTATTTTTTTTAGTTTTAATTCAATAACAACAAAAAAAGACAATTTATTGCAAACAAAAACAATTCAAAGCTATCTACTCTAAAGAAGGCCTAAGGTTTATAATAAGTGGGTGAACACACACCATTTTAAAAGCTGGTTGGTTAATCTAACTTGCATATTTGGTTTTCACCCCTAGTGAGTTTTCAAGCATTGTTGGTTTTGTAGCTTTGTTTGAAGTTAAATGTCTCTATGTATGCCTCTCTTTCTAATTTTGAAGGTCAAATCAAATTTCTCCTAAGTTTAAAGGTCCACACTAGCCAAATTAGTTGCACTTTTTCTTGCCTTTTAATTTCTACTATTAATTTGAAAAAAACCCATTGAATTTCAAGAGCTCAAAATGTAAAAATAGACAACATTGTATATTTTTCTTTAAGAAAATCCAATATAAAATATAAATATTACTTGAACTTAGCTCAATACTAAAGAATTAAACCCCTAATGACTAATGGGGTCTTAAACAAAACCTAATTGTGCTATGAAACGTGTCTCTCACAATTTTTTTAAGAGTTTAACAAAGAGAATTTATTGTATTAGTGGAAAAAATGATTTAATATGCCTTAGAAAATATTAATTAATCAATTAATTAAACTATTTGATTGTCATAAATGTTGCAATAACACTACAAAATGAGTGCATAAGCTAGTGTGGGATTTCCACTATCAAAGTTTTACAAAAATCTAGATTGAATTAATCCATTTTTACCATTGGCTTGCCACTGATAAACCAATTGCTTTTGGTGGCTTGCCAAGCTTATACTAGACTAGGGCAAAGTGACCCATTATTGCCCCATTTTTCATTCACAAGGGAAAACATTGAAACTTTTTGTTTTCCATCAATGCTTTAAATTTGATTATAAAATTAAAAAATCTCAAACTTACTTAGAAGTGATGAAGAAGCACAAAAATAATTACTACAAACTAGGATCAAATTTTCACAATTATTCAACAAAGAACCTAACCAAAAAACAAGGTGAGGTTGTCCAAAACAAGGAAAGGTAGGAGGTCCATAAAGCAATGGGGCTCAAAAAGCATCCACCTCTTAAAGTGTACTCTATTTATTAAAAAAAATTATTGCTTCTACAATGAAAAAGTAGTATACATTTCAAGAGGTGGATGCTTTTATCTAACATTGCATTTCAACTTCAAAAATTCTTTAGTAATTCCACAAAGCTTCAAAAAAATATAAAATAACTTAGATTAGATGCCAATTTCATTTCCATACAAGGAAAATCTTCTCAAAAAACAATTCTATAAAGTCGGAACTCCCCCTAATGAATTTTTTCAACTCTTCAAGGGCCAACTTTATGGACCTTCTACCTTACCATAGCAATCACCCCTCCTTCCCTTCCACTATCAATTTTAGAACTTAGGTAGTTGTCCCCTTTCCAATCAACCCTCTCTCCTCTCCCCTTTCTAGAGTCTAGGTCATTATGCTTCCAAGTATTGAAAATGGGAGTAATTGGTCAATTATGATGCATCATAAAGAGTTAATTTCTTTTAAATTTCTTGATGAGCCTATGGTTACAATTAAACATAACTATACAATAAGACTAAATTTCACATAATCTTGTTGAAAAATGAAAAAAAAAAAAATTCAAATCTGCTTGAAATCTATTTTCCAACATGGAAATATCTCCCACCCACCCACCCCATTTAGTAGCTATGCTGAATTCCTTAAATGGTCAGAAATGGGTTGTAAGCTTCTTCTCCCTCCCCCTATTTTTGTAAAAAGACATGTGTTACCTTTGTAAAACATAGAGAAAATATGGATTTGTTTAGAAAGAAAGGGAGTATTATGAACAAGAACAATGTGACCGTGAAACTCTGTCTAAGGAGAATGATGGTATTAGTTTATTGCTAGAAAACATGGAAGACATGGAAAGTAAAACAAAATTATTCAAATGAAACAAAAATGAACTTGACTAAGGGAGGGCTCTTGAAAACCACTTAGGCTCTAAAACCACCCACCTTCACAAATGAACATTGTTTGTATATGCTACTTTTTCATCTTTACAGGAATGTACAAATAGTGTACATTTGAGGGGGTGGGCAGTTTTAGAGCCCCTATGCCATTTCGACTTCAAATTTTCATAGCTAATTTCATAAAGCTCCAAAAAATATGAAACAACTTGAGTTAGATGCCAATTCCACTTGCTTTTCAAGGAAAATTTACTAAAAACTAATTCAAGAAGTTTCACCTCCCCAAAATTCAGTTTCATCTATGAGATGGGCGCTTCTTGGACCTCCCATTAGGGGATTCTTGAGGCCATAGGAAGATTGCGGGTTCTTAGGCTGTAGGAACACAGTTTCTGCCGCATGAACAAGAATCCTATGTGGTCGAGAGAGTGCCATGTCTTTAAAAATTAATTTTTTTAGACTTTTTTTCATATTTCAAGACCCAAATTTATTTATTTATTTATTTATTTGAATAAATGTTGGCTTGATAGCGGCCAGCAATTACGGGAACAATTTCGGGGAACAACCCCAAAACAACCCTTTGGAGGCCTCAAATCCCCTATGAGGTGGGTACACCTAAAATTGCACCTCACCTAAAACTGCCATCTATAGTTGTTGTACATTTCTGAGTTCCATTATGTACCTATTTGGCTGGAGCACTTTTAGAAACAGACTTTGAACCTTAATAAGTTTTACATACTGTATCCAAATGTTGCGTTTTTTGGTGCATTGGAATGTGCTTTCACTTGCCAAGAAGGCTATATGGAAATTTGATCAAACCAATAATGGTTACTAGGCACAGTACCAAAAAGTGACACTTTTAGGTGTACCCACCTTAATGTCCCTTAGGTTTGCCTGGGCAATCCTCCTCGGTCAGCCCCCTTCAAGGAAGCAAATGCTTATCCACATCATTATCGTTTAGTGTGAATAGGGTTATAGATAAGATTTGGAAACAAAGAGCTGAAACCCATAGTCCATGCCATGGTCTCTGTCCCAAAGGACAAGGCCAACAAAGGCTAACTTACTGTTTATGATGCAAACATGATGCAAAATGTCATGCTAGCACACATCAGCGGAGCCTGCCAATATTCGGGTACTAACTTAACTTACATTACTCCCTGCAACTGAAGTCATGTTCTAATCTGGAAGCAAGTCTGGCTGCTCATGCGTGTGCTGCAGGTTGAAGGTGACCCTAATTATACGCTTGCTACGGACGGACAGACGGACGAATGAGAAAGTGACAAGTGGAGTGAGGGGATCATCCAACCATTGGTCCTGCCAGGAAAAAATACTGTACTCAAAAGAGATCCTAAGCGAGGCCTAGTTAAGGTAAACCAGTCTATGATAGGTAGACCAAGTGTTTGTCTTATTGCCATTAGGAAAAAATAATTCTAATATTTTTTTCTATATTAAGATAAATTTGAGAAATGAAGAGAGCAATGAGTGTTTTTTTTCTAACAAAGTATGAATTTTTTATGAATTTTTGAAGTGTGTTGTCTAATTGGTCAAAAAGAGTCTTTAAACAAAGGTTGCTTTTATGTGAGCCTAAGAGTGTGAACTTGTGAGTTTAGAAGATTACATACCTATGGTATAGGTGCCCTATAATATAAAAACTTTCTATATTTATAGAGAAACTATACTATAGATACATGTATTGTAGGTGTTTATGTCATAATCACCATCAATGGTTGTTGTATATCTACTTATATGCATGCTCAAGGCTCACATGTTTGCATTTTCATGCTCACATACTAGCATCATTGGTCTTCAAATGGCTATAACATTTTTGAACATGGCGACAACATGAAAGAATTAAAAATTTTGATTTTGAGAGGAATTCACATTGAAAAGGTAACAATTTCCTAAAGCAATTTGACTATTTACTCCATTACCATCACTCAAGGCATTGATATTGGCCCATGACCAATCTAATGTAGTCCTAATCTGACTTATTAGAAAAAGTCTATCGTGGTTTGATGTAAGAGTATAAGACTCTAATAGGTCATTCCCTAGATGCTTTGTCATGAATGGTTTGCTTGTCAAAAATTGGTTTACCTTATTCAATGACAAATTATTAACCACCCTGCTACTTGGACTTTAAAAATGACCATTTCAATGGTTGGTTAAAAATAAAAATAATGAAGGTGGGAGAAGGGGGATGGAAATTAAAGTTCATTGACAAGCATGGCTTTTATTTCATTCTTTTGGGGCAACTCTAAAAGCTTGAATTCTCTATTAGAATCATGGAACTCTTTACAATCTTTAGCAAAGACGAGCACACAAAACATTTGTAGTAAAATAGGAACATCTGAAAATGCCATTTTTTAGTATACAAAATTATTATTATTAGCTTGCTTATATTTTCATATTTCCTTATTGGCAAGTGAAAGGAGCTTCCATTGTATAAAAGAATGCAACATTTTGATTTTATATTCAAAATTATGAATGATCAAAGTTTTTTTGTTAGATGTCTTAAAATCATTTCTTTAACATAGGTATGCATTGACTTTGGAGACATATGCATAGTAGTAATGATAGTATTTTTAGACAATGTGCAAGATAGGATGTTTCTACTTTAAAAATTTTGGTTTGTGTTCATAGGGCTTAAAGAGAAATAACTCCAATCTCATATCAAGGTTCCCTTAATTTAAGAACCTAGTCATCTAGCGTCCTTTGTTAGATCTCGAGAAAAATGAAAAATAATACCATCTACGTTTGTTAATAATTATCCAATACTCATTGTATAGATTAAAGCAAGAAAACTTCCTTATTTCTTTGTAATACATTCCATCTAATGAAAATATCAATATTCATTGATTGATTGATTTCCATCTTTCCGATTTTATCATATTAGTATTCTTTCCATGTATATATAAACCTAAAGAATCAATTTCTAATTTTTATTTTTTTAGAAAATCTTTTAAAAAAAAGTTTTTTGAGCTACCTAGGTTGTTCACCAAGTAATGAAAATCGCATATCATACCATAACTTTTTAACCATGTAGTCAATAGTTATGAAAATTGTTAGGCTATAAAGCTATTTTTTAGGCACATATTTTATGAAATTTTCAAAGAAAAAACAAACAAACTCCATTTGTAGTGAGATGCCCCAAATTGCTATGTTGCCAAAAAAATGCCGTTTTTGCATTTAGGGGTTAAATGGGATTAGGACTACATTAGGTTGATTTTTGGTCATAATCAGTGCTTTGGGAGATATTTATAGAGTTATTAGTAATTATCATTGGATGCTTACACCTTTCAATGTAAACTTGTCATAGAATGTTATTTTTTTATTCCTTCAATATCCTAACCATGTCTAAAAATGTTGTGCTTGCTTTAGGTGGTAAGATGACCATTGTGGAAACATTCTTTTGTTGATATGGGGTAGTCAAGAGATTCTTTAGGATCAATTGGGTAGCATACTTGAAAAATTCATTAAAAAAACTCATACTTTGTCCCCCCCAAAAAATTTCAATTGCTTCCTTCATTTCTCACATTTGTCTTTGTATTGAAAAAAAATCTAAATTATTTAACTAATGACAACAAGACAAACCACTCATTCTACATATAATAAGGAAGTTTACCTTATATCCCTTGAACTATGGAAGCTATAAAAATTTGTGCTATATAAATGAAAGAGAATTAATATAAATTCTACAAATATTTAGATGGATTGAAGAACATTTTGTATAATTAAGAAAAATTTGCATTTGTTGGTTGTTCAAAATTTGAACATTTAATTCTTTTAAAAATAAACATACAAGACTTATGAAGGCACACACATATCACTTAAAAGGTGAACTTCTACAAGTATAAATCCACAATATGTATAGACCTACAATGCAATAGGTACCTCAAAATAAAATAATAATTTCATCTACCACATAAGTCCATCTGTCACTCCATGGCCTTGTTCATTTTTGTACATTCAATAATACTTTTCCAATGTGTTTTTGTTGGAATCTCATCTTCAATACATTCTTAAGAAATCCCAATCCTTTTTTTCTATTCTTCAAAACGCTTATACTAAATTCTAAATACAAAACATCCATTTTCTTAATATTTTTCATTACTAAAAATTTGTGCATAATTTGAGATTGTTTCTTTAGGCTTGATTTTTGTAACATTCATTTTCTTAAGTGTTTTACTATTGTTTTATATTATATTTCATAAAAAAAAAATTCTTGAAAATTACATACTACTATCACTACTATCACCAATTGCAAAAAATCATTAGGGGGTTCTTTGAATCGTCTTAATGTTGCTTGTTAACTTTTTACCCTTCAAGGACCTTACATTGTTTTTTTGTGACAATGAAAATTTAGATAGCTTACTTAGAATGGAATATATATATATTTTTTAATTCATAAACATGTGGTCAAGAAGTAGCTTTAAGCTGCAACCATTTTCATAACTTTTTACTACATGGTTAAAAAGTTATTGCATATTATATAGTTTTTTTCCACATAGGTAGCTCAAAAATATTTTTCCAAGAAATTCAAATTTGCAATTGTTTTTCTAGATTTATGTATATATAAATTTTTACATCATTCCATTTTGATCAATGAAATGAAAGATACAAAGAGTTTTTGTTTTGTTAGGCAAATATAGAATCTTTGCTCTAAAATAAACTTTGGAGTTCTTTTTTTAATTGAATTCTTAATACTTAAAAAAAATCAAAATCAAATTATAGGATGTAGATTGTTGGATTAAAACATTACAACAATTGGGATTGGCATTTTCAATTATATAACTAAACTTTTCACAATTTAGTATTTAAAACCATCATCTTTTTCTTTCCACTTATTTTATTTTCATCCATGAATATAAAACCTTCTTATAAAAAATATTGTATATGTATTCCCATTTCATTTTTGCAATATATTATGGAAAGTTGCAAGTTGTGAGATCTACACATTTTTGGGTAAAATGTTTGAAAGATGAAATGTAGCCATTTGGAAAAATTTGAAATTTTTTTTTTGAAATTCAAAAATTAGGATCTTGCAATTGAAAAGGTTTTTTATTTTGAAATTTTAGGAGGGTGTAATCTAACAAGTTAATTTATAGTACCTATGGTTGAACTTATTAAAAATAAATTAGATGAAGACTTTACCTTGCTTTGGAGATTGGTATATTGAAGCAATTTTGGGCCTTCTAATATGAAATAACTTTAAGGTTTAATCAAGTTTTGAAGCATGATTCAATAATGAATACAATATTTTGGAAATGCAAGATTTGTAATATCTTACATATTTGCAACCAATTTAAGATGGCAAACTTTCTTCAAAGAGACTTAAAACATAGTCAAACCCTCTCTAATAAAAAAACCCTTCCATAAGTGGCACCTTATCCAAAAGCATAACTTTTTCCTAGAAACTTACTATACAAGATTTATACATGACAACATGTTGTTGGTTTTTGATACACATAGAGTTATGGTGACCCCTCTAGGTCCAACGGCTTTTTGACAACAAAGGTTTGCAATGAATTGTGCCACTTCAATATTTTTTGGCACATAGATGTGCTTGAAATTTTTTCTTTCAACCATACAAAAGTAAACACTACTTTGTCTAGTATACATGAAATTAATTGTCAAAAACTACAACTATTGGATTTTAAAATACAACTATTTTAGATGACCAATTTCATACTTAGGCAAATAATACAGATTTTAGAGATTTAAAAAAAGAAAGATGAATATTTCTTTTTTACCCCTCCAAAAAAATAATCTTACAATTTATGACAAATGCAGTATTTTTTTATTGAAAATTTTGAAAAATAAGAAACTCTCTCAAATTTGTACACATTTTCAAACAAAAGGAGTAGCAAGCTAAAATTGACCAAATTGAATCCTAAATTTAAAAAAAATTAAAAATGGATAAATGTTTTGAATTAAACAATTGATATTATTATCATATTGTTTAGAAGTTTTTCAAACAAATTTGAAATCACTCTAATTATTTTTCTTATTCTTATTGTATTCTTAATGAGACTAGATTGAACCTCTTAATTTTAAAATTGATAAAAAAGAAAAATTTTGACATTTTTTTTCTCCAAATCTTGTTTATTTGTACAGAAAAAAGACTAGAAATGTCCCAAAAAATGTTTTTTCTTTTCCATCTCTACTCTTTTTTTCATTGGAAAAGCATTACATTTGCTCCCTTTTCCTATTAACTACATTTCCTAAATAAATTTTAAAACACTTCTTACATTCAAGTTTTGAAAACCAGAAAATGGAACAAGTATGTCAACTTCTTACTCTACAAGATCCTAGTTTACAAAATAGTGCAATTTATTTCACCCTATCAAGAATTTACTTTTGAAAATTTGAAGAGGATATATTATGTCTTGTTAGTCCTTGAGGTATTAATACTTTGAAAACTCTTGTCCATTTATAATGTCTTGAAATAATCTATATCTTAAATAATTTTGTTTGTTTTGTTTTGTTTGATTGAATAAGGTCTCTAGAGTTGTACATCTCTTGGTCACATTCTTGGTACTATTGAAAAGACTTTAGTAAAGAAGGATGCATAAACTTTGATTTGTGATGTTTAGACATATGGTGTGAAAGATATTGAATTTCAAAATTTTCATGAATGAAAACATTTCATTTTATTTTATTTACTTTTATTTTGGCAACATAGGGCACACTAGTGCATACTGAAGTGTGTTGCAATCCTTTTTTAGTTGCTATTAAAAATAAATTTTATTTTCCTATACTAATTAAGTTGAATCATAATTATTGTACACAAAGTTTAGATTTGGCAAAAAAAATTCCAAAATTCCAAAAAACGTCACACATGTCACCTTATGAATGGTTTAGTGTGATGCAAATCTTTGAGAATCTGACATGGAAATCCAAATTTGATGCCCAATTAAACCTTCAAGTACAGTAATGACAATTATATGTGCATATAAGTTATTTTTTGGGTTATCCAAGTTAAGACCATCCCCACTGCAGCTTAGAATTGGCTCAAACTGGGTATTTGGCCGGGTCAGCCAACTATTTGTACCCCACCCCACGCATAATAAGACTCAGAATATGGCACGAGAAATTTCATGTACAAAAATGAGACAATTCTTATCTCAAAAAAAGATGAGTTCATAGTCTCTTTTATCCCACATGGATTGGGAATCTACCCTCCACCCCAAGAGGATGTAGGGAGTTCCACTTCTCTTGAGAACTCATGTCTCCTTACATTCACATTTCACAATGAAGTGTATGTAGGGAGAAGTGAGTTTGAAATGGAACAAGGCTCCTTATATCCCCATGGGGTGGAGGGAGGTGCTCCAACCCATGCGGGATATATGAATTCTAACAAGTTGGAATTCATATATCCCGCATGGGTTGGAGCACCTCCCTCCACCCCATGGGGATATAAGGAGCCTTGTTCCATTACAAACTCAAAATATTTTGAGATCTCCTCGAACAAGGAGAATGAGACCTCAAAGGAAATGAAGCCAATGTTTTTGGATTTTAATTCAAGGCAAAGTAATTGAAAAATTGAATTAAAAAAATTGAAAATGTCATTTAGAGGGTTGTTTGCATTGTTTAGCAGTGGGGCTCTCCAACTCTGGCCGGGATGAATCATAATCATCTGCCCTGCAAAGGGGCTGATTTTGAGTCAAATTCTGACCCATGCGGTGGGGATGCTCTAATGGAATTGGTAAGGTAGGGAGGCTTGAACTCCAGCCTAACATTAAAAGCATATATGATTCAGAGGTACATTTTGCTTTCTTCAATGTATCAAATCTACATGTTTAAGGAGGTGGTCACTTTTGATGACTTCAAATGAACATTTTTTTTCAAACTCCAAAAATTTATAACTAATTCCACAAACACCCAAAAATATGAAACCACTCAATTTACATGTTTGTTCCACTTGTTTTTCAAGGAAAATTTACTAAAAAATATTCAAGATGTTTCACTCCCCGAAATTCAATTCCAGCCCTTAGATGGTTGGTTTATGGATAGACCTCCTACCTTACACAACATATGCTTGTTGAGCAAGAGGAAATTGGTTAACTTAAGAGCAAAACACCCATTCCTGCACCTGTTCTTTGCAATGGACTGTAGATTCACCCAAATGTGTCAGTAGACTTCCTTTAATGTGTTTGCCACATGTATGATTGTAATTTGCTGACACAACTGAAGGACACATAGGGAAATTTGGTTGGCTGAGTGTTGATTTTCGCAGGGTTCAATTTTGGGGGCACTTACAGGACGGTTCCATAGGTCTAGGGAGCCAACACTTTGAAAATTTGTAGAAATTACATACTGTCTCCGAAAAATCTATTTTTTTTTTAATATTCATGATTTTCACTCGCTAATACTAGAAAAATATCATTTTTAGAAAACGTTGCCTCCAACTATGCTGAATTCCTCATTTGGACGGTTTTGGGTGTTTCCACTGCATGTTGATTGATTCACATACAGTATGGTAGATGGATGTACATCAGAGCTGTAAAGACTTAAGGATGAGTAAACGTTGTCAGACTTTCTTTGACTTTGTAAATGTTTGGGTCACTGGAATCTCAAATGAAGTTGAAAACTCCATCAATTTCAGTTCCAGAAAGAAAGAAAAGAATTGAGCTCAAGCAACTGAATCCCAGCAACATGCAATGAATTTTTGTTTCGTTTGTGGAAATTAAAAAAAAAAAAAAAATCCCAGCAACACATATGGCATAACATTCAGTAGCAAGAAGAGACTCTGCCTTTTCCAAGCAGGCAGAGTCATCCATGAATTCCAAGCTGAAACTCTGACGCGTTGCTTCTTTGCCTTGCTACTGAATAAAAGTTACTGATTTGGTGTGGAATATTCCACACCATTTCATCCTTTTGGATGGAATGATGTGGGATATTTCATACGATTCTGTCCTTAGGAAGGTAGTCTTGCAGAGTGCTACTGAATGTTATGGGATACAGGGATCAAACAATGAGTTGTAAATTTTTTTCACTTTTTTTTTCAAGTGCCTTAACCCTACAAGATGTTTTGGCATTGATGAATGACAAAGAATCTTTCTTTGTAGGATAGAAGTGCAACTATTCATCTTCGGTATTAGGAGAAGAAAGGGGAGATCTTCCTAATAGGACTTTGATTTCCAATGAGTATATTTGGCTTATTCAAAGCAGATGATGTCACACCATATCAAAATGCATGATTTCTATGGTCACCAGTGCGTCCTTCAAGGGTTAATTCTATAAACGTGAGTTGGTCTTTGTTGAAATCATCATTTTTGCAACAATGTGAATCATCTACTTTAAGAAATTCAATAGTATTCATTGGAGACCAAACTACTATTCACAACCTCAAAGATGAACAATAGTACTTATGTCTTATATGCAAGAATTTCCTATCATCCATTAGGTCATTTTGGTCTGTAATGTCTTTATAAGGTTAATTTTTATGTAAAAATCTCTTTTTGCGAGAGGGCATGGTTGGTTTCCTTGTGTGATTCAATTTCAATGACCCAATAAGGTAGGTACACCCAAAAGTACCAAAAATTGGTACTGGGACTGGTTACTATTATTAGGTTGTTCAAATTTTCATATAATCTTGTTGGCAAGTGAAAGCGTGTTAATGTACTTAGTTTCATTAGTCACTATACAACAATGACAACAATGAGTTGTGACACAAGGGAAATTTCGCTCATACCACTCTTTACATAGTGCAACTTTTTTTTTCATTTATTTTTAATGGAAAAAATTTCTTCATTGGTGTTTGAAACTTTTTACATCCATAGAGTACAAGGAGTGAGAGCATGCGAACATAGAATCTATGAGCTCATGAGTCCATGAGTTTATTTTATCAACACTTATTTGGTTATAGGTCCGTTTGTTTTAAGTACATATCTTATGAACACCTTCAAGTGGTTGTAGGTACCTATCTACAACTAGGTTCATATATCTTTGCTCATGCACTAGGGTGATTGCAAGAAACACTTGTCCTTTTTTTTGTCCCCTTGACCTCCAACAAGTATTTTTTTGCTCATAACTTTTGCATATTTTAACTTTTGAGCTTAAAATTTGGAACGAAGGTGCATACAAAAGTTTTAGATATTGAGTAATTTTTTCAATTTTTTAAAAATTAGTTCACTATTTTAAATTGCCCCCAATTGGGTGTCTACCTTGGCCATTTTGGAGGTTTTTAGTCCTATTTTTTACTCAAAAAATTTGAATTTGAAGCCAAAAATTCGACAAATTGGAAGCCTATTAACATTTTAAGGATTGGCAATGAGTTTTTATAATAATAGTAACATGTCTATTGTGCACATGGGGTCAAAGTGACCTTCCTTTGCACAAAGACTATGAAGAGGGAAAAAATTTCCTAAAGGAATTTTTTGTTGCAAAGTGAATAAAATTTTGTTTAGAAGAATAATTTTTTGAATTTTTTTTGAATTACTAAAAATGAAAAGGTCCACATACTCCTTTTCTGCTATTTTCTGCTCCTAGTGGCCTGAATAGTACTTCATAGTACTTTGTAGTATTGCACAGTACTACATAGTACTAAATCAACAGCCTAGATTTACAAGCGCCCGAAATCAATGGCTAATATTGACAAGCATAGTGCAAACACATAGTTTTGGCAAGATTGTGCAAGACTGCCAATCCTATGCCAAAAAACTGCATTTTTGAGACAAAAACATGAAGTGTTTCTTGCAATGACCCACTAACATAATTGCATAGATGTAAATAAATGTTTGAATGAGTACATTTATTTATTAATAGGGCATGACAGGGCCGTTTTGGGTTTGTTTGCGAAAAGGTTCCCAATGCCATTGGCCACTGTCAGGCCAGCTTTAATCCAAAATAAAAATAAATTTTTTTAAAAATAAAAATAAAAATTGGGTCCTGAAATATGAAAAAATAAAATAAAATTACATAGTAGGGTCGCGACCACGTAGGATTCGAGTTCACGGGATAGAAACTGCGTTCCCGCATTCCGAGACCCTGCAGTCTCCTAGTTTCATCCAATGGTTCCAATCACATCTGCCTGGAGAATCTGGGGACGAGGCCAAGGTGGAGTGGATGAGGTCCTGGGGCCTTTCTTGTGGAAATAATAGTTGAGAGCCCCGCCAACTTTGATTGAGGGACCTTCGAATGAATGATTGCCAGGCTCCCCCCACGGAGATTCTCCACCAGAGTCACAGAGTCAACAAAGGGAGACTCAACCTGCGAGTGATTGAAGGCCCGCCTGGGAGTATATTCGCTTCTCATTTGGGGGACTTTGTGGGAAGGAGACCGACTGACCGACTTGACGGATTGTTCCTTGCTCCTTTGGTTCTGCGGTTGGTTGGGTGGGGATGTTCTTGAAAAAGCATGCCCCACATGTTTGAAAAAAAAAAGAATAAAAAAGTAAGGGAGATATGGACTTGTCTGGCCAAGAAGTGAGAAAAGAAGATGTCCCTACTTGCCTACCAAAAGAAACTTCTTGCCAATGGGTCGCACAAATAATGGAACACACAACATTTGTAATGTTCAGTCAGTTGATGGACTGGTGGAGTGGACTAGTTTTCACCTTTTGACCAACGTTCAGAAAAACTACAGTGGAAACACAGAAAACCGTCCGAATAAGGAATTCAGCATAGTTGGAGGCAGGTTTTCTAAAAATGATATTTTCCTAGTATTAGCGAGTGAAAATCATGAATATTAAAAAGCAAAATTAGATTTTTTGGATACAGTATGTAATTTCTACAAATTTTCAAAGTGTTGGCTCCCTAAACCTGGGGAACCGTCGTACAGGTGCCCCCAAAACTGAACCTTGCGAAAATCAACACTCAGCCAACCAGATTTTCCTATGTGTCCTTCAATTGTGTCAGCAAATTACAATCACACATGTGGTGAACACATTAAGGGAACTCTATTGACACATTTGGATGAATCTACAGTCCATTGCAAGAAACAGGTGCGGGAATGGGTGTTTTGCCCTTAGGAAATGAAAACACAAAAAGTAAGTTCCCATTTGTTGAGATCAAAATTGATGAAAGTGATAAGGTTCCCATCATGGTCAAAATTCGGAGTTTGCCCTCATGGGATGGCTGGGATCTTCTATTTCTCCCATGTAAAGATAAATGTCAGCAACAGTGAAAACAATTTAATTTTAAAAAATTCTTTTTACAAAGTGTGAATTTGTTTATATTTTTGAAGTGTATTGCCTATAATGGTCCCAAAGAGTCTTTAAACTACTCCAAAACTGTCACAAAGTATATCCATAATGGTCATCTTACTTATTTAAAGCAATCACAATATTTTTTAACATGGCTACAACATAAAGGCTTAAGAGAACCACTTTTGGTACTAAATCTACACTTAAAGGGTGAAGGTTCTTGTTGTAGTCACTAACTACTCCATTCAATCTATCACCTTAAATATAGTTTGTCACCCAAATCTCATTTCTTGAAGAAAAATATATAATGGGTCATCTCCTAGGTGACAACTCAAAATAGATCTATTGGCTATAATCGGTGGTTTTCTATTGTACTCACTACTATCAATGTTGTAGGTATGTGACAAGTTATAGTGGACAACTTTACTAACAATATGATAAATTTTGGTTAAACCTTGTAACATTGTAGTCTCATAAAATGAATAGGATATGTATATATAATAGTTACTTTGTACAAAAGAGAGAATGATGCATTTGGCCCTTAGGGATTGTCTATGCATTAGAAGATTACTCTAATTTTTTGTATGTTGTTGTATGGGTTGTGTGCAAATGCCACTAATAAATATTGCCATGTGAGTGTAAATACCAGTATAGAATCTATATAGTTCTACTAGATTGGGATGAACTTGGTTAATATTAAATAATGGAATTTGTGAAAAAGTCAATAATAAAAGAAAATTTAAAAAATTCATGAAATGAAGATTGGAAGGTATAAAAAGTGCATCCTAGTCATACAAACATATAAACAATAGTTAATGTACAAGTGTGCACTAGTTCATGAAAGTACCTTGATTTTATAGGATCCACCATTTGGGCATTTGAAGGGGATAAATACAAGGTTTCTAGGGATCTTTAAATCTTTTGAAACAAAATATCTTTTGCGACTTATTAAAGTACTTTAGGTAAGACTAATCTACAATGTGAATAGTTTAATTATATAAAGTAGGATCCTCATAAATTAAATATTTTCTAACATTGATCCTGGATTCTAGACAAGAACCATTCTTTAAATCAGCTTTCAAGCATTAGGAGGGATTTGAGGGCTCCAAAGGGCCGTTTCAGGATTGTTCCCAAAACTGGTTTAGGAACAGCTGGCCGTTGTCAAGCCAACATTTCTCAAAAAAAAAAAAATTTTTTTAAAAAAATTGTGGAGTGGGGAGTGGGGGGCTGAAATATGAAAAAAATTCAAAAAAAGAAAAGTTAATGATGTGGCACGATCTTGACCACGTAGGATTCTTGCAAAACTGCGTTCCTCCAACAGATTACACGATTTCGGGCTGTGGGAACTTGCGGGCTCCTAGAGCCTTCAAATCTCTTCTAATGTAGTTTTCAACTAGAAGCAATGATTAAACATATATTCTAGACTCTTATATAATTTTTTTATAATTTTTGTAATTTCTATACAAGAAAAAGAGAATAAATCTTTTCTACCTTAAAATGCTTACTACTAGATTATTGCAAAATAAAATGGAGACATGTATTAGAAGATATTTAAGAGCTAGGACAATTTAATACACCTTATTTTGACTTTTGGACACTATCTACTCATTGATCCATTAATTATATATTGTAGTTATACAATATATATTGTTGAATCAAGCACTAGGTCAGTGCAAACAAAATTGATTACCAGAGTTGCTACATATAAAGGTCTAAAGAATCTAATTCTATTTCTTCTATGCTTTGAGTACTCTACATAGACTGTAATTTTTTTTAACAAAAGAATTGTATTCCACAAAAACATGTAAATTGCATTAACATTTAAAATTTCTATTTTTTTTTTGCATCAATTTGGTGACAATAGCTTAATGGTTTTTAGAACTTGGTAAATTTAATTTTAGAACTATGGCAAGGTTTTACTATGAATTTTGCATGATTTCTTAGTTAACTTAATTGAAATAGATGAGATGAACATGACTAGTTGAAAATAGATGAAATGAGCATGACTAATTGACATTTGAAATTGAACAATAAGTTTGAAGAGTTTGAAATAAATTAGAAGCTAAAACAATTATGAGCGCAAGGATGCAAAATCCAATGATCTAACTTGGATTGCCATCTAGTTCCAAAAAAGGTGCTTAGAGCAATGCTATGAGCATTTTATATTTATTTCCTCCACACAAAGATAAACATGAATGTACGCCCCGTATTTAGTGATTGTTAAATCCCATTGGCTTAGGTAAATACTTTAGATTATTTTAAATCCATGGAAAGATCTATTGCCTTTATAATTTAGAACTTTTGCAAAAAAATCTTTAGAACAAGAGCTAATCATCCAAATCTTTATGTGAAGTTTTGTTTCAAGTCATTTGAATATATATTACAAATTTTATAAAATTTTCTATTTTGTTCTTAAATTAAGGAGCTTAAAACATATTCTTAAAAAGATTATTTAATTTAAGTTTATTTTTTAGATGGCACACAAAAATATTTGAACCATTCAATTCTAAAGTAATTAGATGGAAGTTACTAAGAGTTTATTTTGTAGGCAATGAAGATTGAAAAAGAGTTTGAGTGATTTTTCAAACTCATTCTTGAAAATTTTCAAAGAAAAAAGAGATATTCAATGTTTGAGAAAACATTTCAATATTACCTTCTACTTTATAATTTTGTAAGATGAATATAAAAGTAATGGGACAAGGGCACATGTTATTTCTTCCAAAAAAATCTGAAAGTAAGAACTTCATCTTATAGAAGATTCACAATAATCTACTTTTTGAATTTAGGTACATTGAACTTGCAATGACTAGGGATTTTCTTCAAAATTTTGGAAAGATACACTTGAACAAATCAACTAATGGATTTAAAAAAAAATCAAATATGAAGATTTTATACTACTTTGTATATAAATACACTAAAGCAATTTTGGGCCTCAAAACACTATAAAATTTGTGCAGGGTCATTGCAAGAAACATTGGTCCTATTTCTTGTCACAATTATTGGGGTATACCTTGATATTGTACAATATAACTTATGAAGCACAAGTCCATTGAACATGAAAATTTTATTGAACATGTTTAACTTTATTGTAATTAGACCCCTTATTTTTAAGAAATTGTGAAAAAATATTCTATATATAATTTATTTTTTTGAATTGTCAAAAATGAAGTTAGGTGTTTTCACTACGTTACGAGTTCCCAAATTTAATGATTCATAGCCAAAATTTTCATGGTCTCTTTGCTTACTAATAAAGCACATATCTTCTAAAGGAAATTTGAAAATATATTATTCTATGTGGGTGATTGCAAGAAACAACTATACTAATTGTTATGTTTTCATGATTTTTTGGGGAATACTTTAAAACTAGAATACTTTTTTTAAATTTGAAAAATATGAATAATGTATACAACTTTAAGACAAAGGTAAACAAGGAAGGAATTGCATAGAAAAATTCTCTAAGTAGGGTGATTGCAAGAAACACCGGTCCTATTTCCTGTCACAATCGGAATGACGTTCTTTTCTGCTATGACTTTTGAATTAAAATATTTGATAATATGGAATAATTATTGTACTTCTCTAACTTGATGGTTTTTACATCACTTAATTTTCAGAAATTAAAAAAAATCATTTTATATTTAAAATTGATTTTTGTTAATTTGTAACAAACTGAGATTTAGGGGTTTTTACTATGTTAGGAGTCCCCAAATTTAATGATCTAAAGTTGAAATTTTCATGGTGTAGTTGCATAATAAGAAAGCAAATTCCTACCAAAGGGAATCTAAAAATATATTATTTTATGTCTTGATTGTGCTCTACATGCGTTCAAACAACATTCCTATTGCACGTAATTTCTGACCATTAATGATGGTGCTAAGATTATTTTTTTCATGAAATCTCATCACCATCAATTCTTTCTAAATGGCCAATTTTAGATTTGAAAAAAAGAAGCTTTTCCTATTTTTTACAAATTAAAATGTAAATATGCCCATTTTCATGAGACCTTCCACTTTTCTAGTTCTCCTACTTAGAGAATTTTCCTAAGTTTTTCCTTCGTAAAGTACCTTCTTCTTCAAGGTGTATACATTGGACATTTTTTTCATTTAAAAAAATTTATTTTCTAATTAAATAGTACTCCCAAAGAAAGAAACATCCATTTCTAAAATGCTACAGAAAATGGACGGTGTTTCTTGCAATGACCTAGTAAGAGAACTAGAAAGGTGCCAAGTTTCAAGAAAATACATAATTTGATGTTTTAGTTAGGAAAAAAATAGAAAAATTAAGTAAATTTACAAAATCAAAACTTTCCATTTGTAACAAATTTATGAAGATGGTCATTCATCAAGAAAATCACTAAAATAATAGTTTATATATTTCAAAATGCGAGCAAAAAGAAGCTCACTTTGTAAACTTTCACACGACATAAAAATAACTTTTTTTGAAATTCCTTTCTTGGAAAGCTACAAGTCTACTAGAAGACCATCTCATCCAAATTTTAGTTCAAAATTTGTTTTTTGGGGTACTCACTATAGTACTAAAAAACTCCAAATTAGCTAGTGTGACATTCAATTGGGGTCTATATTTGGATAGTAAACTATTTTTGAAAATTATGAAATTTTTTGGGAAGGTTTATAATAGTCATGACTACCTTCTCTACAAATCTTGAGTCAATTGGAGTCAAAGATAAAAGTTATGGCTAAAAAATAGATCAAGATGCAATATGACACAAAATATGATACAAGTGTTTTTTGCAATCATGGTTGCTAGTATGTGAGCGTAAAAGTGTGAGCTTATGAACCTCAAAGATAATGTACCTATAGTGTAGGTGCTTATACTATAGAAACCTTCTATGATAAGAGTGTATTTATACTATAGGTACCTATATTATAGGTATTTTTACTATAAACACCTTCAAAGTGGTAGTATATCTACTTATATACATATAAGAAGCTCACATGTTTGCATGTTCATGCTCACATACTAGCATAATTGGTTCTAAGTTCACTCTTTTGGTGGAATCTCATAACTACTTAGTTTTTTCAAATGGTCAATTTTATTTTTTATCTTTAAAATTTTTTTTACTATTTTTGCAAATTAAAATGTGAATGTACCAATTTTCATGAGGTTTTTCACTTTTCTAGTTTTCTACTTAGACAAATTTTCTATGTTTTTCCTTCCTGTAGTACTTTCTTCTTAAAGGTGTATACATTAAACATATTTATTACTTTTTCTTAAAATTGTTTTCTAAATTTTGTAGCACTATTGAAGAAAAAGAAATATTTTAGAAAACAATACAAAAAACACATGGTGTTTCTTACAATGACCCTACGATTACATACTTTTCTTATCAATTTTAGGAGCTTTGATTACAAGTATGAATTGAAGTTTTCCAAATACAACCACCCATCATGAATAATAAATTCTCATAACATGATTGATGCACTACTCTAACCCTAGAAGAACATTGGAAACCTTTTTATATATTTTAGGTGGTCAAATAAGCTTTGTGCATATTTGAAGAATGGATAAATTTCATTTGATTCTTTAGGGCAACATTAATGATGCTATATCTTCATCTTTGATGTAAGTTTAAAGCATTTTAATTGTTTGTTTATAAATTAAAATATATATATCTGGTATTCTTTAATATTTTGATCATTTTCTCCTCAAAACCCAATTTTGACATTCAAATTTTTCTTCTTCTTTTGAATACAACTAACAAAATAAAGCTTTTCAAATGTAGTTTCAATTCTACTTTGAAATTTGAAAAAATTTCTTCAAATAAGCATTTTAGTGAAGCCTAAAGTTGAGGATCTATAACTATGTTTCTAAATATGGACTAACAGCTAAAAAGTCTTCATACAATTTGACAATATTTACTCTGTACTACAATGTACTTCTGCTACAAGAATTTCACACTTTGGAACTTGATTTGCATGTAGTATTTGATACAAATCTTCTTTATGTTTTCTTCAAAATTCATGTGAATTTAACCCACCCTCCCCCAAAAGAAAATTTTAAATAATAAAAGATCCAAAATTATGTCAAAAAACATTAGACACATGATTCCATTCTTGAGAAATAAAAACCACTGAAATTTCAGTCATAAAACTAGAGGAGACCAACCCTTTTTTTATTTTTTGAGAAATTGCCAAGACAGCGATCACTTCAAATTTGGTGAAGCATTGTATTTCTACATTCATTTGTCTTTTAGACTTAAAATCACTTTTCCATCATATTCATACACTTCTTCATCTAGAGAATTGAAAAAAAATTGGCAAAAAAAAGATTACTTTTATCTAGCAAAAAAAAGACATGTATTTTGAAATGGTGCAATCTAGCCCAATGACAATGATGCCAAAGAAAAAGAAGGGCTGGAGGACACAGAGGGAGGCTTGACTCCACGGTCATAGGCTCCGTCCTTCACGGTCATAGGATCCATCCTTCACGGTCACAGGCTCCGTCCTTCGGTCCTTTGACTCCTAGCTTTCCAGGCTGAAGGGCATCTGTTTCCAACGTGAGTGTCCCGGCTTTGCCTTCAATTCAGGCCCTCCCAAACATCACCCTACATCATTGCTGTCATTATTGTGTATTCTGTTTGTTGGGTTGCAAACAAAATTCGACCCCCCAGCGCAACCAAAGTCCTCCGATCCCTCATCCGGTCGTCGTCCGTGGTTCGTTCCGGCCGGAGGTCCATGCTCCCTGAATCAGACTGATCTGACTGAAAGCAAGCAATCATACAGTACGTAGCTTCGAAGGGGCGGAAGAACTGAAGACTTTCGGCTTGCCCGACGGAAAGGGTCTTCGCATTGGCCTCGCATTGGCCCTTGCCTTGCCTTTGCATTGGAAGGCTTACAAGGAAGCTCCCAATTTAGTATCGATACCTCCCAATTAAAGACGATTCCAGTATTATTTGACCCCAGATGCAACAGTATTCTTTCTTCCTTCGGTTCTCCGTCCGTCGCGTTCCTCAGTTCGATGCACACAATGCAAGTCGCCTTAGATTTCCCTTTCGCTGCATCCCCATTGATTGGTACTTCGATCCCCAAGGAATCCATCGATCGGAATCCAATCGCCCGGGCCAACTTGTGCTGGGGTTCCGGCAGTCACCACTTCGGAGCCTTCCAAAAAGCATCCGTGAAAAAATCAGACTCGAAATCATTTGGCTTGCGGATGACTTCTTCTTCTACTACTACTTCCTCTTCGCCGTCGTCTTCTTCGCACCGTTCGCAGTAACTTACGTTTGATTGTGTCGAACTGTAGATGCGAACATATATGCATGTATGTTATACTGTGTGGGAAACTGTGCCGTCCACAAAACACGTTCGGGACGGAGCATCTACTAGACACTGCTGTACAGTACAGAGCGGCGTACAGTCTGCCTGCTCGCTCGATTCACTCATCAGATGGCGGACGGAACCTCCAATCCTCCATTGGAAAAGGGTCGAAAATAGAATCGGAAATTGGAGGCTGCCTGCCTGCCTGAGTGGGGCCACGAATGTGAGAAGTCCGTCCTGCAATTTGAAGGCCGGGCGGGGTGGGGGTAGAAAAAAGCCATGCCAGTCTGGCTTGGACAGATCGCCATTTTGAATAATACTATTTCAAGCAACACTAGGAAATCATTCGAGGTATATTTTCAGGCCACTTTGTCCTTTTTGTCACCAACTTCTAACTTTGTTTGGAACCCTACTCTACTCTATCTACAGTTCACAGTGACACCCACAGGATTACAGGATCCGTCCCTCTTGGACTGGACTGTATTATTTTTAGTGTGGGTACTGTAAAACTATGAGTGATTGGAGTTCTGTTTTTGCAATGAATTCAAAATGCCGGAGGTTCTCTTTCCCTTTCAATGGAATTGGTCCATTTGTTTCGAAAAAAAAAAAAAAAAATGCCGGAGGTTGCGTGAGTTGGGTTTGAACGTTTCAGTCGCACTGATTTTGTACGTAGCCAGAGGAAAACTGTGAAATGACTGCAGTTTCGGAATGGGAAATGAATTGTCTATTGCATTGTATCGGTACTGAAAAACAATGAAATGGAAAGGGAACAGTTATAAACACATTCCCATATCCCAAGTACTGTAAATTCAGTTACCATCGATGTACTGTTTTCCTTTTCAATGGAATTTGGTCCATTAGTTTCGAAAATAAATAAATAAATTCAGTTACCATATCAACGGCGGAAGGCACCTGAATAGAATTCCGTTGCATTTGTTTCAAAAAGAAAAAAAAGGGAAAAAAGAAAAGAAAAGAAGCCAACTGTATACTGTATGAAACTAAAAGTCGTTAAACATTGAGTTGCAGGAGAACCCAACTGAATATGAGTTTCGTTTCTTTTGTTTGGAAAAGAATATATAGAAAAACAGAGAGAGAAAAAGAAAAAAAGGCCAACTGAATACGGAGTACTACAGTACTACTGTATGAAACTAAAAGTCGTTAACATTGAGTTGCAGGAGACAAGGGATCCTAAAAGGGGGTGGCTGGCTGGCTGAGTGGAGCGGAGGTCGTGTCGGACCACAGGAAATGAAATTAATGGCATCTCAAGAGGAGGGGAATCTTGAGGCGGTTCAATTATCATATACTCCGTATATTCGTATTCAAGCTTTTGGCAATCTGCCTTTAGTAGTAATCATGTGGCAGCGAGCGTTGGATCAGGAACTGATGCATCAGGGATTCAAATTGCAGATATTTATAATCCGGGAAGAAGTCACCGACCGACGCAGAAAGGCCGCCTCAACTCGTTTTTCACACAAATCGGGCTTCAAATAATAGAGGTGCTGGGAGGTAAACCTGCCTATGACAGGCAGATTGACTGATGTTCACACTTTTGAAGTTTTTATTTTAACAAAAAAAATTCCATAGAAAGACAAACATGTGAAATGGAGAGAGCAACTAAAATTTCATTTCTTTGACAAAGTATAAATTTGTTAAAGATTTTGAAGTGTGTATAGGAGGAGGCTCTTGAATGGAGCGGGTTCTGAAATGGTGCCCTATCTTAAATGTACAGTACTTTTACATGTTGTACATGTTGCATTTTCATAGCCTTCAGCAGTGTACTGATAGTGTACATTTTAGCTAGGGCACCATTTTAGAGCCCTATGCCCTTTCAACTTCAAAATTTGATAACTAATTCTCGAGAGCTCCAAAAAATATGAAACAACTTGGGGTTAGATGCCTATTCAAGCTATCTTTCAAGGGAAATTCTCTAAAAAATATTTCAAGATGTCTGACCTGCCCAAAATTCTGTTCCAGCCCTTAGATGGTCAGTTTCTAGACCTCCTTCCATAGTCCAAATGGTTTAAAACAATCTCTAGTTGACTTTCCCAAAACCATCAAAAAGAGTGTTCAGGAGTAGTCATCAGATCACCTAAAGCAGTCCCAATATTTCCTAATATGGTTGGAAAGTTTTCTAACATGGACATGACATGATGGAATAAAAAAAGTTAATTTTTATAATGACTTTACATTGGAAAGCGAGAAGTTCCTAAATTAGTCCCTAATAATTCCATCACCATCACACAAAGCATTTAAATTGGCCAATAATCTTCTTAATGAAGTACTAAGGGAGAAACACCCAATATTGAACTTGTACCTTGCATTGAACCCTAGGATCATCCAAAACTGTCCCTAGACTACACACAAAGCATTTACATTGGCCAATAATCTTCTTAATGAAGTACTGAGGGAAAAACACCCAATATTGAACTTGTACCTTGCATTGAACCCTAGGATCATCCAAAACTGTCCCTAGACTACAGTTAATGTATTTACCAAATGCTAGGCTTTAATTTGCTCACGCATATTAAAGTCACATACCAAAATCTAATTGGCTCATTGCTAATTTTAGCAATGTTTAGATTTAGGGGCACCTATTGAACAATTCCAAAGGTCTAGGGAGCCAATACTTTCGAAAATCATAGAAAATACATACATCATTTGAATTTTTTTAATATTCATGATTTTTATTTTTTTATATTAGAAAAAAATGCCTCCAATTATGTTGAATTCCTTATTTGGATGATTTTGGATGTTTTTATTGTAATCTCATTAATTAGAAAAAATTTACCATGGATTGATAGAAAACTATAATGGGTCGTTTTGTTGATGTCTCGATTAGGTGGTTGGACTGTCATAGACTGATTTACCTTAGTCATGAAAAAGTCAAGGTAGGTTTTGGGTAATTTGTAATAATCTTCCTTGAAAGGACTTTCTTTTGTATTTTTGCTTCTAGAAGAGCTAATCCATTTCCAACCACTTAAGCAACTACGCATGTTTAGAGTGTAGGTTTTGGAATGTCGATTTTTTCCTATGTATTGAAATAGAGTTCGGAAGGATTTCGTATTTTTCTATAATTTTATTACACAAAAAGTTATCACTATGAATTTTTTAGTGGAAGATTTTATTTGACCTACAATGGTCATATAGACCTTTCTATTTGTGACCATGGATTAATTGCAAAATCAACTAAGGGTTAGTTACAATACTAAGAACCTTGCAACCAATCATAATGCGCTACAATGTACTGCTCTAAGATCTGTGCCACAACTCCATGGAAAGAAAGTAGCCAATAAATTGAAAATGGAAGGTGATCAAAAATAGATTAGCTACTCTAAAACTAATGTGAACAAACCTATAACCAAGCAAACTAGCAATTTGATTATCTTGGGGACAACTCCAAGAACGATACGTAAATTTTAAAGATGTGTACTGGGTGAGCAAGAAACACTTGTCCTATTTTGTGTCACACTACGTGTGCTGATCTATTTTTTGGCCATAACTTTTGTGTTTTGACTCTGATTGACTCAAGATTAGTAGGGAAGCTACTCATAACTATCATACGCCTTCCATAATTTTTTCATAATTCTCAAAAATAGTTTACAATCCAAAAATAGACCCCAATTGGATGTCACACTTGGCAGTTTAGAGGTTTCTAGTACTATGGAGTACCTTTTTTTTGATGATTTTAAGATGAAATTTGGATGAGATGGTCTTCTAATAGACTTCTAGATCTCCGAGGAAGTATTTTTTAAAATAAATAATTTTATGTGGTGTGGAGGTCTACAAAGTGAGCTCCCTTCTGCTTGCATTTTGAAATATATGAAATATTATTTTGGTGGTTTTTTTTGTGAATGACCATCTACATAAAGTTTTTCAAAATGGCCACTTTTTATTTTTTGAAAATATCTATTTTTACTATTTTTCCCTAATTAAAACATGAAGGTATGTATTTTCTGGAGGTTTGGCACTTTTCAAGTTTTCCTACTTAGAGAATTTTCCTATCCATCTCCTTCGGTGAAAACCTTCATTTTAGAGGTATATATACTATTCATATTTTTTTTTTAAATTTAAAATTAATTTTCTAATTTTAAAGTACTCCCGAAAAAATCAGCCAAACGCAACAAAATCGGCAGGTGTTTCTTGCAATCACCCTACTTGTTTTATGAATCAAATCCAAGAGAAACTGTAATTTCACAATTGAATATGTGATTTCTTTGAATTTTAGAAGTGGTCTAGGGTGATCGGAAGAAAAACTTGTCTAAATTTTTTATCCCCTTACTCTTGGACATGTGGTTTTTTGCTCATAACTTTTGCATCTTTTGTCCGTTTTCTATGAAATTTGAAGTGAAGGTACATGTGATAGTTTGGGATGTTGAATAATTATAAGGGGATTTATTACTATTTTTGACCCAAAAATTTGAATTTGAAACTCAAAATTGACATACATGGGATTCTACTAAAGTTGCACAATCTCATTTAAAAAATTCTTAAAATAGTAAACTTTCCACCTTCAACATCTATTCATAGTGCACTAGTTTTGCACACGTGCTAAGAACACAATTTTATTTCTCTAGAGATGAAAATGGTTGATAAGAAGCACCTTCAAGTAAAAAACTGGAGTCTTTTGGTGGATTTTTTGATATTTCATTACTATTATTTAAAATCAAACATTAAAACGTCTATTTCTATGATATTTTCCATTATTCTTTGAGTGTGTGTAACTTTTAGAGACAAATTTTTTTAGGCTTGAATTTTCACACATCTTAGTTTCTTAATGCTTTACAAATTATCCATATTTTATTTTATTTTTAAAAAATTATTTCAAAAGTCATTGTACTCCAATACTAAGGCCATTTTGAGCCGAAATCATTAAAGGTTTCTTGCAACAACCCCCTACCCTAAAAATTACAAAACCTCTCATGGAATAGAGTTATGAATATCCTATAAACAATCCATAACTACTTTCTTATGTATCCAATGGCATTTATCAAGGTTCAAGATTTCACATATGGGCTCTAAATTTAAAGGAGGCTAAAATGATTCTATCTCCAAATTGCAAACCTCCATCTCTATTATTGCCATTTTGCAAGTGTATAAGCGTTTGACCATTATCCAAATTAAATTATACAATCACTATAGTGATTTTTTCAGAAACTATTAGATTTTCATGATGTATTGGATGGTATTGGACCAAGAGTAGATTGACAAAAGAAATAGCAAATATAAATGCCTTGGTCTACCTTATCCCCTAGAGACTTGTCATTCATATTGGTGACAAGACCAAAGTTTATCTTATTCTCTTTTGTACTTTGAGCTTTCTTAAGGATGGCAAAAGTTTCCTATTTTATTCTAAAAAGATGAAAAAAAAACTCTTTATGGTTAACATAATTGAATTTCTTCACTTAAGATCTAATCTTGACTCCATTTTTACTACCAAATTTCATTAAAAGAAAGACTCTTGTCTAATTTCTAAGAAAATCTAATGTTCTATTTTTTTTAGTAAGAAGGGGCGGGGGGGGGGGGATTATGTGAAGAAGAAAGTAGTAGATTTGTGAGAGTTGTAAGAATAGAGGTTAATGTAGATCGTGTTAAGTTGGTAATAATTGGTTGTTTTCTATTTTTCATTTGAAGAAGAAAATGTGGGAGGAAAATTTGATGTCAAATGTTGTTAATTTCTTAAAGAGATTTGAATATGGAAAATTGGGAGATGTTTAAGGCCTTGATGTAGTGCATAGAAAGATATTGTATGGAATGTACCTAAGCTACTTTTAAAGTGATTATCGTGAGATAGTGTGGCTTCTAGCTAAATTTTTGGAAGTCATTAGAAAGAATTTAAAGGCATTAGAAGACAACAAGTTATCTTGAATTCTTGGACTATGGAAACTCACTACATCAATAGTTTGAAATGGTCGAGAAATTGCCATATTAGAATTTTTAATTTAAAAAAATCAATTTTAAAATCAATTTTTAATTTTTTATAGTTATTGATTTTTTTTTAATTCAAAAATTCAAGCATGATGGATTGCTTTGTAAGCCACATAGGGAACAACAAGGTGAACATCCCTAACTGAATATCTCTCCCTTACCTTCAAATCCCTTCTAATGTTCAAATTAATCTGTAGTTGGTAGTTCATTTTTCATGGTTGGAAAATTGAATTGAGATGTTCTTTTTCATTTTTTGTTTTTGAAAATAGATTTGGAAAATACTTTAGGGGCTTTTGTAAGGAGTACTTTGATAATTACAAAGTGTAGTTCTTCTAGAGGTAGTAAAGGATTGGATGCACATGTTCGTAATCTAGTTCAATAGGCGATGTTCTATATTATTATCAAAGATTGCTACATTATCTTCTATATCATTGTTGTATTTGTAAGCATAGGTCCTTACTTTTGCGGATATATAGAGAGGATGTTTTACATTGTAAGAGCTTGGTGACTAAATGAAAAATAGCTCTGTATAGATGATTGATTTGTAAAGTTGGACTTTTGAGGAGATTGATAATGTGGAATATAGAGTATAGGCTCTCAATGAAGGCTTTGCCCTACATTTTTGTCTTAGTTAAATTGCAAGAACAAATTATATAATATACATGAAAAATGTCACAATCTAAGTGGACTTCATATTTGAATCAAAGAATCCAAATTAGATGAGAGGACTCAATAAAAATAATAATCACCTATAATAGTAGATAAATGTTTATATCACCTTCACACCTATTCAAGGGAAGGAAAAATATCCCTTTGCCTAGAATGTTTTGATAATACACATGGAATCATGTAAATCTTTCTCTAGATTATATTAACCTCTAAAGTTTTTTGACTATGTTTTCACCAAAACTGCTCCAAAACTGCCATTTCTAATACAAGTGCAATTTTTTTGAACACATTTTTGACTCATGTAACCGTAGGATCTTGTAGTAAGGTGGTTTGTAAACATGTGGAAAAAATTTCAGAAATTTCCACCATGTAGATTGCAAGATATAAGCATTTGAATTGACAAAAACTGTTTTTTTATCCCTGCGAAAATCCGGGCAGCTGCACTTCACAAGGTCACATTTGTGTGAAAAAAATTCAAAATGGTGGTTACTCTTTGAATTCATACTTCAATGCAAGTTGGATACATTCTCAAAAGATTTCAAACCATTTGGAATTGTACAACATATAGGAAAAAATAAGTAAATAGAAAGAAGTAGAAAATGAGCCAAAATACTAAATTGTGAACATTTTATTCATGGAATTGAAAATTTTCAATCCCAATGGTTAAAATGTTGTAATAAACAATCTACACCTTCGTTTTTATTTTTTTCCAAAAATATGAAAAATTGAATTAAATGAAGAATTCCAAACTTTTTTTGTATTGTAGAGATTCTGTAACTGGCTGCAAACTACCCCAAACTCAAAATCTTCATAACTTTTGACTCATTGATCAGAACGGATTGATTCAAAGCTTCCCATGTCTGTATAAACCTAAAGAATCAATTTGAAAATTCACTTTTAAAAAAAAAGTTTTTTTGAAGAAGTTTTTTCAGCTGCCCAGTCTACCCGCTGAGTAAAGAAAACAACATATTATGCCATAACTTTTTAACTGTGAAGTCAAAAGTTATGAGAATTGTCGGGCCTTAAAGCTACTCCTTGGGCACACATTGTATCAAAATTTCAAAGAAAAAAAAACAAAACTCCATCTGTAGTGAGCTGCCAATAAATTTATAATCTCAAAAAATGATGTTTAGGGCTTTAGGGGTTAATTTGAATTGTTATTCAATTCTATACTATTTTTGCAACACAATAATTCATAGTTGCATAAAATTAAAATGACTCGTTCATTGAATTGGAACATCCATTCCGAAATTCAAAACTTCAAATCTAAACATAAACAATATGTTCAAAAAATAAAATAAAACTTTAAAAGCCATAAGACACTCAAAAAATTAATGAAAAGGATTAAAAGAACATTAAAAAAATAATGTGTTTTTTGCAACACAAAAGGTAGTACTACTAACTATTTTTCATTACATCCAACCAATTAAAGCACAGTCAACTACTATTGACTTTTGAAGTTCATTTTGATTTTTAATTGATATTGCAAAGGTACTATTAGTAATAGATTGGGACCTTTTATTTTTTTTTAAGTCTTCATTTAACTTCTACATGACATGATGTAATGTATATAGAAAGAGTAATTTCATGGTAAGTATTGCAAAAATTATGAAGGTTTGAATATTATAAGTGTTTTTGAAAACTTTTAAAATAGATTTTTTAAACCTCCAAATGACAAATTTCCACAGAGCTTTTCAAAACCTTAGGCACAAACTCTTGAAGTTAATTTTGCGTATTTTTATTAATTTTAATTGGTATATACTAAAATCATGCAAATATGTTTTAACTTAGTGTACAAACACCTAGATTCATGAACTACAAAATTTCATGAATTTCCAACTATTTGTAGTGCAAATATTCAATTGTAGAATAGTCAAAGTTGGTTGATCCAGAAGTTCACCCACACACATATATACAATCTTTTTTTCTAATTTTTAAACACCACAATATTTTATCCATTTAGTGAAAAATATTAATAGTTTCAACCGTCATAGTCACCCTCATAGTGATAGTTAGGGTAGTATATTCCAAAATTGCATGGGTGAAAATGAAATTCCTTCTTTCACTTTCAAATTTAGTTGCGAAGAGGAAATGATGTGGTTTTGGATGGATTTGAGCAAAATATAGCCAAAGAATATTTATATATATTTAAGTGTCATTTTTCATATCCTTAAGTTCAATAGATTTATTGATATAAGTTATGCTTTCATTGATTTCATAAATATGAATGAGATAAAAAAATATATAAAGATGTTGTTTTGAATCCGCTTAAATAAGAAAAACCAATGGAGTATAAAATTTATTTTGAACACAATCTATACAATTCTTAGAAAACCATGAGTTTGCAAGGTTTATGTGTCTTGCTAAAACATTCTTGCCAATGGAGTGAATAAGAATGAAAATTTTCCTTTCTTTTTGTAAATTTGAAAAGTTAATCATTTTAAATAGAAAATAAATCATGATTTTCTTTTCTTGTTTTTCCATAGATTCTTAAGTTGATTGTACAACATATTATTGAATTGCTCAAATTGTAGAATATATGCATTATTCCTTAAAGTTTTGAAAGATAAAATTGAATAATATCATTTGAACTTCTTTAACTTAATTTTCTAAAGTTTAAGTATTTTTGTCCCACATTTGTTTTGGTTTTCTAACTTTGAAATTAAAAGAGGGTATACTATATTAATACATCAAGATCAAGACCAAGGCTATTTCCATTAAGTTAGTCCCTAATTTTATTAGATGATAATATAATATAGGGCCCATCAAGAATGAAAGTAATGGTCCCTTACAATGGTCTTGGTGTAAACTGGAAAATAACCATCTACTAAGAATTTCTTAGGCATGATTGTCAATCAAGAGGCCATCTGGTCTTGACACCATCAAACTAATTAGAAATTTAAATACTTCTTTTCAAATTCTATTCTTCAACTTCTTTTTGGTCCACTTCACTTGCCTCCCTTCTCTTCTTCATTTCTTCTCCTCATTTAGTAAATATTCAATGGGGCTTTTACTTTGCTTTTGCACAATATCGATATCAAAGTAGTAATATTACAAGGCTTTTAGTTTATATTTATCATGGTCCCACATGATATTCATTAGGCCTACCTCTTAGAGGTCATCAAAAATCTCACCCAAAAACCATGGCACCACTCTCTTCAAGGTCTTTGTAGAATGCCATGTAGACTTATCATCTACTAAACTTTCTTTGGGCTATGGACTCTATACAAACCAAAGTTGGCCCATTTCTTCTTTATCTACCAATGACATGCTATAGAATTTGAGTAGTCATGTGGCTTGGTCTCGATGTAAACTGGCCCACTATAAGAAACAGGCGTTTTTTATAACGTTAAAAAAAACATGTCACTACGTTAATCCAGACGCGATTTTGATTAAAGTGGATGTCCTCTAAAATCCGTTAGAAAAAACATGTAAAAAACGTGCCCAAATTTCATTTGACGCATTCGATTTCTGCTTGTTTTTTTTTTGACATCACATTTAACAAAGTCTTCCAAACGGTTTAGAAGACTCCACGTGGAGGGGTGAGGCTGTCCACATAAGCAATTTTTCTGTCAGGCACTGCCACGCGGGAAATTTTTTCATCCAAGTCCAAACTGCCCCCCAAAATGACGTGGACCTGACAATGTGTTGACGTGGATCCCTCAGAAGCTGACGTGGACCCCTTGAATTTCTGACGTGGAAAATCTTGAAGTTTATTGACATGGACCCAAAATGTACTGGCGTGGCATGCTTTGTCAGCACACTTTTTGTGTCATTTGAAAATTTTAATGGTGTTCTCTCATACATCAAGTTAAATGTTTTCCGTAATGTCAAATTAAATATCACTAGGAACATACTGTACCTACAAGGCTAAGTCAGAAAAAGAATATTTAAAATTAATTGAAAATAAAATGAATAAACAAAATGATTGAATTCAACAAAAATTGAAGGAAACTTACCATTTACCTTTTAGAGAATTTTTGAAGGCAAAATAAAGAAATTACTTCATTAAAAGTTAATGAAAATGAAGGGGGAGGGAGATTATACTTATCTTCATTCTTAGTCCGTGGTGAGACAAAAGGTATGGGATAATTAAAATGTGGCAATTTGACCATTGAACATACCGACGTTTCTTTTGACACGTCCATGTTTTTTTGAACATGTTGATGTTTTTTCAAACATGTAGATGTTTTTTGTGACATCTTGATGTTTTTCTTGACATTTAGTTTTAAATCCAATTGTTCATTTGCATATCCCATATGGATTGTCTCTCTTCCTACCACTGCACTTGTATAAAGACCATTTGTTTTCATCCATTTTATACATCAAAATCATCCATCCATTCCTTTTTTTTTTGAAAAATATGCCATGTGGCTGCCTTTTTCCTACTTTTTTACTTTAAGTCAAAATTTTACCAGTGACCAAAGAAATTTTTACTAACTTATTCATAATCAAAATAAGTTTTTTGCTGATGTGGCAATCTATGTTTTTTTGGATGTCATGAAAAACATTAACTTGTTTTTTTAAACATCATTAAAGATATATCTGTCTACGGTGACATCTACTTATTTTTCAATTGTTTTTTGTGACATCACAAAAAACATCAACATTTTTAAGATGTTTTTGCAAAACACGTGACGTCTCAAAAAACACAACATGTTTTTTTTAGAAACGACACCGAAAACGCGGTTTTCTTATAGTGGCCCTAAGTGGTTAAATTCAAGATTCTCTGAACTTGATCATTGGATTAGTTGAAGTTAGCAAATGTATTTACTTGATGCCTAAAAGAGAATAGATCCCCTTACTTTTCATACAATAATTTCATATTAATATTGGAAAAATAATATCCCAAGAATTTTGAAATACTTTTTTAGAAATACTTTTTCTAACCTTGATTGCCAAGTATGATACTTCAGCAAATATAAGAAGGGATTTGAGGGCAAGGAAGGGCCTTTACAAGGTTGTTCCCTTGTTTATTTGATGTGCTATCTACAAATTGTGAACCAACCTATAATGATTGGATTTTCGAATTTTTTAAAAAAAATTCAAAAAATGTTTTAAAATCTCAAAATTTATATAAATTTTTTTTCTAAGAAAATATTTTTTAAAATAAAAAAATAAAATTTTCTACTACGGTAGTCTCTCGATCATGTCAAACTGTTGATGTGGTACATTCCCACAATTTGAGAATCCAAGATAACTCATTGTCTTCCAATGCCTTCAAATCCCTTCTAATGCTTATTAAGAGATTCAATGATTTGATCTATAGAAAAATAGTAGATGAAGTCATTACGTTGTCTTACAAACCAAAAATGCAAGGGGATTTTGGCCTTTTAATGTTAAGGAATTTTAGAGGTTGAGAATAATTTAGATAAGTCCTAATTGACTACTCTTTTGTAAGAACTTTGATCAATAAAAGTTTGTAATGGCACGTTGAGTCAAATCCAATGATATATGTCACTCTCAATTTGGATCATTATTGCATTTTTTATAGTTCTCAAAAGTTTTCAAAAGACCTTGCATTTTATGAGTTTGGTGCCATAGTTGAGCATGTTAAGGTTTAAACTATAGAGTGACATGCAAATTAAAGATGCTAATAGTTGTGAAAAAAGGTGAATTGAAGTGTTTTAGATTAAATTCAATAAGATTCTTTTTGTTGTTCAAAGTTGAAAAAGTTTCATGCAACAAGCATTTAATCCCTCAAAAGTTTATGGGAATTGTATACATGGTGTGCATTATTGTCATTTAAAGGAGTTTTATTTTGTGGGCAATGAAAGGAAAAAAAGACATATAAAGTTGCTTTTGAACTCAATTTCTAAAATTTCCAAACTAAACAAAAGAAATTTAGAATGAATTCCACTTTTAGAATAATTTTACCATTGAGATTTACAATTCTCAATTTATTGTCAAAATTGTTAGTGTTCAATAGTTTTTTCTTTGATTGAGCACCATTGTCTACTTTAAAAAAAATTTAAAGATGAATACAAATGCATTTCTGATTAGATTTTTGCTCATGTAATTTTAGACCATTTTACCACATGTTGTCTATATTGCAAAAGGTATAAGGTATACATTTTTCTCCTTAAAATGTTGAAATACAAAACTTCAACTTAGAAAAGAGCTAAAAATAACTATTTAAAAAAATTGAGGCACATTAAACTTACACTTCGTGGCATATTCTACTTTAAAATTTGAAAATGATGTATTTAAATAAATTATAGACTAAAGGATGTACTAGGTAGGATTTGTTTAAAACTAAATACAAGAGAAGATTTTAGCCTTCCTTCATATATAAATACTTTGTAGCAATTTTCAACTTCCAAACAACATAACAAATTAGAAATTATATTTTCAATGTTGATTTTTGTCTACAATTTTTCTAATTTCAAATGCTATATTCTTTCAATCTATATAGTTGAAGTTTCTCAAATTTAAGGGAGGAGGTCCATAAACCGACCATCTAAGGGCTGGAATATAATTTTGGGCAAGTGAAACATCTTAAAATGTTTTTCAGTGAATTTTTTTAGAAAGATAGCTTGAATAGGCATCTAACCCAAGTCGTTTTTGGAGCTTTGTAGAATTAGTTATGAATTTCTGAAGTCAATATGGCATAGGGCTCCAAACCGTCCATACCTTCAAATGTTCACTGTTTGTACATTACTGTAAAGATCAAAAAGCATCATGTACTAGAAATATACATTTCAGAAGGTGAGTGGTTTTAGAGCCTGAGCGGTTTTAGAGCCTCTTCCCTTAGTCCTTGGGTCAAGAACCAAAAGCTATTACCAACAACTCTTCATGCCATTATGAATCTTCTAGCTTGAAGACAAGTAATTTCTAAGAAAATATTCAAAACATTGCCCAACAATTTCGATTTAAAATACTCTCACTTAAGTGCTCCACACCATTTGACACCATTTCTACTTTATTTGATTGTCTCAACATTTCAAGAGACTTATCCATGGAAACTTATTAGAAACATGTCTCTTGTGCATTTCCTTTAGAACTAATGGGCCCCTTGTCCCTTTCCTTGTCCTTGTCCATTCATGAAGTTATTGCAAAAAGCCTCTAAACTTTTTGCATCACTTTTGAACCTCCTTCCCCACACCCAGTTTCCGTCTCAAGTCCTACCGTGGCTCCTTCTCCTTCAGCTCAGTCCTGTATTATGAAGTAAAGGGGCCCCCAATTATGGTGGAGAAAAAAGCAACTAGAGAGCCCAGCAGTCCACACGGCAGTGTGCCAAAATTATTGCCAAGGGGGGTCGAAAAGTTCTAGAAGCCAATGGCCTTGCTGTTTTCTCACCTCATTTTCTCATTGGTCCACCTGGACTTGTTGCTCTTCACACAGCTGGTGCATCCATTTAGTTGTTGCCCGCGCACCTACAAGAAAAGTAAAAGCAAAAGTAAAAGAGAGCTCAAAAGGAATTGCCGCTGAAAGAGGTAAACCAGGTAGAGTTTTCTTTATGGCAATTAGTTGTCATTTTGCACCAAAATAAAAATAACTAGCTGTGCACCAGCCTATAGAAAATGAATAGCCAAATCTTGGATGAAATCACCAAATTGTGGATAAAATAGAATTTTAGATTTGTGATATGTGCTAATGTGATGTTTTCTGTCCAATATGTGCACAAACATTGAAATTAGGAGTTCAACTACAACATTCAATATCACCACTTTTGCAGTTCACAAGAAATGAAAAAAAGAAGTGAAAATGGGTTGTGAGATTTGTGTGCCCTACTGGCATTGTTGGAACTTTTTTTGAAATTATACTTTAAATGAGGTTGTATGTTTTGTTTTGTTTGTTATAATGAGATCTCTAAAACCATGTGTCCACCAATTGCTTTCTTGGTGTAGTTAGAAAGCTCATTGTCATTGAGGGGTCTATAGGCTTTGTTTTGTGACATTTGGACCTACAATGTGAAAGATATTGAATATTGAATTTTTTATGAATTAAAAAATTAAAAAATTGCTTACACTTCTATTTTGGTTGTGGCAGTGGCATAGAAAAAACTAGAAGATGAATGGGAGAAATGGGGGAAGCAATTGAAATTCTAATTTTTTTAACAAAGTACAAATTTGTTATGAATTTTTCATTAGTAAGTTGTCCAATTGGTCCAAAAGAGTCTAAAGACTACCTCCAAATTGAAAAAAAGTGTATCCATGATGGTCATCTTCTTCACCTACAACACTCATAATATTTTCTAATATAACCATAATATGAAGGCCTAAAAAAGTCAGTTTTTATAATTACTTAACACTCAAAAGGTTAAAGTTCTAATTGCAATAACTAATTCTTCCATTATCATCATCCAAAACATTGATTTTGGCCACTCATTCAAGCTAGTGTAGCCCAAATTTCAATTATTGATAAGAGTTTGTTATAAATTGATGCAAGACATTAATAAGTCATTTTCTAGGTTCGGTGATGGATTGGTTTACATTGTCATACTATTAGGTATTTTTCAAATTTGCATGGTCCTTGGAACTTTAAGTAAGAGCGTAGATAAATAGAATCTTTATTTACACCAACACCTAAAATAGAGATTGGAGTTGATTCTTTCTGTACACCTTTTACTCCAATGTTTTCCAAGTCTTACATTGGAGTAGATTTCTTTTTGGAAACATGGAAGAGGTAGGGTAACACTCCATAATAAACATTGTCTAAAATACAGCTCCTAGACTTGGACCAAAAAGTATTCTTAGTTAATATTGATTATAAGAGATGTATACATATCAAAATAGGGGATTCAATCTATGAGAATCTAATGTTGATTCCTGATATACATAGTAAAAGTAATTTGAAAATTCATAATCCATTAATAAGGGGTCTAAATAATGCATTCTAAATTGCTTTAAAATCTTATTCAATTGATAATCATTGTGCTTGAAGCTACAGAGTACAAACCATTTTTTAAAAATCATCCTATGAAAGAGTAAAAATTATGACCATCTATCAAAAATTCATATTGACCTTTGAAGCCCACATAACCATTTTTTGTTGTTATCCTTTTTTTTAAAGGCTACATAAATCAAAACAATACTTGTTTTTGAAAAATCATTTTTTGGTCATATTTCTTTGTCGATTGCCTTTTTATAGCAAAAAAATTGATTAAGAGAAAGAATATCCTTTGAATGATTTTTCAAACTTGAATTTTTCAAAAAATGCTCACTACATTTAGTCTTTGGTGATAGATCAAGCTAACAAGGTAAAAAACCAACAAAAACATTCAGTTGGTGACATACATTGGCAAAAGATGGTTGGTTGGGCCAACTAATTGATAAAGCACTTTAAGGTGGAATTCTTGTGTTCTTAGTATTTCCTCCATTCCATAAGATGACTTTAGAAATGATCTTCTATTGCTCTAATCCTTGTGAAAATTAGTAAACTTGTTCACTAATTTTCATTAATGCATTTGGTCAAAAACAAAAAACTTTTCATTGGTAAAAATTTGAAATATGCCCATCAAAGTCATTACTACATTGTATGTTTTGATTAAATATTTTTTTATTGAAAATTAACTGAAGTTAACAAATATGATTCATCAAATGCTAAAAATGTTTAAGGCTCGTGTTTTTTTCCATGCAACAATATTCTTGAATAATGATATACCAAAAATTCCACCATCTATTCTTCTAAAATATGTTTTGTTGACCACATCCATTGTGTAAGGAATGACCAAGAAAAAAATGCTCATTTTTTCCAAAGCTAACTTTTGTAAAAAATTTATGGTATAATTATAATTAGAGATTTATTTATTTTAGAGTCATGATAATTCATGAAAATTGAAATTGATAGAGAATATTTAAATGTCAACTTTTCTACAAAATGATTGTTCATTGTTTTCAAAAACACTAGTTCAAAGATGATGAGGGAGAGAGGCACTCCTTGGATCTATCCCACTCTACATTCAATTCTATCTTCATGTACAAAAGAAATACATTCAAGAATATAAACTTGAATTGCTAATATATGAAGAAATAATTTCTAAAAAGGTGGGAATGGATGTTTACCTTAAACCAAGATATTGCGTTCTATTGTCACTCTCTGTTTTGAACATAATTAAATTTTTTATTTTATTTTAAATATATTTCAAATTGAAATCATGAAGTTTATATGTTGGATTTTAACTTTAGAGCCTAGACAAGAATTAGGCCATACATTCAATCGAATTAGGCTCTCTTTGGATTTCTCCATCAACCAATAAAATTATAGATTTCTCAATGAAATATAGATGGAGTGGAATAGTTATTTGTCATAGATAGAAAGATGGATTTTCTATAAAGTAAAGAGTAAAAATATATTCCATTTCTCAAATTGTATTCAAATTTATCAAAAATAAAAAAAGCATTTAAATGGATGGGAGTTCTTTGAAAATTTTAAATGAATGTTAAGACCTAAATTCCCATTGATATAATTTAGTTGTTAACCTTTAAATGACATACCTAGCCCAAGGAATCGGGATTGTCATAGAATCTTTAAGAAAACTTCTTGAATACTCAATTACATGCAAACTTCTTCAATATTATCTTCTTTGTTTGATAAGGTAAATAGAATGCTACAATTGAATTTGTCAAAAAGTAAACATGGACAAAGATTTTTGCCTTGTCTTGGGTATAAATATTTTGAAGCATTTCAGCCTTGATAACTTGATAGTCCTTTTAAAGTAAACCATAGTATTGTCTAATTATGCAATGGTCCTCCTCATGTTGGAGTTAATAAGCATTGTAGATACTTGGAAGTTACATATCAATTACTTCAATGATTGGGGTTGGCTAAGGATCCATATACTAAGACAATTTTGTTGATTATAAAGGTGTCTTTTTTAAAGATATAATATTTTGTAGCCTTCAAAGATGTTGGCTTTAGGCCTTTCTACGAAGTTCATTTAATAATATTCACTTCTTTTGTTGATTATTTATTTATTTACTATTTACTTTTGAAAATTGTTTGTATTTACTGATTTTTCTTGATTATTGCTTTGATTATTGTGTTTTTCCTTATTGATAACTTTTCTGAATTTTTCACCATTCTCATGTTACATGTCCTCATAGGTACCAATAGGATGTAAAGTATTTCACACCAATTCATAGGAAGATGAAACAATGTGAAATATTTTACATCATTTTAGTGGAAAAAGGGTAGAAAAAGGTGAAGACTACTAAGTGTTATAGGTGCAATGGAGACCCTATACCCTATTTAGTAAAGAAATGTTTAGTTATGAACATTGTGATGTATATTACTCTAAACAATTTATAAGCTTTTGTTGGTATCAATGTTTATAGTTTTTGGACAAATGCTAATGTGACCTTTCTTTCAAAAAGATTTGGAGTATCTTTGCTCCTTCATCTTGGGGGGCTTGAATTGAAAGAGGTCAATTCTAAGCATGCAATTTTAAATATAGAATTTATATATGCAAATTTTGTATATGTTGGTTGTGCATCACAAATGAAACAAGGTTTTGGAAACATTGTGGCAATAGTGTGCAAGGGCATTATTGTTGTTTGGCATTTTTTAAGACATTAACCCTCTTCCAAAAAAAAAGACATTTATCCTTTTTTTTCCTTCTAAAGGCTTGAAGTTGCCCTAATTTATCAAGAGAAAATTGGATATTTATTTGCCAAAAAACCTCCATTGTCCTAGCCCCTTGACCTCAGGTTTGTTTTAGGCATTTAAATGCCTAATTTCCTCAAATTAATTTTTTATCATCTTCAAGCTCATAGGGAAAGAAAGAGGAAAAATGTGTTAAGAAATGCCAAACAATAATAATGCCCTTGCACACCGTTTCCACAATGTTTCAAAAATCTCATTTCATATGTTGTGCAAAGCCAATACATACAAAAATTACATATTCAAAATTGCATACTTAGATATGGCCTCCTTCAATTCAAATACCCAAATATGAAGGAGCCACAAAACTCAAAACCTTCTTGAAAGAAAGGCCACATACCCACTGGACTAAGGTAGGTACACCCAAAAGCGCCATGTTCCAAAAGTGCCATCTACAATGCACATACATTTCCAAAATCAGTCATGTTCACAGACTGTAGATGGTGCTTTCAGAAACAGACTCTGACTGTTAATAACTTTTGCATACGGGATCCAAATCCTGCATTCTTTGGTGCATTAGAACATGCTTTCATTTGCCAACAAGACTACATAAAAATTTGAACTAATTATTAGCAGGAACTAGACTCAGTATGAATAAGTGGCGCTTTTGGGTGTACCTAACTTAAGGGGCACTTCTCATTGAAGGTCTGGACCTCCAGAACATAGAGGTCCAGGCAGTTCCCATTGGAGGAAAGGGGGAGTTGGACCTCCAGGCCCCCTCCAGTCTGCAGGCAGTTAGGAAATGAAAAACAGAGCTAAAGGGGCCAGACCTCCCACCTGGACCCCCCAAATTGCCATACTTTGACAAATGTGCTTCACTTTCTAGGCTGAATTTCTTCTTACTTACTACACTTAGTTACTTAATTAAGGGCCGCACTCCCTCCAAGCCCTGTGTCAGAGGGAGTGGGAAAGCCACCGGACCTCCTGCTCCCCATCCGGCCCCTGGACCTCCAGGGGCGTAATGAGAAGCGGCCCTAAACCCACACTGCTTGGGACCCCTCCTGGCCCCGTCTGGCACTGCATTTGCACCCTTTACACAAGCATTTAATCAATTGGGGCCCCTAGAAGTTTTTTTTTATTTTTTAATTTTAAAACAAATGCCCCAAAAGGTTAATTTGGGTTGGATTCCTCCCTAGCTGGAGATTCTCCTGTAACTTACATCTGCAGGGAAGTGAGATGATGTGTATACTGCCTGTAAGTATACTGCATCCTGCCCCTTCAGCTGCGTTTCTTACACAGAAATCAGGTAAGTACTACCTTAACTTACGTTAGTTATGTTAACTTACCTCCAGTTAAGTTACATGTATCTTGGTCTGATTTTACACAGTCATGCCCTCTGCGTAATTACTTCCCGTATTGCGGACAAATGACAAAGGTCAATAGCATGAGGTTAGGGTATTTATACACAGACGGATTTCCCTGTCAGTCAATTCTGACCCCTAAATTAACAGGTTTAACTTACTGGAAGGGTTAAGTTAGCCAGGTCAGGAGTTCACTCACATTAAATATGGTCGTTCAGAAAAATATACATATTTTTTGTTCTTTCATGCCAATTGATAACAGGAAAAAACAAAAAGACACAAATGCCCAGATAGAGTAACGTAAAAAGCTTGGCTAGTAACCAAACTCTCTACGAACTTTGGTATCTGAGTTGAACTAGGTCTATTGATACTTACCTTTTTTTTCTTTTTTCTTTTTCTTTCATGTTCTAACGAAATCACCGTACTATTTGATCGATCTAGAAACCAGGATATCATACTTTGGGTACTTTGGATTCAATTTCTGTAAGTACATGAGCAAAGGTAAAGTTATGGGATGTTGGATTCGGCCCTGTAGCGTACACAAGCCGACCGGTAACTAAATTGCATTGTTTCAATGCCCTTCATTGAATGTGAATATTATCAATGTCTCCTTCTTTTCTTCTTCTTTTGAAAGGCCAATGAGATGGAATTTGATTGCAAAGGGAACAGTATGTTGTGTCTCCTTTGAAATTCATACCCTAACCTGTTTTTTTTAATATACTGTAACTTGTACTATGGGAGGCTTTGAATGCGAGATGGCTGAAAGGTAGGTACAACCCCAAAAGCCATGTTCCCCAAAACACCATCTAGAGTGTGCATACATTTCCAAAATCAGTCATGTTCGCAGACTGTAGATGGTGCTTTGAGAAACAAACTTTGACCGTTAATAACTTTTGCATACGGTATCCAAATCCTATGTTTTTTGGTGTGTTGGAACATGCTTTCACTTGCCAACAAGATTGCATGAAAATCTGAACAAGATAATAATGGTATCTAGGCATAGTATGAATAAGTGGCGCCTTTGGATGTACCCACCTTTCTAAGCCAAAAACATTCTTATGGAAGGGAGCTCTATGTGTACATAACAATTTTTATGAAGGAAGGCAAAAGGTAGGATTTGGATGTAAATAGCTTCATCACTTTAGGTAAAAGATGTCGCTATCTACCACTCAAATCCAATGAAAAATAGATTAAAAAAAATTCTCTAGACAACAAACTAATTGTCCTTCCAAGCTCTAGTAAGTTAGATGATGAATGTTTTGAAAAATGCACTTCCCATGATCTTACAAATTGAGAAAACTTTCATATGAAAAAAATGCTGAAAACAATTCACTAATGATTAAATTATTATTACATATAAATACTATTTAAAAAGAACCAGTGATCTTATTAGTATTATCTTTAATAGTGCCAGCAAGTAGTTGTTTATCATTCATGATGATTTACTTCTGGCCTAAAATAGGATCCCTGATTCCCCATTTACCATCATCAGTTTGTATTGTCAGCATGGATGACAACGGGTGGGACAGCTGCGCCTGCACCTAACAGAATCTCTCATCCCCCATAATTCATCCATCCCTACTCAGCCTCAATGATTGCAAATGAATACCTGCACTGTAACTTTACCCCTTTTTTTCATGGCAGCTGCAGGTCATACACAAGTTCCCAATTTTGCATGGTAAGTTGGATTGGTCGTACTCCCACCAGGGCCACCGGGACCATCGGCGCCACAGGGGCACCGGGACCATCCGGGCCATGGGGGCACTGGGGCCACCGGGACCATGAGGAGCACTGGGCCATCGGGGCCATGGGGGGGGGGGGGCACCGGGGGATGCCTACCAGAAAATATATCTGCAGTCTCCCAGTCTCGAGCTTCTGTAACTTATCCCGAGTCCCATTATCTATCATTTGTTGTTGCAAAAAGGTTGTGATAGCGGGTGCGTTCCGTCTCAAATTTCATTATTATTATTATTATTATTATTATTATTATTATTATTATTATTATTATTATTATTATTATTATTATTATTATTATTATTATTATTATTATTATTATTATTATTATTATTATTATTATTATTATTATTATTATTATTATTATTATTATTATTATTATTATTATTATTATTATTATTATTATTATTATTATTATTATTATTATTATTATTATTATTATTATTATTATTATTATTATTATTATTATTATTATTATTATTATTATTATTATTATTATTATTATTATTATTATTATTATTATTATTTTTATTTTTATTATTTTTATTTATTTTTATTTTTTATTTTTATTTATTTTATTTTGGGGGGAGTAAAAATAATTAAAAATAACTATTCCAAAAGCTATAGTTATTGATGGCCAAAGAGGAGTTTGATTCCCTTTCGAAACATGTGAACAAACATCTTTGAATCAGGTTCCACAAAGGTGGTGCAGCACCAAGTGATTGGCAATAGTCACAGAGAACAGGGAACTTATTGTTTTTTCAAACAGGTATGTACTGGACTAGTGTACGTTGTAGAAACTTCAGTCATGGGCCAAAAATAGACTAGTTCAAACTAGGTCAAATCCTTATATGTCACATGGGTTGGGGCCACTCAGGGCTTTTTTTTTTCTCATTTTTGAAGAAGTGGCGTAGTGGCAATATTAAATGTTATAGTGGTGTTCCAAATTGCAACATTCATCCACTTATTGGATGTATAGTATGGTTTTCATCCACAATTAAGTGATTTCATCTAATATTTTTTTTAGTTTCAAAGTTGTCTGATGATTTCATCCAAGTTTTTTGACATTTAAAAAAATGTTTTTTAGCCAAATTATTTTATTGGTGCAATCTGGCACCAAAAAGCCAAAAAAAACACACCCAAGTTAGGCCATCCACCTCCACTCCATGTGAATATAAAGAGCCTTGCTCTATTCCAACCTCACAAAAATTTAAGAACTCCTTGAGGAAAGAGAGTGAGACCTCAAAGAATTAAAAAACAATTTTATTGGGTTCATAGATAAAGCATGATAAATTGGAATCTTTGGTACGAGTGTTCGGTCACTTTTTACTTACTTGGCCTCGCATTCTCATGATCGATGTTTAAAATTGCCTTTCCAACCCTTTTCGAGGGTTGCTTTCATTGTTTTGCAGTAGGGTAGATCACTATTATACACATTGGCTTAGGTTGGAGAGCCCTACAAAGGGCCTCATCTTGAGTCACGTCGTGGACATGCTCTTAGCTCTTGTGAAGTCTTATTAGTTGTACACAACATTAATTAGTTGTCCCTAAGGTTAATGAGACCTCCTTCCATTAGATTAACCCCTAAATTGTGTTTTTTTTATGGCAACATAGCAATTTTTTGGGCAGCTCATTACAAATGGAGTTTTGTTTTGTTTTTTCTTTGAAATTTTCACAAAACACTTTTCCAAGGAGTAGCTTATGGCCCAACAATTTTCATAACTTTTGATTACATGGTTAAAAAGTTATAGCATGATATGTCATTTTCATTACTTGGTGGGCCACTTGGGCACCTAACAACGTTGTTAAAAATTAATTTTTCTTAAAACAAAAATTTGAAATTAAATTATCAAATTTATATCTTTGTGGAAAGCTTTGCATTATTCCATTTTGATTGATGAAATGAAAGTATTGAAGAGTTTTAGTTTGGGTAGTTTGCATGTAGTTATAGAATCTCTACTCTACAAAAAAAATTGAAGCCTTTTATCTAATTCAATTTTTAATATTTTTGAAAAGAAATTAAAACATCGGATGAAATTTTTTTTACAATATTACAATCATTGGGATTGGCATTTTTCATTTCCATAAATAAATTGTTCACAATTTAGTATTTTGAATCAGTTTCTACTTCTTTCTATTTTTTTCCCCTTTTCTTTTTCCAAACATGTAGCCAACTTGCATTGAAGAATGAATTCAAAGAGTAACTACCATTTTGAACATTTTTTCATACAAATGTGACATTGTGAAGTGTTGATTTGTGCAATGATAGAAAAAGGATTTTTGTCCATTCAAATGTTAATATCTTGCAATCTACATGATGGGAATTTCCAAAAAAAATTCACATCTTTTCAAACCACCTTACTACAAGATCCTAGAGTTATATGTGTCAAGAAATGTTTTTTTTCTAAAATTTTGCACTTGTATTAGAAATTAGAGTTTTGGAGCGTTTTTGATGAAAACATAGTCAAAAAATCTCTAAAGGTTGACTTTTAAAAATGGTTCGACCCCAATACCATTGATTTTTCTTTTTGGTTTTTTTGACACAAATGAAATGGAATTCCATTGCAAGAGAAATAAAGTACAAGACTGCCAGCCACACCCAATACCGTTGTTTGTTACTGCAGGAGCTCCACTGGCTGTCCATAAAATTAGTCAAAGCCACTATTAGTTTTGTTTAGGCTTAATTAGCAGAGAAGGGGTAAAAAATAATAGGTTGACATCAGTTTAGTTTAGTGACTTTAGTCCTTTTTTTCTGTTCATTCCACCATTACTTTGTAAAATAAATAAATAATAGGTTGACTGTATGCCTCTGTGGCAGGCAGTGAGTTCAATTAATTTTACTGTAGATTACAAATGTAAGGGAGGAGGCTCAGAAACTGCTCATTTATGAGCTGATCGCCCTTTTCCATGTATTTCTTTTCATGCAAATATTTTGAACTTATTTTTCAGTCAAAGAAAAATATTCTAGAAATCTAACACAAGTTGTTTCATATTTTTTGAAGCATTACTGAATTAGTTATCAATTTTCAAATACAATCTGGCATAGTGCCCTATTTGTGATCAGTAGGCCATGAAAACTCATACATGCACAGTTTGGAAATAAATCTGACTTTGTTCAAGGACTAGCATTGCAACATGTAAAAAATAATCAAGGTGGTTTCTAAATGCGTTCCTTCCTAAAGTTGAAGTGAATACTTGAATTAATCATTATTTCAGATTTTGTAACACTTATAAGAAGAGAGTTCAACAACCAAGTCTTATTTTACTCACTTAGTTAAGAATGAAGCCACTATGGTTCTGAAACCATCCATTGAAGAAGGAAAAACTAAACTCTTATCATGCTCCAATGTAAGGTGGGTACACCTAAAAGCGCCACTTATTCATACTGAGCCTAGTTCCTGCTATTAATTAGTTCAAATTTTGATGTAGTCTTGTTGGCAAGTGAAAGCATGTTCCAATGCACCAAAGAACGCAGGATTTGGATACTATATGCAGAAGTTATTAACAATCAAAGTCTGTTTCTGAAAGCGCCATCTACAGTCTGTGAACATGACTGATTTCGGAAATTTATGTGCACTGTAGATGGTGCTTTTAGGAATAGGGCACTTTTGGGTGTACCTACCTTAATTGGAAGTTCATTGATTCACAATCAAGTTCCATTTCACAACCTCCTACTGGACAGTTGCAAAAGCCTAGGTGATTTCAGAGCCCTCTCCTATAAACTAACTTTCTTATTGTAGGTCTGGTGCCAAGCTGAATATTAAAAATCATTCACACTTTAGATCATTACTGTATTTGCTATAAGTTAGTGACAAACAAAACTGAGTATAACATTTAGTAGCAACCTATCACACTGCCTTCCAGCGGATGAAATGGTGTGGAATATCCCACACCATTCAGTAACTAAAGTTGCAAACTTCAAGAAATGTCAGATGAAATTAGGTGATGGGGACTTCACAAAGAGAAAGGCAATCCTTCTATGGGCTACTGAATCTTATGAGTGCAAATGTGAAATGTTTTCATTCAACCAACCAATGGATACCATAAGCATCAATGGACAAAGTGTAAAAGTGTAAATACAAAAATTGTAGTATGCACATGCTCCACATTATCGTAGGAGTTTGAAGAAAAAATTAGTTGTAATTTGAATGAAAATTAATTTCAAAGTTAGCCATGTCTATTGTTCAACATGAATTGGAATTGCTTTGTCTTTTGTTAACTTTTTTCTTAAAGCTTTGGAAAAAACTTTTTGTGCCTTGGGCATGTTGGTATACATTATTTGAAATTCTTGTGCACAAAAAATGAAGGAAATTTGCATTTAAAGAATTAAAAACTTTAACAATTTGAGAAACGTGCAAATGATGTTGGTTCTCACAATATTTGGATTTGGGGGGGGGGGGGGGGGAGGAATTGATAGCAAGGGATTGCATCAACCATTGTAGAGAGGGTATAGGTTGTAATATTGATTGTTGTTATATCTTAATACCCTTGTATTTGAAATATTTGTTGAAACAAATAATATGTTTAATTTTTATTTTACAATTGTATAATGCATGTTTAGGTTCAATTTTTGTATACAAAGACTAAAGTTCATGATGCATAAAATTCATTCAAAAGATTTGAAAAAATTAAATCATCATTGTCAATCCAAAAAAAAATGTTTCTTTAAAAAAATTTGATCCATAATTTTCTACATTTAAATGCTTTAATAATCCTATATCCCACAATAGATTTTTGCAATTCCACTTTTACAACCAAAAGAAGTTGGTATTTGATCCTTGAACTAGGACTTAGAGGAAGGTTTTTTTTGGCCGTGTGTCAATTTGTTGGCTTTGGGATAAGGTAGGAGGCTTGAACTTGGACGAGGCATTTAAAGTAAACATGATTGAGAGGTACATTTTGCTTTCATTAATGTACCAAATCTACACATTTTAGGAGGTGGTCACTTTTGATGACCACATATGATCACTTCTTTTCGACTTCAATAATTTGTAACTAATTTCATAAAAGTCAAAAAAATATGAAACAACTTGGATTAGATGCCTAAATATTCCACTTATCTTTCAAGGATAATATATTGAAAAATACTTGAAGATGTTTCAACTCCCAAAAATTTTAATTCCATCCTTTAGAAGGTTGGTTTATAGACCTACCTTACAGGCTGAAATTTGGGAGGGAGAGTACTAGAGAGGCCAAAATCTATGAGGGTGAGCGAAATTTCACTCAAAATAGAAACACTAACTTGGAGAGTTGAGATTTGGGATGTAATTTGAAGCATCCTAAGGTTGAGGCACCAAATGTCGACCACGCCCAGTAGCCAACCTGTAGGGGGCCCTATTTCCAATCAAGTCCAGAATATATTTCCAAAAATACCTTGAATTGCGTGTTTTGGTCCTTTTTGAGGCCAATACTAATAAGATAATGACAGATGTCTAAATTAGTGAGTGGAAGAAGTGAACGGAAAGCAGTTAAAGCATTATTGGAATTAGGAGACTTTAGACATTGGCTATTGGTTTGGAGTACTTTTTGCTTTCCAAAATTCACTGTAAATTCAGTTTTAGAAATAAAATTCTGAAAAATTTTCTATCCCCATATTTCTTATCTTCCTACATGGGAAAAATTCCCACCACCTCATACTGTGGAAAATTTGCTCTGAAATTGCCTAACCCATTAAGGACCGGTCGACCACTTTTGGGTTGATTTGAGGACTTTTTGTCTCCTATAATTTGTAGAACATTTGATCTCAAAAAACTTAGAGAAGAACGCATTTAGAGTGTCTTTAAACACATCTAACAAAACCAATTTCAAGAGAATGTGTGCAAAAATGAGTGAGTTGTGCTTGGCCAAACTTGAAATGGTCCAACCTTTCATATTGAAATTTTCAATGAAAAATGCATATTTTATGGAAAGGACAATTATGTGTGTGTTTGAAATAATAAATTGAAAGGTTTTGGTCAATTTCCAGATAATATATTCAAATCTATACCCAATTGTAGCAACCCTAATTATAACCAATGCCAAAGGGTGTTTATGACACATCAATGTTTGAAGAGTAATTACAAAGACATGAACCGTTGGATCACTTTTATTTTTTGTGTGGTTCAAGGACTTAACCCATGGAACTCATTTATTCAATCCGATCTAGGATTACATCTTTTAAAAAGGCAGAAAATTGCACTTTTTGAGAATTGTGTTTAAAAACTACGTCCACCCCCTAAATCAACCACGGTCCTTAATGGGTTAAGGTAAGTACACCCAAAAGCCCCCTGTTCCCAAAAGCACCATCTACAGTGCACATACATTTCCAAAATCAGTCATGTACCCAGACTGTAGATGGCACTTTCAAAAACAGACTTTGACCGTTAATAACTTCTGCATACGGTATCCAAATCCTGCGTTCTTTGGTGCGTTGGAACATGCTTTCACTTCCCAACAAGACTGCATAAAAATCTGAACTAGCTAATAACAGGAACTAGGCACAGTGTGAATAAGTGGCGCTTTTGGGTGTACCTACCTTAAATGGTTGGCTACTGGTGCCTCAACCTTAATTGACTTTGCTTCCGTGGGAGGGTTTTGGGGTTTAGGGTGGTTTTTTTTGACACAAACGGATCAGAGAGGTTTAGGGTTTATGATCCTGAACATCCAGCACGGAATTCCAAAACTGGGTCTTTCACCACAGGGAGGATGCTGCAGGTCAGGTCAAGGACAGACGGAGGCCACCTGTTTCATCATGGTTGACCCCTCTGACCCCGGCAACAGACGCCACGCCCTACTGAACTTGGCTTTGCTTGGGTGCTGCACCGGTAGCACGGAACATAAGCTTGAGCTTGGTTTGCGAGGGAGACAGAGGAGCTCCAAGATGGACTTGCCAGCATTCCCCAAACTGGCTGAATTTTAATTTGGTTTTTACCCAAAAAATCCTTGCAATACGCAGGACTTTATATCCATTCCACGAAGTGGGTTCAGGAGGGTAAAACTCATGTTACTCATGAATAAAAGTAAAAAAGTCCCCTATATTTGGTCCATGTTTTTGGGTATGTCTAAGGCCCTCCCTAGCTAACTTTGGGTCTTTGATTGCAAATATGAATTCTGAATTTGCAAAAGAAAATTTGTGCAAAAAATTAAAAAAATTCAGCGTTACCCCTAGGGTAAGGTAGAAGCACCCATTACAGCCAAAGTTAGCAGTTTCAGCATAGTTGGAGGTACCTTTTCCTATAAAGAATATTTTGTAGTATTGGCAACTGAAAATCATGAATTTTCAAAAAAAAAATAGAATTTTTGGACAAGGCATCTAATTTCTGTGAATTTTCAAAGTAGGACTTAGTAGAGCACCTAAATCTGCATTCCTAGTAAATCTGCCTGGATTCTCACACCAAAATCTAAAATAATCAGAGCCCACCAACCACAACTAAAGTTTCAAGCTACTAGTGGGGACACTTTATAGGAAACTCTAATGTCAAACTATGGATACATTGAAAATAATGGGTGCTTCTACCTTAAGTCTAGCCACTTCATGGGGCAAATTTAACATCTTGCTTGCAATACTAGTACATTGTGAAAAAGGGTCTTAATAGAGACATTTTAGCCATTACTCCAATGATCAATCAAATTTGATAGCCAATTTGCAACTTCCTCCACATAGGAATTAGCATCTAGTTAGTCAATTTTGTGTCATGGTACTCCCAATAATCCTTCACAAATTGCAAGATCCTTTCTTTTTCTATTTTATTTTGAAACTACTCACCGTCAAGAAAGCAAGAGTTGATGCAAATTTGTCTTGAAGGATAGCATATTGCACTAAATTCCATTAACTAGCTTTGGGATCATTGGGACTCACCATTCCTCACTGGCATCAGTGGTCACATCGATTGCATGGTTGTTGTTTTTCATTTCTCATGAAGTGCCAAAGTGGTGATATTAACTATTGTAGGGGAGCTCTTGATTTCAACATTCATCCACATATTTGATAGAAAATATCACATTAACATATACGGAGTATCACATATTCATAATTATATTTTCATCCACAATTCGACAATTTCATCCAAGATTTTTTTAATTTTAATTTTTTTTTGACAATGTCATGCTAAATTCTAATAATTATTTTCTATAAGCTTGGTGCAAAGTCCATTATTTTGATGCAAAATGATAACAAATTGCAAAAAAACAACCACTGATCCATTGTTGGCTTCAGTCAACTTATCAACAGAGCTAGAAGTAGACTGTCATTCCAGCCAGTCCAGCCCACTTAGAATTGCTCCTTCTGCAAGAATTTGCTTTGAAGTCAAACTTGATAGGATGGGCTGCCACATGGCTCCTTGCAACACTTACACGATTGGTACTTAACTCGCAATTACTGACAAAGAATGGCCTAAGTTAAGCACAATGAAATTAACCCTTATGGTGGAAGCACCCAAAACCGTATAAATAAAGAATTCAGCATAGTTGGAGGCAGTTTTATCTAAAAATAATATTTTTTCTAGTATTAGCAAGTGAAAATCATGAATATTAAGAAAAATCAGATTTTTTGGATGTCGTATGTAATTTCTATAATTTTTCAAAGTATTGGTTCTCTATACCACTGATGTTGTTGAATAGATGCCCCTAAATTTGAATGCTACTAAATTAGCAGTGACCCAATTAGATTTTGGTATGTTTCCTATAATTGCATCAATGAATTACAGTCAAACATTTGGCAAACACATTCATTGCAATCCAAGGATGATTTTAGATGAGTCCATAGTCCATTTTGGATGAGTCCAAAGTCCACTGCAAGGTACAAGTGTAATATTGGGTGTTTCTCCCTTAACCTTCAAACATCAAGAGGATAGAAGTGCAACTATTCATCTTAGATATTAGGGGTGGAAAGGGGAGATCTTCTACAATACTTTGATTTCTAATGAGTATTTTTGGCTTAATATTCAAAGTAGATGATGTCACACGATATCAAAACTGTGTATGATTTCCATGGCCACTAGTCTATTGTTTATGGGTTAATGGACAAGCCAATGATTATGAAAATCATGAATTTTGATACTTTGGAAATCATTGGTTAAAAATAATCCAAAAGCACTTGTTGAAAGTCAAAACATTGTAGAAGATATCCCCCTTCCATCCCTATTTTTAAAGATGAATAGGTGCATTTTTGTTCTACACAAAGAGATTCTCTCTCATTCACCAACTAAAAAATGGCCTCTGCATCGTTTATGGAATAAGCCCTTGAAGAACCAAGGAAATTTTTTGGTCCAAAAAGACATGAGACAGAAAAAGTATTTAAGAAAAAGTAGGATCTTGTACTTTACTTGTTTGAATTCACAAGGTAGAAATTCCATGAAGTTTGACTTTTGAGATTAGAAATAACTTTGACTACAGTTTGTGGGAAAAAAAAATTTGCACTACGGACTTTAAGAAATTTATGTTGAAGAATTGAATTGTAAATCTAAGAATTTGAAAAAAAATGTTTAATTTCGTTCTTTAAAAAATTATTAAGTAGATGTAGGTCTAAGATAAAAAGAATGGGATTGAAACACAATAACTCCAAGATGGAATTTGAAACACAATAATCCCAATGGTGAAACTATTCCAACAAACAAACATTACCTTGTCAAATAATTTTTTGAAAAATTGTGAAAATTGCATCAAAAAATGAATTGCTTTAGTTATTTTCTTAGAAAGATGTTGTGATTGCCTAAAAATCAAGATTGTTCATATTTTCACATCACTAATTCAAATGCAATGAATTGAATCTTCACTTGTAGAGAAAACATGAATAATTTCAAGTTTTTTGTACGCTATTTTTTGGCCACCAAGTTGTCATTAGAACTTTCTGTAGTACGACTTTTGTTCCTAGGCATTGATTGAATAAAATTATATTCCCATAAAGCTAATACGTATCTTTTAAGAAAGTACTTTTAAAAAGTTTCATTCAAAATTGAAATCATAGGAACTTGCCTAAAATCCATTTTGTTCCATGAAAAGACAATGGTCTTTTAGGAATTAACCTTCAAAAGACAAAGGTGCAAAATAGTGGCAATGCCAATGAGATAAAATTGCAATTTTTTCTGCAATCTCCATTATTTCTGTCAATGCACCTCTAAAAATATTTGCTTTGCCTTGCACTACCCTAGATCATATCCAAATATATTTATTTTACTAGTTACCACATGTTACTAGTTACTAGATACCTCTACCACATGCAATGAAATTTCATTTCATTTGTAGATTTAAAAAATAAATAAAAATAAAAATAACATGCATAAGCCTAAGCCCCCCACTTGGTGTGAATGCATCCCAATGGGAAGATTGAGAACATTCAAATGGTAATTTTCTGGATGGTTCTGAACCAAGATAACAAGTAGATCGTGTTCCCGATCATGATCACGTTCCCCATTGTAACTGGGGGACAGGTTGTGTTTAGCATCTTCTGTCCCCATTATAAACAGATGCTTCTCGGTGCTCGCAAGGCAGGGGCTCGAGAAGTTCCCCATCAAGTTCCCCACCAAGTTCCCCCCACGCCCCCCTAAATGCCCAAGGAACCAAATTTTGGTGTCTACAATACTTTGAAATTGAATAAAACCTAACCAACTTGTTACTATCACAAGTTTAAATTTTTGAATTTTTTTTGAAATCTAGTTTCTTTCTTTTTGAAACAAATGCACAAATTCCATTGAATTTGAAGTCTTGTATTAGCATCAAAAATACAATCTTAAAAGTGAGTGATTATGATTTTTCTATTCAAGATTTTGTACAAGGGTGTCCATTGCAATCTTCACTTTCTGTAGAGTTGAGGGCTTTTGGAAATAAGACTCAAATATACTAGATCTTGATGTTTTTCTCAAGTTTTGATTTTGGATGTATTAGTTCTCAATTCAATGATAGACTTTCCAGTAATTCGTAGAAGATGGATAGTATTTTGGAAGAGGCAAATTTTGGGACTTCAAATTTTCAATGCATTTTCCAAAATAAAGAATTAGCATCTTTCCTTTGAATTCCAATTGTATGAAAGTGTATCAAAAAATGAAGGCAATATGTAGAAAAAAAATTTCACCCATTTGATTAAGTGGAATGAGAGATTATAACATTTAAAGTGAGGTGAAAACCTTTTTCATTTTTGAAAAATGGGACTTCGATCCCTCTTGGAGTATAATTTTTGCTCTTGATAAAAATGTGTCTCTCCATGGTTATTGAGTTTTTAAACTTGTTAGATACAATTGTGCAAAATTTCAAAAGCAAGTGTGGAGTCTAGCTTATTCTAAATCACCCTATTCTGCAAAGAGGTCTAAGTGAATTTGCAATACTCTAGTCACTTTTTGATGATTTTTTGCAAATTGAAAAAAGTCTTTTACTTAAAATCAAAAAGAATAATAAGTTAATGAAAAACATTTAGAATATGTAGGAAAAATTTCAAGAACTTTCACCTCACAAATTGCAAGATAATAGGGCTTGAAGTTCCTCAATAGTTTTGCATAACATTATAAAACAATGTATTGAAGGGTTTCATTAACAATGTTGAAGATCCAATAATATAGATTCAAAATACATATTTATCTTTCATGTGAACCATGGAAGTTAGACTCACAATAATCTTTGGAAAAACATTTTTATCTAAATATTAGGTATATCTTATAGTTAAATGGAATCCTTCTACAATTGATGAATAATACCAAGGTTAAGTAGCTTATGGCATATAGCTAGAGTGATTGGTTAACCTTGTTGACATTTCTGAAAAGTTTCAAGTTTTTTTCCAGAAAAAACAACATGAGAAATGTAGGGAGCCACTGAAATTTTATTTTCTTGACAAACATTTATTATTAATTTTATAAGTTAGTTATTATAATGGATTTACAATACAAAGGTGAAAGTTACTAAAGCAATCACTAATAACTCCATCTCCATCTCTATCACTGAAGGCATTGATTTGGACTACTAATCAATCTAATGAAGTCCTAATCCCATTTATTTACTTCTTTTCACACAAATAAAATAGAATTCCATTGCAGAGGTAAAATTACAAGCCAACTAGACACAAGTGGCCTAGTTGGAAACACACAACACCCAATAAGATCAACAAGACAAGGACTTCAATTAATAGACATGAGAAGTAGTCCTAATCCCATTTATAAAAGAAAGTTCACCATGGGTTGATGTAAGATTGTAATGGGTGGTTTTCCAAGGTATATATATTGCAAAGTTTATTTTATATGAGTTTGGAACTTTGTAATTTTTCATTGTAATGCAAGGTTTAAACCTCATAGTCATAGTGACAATTGTTGTTTTAGAAGTTCTTTTTGAAAATTAGAAATCTTCATCCCTATGGAAGAAACACCTAATACTGCACATGTACCTTGTAGTGAACCCTAAACTCATCCAAAACTGTCCCTAAATTGCAGTGAATGTGTTTGCCAAATGTTTGATTGTAATTCACTAACACAATTAAAAGATACATACCAAAATCTAATTGGTTCATTGTTGATTTCACCGGTGATCAGATTTGGAGGCATCTATTGAACAATTTCAATGGTTTAGAGAGCCAACACTTTGAAAAATTATAGAAATTACATACGACATTTGAAATTTAAAAAAATATATTTTCTGAATATTCATGGTTTCCACTCGCTAATACTAGAAAATATTATCTTTAAAAAAGACTGCCTCCAACTACGCTGAATTCCTTATTTGGATGGTTTTGGGTGCTTCCACCATTTTCTACGATTCTCAAGCAAGTTTTTGGGTCAAATTTCCCAAGATTATTTTTAGGGTTGATTTTCATATTTTTCTTCTTCCAAGGCACAGTAAACTATGTGCTGAATGCCCACAGAATTCTAAGCAAGTGGGAAAACGTCCAGAACTTAATTCAAGTTTGGTGTACAAAATTACTCTCCAAGGGGTGTGGACCTGTGATTTGCGTAATTACTTGCCTCTTTATTTCAAGGTGATTTGAGGGTACATTTTGAGCTCTGGAATCAGTAAGTTTTCACGCAGGATTCTACTGTTTACAACCAATGCAATAACTTCGTGCCTGACCCTAAAAAAAAATTTATAAAAAAAAAAAGGAATTTCTTTGAAATTAAAAGCCCCTTAATTACCGTCCTTGGCGGACAGCACGGCTGGCAAGCACGTTAGCACATCCTTGCCAAGAAATTAATTACTTTGCAAATACAGTTCCAACTAAGATAATAAGAAATTCTAAATATTATCCCATGCAATATTTTATTTTATTTTATTTTATTTTGAAACAAATGAAACGGAATTTCATTGCCAGGGATGTAATATTTTATCATTCGTGATGCAGTGCAATAGATGCAATGAATTAAAATAAGAATACCAATTAAAAATATCATCCAATAATAGTACGTAGTCATTTTAAATTAATCCCCCCTTCACCTTTGATGATTTTATTGGACATTTTTCCCCCAAAAAATAAACAGTGAAGTCATGAAGAAATACAGTATGGTTATAATTAGAATTGAAATACCGTATGGGAGATTTGTCTATGTGCTTTAAAAATATGAAATAAAAAATATTTCCAATTTAATTGGAAGCCAAAATCATTCAATAAAAATTCAGTGTTCGATTTGATTTTTGATTATGAACGACTATTCATTGAACATAATGTAATAGACATGATTTGTATAAAATATGAAAAAAATTCTCGATACAAAAGCTAAGGTTAAATTTTTTGGAAGGTGGAGGTGACATTAGATTTGAATTGCTTTGCATTTCTAACATGTAAGTAGTCAACTTGAAGAAAATCATACATAGCATCTCTTATTCTTTCCAGTGATGTATTATATTGAAGCTTCTTCAATGAATATTAATTGAATGAAGTGCTCATTTGCCCCCTTGTTAGTATTAGTTGTATCAACGTCATTGTCCACCCAATGTATAGGTTGGGTTGAATGTTTAGGGATTAATAAATTTGTGGGTTGAGTTCTTAGGGATTTGTAGGTTTATAGGTTGAGTGCTCGGGAGTTAGTAAATTTATAGGTTGAATGCTTGGAGATTAATAAATGTACAAGTTATTTGCTTAGGAATTAATAAATATATTTATTAGAAGGGATTTGAGGGTAAGAACAACCCATTTCAGGGCTATACCCTTGTGTGCTCAATGTGTTGTCTAAAAATTGCAGATCAATCCTATTTGCTGAATTTTTTTTTCAAAATGAAAAAAAGGTTTAAACGTAATAAAAATTTCTTACGTGGAAATCTCTTGACCACATCAAATTGATGATGTGGCATGTTCCCAACACATTCCCATAGTTTGAGAACTCAAGATAACTTGCAGTCTTCCAATGCCTTTAGATATTTTCTATTGTTATTTGCTTGGGGATTAACAAATGTATGAGTGACGTGCTTAGAGACTAATCAACATATGGGCTAAGGACACACAAATTAATAAGAGTATGAATTGAACACTTAGGAATTAGTAGGACTATGGATTGAGTACCAATGTAAGATACTAGGGATTAATACATGTATGATTAAGTACTCAAGGATTAACAAGTGTACAGTTGAATGCTTAAAGATTAATATCTTAACCCTTGAACGACGCCGTGGATGTTTGGCGTCTGCTGAATGACAAAGATTCTTTCCTTCCAAGACATAAATGTAACTTTTCATCCTCGGTATTCGGGGTGGAAAGGGAAAATCTTGTACAATACTTTGACTTCTAATGCATATATTTGGTTTTTTCAAAGTAGGTGATGTCACACGATATCAAAATGCATGGTTTCCGCGGCCACCGGTCCGTCCTTCAAGGGTTAACAACTTAGCTTTGTTCTTGCCTAATTATCTTGGTTCTCTCCCCTCCTCCACTGTCCATTGGAGTGATTCACCCTACTGACTACTGTACTGATTTCAGAAAAGTTTAGCATCTGATTTTAGCACCTCAAATAAACACCCCCCAGAACACCCATTTTAGCACCCGCCTGCCTGCCATTCCCCTATTTCCGCCCCCACCCCAAAGTGGTCTAAAGCCCCCCGCCTTCCCAACCATCACCATAGCATCCCTCCAAGCCTCCACCCACTGGCCAGCCACGGCCCTGTTCATCATGCTCCCCAGTCCACATGTCTAATTCCAACGGGCCTAGCACCACCTCCGTCTTCCTTCCTCCCTTCCTTTCCGCGGAATTTCAATGCCCTTCATTTTCAATGCAATTATGCAATGTGAGAATTGATCAACAACTGAAATGAACCCCATGGGCGACTCCCAACACACGGACGCAACTGACCAACCCCCACCCCCACATCATAGCAGGCATGGTGAGCAGAAGGAAAAAAACAACAGGTGATAAATGGCATGGAACTTGCTTACATCCCTGCCTCGCCTTGCCTCGCTCCGTCCTTGCACCTCTTCTTATCCACAGTGAAACTTGATTTCACTGAAACTGTGTTCCTTTCATTCCTGAAAAAAAACAAAAGAAACAAAAGAACAAAAACTTGATTTCACCCGCCTATGACTGACCTGTTTTGTAGGAGGACGTTAAATCCTACCATCAAAGGTGGGCCCCGCAGGCTGGATTTACCCCCGGGGTAAACGCTGAAATTTTTTATTTTTTGTACAAACTTCTTTTTGCAAATTCTGAATTCATATTTGCAATATGAGACCCCGAATTAGTAGAGTGAGGTCTAGAACGTACCCAAAAACATGGCACAAAATAGGGGGCTTTTTTTACTTTTACCCCTGGGTAACTTGAGTTTTACCCTGCTGGGCGGCGGGGCCCACCTTTGATGGTAGGATTTCACGTCCTGCTGTTTTGTATTGTATTGTACCGTATTGAATTGCGTCCAGTTACTTTCCTTTCCTTTCTCCGTTCAAGCACAACAGGAACGGAAAGTCCGCTCTGGCACGCCACACGAACCCCCCTGAAATTGCGAGAAAAAACAACTCCATTATTATTGTCACGGCCCCCCGCCGGGGTCCAGCTACTACTACCCTCCCACCATGGCCAAATGGGCCATGGTGGGATCCATCCACTCCATCCATCCGTTTTCATCCATACGTCACCCATTGCTTCCCTCTTCATAGGAAGGGAAGACTTTCAAGCTTCACTTCAGCGCGCACTCACACTCACTACTCTCATATTCACTCTGCTCCGTCCCTGCTGTAAACGTAGTGTTGTAGATATATAACCAGCTTGCATTTCTTGTGCACGCTCCTCTCCTTCTCCTCCTTCTTCTTCAGTTTCTCTCTCTCATTTACGCTCTCTGACCTGACGAGGAGCTTTGGAATGGTGCCAAGCGAGGCGAAGGTCTAGCTTTTTTTTTGGGTGGCGGTGTTTGTTGTAGCAGCAGTAGCATTGCAGTGCGGATGTTCAGTTGTTAGGGGCCAGGTAGCCGGGTTGGTGAAGAAGCAGAAGCAGAAAGAGCTCCATTGGGTTTGAGGGATTGAGCAGTGATTGATTCATCAGCAAAGACCGGAAGTGGAAGCCGAAGTAGAAGTAGAAAGCGTAGTTGGGATACCTTGGTGTTCAAGGTGAAGCAGGAATGGTGTAGCGGAAGAAATCCAAGTCTTTTGCGTGCTGTGGAGTACGAGGTGGATGAAGGGATTGCGTTGAGCTTGGCATTGGAAGTTGGATTTCGACTCTTTGGATTGAGTGCCTTGCAGGTACTGATGCTGTTTTTAGAAGTCTTTTTTTTTTTTTTTGCTTCCCTGGATTGAAAAAGAAGGTGCAGGTTGATAGATCCGTGTGTCAAAGCGATTTGTTAGTAGAGTTGATTAGATTTGGTTTGAAGTGTTGTTGTTTCGTTACTGCAACAATCTTGTGGTATTGGGAGAGCAATGAGCGCGTCGTCTACCTCGCCTTTGGGAATACGCTCCTAGTCTATTTTCATCACAATTTTGATTCCCATTTAGTGTTGTCTTCTCTCGCGAGTCGCGAATGTAGGTCTGTTTCTAGCTCCCTTGTTGTGCGCTTGTGATCATCCTTTGTCAACAATCCTGCGGTTGTTGAAGATTTGGGCGGGTCTTCAATCTCGTTTGGGAATAGCCTGGTCTGGAATGTCGCAAAAATCTCGGAGTTGTAGAGTTCGCGTGTTCTGAATCTCTCCTCGGGAATGTCTTTCTTTTATTGCATTTTTGATCTCCATTTCTAGTCTTCCCTTTCAATCAGTGGTTTTTTTTTTCCACCCTTCTTGCTCAGGTCGGTTGTGCAACTTGTACCAAACCACCCTCTGCTTTCCGTGTTTGGGAAGCTGTTGTGGGTGAAGTGTACCCTTCACACAATATTCATCTTTTCTTTTGTTGCGTCACCGCCGGTTCGATTGAATCCATAGAAATTTGAATCATTATTTAGTTCCTGAAGTCTCTCCCTTGTTCCTGCCCACTCTACGCACTTGTTACCCTCCATCGATCTAGCTTCGCACCAAGTCCTAGCCAAGACAGCAAGTATACAGTATGACTTGACAGCCAAGTCTTGTTTCTTTTTGGTTTTAATCAATGAAATGCTACAGTAGGAATTGACTCAGCGTTGTGGAAATGCGATTGACTCATCACAGTGATTGATGCAACGGTGACTGCAGGAATGATTTGACAACGGGTTTTGCTGCAACCAAGTGTAGCAGCAAGTGACACAAATCCCGCCCACAACAACTTTTTCGGAAACCCGTATCTCTCACTCCCCCGCGAACGTCTAATGCGCCATGGCCTGTCTGGCTGAGAGTAAGCCCATCCCGAGCTCCTTCGACAAGTATGGCGCCGTGTACGCCGGCAAACTCAAAGGCAACGGCAAAATCGATCGCTTCGAAGGCTGGTCGCGCTTCAACGCCACCACTCTGAACGACACCCGCGTGGGCAGCTTCTCCTCCATCAAAGAGGACAACGCCAACTTCACCAACCTTTACAACCTTCACGAAGAGGATTCCCCCAATCCCACAACCAGCAAAACCGAGCGCCTGTTGACCAAGAGCCGCAGCGCCAAAGCTCCAATTGCTCCAGAACGCAAGCTCAAATCGGCCAAATCCGATCCCCGAAGCGACCGCAAGCAAGGGCCTGAATCTCCTCCAGAGGATGCATCAACAACAGCAGCACCTCGCATTCGTCACGCACGCAGCGCGTCATTCGCTCCTCCTCACGGTGGCTACCCAATCAAACCATCGTCGTCTCGACCCAATGTACGCACCTCCCCAGAATCTCATGGAACTCAACATTCCCCCGAGTCCGTCACCACCAACCTTCGTCGCCAAGGCACGGAACCCTCGACCAGCCGAGCCACCATCCACCGGAGAGGAAGCTCCGACATGGCGGCTCTTCGTGGAGCTGCTGCTGATTTTTTCAGCTCGGATAGCAACTTGAAATTGGAGCCCGAGAGTACTCGGAGATCGTCGATTGGGAATGACGTTCTGGAGGCGAAGAGGAAGGCGACGCCCGTGAAGGAGAGGGGTGGGGGGAGTGTGAGCTCAAGAAATAGTAGCGTGGCGGGGAGTCCCACGGTGGGGAGGACGAGTAGTAGCGTGGAGAGTGCGAGTGGGGGAAGGAGTCCCACGGAGGACGGATTGAGGCATGCGAGAAGTGCGAGCTGTAATGTGGGGAATTTGTTGGGAGCGGCCACGAGTGGAGCATATTCGGGTGGGGGACTCAATTCAGGTGGGATTTTTGCACTCTTTTGGAATACTTTAGATTTGTTTCTGCTGATCTGGGGATGTTTGAATATGAAGAGGTTGTTTATGATTGTGCAAGCATGGAGAAGAGGTTCAAGGTTCGGAATTAAGCTCTTCCTCTCTCTTCTTAGCTTGGCAGTTTCCAATTCTTTGATTGAGTGGCAGCCTGCTTGGAAGTACTTTTGAGTCTGTCAGCATTGTTTAATCAGTTTTCAGTCTGTAGCGATCCAGCTTGGCTTCTACTGTGTTTTGTCTGCAGGAATGTAGAGTTTCTTTTCCCGAGTTTGCGATTCCTTGTTTAGACATTGAGAATGGTTTGAAGGTCTGGTATTCAGTTCTCCTATTGACGCTTGACTGTCTCGAGCGATCTTCCCAAATTGGTATCCTATTCGTTGATTGAGTTGAGTGTCTGGTTTGTTTGGAAGTACTTTTGTGTATCCGTCATTATTGTTTAGTCATTGCGAATCTTTTCCCACTTCTGGTACGTACTTAGCTTCTGATTCGATCTGTTAACCTCTCGAACAACCTAGCCTTGATTTCCACTTCTTTCTCTGTCTTCTTGATTGAGTGCTTACGAATTCATTGTAATTCCCCACTTGCCCGAACGATTAGTACCAACCCTAATCCAACCACTCGTGATGTACATTCCACAGGCTCATCAGTTTCCCCTCTTCAATCCCATAGAAGCATCCCAACAACAGCCCCTCCCACCGGCGGCAAAATGCTTTTCGGCGGCGGCTTGATGAACGGTGGAGGATCAATCAACTCGACAACACCTCCAAAACCAACTCCAAAACAACAACCTCAAGCCGAAACCCCCCGCGTCTCCACCTCCGATCCTTTCTTCCGCCGCGGCAACATTCATGTCGCCGGTGAGTCCCAGCTCCTGAAACGCATGCTCTCCTCTTGCGACCCGGAAGAAATCAAGCGCGCAGGCAACGAGCAGTACAAGAAGGGCAACTTCAGTGAAGCTCTCACTCTCTATGACCGCGCCGTCCAACTGGCTCCCCACAAGGCTCCTTACCGTAGCAACCGTGCTGCAGCTCTCACTGGTTTGAACAAGCTTCCGGAAGCTGTGAAGGAATGCGAGGAGGCGATCAAATTGGACCCTGCGTACACCAGAGCGCACCAGAGGCTGGCGTCGCTTTTCTTGAGACTGGGAAGGACGACGAGTGCGAAGAAGCATGTGAAACTCGCGGGACTGCAGCAAAGCGATGGACTGGAGTTGCAGAGGATTGAGAAAGTGGAGAGGCACGTGGGGAAGTGTTTGGAGGCGAGGATGAAGGCGGATTGGGAGACGGTGGTGAGGGAGAGCGATGCGGCGGTGGTGGCTGGAGCGGATTCGGCACCACAGGTACTGTATTATGGGGGTTACTACACTGATTATTGAATTGCAACAATAAACGTCAAATTGTGTATGAAGAAGAAGCTTGAATTTCATGTTTTAAAACCATACTTCACTATCTTAGCAGCATCTCAAATCCCATTTGAAGATGATCAAGTCTCGCTTTTGGTGAAGTTTATTTTGCACCGAGGAATGGAAATTGTCACGTGACCGTGATTGTCGTTTTGGTCTTTGACTGAAAGTGAAAATGTTCGCGCTCATGTGTGTCTCTCTTGGAAGTCAAATCCTGTTTGACTTCCAGTTCGAGTGGCTTATGTTTCTAGAACTGGATTGGTCTTGTTGCAGATATTCTCCTTGAAAGCAGAAGCCTTCTTGAAGCAGCAGAAGCCCGAGGACGCGGACACGGTCCTTTTGGCTGCCCAGAAAGTGGAGGATGCGTTGCGCAGAGTCACCAGCTTACCAGCTGATACTACCACGCTTCTAGTGCAAGCTCAAATCGACATGGCCCTTGGAAGGTACTGATCTTACCCTCGAAATGGTTCCACGCATTTTCATCTTGTATTGAAAGTATTAACCATCTCTTTGTGATCAACTATGGAAGCTCCTTGCTAGTAGAAAACGTGGCCTGAATCGACATGTTTTGTTGCTTTTGTGTAGCTTGATTCGGATGTTTTTTTGACAGAGTTTCGTTGATTATTTTGGACATTACTGTTGCTCTGGACGACTTGATTCTTCTGGTGCCCAGAGCTTCTCGAATTCTAATGTGAATATGGAATTGTGTACAGATTTGAAGGAGCAGTGATTGCAGCAGAGAAAGCAGCGTACTATGATCCTAAGAACACAGAAGTCTCACCTACTTTGAGGCAAACCCGAGCGGTTGCGAACGCAAGAACACAGGGCAATGACTTGTACAAAGCAGGAAAGATACTCGAGGCCTCGGTGGCATACAGTGAGGGACTTCAGTACAACCCCAGCAATGCCATTCTGTTGTGCAACCGAGCTGCTTGCAGGTTGAAACTGGGTCATTACGAGAAGGCCGTGGAAGATTGCACCTCTGCTTTAGAAGCGCAGCCCAATTATCTTAAAGCCCTATTGCGACGCGCAAATTGTTATGTCAAGGTAAAACATTTCATTCAAATGTCTGAAAGTAGTTCTTGTGTCACTCCCGCAAGATCTTGAACAGACTGACTCGAGATTCATGAAGTTTCCAAGCTAACTCTGTGCTTGTTGCCTTGTTAACCAGATGGAAAAGTGGGAAAAAGCAATGAGGGATTACGAAACTTTAAAGAAGGAGATGCCTGGGGATTTGGAAATTGCCAAAACCTTGTTTCAAGTGCAACTTTCGCTGAAGAAGGCGAAAGGTGAAAAAGTAGTGGAGTCTCAACACGAGAATGTAGTTGAAGACATTTCCAGTGCGGACCGACTCAGAGAGGCCATCTCCCAGCAAGGTAATTTCAGCAACTGCAATCCTAGTGCAGATTTGAACCTTGAGAGTCCCATTTTTGTTATTTTCTTTTTGCTTCATGTCCTGATATCCAATTTTCGTTATCTCAGGTGTTTCGGTGGTTCAGTTTAATACAAAATGGAGCGATAAATGTAGACAAATGTCGACATATGTAAACCAGCTCTGCAAGTTGCATCCTTCGGTTAATTTCTTAAAGGTAAGCTAGTGCGTCCAACCTCAAATTTCATTATTTACATGCTCAAGTACATTTGCATGAGCTTCGTAGACTTTACTCGAAGTCCACAGATTCTTGGTTCGTTAAACTGCCTCGGAGTTGACGTATTTCGAGTACCCTGAAGTCTGATGTTTAGAATGGGTTGAAATTCGGCAGGTGGACGTGGAAGAAAATCCCTATCTAGCCAAGGCCGAGGGCGTCAGCTTTGTTCCCACATTCATGATCTACAAGAACGGCTTCAAAGTGAAGGATATGGTGGGATCGACACAGCAAGCTTTAGAAACTGCAGTGAGTCATTTCAGCTTATAACAGCAGCAGCAGCAGCAGCAGGAAGCAGCAAGCCCTTATTGCTACAACATCGAATAAAAGAAGAAAAACAACTGGAGCATGGTAGAATACCTTTCTGCAGAGCAACCACATTCTTATGCAAAAAATTGTCGACTTTTGATTTAGAGTATATCATCCTCACGTAAATAGGAACCAACCCATTCGTTGAGGGGTCATTCGCCAGTCTTTAATTCTCTCACCCCACCCCCTACCAAGTTTTTTTCTTTTTTATAGACTCGACCTAATGAGCCTTGTGGCCTGCCCTCCCGCAATATTTTTTCCTTTCAATTTTAGCTTCTCTTCTCCCAATTTAGGTTCGGAGAAGTTTGAGATATACGAGGCAAAAGAACAAAAAAACCCGTCTCCCCCCTCTTTTGCCTCCTGTGTGTGTAGTTGAGGCGTCTTTGGCTCACGATTCTGTAATGAGAAAAACTGTCAAGAAAAAACCGTAAAAATTATCTAGTAGTACACACATCTACACCTAGTTTTTCCTATACATACAATACATACCCTAAACCCTAAAACCCTAAACCCTAAACCCCTTCTGAAACCCCTTCTGAAACCCTTCTGAGTTTCGATCTCCAGTGTCACCATTTGCTAACTTAGACCGTGCTCTCAGTTTTAACAACCAAATTGTTGCCCTTGCAACAGAATTCTCCCAACCCTAATGTGGAAGGGCTTTGTACATAGACCTGGGTGATTGAGTGCCCATTGTGAGAAATAAACTCCTGCGCTCTCTTTACTTCTACGCAGCTCTTCTTGACTCTTGACTTTTATTTTCACAGCTTTCTTTTTTCAAACAATTGTCTTTGTGTGTGTGTTTTGCATGTGTGGGCTTTTGTGGGCATGGTTGTGTGTTTTGTACTTAAGGTTCATGTTGGTTGGGAATTTTATGGCTTGTTGCAACTGGAATTGTATGTCTGTAAGGTTCTGTTTTGATCCTCATTGTTCAACCGTCTTTCATTTGACTCTCTTTTCAATGACATTTTGGAATATTATGTAGACTTGCCACTTGTACCACGGGTGGCACAATTGTCTCACATTCAAACTATGACTTTTAAGAAGAATGTCTCCCCAATTTGTTTGATTATCTTGAAAGGGATAGAGTGTATTCTTGTACTTTGTACATGGCAACCTTTGTGCAAGGACTTGTACTTGACATTTTCTTTTTCTTTTCTTTGAACCATATGGACAATTTCCATTGCAAGGGGAAAAAGTACAAAAAAACAAAGGCAATGACCCCGTCAAACATTTTTCTTCTTTTTCCTCTCTTTCTAAACGTACAAATCAATCAATATACCTTTTCCGATTGGGCAGACGTACTCCTACCGTGTACTTAACATTCAAAAGTGTGTGTGTGGTTTGTACCCTATAGTACATGAAATTTGAACCTCTAAGCACTCAAGCAACCATTTTTTGGTCTCTGTCCAACTTCGGGCAGATTTTTCCGGCAAATCAAAAAAAATTCAGGTGGATTTACTTCTTGACCCTCTCGGTGACCTCCAAGTTTTCATCACTTTCTGTTTCCTTTATGAAATATGGGTGACCTAATACTTTCCACGTAAGTTTCTAACGTGGAATTTTCTATTTTGAGCAGTTTACTAACTTATCATTTATCCCTTTTGAGGGTAGTTGGTTTCTTTTTGTTTTTTTGGAAATAAATGAAACGGAATTGCATTGCACTGAGGGTGGTTGGCTTGAAGTTTCTTCACTTGGGATATGATTGTCTTTCCAGGGGGGCTTGGCTATTTGGCACCTGTCCAGCCACAAGTAGGTGATGTTTGACTTCTTTCCCATCAAGTGGCATAAATTTGAATGAATGGCAGTTGATGGGAGCAAGTCAGTCGGTCACCAGATTCCGGCACCTCCAAAGGAAAAGGAAAGCAATGAAATTCTTTCATGCCCTTTGTATAAATTTTAAAAAATCTTCCAAAAATGAACATTTGGCTAAAAACCCTGAATTTGTTCTGAGATCATTGCTCAACATACATAACATTCAGTAGTCTGAGTAAGGGCTACCTTTCCTCTCCGAAGCCCCAACTAAACAGAATTCATCCTTGCAGTCAGAAAGGAAAGAAGGTAGGAATTAGTTTATAGTAACTTACTTGAAATGGTGCATGTTAGCTTGCCTTGGAAGCGCAATCTGTCAGTACAAGTTATTGTACCATAGCAGCAGGCCATTGGATCAGCTTGATTTACTTTGTTAAATGCTAAATTAGTTATAGGGAACCAAACAAGTAAGGGACTGCCCAACCTCAAACTCTGAAATCAGTAGTTATTGATATGGTGTGGAATATTCCGCACCATTCCATCCACAGAAAGGCAGGTTTGCTTATTGCTACTGAATGTTATGTAGTTGGTTGTTGGAGGCATCTTTTCCTAAAAATCATATTTTTGTAGGATTAGCAAGTAGGACTCATGAATATTAAAAAAGAAAGACTTTTTAGATGTAGTATGGAATTTCTATGAATTTTTTTAAGTGTTGGCTCTTTACACTATAGAAATTGTCCCATAGGTGCATCCCAATTTGAACTTTGTGAAAATCAACTATTAGCAAATCCAAGTTAAATACATGTCCTTCACATGTCATTAGCCAATTCAAATCAAACATTTGGAGGACACATTCACCAAAATCCAAGGATACAATCGGGTGACTCTAGGATCCATCATTAGTAACAAGTGTAGGAATGGGTGTTCCTACATTATTTACTAACTAACATTAACAACAACCCCAACTAGAAGTCAAATCATTTTTCAAATGGAGAGAATACAAAACTAAAGAATTGCAAAATAGGAGGCACATTGTCTCACTTTGCATTGAATTCAATAATAAATACTATAATTGTACTTTGTGTCATTGCCACAATCAAAATGAAAATTATAGTAAATTTCTAATTTTTTTTAATTGATAAAAACTTTGAAACCCAAGAACTTTGACATTGTGAGTTGGAAAGTCACGAAATAAAGTCCATGCACCTCTTCTTGCAAATAACTATGTAATTGTACTTAGCACACGATGAAGGCACACACACTCCAAAAGATATCACTATAATAGACAAAACAAATAAACAACTTAATTTGAGGGTATGGATAATGCATGCTTACATTTTACTAGGATAAACTTGTTGCACTGTATATGGTCCATCTTTTGGATGGATAGTCACAAAAGTGTTCAATGTGATCAATATGATGAAATTAGATTAATTTTTTTTTCCACCTCATCCCTATACTTTGTGTTTTTTATATGTACTTATTTAAATGTAACTATTTGTATTCCTTGTGTGTGTGTATATATATATATCCTATATCCCATATTTGTAGTTTATATATTCTATATTTTGTACCATATTCACTATTCCACATCCTTATCCGCATCTTGATTCATGACTTGATCAATAGCTATTGTTTTTTCCCCTCTCAACCACATCAATGGCAGGGAGGGTCCCCTAGTCCCCCATCTTTTCAATGGATAGTAACATTTGAACTTAGGAAAATATGGAATGGATGAAAAACATTTGGGATGAGAAGATGAAAGATTTAGGATGAAAACTTGACTATATTTGTGCCAATGAGTAGTCACAAATCACATGACAATGTGTATTTAGTATTATATAGATTTTTCTTGGAAATACATGGACAATTTCCATTGATTGTGCTTAGTGCTTACTTACATTTTCAAGACTTCAGTTTCAACGATGAAACTAGCAGCCCCCTTTGTTTCAGAAAGAAAGAGAAATTAGCAGCTCTCATATAGAAAGGTCAATTACATCTCATATTCTCAGCCTTCAGTACCAGTCAAAATAGGCTGGTCACCTAAACATGATTTCATGCAATCCATTATCCATGTGCCTCAAAGCTTAATCAAGTTAAGTTCCCCCTCATTAAACCTTCAGTTGGAGGTATTAATGCTCACCGGTCAAGACAATATTCCAGTATCACATCTGCATTTGCTCGCATTTAAGTTACCTCGAAACCGCCGAAGAATAATGTGCGTTCGATAAGTTTGACACAAATCCGCTTCAAAGAAAAAAAGAAAAAGTTTGACTCAATTCATGCTGCATAGACTACTGATTTTATGAAATGTAAACTAAGTCTTACGTTACAGCATAACAAATTGCGGCATTTCGAACTTTGGGTCAGAGTAGATTCAAACAGGGATTTTTTTGAACTTCAAATTTATCACTATTATTTATTTTGGGGCATTCCAGAAAGCGATGCCTGTACTTCAAACTAAGACATTTTGTGTTCACTGTAAATTTTCATTTTTTGTACTCTTACTTTCATCATAATCATAATTTAATTTTAGTATTACATTTGCTATGCTTCTCTAGTCATCAATACTTTTGCGTCTCTCAAATGTTAACAACAAATGCAGCTAAAATTACGTGAATGGATTTTATCTGTTATTCTTGGATTAAACTCCCGGTTTCAAAGAAAACCCCAAATTACGTGAATCCTTCACAATGTATGCGTCACTCATGAATTTCAATGATTCCAAGGCTAAGCTAATCGTCCAGCATTTGCATACAGTTTTGCTCAAGGGGTCCAGACTCAAAGAATGTAAGCTTAAGTGCTACGGGATCCAGACTTTAAAAAACTCTAAGTTCCAGACTTTACATTCAGTGAATTGGATGCTACGAAGACATTAAAGTTTCAACGATTCACCCATTTGAAATTGCATTATGACTTCATTAGAGGGCTATGAATTTGGTTGGTATTCTACATTTGAAACGCAAAATTTTAATGCATTACGATCCTCGGAAATCAATTGATCTGGTTTGTAATTAAGCTTTGAACTTCCCGCACCTCAACAATTCTGCAGTCCACGTCCACATTCAACGGGAACGACAGATACTTGCCAATCTTGACATGGATCTTCGCCTTCGCATATGCACGCATCGGCACTCTCCCATTCCGAATCGCGGCGGCAATGGAATTCGAAGATCGTGGCCGGCGTCGTCTCTTGGGGGAGGGTGACATTCCTGATGAGGTTGATTTCCGCGGCCCTGGTGGTGTTGGTTCTCTTGTCTTGCGTGAACCCGGCTGTGGAGCTTTCGCCCAAGTTCTGACCCGCGTAGGAGACGGCGATGGTGATCCAGTCGTACTTGAAGCCCATCTTGCGGTTCTCGTGGGTGGCAGTGACGTTGAATTCGAAACTGGCTTCAAGCAGTGTAAAGTTTCTCATGGCCAAATTAAGTGTTGACGTCGATTTTGTCGATGGAGTATTTGGGGGAGTGCACAGGGCGAATTGTCAGCCATGTGATTTATGTGAAAAGACCGAGGAAGAGAATCAACATGGCAAGGAAAATGCAACATATTTTCATGGGTTTGGATATCACGGCTTGGTCTTGATGCCTGCCTCGAAGCGGAAAGACTCGGCTCTCAAGATCCTCCTTGTGGGGGTCCATTGGGTTTAAGGGTTTAGGGTTTTAGGGTTTTAGGGTTTAGGGTCTCCTATTGTGCCCATACTTGCTACCGAACCTCCAAATCATGCCGCCAGAATCGGAACTAGGTCTCGCACACTCCCTCATCACACCCCGCCAGCTCTTCTAAAACGAACTGTAAGTTGACACGGGTCAGTGCAAATTAGTTCAGTTTTCAACTCAACGTGCAGCAGCGGTGCAATTCACCCTTGTCTAACTTATTGGTCATAACCATTTGCAAGATCGAGCTCGAGGTATGGCACCCACCTAAAAATAAATAAATAAATAAATAAATTTCGTAACATCATCAAAAACGCCCAGAGCCCAGACAGTCAGGCTCTTTCCTGACAGTCCTGCAACTCCTGCACCTGGCCCCTCGTGTATTGATGTCGCAGATGTGATAGGCTGTTGTCGCCCTGATGATTGAGGAAAGGCCCGGATATAATGCTTGATGCAGGTTACAGCTCGATCGATGTGTTGATCGATGTCAGGTTTGTATTGAATCGTAGAAAGCGAATTAAGAAGCGATTGATGATGGATCTGCGAGCTAGACTAGCTGTCGAATTGTTGGAGGTGTGCTGTTACAGTACTCATTCGCGACCATTCAAAATTGCCAGCTATGGATCCACATCTCGTTGGCTCCTGAGGCTGGATTGCAGAATTGCCCTTGAGTGATGAGGATTGAGATTACACACCAGTATGAAAATAGTATACACCGCATTGAATGGATTTTATTTCAATTCTTCGTAATGAACTACCAAATTAGAGCCTCTTGCAAAACTTACTGATAATTCTCAAATTACTGAGGGTTACTGTTATTGGGCGTATACATCAACCATATATACCAATGTGATAATTATACATCAGATGATATTCATTGCAATGTTAAGGTGGAAGTTGTAGGTGGATAATTAATATTAGTATTAGCAAAGTATATCTTGCATACAATTAGATCTACGGCTTCTATTAATATCCTGTTAGTACTCCGTATTACTCTGGTAGCGATGCCTACATATAATTTTGTATTGTAGACATATTAGATTCCCTGTTTTGTTTTTTTGGGTTTCTTTTGACACAAATGAATAGATTCCCTGTTTTGTTTTTTGGGTTTTTTTTGCGACAAATGAATAGATTCCCTGTTTTTGTCCGGGGGTTTAAGTTTTGCCCTGTTGTACAACATTAGTTAATGGCTGGCCATGTGAGTGCAGGTGAGGTTGAGCACTTGAGCATGTTCATTTGTACTTCGTACGGTGCAGTTCATGCTTCTTCAGCCAGGAAAAGTGATTGTGACCTGGTACGATCGACGGGGAATCTTTCTAAACTATGGTATTTCATGTTTGTTGCTTGTGGCAGGGTTTTGGTAATGCATTCAAGAGATATGATTATTCAAATTCTCATCCTCTTTGAATCCACAGTTCGGATTGTGGGGTTCAATTTTTTTTGGCATTCGGTGAGCTGATTTTCACCCTTGCGCACTGTCTCCCAATGGATCTTTCCGTTGCATTATTTTTCACGAATGCAGATGTAGAACTTCATTTTTGGCGTACTAGTTCGGAGCTGCGTCATACCAGAAGATGCAAATCAAGTTCACCAAACTCTTAAGTTCGATTGATTTATGAAGCACACTGATACAATCCAGGGCATACGGTACTCAAACTGCTAAACCCTAAACCCTAAAAACCCACTCAAAAAATCCATTAAAAAAACTTACAACACGTAGATGCTGAATACGGTGAGGAATTTGGGTCTGGACTACAAGTGGAAGGTAAGACCAAGATCCTCCGGTAACATTTCTGCAAATGTTCATTTTCTTACCGCACTAAATTCTCAAGCCGAGCCCAAAGTACCCTTATATTATTTGGTCTCAAAAAACAAAGAAATTGTAGGGGTTTCCGACACTCAATCAATTATAGTGCTTGACAGAGAAATTTGCTCTGTTCAAGGTGGTCTTACCTTAGCAGGCGCCAGCAATGTGAACTCAGCATCATTGTCGGTCCTTCCCTAAGTGGCCTGGTTGTTGGAAATCACACACATGGCTGATGATATCCCTACATCTCCATGCACCTTCACAGTCGCTGTCAAGTCGATCGCTCTTCCCTACAACTCCCCAATAGCTGTGTGCATGACAACAAGTGGCTGTGCACATGAAGAAAATGGATCAAGTCCAACCTCAAGCTGCCACAGTGCCACCTCTTCAAAGTCCCCGACGGCAACTACTGTAGCTTTCCTTCAACGCCACCGTCGGTATGTCGACGGATATTCATCTTTCCAGACCCCCATATAGAAATTGGCAACTGGCATGTGAAAATGAGCATGCTGCTAGTCCTTGTTCATTTCAGAGCTAGCTTTGTGCACTTGAATGCCACAAGTTTGGGGTTCTGAATTCGAATTGAATTTGACCATTGATCTTGACTCCGGCATTGATGATTCACAGGAAATCGATCCTTGAGAAGCTGCAATTGCAGCAGCAGGTCTACTCGATCGGTCTGCAATTCAATGTGGGATTCAGACGTACTGTCGGAAGAAATGGACTTGTATTTTCGTCAAGAAATAGGCCGGAGTGAAGGTCCTCTGAGTACCAGACCTGTCTACGTGCAGTTCATCAACATTCTGTAACTAAATTCGCTTTCACACAGACGCGAACGCAACGGCGCGCTACTTGGAATTGAAGCAGTACGTATGTCTGTGGACAGTATTCTGTGATTTGTTTGTTACTCAATTTTACAGCAAATCGATAATGTAATTGCAATGAATTCACGTGAATTCACACAAGAAGGTTACCTTCAATTAGTTGTGTATGTTACGCCTATATCAGCCTCTGTTGTACATATTTACACACGCAAGATTGACTTCTGTATGTCCAGCTCCCCCCATTGAGGAAACGTGAAAAAATTCATGCTCTCGCTCTCCAGTCCCGTCCTCCAATCCATCGAATTCATTGCAGTGTTTTCCACTAGGAATGAACCCCAGTCCAACTCCTAGACCCAGAGACTCGGGAATCCTGAAACGAACAAGGTGCCTTACCCGGGTTCCTGTTCGGAACTCATTTAAATCTTCTTCATGTAGCATGATACTGATTAACTCAAGCTCTCAACACTTGGAGATGCAGTCTACATGATTGCAAACGTAGTTTATATATTTTGGGTCGAGAATAAGTTTTGAAGATTGATCAATGGCGCTGGAACTCTCTGAATCGGGGATTCGGGACTGATCGAGGTTGTATTTTTCTGTGGGAAGCTCTCGCGGCCACAGGTAAGCATCAAAAGCAGGATCTGGAGTCTAAGCATGAAGAATTTCCAGCGAAGGCAACTGAGGAGGAAGGAAAGAACGGGATGCCCTCGGAAGTTGCGCCATTATGGTCGATTTCCCTGGTTCTCTTCTTCGGCCTGTTTGCATTGCTCACATGGAAAGCGCTTCACCCTGCACTCGCCGAAATACTACCAACATTACGAACCTAAGCCCAACACCCCAAACCCTGAAACCCTAACCCTGAAATCCTAAAACCCCGAAACCAACTAGCGGACTCCACCCTCGCAGCGAATTTATCATTCAATGTCACTGCCAGGAATGAGCATCGCAAATGATATGTCCGGATCACACAATGGTCAGATCGAACTTCGGCAGGGGCACCATCGCCGGGCTCAAATTGTACTGTGAAGGCTCTCCATGCCTTTCGTTAAGAAAGCCCAAAGGTTCGAAGTGTACTCTAACTGGTCCATCAAGTGATTACTTACCGTCGTTGAGAATTCTGTGTTAAAGAACTACTGGATTTTCGGAAGGTGTGTCACAATTCACGGATTTCAGCAATGAGTTTGCTGCTTGATGTTTGTTTCCAAATCTGGCCTGCGTGATTATCACGGATCCAATATTTTTAGATTCATATGATTACAAGAGTCCATCTGAAAATACTGGATCCCTCGTAAACCTTGAATTGCTCCTCGAAGAAACTTAAAGCCGCATTGCTCAATGGCCTCCTTTCCTGGAGCGCAAGCCTTGCACTCTGACCCCTTAGTAGCATTTGCTCGACACAAATTGTTGCATATTCTCAACCTGCATGTGCTGTTGAGCTGATTCACATCTTAATTAGTTGATGAGTAAGTAATAGGGGTGTCGGAGCAATTTGATGCCCACGTGTGAGCAAGTCTTTAGCTTCCATTGATGATTTTGACTGCTAGTAGTTCGCTCAGTTTACATGGTCAAATTCGTTAAATTGGCGTGATTTCGAGCACCTAGATTATTTATTCAAGTGCTCAGAGCTCTGAATTCTAAGCACTGGAACAGATCCGAGGTTGCAGACGGGTGCAAGTCTCTTGAAATTTCCATTTAACGATTTGGCGCTGGACACAGGCATTGGTGTATTTGTTGATGCAAATCTTTGCTGACGTGCGCTTGTAACTTAATAGGGTTGTTAGGCCTCGCAAAAAGTTCGTTACCAAAATGTGGAGGAGCACGCTAGAGCCATTATATATCGTGTGCACATTACAATCGCTACTGGGGGACTCCAGATCGAAAGATACTGTCATAAAATCCATCAGCTGTTCTCAGCTTCGAGGGCCATGACCTCTCAACTCGACATTGCATCAAAAGCACATTCGCTAAGAATTTGATCTCAAGAGAGCTTGGGTACTGAACCAAAAATGATCCCCGCATGGCTCGAAACCTGATCATCCGAACACAAACTCTCCCACGTATGAATTACGGAGTACAATGCTTACAGAGACACAAACAGTGCCCTCGACCCAAATGAATACATGTGATTGAAATCGTTAAAGTCACGCAAGTGTTAGAATCTATACGAACGTTTTTCTCCGCTCATTCTAAAAGCAAATAAGTAGATTGAACCCCAATATGAAGTCAAACTGCCAATTCATGAAGTTAACATGATCACCCTTCAAATTGCCAATCGACGCTACCTCTAATGTCTCTTAAAAAAATATCATTTTCATAAGTTATAATTGTAAAGTGTAGAGACATTATTCATGAGGAATAAAAGAATTGTTGGTTACACTAGATGAATCAATAAGTGAAGCTACTATTCCTGAACACTACAAGAGAATGGAATCTTTTAAGTAGTGTCTTAGACATCATGTCTTTTAAGTCATGTCTTTCAATGCATTTTTTAAGTAAAATTTTATTAAAAAGACAATCTTTTAAGTAAAATATTACTTAAAAGACGCATTAAAAGACATTATTTAAAAGACATGATGTCTAGGACACTACTTAAAAAGACCCCATTTTCTTGTAGTAGTTGTAGATACTCATTCAAGTAGTCCTTTATAGTATCGATTAAAAGTCAATATTATCAATCTCCCTCACTAAATTTTTTGGAAGGTAAACACACCAAAATTTTTGTAGATATTGCTCCAAAGTCCTCAATGTGATCACCTTCTAAGTAGTTTGGTGAAGAAGATCAATAATATTGACTCCTAATGTGTACCATAAAGGAGTACTTAGGTACTTGTAACCATCTAAAAGCTTAGGGCAACTTGCACTTGTTTCACCACCAAACTTGTAGTTCATTGGTCATTACTTCCAAAACAATCTAAATTTGTTGAAAAATGCTAGAAAGTTCTTACAAATCAAAGATAGGTGCAACTTTAAAACCTACTAAATGACTCAAGTAAGGTCATTTTTGAGAGTATTGTATTCATATATTTTTGTTTGGATTTTGCGCTTTCCGATGTGATGTAGCTAGGTTTATAATACTCAATCTATTGTGTATCAAAATCTTTCCTTATATGATACCTTAAATACTTTAGAGTAGCTCTAATTTAGAAAACTACAAAGATGTATATTATTTATAAAATTTAACTTAGAATGATAACTTAATGATGTTTTTAAAACAATAATTGTAAAATGTAATCCATACACCATATCAATTTGTTTAAATTCAGTATTATTCAAACAATTATTTCTTCATAAAATTTAAAAGTTCCTTCAAAAATAGATTATAGATTGAGTATATGTAATTTTCACAAGAATTTTGTTTATTATATTCAAAATTTTAATTTACTATCATAATTGTCTTTTAAAAAATTGTTTATTTATTTATTTTTCATTTTTGACTGATCATTTTTGAATTTAATAAATTTAATTTTTGAGGTCAAAATATTAATAATGTTAGCCTTTAAAATTTTCATTGACCATAATATCGTAAATCCATTTTTAAAATGGTCATTTCTAGAATTAAATATGTGAAAAGTCACTTATTCTTGGGGTCATTCTTAAGAGGAAAAAGTTAGCTATGAAGTGATGCATTCAAATTTAGAAGAAGATTCATTATTGAATTTGTAAAAATTTCCAAAGTGTTGGTGGTCTCAAGGTAAAGAATCAAAGAGTTATTAGATAGAGAACTTTGGCCAATGGAATAGAGGCATGTATTTTTCTTACCTCTCTTTAGTCTATATCTAGCAACAATTACTAAAATAGATATCTTATACTTGGATTTGAATTGTTTTTCAAATTTTTTTCCTATTGTATCTCTTTTCTAGTGTTCTTTTACTCTTCCATATTTGATCTTGAATTTTGGTTCTAAATTTGTTACAAATCTTTCATTTGTTTCATATTCTTTTTTAAATTTATCAATGAAGTGGGTGCTATTGTTGTATTGCAAGACCATTTTCTCACTCATTTTTGGTCCTACAAATACAAGTCTAGCTATGATTCAAAATTTGAATATATGGTCTTTTAGAGGTTAATGTGTATATTGTTTAAATTACAAAATTTCAAGGAAGGGGTATCTATTATACTTTTATTAATGAAAATAAATTTCATTGGTGCAAACTAAAGAAGAGACATGTCAAATATACCAATATACCAATTTTTTTCTTATTTTCTTTATTTTTTATCCAATGCTACCATTGTTGTCGCCACCACCAATAAAAGTTTCATATTTCAATACAAACAGAATCTTAATAATGTAGGTATCATTGAAAAAATAAAAATACATTTAATTTTTATAATTTTATATTTCAATACAAACAGAATCTTAATAATGTAGGTATCATTGAAAAAAATAAAAATACATTTAATTTTTATAATTTTTATAATTTTTGCTACTGGCTACTTTGATCTTTGTGTGTTTTGTGTTTTCATTGATTGAAATTTTAAGAAAAACATGTTTTCAAAAATCTTATCTACTTTTCTATGTTGTAAATTTTTTTGAAGAATCATATGAAAATTAGGATTATAAGAGCATATTGAAATTTTCAAGAGTCCCCTAAGGGGACATGTGGGATTTTAGGGGTTAGAATCAAGTCAAAAAAGTATTCAAGAGAAAATTATTTCCAATATTAAATATTTGAAGTTCTTAATTACTAAATAATTCACTGATATGCTCCGGTTGTATTTTTCTTTAAAATAGAAAATAAAAAATGATATAAATCAATGTTTTGTCTAAGGCTCTGTCTCATGTGTATGTAACTTATTTTTGGCTCTTTGTATACTATAAGTCAAATTCTAAAGTGGACTATAATTCATAGAAGACTGCAAAGATTTAAAATGGTAGAATGTAGGAAAAATAATTTTAATAAAGAAGGGATGTGAACACAACTTCGACCAATTTGAGATGTGTGCACCCATAATCATCATTTCTCCAATTGTGGCAGCTACATTTGGACCAAAAAGTGACTAAAATCTAGATTTTAATGACATTAGATTTGAACAAATGAAACATGTGAGCCTAGAAGAACCTTGTATTAATTTTATATACACAATACAATACGAGTAGGTACAATAATACTTTGAAATTTCATAGTGATCCATATGGTGTTCAAATAATGCATACTCAAGTGCATTGGAATCCTCTATCACTTGCATATAAAATCCAATATAATTAATTTATTAGATGTAAGTGTCAATGAAGGATACACTTATTTTAGTTTTAGCAATAACACAAAGCATTCTAGTCAGTCAAGTAATTAGTCAAACAATCATTAGAAGGGAATTGAAGGCAACGGAAGACTATTTCAAGGTTGTTCTCCAATTTGTTTCCTGTGATGTCTAGAAATTGCAGATTAGCTCTATTGGCTGAATTTTTGGGATTTTTGAAAAAAATTCTAAAATTCTAAAAAGTGTTAATAAACCTAAAATTAAGTTTTTTGTGATGTGGCACTCTCTCGGCCATGTCAAACTGCTGATGCGGCACACTCCCATAGTTTGAGAACTCAAAATAACTCGCGGGCTTCCAATGCACTCAAATCTCTTCTAATGCTACTTGATGACCAATTATTGAACAAAACCTACGACCCTAGAAAATCTTCTTCAAAAATCATATACCAATATTGAAGAAAATTGGATCTATTTTGAATCAAAATCCATAAAAGTCCAACATAAGGCAACCAAATACGCCTTGCAATCAAATGAAAATATTCTATTTATTTGTAACTGTATAATCCATGTAATGTTGATTGTCACAATATGTCCTAATTATGTTCTTTAATTCTTATCTCAATGTAGTCCCTCAATCCTACATATGCAACTCGAAGCTAGCTTAGTCAAACTAAGAAATGCAAACTCATACATGTACAACTAGTAATCTAGTAGCTGGATAGAAATAGCCACTGTCTACTCTAGACTACTTTAAGTTGTGCTCTCATAATTGAGTGGAACTCATCTTCTCAATATTTCCACCTTTGAAGATCAAATCAACAATCTCAACCTAAACCGAAGAACAAGAGTTGATGGCTACTTGAAGTCTCTATCACCCCACACTCTAATCCAAATCTTAGAACAACAAAGCAAGCTTGAAAATCAAAAGAGAGGTACTCAAATTTTAGTGTTTGATCACAAAAGATGCCAACTAAAAGAGATAAATGCTGACAAAAATTAATACCTACAATTGACAAAAACCCCTTCTAGCTTATTTTTGTTGACTAACTCTCCTCTTGATGCACCCATTAAGAATACTTGAGATCAACTTGAAATGTAGTAAGGTAGGAGCATCTAATAGCGTCAGTGTACCTAATGCCGCCATTCTCTACGTATGACAGTTATTTCAGAACTAAAATGAATGTAGACAGTAGATAACTTACTGACGTTGACCAAAATAATAAGCTCTCTACACTGTGCCGACATTTCAACTCTGAAATCACTGTCTTGTCTACATAGTGACAGCATTAGGTACACTAACGCCATTGGGTGCTTCTACCTTACCAAGTTATAATATGCAAGAAAAATGATAGATGAGGCAAAGGTAGCACAAAAACTATACAAATGCTCATATCATCCATAGTTCCCTTCAATGCCTAATGACTTCATTCAATTTCATTCACCATTTCAACTATTTCCAAAATAAATCAAGAATAAATTGAATACTTGTAACTAGGACTAACCAAATGTTTAAAATCCCGCAAAGAGATAACTCTATGATCCATATATTTGGGTATGGTCTTCCAGCTAGCTCAACTCCAAGAATAAATACTAAAACTCTATCATGGTGATTCCTTGGAATTTGTTTCGGGATCAAGAATCAATGGTGACACCTTAGCACCTTTCTTGCTTGCCATAAAAGTCAAATAGATGGTCCACAAGAAAGAGAACGAGTTGCTTACGAGTGGCTGCACACAAGCAAACACTAATAATTAAAATTCATCGGTACATCAAGACAAGCAAAAGTCCTTACCCTGATGCTAAAGACTAAAGCTAAGGAGTTTCAAGGATTCATCAAAACAAAAATGATGGAAGGAATTTGAAAAAAATAGTAAAAAATTACTTGACAAAAATGATACCAAAAAATTTGCTAATTAGGAATTGCAATGTGGATCATAATTGACGTACATACAGCTCCAAAATATAGAGCATCACCAATATTAAGAACCATCACAAGAGGTGCAAAAGGAGTTAGTCAAACTAGACGAAGACAAACCTGGAGAGGAATAGGAATGTAGCGGTACGTGATAAAATCACACGCAGGCCAGTACAAAAGGCCATTCCTTAAAGTAGGTATCAAATCTCGCTTCAATCTTGTAGTTATTTGATCCCCCCTTTCGCCTGAATGTGGAAGAACAAAACCTTATTAACTAACTGAATGTTCATCTACCACACGACCCATGAGACAACTATCACCAATCAACACATAAAACATAAGAGAACCATGTTCCAACTGAATTAGTAAACGTATAACTTCCATGGCAAAAAATGCAATCAAAAAAAGTCACCATATGCATAACCAACAATAACATTTATCACAGATGATGTGACACAATCAAACGGCATCAATTAATCACATGAAACAGAACAGCGAAGGGACAGGAGAATCCCACTCTCTAAGTGAAATCCTAGAGAGAGAAATGGAGTAAAAGCACTATAGCTATAACCTTCATCAATGAGGTGATTTACCTTGCGCATAAGCATTTATCGAAAAAAAGGCAGCACAGAAAGCAGGGCCAAAAAGCAATTGTCCCAACACAAGCTTCTTCAGCGTACTCAATATGTCACGACCAGGAATCAGCTTGCCAACTTGACCAAACCAAAGATGTAACAAAGGTCCAGACATGAACAAGCCCACAGCAAGCATTCGCGCACTCCTAAACGAATCCCACGCTACTGGCTCCCCATCCCGTGCAGTATATGCAGACAGACCCTGCGCAAAATTCATGTCAGATTCACTTGCATGTATGCATCTGAAATTGCCCAATATTTCTCAAGCAAAATAAAACCATACAAATCAAAATATCAACTACATCCAGGCCCCTTTTATTTCACCGGCTCAAAGCTCTAACAAATGTTTTCAGAGCGTGACATGTTGCAGTTGTGCACGACTCAAGACAAATTCTCTATTGTACCAGAAAATTTTACTGAAGAGTTTGATGACAATGTCATAGTGACATTACTCCGCAGCATTATTTTTTTCAAACTCAAATCTGGAACTCTATCCAAAGGAAAAGAATTCACACCTGCGAACAAAGATCCGATCCGGTGTAAATGGTTCCAGCCGTCAAACTCTTGGTCAAAAGTGGCCGCTCATCGAGCTTCCGTAGATACCACGTCACAAAATTCAGCTTTGATGTTGATCCAGCGGGGATGGATGCAGCTTCAACTCCAGCATCAATCTTGCGGGAGTTCGTGATTGTTCGGCGACTTCCAGACCTCAATTCGAAAAGAAACTCGCGAACTCCATTCCCTGCTGCGCCTCTCACCTTCACTACCTCATACAAATTCGAAAGGCTTGACAAATTTCGACTCGACCCCGCAACGTCCTCCAAGGATTTCGAAACTGCCCTTGGCAATGCACCACCACCGTGAACGAGCAGAGCACGTGCGAGGGAGGATTTTTGGCGGCCCCTCCGCGCTGCCAGTCCTAGCATCGCTGATCCGCTACCTCGATCCCAACCCTGAATCCAGGAGGACCACCCAACAGTTAGATGCATACGAAACTTAAAATCTCTCACACCTCATCCCTCATTTCGTTTGAGGTGCACAGCATCAAGCATTCTACAAGAAAGATCAAAACTCTGCATTGACACCCACGAAAGAGAGCCGTAGGCATACCACTTCAATCGGTAGGTTTAGTCAAAATTCTTAGGTCACGGAACACACGCCAGTCTGCCGCGACCAGTGGCTACAGCGTATCACGAATCAGAATTGCAGGCAGTAGTACCCCCACCCCAATTACACTCGTCACTCTGTTCGATCCCACAACCCTAATCTGAACGCGACTCCACCATACGCTCGATGCAAAGCCGCAAGAAGAGAATTGGAAAATAAAGTTCGGATTCTGCACCTGAGAGACGGAGATCTCAGACGACGCCAAAAACGACGGAAATTTTGCTGCTGCCGCAACAATGCGAGGGAGGAGGAGCACGGACTACGAGAGAATTGCAACGCTCAAAGCCAATTGTATACAAGTGAAGGACGTGAATTTAGGTTAACTTCAGGTTCCAGGTACCATGCTCTGTACCGTAATTTGATCACTAGAAACCTCGCCAGGTCGCCTCTGAGCCGCCACGCCAAGATTAATCAGTAAGACGACTGATAAGACGTTTCCGAGACCCGAGGTTTTTACATAGCTCATCAACCACTAAGACATCCGCAAAAATAAAAAACTCTTGAACATAGAGGACCCAAAACCCTAATTAAACCCTAATTAAAATCAAGGGAATAATTTATACTGCTCATCAAATGCAATGAACTCAGAGCCAACCGAGAAAGAGCGCAACAAAAGAATCTGCAGGAAAAGACCACAGATTCATGTTGCACGAAGAAACACACGCGGCATTTCCATTTCCTGTAGCGCAGTGAAGGAAAATTTTGACCTTGAAATCAATACAATGCGGTTACGAATCTCCTCCTCTTTTCACAAAATCATATCAAACGACGCAAGTGATGCGATCTCCGTCAAATGCAGCGCTTCATCCGTCGTTGAGGTCTGTAAATGCGAGCCATTTGCTTCCCGAGCTCTGGTGTCGTGTTAGGGTTTCCGCCATCATGGAAAAAGCTACGAACGTTCTGAGAACTTTCAAAATTACCGGCAACAACTACGGGACCCCGGGAGAACGCCGAAGTTCCCCGTCAGGGAAGCGTAAGCGTCTCCATATGCTCTGGTCGTTGCATAAGGTAAGAGGTCCTATAATGGACCATCTAAGGGCTGAAACAGAATTTCAGGGAGGTAAAACTTCTAGAAATATTTTTCAGTAAATTTTCCTTGAAAGACAAGTAGAATTGACATTTAACCCAAGTCGTTTCATATTTTTCTGAGCTTTTTTGAATTAGTTATCCAATTTTGAAGTTGAAACGACATAGGGCTCTAAAATGGTGCCCTAGCTAAAATGTACACTGTCAGTACACTGCTGAAGGCTATGAAAAAGCAACATGTACAAGTACTATACATTTAAGATAGGGCACCATTTTAGAACCCGCTCCATTTAAGAGCCTTAGATGCATTAAAACGTGAAAGAATGAATGTGTAAGCTTCATGATACAAGTATTCTGGCTTTTGCCTCAATTCCTCAAAGGTTGCCAAAGCTTAATCTCCGAGTTTCTCAAAAACTGAAGTATAGTTCTCATCAGCTATTTTCTCTTGTCTCTTCCTTGGAAGAGACTAGTTAAAAAATTAGGCTTCTAGCTCAATAAAAACGCTAGTGAGCAGTATATACCAAATCATCTAACACAGTAATAAACAATAGAGTTGCTCATCTAAGGATCCTGCTAATCCAAGGATGCATCTAAAGCTTGCTTTAGCTCCTCAACCAACTTGGATCTTCTGCTTGCATCGACCTGCACAGACGAAGTATCACAAGTTTAGTTTGAGTTTCAACATTCTCAAGAACATCAATTTCACTAATTTTACGTTCAAAGATACAAGCACTTCAAATCCACTAATTTTGCACTTGCAGATTTAAGAACTTCAAATCGACTCATTTGCACTTGACGACATGAACATGCACTACTACACTAACGATATGCAACAAAATCCGGGGGTCAATTGATTTGATTCAATTTTCAAGTTCTTAAAAAGCCAACGCAACCAACGAAGGAAGCTGGATTACAGATGAAAAGCTCACCGAGCGCAGTAATGCATTCAAACCCTGAGGGAGGGCTTTCAGAGCTTCAGTAGACAATCCCAAGGTCACCATTTCCTTCACCAAGTGCTTTGACTGAAGCTCCCGCAAGTGCTCTTCCAGGCCTGTTGGGTGGCTGCTCCAAGCCAAGAAGCGTGTGTCGTCTGCCCAATTCTGAGGTCCACTTGTTGATGCTATTGAGAAAACGTCCTTGATCAATGCTAAAGCTGCAGAATGGCTGAAATCCTCACCTGCAGCCACTTGAATCTGCTGGATGAGGCTTTCCTCTGCAAGCCTCCTCTTCAACCGATTGAAGAAGAAATTTCGAGATTCGCCCCAATCCACCACCTACATACATACATTGCAGTTTTCGTCAACCAAAAAATAAAATTCAAGTTTCAGCCAAGCAAACAAAAACAGAAGAACCAGAAAAATTAAGCGAAGATCACTTCCATTTCTTCACAACTTTGCTAAAGGCACCACGAAATCGTTTCTCCTGTCTGACTAAGGTCTGCGCATCTATAATCGTCACTAATTACCACTGAACATAGTTACCACTGAGGGAGGATTCCAACGCATTTTTGTACCTAGTATGGTGTCCATACCCTAATCCGGTGTCCATCGAGTAAGTTATGACTTTTCAAAGGAATGTCCCTAGGTGTTTCGTAAAAACAACAGACCCTCATAGACTCTCATGTTTTGATTTGCGTATCATCAATATCCAGTTAAATGTGACACTTTCGGTCCAAAAAGCGTAGGTGTCACATTTGGGAAGTGTTGATTATGGGTGTCCATACCTTACCATAAAGAGTTCTACTGAAAGAGATTCCTCCCAGGGGAGGTGAAATCACAGACAAGGACTTCATAGAGTTTAGAAAGTTCTTATGTATTGAGAAAAGTTTAGAGCTTCTAATTCTACTGTAAAGACTTGATGTCCAGATTTTAGTGTTGCTTTTTGGTCCAAATGCAGGTGTCACGATTTGGACAGTGTTAATTGGTTATGGGTGTAACTTAAATACCTTACCATAAAGATTTCTACTGAAAGAGATTTCTCCCAGGGGAGGTACTGTCACAATCAAAGGCTCTAGAAGAGTCTAGAATGTTGTAGAGTGTTATGAGGATAGTTTAGAGTTTCTTTTCACTTCTAACTCTCCTGCAAAGACTGCAGCACTAGATGAGAACCAGATCAGCAATGCACCTTCTTGATGACCCCCTTGGCAGCCATCCGGTTGGGCGTGTCGTGCAGCTCCATGAACTTGATAGCGATTTGCTTGTACACAGGCGTCAGAGTTTTCTCCCGGGCTTTGATTTCTTGCTGGACTCTATTCAACGCAGCAACCGGTGCTTCCTTCAGCTCCACCATCTGTTGTCTCAAAGCCACAAGCTCCGGGTCGAGACGGTGCATGCACTCCAAGAGCTCCCTCGTTCGGAACTTGATCTCCACCATCCCTTCAGGCTCCAACACTCCTCCCCTGGCAGTGTCCTCAGCATACATCTCCACCTGTAGCCAATTTCGTTAATTCCAGCGCCAAAAACAGTGACTTTCATGTTCGTAAAGGTAGGAAATCTAGGGACAGGTTTACGTTACAGAACATTCTTTCTGAAAGGTACCAAACCGCCGATTTAACGAAATGAACTTTACCTTCTCCGAGTTGATTTTACTGTCCACCACCACCCAAGCCCCACCACGAAGCTCCCCCGTTTTCGGAATGAACACAAACACGGGTTGCTGGTACACTCGCAAGTGCTCCACAATCATGGAACCTGCTTGCAATATGCCTTCAAAGAGATCACGCTGCCCACCAGAAAATCCCCTCCAATTCGCAAGAATGAAGAGTGGTAGCCCTTCCTTGTTGAAATCTATTAAAGCTTGAGCTGTTTTCTGAGCGGAGTCCGGGAACCACACCTGGCCAGCTTGGGGTACAACCCGCTCATGCGAGTCCAGTTGGCCAGGATCTGCAGGAATCATTTGTGTCACAGTCTGAGTTTCCACAGCCACAACTCCTATTGGAATGCCACCCAACCTCGCACGTCCAGTTACAACAGTCTGCGCCCACCCTTCTAGTGTCTCAGTAAAGCTTCCGTTGTCGAAAATACCGCCCAACCACTTCCCATTGCTCTGAACTCCCCGAATGGCAGCACGAGGATCACATGAAGTTTCAGGGCAATACTCCACTCGTCGTTCCGGAGGATCGCTTGGGGAAATACAAGGCAAGGGACCTCCGACATGAGAAGGCACATAACTCAACCACTTCAAAATACTGGCAACACCTTCTAGATCATCAGCGACAGTGAGATGGACAACGCCATTCACAGCCATCACTTTGGGACCTCCCAACTGCATTTGGGAACTGTAAACCTCACGACCAAGCAGCTTGTTCAGCGCTGAGAATCCTGTCAAGATGATGGGCTGGTCCAAGCGTTGGATACACCGCATGCCAAGGCGGGCAAGGTAAGCACCAATTCCAACAGTTCGCCCTGAAACGTACGTCAATGTAAACGTCTCACGATAAGCACGTGAAAAAGCACCAGCAATGGCACCACTTCCTGAGAGATTCTCCACACCGAGCCCATCTTCTTTCCCAATCACGTCCTCAATAATCCATCTAACCTCGCCAGTGTCAAGCTTGAGCTCATGAGCAATTACGGAAGTGGAAAGGCGGTGGTAATCCTCGGGTTGCAAGTACAGGTACTTGAAGCCACGGTCAGGAGAGGAGTCTTCCGACCAGCCAATGTTGAAACAGGAACGGACTTCCTCAGCGACTCCGATGCGAGCTCCGGAGTTGGCTGCGAGGTAGATCAAGGGCAACTTTTCACGACAAGCTAAGTCGGTCATGGACTTGAAGAAGACGTCTTCCTTGGGACCAAAGGAGCCTGCGCTGAAGGTGACGTCGTTGGAGACCACTAAGACTTTGCGTCCGTTGGGAAACTCGGGGGTGCGCATGTGAAGTAACCAGCCTACCATGCCGACGTTGTTTCTGGAAACGGGACGGTCGGATTCCACCAGAGCTGTATTCCAGCTGCCGTTTGTATCTGCAAGCACAAGCTCAGTGGCTTTGAAGATCGGTGAGGATCCTTGAGGGCTTGAGGTTTGTGGAGATGCATCTGCCCAGCATCGGCGAAGCACCGTCTCGAATACCTGTGGAGAAAGTAAGCACAAACTTTGTAAGCTCTAGTTACGTAATATTCTAGAGTAATATACACAGGTTTTCATTGTAGCACAACTGGAATCCGGAGCATTATTAAAACTGAAGAACTAGCTGGATTTTGAAGTAGATTATTCAATTTCAGTCACTGTTAGATAAGTCCACTTGCGAACATGCCAACTAGGACTGGATGAAAAAGGTCTAAATATTTCTAATGTGAGAGATGTCCGCCTTCGCAAAAATGACATGATCTCAAGACCGAGCACAAAAAGAAGTTGGACTGTTTTTCTCTTGGCTCATTGTTTCGAAAACCCCTCAAGAACTGTAACGTGATTTGATACTTATATATACATTTCTGTTCACTCAGGACACGGAGTAACGTTATTTTGCAACCCCACGAGTAAGGTAAGTTGACATACCAAGGGGAAGTCATAGCAGTAAGTGGTGTTTTGACGCCTGGCCACAAGTCGTTTCTGATCAATAGCATCCAGGGATTTGTACTCGTTCGAGAGCGGCACTCCATGCAACGGCCCATGCACAGAAGCGAAAGGCGACCAGTATACCACCTTACCCGTACCCTTGTCTTGAGCTTCTCTGTACACCTGCATAGTGGCAGAATTGTCACAATGTTCCAAATGTTAAATGACTGACTGGATGACGGACGGTGTACAATAGGCCTGCAGTTGAGCAATTGTAAATCAAAAGTGCATGTACAACATCTAATGGCTCTGACTATGCTTACAGCTGAAGAGTCAAAGCATATCCACGGTTTTACTTTTCGTATGAAAAAAATTCCAAAATTCGTAACTTATTCAAATGGTATCCAAACGACACATTATTTAGTTCATTCAAATCCTCTTGAAAATGAGTATAAGATTATAAATAAATAAAAATTAGTGACTTTAATATCAGAAGACACACTCAGTTCCCTAACTTAACTCAAAAAAAGACAACAAGTAAAGATCACGAACCTGGACAGTGCAAGTATGGCCGGTTGGGTTCGAAACCACCACACGCCATGCCCCATTGGCTGCTTGAAGCTCTTTCAGACGAACACGAAGCTCCCAACCAGCGATGGCCAAGCGGTGCATGCGTGCCCCTAGTTTCGAGTACACTTCATGTGCCAAGCCTTCCAGTACATTCACCACTTTCTCAACTTCATTCATAGTACTGGTATTCTCTTTCCTGGAAAGCACCCCAATCATTCAAATCAGAAAAAAAATTCTCCAGCTTAGTTGGAACACTTTCAAATCATGACCCTCTTCTATCCCTCTCACCACCACAGGCACATGGCGGTTAGAAATAAGGTCACAACTCCCATCCTCCCCGGCATATGGTCCAAGAGAGTCATAAATCTCCAAAAATTCCCAATACTAATCTTAGTCTAGACGAGAGGGTTATATCTAATATACATCCCGGGCCTCCTAGTCCTTCACTGGTTATCCAGTACATAACATCCTTTTGAACATCTTTGGAAATTCGATGCACATGAATCAAATGTGAGAAGTACACATATTGAGCTCTCTTCTAGGATCCCTTCTAGATCCCTTCCCTTTTGAAGCATACAGCAATGTACAGTTGTAAATCTAGGCCCATGTACTTTCAAATTCATTATTTCAATCCTGGAAAGGGACATTTCAATCCTGATAAAACAATTGTTATAAACAACTGATGATATTTCAAAACACAAACAGCGCTTCAGTGTTACTACCTTAAAGCCTGAGTCAAGTCCTCCAGCTCCTGCGCCCTGAGGATGCAGAGATACATATGGATATGGTCAGCTTTTCCGTTGACGTCATGAACAACCAACTCCAGCTCATCCAAGGCTCCCTGAAGAGACTGCTTGATGCTATCCTTCACCAGATTGATGTCCCGTGAATCCAACTGTACTCCACTCTCATCACTCGGCTTGGGTTGCCGAATTAAAGCCCTCAAAAACATCCTCCGAGTTCGAGTCTTTCCATCTGTGGCATTGTACAAGTACCACTGCCTGTTGCGAGACGGTGCGTACTGCATTCCTGTGAAGCCCTTCAACTTGACCTGCAAGAAACCATTATCAAAAGTAGGCTACAATGTTTGATTTCATAACTCTCCCTTGTTGCTTTCATCACCACTTTGTCGTTGGAAAACAGAGTCACAACCCTCTCCTTTCCTGAAAATATTGGAGAGCTGTAGATTTTCAATATCTGACAAACGTGATTTAGTCTGAACGGGAGGGTTATGTCTGATAACTTTCTTCGGTCGGTTATTAAACATAACCATGTCTTTCAGACATACATATCATATGAGTTGAAGTTTTGAAGGAGGGTGACTGAGGGTTATGTCCAATAACCATCTCGGTTTAGTGACCAAGTACATATGGTTTGTGCTTCCATTTAAGCATACAGTTTGAACTCTTTTACATTGGATGCCAATAACGTCATTTAAATAGCAAGTACAAGTTAAGGAATTGAAGGAGGGGTGAGAGGATTACAAGCTCAAGAAGATTAGAGAGAGGCGGTTCAACATGCCGCAAGAGAGGCTCCTCCGAAAAGTAATGGAGTTCTTGGGACCATTGGAAGCAATGTCGTGTCGGTGCACGACCTTCGTCACGTTGTATGATGCAGCTCACTACTCCCACACCTGAAATTTGGAGCATAGCGCCCAAACTCTCTCCCTTCAGAGCCTTTGCCAGCTTCTCTACTCTTTCATTGATTTGATCCTCGTCCCCACTGCATGAACCAACACGAGATCAGAAACCAATTGGTGCTCAAAATGTTACAAGCTGATTTTTAGACACCATCATAAGGAGATTGGTCATGGGGGAGGCAAAATAAGGATGATGCAATTCAGGTCTCTCTTGAATCACTTCTTTGTACCTACTTGGAGATCGCATCATGATCATCATGAAAGCCTACCTCCACTAACTATCAGTGGCTTCAGTGCTACTTCAATTAGTAGAAAGATCAATATTGAAACAACACACTTTAGCGTCAATTTAATGCTTTTGTTAAATTTTCAAATTCTGATTATTAAACACATCAAAAAGTTACGAAAAAAAACATTGACCTCATATTGTGTTGCTTCAGTGTTGCTTCAATTAGTTGAAGGGTTAATCGTTAATGCAAAAACAATCCATTAGCAATGACGAGGGACTTTTGTGATGACCACCTCCATCAACAGGACAACGTACCTGTCTTGGAATGCACTCATGGGGTTGTTGATGCCCACTACCGCCACATGCAGCACATTGCCAAACCCAGTGGGCGCCCCGACAAAGGAATGGTTCCGGCGGGGGCTTCCAGCCATGCTGTGGTGATAGGATGCTGCAGAGGCTTTCGAAGTCGGTGTGAGTACGCTTTCTGCTTCCTTGAGGGCAGATTCAACTGCATTGGAGAGCACCTGGAGAGATGTGAGAATCACCATTGCTCCCCACCTCTTGACTCCTTGGCTGTCATTCAACACCTTGGCGTTGCTCAGCATCTCGGCCGTCGGTGGAGGAAACTCCTCCCAAAACTGCCAGGTGGCAATTACGCTAGTGCGGTTCCACTGCATTCTTACGGAACCCTTCACCAGGTATGGCTGTGCATGGTCCAACCAAAGTAGAATTAGAACATGGATCGGTTTAAAAACAACAATACGATCGGACCCTTATTTTGGGACAGAGGGCATACTACATTTGTAGCAAACTAACGGCTACTTGGGCTTGACTCAAATAATGTGCAGTCCTACAACGACTTTTTAAATCTTTCGACCTACAAATTACGTACTGCAGCACTACATCCACTCACCGCCCAGAATAGGGCTGCGAATAGTTGGAGGACCACCATATGTCTTACGTTGAAAGCATGATTGTGAAGTCTTTAATCATGAGAAGCTTAATGCCAATCCGGATAATTATGAGTGGTTCTTAGTAAGGGTCTCAGTAATAGACACTTTCGATAAGAGCCGAAAATAATCCACTGTATTTAGGACACATTTGAGGTAATAAGGGTCCAACCACCTGTAACCTTATTATCTCAAATATTTTTAGCATGCCACCAATAAGAGCTATGTAAGCACCTCAACTTCATGTTTACACTTGAATTGGACTAGTGTAAAGTCCAAGTCCAAGTCCAAGGTAGGAAAAAAACAACTGTTGCACCAATTAAGGTGCAGAATTCCTTGTAATCGCAAGCTTCTTTCTGGACCATAGAAATCTAAAGATTGTGAAGGTGTCAACAAGGGGAGACTTCATTTATTCACAAGTTGTTACCTGGTAGAGCCTGCGAATGTAACTCTCAATGACACGGCGCTGCAAAGTGTGGTCGCCGTGATCAAACAAGGTCACCAGAGCGTCCTCCACAGGCAAAGGTGCGTCCACCAGCGCTTCAATCCGCTCCTCAATGGCACTGCGGCGTCTTCCATGGTGGTGACCTTCCCCTCCATCCTCCGTAAACATTTCCAACTCAGACAAGTTTCGGGCTATGTTGGACCGCAGCTCGCTAAGCTTGGTCTGATCCAGCAGTTGACTCGCCCGCAAGGCCAGCTGCACAACATCCGTCATTGCAACAACATGAGGACTGCCAATTTGAAGAACTGGGAATAAAGTTCAGCGCTAATAGATCAGATCTAGACTTCTTCATTTTTGCAACCTTGTGTGGCATCTATAAGGTATGAGCCTGGAATCGCCACTAATTACAACTGAGCATAATTACGTTATTATTATTATTATTATTATTATTATTATTATTGGGTCTTCTTAGAAACTGAAAGAGGATTCCAACACACTTTAGCATGTCTTATTTGGACACCGTATGAATAAGTTATAAATTTTTAAAGTACAGTCTCTAGGTGAACCCAAAAGCAACAATAGGCCCCTATACAATCTCATGTTTTGATTGTGTCCATTATCAATATCTAGTTTTTTGTGACGCTTCTTGGTACAAATGTAGGTGTTGCATTTGGGGCAGTCCTGATTATGGGTAAGAATATTCTATACAGAGTAGAATGGAAATAAAAGGGACTGTCTGGGTGTACCTCAGAGTAGTTGCTGTGGTTAAGATCTGCAAAGCGGACAAGCTGCTCACGGTAGGCAGCAGGATTAGGATACACTAAAGCTCCCATAAGTCTTAAGATGAGCTGGTTTTTCCTCTTGACACCCTGCATATCAATCACAAGTTAAAAAGGATCGTGTTGTTGCAGTTCAAAATATAATTTACCCTATCACAGGAATCAAAACGCAAACTGCATATGTAGCTCTGGTTTGAGTTTGTCTCTTACCTGGTGGGACAGCACAATATCAACCACCTTGGACAGGTCTTTCTTATGTTGCTGCCGCATCCCTTCAATGACATCAGCCTGCAATCACCACATGATTTCATACCACTTAATAGAGCCTCATAGACGGAGGAATCAAATACACGATAGGTGATCAGTTTTCAGCTCCGTACTGCTTAACAATTTCTTAGAACTATTCCTCGCACTATGAACTTCATACGTCCACGACATAGCTGCATGATTTAGAAATCGTCACAAATATGCCACTTGGGGTAGGATAGACAAGATGGCGTTATCAATTTATTGGCTCTGGATGAAAGGGGAGGAGGTCTTGCATTGACAACAACGACATTACAACTCGTTAGAGCTCATGTAGCATAGCTGCTCTACAGTAATTACAGATTTAAAATAGTTTGTGAATATCATACCTGCGCATTTTCGTTGAAAAGCTCTTCCACGAGAAGGTACCCGTTAAAAAGAGTTTGCACAATATTACACGCATGCCCTTCTCTTCCACCCTCGTAAGACCTGGCTAGATGCAAGAGAGGCTCCACAAGGCGCTCTAGAGCCACTCGGTCGTTCTCAGCAGATTGTGCTGAGAAAGTCTGCAAACATAGATCTAAGGTAAGAACCACAAAGCACCTTGTCACAATTAAATTACAAAATTTAATTCTTAAATGAGCTAATTTAAAGCAAACAGCATGAAAGCAAACCTCGAATAACTCAGTAAGTGCCTTGGCGGGGAAGTCTGGCCCCTCTCCATTCTGCTGGAAACGGGTCTCGTATTCTCGAAATTCTGCATCGAGCTGCTCACACAATTCAAGAATGTCAGTTACAGTCATTCATACAGAATGTTTCTAAAAAAGTACTTGCAACGTTGGCAATTAACCCCTTGAGAACCAAAGGATTCATAGATTAAAATGACCAGCTTGACTGATATATCGTAAGAATCATGATTCTGCCGGAGTCTAATTATATATCACCACAACTAGTGAAGAACATTGCATGTGTTGGTTAGTAAATAAATAAAATTGAACGACAAAAGTTCCCGTTTGGCATGCTTAAATTTGCTACAAAAACATGAGGACCAATTCGGCGTTCTCGGTCCACCAGGAGTTACATATCCTACCTGCGATTTTAGCTCCTTTGGGAGTCGAGTTGCAAGAACAGACATGCATTCCTGCCATTGTAGCAAGGGCAGTTGTGGGTCATCCAAACAACTGAGCAAGGTCTTCTCCACCTGCAAGACAGTAACTCAACCGTTTTCAGCAGTTGTTTTCAGTCTTCCATTTGTAGTCATCCGTGTATTAGAGGCATAAAAAGCTCATGCAATTGAACTGAGCATGGAAAATTCCAAAATTCACCAAAAATTCCAATCCACATGCAAGAAAATACCTCATCAAGGTCATGATCGTAACCGGCAAGGATGTTCCTTGCGGCATTCAGGCTGTCAGCGCAGCGTTGATGAACTTTAGCAGCAACAGCTGTGGGGAGTCCCAAGGGTGGAAAACTGCCCTCGAAGGGCAAAGCCTTCCTCACCGCTGAAGGGTCGTCAAGGTCCAGTGAGGCAATCAGATCGCCACCCTGTAGTAAAATAAATCCAAAATCACACCACAAGTTAAACGTATTAAATTATCTTCAAATCAACATCGTTTCAGACACCAAAAAAGGTTTGCCAGCACCTATTCGCAGTATCATTCATTAGATTCACCTTTACTTTTTCAGAGGCAAGTTCATCACCCCTACTTGAAAGAGATTTAAGGAAATGAAATCATTTCGCGAAGCACTAGTTAAGATAGAGACTCTATTAAGCATACATTCATCATAGTCTCCATTGACCATACATGTGAGCTTTGATTTATGCTAAGTGGGAAAATACTTAATTTATTGACATCTAGTTTTTTGCAATTGATATTTAGCTTAACACAAAATAAATTTGTAAAATTTAAGATGGCGGAAGTTTCTAGATTGTTGTAGAAAAGGTTCATAGTTCACCAGTATGGTGAATGGAATCTCTCTCTTACTCTATGGTGAATGGAGACTTTACATAACAATATTTTGCTTGGCATCTGAAAAAACAGAGAATGCCGGAAAAGGAACATACCAGCATAGCCGATCCCTCAGATAATCTGAATTTAATAGTTCCAGGCGCCGAGCTCAACAAGGGCATGCACATCTTCATGACCTCCACCTCTGCATATGGAGCATCAGCGTCTACATGGCTGCCATCTGGTACTAAAAACCGCATCAACTTGCAGGGCGTTTCGGCAATTAATCGCGATGGGTCATATTCATTCTGCGATTTAAACCTTCCATTCAATTAGTCAGTTCAACTAAAACAAGCCTAATAGCTTTAAGACTGCAACATTCGCAAATATTGCAGATACTTTACATGACAGACCTGCAAAAGACATGTACGCCCATCAATAAGTAAGCGAGTGCCGGCTGTCTCTTCTTCGGCGTATACCACGTGGCTGTTCCCATCCAGCTACACAACCAACCATCTGAAAAGGATCAGACTTTATATGTCGGAAACAGTATAAAATTCTCATTAGCACACATCTACGAATAGTACACCAGTACTAAACAACGCACAAAGTTCATTAAAATGGGTCATTTGCATCATTTTATGCCCTCCTATCTCATCCTTCCTATACAGTAGGCCAAAACAACCTTCAACATCACATCCATTACGCTTCTAGGTTGGTAATTAATATTGGAATAGACAGTGATACACCCTTTTTCCTACATCCTTAATGATCACTTTTTGCAGAAACTACTTCACAAGAATTTACACTTGATTTTCAAGAGAGGCATGCGCTTGTAATTGATAATTGTAGTCAATACTCAAATGGGTACAGCATGACAACCTTGCTCAAAACACCAACAAAAATAGATGGGAACTAGAAGATCGGCTGATTTGAATTTATCACCTGAACAAGGAGACCTCCATCACGAAGAGTGTGAGCTTCAGCATACACTTCAGATTTGTTCAAGCGCAGTAAGTAGCTACCTGGACCTCCTTTAGTCAACTCGATCTGCGAAAATACTATCCCAAATCAGCACTCAACCAATGCGGAAGTTCCCTTTAAAATAGGCATGACCTGAACAGGACATTCTACATCATTCCATAAAGGACTTCACAAGCTACACTAATTTGTCCTACTAATGAGTGGGGGAAATTAGCATCACCTAGATAATTAGTGTCCCTACAAAAAATTTATATATGTGGAAATTGTTACAACAGGGTATTGTTTCAAATTGCACTAATTCAAAATAGTGCTATATTGGTAAAGTAGTGTCGCACGCAGTATTCAGATAAATCAGTTGTACTTAAGGGGAAAAAACAAGTTACATTATACTTGATCCCTTCGATGTTGAGAGAGATTTGCAAATTAACAAGCGAGATATTCTGCAATACAAATCAAAATCATTAAAACGAAATCAAACACAAAAGCTTTTTGATTAAACAAGTGCATCAAGTCTTCAGAGCGCAATTTGGGTGCTGATGAACGTACCTTGGGTGGAATTTGGCCCTTTTCCAAATAGCCAATGTATTCTGTTACACGAGCTGCAATTAGCCTGCTTGCTTTCTGGTAAGAACCACCCTCAACATATTGCTCAGACCGAGTTCGCTCGGAAATAGAAAAAAGTCAATTTGCAGCTCCCAAGTACCATTTTTCATCCAGTTTCAAACGCCCAGTTCACAAATCAATATTATTCAAGGTGCCACATAGGATTCAATAACACCCTCAGTCATTGACCACATGGCACGTAGAAATTTAGGCATTCCAGTTTGAATTAATTTTGTACAAAACTAACTGTGTAACGTAGGGTACTCATATATTCTATGCAATTTTATTAAGTCAAAGATCTAGACAAGAAAAGTGAAAACAACTTACATATAGAGCACCACCCACAACAGAAATCTCCCAAGGAGGTCGTTCAGATCGCACTCGCATAGCAATGCGGGCATCCAACCACCCCGTGTGGATCTTATTGTCTCTGTACTCAGGTGCCTGCACAAAATAGAAAGCAAGGTCCTGTTATGAAAATTAATACTAAAATCAATTCTGTTGTGTGCTCCACATTTTGTAAATGCCCGTGCCATGCACAGAGATGCTTTGACTTTGAATACCAGAAATTCCATCAAAACATTGGACGCCAGCACTTACATGCAGGATATCAACAGTGTAGTCAACGTTGGTGCGAATTTCTCCTCGAATGTGAAGCTCTTTGAGCCCCAGCACCATGTTGGCAATGGCCATTGGCCGAGTATCTCCAAAAGCAAAAACGTGGCCTGCATCCCAGCAGCTACTTTTAATTTGGGTGGAATGTACATGGCCCCAAATTCTCAGGGCGTTACCACACTACAGCAGAGGCAGGCAGCACTACTTCCACCACTCAGGTCCAATCCACATGGCATGGATACTAAATAAAAGTCCATCATTATCCCCCTGTCATGGGCTTCCACGCGATAGTGTCTAGACGGACATTTATTCTTCAATGCCAACTCTTCTTCCATAGGATTCCAGAAATATAATCAAATGAAGAAAGTGACTCCTTAATCTTTCTTGCCGTTCCTCTATATGGAAGAAAACTGCTCTAATAGACCAATGACATGCCTCCGCTCCATTGCCTTTCCTCTAATGTGGTAAGTCTCTAGGACGAACAATCTGATACTGGGGTACATTGGGTTTTTATAGACTTACCAAACTGGGAATCGGAAAATTCATGTATGCCACCTCCAGACTAGCAAACCACAGACCACAGCAACTGTGAATCACCTCCAATTATTTTCACTCTATTGCTCTATTTTAAAAGCAGCAGGCCTTTGGAACAAGTACGAATGACCAAAGAGCCCATAACCACTAACAGGTTATAGCAGAAATATCTTGAACGCAAAGAAAAGCATGCAGTGGGATGGCATTATGCAGGCTACAGAAAGGTGTCACATGATACCTTGACTGAAAAGTAAGCCCACACATTCGGTTTACTCCTAAAGCTGAGCTCCTGCAAAAACGTTAGAACACCGGTCAATTTTCAACACTCAAACAAGTATGGTATAGATATTGTCCTTCCTCTCAAGCCACTACCCATTATATTGCTTAATCCCAACGTGCCCAAATGACCAAAAGTGGCTATTGCCATATCTGTAGGGATTGAAATAAATTATTCAAGACGATTCACGAAAGGTAACAAAAAACTACTAATTGAAATATGAAACGAGGTCCTACATTCGTTTTCAATAGAAATATGTTTCGGAAGTAACTACAGTAGACTATTCGCTTCCAAAGCGAACTTTTTATTATAACACTTATAGAAATCTTCAAACCAATAGTGTGAACTCCCCGGTGGAAGAATGATATAGTTACCAACAAAAGAGGTTGACAAGATACCTGAACTTGGCCACTAGTGGGCTTGAATCCATCGTCAGGGTCTTCACTTGTAACCCTCACTGCTACCACATGGCCCTTGGGTTTCTGGGACTCAAATTTGGACAAATCAAACTGAACAGCTTCCTTAGCCACCCTCCTCCAAGAATCGTGACTTCCACCTCCTTGCCCAAAGAGGCGTCGAATTTCTGCAGACCAAGAACAACAATGTAACCAGACTTACTCATATTTGATCATGCCTTGATAATCAGAAGTCATTTAACTATACCTTGAAAAACACCAATGAGACCTACTTTGCTTCAACGATGCAATTCAAGAGATGAAAATTCCTGAATTAGTTGCACAATTCACACTTTGAAATCTGAAATTTGGATGTAAGAACGACTTAGCTAAGTGGCTATGGTCACTGATCTACAACCTTCCACTTTGAAGTTGCATATGAAATTCACAGGCAGTTATAAAAATTGATCGAAAGTGTTTGTCTCTTGTACCCAAAGTGATTTCTCCAGAACTCTACAATCGCTGCCCTACGGTTTGATTAAAATGCTTAAAGCAGGAAGCAAATGGTATCCTCTACCTTAGAGCTGTCACTGAAGTGAAGGGGAGAAGGACATACCAGGCATGCGCCAAAGAGGAATGCCCATGGCAACACTGACTTGAGCTGCTGGTAAATTAAATTCAGCAATCCACTCTGTGACAGGGTGCTCTACCTGCACAACCCGGGAAGCTCTACAGCATGAGGGGCTGGGTACGTACGAATGGCAATGCAAGTGCTGCTACGTAATGAAGTTGACGCCCTGTTATAAGCCCAAAATGAATTACCTGGAGACGAGGGTTAAGCTCCAGGAAGTAAAATTCTCCGGTATCCATACTGTACAAATACTCGACAGTTGCAGCTCCAATGTAGTTGACACATTGAGCAAGCCGACAGGCGCCTTGCTCTAGGCGCCTCACTGTTTCTGGAGGAGCAATCGTGATAGGCCCTTCCTCGATAATCTGGGGCAAAGTACATTACACCTCGAGAATCGGTCAAAAGAAACCGACTGTAGTTAATTAAATTACGGTGGAAAGACTTAATTCCAACACTCTCAGCGAAGCACCAATTGGACTAAGGTAAACATAAGAACGAAGGTATAAACCACAACACTGATTAGTATCTCTCGTCAATGGTTAAGTGGTGAGTTACGTTCACAATTTAATACAATTGTCAGAATATACTTGAGACTACAAGATTGCAACGGAAGCATTGACTGATGCAAAAAAAAAGCTGCATGAAACCTACCTTTTGGTGCCGTCTTTGCACACTACAATCTCGACTGTGCAGAGCTGCCACATTTCCATAATTGTCACAGAGCAGCTGAACCTCAAGATGTCGACTCTGTTTATCCAGCATGAAAAGACCGAAGTCAGGTTCTGAACACTTCAAACCATCAGCGAAAACACACACAAAAATGAAGGAAGTCCGTCCATATGAGTCTTTCATCCAATGTCTTTCTTCTAGCTACCAAAAGTAGATGTAACTTGTTTAGTAGGCAACGCTTGCTTTCGTTGGGCAGAAAAAAAATTGCAATCCATCATGATTCATGAGTGGCAAGAATCACCAACCTGCGTCGCCACTTTCATAATGAAGATCGGTGAGCCTGGAACTTCACCCTGCACTTGCTTAAACAAGGCCTTTACTTCTTCATCGTTGTGCACCTTCCGAATTCCTTTCCCTCCACCTCCCCAAGAGGCCTTGATCATAGCTGGGTAACCGATGGACTGGCACGAGGCCATCGCTTCCTCTGTAGTGAAAACGCACGCCTTCTTGTATACATCGTCCGGAATGATGCCTTGGCAAACCTCAAAGGGCACAGACACCTGGATTGACAACGTGGGGTGTCTGAGTACTCACCGATAAATGGATGCAACAACACTATCCCAAGCAATTGATGATACCGTAAGTTGTTTGAATACTCATAGAAAAGGATGCTTAAACCGCCTTCCAATCAATTGTTGACAACGTACATCGTCTCAATACTCACTGAAGTGAATGCAACAACGCTATTCTAAGCAATTGCTGAAAATGCATGCTGTCTGAATAAGCACTGCAAACTGAATGTAAAATTGTTCCAAGCAATTCTCTTAAGAAAAAAAAGTGACCAATAAAATGCTTACATGAGAGCCACTCCATGCGAGAGTGGGCACACCCGCTGCCTGCGCAATAAGAGAGGATCCAATTTTATCACCAAGAGCGCTCATGGGCGCTGCTGGAGGCCCCAGAAAGAGAATGCCACGTGCTAGCAATGAATCTGGAAGCCCAGGATTCTCAGATGCGTGACCCCATCCCGGCCACACAGCTTGCACTCCCGTTCTCTCTGCAATCTGCAAAAGAAAAAGGTCACACATTTGCAAATGTAGTCAATTACTGCTGATACCAAAGTTATGCTTGAATTCAACAGCATATCAGGTTCGTAAAGGAACCACCAAAAAAGTCTTGCCACGGATTTCTTCATTTAAATTCACCGTACATTCTCACTGGAACAAGGTCAGCACCACACAATCCACACAAGCTTGCAATCCATTCAATTACTGCAGACATTGATCAGCTGCAAAGAATTTGGTTAAGAATGAGGATGATGGCCCAAGGACTTCACACCAACCCCCAAACAAGTTTGCAATCTAGCTGCCCCCCCTCCGCCCCTGCCAAGCGAAGAGGGGCTTCAAACTCTGCAAAAAACTGTGCAAAAACATGTGATCAGTGGAATGGAAGGTCCCAAACCTCGACGATGAGCTGCACGTTGGCGTAGTTGTTGTTGTTGGTTCCCCCCGGCACTTCCACGAACTGATCCGCCATGCGGATGTGCTCGGCATTGATGCGCATGTCCTCGGGCGTCGCCATAGCCACCAGCAACACGGCCCGCTCCACGCCGAAGCTCTCGTACGCCCACGAGCGCACGCTGCGCATGAACTTCACGGCCGCCATACCATTGTTCGCGATCAAAATGCTGCGGATCGGGTCCGTCCCGCCCATCGCGTGGCAGTACTCTTCCACGGGAGACGACGCCATCGCCGCCTTCACCTCCATCTCGTAAGACCCAAACCTACTCTCAAGCCGTAATGCCTTCTATTACAATTGTATGGCAACTTTCAAGCGCCCCAACTCCAGCATCTAGCATCCACCAGCACCTCACAATTGCAATACACAGGAAATGCACCCAATCCTACAGAGATTAGGGTGCAGCCAATTCATGAGAAGCTCACGAACCAATCCACGAAACCTAAAACACACTCACACGTAACCACAAATTCGCAAGCTCTCTCTCCATCACTCTCTCTCTCAAATTTTTTTTTCATAAAAAACAAGAAGTGCATCCTCTGTCTCCATTCATCTTGTGTCTCTTCCTAAGATATGATTATGCTCGCCGGTGAAAAATCGATCTCCCAACATTAAATCCACCCATAACGTTAATGCGAAAATTGGCGACAGTGCGTGTTGGTTGGTGGGTAAGTGAGTGACACAGAATCGTAATAAATGCTGCCTACCTCTCCAGTTCTCCTTTGGCTTTAATAACAAAGCCTTTGGTCTGTCTGTGTGTGATCTTTGGGACATTGCTGCAAGATGCAGCAGTGATTGTTTAATGATAGGAAATGCCACAACATGAGCTTCGACAAGGAAAGAAGCAGACAACCGCGACGACTTCGACTGCCTCTTCAACTGTGGCGCTCGTGGCTTGGTCAAATGCACGAGTCTGGATTTCTGGATGGATTAAAATATTCTCACTCTCCGCATCGGATTGAGCTACACAGTAACTCCAATCGCAGCCCTTGATAACATAATCCCGACAACGCCTTGAAACTTGCATGGACGGATCTAACGCAGAAAAGCGCCTTGAACTTCGCAATGGTGGATATATGGGAGAATGTGCGTACACGGGAATAATGAAACTATGCCTGTTGCTTGCAAACCTTGCATGATCGTCATCGTCTTCTTCAATTTGAGAATGTGCAATCACAGGAAACATGAAACCATGCATGTTGCTCACTTGCTCGTCTGACGTCGTCGTCATCTGTGTTTGTTAATTTTTGCTGATTCTTGTTGTTTTCGCAGCACTGAATGTGTGTTCGTGAGAGAACGATTGTTTTGATGGATCTGTGAGTGGCAAGGGTTTAGATGTGGCATTCGTGGGGTTGATGGATCTGTGAGAGGGTTTAAGCCGCGCAGTGTGTGGGTTGAGGAATCGCGCGGGATGGTGGTGAGGAATGTGTGAGGGCTGACTACAGGGAACAACACTAATTATCACCCAACATTATTTATCAATTTTAGTGTAGTGAAGAAGCAGAATTCGTGCCAAGGACCAAACTAGACCCATTTATCATATTAAGGTAAGAGGCTCAAAAAGCAACCATGTTAGTGTTGATGTGCATGTTTTGTGTATCTCCTGATATGGAAATATTTTTAGTTTATTTTTCAGTCAAAGGGAAATAGATGAGGAATCTAACACAAGTCGTTTCATATTTTTTGAAGATTTATTGAATTAGTTATGAATTTTCAAACGCAATCTGTTGTAGGTCCCTACATATGATTATAGGCCTTTGGAAACCCATCCATGTATAGTTTGAAAAAAAACTAGGCCTTATTCAAAAACTAACATTGCAAAATGTATAAAGCAATGGAAATGGTTTCTAAAAGTGTTCCTTTCTAAATCTGAAATGAATGCTTGGATTAATCATTATTTCAGATTTTTTAGTACATGTAAAAAGGTAGTTGAACAATACATTTTATTTTGAATTAATAGACACCTAGCCACTTAGTTAGAAATGAATCTAGTGTGGCTCTTAAACCATCTATTGAAGAAGTAAAGACAAATCTAGGGGATGCTATTTTGTGAGCCTGCGAGCGTGAGCCTATAAGCATGTGAGCTTGTGAGCCTAGAATTTTCGGTGAAATTTTTAGTGATTTTTAGGGTGTGGACCTATTACCGTGCTTTAAGAATTTTAGATTTTTATATCTAGTATCCTCCTCATGGGATTTGAAATTTGTGACTTTCAAAAATCTTTTTTTCAAAATCTTTTTTTTCAATTTTCTTCAATTTTTTTTAGTCCTTTTTTATTTTTCAAATTCTCTTTTTGCAACTCTATCACCCTCCAAAATCTTTCTTGCCATTAAAAGGGGTTTGGAGGTAGAGGGCTTTGAAGCTCTCAAAACTTTTTTTTTCATTTTTTTTCAACTTTTTTTCATTTTTTTCCGACTATGCTACTAGTTTAGTTCATTTTTTTGCGCCTTTTCACCCTTGAAAACCTTCTCTCGATACTAAGAGATCAATTTCAAGGTGAGAAAGTCGGAAAAAAAAAAAAAAAAAACTTTTTTTTTTCCCACAACTCCATCACCCTAGAAAACCCCTTGTTGGATTTTGGATTTTGAACCTCAAAAAAAAATTTGGAAGGTATTGAGAGGCCTTTTGAAAATAGTAGGGTTTGAAATTTTAAAATACATTAACCACATTTCCATGGTCATAGGTCCACGGTCATGAAGCTGAAATTTTATTATAAATGGATTTTTAAAAATGACTTCACTTTTTTTTCTCTTGGCTTAAAAAATTCACAGTTTTTTTTGTTAATTCTCTAGGCTCACAAAACTTACGCTCACAGCTCACAAGCTCATGCTTTTAGGCTCACAAACTAGCATCATTGAGACAAATCTAATCAAGTTCTATTGTAATCCACAATTCATTTTTCCCTGGTTCAAGTGTCCATTTTATAGCCCCTATTGGATGGTTGAAAATGCCTAGTTGGTTTTAGAATCCTCTCCTATAGTGAGGCTGCAAAATTACTGTTGATGAGACTAAATTTTGATGATATGCTAGGATTGGAAATGAACTTTAGAGTTTTTCAAGGTTGGTATCGGTTTTGTTAAGTTTTATGATGTTTTGTGTAAGTAGGAAGAAATCACAATTTAGTGAAATCATTGCCTTGTTAAATTAAAAACAATCAAATAGTGCAAAGCTAATTTTAAAAATAGTTTTGGAAGACTTAGAAATTTTCCTTTCTCGTTTTCCATGAGCTTCACCCAAAAAATTTATTGGCTACAAATTTCAATTTTCTTCTTGCAACTAGCCTACACTTTCAAGTAGAATTTCAAAAAAAATTGATTGTCCTATACAAGGTTTGGTCAGGTTTCTAAACATAAAATATATCTAAATTGGAGTTAAAATGAGAAGACTATCAAAGGATGAAGTTTCAAACTTAATCCTATTCATGAATAGGATTCAATGACTCATGACACTTCTAATTCACGCAATGTTAAATCCTACCATTGAAGGTGGGCCCACATGCTAGATTTATCCCAGAAAAAAATATTCAAAGTTTTTATTTTTTATTTTTTTTCAAATTCTGAATTCATATTCATAATTAGAGACTTTAAATTAGCTAGGGTGGATTGAGACAAACCAAAAAATCCAACACAAAATAAATCCTAAATCCTTGTCAATCCCTAGTAAAACAAGTTTTATCCCACTAGGCCCACCTTTGATGGTAGGATTTAAATTTATGCCTTTTAATTCAATTCACTATTGTACATCTTCAATTTTTGAGAAGTTGCAAAATGGATTTATATTCTTGATGTGTGGTCCTATATTTGAATATGAGGGGGTTTAGATGTGAAAATAACGTCTTAGAAGAAAGACATTAATTGTTGAATTTTCAATTGATCTAAAGACATATGTCTTGCCATATTTAGTACATTTTTGTATTCTGAAACCTTTAAGGAATAATGGGCCCATAGCAACAAATATTCTAACTCTTATTGGATGCTTCATTGATTTCATATTTTCATTACTTGCTTTTGAAAGCTTGTAGTGGATTTGGATAAATGATGGTTGCCATTTAAGGTTCAAATATAGGTGGCACAATATGGAGGGAGAACTAGGTGACAATCTTAAAAAATATATGCAAGTCCAAATATAGGAGATAGGAAAAAAAACCAAGCCAAAAATTTAAAATTGATTACTTCTTAAATAGTGTAAGTTGTATAATTAAAAAAATTATATCTAAAATAGGATGTAAGTATCATCCATTATTGAGATTAAGTTCACATAGAATGACATATACTTTATAAATTCACTCAACAATTGAACCAACAAAGCCTTCAAGTGAGATTTAAAATTAAAATAAAAGGTGCATTTCTAGAGGTCTATTGTGACTAACACATGATTTTTGCCAAATCCATTGCAAAATTCTAGTCTCATTGGAGATCCAACTTTATTAGTCTTTGTATTTTTTCCATATACTCCAAATGTCTTGCATTCAATTTTGACTACAACTTACTTTAACCCCTAAACGACCAAGAGTCCCCTCGGGGGACTTTAAGAATTCGGGCAGGTACTTGTGACTTCAATTTGTAATGAATTTTCTTGAAATTTTCACATAAGATAGAAAAACTGATGAGCTCTGTGGAAATATTATTATTTTTTCAATTGGTGACAGCAAGCAAAAGTTTTGCCATCTTAAACATAATTTTCATGTCGCCGGGCAGAAAAAAAATCTACAAAAACTTCAAAATTAAAAAATTAATTTTTTTTTCTTACAGATTTTATTTTTGTCTACAAGTGAAGCTTTGATTCATTCCATTTGGATTAAGGTAAGAGGCTCAGTAATGGAGCATCTAAGGAGAAGTGATGCTCTGAACTGAAATGTCTGAGTGGGAAGACAGTGTAAAAAATATGGAGTGAAAGGGAAATGAGCAATTGTGAGATAGTCTTTTTTTCAGAATTTTTGGGATTCGTATGAATTAGTTATGATTTTCTGAAGTCGTGACACAGTAGGGTGTTATTATGGTTCATAGGCAGGGGGTGTAATGAGACCTGAGGAAGCCTTAAAGCACGCAGACGAAGTCTAAATATGCTCCATAACAAGCTGAACATGGTCACTGACATAGTAGAAAAAACAGGACAAAATTCAAAAAGCGACCTATCCAGAAGCGTTAAAAAAAAAGCAGCTGACTAAAAGTGATGTCCTGACAACTATACAGTAATGACGTAGCACTTTGCTTAGGCTGAAGTAATGTTCACTCTCAATTGAGAAGGAAGTGTCAGTGGCTCTAGAACTGAGCATCGCAGGTGCAGTTTCCATCCACTAGGGTTTCGTGAAGAACAACGCGGCTGACAAAAATGGCGCAGCGGGAGACTGATATCGGAGGAGTCCGTTTTTTGAAAAGGTGCCATTGCCATGCGCTTCCTCCGCTCCCGCGCGCCGCAGCCATCAAACAGCCTTCCGTTTTCAAAATCACTTGGCACTGATTACGTTAAAGGCCCTCCTGCCCGCCCATATTCCTGGCGAAGTCTGGGAGTGCTTTCACGGAGCTCGCGGAGACGCTGATTCAAAGGCACACATCTTCGACAGATGCACCTGCATCCACAGTAAAGTAACTCCTGCCTCTCAAGCTCTGCTTTCACGTGCTTGTTCCCTGCTACTTTCGTCCTCATATATGCGGTAACTTCTTCCTTGTAATGCTGTAATGCCGACTTCTGGAGGTGGCGTCCGTGTCGCTAGAGCTGCATCTTCAAATTGTACCCTGGTAATACACATTCTCTTTCTATATGCCTCAACATGATCCATGCCTTGTTGGAAAACCGCAGTTCAAGAAGTCATCAGTAACTTCAGAGTGTTGTGCGAGGTTGTGTCTGAGCTTCAGCAGTGGCTACTTGGTATCCTTGGAAACCACTGAAAGCGCTTGTGTGCTGCAGGTGCGTCTATGCAAATGCATTGCTTCCTGGAGGAGGGTACAAATACATCACCTGGTTGGGGAGGAAGTAGCCGCGCTTCAAAAGTGGCGGCACTTCAAGTAAAGGAGGTATAGTACTGCCACTTTTTCCTTTCCTCCTTACATCCCTCCGTGCTATGGCAAGTTTCTGGTTGTATTTACAAATGTCTGGCTGATATCCACAGTATGGTGCCTTGTACCCTGTGCATGGAGCATTCAACCTTATAGCTGCATGTAGTCTATCGCCTTGAGTACGAAGATTTTTAGCACTCCACTCTTCTCTATGTCGTTTCTTGCTCTCAGCCAATGCTTGCCTTGCTACCTTCGCCTTGTCCTTTTCCTGCTTCTCCTGTTGCCTCTGTACCTTCCGCTGCTCCTTCTCTTGCCTCTGTCTCTCTCTTTCTGCAGCTACTGCCTCTCGTTGGCATGCTAGGTCCTCCAATTGAGTGACATGCTCCTCGTCCGTTAGTAGCAGGGATTTCGTGTAGTCGATGAGTGGTTCAGTTCTTGCTTTTTTTTTATTTGGTAGGGGAACGCGAGGTAGCTCGAGTAATTGATCAAAGGCTGCAGCAGCTGCATCATTGTCCTAGCCTACTGCTTCGCTGCCGCTGTCACTGCCGTCATCCGTCTGTCGCAGGTGCGGTCGCTTCCTTGTTGTACTGTGGTCGCTTCCACTGTCGGAACTATAGTCTTCATTGGCTACCTGATCCTCCTCGCTGTCTAGCTGCACATAGTATTGCGTGCAATGTGGTACATGCTCCGGTATATCACCATACAACTCTTCCACTTCCCACTGTTGTTGCTGCGATGTGTCTGGAACCTTAGTAGAACAGCCTTCCTCTGCTGAATCAAATTGTATACCTGATTCCTTCCCATATACCTTACTGGGTCCCATTTTCCCGTCCATGGCATTGCTGTTCAGAGGATAAATTCCTGTTGTTGAGAATCCCATCTTAATGTTCTGAGAGCTGAGAGCCTTCCTCAAACTTAGAGACACCCACTGTACCAAGTCCTCTTTGATGGGCGATTTCCCTACATGAGATCCTGTCCATTTATCCCTGTATGCTCTGAAAGCATTTTTGAATGGCTTGAAGCATGACACATCTAGAGGTTGTAGAGCATGAGATGTATGGGAAGGGAATGTCAGTAAGTCTAAGCCGTTGGTTTTAGCTATGTGTATAACATCCAGAGACACATGTGACTTGTGTCCATCCAAGATCAGTAGGTGTCGATTCTCAGTAGATATTTCATATAGTTCAGACACTTTCAGTAAGAAATGCCGCATCCACTCTCTGAATAAGGCGTTAGTCATCCATGCCTTCTTCTGCATTGCCATGCCAGCGCCTAGTTCACCTGTCTTGCTAACAAAATTCCTACTTTCCCGTTTGCCCTTGAAAATGTAAAAGTTAGGAATCCTTTCCCCTTTGGCATTGACACAGCTTAGCACTGACATCCACTCCCTGCGATCTGGTGTCACTTTGTGGACGCTTTTGGACCCTCTCTTAGCAATGACGTATCCTCCTCCATCCTTCCCTGCTTGTACTCCACTCTCATCACAATTCCATAATGGACTTGTATCATAGTTGTGGTGGTCATATAGCATTTGTAAGTTGTGATAGAATGAACCCACTGCCTCAGGACACAAATGCTTGGCTCTCTTCTGATCTAGTGCTTGTGCTTTTCTGATTGCTAATTCTGGATGCCTTCTCTTGAAGCATTTCACCCAACCAGCCCCAGGTACTCCATCTACAAATGGAGTGACTCTGGCTTGAGTGAGGATGCCAACCTTCTCCCTCAATTGCCCAATACTGTATGGATAACCTAGTTCTTGCATGTGAAGCAAATAGTTCACTAGTTTGCTCTCTTCTTCATCTGTTAGGACACCCTCCTTACCCCTCCTTCTATGCAATATAGTCCCATAAATGTGTCCCCTCAAATTGGATGCAAGAATGCCATTCTCCCTAGCTGCACTTCTAATTGGCATTCCATCATCAAAGTCTGCTATGGCATTTTCTAGCTACTCATTAGTCCAGTTCCCATTTTTTTTAGCTTCTGTCTGTTGGATTTTCTCACAGGCATTGGTGGTACAGAAGCATGCGGTGCTGTGGGAGGACTCGTACCTACATTCGCAGCTCTGGGCCCGCATTGTTCCTTCTCTGGCACTTGTGGCGGGCTGCCAACCTCGACGCCGAAGAGGTCTTCCTCGGTCGCAGCCGCTGCACCTGTCTGGTCGGCGGCGCATCCTTCAAGTTCGGCTGCTCCATTGCCGCGCGACCTCCCCTCTGGCTCTGCTGGGCCCAGCGACTCCAATGTCGGAGTGAACTGCTCTGCTGCGTGGACTGCTGACTGTGGGGGCCCTCCGCTTCTCGCTTTTCCCGTGATCCTCTTCTTAGCTTGCTGTTGCTTAGCTTCTGCCTCCAGATTTTGCAGACGCAGCTTCTCGTCGCTACACCATGCGCCTTCAGTTCCATGTGGAATGAGGCGACGGGGTTCAAGTCGGATAATTCTTCGCTTCTGTCGTGCAGGTCTAGGCAAATCTGGCATGTCCAATATTGACTTTCCCTCAACATCCGCCTTCTACAAAATGCTCCATTTGCTTCATCCAATCGTCTTTGTCATCGCATTCACTGTTGTCTACTGATCTCTCCTCCACCTCTTCTAAGTCATCATATCCATCATAATACTCTTCATGACTGCTGCCCCAACTTCTAGCCTTGTGCCAACTCTCCTCCTGCTCACTCTCTTCCTCACAGTTGCTGCATCCACTCATTTTTTCCAACTCAGTGGATTCCAAGTCCCTCAATTCAGAAGCTGTGCTACTTCCCTTGAACAATGTCTTCCCTCCTTGCAAAAAAAGGAAATGTGGATCTTCTCATATGAAATCAGCGTGGAGACCTTACCAATTCTAAAAATGGGTCCTCTCCAAGAAGGAATGCAAATGTTGTATGCACCTGACCTGAGAGGCTCAGATACAAACAGAATAGAATACTAAAAAGTAATTTTCTTTTAGGAATGGCGCAATCAATATTCTGAAATCGGCCACTTCTAAGTTAAAATCAAATATGATTAGTTGTATTATCGCTTTTACTGCTTTCAAAAGTAACGGCTTCATGTTTCTTGTACAGTCTTCCTAATTAAAGGTAATGGAGCAGTGAGCACAATGTAGTTGCTCATTGGTACTGCTTAATAAAAAAAATTGGGTACGAAAATTTGCGCATTTACATCTTCATTTCAAAAAACAGTACGCACTGTAGACATTAAGATGGGATATGAGAGATCTGCATGTAGTTCCTTGATTATAGTAAAATCAAGCGGATGTAACCGCCACTTTTTACCTTTTACATGCCCATCCATTCAAAGAACATTATGCATGGTTCCAGAGCCTTTTATAGGCTCGATTCTTAATGCCCGAACACTTTTCAAGCCCTCTCCTATAGTAATGTGAAAGTTATGAACAATCTTGTTTTTCGGGCAATCTAAGCATCTTCTTGAAAAAATAACTTATAGGATTCATTTGTGAATGCAATTTTCACAATTTTTCAGAAAAAATTGTTAGACAAGGTTGATTTTGTTTGCTAGAACAATCTTACCATTGGAATTTATTGTGTTTCAATTCCATCTATGAGATATCTACAATTTAGTTTTTCTTTCAATCTTGGACCTACATCTACTTGACAATTTTTCAAAGAATGAAAAAAAAGTCTTTATTTTGTAAATTTTTTTTCCTAATCTCTTAGCTCAATTTCTCAATAGAAATTTTTTTTTAATTCAAGGTCTGTAGTGCAAAAAAATTACATAAATGGAGGACAAAGTCATTTGAAGTTGCAAACTAGAGTTTAAGAAAACTTTGTTTTCCAACTTTGAATGCTCATATCTTCCTATCTATACGGTCAAACTTCATGAAATTTTCACCACATGATCTTAGTTAAGTACAATATCCTATGGCTAGATTCTATATTTTTTTTTTTCAATGGATGAATGGAGCAAAAATGGCAGTTCTGAGTGGTTTTGGGTTGAAAAACGGCCGTGGTCCTTTAGGGGTTAAATGTAGTTTTCATGATTTGTTTTTTCATTATTGCAAAATTCTCCCATTTTGATCAAGGTGTTTATCCATCAAGTATTTCGATGAATTCCATTGAAGAAGACTAATGCAAAATAGACAATTAGTTTAAGAGTAATCAGGTCAGAAAATTCAATTTTGGAGAAACATTTATTATGTGCTTCAAGTCCTTTATTAGGTCCTTTGAGTATTATAGGTCATTACAAGAAAGGGTGGTATTATTTCCTATCACAATTGAGACATACTCTCTTGTTGTCTACTATAACTTTTGAAATACAAGTCCAAATTTACGTTGGACATGTCTAAATTTATAGGTAATTAGATACCTTTTCTTTTATAAATAAAAAACTCAATTTATATATCTAAAAATTATTCTTATAAATTTAATACTAGTAGAAAATGCAAGAATTTTGACAAAATTCTATTGATTTGGTTGCGTTGTTTTGGTCATTATTTTATTGATTTCAGTAAAAATCTGTTAAAATTTGTCACAATTTGAGGTTTAAGGGTATTCACTACATTATAAGTCCCCAAATCTAATGATCTAGATCTGAAATTTTCATGGTCTATTTTCATAGTAGAAAAGCATGTACCTACCAAAGGAAATCTGAAAATATATTACTTTATGTCCTTTATATGATCTATTTGTATAGTAGGAAAGTATGTATCTACCAAAAGAAATCTAAAAATATATTATTTTAGTTATGTCTTCCACATGAGTACAAATAGCAATTCCATTGCATGCAATTTTTGAACATTAAAAATGGTTCTTCCATCATTTTGTAGGACAAAATCTCATCACCATCACCACTTTCTAAATGGCCAACTTTTAGTTTAAGAAAATATTTTTTCTTATTTTTCATAAATAAAAATGCAAAATTACAATGATAGTATCTATTTTCATGAGATTTTGTACTTTTCTAATTTATCCACACAGAGAATTTTTGTATAATTTTCTTTCTTTAGGTACCTTCTTTTTAAAAATATATACATGAAACGTATTTTTTCTTTTTAAAAAAAGAATTCTAATTTTAAAGTACTTTAAAAAATATGAATGTTATAAAAAACACTATGCTTTTTGGACATCTTTTCTACTAGTAGAAAATTTAGAATTAAAATCAACAAAAAACTGTTGATCATTTTTTGTTGATTTGGTCAAATTGATCATCAACAAAAATTAACAAAAAAGAGTTGTTCCTTTTATTGTTTTGGACATTTTTTTTCCTAAAAATTTTCAAATTTTTTCAACTGCCCAAAATATTCGGTCAACTGAAAATTTTGAAATTTTTTCCTGAAATATTGATTAAAATTCAAATCTTAAAGAATTTGAATTTGTTAGTAAAAATATAGGAGGATTTTTTGAAATTCTAAATTGAAATCCAATTAAAGGAAAAGAAAAGATACTACAACATGCAAAAAGATGTTTATCAAATAAAAGCATGTTGAAGGATCGACATGGGACTATGAGAGCTAGTAATCCAAGATTGAAAATGATTTTTCTTTCGGATGGAAATTATAAAGAATTACTTCTTCATGTCTTTCTGTGAAATAGTGCAAATTATGAATTTAAATTTTAAATTAAGTATATTGATGAAAAAAACCCCAAAAAACTAATTTTAAAGTGAAAAGACGACAACCAAACCAAACCAAGCTAAGCCACGGCTAGGAATCGCATTTCAACGCCTTCGATGTGCGATGCTATAGCTCAAGGCCAAGCCCCAACGACAAAATCCCCATTCAATCAATCTAGCTCTGTACAGCTGCCCTAATCAATCCAGACTCAGACCCAAAAAAGATCAAAAGCCATGCCAAATGCATAGTGAACCTAAAGGAACAAAGAGTCAGAGGTAAACATCTAAAGGGTGAAAGGCAATCCTAGCAAGCTGGTCCAAGTGACCTTTGTGGGACTCTAGTTTCTTCCCTAAAATTGCAGTCCCATCAACGGAGGCTGTAGCAACATTCCATGCCCTAAGTTCAAGGGTCTTCCAAATGCTAAGATGAAAAATGACATTGGTATCGCATTCTTCACTGATGTTTGCCACTCAATGTTTTCTTACTTTTTGTTAAATTCCGCCATTTATTTTTTAATTGTAATCCAGTTTTAACATTTAATACTGAATACAAAGATTTAATCTCCTCCCACTTCCCCTCACTACATGCAATAATGCCATTTTTTAAGGCCATTGTTTGCTCCTCATTCGACTTCACATACTTTGCTTTCTTCTTTTCTTCATTCTTTTCTACTTCCTCCTTTTCCGTTTCCTCCTCCTTCCCCTTCTTACGGAAAGTCACGTTTTTTGGTGATAAACTATCCCTCCTCTCCATTTCGAATCTAAGTTCGGATAACCCCGGATTAAATAAACCATAAACTACTTTTGAAGATGGCACACCTCTAACCATTTTGGGGTTAGGTGGATTTTCTCCAAAATGTAACATTTCAATGCCCTCAAAATTCTTCTTCTTCACCTAATAAGAAATTTAAAAAACCAAAAAAAAAATGTTACGTGAATCAAATTTATGAAAGAATAAAAAAATAAAAAAACAAAGAAGTCTTATCAAGGTCACACTCCTTACCAAGTTATTAAGCTCTTCATCATGTGTTTCTAATGAATGACATTCTATAGCAAGATTATCATTTATTTGAAGAGTGCAATTTTATATGCACAATTTTAAATTAAGTATATTGATGAAATATGTACACAAAGGGTTGATGTATCTTTCAAACGTGTAATGGTAGTCTTTTGCATTGTAATGACAACCATCTTTTGAGAGGAGAGTGAGAGGATAGTGAGAGAGGATAGTGTAATACAAGTTCTGAAATCTGTAAAAAGATTTTAATTTAAAATTTCTTAATTCAGCACCCCCTTCCTCCCTCCCAAAAATATTTTAAATTAAAATTTTAAATTTTTTGGAAGGGGGTGCTAAATTAAAAACATTTAAATTAAAAATTTTAAATTACGAACCCCGCCCCCCTCCTTCCCCTCTTGTAATTTTCAGAGGGGGGGAGGACTCCAAACAATATGGGACAAACATATTTGTATTCAGCCGTATATCGAGACATATACACATTCATACGTATTTGTATTTGTATTCAGCCATATATATATTCATATTTGTATCCAGTGGTATTTATATTTGTCTTTTGGCATACTTGTATTCTGTCATATATACATTCAACTGTATTCATATTTGTATTCGTATCGTATATGATCCAATGACTGTAAAAATTTCTTTGAGGGGGGGTGCAATTTCTTACCCCCAATCCAATGGCTCACAATTTTTTGGCCAGGGGGATTTGCAGGGGAAGGTATGACAACCATCTTTTGAGAGGATAGTGGTCAAATCACATGTTGTGCATTTAACATCATTACATTTATATAAAAAAGAATTAATATAAAATCAAAATATTCAAAATAAAAAAATAATTAGCTTGCATGAGATATAAAAACAACTTAAAATACTTTCTCACCTAATCACGTAAAGTACTAAAACACAAAATTATAAATTCATATTTCCATTTGCTAATACCCCAAAAAATACTCCGCCCTTTGAAAAATGCTTCCAACTTACCTGAATTCCTTATTTGAATGGTTTTGGGTGCCTCCACCGTATCAAATCTATGTATTCAACCCACCACAATTCAATGAAATAACAAAGTTTTTTTTTCACTTGCTGCAAATCGCTACATTGAACACCAACTCTATAAATACCGTACAATTCACCATTATTCTGTAGAAATAATCATTTGTAGCCAAGTGGACAAAGATTCATCTGGACTGACACGTGTCCCACTGACCAGTCACAAACCTTCTATCCAATACCCAGGGCCCATGTCAGCCATATCCATTCTGCTGAGATGGCCGGCTTGGGGTCCGCAAGTCTCCCAAGTCTTTCCCATCGGGCCCTCCGCATGCTCCCTTGTTTGCAAGCTACGGCACCCTCCAAATTTGCCGTCTGCAACCTCTACAACGGCGGAACATCTAGACCGTAGTGTGATGATTCCCTTCTAGACCACCACCACACTACTGATGCACAACTCGCAATACGGTGAAGAATTGGCCATTTTTCAAGACACACAACCTCACAGACGAGGCCGAATTCGCTTCCCGAAGCTTTTGAATTCTTGAGTTAGTTGTAATGGCTTAAAGTTCTCGTGGATGTTGAGATTGGAAGCTTAGTTGTTTGGACAAGAATTCGTCATGAATTCTGTGTTACATCTGCTTCTCATTGTTGAGTGAGTGAGAGAACCAATTGGTGGCTGAATTCGTTGCATCGTGGTTGTGGGGAGCTTGCATCCCCACGCTCATGAAGCTCCTATTGAATTTCGAGTTGGAGTGGTTTCGGAATTGTATCCGGACTGGTGAGGTTGTGATTTTACGAGAATTTGTGGCATGAATTTATGTTTTGTAGCTATTGACTATCGTTGTGAGTGAAGCTGAGTGAAGCAATTGCTTTCCGAATTGGGTGCGTCTTGGGATAAGGGGAGCTTGGATTAGGGTTCAAGATTAGTTCACGATGGACACGCTCGACAAGCTCGTCCTCTTCCTGGCGAAGCGCGATGGCATTGACAAGGTGGTGAAGACTCTTCAATACATCGGCAAGCTTGGCCACTACAAGTTTGAGCGTCAAAACTCCGTCCTCGCATCCCGTTTCAAGAACCTGGAGGTCGCGTCAGGGATGAGCCGCAAGGCTTTTCGCACGGGGCGATCCTTGGCTGGTTTCAACTCCCTTCGCACTGCGAAATTTCCGGACCTCACCATCCAGCTACTCACCATCATCGGCTCGGGCGGGGAGATGGTGTACTGGTTTTTCGACCACTTCACCTGGCTGTCCAAGATGGGCGTACTCGACGCTGAAGTTGCACAGCGCACCATGTACATCTCGGCGTTCGGGGAAAGCGTGTGGTACATCTTCTTCATTACCATGGATGTGATTCTGATCAAACGCGGCATGAAGACGGAGATGGCGTTGAAGCTGGAATTGGAGAAGGTTGCAGTGGATTCCAAGGAGATGAAGATCTTGAAGGCTCGAATTGCGGCTATCAAGGTGCAGAGAGTCATGTCGGTGATGTCTATCGTTGCCAAGACGTCGGATCTTTTCATTGCTTTGGCTGTTGTGGATCCGAATCCGTTTGTGTCGCATACTGTGACGTTGGGGCTCAGTGGACTTGCCTCGGCTTGGTCGGGGTGGTACATGGTGTGGCCGGAGTCTAAACCCAAAGTCGCCACTTGAGCTTATTTCCTCTTGGTTAGGCTGGTCACACTTTTATATGCTCTTGTTGGCAAAATGGAAGCGCATTCCAATGCATCAAAGATTTTGTTGTTTGGATGCTGTATGCTAAAGTTATGAAGTGGCAAAGTCTTATAGGTAGATTTTGTTAGGTCGCTTCTACGACACTTGGTACATATTGATCAAGAGGGGGTTGAGCAGTGGTTTACAGAATTTCTGAGGGTAATAGAACATCCTATGCCGACAATCGGTGAAGTTTTGTGCATTTCGGATTTGTTGTGATGGTAGACTTCAATAGACGGTGCTACTTCAACTGCATCAATGTCGCTAGAAGTTATTAAAAATAACAGATAGTTTCAGTCTTTGTTGAATTTGTGAGGCATTTCGGAGTAAGGCAAAAGAAGAAATAGATCAACTTGCAGACTTGAATTATTGTAGGTGTTGTACTACACAGGAGTTAGTTTCACCAAATTTGATGGGACACTAAGAGCATAAGTTGTTGAACAAAATAATTCTAATGTACATACCGTTTGCTCAATCAATCTCTATTTCGGACACTATTTTGTACTTGCAGGCGCGCCATTGAAGTAAGGAGCCACTGCTGGTGAATGGCGTCTATTGAGATGCGAGGGTTGCTGAATGTCGAGGTCAGTTCCTGGTAGAGGAAGTATCCAGTCGAAGAGATTCACGTGGAAGCGTTTGTTCCGTGCATACTCAGAGACCAAACTCCAGAGCTCCCCAACCAGCCATCGTTCTTGCAATATCCAATCCGCCACTTCCTGCAACTCCAATGTAACCCAATCAACATCGATTGCAAAAATTAAGTTCTGCAAGAGTTAGGAGTGCAAACTAACCGCTATTGAAGGAATCAGGAAGTCTAAGCAACAGAGAACCCTGAAGTAACTTAAACCACATCATGTGGGTTACGGAGTAGCCACTCTCGCAGTTAACCCTGAAGCGCTCCGACATCCATATTCTGGACGATGAACAGAGGGCTTCAAGGCACTGTTTCATCCAATTAACTTCTCATTTATCAAATGTAACACTTGAATCTAGAAAAGACAACCTTCCTTAATGACCAAATTCATCCAATTCTGGTAAATGATATATCTGTACAAAGCTATAAGCGAAAATGCGCAAAAATTCAAAAAAGGATTGAGACGTTTCAGGGTTAATGCAAAGTCAGCTCCTCTGGCACAAGACAGTGTTTCTGGTAACTAATGCATCACCTAATGAACCAAACAATTGAAATCGTGAAACCCTCAAGTCAAGAAAAAAGATGACAAGATAACAGAGAAATACATTTAAACATGTCCTTCCCTAAATGCCCCCTACGGTGAAAATTCGGTGCTTACACTTCATTAATCGTTTAGAAAGCTTCAAGGAAGGTAATTCTGAGCAATAGAAATATGAATTGGATGCTATTACAATTGACTGTTAGCTTCCAATTGACTAAGCTTCCAATTGAACGTTAGCTTAAAGTAAATCTTTAGACTACAAGGTAGAAGAACTCAGTATCATAAAATTTTCAAGCAATTTGCTCTAAGTGAAAATACAAGTACCTGTAAACGTAGAGCCTCAGGGTTCTGGAAGGAGAAATAAAGTACGAACGGACACCCTGCTTGTGAGGCTGCCAACCATTGCAACATGCATTTGAGTGGCAGGTTGCCCCCAAAGACACCACAGCCCCAATTTCCAGTCGCAATGCCCAGACCACCTTTGACTATCTCAGTACCATGTTTTCCTTGAACATTTGCACTTGTAGTAGGGGATTCATCAAGTATCATCTCATTCCATTCATCACTAGTATCAACTATTTGAGATGATCCTAACTCCATAGAGCAGTCACTCGTCTGTGAATCATTATTATTCTCTTTCATCACACTATCCTTTAAGTTCGTGCAAGGCGCTGAAGTTTCGGCGTTTCGCCTAATGCTGCTTCCAGTATCCAGGAATCCACAATATGCCTTGTTCAACTCCCGCAGGATGCAAGTGAGACGAAACTGGTCATCACCTGGTTGAGAGAGAGCATCAATTGCAACAATGTGGGTCTGCCTCCGTCCCCAAGCATCTCTAGGCCTAGAATCAATGAAGTCACCAGCAAAGCGAAAAGTCGAAGCATAGCCTGAGTAACAGCTGTACCTCTCTGCACCCACTATTTCTATCGATTCATTTGCAGCCATTGCTGGAAAGAAAACCATTCCTGCAGCAAGTTCGGGATTGATCATGAACCGGATCTCCTCCTGCACACGAAAAAAAATTTCAAAAGTATAAGGTAGATATATAAGGAGAGCAACTTCACTCCCATAACATTCTTTAGCACTCGTAAACCTACAGTCAAATCAGCATCAGCATTACATTCTGACATGAATGGCGCAAGATTGGCAGGCTTTTCTGAGTTTCATTTTTATTAACTCATCAGTGCTCACGTCACTAAAAGAGTCCGCTTCCATATGATACGTAGTTGACAAAAATTATTCAAGGAGCTCCGAAGGAACATTTTAAAATGAAATGATAGAAAGAAAAAACATATCCTACATATTCGAAAGATAGCAATATGTTTTCCAAGTTACTGTAATCATTATTAGTCTCCAGAAGTAAACTTTATAGCTATTTAAGCTTGGGCACAACTTTGGGGCTACTTAGTACTTAATAGCTCATATCGTTACTCCGATTCTCGTTACAATCATGTTACTAATGGCGATAAAATAATCCCACACGCTAACTTTGTATAAAACATTCGATAAAATCAAAATGTCGAATTCAGATCCTTAGGGGCCTCCAAAGACTGTAATGAGCTCAATGCAAGGGAAAAAAATCAAAAGATAACCGTTTGAAGCAAGAACTACAAACCATGACGTAGAGAGAGCAAACCTGAACGCATCCATCGCCAAGAGCGCCACCACCAAGCATTTTATTGGCAAAGTCCACTTGCAAGCAGTCTTGACCAAGATCTTCAATGTTGCCATCAGCTACAACCATGAGGGGGCATAGCGCAACACCACTCTCGCTCCAAAGTGCATTGCTATCTCTCACATTCAGCGCAGCAATGGCCTTCCGTTGGAACGAAACAACACCATCTGGCATATCCTGACAAACACGCTCGAAATAATGAAGAAGACAAAGCAGTTTATGCTCAATACTCTCGCCTCGCTCATAAATCCCTGCAAACAGCCGGTCCAAATTCATATAGGGCAGATTCTCCCGTCTTCGTTCAGCCGAAGGGTAAAGGCACAAGAAGGAGCACGCCAGCAGCGAAGCCACTAGACGCTGACTCAGAACTACAATTCCTTGCTGCTGCTTGCCCAGCAGCTTCAAACCCATATCAGGCCGCAATTCGGTTCCTGCCAGGGCCACACAGGCAGGTGAGCCAGAATAGCCGACAGTGAAGAGGTGAAAAGCAGATTTTTGCAAACTGAAAAGGAAACTCAATTTGGTTGATAGCCTACACATAACCTCTTCAACAGAAAAGGAACTCAATTTGTAAACGTCAGTTCATGGTACACCAAGAGCTGTCAGATTGGAATAGATGACCAGTTTGGTTCTAAAAATCAAACACTGTAGTAAACAAGTAAAAGGCGTCGCTTGTGTTTTACAAGGTCTTACCCTCATGTTCTGTGTGGATGGACTTTCCACCATAAAACGCAAAGAGCTTAGCCAAATCCTGAGACTGATTCTCCAGCAAAAGGGGCAATGAGAGTGCGAGCTTCGCTATCCCAGGCAACAGTTGGTGGAAAAAATTGCGAGCGTCAGCTCGAGACAGAAGGTCATCAAAGAAGAGAGCGATCCCGTCCGCGGTGTCTCGTGCCATATGCTGATGTTTTTTTTCTGCAAATCCACTCTCTCGTTGCATGTCAAGTATACAATCATAAAGCCCTTCCCCGCTTTGCACCTGGCTTGCTCCAGGCCCTTTGGCCAGGGCAAGGAGCGAGTATTTCACATTCTCTGGCCACTTGTAAGATCCAGCCCTGGCTTTCACCGGTAAAACTCCGTCCATCTCTATTTGCAGAGAATCTTAATTCCAATTGCTCTGCAAAGATGGGACACAAAAATATTAGAAACCTGATCCCATCTTTTAAACCGGCCGGTGTTACCAACAGCAAATCAACTATTCATACACATGGTAGGCATTTAGTTACCAAATTGAATGTAAGTATGACTCGGCAAAATGTCTATGGTTTTGTCTATGACCTGGTTTCTAAAATTACTGATAATGATCTACAACCACCCAATTTGAATGATTACATAAGAAATTCATACATAGATACAAAAATTTGGTCTAAAGAAAGTTTGGTCTTGTACCTAAAGTGATCTCACTAGTGAGCTCAATACAGATCTCCCAATGCCCGCACACTCCTACAAAATTGTTGAAGTGATGCGAATTGGATCCTTTACCTTAAGCCGAGACAAGTACCAAATGGGAGTTGAGATTGCCTTGTCTTTCCATCGTCAGTGGTATTGGTCTTTCATCTGTAAGGACCCCAAGAGACAACCCCTCCATGCCTTTTCCGAAACCCTAAACTTGTGTCCCCAAAACCCTACACTTTGACATTCAATCATACAATCGTATCATGAATTTCTGCCACCACACCGATACGCAAGGAAATAAAACGACGAATCCAATGACGAATCAGGTCACAAGGAAATAGACTTGCTTGTCGGTCAATGAAAATACAAATTCAAGTATTGTATCTCAATTCTTGTAAAGAGTCTAGAAACCTAGGAAGACGAATGCAAGAGAACGTACACATCGTTAGATTTCCAAGGGCCTGTTTGTACAATTGAGGACCCCAATGAGCAAATCTATACTTTAGGGTTTGCAATCACCAGACTTAGAAGACCAGTAGATGAAGACCATGACCGCGGTTTTAGTAGTTCTTTTACGACCGTCATAAATCACAAACCTACTGAAAGCAGCAAGTAGGATTTTTGATAACTCCAGAGTGGCTGCTAAGCTATCCAGGCAATCACAAATTTAGGTCTAAGAAAAGCCTAACCACAAACTAAGGTCCACTCAACTCTGTCGAAAAGGAACCCCCAAGGGTTGATCTCATTGAACTTTGGGTTATACAAATAAACTTTGCGAGGTCTTAGCAATAATGCATATCAGGATTACTACTACATCAGCTCGTCTTTCCTCTACCATACCTTTTGGGCAAGATTAAACGCTTTGCGCCAGGCCCCACCTGCGTTCTCTGCTGGCTTTCGTAAGGCCAGACCGTTGTTCTTATCTTGATCAGGTTTACGAACACCGTCACGTACTCCAGCCGCCTTCATCAGACTTAGACAGCGGTTAGAGGTACCAAAAAGAGAAAAGAACTGAGTACGCCATAATGTCTCATCACTTGCTACGACATTCCACGCCCTGCAATAGAAAACTTCATTCGTCAGCTCCTCCACTTAGAAGGACCTCAGTCACCCATAAGGACAATCCTGTCCGTGGCTCTCAACTGAAACAAAATCGTTAGCATTTAATATCCCCTAGACAGATTGCTGTATATGGTGTAAACATGATGTTAGAAAAATACCCTCTAACCGCAAAAGCTATGGCCAGCAAGCAAGTACTCAAAAACATGTAGCTCAAAAACATGTAGCAGTGTGTCACCTGATAGCTGTAAAGATTCTGCCGCAACGTTTTAAGAACATCGTATTCAACACACTAACTCGTCGTAGCATTCACGAGACGTAGTGACAGGAAGTAAGCATAAATTCACTATTCAAATACTGCAGCAATTCCTTAATCATGCTAGAAAGAGCCTCAAGAACCACAAGGAAAAAACTTTCGGAATTATTATAGACCGAACGCGATGTATAGAATTCACTCGCTCTACTTGATTTTGAATTGCAACTAAGCTAATCGCATGTCGAATTCCAATGCGTGACACCAAACCCTAAAATGCCAACCACAACAAGGACGATAGTAAATTAAACACCCGTAACATCACGAACAGTGCAGATTCAATGAACGGATGAGTAGTTCGCCCGCACTTCCTACGGTGTTTTAGGGTGCTGCTACTCTTGATCAGGGGTTTAGCCACGCGCAAGGTAGTCGTCTTTTATGTAGACTGACAAGCTGATTTTTAGGATCCATGGATCTCTTGAGTGATAAGAGAATTGGAAGTCCTAAAAATCCACGGTCTGAGGAATCCTGTTCCACACTCAACTGAATGGTGTCTGGCCCGCTACAAAAACATGGACCCCTCCCTGCCTACACATGGCTCATTTCGGAGGCAATGAAGCTGCCGACACCGATCAAAGTTTCATATTTCAATCAGGTAAAACCTCTCTCTGATACAAATAGCATCGACGGACCTAGAGAAGTCAATGCATTGGAACGACAGATTCACAGCTCGACTCTTGAAGCCATTTTGCCAAATTAAGGTCATTTCGCAACTTGAAAGAAATTTTTTAATGAAAATCCAACAAAAAAAAACAGCGCAACCAACCAAGGGTCCCAAGCACACCGAAACGCTACAACAATTGGCGCAAATTCAACAACTGCTCAACGGAATTCCATTGAAAATTGGGTAGGACAATGAACCTGGCGTCTTGCGGCTGCAGCGACTGATAGCGGTGCAGCATGCCTTGTCCGATAAAGCTCTCTCACTGCTTCGGATGATAGTTGCATTGCAATTAAGCTTATATTCTGTAGCATCAACCATCCGCCATAGCCATCTCCAAGCTCAGAAGCTTTGTGGGTTTTGAAAGAAGAAGCCGACGCGGGAGCACGAGAACACGTGGACGCCACGTTGGCGTTCCAGCGTTCCCAGAGTTCCCTCACTTTTCGATGCCCGAGAAAGGCTCAGCCCCGTCTAAACTGCTGACATTTCCGCCAATTCACCATCGCCATCGCAACCTTGTTGCCGAATTGTTGTCTCCCAACGTCGACTTCAGTTTCATGTACGTGGGTCTGCACTTCTCCTTTCTGGCTGCCGTATTGCTGCATCCCTAGCCGGTGACTTTCAGGATTCGGGGCTCTAGTATGGCGTTGAGGGTTTCCGGATTGTTGGAGGAGTTGCGATGAATTTTGTGTTCGGCTGTCTGCTGGACGGGGTTGATATGGGTTTACTTTAGAGGGCTTGGGGTGTGGGAAAGAACTTGAGATTTCAGGGTTTGGGGTGTTGAAAAAAAGCTGCAGGTTTCAGATTTAGGGATCTTGCAGGGTTTAAGGCTTGGGGTTTTAGAGGTCCCATCCTTCAGTCACGAAGATCACAACAACAGCACATCTAGTTACTATTCCTTGAAAGGAAATCCCACTAACCGGCTTCGTCTCTCTCCTCTGGCGCAGAATTCTCCCGCGCGTGTCCGTCTGGCAGCTCCCAGCGCAGCTCTCTCTCAAGTTTGAAAGTTTGAGTCCCGGACTTAGGGACGAGGAGCGCTTACCCTCATGCCCATTATCTATCTCATTAGAGGCTTGCATTGGAGTTTTGTCTCGTGCAGCGATGGTGGATGCGGCGGTGGATAGCTTGGTGCTGGCCCTGCACAATGTGGAGGCAGTGAAGTTCGGCGAATTCAAGCTCAAGAGCGGGATCATTTCCCCAATTTACATTGACTTGCGAGTGATAGTCTCCTACCCGAAGCTCTTGCAGCAAGTTTCGGAATCTGTTTGGGCCACTGTCTTAGGTGTGGAGCAGGATGTAATCTGCGGTGTTCCTTACACGGCGCTGCCCATTGCGACTGCCATTTCGCTCAAGCACGATGTGCCGATGGTAATGCGGCGCAAGGAGGTAAAGGATTACGGCACGAAGAAGGCAATTGAAGGTTTCTTCATGCCTGGGCAGAAGTGCTTGATCATCGAGGATCTGGTGACGAGCGGAGCGTCGGTGTTGGAAACCGTGGAGCCTCTGGTGGCGGCCGGGTTGAAGGTGACGGACGTGGTGGTGTTGATTGACAGGGAGCAAGGCGGGCCGCAGACTTTATCCAAGCATGGGCTGAAGTTGCACGCGGCGCTGAAACTGACGCGGATTGTGGAGGTTCTTGTGCACCATGGCAAATTGACGCATGAGGTCGCGGACTCGGTAGGGAAGTTTCTGGCTGCGAATCAGACGTCGGTGAGCATGCCGCTCGTTGCACTGACCCCTGCGAAGGGAAGACGGTTGCCGTTTGGAGAGAGGGCGAGCTTGACGAAAAACCCTACCGGAAAGAAGCTCTTCGAGATTATGGAAAGGAAACAGAGCAATTTGTCGGTGGCCGCTGATGTGAACACAGCTCGGGAGCTTCTAGCACTCGCGGATGCCGTTGGACAAGACATTTGCGTGCTGAAAACGCACGTTGACATCTTCCCCGACTTCACTCCGGAGTTCGGTCACCAGCTTCGTGAAATTGCTGACAAACATGACTTTCTGATTTTTGAGGACCGGAAGTTTGCAGACATTGGGAACACGGTGACCATGCAATACGAAGGGGGCATTTACAAGATAGTGGAGTGGGCAGATATCACGAATGCTCACATTGTCCCTGGTGCAGGCATTGTGGATGGTTTGAAGCTAAAGGGGCTTCCAAGGGGGCGTGGACTTTTGCTTCTTGCAGAGATGAGCTCGAAGGGAACCCTCGCCAAGGGGGAGTACACCCAGGCGGCTGCTCAGATTGCTGCAGACCATCCCGACTTTGTTATTGGATTTATCTCAACCAACCCCGCTGCTTGGGTGGGAGGGCCTGGCAGCCCTACATTGATTCATATGACTCCTGGCGTTCAAATGAGTGCTGGTGGAGATGCTCTCGGTCAACAGTACAACACGCCTAGCTCGGTAATTGGGGAGAGAGGCAGTGATATTATTATTGTTGGACGGGGTATCATCAAGGCTGCAGACCCTGCTGCTGCTGCAAAGGAGTATCGCAAGGCGGGATGGGCAGCGTACGAGCAAAGTCTGTAAGCTCAGGATTGTTTGCATTGCCACAGTACTCTCAATGTCAGCAAGTTTTGGTCTATCGAATTCTCTGCAAGGCTGGATTGTTAAGATAGTTGGGACATTGGGAAAACAGGTGTTTGTTTGCAATGTGAGCTTTCAAGGAGGGATTGTTTCCAATGCGCTGCTCGACAATGTTTTTTAGGACACATTGCAGCATTGGGCTTCAATCGGAATTGACGTGCTGTCAGAACGTTTGTTGTATTTTTGGAGAATAAGAGAGAAACGCATGAAGAATTTGCTTCTTGCAAACGCATCAGACTTTATATGCACTTCTACTATTGTGAAGCTGTCGACTCAGGAGCTCGGCTTTGTTGATTGCAATGTTGGCTCAACAAATGCTTCAATTGTGCAGATTTACAATCTATTTTATCTTCTAGCACTTATCAATCCATATGTTACAGTGACTACTAGATGCGGAGCGTGTTTTTATTCTAGCACGTCGGACGCACAGGTTGGATATAGATCTCCTCCCTCTCAAGATCAATCATAAGTATGGGAAACAAATCCCAATCTTTTGATTAAGGAGAATAATCAGGTTCTAGAGGCTCGAGCAGAACTAATGGATCGTCACCATGTTTTATTCCATTCTGTATATTACAAATTACAAACCCCGTCTACAAGCAACTTTCTCATCTTTGACAGGTGATTACTTAACAATCTGACGAGAGTAGTTCTAGTCCAACTTTCTTGATGCGTCTTCATCCGTTTCCTTTTCCACTTGCTTGGGTGAGGCAAGAATGTATTGAATTGTCGTTTCCGAATAAATCTGGATGTTGGCGCTATCCAGTCTTTTTCTTGTTTGGTTGCGAACCAGCGCGGTTGTCAACAACCCATGTGTGAAGATACTCTGGGTTGAAATTATTACGAATAAGAAACTGGTTTGGATTTCAATACCAACATTCTGGAAGATTTGAGCATCTATTCTTTACAAGATACCTCTTCCTCGAAATACGAAGACCTTGGTGTTGGCGATATATGCAGCCTTTCTCGTGAAGCCATCGAGGAAGAAATCCACGAAAGTCGGAAGAGGTATGGTGCGTGCTTAATCTTGTTGTCAGTTTTCAGGTTCCTGGGAACCAAACTGCAATTATGAGGCCACCTGGAAGCTGTTAATTCATGTTATTTTCGTCTCAAGCTAAGCTAATTTGAATTTGTTTTTGAGTTGACAGCCTCAGGGACTGAGACTTTTTTTCAATCGCTAGTATGGGGTGAACGAAGTTTGCGGAAAATTATCATAGCATGTTACCTCCCGGCTGATGTTAGTGAGGGTTCATGAGCTTCTGAGACAGTTCCTGTGTTCGCCATTTATTTGTAATTTACTAGGTCATGATTTCCTTTCACTTTCCTTCTATTTGTTTTTCTTAAGATCTATCTCAGTATTACGATCCTCGTACTGTTTAAGTCCACATTGTCACTAAAGATGTGTTAGTGCGTTTATGGTGTTGCTATACCTTGAGCAGCAAGCTTCTATTTGAAACGGATACTGAGCCTGTTGTTTGTTTTGTTTTCTTTCTGAGGAGCTCATTCAGTTTCTGTGAACAAGGAGAAATTCTCGAAATTCTTGAAGAGTCTCAGCCTCGGCTAAGTTTATTGATCGTTGATTCCGCTCCCTTCAGTCCTTCGCAGCAGAGCCAGACAAAAACAAAACAGATTCCCCTGAGATAAAAAAAGGAGGCAGGTAGCATTGTTGATTGCGTAGCGTCACCTTAGTGTAAATGCTCATGTCTATAAGTCTATCATTTGTGATTTGTGCAGGTCAATAACCCAAGGTACTACTGTGCTAAAATATTACCTCTATCGCTAATGACATTTGTCTTGTTATTGCTACCAAAACCTACTAAGGTAGGTACACCCAAAAGCGCCAAGTTCCTGAAAGCGCCATCTACAGTGTATACATTTCCAGAATCAGTCATGTTCACAGACTATAGATGGGTGCTTTTAGAAACAGATTTTGACAGTTAATAACTTTTGCATATTGTGTCCAAATCTTGTGTTCTTTGGTGCATTGGAATATGCTTTCACTTGCAAACAAGATTGCATGAAAACTTGAGCAAGCTAATAACAGTAACTAGGCACAATATGAATATGTGGTACTTTTGGGTGTACCCACCTGAACCCATTAAGGACCCGGTCGATGACTAGTTGAGGATTGTAGGTGAAAATGACAGGTTTTCATTAGTAGTTACTTCAGCTGCTAATGAAAACATGTCATTTTCAACCAGATATTCATTTGCAATCATCGACCTGGTCCTTAATGGGTTAAGGTAGAAAACATCCATTTTCAAACTTGTTTTTATTCTTGGATCCTAGATTCCCAATTATATCCCTAGACTTTGGTTAATGTGTCTTCCAAATGTCTAATAGTAAGTCATAGATGTATTTGAAGGACACACACTTAACTTTGATTTGTTGATAGCTAATTCTTATAGAGTTTAGATTTGGATGCACCTATGTGACAATTTTAGTGGTCTAGGGAGTCATCACTGTGAAAAAGTATAAAAATTATATAGGACATTCAAAAAATATAATTGTTTTGGAATATTCATGATTTTCATTGACCAATATTACAAAAGTACAATTTTTTGGGAAAGGTGCCTTCAACTATACTAAATTGCTTATATTGATAGTTTTGGGAGTTCCCACTTTAACTTTGTAAAAATGGATTGGTTACTATGGAAATCATCCTTTTTGAAACAATGCAAATCATCTAGTTTAAAAATTTTGAAAGTGTTCATTGGAGATCAAATTATTATTTGTGATCTCCCTTTTTTGCACACAATTCTAAGGATGAACAATCATTCTTTTGTTTAATATATAAGACATCATTGTTATCAATTGGACCATTTGGGTTTGTAGCATCCTTACAAGGTTAATTTGTTGAAGATATTGAGAAGATTATTAATCCAAGAACATTGAAGAAAATAACATTATGGAGCCTTGTTGAATGCAACTAATGAAGTTTTTAAAGCTTTTGCATCTTCTTGAAGAAGTTATAATGGTGATGAATATCTTGAAGAAAACCTTAACCCTTATAAGTTTGAAAAGCCCAATCCTGGTTGTAGTATAATTTATTTTTGTGAATTTGATATACAAAGGGATTGAATTGACATATTTAGTGGTTATAGAAGTTTGTATTTATGTTGAGTAAGATCCAATGACATATGGCTCTTGAAATTTAGATCATTGTTGAACCTCTTGCATACGTGAGAAATTGTGAAATGGCTACAAATTCTATGTATATGAGTGCACTATGAAAATAATATAAGGTGTAGATAATAATATGATGTCCACATTAAAGATTTTAGGTGTTGAATCTTCAATCCAATGGTATATGTCTTGCTATATTTTATTACATATCTCGCATTTTAAAAGCAAAATATAGGATTGAATATATATGGTCACTATTAGACCTATCTATTAAGGGTTAACTTGGCTTAAATGTTCAATGGTTTTATACTTCTTCTTCATAGACAAGGTTGTAAGGAAGGTATACTTTTTCTTAGTTCTAAGTAAGGCTTTGCTACACCTAGTTTCTTTTTCTATTGAATAATGTAGATTGTTGGAAAGTTGCTAATTTCCAATAAAAATCTAAATGTGCCATAAATTCAACTTATTGATTTATTCACCTACTAACCTCAATCCAAAGTGCTTCTGTCATATTTTAAAATGCAGTGCCTATTTTGGCATTAATATATGGATGTCAAATATAGTATAAATTTATGTATAGGAAAAATAGACTCTAATTTTAAGTAAAACCACCTCACTACAATAACATTCATCTATTTTACAAATTGATTTCTTGGTCTATTTTCCAATAAACTACTACTTCTATAGACTCTTAATGCAATTTATCAAATTATAGTGTGGTCTACTTCATCTCCTATTTTTTACATAAAAGACCTTGGTTTGTTGTTCCCTCATCAAATCTTTATTGGAGTTCAATTAATTGATCAGTCACTACATGTTATAAGTAGATGAGTGTGGCAATTCAATTTAGTTGATCAAAGTAGTCTACTATCTATGTAATATAATAATAATAGTGTCAATTTTACATACCTAAAATTGTTTGAATAAGCATTTGAGCACATGTTTTTTTATTATTTTTGAAATTTTTGGTTGAATTTTATTGTTAATTGCAAGAAGATTTGAGATTCTTTTATTTTTCATTTTTTGGACATTACCTAAATAAACCATTATTTTCAAGGTGTTGATTATTAGAGGTGTATCTAGGATTTAATTTTAGAAGTATACTTTTATAATTTTGATTAGAATTCTATATGAGACTATTCTCATAGATTCATTTGTAGAGAATTTTTGCCAAGTTGTGAAGTTGAAAAAATATTGTAATAATTGATCCTGAAAAATCTATTTTCCAGTGAATGAAATTGCAAAAATTCACCTTATGTTTTTCAAAGCAAAAAAGGCTATGCCTAATTATATAAATATGTACAATGCTACAATATTTGAACTTACATTAATTTAAATGTATTACAAATAGTATGACTTTTAGAAATTAGTAATACAAAAAAATGAAATATAATTTCACTTTAGAAAATTGAAAATAAAATTTCCATGACCTAAATTTGGTGTACTTACCTAAATTGACTCTAAATTCTCCATTGTCTTTATTCTAGAGGATGTAGGAAATTGTCTATTGTAATGTTTTGTCCAGTAATATCTCATTTATTGAAAATAATGCTTGAATATCATACAAATAACATTTCATTAGATGAAATTTGAGGGCATTAGGAGACTGTAGGTTCCCAGACTGTGGGAATGTTGTTTCTGCATTGTGAACTTGAATCCTACGTGGTCGCGCCCCTACCATGTAATAAATAAATAAAAATTCAAAAATAAAATTTGGACTTATTTTCATATTTCGGGACCCCCAAATTTTATTTTATTTTATTTTATTTATTTATTTTGATTAAAGCCGGCTTAACAGCAGCTGGCGACATTGGAAGCCGTTTTGGGAACAGACCCAAAACAGCCTTGTAATGCCCTCAGATTTCTTCTAATGTTTTATAAATAATAAGGTAAATAATGGACCTATTCAAATTTCAAAGTCACATACAAATGTATTTAAAACTTCAAAAAAAGACTAAACATTTAAGTATTAGTATCATATTATATTAAATCCTAACCATTCAAACTTTTTACAAGGTTAATAACAAATGTTGTGAAAAGAGTAATAACTTATCAAATTAATTTTCACTATGAACCTTCAAAAAAAGTCAAGAATTATGTACACAAAAAATTGTTTTATATAATCCAATGATATAAATATTTTAAAAAGACCTCAATAATTCATTTCAAAATTTCAACAAATTCTTATCTAAAATATACTATCTCTATTCATAAGACCCCATAGTTTCTTTTGGATACACTTGTTTTCAACACTTTAAACATTCATAGTTTATTCATGTGGTGCACAAAAAATATATATAAAGAGAATTTAAAATTCTCTCTTGACTTCCAATGTTAAGAAATGTAGTTGTCGATGTGCAATGAAAAAAGTGCTCCCTGCATAAGGCAATCTAATTGGCCTTGAAATTCTAAAGCCAATTGATCATGGTCCTTACACACCTACACACTCTTCTTAGGTATGCATGAATTAAAGACAACTTCAAACAATGAGATCCAACAAAAAATTACACCACTTAATAATTGGATTAATGTTCAATTGTTTATTTAGATGCAATAAGGTTTAGGTATCTTAGGATTAACATTAATTACCAAACATCAATCTTTTGAATCTAAAGGGAGATCTTGTGATATACAATAGATGAAAGAATCATCCTTTTTGGGGAGGGAACCATAGGAATAATTGTACTATTTCAAATTAAATCTCTATTTTTTACCAAATAAAAATAGTTTTTTTTGGCTTAAAAATTCCATTTCCATTCTGAATGTGGATGAAGTCAATGGCCCATTTTCAATGTAAATATATACCCACGTTCTAAAAAATTGTTTTGCTTCCAAAAATTGAATGAATGTCAATATATGTTGTGTCACCAAATTTTATATGATTGCCATCTTGATACTTTTTTGAAAAGCAAAAAAAAGTCTAATGAAGGTATTACAAACCTCCTATAGCTAGTAACTTCAAATTGCAATGAACTCCAAATACAAATACAAAATATACTTAATAACAAAATTATTTCACAAGAGCTCAAACCATGTGACTAGTTGAGCATAGAGAGAGAGAGGGTTGCTATTATGTGAACATAAAAGTGTGAGCCTATAAGCCTAGAAGACTATCAATAAAATGTGATCAATGCTACTATTTTGAAAGTTGTACAATGACAAGAAAAATTTGAGTGTCAAGTCTTACTTTCTTGAAATACATCCATTCTATTTATCTATCAAAAGAAATGCACTAATAATCTAAATTTGAATATTATAATGACAATTACTATGTCATGACAAAAAAGTCACAACATATGACAAAAAAAAGAAAAAAAAAGACAAATGTACCATAGCTTATTGTACACACTCACAACTTTTACGGGAGGAATGGACAATAATGTCAATATGAGTATTTTTTAATAGAAGCAAATAACAATAACATGAACTTTGATATCATCAACTGTTCAAGCATTACTATGCACACTCTATATTACTATGAAGACAACCAAATTCACCACCAATACATGCAATCCATCATTTAATCCTTGCAACAAAGTCTTTGTGACAAAAACATTTTCACTAATCCAAGGATTGATTTCAAGGAATACAAGTGCATAGACATATGTCACAAAGAAAAATGTATCAAAGTAAAGAATTGCTTACTGTAACTTGAATATTTTGCAAAATTTACAAGATCAAAAGGACATAGTCTTTGTGATGTAGAGTACACTAATCATAAATAATATATAAAAGCATAAGTTTTGCAATGCCATGCTAGCAATGACTCAACAACACTTTCATTCTTTAAGGAACTTCAAAATGTTCTACCATGTTCAACAAATACTAAAGTATCCAAAAAGTTGGAGTGTTCCCTTCAATTGAGAGGCTTCACTAGCTTCTTTTTTTGCAACATGGCTTTCAAACTAATTCATCTAATGAATTGCACAAGCATCATGTAGATAGAGCTTTAGTCCTCCATTATCATCTCCTACTCAACCACCCTAAACACTTCCCCTAATATCATCAAACTATTGTCAGAATAGTACAAACTCCATATTTATTTATTGCCTAACTTACATCTTTTCAACACCAAAGCAAATGCATGAAGTGTACTTGGGGAGAGGTTGTTGAAGCAACTATACTTTTGATCTTTGACTCTTTTCTATTTATGCACACATGCTAACCAATTCAATGCATTCCGTTGAACATAATATTTTTGTTGTGGGGACTACAACTATGAACTCTAATTTTGGTGCTTTAGCTATCTTACAATAAGCTAGGAAGCTACATAAACAATTTACTTATCGATTGATAGGCACATTGCTTGTCAATTCTTTCAAACCTCTTAGAATTTTTGTTGATGCTAGACTTGTGTTTTAGAAATTCAAGTACATATTTTCAAAAGGACATTCAATGCTTAGACTCATGCATAGTTGAGTGTCTCAAAAATATAGCTAGAATGAAAAATCTACAATCAACAAATCTTTAAACATTTATAGGACATAGTCCAATTTTTTTTTGAGATATCAAGACTTGATTTGAATTCCCAACTTGTGTGAAATTAATAATTTCTAATCCTTTTGCCTCAATATCATTTCGATTTTTGTTGTAGAACACTAAAATTTTGGTCAATATAAATTTTTTATTTTAAGCAAATTTTGAAAGGACTTTCTAAATAATCATTACAATGTCAAAACTTAAGAATTGAACCAAGCATTTCATTAGTTACAAGAGTACATGGAATATATAGAATTGTTATTTAAATATGTGAAATGTCATGTATCAAATAGAAAAAGGGATTTGCTTTTTGATTCAAAAGATATTTGATTTTCAAAAGTCTTTTTCCAACTCAATTTATTACTGTAATCATTATTGTTATATACTTTCTTTAATCTACGTAATGTGTTAAGATATTCATAGAAATCTTTTTATTTGAAGTTATTTATACTAATTCCAATGTCAATAGTCTATAGTTTAGTACTACAAGTTGACCACTATTTTCAATATTAGATTTAACCCCTAAATGTCCAAGGCTTTTTTTGAGATTCTTAAAATTTGCTTGAAATTGAATTAAAAACCAACATTTTGATAAGTACATTGTCATAATTCTCTTGAAATTGTAACCGTACAAATTCAAACTAGACATATTAGAATTCACTTGGTGAAAAAAACCCACAATATTACATATAGATTGAAAGATTATAATGTTTGATTATTAAAATATTAAAATAGTGAAATCAATTTGAAGTCTATCAATCTTCTTTTTACATGTCAAATATAAGAAATTGGTCATTAGAAAAATATGAAATTAAAGGATATAAGATGCATAATCCAAATCAATTAATGATTCTTCAAAAATATTTTCTACAATTAAATAAAATGAATTTTTAATGTGATTTTTCTTCCAAGATTTAGTGTATTTGAGGCTCATTTCTAAGAGCCTTCAAAACTAAAAAATCAAGATTTGCAATGGATACCTTTACACAAAATCATATAAACTACTAAAAATAGTAATTTGATAAGGTTTTAATTAACTTCCTAAGTTTTGTAGACTTTAGAATTTGATGCCTCAAGCATTTAAGGGTTAAAATAGGATTTCCATTAAGAAGGCTTTCACCCTTTTGCATCTACTTGCTCTCATTTTCACAGTACAAGGCCTATCTTATCATGGTATGGTAAAACTCCAGTATTAAATAGAATGCAACCTCTATGGTAGAAGGCTCATAAACCATGCAGGCTTTTGCACTTGTCCAGTAGGAGGGTCTAAAATGGATAGCTCATTGTAAGAAAATGAATTGTGAATTATATTGAAGAATGCTAAGATTTGATTTTTACTATTGGAATGGATGGTTTCAGAGTTACATGGGTTCAATCCTAACTAAGTAGGCAGGTGTTTACTAATTTTATTCAAAATTAAAAATGGTTGTTAAACTACCTTCTTTCAAGTGTTAAAATAATATGAAATAATGATTAATTAAAGAATTAATTTCAGTTTTTGAAAGGGACACATTTAAGGTAGAAACCATTTCTAGTGCTTTTCACATGTTGCATTACTAGTTTTTGAATCAAGCCAGATTTTTTTTTAAACTGCGCATATATGGGTTTTCAAGGTCTACTAATTACAAATAGGGTCCTATGGCAGATTGTGTTTGAAAATTCATAACTAAGTCAATAATGTTTCAAAAATATGAAACAACTTGTGTTATATTCTTCATCTATTTCTGCATGACTGAAAAATAAATTAAAAATGTTTCCATCTAAATACATACCAGAAAAGGCAGATCAGCTCTTAAATGAGTGGTTTCTGAGCCTCCTAAAGTAGGTACACCCAAAAGCGCTACTTATTTATACTGTGCCTAGTTCCTGTTATTAGCTAGTTCAGATTTTTATGCAGTCTTGTTGGCAAGTGAAAGCATGTTCCAACGCACCAAAGAACGCAGGATTTGGATACCGTATGCAAAAGTTATTAACGGTCAAAGTCTGTTTCCGAAAGCGCCATCTACAGCCTATGAACATGACTGATTTTGGAAATGTATGTGCACTGTAGATGGCGCTTTTAGGAACAGGGCGCTTTTGGGTGTACCTACCTTAACTTACTTACCATAAATCGAAATAGATCGAACAGGAAAGACACGCGGGAACACCAACGTGGCGGCCACGTGTTCTCCTCGTCCCGCGCCGAAGGGTTTGCGGAAGTTGCAATAAGCTTACTACCAACAATCAACAGAGCTTGGAAGAGATAGCTATGTCGGATCGTGGATGCTGTACGATAGAAATGCAGTGCTCCTATCATTCGAAGTAGAGAGAAAGCTCTGTCGAACAAGGTATGCAGCGCCGCTATCAATCTTTGCAGCTACATGACGCCATCTCTCGCAGGTACCAATTTTATGAAATTGCTGTTCGAGATCTTGTTGAATTTGCGCCAATTGTTGTAGCGTTCGGGGGCTCTCGGGATGCTTGGTTGAATTTTACTGGTTGGGTTATCAGTCGAAACTTTTTTCAAGTTGCGAGATGACCTTAATTTGGCAAAATCGCTTTAAATGTCAAACTATCGTTTCAATTCATTTGACATCTCTAATTTGATTGATTTGGGATGGTCCTCCGCTTGATTTTGGGTGCATGCTCTCGTAAGTGTTTGATGTGGAATGTTTGGTTTCGTAAATTTGATCGCCGTTCCTGTTGTTACGGGTGTTTAAATTAGTGTTGTCCCTGTTGTGGTTGACATTTTAGGGTTTGACGCGTTGGAATTCGACTTGCGATTAGCTTAGTTGCAGTTCAAAATGTACTAGTATAAGTGAGTTCTATATATCACGTTCGGTCTATAATAATTTCAAAAGTAGAAAATGAGATACAAGGCCTGGAATGAGGTCTGGAAGGCGAAAACGAAACGATGAATTATTATTTTCTATTTTTAATATATAGTTGATGACCCTTGGTTTTGGATTCGAAATATTTATTTCTTTTTTCAGGGGCTGCACCCTACCCTGTGATTATGCTATTGAATCTATGTATCTGATAAGCTGACCCGTGAACGGATACAATGCTGTGCAGAAATGACTACGTAGAAGCATGTAAGGAGTTACAAGGTATTTTGAAAGCTGTATATGCGGGTGCACCGAAACTGTTTCAGGCACTGCTTTACGAAGATGTCGTCCATGCGTTTCGAACATTGCCTGGGTATTCATCTTCCCTCCAGAGTTTTCAGCACTTTGCGTGGTATATAACATATGCTCCAGAATAAAAACGTTTCTAGAGTTGGAACAGTGAAGTCGAGAGATCTGGAGAAGGTAATAGATACTTAGAATTGGCTGTGTGTCACTAACTGTTGTGGTAATGGTGGCAGATTGGAGAATAGTCAACAGCTTGAAGCTGCAAAACTGTTGCTTCACACAGTGGAGGATATTTTTCCGAAGCAGCGGCGTGCTGCAGCAGGTCATGAATACAAGATTGCAATAATAGCATGGCACCGGCAATATAGAAAGGTTAACCCGGAAGCTCTGCCTGGTACACTTCTGCACCCGCCACCAGGTCTTGCAGTTTTGTTGGTTATATTCATCTTGCTTTGTCCGTTATGTTACGAGATCTTAAATAACTAATGATACAACTGAAATAGTCTTATTACATGAGAAGGCGAAGTCTTGACCCTGGAACTAGGATAATTATCTCACTTTTCCTTATGGTTCTTGAGGCTCTTTCTAGCGTGATTAAGGAAACAATCTCCTTTGCTGTTGAGTTTGAATAGTGAATTATGCTTACTTCCTGTCACTGATACGATGTTCTTCAATTGTTGCGGCAGAATATTTACAGCTGTCAGGTGACACGCTGCTACATGTTTTTGAGTACTTGGATGCTCGCTCGCTGGCCATAGCTTCTGCGGTTAGCAGGTATTTTCTAACAGCATGTTTTATACCATTTACAGCAATCTGTCTAGGGGATATGAAATGCTAACGATTTTGTTTCAGTTGAGGGCAGTGGACAGGATTGTCCTTACTGGTTGCTGAGATCCTTCTAAGTGGAGGAGCTGACGAATGAAGTTTTCTATTGCAGGGCGTGGAACGTTGCAGCAAGTGATGAGACATTATGGCGTACTCAGTTCTTATCTCTTTTTGGTACCTCTAACCGCTGTCTAAGTCTGATGAATGCGGCTGGAGTACGTGACGGCATTCGTAAACCTGATCAAGATAAGAACAACGGACAGGCCTTACGAAAGCCAGCAGAGAACGCAGGTGGAGCCTGGCGCAAAGCGTTTAATCTTGCCCAAAAAGGTATGGTAGAGGAAAGAAGAGCGGTATGTTGTTTTAGTAATCCTGATATGCATCATTGCTAAGACCTCACAGTTATCCACTCCAATCATCTTCTATTTAAGATTTTTGTACTGTGTTACGGTTTACATCATGAGTTTGCCTGCAGATTCCAATGAGATTTTCTGTAGCTTTCAATTGTAGCTTTCAATTGTGGCAAGCTCACGTAGTAGATGCAATTGTTTCTCATCAAGTGAGCGATGCACTGTTTGCAGGTCGTTCGTCACAATTGTTCATGTCTAATAGAGCTTATTGTTCAGTTTGCAAAAACGTAATATGGTTGGTTGAACCGCCCTGGAAACCTGCCAAGGGCAAATGTGTTGCAAGGAAGCTGATCTTAGAATCTCATTCACCTCGGCCAATGTCAGTCAACCAGGTGCGACACACCTTCGTTTGCAATATCTGAGAATATGCATTGGAAATATAGTGGGAATTTTGATTTTCGGAGCCTTAAATACTTCTATCAATCTGTAAATCAGTTAATAGTAGCTTACATGCCTTGACAAGAATGCCGAGACCAAATTTTTGCCTAAAGTATCGTGCTTTGAAATTTTGTCTAAATCAAAGGTTTGGAATCATTGCATTTGCATTACCGCATTTGAAACATGTACATTTGTATCTAATAATCTTGTATTGGACTTGTTGCAGGTCGTGAGGTACGTGGTGAGCAAGGATACAGCAAGTGCTTCAGAGTCTAGCAGTAGTGATTCAGATGACAACGATGCTGGCAAAATTCTCATGAGATTATGGAACATTTCCAAATGCAGTGAATACTAAATGAAGACTCTAAATGCAGCTACCATCCAAAGCTTAGCCAAAGTGATCGACCTGGTTGGTTTATGTTGAACTTCTGAAACTGGCAGTCTCGATAACTTAAGTGTATAGAAACTGCTTTTTTAATTTTCAAGTTCAAAGCATTTGAGGTGCAGCACACATTTCATAAGCAGTTCCTAATGCCTGCAAATCCAAAATCCGATACGCAATCCTAACATGTTGCATTTTGGTGTAGTTAAATTTCACCATCAAATTTCAACTCACCATCCCCCTCTTTTAGGTTGTTTTGGTTTTGAAAGTGGAGATGTAGAGCTTGAGTAGGGCAATTTCAGGGGTTACTGAAAACCACAATTGTCCTTCATGTCAATAAATTATGAACCCACTCTTGGGCTTCTTTATGATTAAGTTATGGATTTTTCTAGAGAGTGAATAGAGTTGTTGGCAGACTTTTGACAAAGTTCTGGATTTTTCTAGAGAGTGAAGAAAGTCATTGGCCGACTTTTGACACTTCAGTTGCGTCATGTTGTCATATTTTTTGGATGATGAATATCTACTCATGAGTTACACTAAATCAGCCTCATGGCTAATTTAGTCAAATCAATGACAATGGGGGACTTACACTAAATCAACTTCAAGGTTGTTTTCATAACATTCAATAAGGGAGAAACACCCAATATCGCACCTATACTTTGCATTGAACCCTAATTCATCCAAAATTATCCCTAAACTGTAGTAAATGTGTTTGTGAAATGCTTGACTCTAATTTGTTGATGCATATTAAGGACACATACCAAAATCTGATTGGCTCACTGTTAATTTTAGCAACATTCAAATTTGGAGGCATCTATTGAACAATTTCACTAGTCTATGGAGCCAAGACTTTGGAAAATCATAGAAATTACATATAGCATTTTTTTTAATATTCATGATTTTCACTCACTAATCCTAAAAAATAGTATTTTTAGAAAAAATTGCTTTCAACTATGTTGAATTCCTTATTTGGACGATTTTTGGGTATTTCCACCGTAGTAAAATTGGCATTGCCTTGGCTCTACATTGATGGTGTGGAATAGGTCTCACCATCACTGTAGAAGCATGACATGCTACTGGATGTTATATTATTCAAATCAATGACGATGGGGATCTTATACTAAATCAACTTTAAGGCTATTTATTCAAATCAATGACAATGGAAAACTTGCATGAATGGGGATTCTACCTTAGCTACACAAGTCAAGAGACTCTTTCACAATCCACTTATTGTAAAGTAATACATTGAAGTGCATCCAAATAAGCGTTTGAGCATGGTTTGTATCAATGAATTGTAATAGGTTTTGTTGGTTCTTGATGGTAGTTGAAAGGGGGTTTTAGATTCTTTTAGAATGCATTTTTTGAAATCCATATGAAAAGAACATGAATTTTCAAAGTGCTAAAACTAGATTGATTTAAATTGCCTCTAAGCACTCATAGATGGAGACCATATATTTTAGGCAAAAACCTAAAAATTAATTTCCTAAGCATGTTTTTAGAAAAAAGAGTAGATTCTTTTAACTCTCACCTCAAATGTCCCAAAAGATATTAGAGCATTCGATTTAAAATTTTCAATCCTAGTGAGAAGATGATATAGACGACACTTTAATCCTTGCTAACAATAAAATTGCACAAACTAGCATTGTGTTGGTTTGAAACCATAGATGATACACTTTGTGACTCACTCCTTTTTTGCAATAACTCCAAAGGTCATTCTTTCAACAAAATCATTGGCCTTAAGTAAATTTCTTCAAAACTTGTAGATCTTAGTAAAAAAGGGTCTTCAATACACAAAATATCATCCAAAAAATCATTTTTGGAGTCAAAATGTAAATACCTATTGGCAATTCACAACAAGAAAAAGGGGGGTCTTTAAGTGAGTTTTAAAACATAGTCTTAGATATAAGATTATAAGTAATGACCTTTAAAGATATATTCAATAAAAATTTACTAGAAATACATGTGTTTTTAGTAAAATTTTAATAAAAATCTCCTTTAAGATCATTATTTGTAATCTCATGTCTAGGACAACACTTAAAAACTCACTTAAAACACCCCTTTATCTTCTAGTGATTCAAATCATGTACATTAAAATGCTCTAAAAGTACTCCTAGTCTAAAAATGACCTCTACCATAGAGGTACATTTTGCTTTCTTCAATGTACCAAAAGTATACATTTCAAAGAGTGGTCACTTCTAGTGGCCACAACATTTCAAATTTCAAAAATTCATAATTAATTCTACAAAGGCCCAAAAAATATGAAAGGACATGAATTAGATGCCAATTCCATTTATCTTCCTACTGAAATTTATTGAAAATTGTTTCAAGAAGTTTAACTTCCCCCCAAATGCAATCCCCTCTTAACCCAGAAAAGCCTTTAGTGTCTAGTGGATGACAAGGAATTCTCCTATGTAGGATAGAATTGCAACTATTCATCCTCATGATTAGGGGTGGAAAGTGGAGATCTTCCACAATAGGACTTCAAATGAGTTCTTTTGGTTTTTTTTACCAATGATTCCCACGGTTTTAGAGAAGATGATTTCCAGAGCCCCCCGCATTCTTCCAGGGTTAAGAAAGTCGGTTGAAGTCCAGACTACCTTTACCTTCCTCAAGCAAAAACCTTCTGGACATGAAACAATAGCATGCTCCAATGAAAGCCGCGGCAGGAGAAAACTGTACCCAACAATCAAATGAGACTGTAATTGCACTTTTCCTGTATGTCCTCCAAATCTGACATGTGTACAGATTTGCTTGCACAACTTCCACATTTCAAGTTGCTAAGTTAGCATGTGAGAGACCCATTCGTCCCTTATGGCAGTGTTTTCAGAGTGGTACACAACAAGGGTAACTTAAGTGCTGGACTCCAAAAGAATGCAATTTCAAATCACACCAGTGTGCTCCGCCTGTACCATTGCTACAGTCAAAAGCACTTATGAGTAAAAGTAATTAAAAAAAATTTAATGCATAAAAAGTTCAAAAAATACTAACTTCCTGCCCATGAGTTGAAGCCCATGCACCCCTCCTTGCCAAGGGTTTTCCAACAATACCAACAACACAACCAGGGGATGCACAGTCCTGAAGATCTCAACACAAGCACAAAAAACAAAACAAACAAAACAAAACACTAACAGCCTATCTTAAAAGGTATGGATAAGTGGATGGATGTCAAACCTCACAAGGATCTGAGCGGGAGCTACTGAACTAACAGAAGTACTGTAGTAAGAAGAATTTCGTCATGACCAAACCTGCAAATCCAAGGGCAGGTATCACGAAACAAACGAAGGCGCGTCGAGCCGCTCAGAGATACGATCTGCAGATGCTCGAGACGAATCGAGGATACAAGGACACAGTGAAAAGGCAAATTTGACAACCGCAAATGACAACACAGATATCGCACCCGCATCTCTGTGAAAAGGAAAATACCCCATCTTGAATATTGGGTGCTAGCACAAGAGGTGGTAAGACTTCACCACCGTACACTCGCACAATGGTTCTCATGACCCTCTTCAGTTCAACACAAAACACAAGTTGAAATCAATTTTTTTAGCAAACAAGAAAACAACATGTTTTTAGTGTTAAGCACAATAAATAAACACCTACGCCTGAGCACGGACATCGTCCCAAAGTGTAACTATGGTCCTCATGGCCTGCTTCCGTTCAACAAGAACACATGTCACACCACCCTGAAATCACCTTCTTCTGTGCAAACGAGCAATCATCATGTTTCAAGTTTCAAAGCACAATAAATAAAAATCTACGCCTAAGCATGGACAAAGTCACACAGTGTGCAGCCCCATAGACAGCCGGCAGTCTCTAATTTACACCTAGCCACTGCAGCTGTCTCGGGAACTGGGGCTCCTGATGGGGCTTCAGACAATGAGCATCTACACGGGCTGCGGAGGGATGACAGTTCCTCCGCGCAAGAGCGAGTCGTATGGAAACGAGAGAAGACGCACTACGTCCTTTGTTTCTTGGTATGCGGCGCCCCATCTTCGTCTTCGTCGTCGTCGTCATCGTCAACTTCCTCGCCTTCATCGTCGTCGTCGTCGTCAAGCTCAATGATATGGTCAGGACCTGCTGATGGGTCTTCTTCCTCTTCGTCCTCCTCTTCTCCTTCTTCCACACCCTCTTCGCCTTCATCAACTTCCTCCTCCCCTTCTTCCTCATCACCGTCGTCCTCGTCGCCCTCTTCCTCTTCCTCCTCGTCCGACCCGGACGGGTTGTCGAGCTCCTTCAGAAACTCGCTCTCCTGAAACGGCACACGCTCGGCCAAAGGAAACTCCAAGACTTCGTATTTCACCACAGGCGTATTTTCAGAGGCATCAGGATCCTCGTGCGTTTCCGCCGCGACGTCGACCTCCTTGTGAATCCTTTTCAGTCTTTCCTTCAACGATATGCTCGACTGCGAAGCTACCTTGCGGCCGTTGTGCGTGACATTCTCGGGCACCTGCTCATCGAGCTCGGCTATCTGCTGCAGAATAGCCACGCCATATGCTTGCTTCTCGTCGATGTAAGCGTCCTCCAGGTACGAAATCTCCGGCTCGTAAAATTGCTCCTCGGCGTTAGGACCGATTTGCGCGTTCAAACGCCGAAACTCCGCGCGACGCTCCACGACGTACACTCTCGGCCGCTCATCGTGTTTCTGCCCGTTCGCGGAGGGCGTCATCGCGATAGGCGCTTTGCAGCAAACTTGTAAGAAGAATTATTTGTCTATCTCACTCAAAACTCAGGTCGACAAGAGCCATAAATATCTCCAAAGTGGCTATGCAACAACAAAATGTATTCCTGTCTATCTCACATAGAAGTAAGGTCCACAAAAGTCATTAAAAAGTCCTCCGAACTAGCGCTGTGCAACAAACTTCCACGAAATTTTTCCGCTTATCTCACTCAGAACTAAGGTCGACAAGAGCCATACAACAGGTCCAGTCTTTCGCCACAACCTAGCAAACAGAAATACAACGCATTGTCCCTCCGTCAAAAAAAAACAGCCGCCGCTACAGAATCACCAAACAACGCCCGAAAATTTGCATTCCTACTCAACACTTCTCAGGTGCAGCTCGCAAGTCAGGCGAGACGCTCGCTTCGAACCTGAAACGAAAAACACTGTTCCTTCTAAATACAATCCTGCCAGCTCAAAATAACCAGCCACCAAAATCGCCTCCGGGTGCTCCCAGAAATCGATCAACAGCACCACACAAAGAAAGCAAAACCCTCCTCAACCTTCCTTTCCAAGACTCCACGCCCGAGAATAAATAACCTAAGCCTGCTACGAGCATAACCTAAAAGCCAACACCGCAACGACAAAAAAAACCCACCAAGATCAACCTTCAACAACGACACCAGGGAGTGACCAGAAGACGAGCGCGCTCGAAATAGCTCCGACGGTCAGAGGACAGTCAACGCCGCGCGGCGCCGCTTGTTAGCTACGGCCGACGTCCGTCACAGGAATCCGGCCGAGCTTACGTGCTACTGCAGTTTCCTCTGGTGCCAAGAAGAACAATGAGAACTTCCATGTACGAACCCTAAGAGCTCCGACTTTTATGCTACAAGCTTTGTATCGGAACGGCGATTGTGCATTAAGATTCACGTTGCGAAGGAAGGCGTCGGTAGGCCGATATGAAACTGCATGAGATAAGACAAAAGCTTGCTCGGCCGTCGGTTCTCCTGGCTAAAGCATATTCTAAGGAATATTCGGGCCAGCGCGAGGGTTCTGATGTAGGGTGGAAATTTCATGGTTGTCTTACTCTTGTCATTTTTAAAACACATGGCTTTCGTGGTCGTTTTCTTCCACGGAGAAGTCTGCCATAGCCGCAAGCTCGACGTCTAATCCACAATCCACGAGAATGCGTTTTGTTGCTAGGGTTTGCACTCTTGAAAAACTCCAGTACATGTGCGAACCCTAAGATCTTCGACTGTGTCGCAATTCCACCGAACAGCTTCGGCTCAGAACAGCGATTCGTGGTCATTTTTAACAGCGAAGTCCGTCATAGCTCGGCTTCTCGCGACGGTGCAATCTGTTGCTAGGGTTTGCATTAACTCCATAGGAGCGCCAGTCAGTGTGAAGATTTCATTGAATTAAGGTAGGTACACCTAAAAGCGCCACTTATTCATACTGAGCCTAGTTCTGCTATTAATTAGTTCAAATTTTTATGTAGTCTTGTTGCCAAGTGAAAGCATGTTCCAACACACCAAAGAACGTAGGATTTGGATACTGTATGCAAAAGTTATTAACAGTCAAAGTCTGTTTCTAAAAGTGCCATCTACAGTCTGTGAACATGATTGATTTCGGAAATGTATGTGCACTGTAGATGGCGCTTTTAGGAACAGGGCGCTTTTGGGTGTACCCACCTTACAGGGAGATTCATAAACCATACCTTACTTCCTATCGGCTAAGTTTGAATTAATGATCAATTAAAAAATTTCAAAATATTAATTTACATAAATGAAACCTAAAAAACATTTGAAACACATGGACAATTTCCATTAAGGTAGGTACATCCAAAAGCACCACTTATTCATATTAAGCCTAATTCCTACTATTAATTAGTTCAAATTTTTATGTAGTCTTATTGGCAAGTGAAAACATGTTCCAACGCATCAAAGAACGTAGGATTTGGATACCATATGCAAAAGTTATTAACAGTCAAAGTCTATTTTTGAAAGCGCCATCTACAGTCTGTGAACATGACTGATTTCGAAAACTATAGATGGCACTTTTAGGAACAAGGCACTTTTGGGTGTACCCACCTTAGAAGGGGAGTACTGGAGACAATAGAGATGGTTGTGAAAATGGAGCAAATTCTGAATGTTGATAAAGTGTGTACAATTTATGGATTTTGAAGGTGTGGTTCAAGATTGCAAGGCACTTGCATCCCTTCTCTCATACATGAAGAAAATCATGTACAATTGATTAAACTACCTCCACATAAATCAACTTAGAACTTACTCTTGTACAATGCAAAGGATATAAATGTCGATGGCATCATTTTGGGAACTCATTCGACGCATTAATAGCTTGCATGAACATTTTTAGCATCCTATTTATTTCTTTTTTGTATTGACTACTCTATTCAATTCATATTTTCATTCATTCCAGTTGTACCCTATGATCCTTAATAGCAACCTACAAACCTTCAATTTCTAAAAATCAAATTTATTTCATTCTTTGTGATAAAATTCTAATTAAAATCTGCATTGTAGCATTCTTCATTTCTCCTCCTATAATTGAAAAAATTAGATTGACTGATTTCTTCAAAAAGGGATTTTTTCCCTTAGATGCTTGCTTTTTGAGCCTTCTATGTTCTATATAGAAGTGGAGGACACAACTACAGCAAGAAAAATGAAGTAGAATTTCATTGCAAATGCAAAAGTTAAAATACAACCCCCCCAACAACAGTGGTCTAACAAGATAAGACAAGCAAAACTAACCCCACCCAACACACCATTTTTTTGTTGTTGATTTTTTTAGGAAAATAGTGCATCAATTTTTTTGGTGTAATTCTAATGTATGGAAACAATTAGAACCTCATCTTTTCAACCTTCTATTAGTTTATATTCTACTACGCCAATTTTGAAGTGCCTAAGTTAGGTAGGAATAAAATAAATTGTGTCAATCTATAAATTATTTCTAAGTACCTACTCTTCATATTTCAATGCATAAATGACAAGAGTAAGTACATTGAAACCATTTATGGATTGGCATAGTTTATGGTATTTCTACCTTAGCTAAGTTCAAATATTACAAATTTTCCAAAAACTAATTTCTCAAGAAACATCTTGATTTATTTTGTCATTGGTTTACAAGTTCATCTATTCTTTATAGGCCCTTCACATACCATATTTTGATGAAGGTGTTCTCTAGCTTGAGTAGATATGCAATTGAGTTGTTTTACATTGATACAAGATCATATTCATATTGTAGTGAAAATCATTGGTCATAACATTTCCATGATTTGTAAGACCACTTCTTTCAACACTTCTATAAGTGACAAGAAATACTTGAAAATTAGTAAGTCAACCACATAATTCTACTATACAAAAAATTAGCTAACTATCTAAATAACTACAAACCTTCTATACTAGCCAACTCCATAAATAAACTATTTACAAGTATACTACAAACACTTTTAGCTCAATATAGAGAGGAATACCAAACATGGCATGACAACCAAGAAGGCTTTAGACAAGAATGATATATAACAAATACAATTACTCATATCAACACTAATAGATTTCAAATTCACATCTAAAAATATTTACATATTATACCAAGACTTGAAAAATGCCTTTGGATTAATAGACTACTAAGCTTCCATAAGTGACCTTCAATACCAACAAGATGACATTAACATTAATCTAGTTGGAAACATATACTCACTCTTCTACAATCTTCACTGGACACTACTTTGATTACACAAAACTTATACCAATTTTAAGAGAAAATATACTAGGAGTCACTCACTATCAGTATTTATTAATATTTTTCCTTGAACCACTACTTTGATGGCTACAACAAGATAACCACGGATACACATGCTATAGTCACATAAAAAAAACCCATAAATTCTACACTCTATATTGTTGATTACCATCCCTACTTGATAGTATTTAATAAATTGATAATCAAATAAATGAAGTAGACGAACTTGTGAATGGGATGGTATGGAGTTAGGCCAATGTTTTTTTCCTTAGCAAATAATTGCCAAAGTGCTACCAATAAAAAATCTTTAGCAATTGGCATTAGAAAATTTTCATTATGGAAAGGGCTCCAAAAGCTAGATAGCAAACCGCATCTCATATTTGTATATTAGATGGGCTCAAGATAAGTGATATGTAACTTGAGGTTTCCTCAAATGTTCCCCAATATAAGGGGTTATATATACATGAAAAAAGCCATAAAAGAAGAAATGGAAAATAATTTTAATTTTAAAATTTAATTGCGATGTCAAATATGGAAATCTCAAAGTAGTATCCACCTAAGTGTTTGACCCAAAACCAAAAGAAATCACTAAGTTAGGTGTAAATGAATGTGCCATCATTAGATGCATTTGTAAACTTGAAATGTTCGTAGAAACATCCAAAGCCTCCATCCAATTACAAAGTATGAATTATATAGAGACCAAAATATATTAGTATAACATCAAATCAAAGCATACTTCTATTCAACAATGCATCCTATTTACCAAGTGTTTGGCAACAATGAAACAAAAACCAAGCATAGTTGACACTACAATGTGACAACAATATGACAATTGTGATGAAAAGTGGCGTACCACCCAAGTCAATTAATCAGCCCCCCCTCCTCTTTCAAAAAATTTACAAGCCACTGATTTAAAAAGAAGAAAAAGCTTACCTTTGTAATCACTATTGATTTCTCAAAAATTCTCAAGCCATTGATCGTGTAAGATTTAATCCGAATCGTTCAGATATGGATACGAATACTCTACATATATTATATGGATTATATGAATATAGTCTAGATATGGCCCAGATACAAATACTAATACTAATACTAATACATATAGAAATATAGATACGAATACAGATATGAATACCAATACATGATTACTTGTCCCATAATGTTTGTCAATCAGTTGGTTTCAAAAACTTACAAGAGGAGAGGGGGGGAGGGAAATGAAGATTTAAAATTTTAAAATTTTTTGGGTGCACAGTGATCGTGCACCCAAAAAAAAATTAAAATTAAAATTAAAAATTCTTTGGCCTGTAAGAACATGCCAAGTGTACTAAACCCAAATAAAAATTTTAAATTTTTTAGAATTGGTAGTTATTGCCACTTTTGGATACATTGTTTACAATGTATCCCAAAGTAGCAATGTACCCCAAAGTAGTAGTAACTGCCAACTCCAGAGTCTCGATATTAAGATGCAACTTTTATTCAATTCCATATTCAAATAGCATCTTTAAAAAAACTTGATATATATAAGAAAATAATCAAAGTTGTTAAAAAAATTTGCTGACTTTCAAATTGTAAATCAAATACCACTATAACTACCCAAATACAAATTTGGACTAGAAGCTTCTTCATTTGAAACAAACCTCTTTACCTGCATTTGCAATCCATTAGAAGGGATTTGAAGGCAAAAGAAGCCCATTTCAAGATTGTTCTCATGTGTGTTCTTTGTTTTGTCTAGAAATTGCAAACCAACACTATTGGCTGAAATTTTTGAATTTTCGGAAAAAAAATTAATTAATTTTTCAAAACTTCTAAAAAGTGTTAAGAAACCTAAAACTGATTTAAAAGAAAAACTATAAAAAAATTTAAAAAACATTAATATTTTCTGACATGGTAGTGTCTCAACTATATCACACTGTTGATATGGCACATTCCCACAGTCCAAGAACTCAAAAAAACTTGTGGGCTTCTAATGCCTTCAAATCTCCCCTAATGTGGATTAAAAGATGCAATCATTGCATACAAAATATTAGTATATTATAAGTTCACAAAAAAATGAAGGATCTACATGACTTCTACATTTGACAAAACTAGTGTGTATTCATTCACCAATATCTTGTACCTTATAACTATTCAAAAGGAAAGTAGAAATACATACACTTAGAAAGTCTAAATACCTCATTTCCTTTCGATTGACAATTGTAGATCCCTTCCAAATGTCCTTTTTCCAAACATCACAAAATAAATCTCACAAATATATTGCAATAAACTATTGCACTACTAAATCACAAGCCTAAATCAAGTCATCACTACATTACAAAGACATATATTATTACTAAAACAATTTCATAAAAGACAAATAACACTTACACCTTTCAACAAAAAGAAACGGCTTGGTATTTCTACTTGACTTTATTGCAACATACAATGCAATACAACATGCCTACATCCATATACACATTAAATCATTCACAAATAATACAATTTCATTCTCCATCCCCAATTGTGCAGCAAAATCAAAACATATATCCTATTTAAGCAATCATTATAGTTAAACACAATACAAACCTCGATAATAACTACATTGCCAAAAACACTACTAAAATTAAATATAAATGGATAATGTTCTTCTACTATTAAAAACTATACAAAATAGACAAACATAAATCACATCCTCCTAAAAAATTCAAAGAACATCACTAACCACAACCTTCATCTACTACATCAATTCTAAAAAATTTAAAACTAAAAAAAAAACTTTGCCAAACTTGGAACTCAACACTTCCATCAATCATAATTAATAGATACAAGATTTATGTCATTGGTTGAATTACTACCCAACATTCATATTACATCACAAGAATGCAATCCCAATAAAGCTATACAAATAATACACCCCCTACCATTAGATAGAATTGCAAAACACATTTATTCAATTATAAAATAGATAAATTTATTATGACTATTACCAAAGCTAGAGTACAATGTCTCTAGCAAGAATATCATATACATTCACACGTACATCATAGACAATAGAAAAGTCTCGACAATCATTTGAATAAAAAATAATTTGGTAATACCAAAAATAAAAGTATAAAATCTCTGAGAAAATTTGCTTACAAAATTCCAATTAATACACATTACAAAACCCATATGCAACCAAATCACTTATTTTTATATTACAAATTCATACTTTTCCTTGGGTGAGTCACTTGCCCCATGCAATGCACACAATTCTACTTACCTCATAAAAGAGATTGTATTTTTAGCTAGGGCCTACAATTAAAAATGGTCAAGTTTTGGCATACATAACATTAGGAAATTTACAAAAGCAATATAATGTAATTTGAATAGACTCAAACAAATACCACAATACTAAAACTTTGAGATCCTATATGGTATATCACCCCTAATCCACATCAATTGTAAATCTACTCTACAATTTTCTTAAACAAAAATCTAATGTGGTTTTTTCTCTAGTAGTGTATTTGAGGTTCTTTTCCAAGAGCCCTCAATACTAGAAAATCAAGATTTGTAATAGATACCCTTGCACAACATCTTGAATAGAAATTAATTGTAATACAAACAATAAGATTTCTAGGGCATGTTGCAAAGATTAACTTCAAGTTCTTAAATGTCATATAAACCACTAAAATCAAAGACTTTGCAAAGTTTTATTTTAACTTCAAAGTATCGTTGATGTCAAAATTTGGTGCCTTAGACATTTAGGCAAGTTAAACAAATCAATATAATCAATATTGCAACCAACACTTGGTGGATTTTGCAACCAACTCCTAATTGGAAATACAAAGGTTTATATAACCATTATGGGTCAAAGGGAATCTTCAGCCTATAAAAAAATTCATAGTAAATATGTTTTGAGAAATAAAAACCTTAGAAAATGATGGAAACATTACAAACTCTATTTTCACACAAAAAAAATTCCCCACTAAAGAAACCTACCGTATTGAGATGTGTAATTGCTTAACCTCTAAAGGACCAAAGTACATTTTTTTGGCATTATAGCGATTTTGGGCAGGTACCTACAAATGGAGATTTTATTTCCTTTGAAATTTTCACACAACATTTTTCCGAGGTGTAGATTTAAGGCCCAACAATTTTCATAACTTTTGACTATATATTTCAAAAGTTATTATATGATATGTCGTTTTCATTGCTTGGCGGGTAGCCTAGGCGGCTAAATTTTTTTTAACTTTTTCAAGATTTATTATCATTTTTAAATATTGAAATTGGTTATTTGCATTTAAATATGCGTGTCAAGATTTGAATCATTTCATCTTGATTAATGAGATGAAAGTTATGGGAATTTTAGTTTGTGGATAGTTTGTAGGAAGTTATAGAATGTCTATTCTAAAAGAAACCTTGAAGTCCTTTATTTAATTCAATTTTAAATATTTTTAAAAAAAATTTAAAAATTTGGGTGTATATTGTTTACTAAAACATTACAACCATTGGGATTGGCATTTTTCAATTCAATAAATAAATTGTTAACAACTTAGTATTTTAAATTGTTTTGTACTTCTTTCTACCTACTATTTTTTTTGTACATGTTGTACAATTCTAAATTATTTGAATTTTTTTGAGCATATAGCCAACTTGAATTGAAAAATGAATTTAAAGAGTTACAATCATTTTGAACATTTTTTCATACAAATGTGGCCTTTTGAAGTGCAACTGCCGAGATTTTTGCAATGGTAAAAAAAGAAGTTTTGTAACTTCAAACACTAATGTCTTGCAATCTACACAATGGAAATTTCTAAAAGTTTTTCTACATCTTTTCAAACTAGTGCACTAAAAGATCCTATGCTTAAATTATTCCAAAAATGTTTTTTTTCTAAAATTTGTTAGTTGTCCTAGAAATGATAGCTTTGGAGTGTTTTTAGTGAAAACAAAGCCAAAATCCTTTAGGGGTTAAGTGGTCAAAAATGTGTTGCCTTCTTCAAGTCATTCATGATGTTTGTTTCTTTGTAAAGAGATGCAAAATGAAAGAAAACATTAAATATACACCAATTTGGAAGAAAATATCCCTCACTTTCAAACTCATTGGATTTAAGGTAGGAGGTCTATTAAGCGCTTAGGCTCTAAAAGCATCTACCTCCTAAAATGTTCACTATTTTGCACATTTTGCTTTCTTGTTGCTTCAACATTGTATGAGCAATGTACATTTCAGGTAGTGAAATACTTTTAGTGGCCAATTTGTTTCAACTTCAGAAGCTTGTAATTGATTCTACAAAGCTCCAAAAAATATGAAATGACTTGGATTAGATGCCAATTCCATTTGTCTTTGAAGAATATGTTCCTAAAAAATATTATTCAAGGAGTATAATCTCCCCAAATGAATTTTTCTAGCTCTTAAATGGACACTTTATGGACCTCCTACCTTAATCCTAAAGTGCTTCGATGTCCACTTTCTAGATGATGTACAAAATAAAAATCAAATTTCTTTCTCATCGTAACTTGGATGAAAGTCATCCTATTTCTTAGAGACATTGTATGAAGTTGTGGTCCTATCCAAGGGTTAAATTTTGTGTTACTAAAGCACATATTTTTTTTAAATTACAAATGTGGAAGTATGTCAAGTGGTTGACTTGTGTTGATTCTAATTCAAACTTGGAATTGCAAAAATGAGGTCATAAAATCAAAAAACCTGAAAATTTCAAAAATCACCATTTCAAGAGTCAGACCTCATTCCAAGTCTTGTCCAACAAAATTTACTCAAAAAATGACAGTATTTTGATTGTCATTGAATTTAGAAGGAAATTTGAATTTTTCCTTTCAAAAATTATAGAGAAATATTGATGATAGCATTGGTGAATCTAACCTTACTGATAGAATCTAAAACTCGAACTTTACAACTTTTATTTGCACCTCAATTCCCAAAAATTCTTCCAAATAGTACTTTACAATGATTTTTCTTAAATTCATCAATTCTGCAGATGAGTCTAGACACCTGGCTGCCGTGTTTGCTTCATGAGTTTTCCGTCCTTGGTAGCATCATTGGAGCTGTCTGAAGTTTAAAGATAGGGCCGAGATAAAGTTAATATCTGCACCTCTGCTAACTTATCATGACCTGACCCCAGCAGGATGTTTGAAACTGAGAGCTCTAATTATTATTAGTGAAGAGCATTATGAGCTTTCTGACTGGCGGGGGCGGAATAGCACACATCATGGTAAAAATCAACTTTACCTGAAGTAAGTTAAGGTGAAAACATCCAAAATGATTGTCAAAATAAGCAGGGCAGCACAGGGATTTTTTTAGGCAATTAAATGCCCAATTTCCTCAAAATAAATTGGGCAGAAAAAAATGAGGGTAAACGCATTCAAAAATGTTAGACTGTAATTAACCCCTAACGCCCTGAGGTGCATTTTTTGGCATTATAAATTTTTTGGGCAGCTCACTATGAATGGAGTTTGTTTGTTTTTTGCCGAAATTTTTACACAAGATGTGTCCGAAGAATAGCTTTAAGGCCCAACAATTTTCGTAACTTTTGACTTTGTGTTTAAAAAGTTATGGCATGATATGTTGTTTTCTTTACTCGGAGGGCAGCTCGAGCAGCTGAAAAAACTTCTTTAAATTTATTTTTTTCAAAAGTGAAATTTCAAATTGATTCTTTAGGTTTTTACAAACATGGGAAGCTTTGTTTCATCCCATTTGGATTAAGGAGTCAAAAGTTATGAGCAATTTTAGTTTGCGGGTAGGTATGGTTTTCAAAAATTCCATAGTTTGCAGGTAGGTAGGTAAGAGGGGCCAGATTTTGGTGAACATGTGTTAGATGCTCATGGATTAAATGCTTTTTTAGAGATACTTTCAATAAAAGTCTACTTGTCAAGAATGTGTAAATGGACAATTTTGGGTGTTTTCACCTTAGATAGAGAATGAGGATAGAGACTTTCTAATTTGATTCATTGAAGGTTTTTGAAAGTGTCAATTTTCATTTAAAAAGTGGAAAAAACATAAATGAAATTATAAATTTGTTGAAGCCGTGTTCATAAAAACTTGTAAGCGCCACTTGCTAATTAATTATAATCTTGTTACAAAGAGTAGGTTGGTAATTGCAATTCCGCAGTAAAGGAAAGTTTATTAGTTATTAGAATTGTTGGTGTTAGTATGAAAATGCAAATAAACCAAAGTATAAATGGTTTATTAAAGTGCTTCCAATAATATACAAATATGCACACACTATGACCTTAAGTTTGTCCTTACTTAATTTAACCACCTCAAAGACTTGTTCATAAATTTCTTCCATTATCTATAAACCCTCCTATTATACCACATGAAGATTCTCCTAGCAATGAACTTTCTTTAATGACTAATAACTATTCCCCCCCCCCCCCCCAATATGTGTTCTTCTTCAACCATAACCACTCTTACAATGGCAATGACACAATCAAGTAAGATGAGATTCTTCTAAATTTAGGAATGAAACTTACCTATATCTTGTGAAACTCAAAATAAATTTCTTAATCTCCTAAGTATTAAAAATCCTTAAAGAATTGTGAAAAAATATATTGTAAAAAATCATGGAAAATGAATGTGAAATAAGGTAGATGTATCCATTACCAACCTCTATCACATAATATACAAATATACACACACTATGCACTTATTACCAACCTCTGTCAATAATAAATAGGGTATCATATTTCCAACAAAGATTGGAATGGATTTCCATTTTCAGTTTGAAATGCATGTCCTTGTACCTTTTCAAGGTTTGGACCAATAAGTAAGTGATACATAAGTGAGCACAAAAGTAGGAAGCAATGAGTGGGATAGTAGTTCTCAAATGATTGGAATTGAATCAGATGTTGGCCATGGGTCAAGCCCAACTTTGGCCTTTCCAAATTCGTAGTAATTTCAAATCAAGAGATAAAATTACAAATTTTTTACAATCCCCATCATATATATCAATGCACCTTTGAAAATATTTACTTTGCTTTGCACTATCCTAGATGATGTCTAGATGTGCTTATTTTATCGGTTATGGATACATCTATCTTATTTATTAGTAATTGTTGGTATGTTGACCAATCCCTTCATCAACCAAAAGTTGGTTATGAATGACTTTTAAAAAGTAAATATAACTATTCAAAAAGATTACTTGCTATAATGTTTGATTAGTAGCCTAAGGATATATTCAAATCTATGGCATTGATTTCAAGGAGTAGTAATCTCCTATAATAAGAATAGAAGAGACTTTGCAAATTTTCATTGCTTGTGTTGCTTTGTATAATCTATTGGTTTATTATATAGATGTATTTACTATATTCTTACACAATTTGTTCAAAGAAGAAATTTATTTAGAATGATTTCTAATTTTTATTCAAATATGGAGAAAAAAAGAAGTTTGTAGAGTAATTAAATTCTTGTAAGGCATTAAGCAAATTGCTAAAACTTGCTATGACAAATTCACTAATCAATTTTTTTTAATTAGTTTTATCATTTTTGAATTTGATACTAATGACTACATTAAAAATGAATATTGGTCAAGCCTTTGTTCCTATTGCTTTATGTATTGAGAATCTCATAACCGTAGCTAATGACCTATCTTTAGTCTTATCAGCTATGTATCATCTATTTTTTATCTTTAGAATTTTTAATGACAAATAAAAAAGATGTTCTATATTTTTGGAAATTTGGTTTAAAAAATCATTTGTCTAAGTCTATTTCTTTATTACAATCACATCGTTTTATTATATTACTAAAATATTTAAAAATATCATACAAATGACTGTAAATTTCTTAATACCATTAGAAGTTGGGAGTTACTTATATAAAATCTATAATGTCATCAACACTTTCTCAAATAGTAGAAATGACACATTTTCCTTATTCACTTGTAGCTAATATAACAATGTGACAATGTGACAAAAAGTGGCGTACTACCGAGGTCAATTAATTAGCCCCCCCTCCTCTCTCAAAAAATTTGCAAACCATTGATTTAAAAAAAAACTTACCTTTGTAATCACCGTTGATTTCTCGAAAATTCCCAAGCCATTGATCATGTAAAATATAATCTGAACCGTTCAAATACAAATATGGATACGGATACTCTACATATATTATACGGATTATATGGATTTGGTCCAAATACAGTCTAAAATACAAATACATGTACAAATCTCGGTACGAATACAAATACAAATATGAATATGAATACATATGCAGGAACACATGTCCCATAATGTTTGTCAATCAAGTTGGTTCCAAGAAATTATAAGAAGAGAGGGGGGGGGAGGGAAATGAAGATTTAAAAGTTTAAAGTTTTTTTTGGGTGCACAGTGATTGTGCACCCAAAAAAAATTAAAATTTTAAAATTTTAAATTCTTTGGCCTGTAAGAACATGCCAAATATACTAAATCGAAATTAAAATTTTAAGTTTTTTAGAATTGGTAATTATTGCCACTTTTTGGTACATTGTTCACACAATGTACCAAAAAGTGGCAGTAACTACCAATCCACAATCTTATGTATATAGCTACAAGTACAAAAACAAACTTTGCATATCTAGCTAGTTATTTATTGCAATTCATGTCTAATTTTAGATCTTTGTTAAATAGTCAATATCAATTAAACAAAATCTAGTAACCTCTATAAAAAAAAAGGAAATTTAGACTTTATTACCAAGCAAGCATTATTTTTTGGATGATAAGGATACTAAAATTAGGATTCAATAAGGAATTTACAATCTAAATGTTCTACTTTTGGCTACATTTCCTTATATGCTAATGGTGTTATTTTTTGATAAGTAAGAAACAATCTATTGTAGCATTGTCATCTACAAAGGTTGACTGGGTTGTTGCAAGAAACACTTCACGATTTTGTCTCAAAATTGTGGTTTTCCAGCATAGGACTGCCAGTACTACGAGTCCTACGAGGACTGCACGACAGCATGGCACTCGCGATGTGGACCGTTGATTTCAAAAGACCCTTGCATCCATCGCGACAAGTGGCACGACGCGGTTCGATGATAGTAATGAGGGGAGCCGCCGTCAGCACTTCAACGACTCCCGAGATGTCAGGGCTTTCACTGATTTTGAATGTCAGATGACAACTTTGTTTTTGCTGCACCTTGGAGGATTGCAATTTCTTCTGTGCAATTCTGACAGTGGCTTCCTGGTGAGGGTGAGCTTTCCACGATTTTGCTTTAGGGTTTACAACTGCATTGGCATTGGAGCGAGGCGTTGCAAATCCCGGGCGATTGACAATGCAGGAGTTGAAGGTTTCAATGTGGAAGGGAAGAGGGCAGCTTTGGCACTAGAGGGAGAAGAATTGAAGGTTTAGGGTCTTCCCTTCATTATCACGGTAGCGGCGTTTGGCGTTGCGAGGCAGGAGGTCTTCCCCGGAAGCCGAAAGGGAGATACAAGCGACGAAGAGGGTGCTTTGGGATCAGTGGCTGGAGCAGTTCTCAACAGTGCAAGAGGCACCAGTGGTTTAGTCTTCCCCCTTGCACAAGTAGGAGGCTTGAGGATCCAAAGATTAGCTACTACTGGTCAGTATTCCTATTCATCCAAGCCTCCTACTCATTTTGTGCAATGCCATTTGAGAAGCACCATGCGCAAGGAATAGTTGCGTGTAGCTTGAAGTCGTAATGCATGTCTACCATTCATTACTTAGTGTTCCGTGGGTCCTTATTGCTTTTACGATTTAGGCTTCGAAATTGGGGCTTATATGAAGGATCAGTTACGTTTGTTGTCCTCTTTTTCGGTTTAGGAATACCCCTCCGAAATGCAGAGGCACAAAGTTCTCAAAGTTGCTTCGCTGTATAGGAGAATTCGATGTAGGCCTCGTACCCCGGATTTTGGCGATGAGGTGGCTACGTACAATGTATTGCAGTCCGCAGCCGAAGTGCCTTCACAGGAGAAAATTGCTAAGTATGTTTCGTACGGTCTTGGAAATTGTATTCCTACCACAAATCAGACAAAGGGTGTGATGTCTGAGTTTGAGGGGAAACAATTGACATTACCATCTACATTATGCACTATACGACTTACGGAGCATGAACCTACCATTTCCTGACGTAAGAGGCATAGAATTCGTTACCAATCTTTGGCTGAGGAATTAGATCGGGGGTGGGATGCTACCCTTGAAAGATGTAGGCATGGATTAGGAAATCTTCCTACATGTTCTCCAGGTGAATCAGAGAGACCTTCGCCCTCAGTGGCTGAAATGTAGTAACTTCTTTAATAAACATTAGCCTTGCATGGCGCTCTTTACAATACGTGACTTCTGAGTTATCAGTCTTCTTTTTCTTGCAATCCAGTTACATTACTCTCGGAGTCCTGTGATTTGTAGAAGTACTCTTGGTATTTTCACGTCATTTTCCTACTCCTCTGCCCACTTTGATGTTGTAGCTGCCAATAGAATAAACATGATGTCACCTTCCCTCGTACTGTGTAGGACATCTTATGTGTGCAGTGCCTCCAAGTAATCTTCTACACATCTGATGCAGTCCCCTCTACTACTTAGGACTGAATTACTTCAGCGTCTTTCTCTTCTTTCATTTGTGAGACCCTATTCTGTGGACATGTCTGCACTCTCTAGCGTTGCAGTGCTTCAATTTTATAAACCCGTGCCTACTTAGTTTTCCATGTAAGACAATGACTACGTGTTTCTACATTTTACGTATACCTAGGACTCGAATTTAGTACTACACCCAAGTGTGCGTCACTCACTGCAAATGCTGAACTCTTCCAATTACAGATACCTATCTAGGCCCTACCAGACTAACTCTTTCCAATACAGCCACTCCTGTAATAGCTAGTGCGCAGCAGTACTTGTGAAAACTAATACTCTTCACAGACGAATAGCACTAAAATACCTTCGCCGCGGAGTCCTACGAATTTGCTATTAGTACTCAACGAGAAATTGGTGGTGGTTTGCTTTATATTGTAGAAGCATAGTGGACACTCTCCACTTCCAAGTTAAGAATGCGTACTCCTACGAGTAGAAGTTACTGTCCTCTCCAACGGTGTCAAGACATGCCATTTTCGCCTATGCTATTACCTCCACGATCGAAGTACTACCTCGTCTCCTATGTCTTAACTGTAGTACTATTTGGACAAGGGCCCTCAGTACTTTCTGTCTTTCATAGGATAAGAAGGACTTTCCTTCCCACTACTTGCTAGAGGTCACGTGTGAGTGCCAACAACTTCTTCGCGTTGGACAAGTTTGTAGCTTCTCTTGTTTCCTGAAGCCTTCATATTTGCTCTTTGTGATTTTTGCAGAATCCAGTGTTCCACACATGGACGCCTCCAAATCTGCTAAGAGAAAACTTGTGGCCTTAGGAGGTTTGCGTGATGAAGCCCACGCCCAACAGGCACGGAGTACGAAAGACGCTCCGAAAGGGGGACGGAGGCTGGACCTCTCAGATGACGAGGCGGGGCAGCCGGCTAATACTGCGAAGAAGGCTTTGAAATCAATGAATTCACATTCTTCCCCCAGACCTTCCACGGCTGCATTGAAGAAGGGTCAAGGGGCTGCAAGCGGGGCTGGTATAATAGCTGGGAGGGCGAGGCAATCTAAGTCTACCAACCCATCTGGTTTTGACAAGAACGAAGATCCCATCTGGAGCAAACCTTCTCGGGGAGACGAGGATAGTGTACGCACTTCAGAGGACGAAGAAGAGGACGTACACGACGTGGACGACGTCAATGCTGAAGATGGGGATGCTGCGAAGCAAGGAGCGTCATCGGTGATGCACAAGAGACAGAAGGGTGGAATTCAGGCTTGCACAGTGACTGATGTCAAAGACAAACGCTGACCGCTTCTGAAAGGTTCGAAAGCACCTTCTCAGTCTCCTATTTCTGCACGCACACAACAGTCCAAAGGGAAAAGGCCAAGGCAGGCGAACTCGGGTGACTCATCCTACCCCTCTGAAGGAGAAGAAGACGAAGAGTCCTCTCCAGGGAAGGCTTCCGGTAACAAGGTGAGTGTCCATGGAGTGCATTCTTACCCTGTCTTACAAGTATTTGGGAAGGTTTTCATATAATTCTGGGTTTAGGGTATAGGGTGGGCTTCAAATTGCCTAATAGGACCAATTGAGTACATTGTAGCGCTTCGTCCAATCACTTTTCCAGTACTTATAAGACTCAATGGGTACTAGTATGCACTCCCAAAGACTGCGGTCTTGGATACGTATGCATTCAAGTAGTCCTTCAAGGTACTGACTTGTTCTAAGGAGGACTGCTACTGCTTTAGAGTGAATGCCCCTATAATGTCCTCTTGTAATATAGAGCTATGCTTTCCATTGTGATGGTTTTATCCTTTGCTGTGGGAGTGATCCCACTTGTAATTTACACCATTCTTGAAATTCTGTGCAGAGACAAAAGAAAGGGAAGAAGCTCTACACCAAGCAAGAGTGTAAAAGGGCGCTTTCAGACCTCAAAACCGCTCCTAAGTTGCCTCCTTGTCGGCTGAGCAAGGAAGACTTCCATTAGTAGTTCAAGTTGAAGAATGTGGGCATGAATCCATACAAGCTCAAAATTGGTAAGAACATCCCTATTCATGAAGTTGAGGCCGTCTTTGGCGCAGACACTAGTAGAAAATTCAGCGTCCAAAATTACAAGAAAGTATTGATTTCTTTATGTTAATTAGGACATGTTGATTTGGACAAAGATGAACAATAAAGTGTTGATTTGGACAATCAAATTGACACTTTTTTGTTCTCTATGAACATAAAAGTGTTCATTTTTTTGTCCAATTTGACACGTTTGTGTTGATGATTGACATAAAAATGTTGATTTGGATGCCCATTCACATAACAACTTCTTGCAACTCACAAATTTGAATACAGAGTAGCAAATTATATATGTTTGTTATATATGGGAATATGGTGTCATATCATATAATACCTAAAGAAGGCTAGCTACAAAACATTGAGTGTTGTCAATAAATCCACAAGCAAGTTATCCACTACTCCCTTAACATCTATCCCATTAGGAGCCTTCAAAGGAGTCTTGCGCTGGAAAACATTTTGGCCTCAAACACATTCTAGAGACTGGTGTCACTCTAACCAATCAAGACTCACAGTTTACCACTGCCCGCCTGCCCAAGCATACCATAGCCTTCTCCCAAACCATCCCCTACGCACAATACGACCACAGCTTAGTCATCAATCACCAAGGAGCATTGCAAATATATGTTATCAGATATTACCAATAAAATTATAACGAAAAAACAAGTAGAGAATATTACCGAGTGAACTCTCCTCAGGTGTACCAAACTGGGTGCTACCCACAACAATTGGCCTCCCGCCCTGGAAACACATCCTAAAAGTTGTACCAGTCAACACAACAAAACTGAAATATACACCAAATGAAGAAAAACTTATGTGGAAAATAGGATCCTTCTCTTGCTTCAGCAACTTCGACATCTGCATTAGAGTCTTGCCATTTTCCCTGACTTTCATTTTTGCCAATTCCGGCACATCATTGATGTGTTTCTTTGAATACACACATAATCCCTCATATCAGACCAAAATCAGTGAATGCATTAAGTTCGGTGCTCTTATTCAGCCTCAAAACTCAGATAGGTCTTAAATGAATTTAAGCTCTCAAGCCCAATCATACTGGCTAAATGCATTGGCATTGAAATGGGATTATACCAAAAGGTTGAGAATACAGCTTCCAATGAATGTAAGACACATCCAAACAAGTATCCGAATTCCCGAAGCAAAAGTTGACAGTGGAATGATTATCCCTCCATAAATTAAGCAGCTACTCTTAATTAAAAGAATGAAACAAACTATGGAAACAATAGAAACATTACTTGGCTGAAGATATAAACTAGAAGAATGCCTCAACGTGAAAAAAGGACTTAAACTCAAGCACAGGCATACTGCCATGATAGGATTACACAAAACAGGATTAGTATAGAGCTTCCAACGAATGTATGACATAACCAGACTAACAACAAGTGTTCGAAACTCTGGAGCAGGAGTACACAGTGGAATGATTATCCCTCATACAAGCAATTCTCACCTAAAAGAATAAAAGAAACTTTGGACAACACTAAAAACATTACTCCCTCTGTCCCACTAAAAGCTTCCTGATTAGGCTGAATTATAGTCTTTGCAGAAAGAATTTAGGAAGCATTTAGTGGGACAGAGGGAGTACTTGGCTACACCCAGAGTATGCCACTCAGGTATAAGCTAGGGTCAGCACCTTGTTCCGTTTCCACTCCTTCAAAACTACGGGAATGCCCGTCGCTACTGACTTCCAGGTCGGCCACTGTCTCCCGCACCCCAGCCGCAGTGGCTTCCCCGACCAGCGTGATCACCGCCCGCGCACTCCCTCGAAATTCATTCAATTTTCCATTCAACATCACGACACTCCCCCGGCTGCTCCGCTTCACCCAAACCAACGACGGCAATGGCAGACAACGGTCCAATCGATCGGGAAAACTCCGCAACAACGCATGGCAGCTGCTGCTGTTGCTCGCCGCACAAATTCTGCTTCCTCTAACGTGATGCTGCTGCGCAACAGGCCAGCTTACCATCCTGGCCGCGGCCCCGCCATAGCCCATCCGAGACGTGCTTTACTTTCCAAAAAAGAAACTACAAACCTAAAGTCGTTGAAGCAATTGCACAATCACTTACGCACCATCGATATGCACACAGATTGATACAATGTGCCCGTACTCCCTAGGTAGTGTCAGTGCTCGGCCGAGCCACTTCCACCACTTTTGAGCTCCCTCTCAAACTTTCGTTTCAACCAAGCCGTTTCCATGTCCAGCATCGCGAGGTCCGTGTCCAGGTACCTCTGAAACGTTTGCGAAATCAAACGCTTCTCCGCAACCCCCCAATCGGAAAGCTTGGTCTATGGGGTCTTCTTCCCCACTTGCGCCCCGTAAATCTCTTCCGAAATTCGAGTGACTTCCTCTCGTCGTCCTTCCAGCAACCTCCGTCGCACTTCCATCCAACAATCAATGTACGGATGCGCCACGGGCCTGGCGGATTTCACCATCGAAACAGCCTCCTCGAGATCCATTTCCTGCACAAACGTTAAATAGCCGACTGTCGTGAGCGTCGCACGGTTGATTCCCGTAGTGCAATGCACGTAGACCTTCATCCCCCTCGCCAGAAGAGAATTCAACAACTGAACCGCAACGGGAAGCATCAGCGATTGATCCGCGTGGTCAAAGTCGCGCATCTCCACACGCTCCAGGAGAATGCCGCGCTCCACCGCCCACTTGCGAATGGAGTCGTACGGGATTTTGAGCGTATCGAAGCAGAGTCCGCTCTGGAGGTTGAGCACCGCGTCAATGCCCGCCTCGTCTACCAAGCGATCAATGTCTTCAGGGTTGCGAGGGCAGGAACCAACAACAATGTTGCTAGTGATGACACCCCAGTTTAGCCACTGGAACGGACCCCAAGGCGCCTTCATCTCCGCAATCTCTTTGAGCTACTTTGAGTCGCTCATCGCTGGCACGGCCGCACTCCCTTGCCCAAACGAGCTTGAAACCTAAACTTGCACCAACCGAGGACAAGTGTCGAGGCAAAACCCTAAACCGGCCTACTACCAAGGGGCCATAAAAATATGTTGCGAACATTGACAGAATTCACAACTAAATGTGCATATGGACATTGCAGTACACAAATCAACAAAAAAGTGTTAAGTTTTTGTTGATTTGGACACCATTTTCTAGTAGTGAGAGAAAGGTCGAAATGGATACAGTTTGGCGGACAAGCTTTCTAGCGAAGATCGGCAGCAGGTAGAGGACCTATACTGTGTATGTTACCAGAAGGAATTCGCCCCCAACCACGTTGCAAAGGAGTTCGCTATTGGTTGGGTTTTCCACCACGTTAGACGAGAAGATGTGGATTGGGCTAAATTTGCTGCTGAGACTAATCAAGTGCAGCAACTGAATTACACAACGAGAGTGAGGACCTGGCTTAAACGCCTCCACGCTTCGGGTGACAAGGATGTCGATGTGGAGCGTGATCTTCAGAGCTTCCTGAAGGAGACGGGTGCAGGTGTTGTGCAACCAGAGACACGGGGGGGGGATTCAAGCGCCCTCCACCCATTTTGCTACCGAATGACGACAAGAAGGCGCCGAAGTCTACTTCCATGATGCCATCGCTGGATTTTGACATGCTAGCTTCCAGGTTTCTTTCATTCCCAACTTCTTTGTTGTTCTTGTGGGTCTGCAGTTTGTGGGTGCTACTTTACTAAATACAACACCTTTTCGAAGATGTCCTCTTTGCCACCTAGAACTACTACAATTACTTTCAAGCACAGAAAACTGACGATACCTTGTGGGCTGTGCTCCAGAAATGCCGACATGGATGCAGTTGTGAGCAAAGTGGAGCAAAATGTTGAGGCCCTACAGTCAGATGTGGATTCTCTTTTCCTCAAGCTTCAGGAATTAGAGAAAGAATGCTCTTTCTGTTCCGGTATGGTCGAGCAGCTCATCAAGCAGTTTGCAAAGTTTGGAGAGCGGTACGAGCTCCCTTCTGCTGACGAGTCCTTCAAGTTCGGCTTGCAGGTTGTTGGCGATGGACCTATGCATGACATGCTCCGAAACAATGTCAAGGACCTCAGAGCGTTACAAGCTAAGAAGACGCAACTCGAGCATGCACATGAGGAGGTGTTGAGCCGATTGAAGGGCTCCAAACGCTACTTGTCAGCGCTGCTGTTAGATCAGAGCTGCTTGCAAGCTGGCGAGCTCGGGTGCTTCATGCACCCAAATCCACTGCCTCTTTCTATTTCTGAAACTGCCTGTACTACTGAATTTGGTGTCTTTCCTGTGCCTTCAAATTGTGCTGTGTGTTTGGAGGGCTTCCCGTTTGGCATGCCCTCATCTGCAGTTGCCATCACCTATACCATCCGTGGTGTGCTGCGGCGTGGTTTAAAGACACCTCCGACTGTGCTGTGTTGGATTGCGAACGCGTGCACCCTATGTGGCTGAAAGCATATGGCTTCTCCACTCTACAAAAGGAAGATGCAAGTGGCGCGACTCGTGACTCTGTCTGCCTTGAAGGTGCTACGGAAGCGATGAAAATGGAATCCCACGTCACTGCTGCTGCTGTGAATATAGTACATTGCAGTGGTGAGTTCAATTACACCTTCTACTTCTCATTTGTCTTATTTGACCCGTTCCTATGCTGTTCCCACTATGAACAATACTGCCTTTAAATTTTTTCTATGTTGTATGCTAGGTCCAGGTTCTCTTCCGATTGGCCAAGGAGCTCCAACGGCTTCTACATCTGGAAGCACGTTTTCAAAGTGCATGGTAGATGCTGCAGACATTGGTTCCCTACCACTGGCACATCGCTCCTCTCAGACGTGGACATCCGAATTCAAGATGAGGTCTCCCATGCAGACTCTTGGTTCCACTCAATCACAGGCTGCTTACGTAACGACAATCTCCAATAACCTGGAAGCGTCTGCAACACTCCCTAACATGTCGGACAATGTTGGTGCAGAGAGCCCTCTAGTTGAGAACACGAGCGACGTGGAAGACCCTGGTTCTTCCCTGATTCCGTTGGAGAGAGATGCCCTCCTCCCTAATGAAGAGCAAGCCGTTCTTAATGCCGTGCCTGTGCCTGAGATTGAAAAGGTGCGTGATTATTCCTTCTACATTATAATGCTTGTCTACTTTACTTGTGGAAAAAGTTCTACACCTTCCTTTCCTGATTTGACTTCCTCCTCGCTTGCTTTGGACTGTTGTAGGTGGATGGGACTTCACAGCAAGCACCTTCTAGCCCAACAGACATTGTGGGCCCTATAGTTCTTGAAGAAGAACTTGAAGAAGAAAAGGATGACCCTTATGCGCAGTTTGACGCGGTAGTGCAGAAGGATTCACCGGAGTTGGAGACCCCAACTGTTGATGCTCCCCCTTCAGAGGTCAGTCCTTTAGTGTACAAGAGTAGGACAGCAGCCACAGGTACTGCTTACCTCAACCACTTCTAATGTGTTCACTTCAGTCCTTGTAGTGGAATGCACCGTTTGCAAGCACTGGGAATAATACTCCTTTTCCACATCTTCTTCCTTTGCAGAGAAAAAGACTACTGTACAACCGACTGAAACGACTGAGGATGAGAAGAGTCCTCCAGAGGAGTCTGGTGGTTCAGGTAAGGGTACCAAGAGTCGATTAGGAAAGACGTTGGTACCTCCCCCTGCGCTTCCTAGACCCTGGCGATCTGGCAAGCAAGGTCAGAAGTCTTCGTTGGTTGCAGATCCTGACACAGCAGTCGCTGCACCGCCACCGAAAAAGGTCAAGGTAACAAAGAAGCAGGGTTGTTCTGCCGGACATTGCGACATCGCGACGTCACGAAACGTCCAGTAGACCCTCCGCGACGTCCATAAAAGTCAAATTTACCTTTGACTTTTTAAAAATTACCACGTGGAAAATAATGCCACCTGGATGCCCGCGTGGCAAAAATTAGGGCGCATGCGGGTAGGGCGACCGCGGGTAGGGCGACTGCGGATAGGGCGAACGCGGGTCGGGGCGACTGCAGGTAGGGCGACCACGGGTAGCGGTTTAGTGTGGGGGCGACCGCGCTAGGGGCGACTGCAGGATTAGGCGACCGCGGCTCACCCGAAGTCGCCCCATGCGCAGCCGCGGTCGCCCTTCAAGGACCCGTGGTCGCCCCCCCACATCCGCGGTCGCCCCATCCGCACCCGAGGTCGCCCTACTTGGACCCGTGGTCGCCCCCTTCCAATACGCGGTCGCCCTAAGCCGCAGTCGCCTCTAGCCACAGTCGCCCTGGCGCCACCCGTGGTCGCCTCTGATTCGCACGCGCCCTGGATTTTACCCGTACTCGCGCCTATAAAGCCGTGCTCGCACAAGGCATTGGTACCTTAATTCTCCATCGAGGCTCTTCGTCTTGCATCCTTCATTGGCTGCATGCATTAACTTCGGGTTGAATAATTACTTCTTTCTTCATCCATCCACGTTTCCTTATTGGTGTTTTGAACACCAACTTATCTCATGGCTACAGAGCAGACCCCGGAGGTGCCCCCCGTTGTTCCACGCATTACACGAATCACTTATGCTGCGAGGAAGTCTATACTAGACAAAAATCGGAAGCGTAGAGGCAATACTCATCGCAAGTGATTACACGTGCTGAACAATCCTGATCACCCCGCATTTAAAGGCTGGAGCGAGGAGGAGGAGCCTTGGTCAATTCAAATGTGCGAAGACTACATTGAATGGTGTCACATTGGGAAATTGTTTCCGGCATGGCGCCATCATCACAATCGGCACACAAACAAGGCGAACTTGAAATATTGTGAAAATCCAGCTTTTGTTCAAAGGTGCATCGAAATTTGGCAAGTCCTCTACAACACTCCTTTTGTAGAAAGGAATGAAGTCACGCTTTCCATTGCTCGAGGAGCGTATGCTGAGGTGGTTCTAAAAAAAGAAGTGGATTGGTCCACCATCAAGGAAAGTATGTATGTTTCACCTCCAGAAATTGGATCAATACCAAGAGGAGTCTTGAAGTTTCCGGAGGGTGGACTTGGACCAATTCGAAAAGATCCTTTCGATAAGAGTGTCATCGAAGTTATCACATCGGAATCTGAAGAAGATAGCGATTCCGATGGCACACATGCTCCAAGGCCAATACGGATTGCTCCACAAATTGCCCCTGTACCAGTAATTCAAGATCCAGTTGTCAGAGGAGCTTCATCATCACGAGGACGGAAACCTAGACGCCCCTTTAAGGTTCCACGCTCGCCGAATCAAATCGGACTTGGATCGACCTCAGCAACAGTTCGCAGTCCATCATTACCACTGCAAAATGCGACCGATGTCTTCGACTTCGAACCAAATGATGAAACGCCTGTGGATGCGAGCGTTCCTGTTCTTTTAGCTCAAGGGGATTCAACCACGGCTCTCAATAAGGCTCTTGACCTCTTGAAGACCAAAGACACGACAATTGCTTCACTCCAATCTGATGTGAAGAAATTGCAATCAAATTTGGACCAGAAGAATGCTCTCATTTTAGAACAAGCCAAAGAACTTCAACGCCTTCGACAAAAACAACATGAGACGATTACTTTGTCAGATATGGACGAAGGTTTCATTGAACATGATCCTCATCATTTGGAGAGGGTCGTGGAAGACCTCACTAGCGGTCTCATTGAGTGTACTCCTCCTAGCAAGCGTGTCAAACGTTCTTCAGTATTGCTAGCTACGATTTTGCCTACCGTCACGGAAGATGCTATCATGGGGGCAGATGGTGTTCACGAGACTCAAGATTCACTTTCATTTCCATCACTTCCACTCCCAGTACCGGTACCATCTCCGAAGAAACTAGGCCTTCGAGAGGAAAACAAGATGCTTCGTGCACGATTGAATGAGTTGGCAGCAACATACTATCACTGGAAGGTTGCGTGCATTCTCTCCGTGGACAGATCACAACAAGTTGCAAAGGAGTTGGACAAAATTTCAAAGAACTTCGTCGCAAATGCCCCTAAACGTGAGAATGGACTCACATCGTGGGCATTTATGGAGGACATGTTTCCTGAGAATATGCCTATGTTGAACACCCCTGGAAATGAAGGAATCAATTGGACACAGCTTGGTTGGGACCACAAAAACCAGATGTCGTGCCACGTAGATGAGAAACAACGACAACTTTTGTGGCCAAAGCCAGCAACTTTTGTTTTGGACCATACAAAATGTCCTATATGTCAAGAATCCTTCGGCCCTGAAGGAGGATGGGCACTTGGATCATGCATGCACGTATACCATCCTCAATGTCTAATTACACAATGCCTCATACGGAGACGTTGTGTTATTTGTTCAGCCCCATTCCATGATCGTTTATACGCCTTGTTCAACTTGATGATATATATGCCGCCCTCTTGGGAACACACAGGTGATACAACTCCGGAGACTAGATTATGGGGCCGAGACTTGATTTGGAGTTGGCGACAAGGCCAACATGATCAAGAAAAGGGCACAGATAGTTCTCAATTGAATTGGGAAACTGACCCAGAAGAGATCGTGCAAGTTGCATCCAAGCTCATGGGAAACGGTCCACAGAACGAGGGACGGAGGGCATTTTTTTTCCAATGCCTTGGTGGATTTTTCGATAAACAATCACAAAGCTTCATGTGGGGACGTCATCCGGAATGTCACCGTTGGGATTTTGAAGGAAAAAGAGTGTGCGACCAGACTGCAAATGCCTCTGAAGAAGATCTTACTAGTATGGCATTGCTGGACTCTACATATGGGCCCTACTATACGAGTCAAACAGTTGACTATTTGTTGGAGAAACACTCTCCACAGACCATGAGGACCCTCCAAGCCTTGAAGGATTCCAACGTCTTAGAATCCATTCTAAATGCGAATGGACCAGCTTCACGCACTCGTGCCAAGCGCAAACTTGTGGTTGGAGAATCATCCAACTACGAGCGTGGTAAATCAAGCAATGCACATGAAGACCCAAATGTTTAGGGTTTAAGATGCTAACTATGGTTCTATAGCTAGCCTCGTAATCATCTAGGTCACTTGTGACTTTTCGTCATACTATATATATAAAAGAAGGCTCTTAGAGTCTTCTTATACGATAATACGATGGAACTTCATCACTATTTGCATTGTGAAGTATTAGCCTATGTGTTATTGTTATAGTTTTATTTGATGGATTCTAGTAGGTTTTCTTCATTAATTGTTATTTCATAACAATTTTGTGTTTATCTCTTTTTAATATATACTTTTTTTTCGGCTTTACCTTACTGTATAGAAATTCTATTGTTTGCACTTGTCTAAATAGTGAATGGCTTCATTTCTATAAATACGAATTGAATCTTTGTATTAAGGAAATTGATTTGTTTTTTATTCTTGTTTTATAACAAAGTACTCTTTCATGTTGGATCATGGAAAGAAGTAGCCTACGTCGGTTTTATTTTTGAATGAAAGAAAGGTACTTCGATCATTAAATCCCATACAAGAAGACCGCATTTTTTTATTCTAATAATTTATATGATAAATATCAAAAAATGAGCAATGAGAGAAGTTGAAGGTTCAAATTTTTTTTTACATACATACTTTTATGGAATAATATAGACAAAATATGTCTCATGAATTTTGTTTTTCCATAATTCATTGTTCATTGACATATTAGAGGAAAATTTATTTTCCTAATTTTATGTTCTTTGAAAACCATAGGCAAATGTATTTGTAAACCTAGGATTGTACAAATATAGATTCATTTTTCAAAAAATCACGTATTATTTGAATTCTCTACAAAGTCTAGAATCCATGTTATAATTAGAAATCATATAATTTGAAACCAAATCAACACACTTCGGACATCCATTAGGTATAATAAATGAATTTTTGAAGGAAATTTCTAAACCAAAAAAAGGGTTGAATTGAAGTTCAATTAAATGTCCAAGAATTGATTTGACATTTGGATCTTTATTTCAAAATTTATGGATAAAAAGGAGAAATAATGTTGAAGTTTTTGGTAATTTTTTGGCCTTTGAAGCCTTCTATGATTTTTGCACATTACTTTTGATCAGAAGCTTGAAATCTCAATTCTCAAACGGATCTTTGGAAAAAATAAGTGAACTTTGTCACACAATTTTTTTTAGAAAGTTCTCTTTTTATCAATGACTGTTAATTTACTATGCCAAAAAGATTATCAAAGTTTGCTAAAAAATATCATAATTTTTTTATTATTACCACAACTGGAAATTGGAAATGTACCTAATCTATTTTTCTTAAAACTCCACTTTCATTCCACCATAAAAACATGAAGTATTTCTTCTAGCAAATGAATGTAATTAGTATTTTGTATTCTCCATTTATAGGCATTGCATCTCGGAAAACTTTATTTCGAACTTTCGATGGCCATATCTTTCAATCTGTCCGGTCAAACTTCCTAAACATTTCACCACATGATCTTAGGCAAGCAAAGTACAAGATCCTACGGTTGGATATTATGGAAAAAAAAAGTCTTCTTTTGGATGAATGCAACAGAAATGGCACCACAAAGTAATTTTTCGAAAAATTTGACATTCTTCCTTTAGAAGTTAATCATTATTGGTTCTTTTTTATAGATAAACATTTGTCATTACAATGTCCTAACTCCTAAACAACAGAAAATAATTGATTTTATATTGATTTGGGTAGGGTTTTCAATTGGTGGAACAATTATTCAAGTGGTTATGTCCTAAACTATCATAATACTATTTCACATCTTCAATAAAATATCCTCACGACTTGCACATTTTTTCCGAAAATTGCTTTTTACATTAATTACCAAAAAATTACATCCTAAAATTAGACACATTTGTCCAAAACGCAAAATCAAAGCACAACCCTATAATACTTCACTTCAACGTGTGGTATTACAAAAATCTTCTTCTTTGGGTTCTGGACCTATCTCTTCAAGGTCTTTACGAGTAACACCTCGAGCTGTAGTACGCACTTTCCACTTCATCCAAGCGTGCTCAAATTTAATTTGTGAATCCAATTGTCCCACCTCTTTCACTGATTCCACAAATTTCTTCTCATGTAGCTTTACAAGCTTCCGCAATACTGATACTTCTTCTTCTGTGGTACCGTATTGAGGAGCCATAGCGAGAAAATCTAGCTCTGAGGCACATTGTAGAGCAGCAACGTAGTTGGTCTTTTCTTCCTCATCTATTTGCCGATTGAAGACTCTTACGTCATTGTGCACCCGCCAACGTTCGCGTTCAAGAATTCTCAATTTTTGTTGAAGTATGGCATACACGTCCATTGGGTGTCCACGCTTCTCTTGTTTCTTCTTGTAATAAAGATCTCTACTTTTTTTCATAGAAGCTAGGCGCTCGTCATTTTCAGAGATGGCCCTATATATGGCCTTCATCTCTTCCTTCAACATAGGGATGGTGTGTGCAGTTGTGCCAGCACTAAGTTCCAATGCTCTTATTTGGCGCAATTCTAACACATGTCTTTTCACCAAATCCAAGGCCTCAATTGCTGAATCTAATTGAGCTTGGATAATGTCCACACTCTCTTCTCCATCACCTACTCTCCCATCTTGGAGGCCTTCAACAATTTTTTGGCCTACTTCCATATGCTCATGACCCTCCCTGACTTGTTTTGGGATGTTTGATGGAGTCCCTCGGTCCTCCACCTTTCTTTTGCCTTTCTTGGCAAGTTCCAACTCCAATGCCTTTTTTTGGTCGCCCATGCCAACATCCTCATCGTCGCTCTGGAAATTATACCCATCGTATTCATGGGTGTGTTCATCCGAGCTAGAATTAGGCGACCATACTACGTCTTCATCCAAAACAGCTAACTTCCCAGGCTTCACTCGTGCCAATGACTTCTTCACATCAATTGTTTCACCTTCTGCCACAATAGATGCTTCTTCCACATGGTCTCCAACTAGAAGCTCCTTCAATGTTGACCAGTCCACTTTTTTCTTCAATATGTTTTCAACATACACCATTTGGACCAGGAAGAAACAGAAATTGTCGTTTCTATATGGCTTGGTCTCCCCATACAACCTCATCCATACTTCCAAGCATCTGAGTGTGAAGTCTTCATCTTTGCAATATGCAAGATTGGCCTTGTTTTGCCCCAAATGAATCTTGTGGCGCCAATGTGGAAACAACTTGTTGATGTGGCACCAATCAACATATTTGTTGACTGTTTTGTAAGTCCAAGGCTCAGGTTCAGTCCTCCAACCCAAAAAAGCCTTGATTTTTAGATGTTGAAGGAGAGGCACTCGCTTCTTGTGACATTTCTCCTTCCTTTTACGGTCCTTGTCTCGAGCTGCCCTCTTCTGTGGTGAAGTCAATGGTTTGCCTGTACTAGGCTGGGCTGCTCCAGTCTCATCCTCCATAACTATTGCTACCTGAGTACTATGCTACTCTATGGTTAACTTAACTAATTGTTCTACGACTAAAATGTTCTTTTCTAAAAACCTAAATCCCTAGAACAAGCAAACTACACATTTACAAACCTATATGCATTTACAAATTTTTTTTTTTATAAAAAAAAAGGCACATACTCATACATAACAGTATGCCAAGCATGTGCAGAGCTCGAGCGCAAAAATGGCAAATCCCGACGTGAAGTATGGAATCCCTTGCTCACGGGCACGCAATCAGCCACATCTAAGTGGGTGAAGGTCAATGCGCAAAGCAAGGGAGGTGGACTATGGGTCGGGGCGACTGCTTAAGTACCCGCAGTCGCCTAGGGCGCGTGCGCAAGGGCGACTGCGCATTCAAGGCGACCGCGAGTCCAGGAAGGTGCGCGTTCGTGGGGTGCGACCGCGGGTGCGCGACCACGGGTGCGCGTTTGCGGGATGGGCGACCGCGCCTTCGGGTTTGGGGCTTCTAGTTCTTTTGTTGTTTTAACACCTTCATTATCAAATATTATAGTCTTTCACTCTATAAGTGATATATTTTTTTTCCTATGCAACCTTTGATGATAATGTTTGTCATTTCTAATCAAGAGTGAAATAATAAAAACTTATGAAAATGTTTACATTCCGTTTTAATGAAAGCAAATTCGAAGGAGCTCAAAATAGGCCCTGGCCATTTACTGGTTAATGATTAGTTCAGTGACTTCTACGAAGTTAGCATCCCCTAAAGTCGTGAAGTCCCAAATTTGTAAGAATTTTGTATGGTTGAAATCGAAAAATCCTTTGTGTTGTAACTTTCTATAATCTTTGAAGATAATAGTTCACCAAAAAAAAGATATCTATTTTCAATAATTTATTTCTGAGGAACCTCTCATGTATCTAGAAATGGTTTTGCAAGTAGTTAAAAAATAGTAGTCTTCTTCTATATTTACGAAAAAAACAAATTTGATACTGTATTAAAAGGTTTTAAAACTATTCAAATTATATATGATAAGGGAAATAAATTGTAAATAGGCAAAGGTAGAAAATTATTGTACATGCCAAAATGGCAAAAAAGTGTTGATGGAATAACATAATTGACCATCCCTATGGTTTAAATGATTTCTAAACAACATAGTTCAGTACTATCTATCATTTTCTTCCTTCTTTGAAAATATTGCAAACAAAACAAAATAAAGGAATTCAATCTATAATAGTATATAAGATAAAGAAGTTAAATATACCATGAATAAATGAATTCACATCCATTCTTCCAAAATGTAATAAACAAATTATTGTAAAGCATGATGACAAACTCCATTTCCTCATCCAAATATCCAATATGTCAGTAAGCCAATCTAAAATCATTAAAGAAAATAAAAAAATATAGTGCCTTTCAATATTTTCTTGGTTTCTCCCATTACAAATTTATAACTTCATTTTGACATTCAAACTTAACCAATTAGCTATTCATAAAAGGTAACAAAACCGAATATTTGGAATTAAATTTCGTTTCCATTCAAAATTTCTAAATTGAAATCTTGTACTTTATTCAAGATCTATAGCAAAACTATCAAACATGGAATGGCACAAGAAACTTCTCCACACGTAAAGCCATTAACTCCTTAATGACAAGGCGCCAAGGCCTATTTTGAGCTTCTTGGAATTTGTTGTAAATTGAAAAAATTGTCTACATTTTGACAAGTTCGACAACTTTCTTTTAATTAAAATTGTTCAAATTCTAATTCAAGTATTCAACATGTTAGATCTTTCAAAGAATTTTATGTTGTAGACCATTTATCGTAAGTTCAAGAAAGACTAGGGTGGCCCGTGCCGTTGCCACGGTCTAAAAGAAAAGAAAAAAATATTTTTATAAATGTATAAAAACTTCAAAATTCAATAACTTTCATTTCGTAGGTTGGAACTCCGTGAATCAAAGCCCGTGCATCCCTCCTCGCCGAGGGCTTTCCGACGGTACCAAACAGGCACCCGAGGGACTCACGGTCCGGGAGATCTCAACGTAACATATAGAAACTTCAAAATTCAATAACTTTCATACCGTAGGTCAGAACACCATGAATCAAAGCCCGTGCACCCCTCCTCGCCGAGGGCTTTCCAATGGTACCAAACACGCACCCGGGGGACTCACGGTCCGGGAGATCTCAACGTAACAAACATCCAAACAAACAAACAGCCTATCTTCATAGGAGGGTTGACCGGTTTTGGTACACTTTGGCCATAGTACTCTTGATTTTCCGGGAGTACTTTCAAAATACAAAAACAATTTTTAAAAAATATAAAAAATATAGGGAATGTATATTTCTTCTAGAAGAAGATATCCGATGAAGGAAAAGTGTAGAAAAGGTTTCTAAGTAGGTGAAGTGGTGAACTAGAAAAATACAAATGGCTCATGGAAATAGGCACTTTTATTTTTCAATTTGTAAAAAATAGGGAAATTGGCCAAATTGGATCTTAACATTTTTATAAAAACTATATATGTGTAAATTTTCAAATTTTATAAATCTTTTATTATCATTCCATAAATAGAAACATCTTCCCAGAAAATTGGAATCATTCTAATTATTTGGTATTTTCTATCATACATTCACACTATAATTCTAGAACTCTACGTTTAGGGTAATATTTTTCAGATTTATAATAAATAAAATTTGAAAATAAAATTAAAGTTTTCTTTGTGTATTAAGAATGAAGACTTAAATTAGTTTTGCCCTATCGGGAATTTGTCATTGAAAATTTCGAGTAAGTACATTATGTCCCCCTTTGCCCTTCAAGGATTAAGTATTGAATATTAGTTTCTTTTAAGCTTTCTTCATAAATTCATATTTCATAATGATCGGAAATTTTTAATAGAAAATTCAAATTCTGAATACATGCACTAGTCAATCATGTCAATTCATCTCTAATTCATCTCTAATCTAAAAAATCACCTAAAAATCTTTGCACGTAAGGATTGAGGAGCAAAGAAATGGAGGATACAATTATCAAGGACTTTTTAGTTTCACTATACGGATAAAGGCTCATCATATTTTATTTAATTACTACCAACTTGAACTCTTGAAGTGAATGAAGTCTCAAATGTTTGGGTCCTTTGTTGTTTGAAGTCCCATATCTCTTAAGTCTATTTTAAATCTTTAAGGATGTAAATTACTAGAGGAAAAAAATCCCTTATACTATAGAGTACTATGGACAAAAGAAACCTATAACATTTTGGGAATTGTAATTTTACTCAATATTGTCTATTATTGGGAAAAAAAATTGCACACTAAAGGGCCAACAAACATGTCAATGTCATTGACTTCAAGCAATCAAGTGACTATTTAAAAATATGACAAAATATTTTTAAAAAAAATAAAAATAAAAAATGACAAAATAATGAAAATCCTTTAACACAATTTAACAAGTAATTTGAACACGTTCACTTTCAACGACACTTGTATGAGAGCTTGCAACAAAGAGCTTGTGAGCTAAGAGCCATGACTCCATGAGGCATGAGCATGAAATTTGTGAGCATATTAAGGGTGAATGCACGAAACACTTGTACTATTTGTTGCGTTTTTTTGGGTTGACCGCTTTAAGATGGCTCTAACTTTTGAATAAAAAACTAAGTGTCCAAAATAAAAAAACACTTCCTCGATATCTTGACTCAAATTATTATTCTTATTTCTTACAAATTAAAAAAAAACATTTGATATTTAAAATTCAATTTTGTTAATTTGTCACACTTTGACATTGTGGGGTTTTTAGTACTATTTAGAACCCAGAAAACCGAATTTTGAGTTGAATATTTGAGTGGATATTCTATTAGTAGACTTGTAGCTTATCTCCAAAGGAATTATAAAAATAGTCATTTTTTGGATGTATAGAAGTCCACAAAGAGACCTTCTTTCTACTTGCTTTTTGAAACATATTAAACATTTTTTTGGTGATTTTCTTGGTCAAGCCTTATCACCAAAAAGTCTTCTCAAATGGCCAATTTTTAGATTTCATTAAATTTGTTTTTTCTATTTTTTACAAATTAAAATGTTGAAGTTGTATTTTTCTTCACTAGGATTTTGGACATAGAACACATAGAATTCCGGTGAAGAAAATACATACTTCAATGTTCTAATTAATAAAAAATAAAAAACATTTTTGAAAATAAAAATAAAAATTGGCCATTTGAGAAGATTTTTTGGTGATAAGGCTTGACCAAGAAAATCACCAAAAAAATGTTTAATATGTTTCAAAAAGCAAGTAGAAAGAAGGTCTCTTTGTGGACTTCTATACATCCAAAAAATGACTATTTTTATAATTCCTTTGGAGGTAAGCTATAATTCTACTAAAAAAACATTCTCTCAAAATTTCAGCTCAAAATTCTTTTTTTGGGGTTCTAAATAGTACTAAAAACCCCTAAATTGGAATATGTGACAAAAAATTGGGGGCTATTTAAAAATAGTAAAATATTTTTTTTAAATCTTCAAAAATTCTAAATGATGTATAATAGTTATGAGTACCCATTTTTAAAAATTTGAATCATTTGGAGCTAAAAAACATAAGTTATGGCTAAAAAACTAGTCACCACAAAACATGATGCAACACAGCAGTACAAGTGTTTCATGCAATCACCCATAAAGCCTGCGTAATATATTATTTCCCCATACTCCCCAAAAAGGTGATCTTATGGACTTGATACAAACATGTCATATGACATTTCAACTCACAGTGAAGACAAATTTGACTCCAAGATAAATTATATTTTAACTTTTAAAATACAATGCATGGAAGGCAATGGTATGTACACTTTGTTTTGCCAAAGAAAAATTTATATATTCGTGTATAGTAATACAAAATGATAGGCTCACATTGTTGCCAACAATTTCTTCTAATAGCTCAACAATTTGCCTTCAACTAATGCATTCATCACTACAGGGGGGAATCGCGCAATACAAATGTTGGAGGCTTCATATACCATGGAGGCCCCAGGACCAAATTCACCACCTCTGTACATGTTGGTCTCTCCTTCAGATCTTCATTTTTGAGTTGGCCCACCTTCATAGCAAAATACCTACATGCATCCATCGTTGTGAATGTCTCTTTGTCAAAAGGATACATATCCCCAATCTTCATAGCTTCCACCAGCTTTCCAATAGAATACGAGTCTGACTGCTTTGTATATTTATGCCTCGATTGCATAATTGGTATGCTTGTATCCGAATTAGGTGGTCCAAATGTATAAAACAACTCTGGAACCACCCACCATCGTCCCTCTTGTTGCTTTCGTGTCTCTTCCTTGGTAGGATATCCATAATGCGATGGGGCTTTTTCGTTTACACGGCTTGTAATTCCAAAATCACAAATCCCAATGTTGATTATTTCATTTGAATAATCAGGATAGTGCAACAATACATTTCTCGGAGATAAATCGTTGTGTAGCACTGATGATTGGTGCATGAGGTGAGTCACATACACCAAGGTCCATGCCAACTTTGCCTTATGCCTTCGAAAAAGGCTAACTTCCTTTTGTTTCTCTTCAGGAAGTTCTCTGATTCGATGCACTTCGTGCCATTCAGTAGTTCGTGACACCAGCTTATCCACATTCAGTAAGTCACCCAAATGACCTCCATTCCACCACAATGTATACGCTTCCATGGTAATTGAGTTTAAGGCAAAAAACTTAATTAAGCCTGCATGATTTAAAGGGCATGCCAAGGCCTCTACGGACCGCTCCACCCGTTGATCACGCAAGTCCTTCGTTTTTGGCATTTTCCCCGCAAGAGCAATATTTGGTGGAATGGTATCTAGACCTGTTATTCGAACCTTTCGCACCTTTCCGTGGCCACCTTCACGAGAAAAACCACCGAGGGCCTCAACCTTTGCTGTGGGTGGAATCCATATGATACTCACTCCACCATCTCTTGCAAATGCAGCCTTCACAGCGTCATTTTTCCACTTGAAACCCCTCGGTCCAAACTTTGACAATCTCTTGGACGTAGTATGCCACCACTCCATCTTCGCACGGAATTCCTTTGCCTCTTCATCTTCCACTCGTCCTGTGGTTGGTGCACGGAACTCTATCATCAATTTCTTGGTATTAAAAGTTACTGCCTGAATAGTATCAGTCATCCAATCACAAAATCTGGAATTGTACGTTAAGTCCACGTCTTTGAAGTCCTCTGATTCATAACACTTGCTTAAGATTCGGGCCTCCAAATCCCCCGTTAGCTTCTCCGTGCCTGTTCCAGCATCCCTCAAATAGTTTGCCTCCAAAAATTGTACACTTTTGCCAGCGTACCATTGAAGGCACACCTCGTATGCATACTTCGTATAACTTGAAGGAGGATATGTTGGATCCTTATCATGAGCAGACCTGGACTTCTTTTTCTTCAATCGAGCTTCATTCCCTGTTGTTTCGCTTGTAAATATAGGCTCTAGAAAGTGTTGTGGATCATCCAAATCCCAAAGGGATTTTCGCCTCAAGGTACTGGTACCCTCTGTGGGATTAGGCATTTCTGAGAATATTGGATGAGTATCCAAAATACCTTTGTACCTCACGTCGCCATCTTCTATTGGGTTGGACATTGCGTGTAATTGAAAGCTTCACCGTAGCTTTGAGGAATTTTATAGATCAAAATGACAAAAAAATCCCCCCAAAATCGAATAAAGGACCCCGGCCCACGGGCATGCATTCAGCCACTCCAAGGCGGGTGAAAGACAATGCGCAAGGCCGAGGCAAGATGGCGAATGCGGTCCCGGAGACTGCTTAAGTACCCGAAGTCGCCCCAGGCGCGTGCGGATCCAGACGCGACCGCGGGTAGGCGACCTCGGGTGCGTAGGGCGACCGCGGGTAGGGCGACCGCGACTGGAGGGCGACCGCGGCTGGGGGTGACCGCGGCTGGGGGGCGACAGCGGCTGGGGGGCGACCGCGTTTGAGGAGCTCCCTTACTCTGAAGAAAGAGCTTCCTCCACGCAAGGCCGGGAAGGAGGTGTTTATATCGCAAGGCAGTATCAAGGGAGTTGAGAATGAGAATGTGGTGGAAGTTTTGCTCGGGAAGGCAATTGTGCTGTGCACTGCCAAGTGTCGAGATAATCCCGTGTCGTCGGAGCTGCAAGTGAAAAGTGCTCATCATGTTTTCAATCGAGTTTATGATGTCTACAACAAAAAACTTCTGAAGATGGATAAAATCGAGAAATGTCTCGTTGAAACTCGAACTTCAACCCTGCTGATAGAGCATTGCGGGACACTGGATGAAACCTATTTAGTAAATAGAATATTCTCTTAAGGGCCGATCGAGCCTGGAATGGTAGTGTGTTCTGACGCAACTTGTGGCACTGGCGATCGCCCTTGAGGCGCGGTCGCCCCTTACCCGCGGTTGCCTTACTTTCAGGGTTTGCAAATTTTGTTAAGCTTCTTCATGCAGAGGGCTTGCCCCTTTGGTTCAAAATAAATAAATAAATTGTGAAGTGTGGTCGCTCTAAAGGCGGTCGCTTTACATGACAACTAAAAATTTGTCATTAGGGAATAGTTTAATGTATTGTATCCTAGTTTTTTAGTAAATGGAAAATCTCATTGTACTAAAATCTAACATTTAATAGAACAAAGCATTTGAGCCAAATGGAGTGAAGAATTAGAAGAGGTTATACCTTTGCCAAACTAATGCAAATCTTTGAATGCAATTCAATGAACATTCTCCAACTATGAATTTTAAACCTCTAAGTGATTTGAATTTTGTTTTATCCATAATTGCTCTTTTGAATACAAGTAGTAGATTTTGAGGAAAAAAATGAATTGAGGCACATATAGTTGTAGTATCCTATATTATGCTAGTTTGAAAAGTGGTGGAGGAAATTTCAAATTTTTCTATCATGAGAATTACCTTGCTATTAACATTTGAATTGGTTGAAATTCTTTTGAGGGCCGTGACATGTAAGAAAATCTGGAAGTTGCCCTTCATACAATCACATTTATATAAAACAATTGCCGTAAATGGTGGTGCTTATTTATACCAATGTTTAGAGGCAATTGATAATATACTTGAGAACTTTTTAACCATTTGGAAGTGTATAACATTTTGGGAAAACATAGCAAGTAGATAGGAATATTGAATGATTTCAAAGACTAAGTTGTTAGTAGTTCAATTCTAGAATTGAAAATGCTAATTTCAATGGTTCAAATTTCAAAGAATTATCCTACACATTATATTTTAATTATTGTAATAAATTTTGAATATTGAATTAAATGAAGAACTTTACAAACCATTGTACAATTTTTTATTTTTTATTTTTTGAACAAATGGGAGATCTATTGCATCCCAAATCCCTCTTAAAACTCGTGACGGATGCTACTATATGAGCCTAAGAATGTGAGTCCCTAAGACTAGAAGACGATTCACTTATAATATACGTGTCTGGATCATAGAAAAGAGATTTCTAGTACACTTATGTTATACACACTTATATTATAGGGTATATGTTATAAACACGTTGAAATATTCTATAGTTGTGGCATACCTATTTATACTCTCTTGATCCATAATTCCATAAGTGATAATATTATATTTTCTTTACCTTGATAATCTCTGCATTTACCTAGTTAGAACTTGTACGCTTATAATTTTAAGGAATTGTTAAAGTGTATAAGAACTTGTCCTATCTCAAAAAACTAAAGAGGATTGATATTAATTTGTAAAGGATAAAGGCAAGGATTAGAATAGAAGAAAACTCAAAATAATCCTTGATATTTTAATAAGATTATAACATATTGTTGGACAATAATACCATATACAATACCTACGTTTTAGAATATTTAGATCCTAAAATTTTTCCACTTTGAATTTAGATTTTGTAATACTTTATTTTTGAAATGAATTTGCAAAAAATAAAATTAAATATGTATTTGAAAAAATGGAAGAACTATTGCATTAAGATGAATCCAATATACAAAGCGGCCAAGCTTGAAAAGGGCCGAAAGGCTAGATAGAAAAGGAAATTGAGCACTAAAATCCCCCCCCTTCATGTTCCAAATGATGATATCATCAATCCTGTGACCAATAACTAAGGAATCTTTCAATATTTGATCTACGATTTCACCCTAAAGAAAATAATGTTTTGTTCTCTCTAAATAGTTATTTAAGTAGAGGTTGATTTAAAGTTGACCCCTAACCTCAACTACTAATAGCTTAAAAATTTAATTTTTTTCCGAGAATTCCAAAGGTGAGGTTATATCACTTAACATCTTTTGAATGAGTATTCCAAATAAGGCATCACAGAATTTAATGCATATGAGTTTATGCACAACAAGAACCAAATTTTTTATAAAATAAAACAAATTATTGGATTGAATGAGGTTCCCAATGCAAACCTCTTTTGAAAAAGAGGGAAATTGTTTTTTTTTATGAAATGAGGTTTGCAATGTAAACCACGCCAAAAAAAGAGGGAATTGTGTTTTTGAAATAAATGAGGTTTCCAATGGGAACCACATCCAAAAAAATGTGTTTTTGAGTGCAATGAAGTTCTCAGTGGGAACCCTTTAAAAAAAGGGGTTCAAGATAAATATGTTTTTGAATTAAATAAGGTTCCTAATGAAAACCCTTACTAAATAATTAAGATATTAGTTTTATAATTAAATGAGATTTCTGATGTGAACCTCTTAAAAGAAAATGCTCTTTTGAATTTAATGAAGTTATGATGGGAAACTTTCTAAAAAAATAAAAAAATATGTCTTAGAATTAAATGAGGTTCCCAATAGAAACCTCCCACAAAAACAAGGCTAATGTGCTTTTGGATTCAGGGTCTTTCACACCATAATCATCATATTCTAAAACCCAAAAAAGAAATTCATGTTTTATTATGCTCTTGGATGTTGATTGGGGGTCGTAAGGAAAACAAAGAAATGATGTGATTTTGTATTTACAATGGCTCTCAAATGTCACCTTCAACTTAAATAAAAAAACAATAAAGAATAGACATGCTTCTATATTTTTTTATGTAAGCAATATGGATCCAAAAAAGAAGGTTGAATAATACTTAGTAGTCCACTTGGTAGTTATTTTTATATAGAATACTTTTGCAACAATTTCTTTAGTTAGATATTTTTCCCACCAAATTAGATGGTGTACAACTTTGGACATCATTATTAATCTATATAAAATGAATCTCAGCTTCCTATGCTCAAAAATTACACACCAAATATTGGTGGAAATGTATACCATTGCATTTTAACTTATATAGGCATTCAATTACATTATTGAGCATTTAGCTTTGACATACTTCAGGTCATTACTGCACTATTGTAGTTGAATTCATGATTTTTTTTTATTGATACTGAGATTTTTCTTTTCATTCCTACAATGCATTTTTCTTTCAAGCCTTTCATTGATTGTGTTATTTTTATATTTATTTTCTCATGGAATTTTCTCCAAATGAGCATTCTTTAGTTAATATGATTTCCCTTTTTATTTTTATAAACTTTTATTTTTTGAAAAAATGGGCATTTCCTTGTTCTTTTACACACCATTTCTTCCCATGAATCCTTTTTTTAGTTCACATCGGCTTCCTTTTCATTTCTACAACTATTTTTCAGAGGGCGAAATCCAAAATTCAGATTTCCTTGGTGAACAACCTGTGGTCGCCCAAGTCAGAAGGCGGGAAATTTAGAAATAAATGACCTCGTAAAAGGACCCGCGGTCGCCCTATCCGCGGTCGCCACTGCTGTGAAGGACCCGCGGTCGCCTTTCCCGTGGTCGCCCTTCGCGCACTCGCCCAGGCGCGGTCGCCCAGACCGCAAAACAGGTCCTTTAAAGGACCCGCGATCGCCCTCGTGCGGTCGCCCTTCCCGCACTCGCCCCACCCGCAGTCGCCCTCGCACGGAACGCACGCGCCCCAGGCGACATCGGGTTTATAAGTGGTCGCCCCATCCGCATTCGCCCACTTGCAATTCCAGCGCTGCACACTACTCTGTCACCCGCTTCTCGTGGCTGACTGCGTGTCCAGTACTTGGTTTTTTTTTACTGTGATTGTGTGGTTCGTGCATCTATTGGGGCAGCTATTGTCGCATTTGGGTATTTTTTAATACCTCCATCTACTTCAATCCAATGGACGCCACCCGGAGGAACCGTAAAGCCAAAGGCAAGATGCAAAAAAGACAACGACACGTCCTTGTGGACTCTAATGTCGTGGCTCATGGAGGTTGGGAGAGGATCGAAGGCTTTTGGACCGCGACCACTTGTAGGGCATTTGTACAATGGTGCCACATCGATAAGCTTTTCCCCTATCATCGACACAAAATCCACTTGAAGTCAAATATGGCAAATCTTCATGCTTGCACTCACGATGGATTTGTACAAAGATGTATCGAAGTATATCGATACTTGTACAAGACACGAAGTGTGCCTCGGAATGAAATTCCCTTGTTTCTATGTGAGATGGTGTACGCGGAAGTTATTCTTCGACGAAGGGTGGATTGGAGCACCATTAAGGGAGCAAAGCTTGTCCAAAAACCGTCAACCAAGGACATTCCTAGGGCGGGTCCCTCCCAAAACCCACGTGAAGGTTTAGGGAAAAAGATTTTCATCAAGAATGAAGTTCCGAACAATGAGTTCGTGTGGTCGGATCACGAAAGTAGTGAAGATGAGTTGATGGATGTTGGACTGCCACATGTGGGTGAGACATTGGCTAATTTGGAGCCTTTGGAGGAGGGGGAAGTGGAGGCGGGCCCCACGTTGACATTGCCTTCATTGGAAGGGATGCCAAGAATTGAAGGATCTGTTGAAGCTGCAAGTGTGGAGGCCAACGAAGATATTCCATTGAACGACTTTTATAAAGTTCAATTGAAGAGTGTGCTTGAAGAGTTGGATAGAGCAAATGAAGAGAAAAGGACTTTGGAGGAAGGGGCAGTGACTGATACTTCTGATGATGTTCCAACCCTTCAAGCCCTCATTGAATCGGGACGAATTCAGTTGACCAAGCAACATGAGCAAATCTTGAACTTGGAAGCATTCTATCTGAACTTCTCCGTTTCAGGGGGTGAAGGTTCTAGTTCTTCAACTAACAAATTTGTAGAAGAACGATTGGCTAAACTCAAGGAAGATTGTCACATCGAAGCTGACTGCTTGGAAAATGAAAAAAGATCTCTTGAAGGTGCACAATCAAAATTACGTGACCTTCAGAAAATGAAGGACAAAGCCCCTCTTGATTGTATTGTTGATATACAAGATTCTGAAGATCATGAGAGGCAACATGAGACATTGAAGTTGGAAGCAGAGGACCTAAAGAAGAAGTTAGCCATGCTCTCGCATTGGAAAGTGATGTGGCCGGGGAAGTGGAGAAGAAGAAGATGAATTTGCTCAATGCACTGAATTTGAAGAAAGAGTACATGAAAAATAAATGGTGGGATTTTCCTCTTCAATCCAATTTGGATAGTGCCTACAAGGAGGCGAAGAAAGACTTGGAAGCTAAGAAAAGGCTAAAGACAGATGAACAAAGCAAGTAGAATGTTGTATGATCTTTTGGGGGGCTAGCAATGCTAGCATTTTTTGGAGGACTTATGACTTTTGTAAACATCTATATATAAAAAGGCTACTATTATTTTTTAGTATTATTTTGCAAACTTGGGGTGTTTCATTTCTATCATTGATGTGTATGGATGCAAAAGAATTCATATTCCTTTGTTTGCATGTTGATGGGTTTTTTTTAAACATCCAAAATGCTCATTCAATCTTTCAAAAAGCATCTCCATAAAATGCTCAATATGTAATATGTAGACATTTCAAATTTTTATGAAGAAAGTGTCCATATCTAAATTTCATAAAATAGATGTTTCTTTCAATTAATACATTTTTGTACATGCAACTTTCATATTCCTTTTTAGTTTTTAGGAATAGGATAATATTTCATATGCTTCATCAATTTTCTTTAAATTATAAGCATACAAATTTAAACTGTGCATATTAGAGGTTATGAAGGTAAAGAAAATAGAATATTATCACTTATGGATGACAGATTATAATGTTTGATCACGACTTCACGAGTGTGTTAAATTTACAAAACACATGCACAGTCTTACAATCCTCTTTTCATATGTTCAATTTAAAAAATTTGGTCACCGAAAAAATGAGATACAAACATTGGAGATGCATACTTTGGAGACGCATAACCCCAATAAGTTTTGGGCTTTGAAATAAGTGCTCTACAAATTTTCAAAATAAATTTAAAATGTGAATTTCTTAATTTGATTTTGTTACTAAAATGCTAGCATGAGAAGATAGAAATGCAAGTATGTAAGCCTTGATTATAGATATAAGTAGGTATCCCACAACTATTGAATATTTCAATGTGTTTATAACATATGCACCAATAATATAAGTGTGTATAGTATAATCAAACTAGAAATCTCTAATTATAAAAAGTTTCTATGATTTAAATACCTATACTATAGGTGAATAGTCTTGGGGATTCACATTTTTAGACTCATATAGTAGCATCTGTCATGATCGTTAAGAGGTATTTTGATTAAGGGTTGTTAGGGATTTCCTAGTTTTCTAATCAACAAATGCACAATAAATTCTGTAAAGTTCTTCATTTAATTCAATATTCGAAATCTATAACAAAAATTGAAATATTAGATGCAGGATAATAATTACCATTGGAATTGGCATTTTCAATTCTATATAATTCAACTCTTAACAACTTACTATTTGAAATCATTCTATATTCCTATGTACTGACATATATTTTCCAAAAATGTTATACACTTGTAGTTTGCCTAAAAAAAATTTCAAGCATCTTATGAATTGCCTTTGAACATTGGTAATTTGGTATAGAAAAGAAACACCATTACGACAATTATTTTATACAAATGTGATTGTATGAAGTGCAACTTCCTAGGTTTTCATACATCACAAGGCCCTCAAAAGAATTACAATCAATTCAAATGTTAATATCTTGGCAATTTTCATAGTAGAAAATTGGTTAACTTTCCTCCACATCTTCTCAAACTAGTGTAATATAGGATCTTACAATTATATGTGCCTAAATTCATATTTTTTCCTAAAATCTATTACTTGAATTAAAAATAGCAATTGTCAAAACTACCTGATTCAAATCACCTAAAGGCTTAAAATTCATTTTTGGAGTGTGTCCATTGAATTGCATTCAAATATTTGTATTAGTTTCACTATAGTATAACTTATTTTTATTGTTCACCCCTTCTGGCTCAAATGTTTTTGGTCTAAATGTTCATTTCTAATACAATGGTGTTTGCCATTTACTAAAAGATATATGTATAACTTCAATTTTTAATTTTTAATTTTGCAACATTGAAGTAGCATTTTGCTCAAGTGTCTATTAACTACAAACTTTTTATGCAATAGTATTATTGCATTCCTTTAATCCCTACAAGACTAAAACAGTTTTGACAATGGAGGATTTCAATCAATTCTATCCTTCCATATTTTTGGGCACATAGGTGTTATCATTTTTTAAAATTTTAACTGTACAAAAGTAAAAATTATTATATCTAGCATGTATGGAATTAATTGTAGAACATTTCAATGGTTAGATCTTTACATTATAGCAATTCTTGATGATCAACATCATGGGCCACAAACGTAGTTTTGGGAGAAACAAATTTATAAAAAGATGAATATAGATTTTTTAACCCCTTAGAAAAATTTATTTGGAGTCTAAAGATAATTTAGTATTACCATATTGAAATTTGCTTCACCCTTAATTATTCCTAAAGATCTTTTGTTGAACATTTTTTAGATCTTAAATTATATGTTCTTGGAGTATTATATTCAATAAAACCGAAATCCTTAATTATCCCTAAACTTCCATTGTCCCTCTACTTTGGAATGTTATTTATCTAGAAATATAATTGATATTTCAATTACAACTTTAGAATGGAAGTTATATAGCAAAAAAAAACCCATTTACCTAAACCCTTAAATCATGAGAAGCCTACACAAAGGCTTCAAATAAGGATTAAACACAAAATACTATGACATGAGATTGGATTCATTTTTATGGAAACCTCCTACTCATTTGACTTGGAGTAAAGTTCTTCTCAAATTGTACACAACATTGTTATCATTTGGTCAATGCAAGCATCTTTACAATAAATACTTGTCCTTAAGATGCATTCAACATAATTCATTATTGCAACTAAATCCACATAAATTTTGGAGGCTAAGATATCCTCTTTAGGATACTATCTAATTGCTTAGATCAATGTCATTAAGGTCCATGTTAGAGCTAAAAAGGTAACTTAAATTTCTAATATTTTATTTGTAAATGTCCTTCTATTTCCACATTCTTGGATAAGTGCCATATTTTTTCAATTTTGTCTTCCCATTTTTCTTCAACTAATCTAAGTCTAATATTGAAATCTCAAAAATATTACATTCCCTTCTTTTTTTTAAAGTACTAGGGGGGGGGTATCCATTGAATTTTAATAGAAACTCTATCTCCATAATGTTTTGGTAGTAGTTCAAGTATACATTTTGGGATAAGTATCATTTTTTAAAATTCTGTCTTCCCATTTTTTTTTCAACTGATCGAAGTCTAATTTTGAGATCTCAAAAATATTACATTTCCTTTTTTTTTAAAGTACTAGGGGGGGGATCCATTGAATTTTAATAGAAACTCTATCTCCATAATGTTTTGGTAGAAGTTCAAGTTTACATTTTTGAATAAGTGTCATTTTTTTAAATTTTGTCTTCCCATTTTTTTCCCCAATAATCTAAGTCTAATATTGAGATCTCAAAAATATTACATTTCCTTTTTTTTTAAAGTACTAGGGGGGGGGTGGGGTTCCATTGAATTTTAATAGAAACTCTATCTCCATAATGTTTTGGTAGAAGTTCAAGTATACATTTTTGAATAACTGTCATTTTTTAAAATTTTGTCTTCCCATTTTTTTTCCCACTAATCTAAGTCTAATACTGAGATCCCAAAAATATTACATTCCCTTTGTTTCATATTGAGATTTGCTTCACCCTTACAAGAAATTGCCATTGAAAACTTTGAAGATGACACATTGTATCTTCTTAGTCCTTTAGGGATTAAGCATTTGAAATATCATGAAATTGAGGGTTGTCCTCCTCCATAATTGAGCTCTCATAGAACTCAACATTCCTAAGTAAAAGTATGATATTTTTTATTGAGGTTTGAAGGTTCATGATTTCTTGGAGAAAGAGCCAATAGGGCTTGGTGGTGAAGGGGTTGGAAATACCTTTAAAAGCTTCTATGTGCATGAAATGGTAAATCACTTTGGAGTAACTATTGCTACATAGTAATTTAGATGCTGCTTTTAATGAGAATGAAGTGGGATATAATGTGGAACTAGGAGGAATCTCCGAATCTCTCAAATAATACCTGTTACAGCTAGGTTAATAACTGTCCACCTTGCTCAGGCCAGCTGGTCCTGTAAGGCGACCGCGTGTACAGCAACCGCGCTTTCCAAAAATTGAAAACCTGCAAAGGTGCGACCGCAGGTCAGGGGCGACCTCGGGTGCCAGAACTGCCGCCCGCCACCTCCATACGCGGTCACCCGTCCGGGGAGTGCGACCGCGTTTGGAGCGACCGCGGGTCAGGGGCGACCTCGGGTGCCAGAACTGCCGCCCGACACCTCCAAGCGCGGTCGCCCGTCCATGCGCGGTCACCCGATTGGGGAGTGCGACCGCGCTTGGGGCGACCGCGGGTCAGGGGCGACCTCCGGTGCCAGAACCTAAACCGCCACCTCCATGCGTGGTCGCCCGTCCATGCGCGGTCGCCCGTCCGGGGAGTGCGACCGCGCTTGGGGCGATCGCGGGTCATTTTTTGCAGTTCCTCACCCTGTCCCGCGGTCGCCCTTCCACGCACGATTGCCCTCGTACATGCGGTCGTCCTTGCAGGCGCCGTCGCCCCCATTACCCGCGGTTGCCTTGTTCACCCGAAGTCGCCCTGTACCCGCAGTCGCCCCTGTGGCGACAGAGTATAAAGCTGCAGCTGAAACACTGAGGGATTACCTTGCTTCAGTGATTAGACTCTAGCCTTGAACCTTCGAAAGAAGCTTCTTGCGGATGTTTTGGTTCATTGGAGGGCAAGAGCCTTGCTTTGAGGGGGTTTAAAAACCCTCTCACAGTAGGTAGCATTGTCATAACTTTTTCCTCGTTACTGGATTCTTGGATCGATTTTTTGGGGGTGAAACTCATTGTGGATTCACACCATGGTTGTCCCAGGTGGTGGTCAAGGTCGGCCCGATACGCGTAGGGCTACAAAAGATTGGGACCCTTGGCTTATACCATGCGTTCCAAATGATCATTCACCCTATCCTCTGAAATGCTTGTTTTGCGGGTGGAGCAAAGTCTTTGTGCGGAAAAGGGCATTTAGTCACTTTGGATATGGTAGCTCGGCAACAGCAGAACGTTGTCCAAAAATCCCTAGAAGTGCACGTGAAAAGTTTATGACTTGCGGCGGAAACGTTCCAAAAGCCATGAGCTTTGAAGAATTGTTTGAAACACCATTTGTGGGCAATGAGGCCATTGGTGCGGCACAATCCCTCATTCAAGAGGTAGAGGGTGGTGAGGTGGGTGGTTCTTCAAATCCAACGGGTCCAACCGGCCCAACAAACCCTACCCCAGATTCAGTGGATTCTACTCCAAGTACGGTTGACAGAACAGGAAGCCGCCCTGTGGTTTCTCGTCAAAGAAGTATGGATGAAGCATTACAAATAGGCTTGAGACAAAAGTTGGATGCGACGTGGGCTTCATTTTTTTATGAAGCCAATATTGCATTCAACGTCACGCGACACCCTGCATTTATAAATGCAGTGAAGGAAACTGCAACAGCTGGAATTTTATATCGTCCACCAGCATTCAACGCGTTGCGTACCAGGATGATTGATGTGAAGAAAGAAGTTGTCCAAAAAATGGTCAATGACCGGACAAAGAACTCTATTGTGCAATATGGAGCAACTATTTGTTCAGATGGGTGGTCAGATACCAATAGGCGGCCATTGATGAATGTGATGCTCGTTTGTCCAGCAGGGGATGTGTTTTTGGGATCAGAGGACAGTACGGGAGCGAAGAAGGACATTGCCTACACGACAGCTTTAATGTCGAAGTACATAGACAAGGCCGGTCCTTCAAATATTGTGCAATTGTGTACAGACAATGCTTCAGTAATGATTGGAACTATGTCATGTTTGTTACTGAAATATCCCCACATGTACAAACAAGGGTGTGCGGCTCACATCTTGGATTTGCTTTTGGAAGATTGGGGAAAGTCTCAAACGATGAAGGATTTGGTAAGCGAGTGTAGGACAATGGTGAAGCATATCAAGAAATACCATTTCACTATGGCTTTGTTTCGGAAACATTCTCCAAACAAAATGCTTAGGCTGCCTACTTTGACACAGTTTGCCACCAATTTCCTTATGGTAGACCGCCTGCTCGATTGCAAACAAGCTTTGCAAACCGTGGTTGCAGATGACGCTTACATGACCTTCGAGTTCAGTTTGCAGAATCGGACTAATGGAGGTACCATTAGGCGCAAAGCAATGGATGTTCGGCTAAACATTCATTCTGAAAGGTTTTGGTCAAAATGCAAGAATTTCGTGTTTATGATAGAGCCAGTACTCGTTGCTCTACGACACTTTGATGGCAAAAAACCAGCAATGCCAAAAGCTTGGTTGATAATGTTCGAGTTGAAGAAACACGTGTATGCTCTCAGGGATCCTCCATTTCTTTTAGACCCTGTGGTTGCAACGCGTTACGAGAAGAAATTTGAAGCTCGTTGGAAGTTAATGCGAACGGACCTCCACTATGCAGGAGCACTCTTGAATCCGTTTTTGGCAGGAGTAGAAGAAATTCAAAACGATGGGGCGGCCAAAGCAGCTTTGAATCGAGTCATACGAAAACTAGCTCCATCATTAGGAGTTTCAGTGGTCGTGGCAATGCAAGAGCTTGTCCAATTTGAGGAGAAGACAGGGCCATTTGATCCTCGAGAAGAGGTTCTCGACATTACAGAGACCAATTTAGAACCTCATCAATGGTGGAATCATATAGGCGGCGATGCTCTTCCGAAGATTGCAAAGAGAATTCTAGGGTTGACTTGTTCAGCATCTTCATGTGAACGAAACTGGAGCATGTATTCATTCGTGCACAGTAAAACGCGAAATCGTTTGACCACAAAGAAGGCTCAAGATTTGGTGTACATTTATGCTAACTGCCACTTGGAACGTCAAAAGCGTGGGTACAATGCTGCTCAATTTTATGAAAGGGTCCTCGTGGATGGAGACACTGATGAAGAGAGGGACGAGCCTATGCCTTCAGGATCGGAGGACGAGGGTTATTTTGATTTTATCGAAGATAATTTAGTCCGAAGAGAAGAAGAAGATCTCTTGCGCGATCACAATGAATGGGCAGATATGGTCCCACCTCCACCAAGTCCACCGCCATATCGATATGGAAACACATTTGCAAGTGGCAATGATGCGGAAGGTGTTGCTGAGGAAGAACTTTTTTGTTCTCCAGAGCGGAACCCTGATGATGCGTGGGTCGGAAATTGGAGCACAGTTTCACCACGAACTGCGGCAAGAACACCTTCTGACAACAACGAACAAGCAGATAATCAAATGCCTGCCTCAGATGTTCAAGAAACATCTCCAGTACCAACATCTCTAGTACCAACACGTATTCCTTCAAGCAGAGCAATGAATATTGGAAACATTGCACCAATCAATGCGGGAATTGAAGCAGAAGAAGAGGTGGATCACATTGAAGAGGTTGTAGAAGAAGTAACTCCTATTTCGGTAGCAATGAATTCACCGACCATACAAACAACGGAGGCAGCTGAGTATGATTCAGATGCGCCACTGAATACCATCCTCAACCGTAGTCGGAACGTTTCCTTGACTCGAGGTGGACATACAGGGCAGACTACAGTCAGAAGGTCAGTCACAACTCCTTCTATAAGGGGCCGTGTGCCCAGAGGGGAAGATACAAGCCAAGGTAGAGTCAGAAGATCGGCCCCTAGTTCATCGACAAGGACGCCTTTAGATGGAGGACTGGTCCACTATCCAACATCAATGAAGAAGTCCCCGAGTCCGCTCCACAAGCCACCCAACCAACTCCAGTGTCTGAGCCAAGAGAAATATCGTTGGAAGAACGACTACGCAACAGCAACAATAGAGACAGAAGTAAAAAAAGGCGCATTAGAAGAGTAGATGAAAGGACACACAGACATCCGAAGCGCGCAAATCAAATTGTGGAACCTTGTAGGCTTGGGGCAGGGTGCTCCACGCAAGCGGTCCAGCAATCAAGCCAATCAATAGCGGTTCAAGCAGGTCCTGAATCTGTAGTTGATGGAATTATTGATGCAACGCGTCCCACAAAACGACTAGTCCAGACTGCGATTCCTGGTGGTCAAGACATAGTTGTGCGGAATTTGACCTCAGAGGTGGAAAGAGAAATACGACCAGAACCAATAACAAGAGAAGAGGACGAGAATGACAGCTCAAGCCACGATAGCGACACAGACGTTGGTTACGCATCGCGCGAAGATACGGACCTTGATGCTGACGAAGTGCAGAACGATTCAGATTTTTGTTTGTAACTAGATATTAGTCCAATTGTTTGGAAGGTAAATTAGTCCCACTGTATCTTCCAAAAATGTTTTTTTGAAAAGATTTCTAGCGGAAGTTTATAGCCTAGTAGTTTAGTACCTTACATATTGATATGTTGTAGCACCTTACTAGGCATTTTCATCGTATTTCGACATATTAACTTTGGGGTTATTTTATTATTTTCTAGCCTTTGGTTTAGTTGGTTAACCTCACAGATTTTTAACTAAGTATATTTCTACCCAAATTGCTCCAAAATTGCGTTTCGTAATACAAGTGCAATGTTTTTGAAATTTTTGTTGTCACATATGAAATGGTGAGATATTCTTGTGGGATGGTTTCAGAAGATGTGGTGAAAATCTTCACCATGTACATTGCAAGATATTAACATTTGTACTAGCAAAACCCCTTTTTTTCCGGCAATTGGCCAATTGCCCTTGACAAGGTGACATTAGTATAAAAAACACTCAAAATTGATGGTTATTCTTTAAACTCATATTAGAATCAAAGTGGTATGTATGCTCTACATTCTACAAATTTGTAATCATTTGGAATTGTTCAACATATGGGAGAAAAAACATTAAGTTAGAAACCAACAAAAAAATAGAAAATGCTTGAAAATAATAAGTTGTCAACAAATTATTTATAAAAATGACAAATGCCAATTACTTTAGTTAAAGTATTGTAAGAAACAATCTTCATCCAATGTTTCACTTTTTTTTCAAAAATATAAAAAATTGAATGGAATAAAGAATTTCAAACTTTTTTGGTAGAGTAGAGATTCTATAAGTACCCATTGACTACCCCAAACTAAAATTCCTCATAACTTTTGACTCATGTATTGAAATGGAATGATTCAAAGGTTTACACATAGATAAAAATCTAATAAAGATATTTCAAATTTTTATTTCTTAATGTCACAATTTCTAAAGAAGTTTTTTTTTGGTGCCCGGGCTACGCACAATTTTAAAGGAAACAACACGTCATGTCCTAACTTTTTGATCGTGTAGTCAAAAGGGATTATATTGTTGGTCCTTTTCCCCTAAGTTGCGGGCACATGTTGTGTCAAAATTTCAAAGAAAATTAAATTAAATTCTATAGGTAGTGAGATCCCTAGAAATGCAATTCGGGGCTTTACGGGTTAATGATTGTGTCAATTCAATTCAATACACCACAAACACAAAGGTCCTTTAGAGGCACACCCTCACACCCCTACAAGAAAAAAATTCAAAATGTATAATATATTGTTGTTATTTAAAATGAAAACTACAATGAAGTGTAGACCTGTAGTAATAATCAAGGATTGTAGTTTAAAAGGTCACAATGCTATAAATAAACTTTGAAAATGGTAGTTATATTTTAAAACCATTCTATAAGGCAAGCTCGGTATACGCTTCAAACAAAATTAAAGTCTATTGGAATTGTACATTATATAGGAAAAAGATTGTAGAGTACATTTTGAGAAGCGATAAATTGACCGGGGTTATGCTTGTAAAGCCCTTTCATCCCGTTTTTTTTAATCATAAACTTTTTAGATTAGACTTGTAAACGGAGGGTTGAATGACTTCAAATCTCTTTGGCAATTTGGACACTATAGTGATTAAACATTATAATCTTTCAATCCATAAGTGATATATGTTTTGTTCTCCTAAATGATCTCTGACATGTCTAGTTTGAATTAGAATGGTTACATTTAAAATTTTCTTTCTTAAAGCTCATCATGAAGTAATTTTTTTCTTCACTTTAGAAATTAGAACAAATTCCTAGAAACTCCCCCAAAGGCCTTGAGCATTTAGGGGTAAAAAACACCCGCGGTCGCCATCAAAGACAGAGGCGTGGTCGCCCTGCACCCGAGGTCGCCCCTAACCAGAAGTCGCCCTTCTCTTGTACCCGAGGTCGCCCTATACCCGAAGTCGCCCTTCCATTGCACCCGCGGTCGCAAAAGAGACGCAGTCGCGCTGGATTTTTAACCCGCGGTCGCGCCTGAGCCCGGTACCCGCGGTCGCCTCTGCACCCGCTGTCGCCCTGAAAATCGGATGCGTGGTCGCCCTTACCAGAGACGCGGTCGCCCCACCTGTAGTCGCCCTGCCTCGCTTTCCACGTCAGCGTGGACAGCCTGCGACGTAGGCAAAAACTTCTTACTTCGCGGTAAAAAAATTTACCCTTGCGCGACGGGACGGGACGGGGTAGCGACAGGTTGTCTTATACGACACGCGACATCGGACGTCTAACACGACGCCAAAACCCAAAAATATGTCTAACAGAACAACCCTGCAAAGAAGTGAGGCATTTCCTTTGCCTTGCTGAGGAGGACCGCCCCCGAAGAGATTTGGCGCACGGCTCCCCTATGGTGAAGGGAAACCGTTCAAGAGGCTGCTTGCTTCAGGGGCTTTCCACTTGTGTTCATTTTAGAAGCTAGTAGCCGTTCTCAATTTCATAGTACTGCAAACTCTCTTGTTATTTGTCTTTCCTATTCCCATGGCACATTTTGGGAGGCCTCTGTACTTCTACATGGCCATAGACAGTGCTGTGAACATGTCTTAAGCACCTATGCATGTGCTTGGAAGGAAGTGGTATCTGCCATGCATTTGTTACACTTTGTGCTTCTCATTATTGTGTGCTTCAATACATATTTTTTTGTATGTGCACTGAATGGCCGTTGTCACTTAGGAGAGCTTCATTTTCCTATCTCGTAATGTGTGCCAATTCCGCAACAGGGCTTTGTTGTCATCGACTGCTCTCAAGGTTGTGAGAGCATTCCTATTCTGTGCTCTACCTTCGGTGCCTTCGAGGGATCCCCACATTGGGACGTCTCGTCCTACATTTATGTGAGGAATCCAATATTGCACCATTCTTTACCTCGGAAGGTTCTGCGGGCATGTGTTTCCACAGAACTGGGTTATACATGTAGGGGTACTTGTGTTCATGACAGGAGGACCTGCCAGTGTTGTTCCGTCTCCACTGGTTGTGCGTATACTGCTGATGGAATGTTAAAAAGTCGGTATATCAAGCAGGTGCGTTCATTCAAGCACCAATTCTGAGGTGCATGTATCTTTTGTTCCAATTTTTTGCAAGTCATATTGTGTACCTGTGTAATACTTCTCTTGTACAATAGCCGATATGGACTTTGTTGCCTTCTTATTACTGACTTCTACAACCTCTACTTGCACAGTTCAGGGAGATTAGAGATGGAACAAGATCGGCATTGGTTCACTGCCGTGGGGAATTTCTTTGTAAGGGATATTGGAAAGGAGCCTGTCCGGGTCACGTGCAACGTGATTATATACAAGAGTGCACAAATACATGTCTCTGCAGTCCACATTGTGGAAATAGAGTCGTCCAGAACGGGTTGAGACAGAAATTTGAGGTATGTCACTTTAGTGCTTCTCAAAAATATACATTACGAACTCTGCAGATAGCCTTACACTAGCAATAACTCTTCTTCCATTTGTTGGCCTGGTGCATACAGGTATACTTTGTGAGCGTGGCAGTGGGCTGGGGAATCTGTACAGTGCAACCGCTTCGCGAAGGTACCTTCTTATTTGAGTTCGCGTGCGAGGTGGTCAGCAATGTGGAGTTGCTTGAACGGAAGACTGGTCCGGAGTATACACTCTTCCTTGATGCGCATTGGCAGTCGGAGTCTTTCAAAAGTGACAAGGAATTGTTATGCGTTGACTCTTCGCAGTACACCAATGTTGCACGATGGATGAATCACAGGTGAGACCTCTATATATGCAGAGCTTGAATTTATCGTCTATAGATACTTTTTTCCTCTAGCGCTGAACTGGCTGTGGTATGCAGATGTGGCGATGGAAATGCTATGGACATGCTTGTCTGGATAGGTTGTACATTGCCCACGCTATACCATGTGAGTCCCGAAACGAATGTCTCCAGCTTTCTTTGCCAATTATTTTTGATTTTGAGGTTGCTTCATCCACATTGTAACATACGTCAAAATTTGTGTGTGCAAGTAGCTTTCTTTGCAAACAGGGATATAGGAGCTGGTAAAGAGATCACATGGGATTATGGCGTGGAGTTCACACGTGAAGATTGTCAAGTCTTACCTTTCCAATGTCAATGTGGCAGTGCTTCCTGCAGATGTAAGTGAACATGGACAAGGTGGTTTAGGCTTTTAGGGTCGGCTATAAACGCCCGATTAGAAAACTGTAACTCAGACTGTAAGAAAATTGCAACCGTATAGTATTCTGTGTTTGTTTATAGTTGACCTTATAGACATATGTGAAGAAACTTCAAATAAATGGGACTGCTGTATGTAATGGCAGTCCTCTTTGTATCTTTCTGAGTGCTGCAATATACACTGCCTATATATAAGAGTACTATAATAATACTCATGCTAACTTCCCATGTCCTATTGTGTACTACGATGTACAACATGTACTTAAAGTATTGCATGCCCCCTTTGTATAAAAGTATTCTCGTGCAATGAAAGCAAGGATGTAGTCCCACTTCCATATCTGTGCATTGCTGGTATGGACAGCATGTCTTTAATTCATGAGTTTCATTGAAAGTTTTTAAATTTTAGTGTAGGTGACAGGCCCTAGTTTTTCCACTCAGGCCTCATTTTTGGTTTCCATTTCGTGTTCATTTTCTGCAAATCCATGTGGTGCATTTGCATCACACATCTTCCATAGAGGAAGTACAAGGCCTATGCAATGAATTCCATACTCACAAATTGCCACATCTTCATAAGCAACCTAAATCACATATACCTTAGACATGTGGCTTTCTAAATAAGTTATACAACATCCTCCAAACATTGCCTCCATTAGAAATACAATGGAGTGGCTAGAGGGCATGAGTGGCCTAAAAGAGATGCCACAAAGGGAAACATAGAATGGAGAGTGTGTTAGAGGAAAGGAATGTGAACTTAAAGAGATGCCCAAAACCCTATTACAAAACCCACCCTAAACCAACCCTAAACCCTAAATCAACCCTAAATCCTAGAATGACCCTAAACCCACCTTGACCCTGAACCCTAAAACCCCAAACCCTATTAGAAAATGACGATGCACAAAAGAATTGTCCAAAGGAAAAAAGAAATGGAAAGTGGATGTGGGTTCGAGAATTCATGAAGGAGAATTGCCTTTGGAAACAGAAAAAAATGGGAAGCGAAACACAGATTAAATAAAGTGGGAATTGTGAAAGAAATGATGAAAGGAAAAAAAAATGGCAAGTGGATTTGTGGAAAAATTTTGCAAAATGAATTGCCCGTGGAAACCAAAAAAGATGGGAAGTGTGAAAGAAATCATCAAAGGAAAAAAAAATGGGAAGTGGATTTGTGGAAAAATTTTGCAATAAAGAATTGCCCTTGGAAACAAAAAGAAAAGTGGGAAGTGTGAAAGAAATGACTGAAGGAAAAAAAATGGGAAGTGCATCTGTGGAAGAAATAGGCAAAAAAGAGTAGTCCTTGGGAGTATAAAAAATGGGAAGTGTGTAAAAAAATGACCAAAGTTAAAAAAAATGGGAAGTGCATCTGTGGAAGAAATAGGCAAAAAAGAATAGTCCTTGGGAGTATAAAAAATGGGAAGTGTGTAAAAAAATGACCTAAGTTAAAAAAAATGGGAAGTGTATTTGTGGAAGAAATAGGCAAAAAAGAATAGTCCTTGGGAGTATAAAAAATGGGAAGTGTGTAAAAAAATGACCAAAGTTAAAAAAATGGGAAGTGCATCTGTGGAAGAAATAGGCAAAAAAGAATAGTCCTTGGGAGTATAAAAAATGGGAAGTGTGTAAAAAAATGACCAAAGTAAAAAAAAAGGGGAAGTGCATTTGTGGAAGATATTGGCGAAAAGAATTGCCCTTGGAAACGAAAAAAAAAGGGAAGTGTGAAAGAAATGACCAAAGGAAAAAAAATGGGAAGTGCATTTGTGGACAAATTTGGCAAAAACGAATTGCCCGTGGAAACGAAAAAAATGAGAAGTATAAGAAAGATTAGAATAGATGGGAAGTACAATTGAATTGGGAAAATTACCATGACAGGAATGCCGAAAGAAAAAAAATAGGATGTGTAGTCCAAAAATAAATAGGAGAGATTGGAAACAAATGCGTACGAAGAGGACCACAAACCCTAATTTTATACTTATGAAATAGGGGTTTCTGGAAGAAAATGGGAAGTGGCAATTTTAAAAAAAAATTGAATTTTTTTAATTTAATTTCAAATTAGGTATTCCGTCACACTTAGCAATATTGGGTTCTTCAGTAATGTAAAGTATCCTAAATTAATGATGTGGACTTGAAATTCTTTTACTCTATGTACACATTGGAAATTCATGTGTCCCCCCAAAAAGGGGTGTGAAATAAAAAAGAGTATAATTAAGAAAAATGGGGTGTGAAATAAAAAACAGTATAATTTTAAGGAAAATGGGGTGTGAAATAAAAAAGAGTATAATCAAGAAGAATGGAGTGTGGAATAAAAAAGAGTGTGGAATAAAAAAGAGTGTGGAATAAAAAGGAGTGGAATAAAAGGGGGTGTGAAAAAAATTCATGTGTAAAATAAAAAAGGGTGTGAAAAGAATGGGGTGTGAGAAAAAAGGGCTGTGAAAATTTTATATCTCACACTCTTGCTCATACTATAGAAAGTGACTTCACTACATAAAATAGGTTATGCAAAGAAAAGCACAAATTTGGATGATCCAAAGTCTTTACAATGGAGAACTTGGGCATAGAAAAACAAAGTTACACTCAGTATTGTCTTCTGAAGAGTATAAGGGTGCGTAAAGGGTGTAGAAAAAAAATATATCATCTTTAATTTGTCCTCTAACACTTTTGTTTTTCATTAGCTTTTGCATTCATTTTTTTCTTTATAAGTAATTTAGCATACATTAATTTCAATGCCCAAGGGTAATATAAGTAATGATAGGGTGCACTAATATAGGTCACTTTTCCAAATTAGATTATTATAGGGGGCTTCATATTAAATTAAGGTGCTAAATAACTCCCTAAAAAATACCCTCTTGCCTTACGGGGGGGGGGTATAAAATATACAAAGAGTGATGTACCCAAGATCCAATGAGGGCGAATTCTTAAATACTAGAATTATTCTTTTTAAAATTAAAATATTACACAACATGTGAAACTTTCTTATGCACCTTCATTCCAAATTTTAAATCAAACAAACTAAAGATGAACAATTCATAAGCCAATAACTACCTAATAAAGGTCAAGGGGACAAGAAAAATGACAAGTGTTTCTTGCAATTTTCTATTAAAAAAAAATTGCAGAACAAGATAATGACACTCATATTGGAGCTACCTATGCACATAAAAATGTAGGAAAAAGAACCTCAACCACAATTCAATACAATTTTCCTTAAATCTTATTCTCTAGTATCTATTTATAATGAAGGTCACTATGACTTTGCAAATGTTAGTTCAAAGGAAGGAATTGCACAATTCACATATAAGTGAAAAAGAAAAAATACCATGAAGGACTAATTCTACTGGATGAAAAAAATTGGGAAGTGGAATTCAAAGAGAAAGAATACTTGGCGTGAGTGTAGACTAGGATAGGAAAAAAATTAGAAGAGCACTAGAAAACCAAAAATAATCCTTATGAAATAGGTGGAGGAGAAAAAAAAGGGAAGTGCAAGTGAAGTGAAAAATGACTGCACATGAAGGAATCATAAGAGGATTTCCAAATGGTGTAGAGGAGTACGAGTTTCTAGACCGTGGGAACTCGTTGAAAGCTACCGTAGAGGCAACCTAATGTGACCAAGAAACTCCCACATCCGATATGAAACTTTAATAAATATTTAAAAAATAAAATAAGATAAAATTCTGAATTTTTTTATTTATAATAATTCAATATTTTAAATTATTTTATTATTATTATTTAATCTAACTAGTTCATAGATTGGGGAATAGGGCTGAAATGGTCTCTCAAAGCCCTGAGAAGTCCTCTTATGTGCCCAAATGGAAAAAAATTGGAAAGTGTAATCCAAACCGAAATTATACTTGGTATAAGTATAGACTGGGAGAACACAAATTTGGAAGTGGATTAGAAAACCAGAAATAATCCTTATGAAATTGCATGAGCAAAAAAAATGGGAAGAGTAAAAAAAAAAAATGATCATGAAAGAATTGCTAGAATGGAAAGACTAATTGGAAGTGGGATGCAAAGAGGAAAAAAACTTGGGTATACGTAGACATAGAGGTTACGATGCTTCATTTCTAGTGTAATGTTTAGGATTAGAATTGTAGCTACATGGAAGAAGTGCCTTACATTTACGACTTAGGACTGTACGGTATATTGCGAAACAGGTTGCGTACTAAGAATGACACACTGGTAAGCTTGGAAAGGGTAAAAATTCCCCATTTCAAAGGAAGTTCCTTTAGATGTAAGTCTTATGGTAATAGAATAAGGTGATTTAGGTTTCAAACAAGCTTGTATGATGACTTCCTGTTTTCATAAAAGCTTTTTATTTTCTTTACAAGATTTCTTCATGTTATAGTGAAGGAAGGAAATTGAAGGTGCGCCATCCTCAAAAATTATAAAGAATTAGATGGTGTTAAATGATTCATCAATATGTAATGAAATAATAATAAAAATAATTTTCAATAATAATAATAATAATAATAATAATAGGGACCAGGTAATTAGTTGAAAATAAATGGATTTCGGTTCCCAAAAAAAAATGGGGTTGCACATGATCCCCCCTCCATGGAATTCACGTTAATGCAGCAATTGCAAGAGAATTACAATAAAACTATAATTGTCTGAATATTTTAATGGACCAAAATTTAAAAAATTTGAAATTTGCATCTTGCAAAGGATAAATAAAAAAAAGATGGAAGCATATACTATAGATACAAATGTGTAAAATGATGGATGGACAAAAATGTGAAAGGATAAGACCATTCTACAGAACTCTTCTTCTCATTCGAGTTTGAAGGTGGGATATGTTATGGAAAATGTAAATGTGAACTTCCATAGTTACTACTTGTTTCTTGCACTAAACAATAGATAGTAAAAATGGAGTGGTAGGAGAGACAACGAGCACTGTGTTTCAAGAATTGCCCTTGGAATTCTCAATGTTGAGAGTATGCATTGTCTTAGGCAATTCAATACACTATTTCAAGGTAACCATGCCTTCATTTTGCCCTCTATGAGGAAAGTACAAGTGTTGCTCATTTTCAAAGCCATCGTCAAGATTGAATAAGCAGCCTACACTTCTAACATTTACAACATCATATCTTCTGTAACTAAAGTGAAGAAGTTAAAAATGAAATTGTAAACGTTGCATAAGAGGCAATTGGAAGGTAATCATGTAGTCAGTGGCAGTCTTGGTATTCCCCAAGCGCACACATAATGACATCAGTACTCTTAGTTGGTAGTGAGTACACAGGATCACCTCCCTTCACTCTATGCGCTCTTGGCAGCATTTGGAATTTGCAAGCTAGTACTAAGTCAGCGTTTATATGGGCAGGCCTAGAGTCCTTCAAGTACACATAGTTCTGAGAGGTTGGCCTACCCCACTTCTGATAGTACGTTCCAGTGATGGTGTAGTCACCTTGTTTAAATTTAGCACCCCATTCGCACTCAAAGTCTTCTTCTACAATGTGTTTTGCTACTTGGCACTGGAGAATGTAGAAGGAAACACCTTCTTCATTATCAGCTTCAGCGGGTATGGCAAAATTATCACCAGGTTGCACCAAGTCGCCCATGCGGTCCTCATCCTCTTCAAATTCCCAAGGCTCTTCATCTTCCTCGTTTTCTGCTTCAATTATAGCCTGTGCATACTGTACATTCACTGGTTCGACCTTGTGAACCCTCTAAGGCTGCACGTATGACTTCTGGTCGCAGTTGTGGAATTCTCCCTCCAGGCAAGGTCCACAGAAGCAAGAAAGCGTTCTTACCAATATTTTAGTGGGGTCGCCAACATCGGGTGCTAACACGGAATGTAGCTTCGAAGATCCTTTTATCTGCCGACATCCATGCGCCGAGCTTCGATCCACGTCATGCACATCAACAAGATGGAAGTAACGGAAAGATCTGTAGAACACATTGGCCAGTGTTCACAAAGTAAGGAAGTGTGAGGAGCCTCCAAAATTGGCTAATATTGTACCCATGCCACTCCAGTTGTGTACTACCTTCTGAAGGCATGCTACGTAAAAAGCTACGGCTGTGAAATACAATTGCAGGTGCCGAAGGGTGCACAGTATAAGCACTATGAAGAGCACAATGACAAATTCTTGAAGCATATCCAGAAAGTGCATTACAAGAATGTGAATTAGAGAAAGTAATGTAGAAGTGCAACTTATGAAATTGCAGTCCGCTATGTCCTCACCTGATGCATCCATTGCGGACCGGGACAGGACCCGCCATAGTGGCATCAAGGAACATAACGCAATCACGTGCATTTTGAAGTTGTCGGTTAGGATTCATTAGCTGCTTTGATCACAACGCCCTCTTGACGACAACGTCGGCACCATCCCACTCACCCTTGCCATGACCAGACCCCAAAAAATTCCATAGCATTTTTCATCTTCCCGTCAAAGAAGGGTACATGGGCAAGTGTCACAGCAAGTAGTACGGTGGGTGAGCTAGGATGAGACGAATGTGCTGCCATCTCACATTGTTTCTCCGGGAATGAACAGAAAGTTCATCACTGACATCATAACAAAGGTGAAAGAAAGCATTGACAATGTTGTACTAAGTAGTACTCCCCTGGTGCACTGTTTCATGAGAAGCGAAAGTAGTAGGTCAGTAGAAGCAATAGTTGAATTGAAATACTTAGCAAGACACATACCTAGCAACAAAGTACAGAGATCGTGCACCTTTGAACTGTGCTGAGCAGCCGTCACTGAAAACAATGTGCGTGTCCGGCGTGTAGCCACGCGACTGTAACCACTGCCAGTGCCGCAAGAGACAGTGTTGGACGAAAAGCGTGTCATGAGACTTGTCATCCAATATCCAATAGTGGGTTTCTCGAACGAGCTCTGGCATGGCATCGATTCCGTCGTCCACCACATGCACACGGTAGACAACTTGAACCATAATTGTTATCTGAGTCGAATGATAATACATGGACTGGATTTCGTTTTGCACTTGGAAAGTGTAATTCTCAGCGAAATCTATGTGTGTTAGTATGGCAGTACTAGACAAGCTTTCTTTAGCTAGTTTATCTTGCTCGGTTTGCCAACGAGCACAGAAGTTGTGATACACAAAGCGCTGCAGAGTCGGCTTCAAGAAGTCCATGAAAACAGTGAATGAAGTCGTTAAAGTGACCTCTGTGATGCGTTTGCGGGCTATCTGTGAATCCGATGCTCCATCCACCACGTACTCAAATTTTTTCCACTTGATGGTGCACCCTGGTCCATCCACTCTTTCCTGTGGGCAAAGGGCAAACTTGTGGACTCCGCACAAGGAACAGGATCCCGACAAGCAGCTGCAGCAGTGTAGTAGGAAGTGGAAGTTAGTAATGTTCAATCAGTCCAAAGTAATAGCAAATATCTGCTGTTTGTGATATAAAGGACCGCATGGAGAGAGGTTCCATCTTGAAGCAATGGTGGTGGAAGGCACTGCAAGCACTTATAAAGTGGAAAAAAATTGACGTTCCACTTCTTACATGATTTTACAGTGACTTGGTTCCTTGATGTCGTAAATGAACGTGACTACAAATCGGAAGCAAGGCATGGTGCAGGATCGGAGATGGCACGTTCAACAGCATGTGAAGACTACTAGAAGGGATTTTCAGTTCAAAGTACCTCAAATTGTGGAATTCTGCGTCCTCTGCTTTGTCACAGAGGATGGACATCCATAAGGACGTCACACCTGAGAAGCAGCTACCACCGACTTGGCAGATGCCTTCAACGTTGGAGCCACAAACGGTGCATTGGCAAATGCACCGGAATAAGGTGTGGGCCCCATGCCTAGGATCACGAAAAGCATTCAGAGCCTCAAGTAGAAAGAGCACTTGAATGTGGTACCTACAACAGCAGACATTACGTTCTTTACACCTGATGATGAAGAAAGGGCGTAACTTGATGAAGGACCGCAGCATAATCGGACATTGAGAGTGAAGTTCGACGAAGCATTTGTATAAATCAACCTGCACACGCCGACTGTCTGTGAGCAATAGTACTCGGACATAATACTACATGTCTTTCAAGTTCAACCTGACATCACTACAGATCTGTGAAAGTACTCGATGTTAGTACTACGTAATCCAGGAAGTGCGTTACGTATATCACGTAGGACTGTTGATGCCCGTTATTATCTGTCGGGTAGTAGGCATGGAGAATTAGTACTAGGTTTAAAGTACTATGGTACACTTACAAACACTATTGCAAGCAGGAAGCACGTAAGAGAAGATGTACCTTTACATCTTACCATGAGTAAAAGGAGGTAGTGACTGCTTCGAGGAGGACTCTGTTTAGAGCGGACGCTTTGAGAGACTCCTGTGTTGTCCTCGTGGACAACAAAGGAAGATGAATCCATTGTTAGTATGGACCTGAAGCGTCATTGAATACTTCCAAAACGAAGCCTGTACTGAGTGTGCAATACCATGTAGTCCCCAAGTGTTTTGAAGCGGTGGTACGTAACATGAAAAAATGTAGTGGTTTACATGGCAATGTGGTAGGCATCAGGGGTCCTACTGAGTATTTCTTTAGTATAAAAGGAATGTAAGCCGTCCTTCAGAAATGGGAAGAAGCAGAGGGGCTTTAGATGGACGGTACTCATAATGACCGGAAGCGTTCAGAGAGGACGACTTCGAACTACCGATGACTATTTGCATAGGCGGAGGTCACTAAGTTTACTGAAGCAGGGTACTAGAAGGAATGCACCATCTTCTGGCATGCGCTTCCATGTGCAATACGTAGAGGGCAAGTGATATCAAGGCTAGTCTTGATACTGAGATAGCGTTAGCACTGCCTCAAAAAAGGGAGGCAATGCTTTACTTTTCTTGCTTAGCGCTAGGAGGACTTTGTGTTCGTCTTCCATCTAGAAAGTAGGAGGAGAGGAGTCAATGACCATGTGTTCCAAGGACTGGAACATATGCTATGAACATGCGGGGAGCTTTGACGGTACTACATTGTCTAAGGTAAGGTATGGTTTACCGTACATGGACCTCAATGACAACGATGATAGTACAAGGTGTTGGTTACATGCTTGCGGTGTAGGACTTATTCAGTAGGATCACACACCCCTATTGAGAACATATGCTATATGAGAAGTGACTGTTACGTACTATTTGTGCATGCCAAAAACATGACTTGGACTTCCAGAATTGAAAGTAGTCGACAGAACTCATGGGCACTAAGAGCACATGAGAAGTGATGTCGTCGTCACAAAGGAACCTAGACAATGAAGGAATTCTATTCTCCACCCTCATGCAGTAGGAATAATAAAATCGTAAGCGACAGAATGGTACGCTAGAAGCAACGTGAAAGGCATGGTACAAGCAGCTGTGCTGTGCAACAATACCTGCATTGCTAGCAATGTGTGGAGTCCTCGGTACTGAGTAAAGACACAAACAAGACACAATGAAACACTACAATTGCTATTGCATAGGGGAGGAAATCTCGCCTGACTTTCAAGCAGAAGATGTGCAGCGTGTTTTTCATACTGCTTTCGGCCCAGTCTTCTCTTTCGAACTTGCTTCCGATTCGGGCACACCCTAGTTTCTTCGGTCCACCACAGAATGACAAGTTCCCGCACCTCCTCCGCAATTCCTCCTTCACGCTTCTTCCTGCTAGGCACTGTGAACCGCGAAGAACTCTCCGTGCCAGCATCCTGAAGCCTTTGCACAGCTGAAACAAGATTTTGCCTCCTAGTTCCAAGAATGTTGGGGAATCGCCATGAATCGGTTTCCACGTCCGATACAACAGCTTCTAAAATCGCTCGCTTCCTTGCCAACATGCCGCTACAGTGAGGAACCTTCATTGCCTGCAAGTCTAGCCTAATGTTCTACAAGATGTCACGCTGTGCTCTAGCGTCTTCCGGCGACGGATAGTAATCAGGTATGAGCATCCTCACAGCTTGATTTTTGAAAACCATGTCAAGAACTACAGCCTTGATGTCGTCGTCACCTAGTCTTTCAAGGTGCCAAATTAGGTCCCTCGAGAACTCCGCAGCCCTTCTATGCAGCGTTGCCCGAGACCGCAAGTTGTCATCTTCCTCATGGTGGCGCCTATCTTGGTCGACTTCCATCTCCTGACGCTCCCTTTGCCTTGCACGGTATCGTTGTTGTTTCTCTCTCCATTGTCTCTGCCGTTCTTCTCGTCGGGCTCCTTCGTCTGCGAGCCGCGTATTCGGCCATGGGCGGTCCGACAGATCTCGATTGCGCTGCATGGCATCACAATGGCGTTGCAAAACCTAAAAAAAATTTCATGAGCAGTATGTTCCCTTCGCCTAGGAAATTTGATGACGCTACGTCCTGCATACCTTCCAAGAACGGCGGCATTCAGATCGTTCTGAAAATACCAGTTGTTCAACTGCCAATAACTGAATGTTCCGCTGCTCGATGTTATTAAGGTTTCTGATAGTGGTCCTGACAGATGTTTCCCGTAGCTGTATTACTGAGTCCTATGTAGTCCTACAAGGTCTTATGGATTCCCCCAAAGTATTGCATAGGCGCGAGGCAAGCGAAAATAGCCAAAAAGGGACAGTGAGATGTTTTCATTTTTAGTAATTCGAAAAAAATCCAAAAAAATAAAAGAAAAAAATCCATTTTCCTAAATGTAATTGTGCTCAGATTCCAACAAAAAATTCCCTATTTTTTTTCTTTTCGTGATCGTGAAGTTTGTGCAAACAGTGACCACTTTGACCACATGTGCACACCTCACACTTCACTTGAATAAGAAAAACTCAGCGTCAATCCCTTAAGTCTTCCTAATTCTCCTGCATGTCCAATTTATGGCTCCAAAATCGCTTTTTTGAGTCAAAAATAGGACTAAAAACCTTCAAAATGGCCAAAGTAGACACCCAATCGGGGGCAGTTTAAAAATAGTAAACTAATTTTCAAAAAGTTGAAAAAATTACACAACATCAAAAACTTTTTTATTTACCTTCATTTCACATCTCAAGCCAAACGAAGAAAAATTGCAAAAGTTATGACCCAAAAACCACCCGTGCAAGGTCAAGGGGACAAGAAAAAGGACAAGTGTTTCTTGCAATCACCCGACTATGTAGTTGTTATTGTTGCTACTAAAGAATTTCATTGGTTGTAGCAAGTCCTTAAGGATGTTGAATATCCTCCCTATGAACTAATACAATTATATTGTCATAATCAATTGTGTATAAAACTTGGTGAAAATTCAAGAATTCATGATTAATCCAAATATATGAAAATCAAATATTAAAAAAAATACTAAATTTAACAAAATTCAAGTAATGTAAATATCCATTCAAATAATGAGGGTTGATATTGTTGCTTGTATTGTTGCTAAAGCTCAACTTCATCCCAAGCTTCAAGACTAGCATTGCTAATCTGTGAGCTTGTGAGTGTAAAGTAGGGTTTCTATAAGCATAGAGTATAGAAATTTGAAAAAGCATTAGCAAACGTTCAAATAGATTCGGTCTTAAAATTTGGATCAAACTTTTTATTTTTAATAAATTTTAGTACTTACTTTCATGAATCTATTATTGTAGACCTATTATTGTCGTTAAATTGAATTTGGATGAAAATCTTATTTAGAAGTAAATATTGCAAAGATGAAGAATTCAATTGATATGAAAATTGAATGAAGATGGAATTAAGTTTGTACAAAATATTGATTGATCATTGTTTTATAATAATATAGATCCTCTTGAGGCCTAAGGAAAGGTACCAATTATTTTTTTATTGATGTTTTATTATAGGAGTTGTTTAGATTTTAGAAAAAAAATTGTTGATAAGGAGTTTTGCTACATTGAATTTTATTTTGGTTGATTATGTCTTGTAGCATTATAAGTCTTCTTAGGGAAAATTCTAGGATATCAATTATTCCCTCTTCATTTGTAGGTCAGTGGACTTGTTTAAATTCTGAAAAAAAATTGTTCATAGGATTTCCGAGAGGATTTCATTATATGTAGAAAGAGCTTAGGTGCATCAAATTTTATTTTATTCATGACTATCTTGTAGTAGTGTAGGTCTTCTTAGAAGCCAATGTAGGCATCAATACTTTTGTCTTAATGTATCAATAATCAAACTTGTTAAAATTTTAAAAGAAAAATATTCAGTCAATAGGGATTAATATTGTAAAGAATGAACTTAGTTACACAAGATTATTGATTAGTTGATCATTGTTCTCTTATGTGACTCATTAAGGGCTCCACCTCTTTTTTCTTGATTTAATGCATAAGAGGATTTTCAGCTGTTGTACAAGACTGCGAGTTCCCAAACCCTGGGAACGCATTGGGAACTCTGAGAATGCGATGCTGATGTGGTCGAGCGACTGCCACGTCAGAAAATAATAATTTGTTATTAATTTTAATTAAATATTAAATATTTTTTAAATATTTTTTTTAAATCATTTTTTTCTTCTTTAATACATTTTGAAGTTTTTTGAAAAAAAAAATTTTAATTTTATTTTTCAAAATTCAAAAATTTAGACCAATAGGTGGCTGGTTTGCAATAGTGGGAACAATTTCGGGGAACACCCCTGAAACAGTCTTCTGGGGGCCCAAAAATCCTCTTATGGTTTTACTTTTTTTACCTCTACCAAAAAATTATTTGACTTTAGTTTGTTTATTTCTATGAGATAAGATTAGAAAGCTACATAGGAGTTAAAGATAAGATGATAAGATTTGACTTCTAGTTGAGTTAAAGTCTTAATGACTTACTAGGAATTAAGTCCTTTTATTTTTATAGAAAACATGGAGGATAAGGTAAAAGTGGTAGTTAAAGGTCTTCTTCTTTCTTAATGAGGTTGAAAAATATATATCTGAAAGAAAGAAGAGAAAAAGAGAGAGGATCATTATGTGTTGTAAAAACCAAATTTTGCTATGAAATATTTAGAGTTTTCTATGGAAATTGTATATAGAGTTTGTTTGCTCTGAATATTTGTGTGAATATTTATTTTCAGATTTTTAATTGGTCTCAATCCATTCTAGTTGCAGCTAGGATCCTTGCAGTTTCCCTTAGCAAGACTTCTTGCCACAACAATGCTCCGACAAAAATAAAAAAATAAAAAAATAGAGGTGGGTGGGTTGGAGCCGTGGGACTCCCCTCAACACTATGAGGTACTTAGAAGCAAGACAAAGGAGAGTATTCTAAAAAAAATCACCTCATTTGATTTAAAAATATCTAATTAGTCACCAATTTTTTTTTCTTAAAATTTAACATAATACAATAAATGGTAAAATAAGGTTGTTCAACGGACTACGGTAATGGGTCCATGGTAATAGGTCCGCCATAATAGGCACTAAAATTTATTAAACTTAATAAAATTTTGGCCAAAAATTTTAGATAGAATTTTTTAAAAACTAGGTAGACTCATAGGCTTACAAGCTCACATAATAGCAACCTTGGCTTCAAGACCATGCACTTAGATTGATACTTGATATTGATAGAGAGAGATCACTACTTATTTCTATTTTTTTTTAATGTTTTATAGAATTTTCATAATAGAAGAGTTTTAACATGATTAAAATTCTATTCAAATACCAAGTTAAATTCTATACGTATACTAAGGATTACAATCCATTAGTACAAATAGTCACCACCTGTACATCATCTCTTTCATTAGGGTTGTATATACAGAGTTAACAATAAATTGTATGTACATATGCATGCATCTACGTACATACATATTCAATAGTTTTATATTACTATAGCTTCCTAGTAGCTTGGTAGAAAAATAAGTAATTAAAATGATGCAAATTTTTAAAAAAAAATGATTAACCTAGTTTGTTTTGTCTTCATGTATATAAATATAGAGATTGCCTAATTTATATTGCTCTATACAATCTTGCATCTCTTCTTTAATAACTATAAATACATGTTGCAAAAGTTTGTTGCTTCACCATTTTAATTGGTTAAGTAGAGACTATATTAATAAGGTTTGGAGGTCAAGACAAGTAGGCAGTCTAAATAAATGCCATCCAAAAATTGTATAAGAGATTTAGATGAATGCCTAAACTATTTGAGTTATATTGTAAATTTTTTCAATTTAAATATATTATTTTTTGGATTGATTAACTATTTTTTGGATTTTAATTATTTGATTATTAGGCAAAAAACTAAAGTATGTCTTTACCATAACCTTAATAATTAAATCACTCCAAAGTCATTGACAAAAGTGTATTTACAATGGTCATCTTACCGACATAAAATTAAATAGACACAATGTTTTCCTAAAACAGTCACAACTTGGAGCATAAAAAGTGATGGACTTTAACCCCTAAAGGACCAATTTGCTAAATTTGGCAATATAGTGATTTTGGGCAAGTATGTGTGAGTGGAGATTTCTATATTTTCAACCCAAATTTTAATATAAGGTAGGATAAGGAATATCTTTTACATGTACAAAAAATCAAGAAATTTGAAAATACATATAAAAAAAATATGGCCTAATATATTACTTTTTTTTGTAATTAGATAGTTCAGGTAGATTGGAAAAAATCACTTTTTTCAAGAACAAAAATTTGAAATTAGTTTTCTACATTCATGTATGTATAAAAAACTTTGAATAATACTATTTTGATTGAAGGGTCAAGAGTTATGAGTTTTTTTTGTTTGTAGGCAATTAGGGATTTTCTACTCTAAAATAAACTTTGAAGTTCTTTATTTTACTCAGTTTTCAATATTTTTTGAAAAGAAGTAAAACTATAGGATATAGATTATTTATTACAACATTCCAACTAGTCGGATTGGCATTTTTCAGTTCTACAATTGAATTCTTAACAATTTTGTATTTTTAATCATTTGCCACTTCTTTTTACTTACGAATTTTTTCTATATAATTTACAATTCTAAACAATTTGAAATTTCTTAGGCAAGTACCCTAATTGACCTCAAAAATGAATCCAAAGAGGCATAACCATTTTAGACCATTTTTATTATAATTGTCACCATTTGAAGTACAGCTTCTTTGTTTTCCGCAGGGTTAAAAGAAATGATTTTTAAGCATTGAAATGCTATTATCTTCCAATCTACATGGTGAAAAATTCTAATTGTTTTTGGATATGTTCTCAAATCCACTTATTACAAGATCCTACGGTTCCAAATTTCAAAAAATGTTTAAAAAAAAAGTTTGTACTTGCAATTTTGGACCAATTTTGGAGTAAGTATAGTAAAAAAACTTGAGGGGTTAACTCAAGATATACATGATTATACTATAGACAATAAATCATCCTTCAACAATAATTTCTAAATAATTTCTACATAGAAAAAACCAATTATATCTTATGAATGCATATGACTTCATTATTGTGAATAAGAGACTCCGAATTAAAAAGTCCTTGATTCTAGTGTAGTTACTAAGCAATTCTAAAGCCATTACTTTCATATCTAGAAAATGCTTTGTATGTTATAACTTATCAATGTACATAACCTCATTATTGCAACAAAGATAGATATTAGATATGATTCTACTATAGTCACTAATTAATCTAAAGCCATCACTTTCACATCTAGAAAATGCCTTCGCATGTCACAAGCATAGTCATATCTTATGAATGCATATGACTTCATTATTGTGAAGAAAATAGACTTTGGATTAAAAAAATACATGATTCTTCTATAGTCACTAATTAATCTAAAATCCATCACTTTCACATCCAAAAAAATGCCTTTGCATGTTACAAGCACTATCATATCTTATAAATGCACATGACTTCAATTATTGTGAAGAAGATAGACTTTGGAATAAAAACTATATGATTCTATTATAGTCACTAATTAATCTAAAGCCATGACTTTCACACCCAAAAAATACCTCTGCATGTCACAAGTATTGTCATATCTTATGAATGCACATGACTTCATTATTGTAAAGAAGACAAACTCTAAACAACTAAAGTACATGATTTCATTGTAGCTACTAAGTCAATCTTAAATCATCTTTTTTACATATCCAAAAACAAACAAAGCACCAAATGCTCATAGGTATTGTAATATTGTTATTTGCTAATTAATGACACAACCCCAATCTCCTAATACAACACTAGTTGTCTTAATGCAACATATATAAAGCTCACACACTCTTTACAAGAAATAAAGAAGGAAAAATTTGAGAAAGGAAGAGGAAGAGTGATGCTAAAGAATAAGCAATAAAGTGAGAAAGGTTGTGAGAGTTGGTTGAAGTAGCACAAATTGTAAGAATAGGTGTGGCAATTTACAGAAAATGTTCAAATGACGGGTACAATGGTAGGTGGTGGTGAATATTAAGGTGTCTATTGGGATCATTTTTTTGTTCTAATGTTATCATCAATTATTCTAAATTGTACCTCATTCTAGGTTGGTAGTTATAAAATGGTATTGTAATTTGGTGGTTGCCACTTTGATAGATGACCTACCAATTTGTATGCAAGTGGAGTGATATATATTGTGCAACACCACACATCTAATGTATATAAGTAATTGAAAAAACTATTCAAAATAGATACTCCCTCCTTCTCACAATAGATTTGTAGTTACTTGCAAAACATTGTATTAATGTGCAAGTTGCTTGCATTGAGACAAAAATGCATAGTTCTTGTGGCTATAGTTAGTCCTAGTATTTCTAAAAGTTTCAATCCCAAAAGAGTAGATCATATTCAAGAAATGTGACAAAATTGATAATTTTTATGATTTTTTCATTTGGTTGGGATGATGAGTTTTGGTTGTCTTGCTACTAAATCTTGCGAATTTTACTTTGATGAGGTCCTCTCCTTTCAATGTTGATGAATTCAAACAAGTTCGATTAGCTCCTTCATTGAATTTTGATAACCTCAAGTCAACACTTTTTGACACTTTTTGACACTTTTTGACACTACATTTTTCCATCATTTTTGAGCAAGTTCGAGTCTAATTCTTGTTCGATGAAGTCCTACAAAAGAACTACAACTGGAGTGCAACATTCATTGCAATTAGAGTTTGGGAGTACACAATGATTCAAATCCAGTGATTCAAGTTCTGTCAATTTGAAAATTTGTGTGAACAATTGAAACATTGAATTTCTTTTGAGACAAACAAATTTAGAAAATCCAAGATTTATTTGAGACAAGAGGGAGTAGAAAAACTCAATCATTGAATACTGTGGATTCCTAAAATCATGAGAACGCTAAACGAACTGATTATTTCAAATACTCTATTTAGTGTGGACCAGTCTAAACAGAATGAAGAGTGTAGTCTCCATTGTCGGCAAGGAGCACAAGCTGTAGAGGACCTCCTTGTAGATGAGATTCTGTGAAAGACGGTAGAATTATTACAGTCGACCGACGTCCCTTGGAAATCTTCCCGAAGCTCATCACTTGATCAATTTGCTTACACAATTTGGAAGCTACGAATCCAAACCCTTAGCTGATCGATCGTCGTCGATCGGCAAAACGCTGGGAATTGCGTGTGGACGAGAGTACTGTAGACTTCGTGTGATGAATCAACAATTGGCAGAGCTTCATTGCGTACTTGATCGATGCTCAAAGTGCTGCTTCGATGCTTACCACTCTGTCTACAAATCTGAAAGAAAAGTTTTGGGCTCAAAGCGCAGAATTAGCGCAATCCTTTCTCTCTCACGTACACAATGATCATCGATGGACCCCGCATTACGGAGTTTGAAGAAAATTGTGACGGAGTCTGCCATTAGTCGGTAAGCACTACCGGACACCATCAAAACCGTGAGCTCAATTAATATCCATTCTAATTTCAAGCGGCTGATTCTTGCTCTTTCGTTGCCACATTTGCAGAATCGATCGATGTTGTCGCATAGGTCTGTCCATTAAAAAAGCTTGGTCGTTGGCTTTGGTGGCATCTGTGTGAGTGCATTTCAGCATTAAAACTTCAACTATGTGATAAACGTGAAATTTTTTGGCGTTAGATTTCGAAAGTTGGTCATTCCTTCGATGTTGAGGAGGGACCATTCGTGATCTAATTTGCGGTGGTCAGTTCGACGCTGAACGTGGAATCCAGTTGTAGATTAGGATTGGTTTTCCAGCTCTTTCTTTGCCACATTTGCACAATCCATGTCGTCGCATGGGTCTGGGACAGATGTAGTATCGGTGACCTCCGCTGCAAAATGTCTCTATGAGGTGCCATCCATCTGGGATGACAAGGCCAAGGAGAGGATGAAGAATTGCACGGTGAAGGCGGGTCTCGTCTCGCAGGGAGCCGGCCGGGAGCGTCGTCACCGTAATGGTCAGTAGTGATCTCTACCAAATTTTCTTTACTGCTACAAATGATTTAGCAAATTTTAGCGTCCTTTTGAGCTCCTCAAGCTACCTCTGAGAATCACATTTGTGGCATTGGTGTAGATTGCGCTGGAGCCCGAGGCTGCTTCGTTCCACTGCCACCAGAATTTGCAAGAGGAGCAGAAGCGGCTATCTCTCCAACTCTCAGACAAGCTCCTGGTGTTGGATGTTGGGGGAAGCACGGTGGACACTGTGGTCCAAGAGTTTGTAGGAACCAGTTAAATTTACAAGGTGAAGGAGATTACGCAAAGCTCAGGAGGTTTTAGTGGCGCGCGGAACATTTGTGGACCAATCTTTCATGCGATTCTTGTCCCCAAAGCCCGGATGCTTGGAGCTTTCCTTTCGGGTTTCTCATCGTTCGAGACGCGTCAGCTCAAGGACTGGAAAGAGGTCAAGTGTGCGTTCGGCCACAAGATGATGGACACCGATACCGTGAGTGTTCTGGACACTGCACTACAAGCTGGCTCCGAAATGGGAGGCATACGAGACTTCAGGAACGTGGAAATCGGCTGCTTGATTCCTCTGAGGTGGAGCTGACGAAACAGGACTTGCAGTCGATTTTTGGTCCCATGGTGGAGGAGATTCTGGAGCTCATTGCTGCGCAGTTGGAGCAAGTGCCGAACATCAAGGTGGACGGATTTGCAAGCTCGCCGTACCTCATGCAAAGGGTCCGAGCTCGCTTTGCAAAAGAAATCGCCCACATTGTCAGTCCTCTTGATCCTGGAAGCGCTGTGGTATATGGCGCTGTTTCTTTGGCACTTCACCTGAAGTCATAGTCTCCAATTTCAAAGAGGATTGATTTAATTACGGCACTGGTGTGATCTTTCCCTTTTGATTAGTATCAGCTGCTCAAAGATTTTGATCTTTAGAAGTGTTGAATAGTTCGGTTTCAAGTAGGTGTAATCACGGCAGTCTGGCAATTTTCATTGCAACACCAGGCTTTAGGATGAGGAACCAATTTTGTTTGATAGAACTGTGAAATCTGATCCTCCTAATTTGATTAACATCCTGCTTTTTAATCTGGACATTTCTTTCTCGCAGCTCTGCATTGCAGTTCCACTTTCTGTGGTTGTTCCTTGTCAAGCATATCATTCATCAAACTTTAGTAATGATGTGAGTATGGTGGAGCAATGAATCTGATGTCAGGGCTTTTGTTTCTTCAATTGCTTCTTAGTAACATCACTTGCTTAGCAAACAATTTGAATACGTGAGAGCTTCACAAGCTAATAATCTTTCCAATTGAAATTCTTTATTGTTATATAATTAGCCACTACTCACTTGATATGTGGCAAATATAATTGTCGGCATGAGTATGTACGGCAACAGGTCTGCCTTTGAGGATGACCTCTGCCTTCATGCAAGTCTTTCACTTATTATAAAGAGCTGGGCTTCCAATGTATCGTAATCAGAAGGGGAAAGATTTCATAAGACTGGGATTTTCAATCCTCTATAAGACTTGCTGTTAAATGACGAGGGATTTCTGCAAGACCTCATTGTTCTCGCAAGTATTGATGACCCAATCACAGTGAGTCTTGATTGCAGAGTCAGGAACTTTTTCTTGAGATGGAAAATTCATCTCTAAGCTAAGGGAGTGGTCCCTCATTCGCAGTGTCAAGAATTCTTTCTCCACTGATGGAGGATTGTTGTAAACTGGGGCCATCTGAAGGAGAGAGATTGAGTGCGCGGTGACCCGAGGTCATTTCCAACAAGGTATCACGCATTTGCTCCACACCCACGAGCTCCTTGTCTCTTACCTGCACTAACAGAAAATGTAGCAGCATAATTATCTCTCATGCCACATTCATTAATATAACCACGTAGTAGCCCTAGCCACCGAGGGGCAGTGAGTGGACTAAATCCTATAGTTCGTATTTTGTCGCTTGAAAGATGTCAAAATTGTCTGACATTTTCATACTATTAGATGATTCAGTAGTTCTAACTGAGGAAATAGCGTTCAAGCATACTAATTAGTAGCACCGCGTCCACATTTAGCAAATGCAATCATCCTGAGATATTTAAAGAGAACTACGACTTGCTTGGTTTGTAGCAGAGAATCATACTAGTGAGTCACAAAAGACATCTGGAAAATGAGTCTTGAAGGGGTTGATTGCGATTGCAAATATGAATACCTCGGCATTGAAAATGTTGAGGACAAGACCACGGAAAGTGGTGATGTTGGCGTGGACAACGTTAAGGCCGAGGACGTCAAGGGCTTGCATCAACTTCACAAATACTCCAGGTCGTTTTTCACAAAAAATTCGTAGACTGAATAGACGCCCATCCATCTTGTTCACCTCCACCTGAACCGACGGACATCAGCGTAGAAAATATTGCACTTAAGTCATTAATTTGCGTATGTAATCAGATGTCTATACTCAATTTAACATAGTCAGCACCAACAACGTGGCTAGATATGCAAATCAATATGCTATGGGTTGAATCACTTGAGTTCAAAGCAAATGAAGGTGTGCAACTTAAGCTACTAAAACCAGAGTTGGCTATAATTTAAATTTCAAATGACCTACTTAACGATCTCAATGTTCCATTAATGTTGTAAACACTTGTAAACACATGGGACAACTCTATCACGAATAAGAAATTTATTTTGTGGATAGATTGCGTTCGAGAACATGCTAATATTGTTTAATTTTTCTACGTCTCATTATTAGGAATATGGAAACACGTGAATGGATCCTGAGCTTACTTGTATAGGCTGAGTGATCTCCTGGTCACCCTTCCTGTCAATAACCTCAATTGTGATGGACTGCGAATCGATCTTCCCTGGGTATTGCCCCATGTCAACGCCACCCCCAAGCGTTGTCTCTGCTGTCACTCCGCCCTCGTCGAAACCCAATCCTGCAGGAATTTCATTTTCTTTGCTGTCCGGCAGCAACTCCTCTCGCAGCTCCTTCACCTGTTGTTGCAGCTCCTTCACGTACTCTATCGCATCCCCCAATATTGATGCGCGATCCATCTGCATATAAGTTCAAGACAATCTCCTAAGTAATACAAATGACAAAGGCCTAGTTCTGGAGATAACAGTGTTTTCAGTCAGTATAAAGCTGTAGACATCGTAAAGAGAATCTTCCTCTGAATAAGGTGGTCATACCAGGGCCTCCCGATGAATTCATTATGGGGATATTCTTTCAATGATGTTGTGTAGAAGTTCCAGAAAGGTTCTAATTCTACTTGAAACTCTGTTTCATTAATATGCAATGTCAGAGAGCTTCACCTTAGTGATCTTAGGAACAAGAGCACGCAATGAATAGAGGCGTTCATTCAACTTTTTCCGGCGCTTGCGCTCTGCAACCAAGTTCTTGGACAAATGCCGGCGAGCAGATCTGGGCCCTCCCTTCTCATCGTCGTCTTCCATTGGATCACTGCAATCAGATGACTCCCCTCGCATCTCCTGTTTCACTAGTGGAATCCAGAATTCACCACATACAGATATACGTCACTTAGACCTTAACTTATGCAACTGAAAGAGATCACTCACAATATAATCAACAGTGTGCAAGCAAACAAGTTAACATTATTTTCAAAATGTTGCAATATTTTGTGAACGTTTAGACATCATTATTATTTATAAATATTTTCCAAGATTCATGGAAAGTTCTACACCATGATAACATTGTTCATATACGAGGCCTCCTCATGATACACTGATATCACCTTAACGTCCCATTTTGTTGAAAAAACACTCAGTTTTCACTTGCTATTCGGCTGGTTTCTATGCTCACCTTCCCCGTCGTCTTTTGACAACCCACTTCCTCGTGGAGACTCCGCCAGAGTGCCTGTGTATGGCAGAACTGGATTAATCTTTGACACAAGTTTGTTAACCCTTACATGAAAGCTAATGCTCAGGCGATTCTGCGTAATTCACCAATAAATTGGAATGATAGGAGTGAGAACAGACTGATATGACCAGATGTATAACTTCCTCAGAATTATACCCGTGGAGGCCTTGACCTTGTAACAATATACCTAAGTGGCATTCAATTAATGAGAGACAGAAGTGGATAAACATGCTATCTCCGAGTTCGACATATTTACCATGATGAGGAAAGTGTGCGGTTGACCCCGGTAACTGAATAAGCTCTTGGTCCACACCTGTGCAGACGCAAGCACATGGTAGGCATTAGAGTATTTCGATACATCGTCATATTTGTTACAATGGTTAAATTTCAAGAATTCTGCACGTATTTCCTGTCGCATGTCTGGAACCTCAAATTACACCAGTTTTAGATTTCTAAGCACTTGGACGTTATAACTTTTTCCCTTTGAAACACACCACTTTAACAAATATGACAACATAAATTTCCCTGGATATTTCGTTCCTGAATGAGACTGATAAGTAGCACTCATGGCTGCAGTAGTAGAAATCAGAAAGCATACTCCTCATGAGCTGGGACTCCAACATGTCTTCTTGTTCCCATGGGTGTGAACTTGGCCAGGGGCTGTCCAAGTTGGTTGGGAAATGACGTGAGTAGTACATCTTGACGGCCTGCTGATCCATCATTCCATGGCCACCCGACCCATCGAGGGTGTTGTTGCCACTCCTTGTTTGCTTGGAAATGCCTGATTGCCACGGATCTCCACATCGAGCTCTTACATATTGCACCAGGTCTGCGTCGTAAGTCACCTAGAGGCCGACACACTCTCCAGTTAATCAGCAGATGTTGAACCAAAGATGCGCTAAAGATGAACAATACACCAGATATTGTGTAACAACGTAAGAATTCAAAATAATGCCAAGTTTGGTTTTCAGTGGATGCAACTATTCATCCTTCAAGTTAAAATATTGACTCTCCGTGTTCCACGTCCACTTGGTGGCCAACAATCAAACATAATCTCTTTTCAATCAAATTTTATCATTCAAAAATGTAGGGAATAATTCTTCTTTCTTAAGGTACACCTTTAAGTCTTCTCTTCAGCTTCCAAAATGATTCATATCAACTCCGATAGATATGGAAGTGTACTCCCTCGGTCAATTATTCACTTAATTAGGGGTTGTGGAAGCGAACTAGCATGCAGATGAAATTTCACTGGAGAGGAATGATTTTTACATGGTTTGCAACCCCGAGCTCCACAAGACCGCTTTGAACGGGTATGCACACTTTAGTTTGCACGCCCATGTCCTACAAAAAAGTGTACCCAGTTCAGAGATCACATTCCGGATTTACAACGCACGTGGACAGTATTATTTCCTTTTGAACTGTTCGATCAATCGACTAAATCTTCTTTCAGATATATACTATACCATAATGAGTTACTTCATTATATATTTTATCCAAATCGTAAATGGAGGGCGTCAAGATATGCATTGGCGAAGACTCTTAAAGTGGTCTTCTACCAGGTAATACTCTTACCAGAAGAGGATGCAACCACATGCTAAGAGAATTTGCAGAAGGGGAGACTGGCATAAGTGTGAAAGAGTGAAATCACGGTACCTGCCCCTCCATGGACGGATCCCCATGTACCCACTTTGGTTGGCCTCCGAGAAAAACCATCCCTTGAATCCTGTATTTTGATACACATGTATCATGTCCAGCAATAAAATTAGTCAATCAGAAAATTCATCTCATCACATTCTTTTCTACTTGAAAGATGCTCTAGTTAAAGGTTAAATATCTCCAGTGGAACTCATTTGAAATAAATGAGCCATTCGTTTTTTTGCTTCACCCTAAAGACAAGTACAGGTGCAATAAAAACCATAAATCTTCGGAGGGCTCAAATGGTAATCGGAGATATCGGATGTGAGGGCTTACTCTGAGTCCAATGACACTGATGATGGCATGCTAGCAAGTAAAGAGCAGATGTGTATGGGAGGATGATAGCCCTTCACATCTGGGCAGCCAGTTGACGACTCCAGATAGCGATTGCTAGTGGATGCCACCAAGTTGTCGTTGCCTGAAGCCCCAGCACCGCTGCAACAGCATCCAGTCCAATCGAGCGATCTACAACACACCAATAACATATCCAACTTAATACCTCTTCCCGGTAAAACATTCCCAGAATGAAGTTAGAAGCTATTCTCCTGTTCCCATCAAGTTCGGTTTTGCCCTGAACCAATCATGTGAAACGGAGCTTGAAATGAATACGTTTAGTTCTTGTGACTGTAACTTGGTTTTCAGTAAATTTACGAATATTTTTGCAGTCTCATAGAGAGATTGATTATGGAAGGCAAGATAAACTTAATGCAAATTCACAGACTGAGAGGCCTCCTCACTACCCATTTCGAAGCCTCCGTACGATCCCTTACTTGTTCTTACTTGTTAGGTATCAATCTAAAATATTTGGTTTGCAACCTTCGAAAATTTCAGAGAAATGAGTGGGAAGGAAGCGAAGGAAATTCCTAGAACCGTACTCAAGAAATTGAAGAGCCTTTAGAAGTTCAGCCTTACCGTTTCTCATCATGGAGCTGCCAAAAGACTGCATAGTCCCAGCCTTTGGGGTTTACAATGGACCGAAGACGCTCTTGCACTCCTCCGGGTCCTGGTTGCTTACTCATGATTCCCTTACACACTCAGCTTCCTGCATGATAGCGATCACCAATAATCCAAGAGTCTTTCTTCGAAACTCATCACTACTTAGAGAAGCTTCTGATATTACAGGAACATTTCATAAATTCACGGGCTCACAAGATTTTTAGCCATTGTTTTCTCCTATTCGGATTCTTTCTTGGAACTCTATAATAGCATGTCGTGCCCACTATGCTTTCGGGAATTTTCATGTGTTCAGAAGTCGGAAGTTCGCTTAGAGATCCCACTGGTTTGTCGGTTAGGACCTACCTTTTCTTATGAAAAACAGGGGTGAGTTGCTCTGCTGCTTCTTAGTTGGACACTGCATACGAATATCAGGAAATATGATGAACGTAGATTGATTCTTTCCTCGTTCCTGTCCACACACAGTTCACAAATAGACTTTGATTTCATTACACCATTCAAGTAGCTCCAATTATCTAACTAGAATATGTTTCTAAATACCCACATTTCTCAAGTTGTGACAATAAGCAAACTGACACCAACTCCCAGTGACTACCTTGCAATGAATTTGAAGTCATGTCCAGAGGCCAGCCCCCAATTTTAAATACGTAACTGTGCCTGTGCAAATGGTTACAAGAGTATAATCCTCACACACCAGCTAAGTCGCAGTAAGTAGTTTGCTAACTTCAAATCGAAACTCCTCATGATTTACCGCTAATGACCTTAGCACCCATGTTAGCTGCTTGGTTCTCCGGTGTAGGAGAGAAAAATTCAAGGGCATCACCTTCAGAGGGACAAACATGTGTGGACTCACACATGGGTGCCCTTATGACCGATCCTACCACGGGAGTGCCGGACACTCGATTCTCCATTATTATAAGGTTCAAGTGTACAGCGGTACTAACAGCAAAAGGTACGAGCAAGTGACAGAACGGTATTCCTGTGCAACAGTTATGGCGCATTCTGCCTAAGCGTAAAACTTACACTATATCAGGCTCTTCAAATAGATTGGAGTCTAGTACTCTCCCCCATCCGAAACTAGATATCCTCTGCTCAGTGCTACTGATCTATTGCAAATTAAATGAACGAATATTTTAGTTTCGATTCTGCGTTAATTTATACAAATTCAAGAAACGCTCGTAGCCTCGTACGAATTAGTAAACTAGAGGAAGATAATCAACACTTTGATCAGCTGAGGCTCTAGAACTTTTATCTAAACTTGCAGTGGGTGGATAGTTCACGACGTGCGCAAACCTTGCTACAATGGCTAACCGACATTCCAGTATACAAAAAGAGTATAAAATTAGACAAAGTATATCTTTTTCTTAAGAAAGGGAAGGCTCTTGCAGGGATGTCTTCGATGGTTGCAAACAGAAGCACTGCAGTAATCCTATTGAAGCTGGAATTTATACACAAACAGCTTAATCCTTGCGCGCACACATAGTACTCCAATCGCCATCACCAGAATTCACTCGACAAAATTAATCAAAGAAAACGAGACATCACATCTTCAAGAAGGTTCAAGAACGTTGAAGAACCACTCACCTACCGGTGCCCGATCAATAAAGACTCGCTCGAGATTTGAACATGACGAACGTAACTAACTCCCCGCAACCGACGCAAATTGATTCACGTCGCTAAAAAATCAATGCTAATAACCACGCAAGAACCGCTCAATCCGGGAACCTACACAGAAACGAGAGAAAATGAAAACAACAAACACTAAGCTCAGACAAATCTCTCAAAACTATCCTCTCCAAACGACAGAGCTCCCTTCCATCGACCACAGCATCATATCAACAAAACCTTCCAACAAAAACCACCAATAAAGGCATTACCAACCTACCCACCATCGATCAATACACAGGTCTGCCGAAACCCGATCTAACACACAGCCTACAATCGATCGACACCCCAAATGCAGCAAGCAATCAGTCCACAAGAATCCGAATAAATGAGCCACCACGGCACCGTCGTTGTCAACTCCTCTTCCACACAAACCACAACGCCATCACATCATGATGACAAGGGAGTACGTCTGATTTATCATATACTCTACCAAATCCATCATGCAACTCCCAAGTCCAATTCAACTTCAATTGGCATATTGAAAACCCAACCTTATCACGCATACATACATTCGCTCGCTCACTCACTCACTCACTCCTCCACCGCTGACTAACTCCACCCCACCACAAGCTTGCTGCAATTGAGAATGAAAGTCAAATGGGAGATGGATTGATTGATTGATGAGACGTGAGTGAAGTGCCACACTTGGGAGATGACTTCATGAATCTGGCATTGCATGCATTGTGTGCTTGGTTTTGACCTTGGAATGAAGTTGCAATTGTGTCCATGAAATTGGGGAGGAGCAACAGATGTGCGATGCTTGTGTACTGGCAAGCAAGAGAGGAAGGAAAGGAAGGAAAGGGAGGCTGGGGTAGCTGGGGTAGCTGGGCTCTAGCAGGAAGAAAGGTAAGTAGTAAGTTACCAACTCCCTTGACAAGCAAGAGAGGCGGGGGATGGGGACCGTTGGACCACCACCACGGCTCAAACTCCTCATGGCGATGGGGACGGCCATGTCTACTTCTCAACGCCTGGACCACTTGGCAGGGTCTTTTTTTTTTAAATATTTTTAAAAAAAAATCTTTAGTGATTTACTGTTTGTTTTTATCTATTTCAGTTGGAAACCTTGTGATGTGCACTAGGTCATTAAAATTTGTCATGAAGATGAAAACATCATAAACCATCAAAATGAGAAATTCAACATAGTTGGAGTCACCTTTTTCTACGTTAAAAAAACAAAACATTTTTGTGGTATTAGTCATTGAAAATCTTGAATTAAGAAAAATATATAGTTTTTTTTGGATAAGTCATGTATATATTATGACTTTTCAAAGTGGCAACTCCCTAGGCCATTGAAAATGTCGTATAGCTTGAGTATAAAACCAAAATCTCAAAGATCAACAATGAACCAATTGAAGTTGAATATACACCACAAGAGAAAGGGGTGTTTTAAGTATAGTCCTATAGATAACATTTTAAGTAATGACCTTTATAGGAGACTTTAAGTAAGAAATAAGTGTCTTTTTAGTAAAATTTTACTAAAAAGACACTTAAAATGTTATCTCTAGGACTATACTTAAAACACCCCTTTCTCTTGTAGTGATAAGATTTTGTTGGCAAATGCACTTTGGGGACACTTTCAATAGAATTCTACTATTTGTTGCAAATAGGTTCACAAATGGCAACGATGCTAGTATGCGAGCATAGAACTGTGAGCCTATGAGCCTTGAGCCTAAGTATAAGTAAGTATCCTACATTCATTGAAGGTGTTTATAACATAAACACCTATATTATAAGTGTTTAGAATATAGATGTACTATAACCATTGAGGTGTTTACAATATAGACACCTATAGTATAGGTGTATAGAATTTTTCCTCTCCTACCAATTTTCTCTCCCTCCATAAAACTTCAAAAAAATCATGAAAAAATCAATGAATTTTATATTAATTGAAATTTTTTAAGATATTACAGTTTCACTCTTGGAATGAAAATTAGAAAATGTAAATATTTGTGACCAAAATTTTTAGTTGATAATGTTTCATTTAGCAAAATTTATATTTTTATGAAATTTTTACTATTCACTAGTATGCCTTGTGTTGTTGGCACAACCATTAATGCAAATATACCCATTCCCAAACCATTAAGAATCCCTCTCTCATGCAGAAGTGGTGCACATCTTAACCCCTAAAGCCGTGAACAATATTTTTTGAGATTATAAATTTTTTGGGCAGCTCACTATGGATAGAGTTTTTTTTTTCTTTGAAATTTTGATACAATGTGTGTCCAAGGAGTAGCTTTAAGGCCCAACAATTTTCATAACTTTTGACTTCACGGTTAAAAAGTTATGGCAGGATATGCTATTTTCTTTACTAGGCGGGCAGCCCGGGCAGATGAAAAAACTTTTTCAAATTTTTAAAAAAAAAAGTGAAATTTCAAATTGATTCTTTAGGTTTATACAGACATAGGAAGCTTTGAATCAATCCATTCCGATCAATGAGTCAAAAGTTATGAAGATTTTGAGTTTGGGGTAGTTTGTGGCCAGTTACAAAATCTCTACAGTACAAAAGAAGTTTGAAATTCTTCATTTAATTCAATTTTTCATATTTTTGAAAAAAAATAAAAATAGAAGGTGTAGATTGTTTATTACAACATTTTAACCATTGGGATTGAAAATTTTCAATTCCATGAATAAAATATTCACAATTTAGTATTTTAGCTCATTTTTTACTTCTTTCTACTTACTTATTTTTTTCTATATGTTGTACAATTCCAAATGGTTTGAAATTTTTTGAGAATGTAGCCAACTTGCATTGAAGTATGAATTCAAAGAGTAACCACCATTTTGAATTTTTTTTCACACAAATGTGACCTTGTGAAGTGCAGCTGCCTGGATTTGCGCAGGGATAAAAAAACAATTTTTGTCAATTCAAATGCTTATATCTTGCAATCTACACAGTGGAAATTTCTGAAATTTTTTCCACATGTTTACAAACCACCTTACTATAAGATCCTATGGTTACATGAGTCAAAAATGTGTTTAAAAAAAATTGCACTTGTATTAGAAATGGCAGTTTTGGAGCATTTTTGGTGAAAACATAGTCAAAAACCTTTAGGGGTTAAAGTGTACTCCATTTGTACATGAAGACAACAATAGGTGTAGCAGCAAAAAATGGATATGTCTACATTAGTGTGTTATTTATGATTGCCATAGAAGTAATGGCTCATCTTTTATTAAATCTTTTTTCATTGCCTACTTTTAATTTCAATAGGGCAAATTATGCATAGCATATGTTTAGTTATTATAGGTTTAACTAATGTATAGTATGTTTGCAGTTGTAAGGAAACTAATGGGGATTGAGTTTGATGCTCCAATTTGTAAATTGTTGCTAATTGGCTAGTGCAACTAGACTCAATGCTTTAAGCCAATACTAAGAGCTTCATTTGTTTGTTTGATCAAATTTGCAAAGTAAAGTTCAATAGTAGAAATTACTAAAAGTGCCTTACAAAGTAGTTAGCAAGTATTAGCTCAAGTGTATTATCATTGAAACAACTTCTGTAGTGGGCACATTTCCTAGGGTGATTGCAAGAAACACTTGTCCTTTTTTTTATCCCCTTGACCTCTACTAGGTAGTTTTTTGCTCATAACTTTTGCATATTTTGCCCTGTCGACTTGAAATTTGACATGAAGGTGCACACAAAAGTTTCATATGTTGTGTATTTTTTTAATTCTTTAAAAATTAGTTTACTATTTTTAAGCTGCCCCCAATTAGTTCTCTATCTTGGCCATTTCGGAGTTTTTTAGTCCTATTTTTGACTAAAAAATCCGAATTTGAAGTTACAAATTCGACAAGTTGGAGGTCTACTAACATTTCAAGGATTCACGGTGATTTTTTATGAAAATAGTAGAACGTTTATTGTCCACATGGGGTCAAAGTGACCTCCCTTTGCACAAACGCTACGAAGAGGGACAAAAATTTTAGATGAATTTTTTGTTGCAATGTGAACATAATTTTGTTTCAAAAAATGGATTTTTTTAAATAAAATTTTGATTTATTTTGAATTATTAAAAATAAAAAGGTCCACATACCCTTTTTCTGCTATTTTTTGCTTCCTATGGCCTGTGAAGTACTTTGTAGTAGTCTAATGTATCACATAGTACTACACTGACAGCCCAGATCTGCAAGTGCCCAAAATCAACAGTTGAGATTTGTAGGCGCACATTAGACGTGCTACATTGTTAGGATTGCGTAGTATTGCCAGTACTATGTCCAAAAACAATGTTTTTGAGCCAAAAACATGAATTGTTTCTTGCAATCACCCCCTACTACTATAAAATTCTTGCTATTATTGAATTTTTGAAAAAAACTCAAACATTCACTTCACCCACCACTTAGTGCTTTCTCCTCTTATTTGAACTCTTCCATCCTCATATCACCTCATCTCTCTCTCCCTTGCATCACCTCTTATCTCTCTCCTTGAATTTTCTATGCATCATCGTTTATCATCTCTTTATCTTTCAACTATCACGGATCCTTACATAGCAAATGTATTGCCAAGGAACTTATCATTAGCAAGTACTCTAGCCACTTGCATTCACAAAATTGACATGCCACCAATAAGCACTCACCTAGCACCCAGTACTCCTGGATTTGCATCACTCAACTTCTTGCCAACTCCAATGTTGTGTTTCAAATTTCACAATCACAACTATATGTAATTATGGTAAACAAACACAAACCAAGCTAGAAGAAGATGATACTATACGATTTATTACCTCTTTCTATATCACCTATCATGGATACTTGTAAAGCCTTTTGCTAGCAAACATTGTAGTATTTAGTAGTGGTAAAGGATGTGGTGCTTATGGAGGATGTGGTCAAATTGGAGTCCAATACCGGTCTTGAATAGAAGGCATTTGAGAAGAACATCAAAGGGTTTGTACTATAGAAACACAGATTGAAGAAGAGCAAAGTAGGCTAATTTGTATTGGAATCCAAAACATAGTCAAAGAGCAACAATGCAAAGACCTCCTATAGAAGGCAATGGTGATAGATAGGAATTGGATAATTATAATGATGATTCCCTGAAGGAAGAATTTCAGTAAGCACTCATATTTGCAACATTGCTATATGACTAGCAATGATGCTAATATGTGAGTATGAAAATGTAAATATATGAGCAAGACATATATATATATATATATATTACAACTATTGAAGGTGGTTATAAACATAAACACCTATAGTATAGGTATTTATAATATAAATGCACTATAATCATAAAAGGTTCCTATAATATAAATACTTATATCATAAGTGTATAGGCTTTTTGGCTCAAAAACTAACGCTCTTAAACTCACATAGTAGCAACCCTCTTCCACTAGCAATCACTCATTAGATGTTTTTTGGGGGATTAGAAGATTGTTTTAGGCCCATTCCCAATGTTGTGAATAGTCAGAATAAAAATAAAAAATAAAAAATAAAATTTTGCAAAAATTAATTAATTTTTAAAATATTATTATCTGATGTGGCAATCTCTCAACCACTTCAAATTGCATATGTAGTAGTTTCCACAGCATTCCCACATTGTTCCCACAGTTGGGAACTTGCAATCTTTTAAATCGCAGGAAATACATCTAATGCAACCAACAACCAATACTTATAGATTTGTATTACTAAGCTTCTTGCCAACTCCAATATAGTGTTTCAAATTTCACAACTACAACTACTCCTATTATAAACATAAACTAACCAAGAAAACTATACTAAAAGAAGACAATACCATGTCAAACTAAGGATGGTAATACCACATGAGAAGAAGGCAACACTATTCCAAAGGAAGATAAAGCCAAATTTTAAAAAGAATTGAATATTGTAGTTCATAAAGAAGAATTGCAAAGGTAATGCAATCTATATCCAACTAGGAAATATTCAATATTTATTATGGACTAAACATAACTAGTAATTTAGAGCCAACAAAAGACATTTCAAAAAATAGATATCAAAATTGGGTGGGGGGAATTACTATTTTTTAAATTTTATGTGAAAACAAAAAATATTTCTATTTTTTAGGCATTTAACTAATGACATTTTTTGACTTTAATTAGTTATTCAATTAATAATGTTGAAACTTGACCATTGGGTAATAGGTACACTATGTGTTTGTCGGCAACCTTGTCTGCTTTGAACTTTGTAGTTTTAGGTGTGGTAAACTAGCCCATTACCACCACACATCTTTCCTCTCAATTCCACTATTATGAGGATGTGGTGTACATTTTCCCTCTTAAAATATAATCAATTTGTACATGAGCCATGGCCCAATTGAAAAGGGTGGAAATAATAACTTGGTTCACTTTAGGTTCTAGTATGGTAAACCAACCCATTTCCGTTTGCAACCCAATTCCACCAACTAGACCAGCCCATTTTTGTCACTTTAGTGTTGACTCCATTTCCACCTAAAATCCCCCCAAATTCTCTTCATTCTATGACAAAATCAAGGTTTTTATGACAAAATTAGGGATTTTATGACAAGTTGGAGTAACATGTCATATTTTTAATAGAGAATATTTAGTTGTTGATAAGGTGGTTATAGGGTGTTGATGAGTTGTTGATGATCCTAATTTAGAGGTGGTTTTATAATCTAGAGTTGACCACTTCAAAACTTCAAAGAAATTATAGTCTTAATTGACAAATTTTAATTCCACGTAAGTTTGATTTGTGGAACATGCACACACTTCTGAAAAACATGTGCCCTCTTGGAATTGGCCCAAACATAGGTAGATTGCAAATCAGGGTGGTAAGGGAGAAACACCCATTTCCGTCCCTGTACCTATTCCAGGTCCCTAGAGTGTCACTAAATCTGTCCATGAGCGTCCATTAAAGTGTCTGACAAGTGTTTAACTCTAATTTGCTAACGCAGTTTGAAGACACATGTATACTTTTCATTCACTGACAACTGATTTTAGCAAAGTTCAGTTTAGGGTACACCTATAGGACGGTTCCAGTGGTCTAGGGAGCCAACTCTTTGAAAATTTGTAGAAATTACATACTGATTCCAATTTTATTTTTTTTAATATTCATGATTTTCTCTCGCTAATACTAGAAAAATATCAGTCTCAGAAAAAGATGCCTCCAACCATGCTGAATTCCTTATTCGGACGGTTTTGGGTGTTTCCACTGTAATACGTTGGTCTGCCTTATCATGTCACCCTCTCTAACTTGTGAGCTGCAAGTGTTGCAACCGAGAGCCTCTTCGAACAAGAAGCTACGGATCAGCACATTTTTTGTTCCAATTTTCTGTTACCTATGTGTCTTTTTGTAAATGGTGATTCAAATCCTCAGTCAATTTTTCAATTTGCAGAAAGCAGTCATTTGCAAAAAGATTTCAAAATTTTCAAAGTTGTTGCACATCATGCATTTTATTATGTATACTAGACAGGGCTTTAAATGCTTTGTGTGTGTGTGTGTTGAAATATGCTAGATGGCAAAAACATAATAATAATTTGGCTATAAAGTGGTGACAAATTCATGAAATCCCTTGCCAAAAGACTTCTATATTTATAAATAAATAAATTTTAGCCTTGAATGAAGTTATGAGATTGTGGATGAAAACAAAATTATAGGTATGTGATATGTGCTTATGTTATGTAATATATTACATCCAATATCTGGATGAAAATGGAAATTTGGAGCACCCTTATAACATTTCATATCACCACTTTGACACTTCCATTAAAAATGAAAAAAAAACCCTCAAAAAACCCATTGATTATAGCTAATGGAAGGTAGTGGGCAGCCCTGTTTTTTACTTTTTGAAAAAGTGCCAAGATGGCAATCGCTTCAAATTTGGTGAAGCATTGTATTTCTACATTCATCAAACTTTTCGACTCATAAACACTTTTATATCATATTCATATACTTTTCCATCCAAATTTGGCAACTTCATCCATATTTTAAAGAGAATTGGAAAATTTTGGGTGAAAAAAGATTACTTTTATCTGGCAAAAAAAGACATTTATTTTGGAATGGTGCAATCTGGCTGTATGGTGCCAGTTAAAAAAGAGGGCTGGTAGTGGGTATTGTTAGTTAGGGATCAATTCAACGCAGGCTGGTACAGCTACAAAATCTCATACTGGACGAGTACTAGTACATGACTCATACACATAGCATCCCAATCAATGTCCTCGCCAACAAACTCTTGATAGCAACAATTTTTGATCATTCTCATGTGCGAGTTCACTTATGCCTTCCCCCCACCAGTACTTACCCATACAGGTTGGCCCAGCCAGAATTTCTTCCGTTCAATGGTAGAATTCAATAAAATTCCATTGATTTGGGAAATGAAAGAAAGAAAGAAAATATGGAATGGGAGCATGTTACATATTTACAAGAGCCAAGATTGACCATGCAAGGACAATTATTATAATGTGTGTGCCAAAAATCCTACCAGACCCATGTTGATGGAAGGAGCCCCATCCACAAAAGTCACCCTCTAATTTGCTCTCGGTCCCACACCAAAGATTTGGTAGCAACCGACTTACCCTACTTTAGTTATTCCATTCCATCAATCAATTTGACTGCGTCTATCTCCACTCTTGGCATTTCTATCTCTTCTTGAGACCGGGTGTTCAAAGTCTGTGTTTAAAAGAGGAAACGTCAGAATCCAATAGCCCTTCATGAATTTAATTGAGTCAGGTAATAAGGTAGGTACACCCAAAAGCGCCAGTTTTTCATACTGTGCCTAGTTCCTGCTATTATGTTGTTCAGATTTTTTTTACAGTCTTGTTGATGAGTGAAATTGATGAGTGAAAGCATGTTCCAACGCACCAAAGAACAGTGGATTTGGATACCGTATGCAAAAGTTATTAACAGTCAAAGTGTGTTTTTGAAAGCTCCATCTACAATCTGGGTATATGACTGATTTTCAAAATGTATGCATGTTGTACAGGGCGCTTTAAGGTCAGGTGCCATTTTAGGTGTACCTACCTTAACTACATCGATACCTTTCTTCAATGTAATGTATGCATAACTTGTACTAAACATCACTAGTAGAAAATTTGCCTGGGTCTATTGTTTTGGTCGTGTTAATGATCAACAAATTTCTGTTGATTAACAGAAATTTGTTAATCATGAATACAACCAAAAACAACAGAACCAAGTAGATTTTCTACATGCACAAATGGGCTTGAAGAGACTTATTGACACTAAAGTCATTGAAGCCACTTATTTGGAGTATGAGTGAGGATGCTATCATCAAATTTCTACACTAAGTATGGATTTTAATAAGACCCATACTAATTAACCAACATTTCACACTAGATATATGCCTACTTTCGTTCTACATTAATAATTATTGAAGTGTGTAGGGGTTGTACATCATATTTTGAACATCTATAGTTTTCCAAAATAAGCCCTTCCAATTTTTTTGATCCCCTTAAAACCCCTATTCAAACAACCATACCATGAGCATCAATGGACATAGTCCAAAAGTAGATAACAAAAGTTGTAGTATATGACATACTATACATTACAATGGAAGTTTGAAGAAAAAATAGTTGTGATTTGAAAGAAAATTAATTTCAAAATTAGCCATCTCTAGAACTCACTTTTGTTCACCATGAAATGGAATTATTTTACTTTTTGTCAAATTTTTCTTATAACTCCTAAAAGACTTTTTGTACCTTGGCATTCTAGTATGTATCATTTCAAATTGTTGTACACAAAAATTGAAGGAAGTTACCATTTTATAATAATTAAAAAATCAACATTTTGACAAATATACGAATGATACATTTTATACTACATTTTACATGTACTTATACAAAAGCTAGTCTTTCCTTCTTTCTATATGGAAGTAAAAAAAAATACATCATTTTTGCAATAAAGTAGTTTTATAAATAGTATTGGAGGCTTTTTTAGGAAGAGTGAATACAAAGATGGCACAAGTACATAGGTACTTTCTAGTAAGGTCACAATACAACATGCATGTAAAACCACTAGAAGAAAAGCAAGTTGTAGTCAACAAAAATCGTGGGCCAGATTTTGTTGACAACATGTTTGTAAACACAAAATCTGCGTTTACAAATGTGCCATCAACAAAATCCATCCCACAATTTTTGTTCACTACAACTTGCTTTTCTTCTAGTGAACTATCTAGAAATGTTTTCAATACTTTTATATATCACAATCAACTACATGCTTTTCCAAGTCTTCTTTCCATTTTCTAGACATAGATACATATTTCAACTACCCCTGGTAAAACTATGTCTAGCAATGTTATCAATACTTTCATATATCACAATCAACTAAGCTACATGTTTTTTCTTAACTCTTTTTTCCATTTTCTAATCATCAATGCACACTTTAGCTATTAGTATGGAAATGTTGGCCAATCACAAAAGATGCACACTTTAGCTATTCGTATGGAAATGTTGGCCAATCACAAAAGAAGCACACGTATGAACATGTGTCCATTTCAAGTAGAAGATTTTATTTACACCCATATTGAGTACCAATACTATATATATATATATGCATGTATTTTCACAAATTCAAGGTGTACTTTTCAATATTGACTGCTCTGTAGGAATTATGAAAGCAATGTCTACCAAATCCAAAATTTCTCAAAGTGAATTTCTTATGAGTTTTTAGTGCTAGTCTCTTAAGAGGCACATATTTGCCCATATTTCAAACATTGTTGTCAACAGCAATGCATACTTTGTCAAGAAACTCTACATTCTTGCAATACCAATGGGTGGATAATTCTACTTCTTTGCACCAATTGTCTACTACTCGTTCTCCAATTTGGAGTGGTTACTTTCTCCACTTCGGTTGCTCTGACTAAAGATTCTGTCTATGTTTTCTCACCAAAACAACTCTCAGTATTCCCACATAAAATTCTGTCAATGTTCTTGTTCTCACCACACCAGCTCTGAGACCTGAAGGGTTAAACAAAAGGTGATACTGAAGCACCATGTAGTCCGTTCAAACAGAAGCACGCACAAGAATGGCCCATGCGATTTGTGTTCTACTTTCCCACAGGTTTACAACTGTACATGATAACACACTGCAGACTCACTGCGCAGACAAGAGGCCCGAAAGGAAGGAATGCCCATAATTAAATGCTTTCAACCTCACTCTTCCCATTCTATTTATATGTAATTGAATTCCAAGTGACAAAATTGTGAGAAAGAATACTTCTACCTAACCATTGGATGATCCACTACAGTCGGTACCTCTTAACGTACTGCCTTCAAAATGACGGTCGCCTGTTTCTTCTCTCGTTCCTTGCCGCGTTCGATTGTTGTCGGATGTCTTTGGGTTGCAGATGGGTCGGAACAGAGCTATGCCGCACAGGAGTTTCATCTTCTCGAGGTCCTGCTACTGCATTATTTCTGTTTTGTACGATCGAATTCTGCCTCCAGACTCGTGGCACCTCAGGCACCCCATATTCCATGTCAACGCTCGAAGCAGGAAGACTCGAAGAGTGTCGGCTGCCTCCACGATTACCTTGGGTTTGAGATGAGCCCCTCTCGAAGTCTGCTGCCTCCTTTCCTGCCCAAAAACGATGTCATATAAAATCTAACATGCAAATCACATCATCCTACATTACAAGTTAAGGAAGATAATAGGTATAATTAATCGATCCTCCTCGATTCGAAGTTCGAGTACATACAAAAAGCGTTTAGTAAGTGATAAACACAGTGACTTTTCAAGTTAAGATTCACCTGCGTAAAAACACAGAACGTAACCCATTAACGAATTGCTCTAACATCACCACGCGAACACCTCTGAACATACCATTAGGTGCTTGATCAGCAGAACTCCGGCGCTTGTCTTCCTTGGTGAAGAACGGTCTTAGGAAATTCTTGTCGATAGCAGAAAAATTGGCAGTACTGTGTACACCCAGATTACCGATATAAATAAACAATTTCAAAAACTCACTGCCAATAACAGAATGCACTTTCAAATAAAATTTGATCCTTCAACCTGCAGATCAAACCAAAGTAAACGCCCACTGCATGTCCTTGGCAAGAACCACAGGTCAAGACCACAACAAGACACATGGAAGGGTAATACCTCTTGCGCAACTCTTGAAATTTCAAAGTTAAAGGATCAACAGGATCGCTGTCCACATGCTCGTCGTCAGAGTGGGTAGTGAGGCCTTCCATCTCTTCCTCGTCACCCTAATAGCAACGATAAACCAAACAGAACAAGGTAGGTCAGACAACCATTGTTACTGCGTAAATCACCACTTTGAACTCATTTCTGAACCGGGATTTATCTGCAATTTCACTAGTCACCGCTTGATGCAGAAATCAAATTCATGGCGAAGAGACTAGAAAACTCACATCAAGTAGTATGTTGTTCTCGTCCCCCTCACCAACCACTTCCAATTTCTCTAGCATAGTTGAAGTGGAGCCACCAATCACAAGAACCTGATTGCGACCCCACAGTTCAAAATCAAGTGACAGTGGTCAAATTCTACTGGTCTGCTATATAAGTGACCCCACTATACACATAAATCTGATGCCGTGGCAATGAAAGCAGTCAGTGCTTGTCCAAAAAATAAAACAAAAAACAAAAAGACGTTCGAGCAGATACTTTGCCAATAGCATCAACGATGCACACTAAAGACCAAGTCAATCAATGAAACTGCTTTAGGTTGACTGTGAAAGTCCGCAAACCTAGATGTTAAATCACTGAAAATTCATTTGTGCAATAGGACCTTCCCTCATTCAAATAAGACAATTGATTGGCGAGATGAGACTCACAGTTAAAACAACAATTGCCGTTGTGGCAGTGAAAATGATTTCACCGTGATTGTTTGGGAGGTCATGAACGGACTGCAATGCCAATGCAAACGCCATAGCTCCTCGTAAGCCTGTTCAGAAACGAAGAAAACAAGAGAGTCAGAGATGTTGCAAGCAAGCTCAGTACCACAAACTGAACATCCTGTATACAAATGCAAATAAATTTGGCTTGAAACAAAGTAATAGAAGCAAGGTCCTACATTCCTACTACAAATAACTCGATTCTCCAGGCAACTTGCCTGTAAAGGCTGAAAATATTCAAATCATGCAAAGATTTACAAGCGCGCGCACACACAAAAAAAACACCAACGAAAATAACTGACCACTGAACCAAAGAGCCTTCTGATGATTCATTGGTATCTGTCGAGAAGCTGGGCGCAGCATATTCACGAGACGGGCGCATGGAAACACATTAGCAGCCCTGCACCATCAACAAAGTGAATAAAAAGATGTCAAAACTCTTCACTGTCCACAAAATATGTAAGACTTCAAAAATCGCTTCGTAGTGCCTGTATCTTCAATAGGTCGATAGAGACAAAAGCTTTAAACCAGCAAAAGGTTGTCAACCTTATACTTATAATGCTGAACCACCAAAGTTCCATCGGTTCATACCTTGCCATAACAATGAACACGACTGAAAAGAAAATGAAGCCAACATGAGACCAGCTGTGCGATTTGATTGCAATATCCATTCCCATGTAAATAAACCTGCAGTGTGTCCAAAGAATAGCATCTTAAGGTAGGCACTCATCAATGGATAATCACTAGGTTCCTCAAAAGTCAAATGTTAAATTCCTCAACAAATTCCAGGATACTGCAAAATCTAGAATTCAAAACAGTTGGCTTCAGGAAAGGAATGGCGTACACAAAGGTTTCAGCCAATGACGAAATCAACTGGAAGAATCCTGCAGTAAAAGCTTGGGCACCCTCTGACAGATTGGGAAACGTGTAATGTTTCATTATCTGCACATAAAAAAGAAAATTAATCTAATGAACCGGCATCCAATAAGTTATTTTTTCATGAAAACATCAATAGCCTTAGCCCTCCAAGAGGGCTCTTCAGCACATTATGGTAAACGCCTGCAAAGAACAAATTTCGCGAGGAATACAAATTGACTTACGATTCCACAAAAAAGAATGGCCACAATCCCCGACAGGCCTAGGCCTTCAGCAAGCATGTACCTACATAATTACAATTAGATGCGTCATGTATCACCACACTCAATTAGATTATACTAAGCAAGCATGTAAAATCTGAGACTGAAATTCGTCGCAGAAAAGAGAACGTGACAAGAATTCCTAGATAAAAATCCAGAATTACGTTTCATAGATGGTACTCACGAGAAATATGGAAAGAGAACCACAAGGCAGCACTCCAAATTCTGCAGGCTGCAAGCGGGGAAAATCACAAGCAAGAAACAATTAAGAAAAAGATATTAAAGTAGTATTGTGGATTCATCAACCCTAAATAATCTGAGTGAGACTTGCCACTGAAATTACTACATATGCACATGCCTTCATTTCATCATCTCATGTTCAAAGGCACTCTCCAAATAAGAAGCTTACCCATGTACAGCTAGTCCTGAATACTTGAAAAGGTGAGTCGAGTCAAGGATCTCCCATACAAATCAACATTCCGTAGCACTACATTCTTAATAAGAGTAATGAAATTACATAGACACTTCAGTACTGCCCCATCAATCCCTTAAGCAGGTACCCTTCAGGGTTTACACAACACACTAGAGCACAATACAAAAGAGTTTGTAAAAAAACTACAACAAACAGGGGAAAAAATCTATTCTCACTACGTATCAAAGAGAATTAACCCCATTCATATCCCTTTTTTGTGCGAGGAGGATAACGAGACAGGCAGCGATGGTTCATTCTTTCACAAGTGCGACTCTACAATCGCATGGCAAGCGCATTCCAATTAAAACATACCTGCATATCACCTAAAGGGAAAACACATGGACTCCAAACAGTGTACGAAACTAATAATTGAGAAATTCTTTGCAGTGTAAAAAGAGGATATCAATGCGCATATTAATGCCACAGCAACTCCTGCACCAATACAAAATTTGACACGGTCAGTAACAGAGGTTACATTTAGATCAAACGAAGGTTAAATGAACTTGCAAGTAAGGGGAATGATTGAACCTGATGAAAGTGAACCCACAAATATCTCCAAAAAACTCCAAATCGCAGACATGAATCCATGTGTTTCCAAGGGATGGGTTTTGACATTCAACAAAGTCCTGCACATTATCGCAGCAAACGAAAGTGTCATGCACACATTTGTCCATTCCAGGAACTAATACAGCAGCTTTCCTTCCGAAGATACAGGTTCTCACTGTGAAAATTTGAAAGCATGCGTAGGAATGCAATAAGCAATAAAGAATAAATTTGAAATGTTGGAGATTTCCAGAACAAATGAAATTTGAGACAAACTCACCTGTACAATGAGATAGCGACCTGCCAGCATCCGCCACATGCATTAACCAAACGTCAGATCTATGGCAGCTATATCATTCTATGCATTTCACGAATCCAAACATATCCATTATCTCGAAAGCATCCAGAAATTGTCTTCTATTCGTAGGAATGAGATCAAAGCATCTCAGTGATGATAGAAATTCAATCTCCACCACTTAAATGAAAACTGGAATTTCCGATCACTGAGTAAACCCGGCCCAAGTTAAAGAGGAGAGTAGGAAACCTAATTCCAAAATAAGACATATGTCCAGCTACAATATAATCAAGAATAATCCATTCACAAACAACCGTATCCAAGTGCCCACTTCAAAAGGTATAGAAATTTACTGCATCATTTAGAACAGACTCGCCAAACACCAGGGCATACAGGTTTACATCTGTCCCAAGCTCCTGGACAAAAGCAAGCAAGGCCACTTTCATAAACAAGAAAGACCATAACCGACTGTAATCAATAGCAGGTATTTCATTCTGCACTAAAGCAATGATTTTTCTATAACTTTTTAGAGTTTGTTCAATATGTGAAGTGAATAGACGAACTAGAAATATATTGTCAATAGAACAGACTGGATATACCGATATTCATAAATGGGATTAGAGTCTAACATTACTTCAAATAGCAGTTCAAAAAAGAGACATATTTTCACGAAGACATAAAACAATGTGTACATGGCATCTCACATATGATGTCGAAAAAGCACCAAGGAATCAGCTTCTCTACAGGTATCTGCATGCAAGCTACGGTTCCTTCATAACTAAGCATTCAATAACAAAAGGATGCAACCTGATTGCGTCTACCGTGCACTACTACTAGAATAAATGGGACAGCACACCATAAGCCTTTCGCAATGCAAACTAATATGGTAAATATATTAGTACCTGAAAAATGGCCAACACTGAGACAGGATCGGTTGCTGAAATTAGAGCACCATACATGATGCTTTCATGAAATGGCAACCTGTACATTAAAAAAAATAGACCACCCAAGTACCTGCAGAAATTACTTGAAGTCAGGAGGGATGGATTTCCAGAACGGTAAACCAAGTGCGGAGTGAAGAACAAGGAAATGAAGCCATTTGAATCCAAAGACTCAGAATGTAGCTCAACCTCCACACATTCAAATAGTTGTCATCTAAAGACAAAACAAAAAATAAAATAGCATAAAGTAATTACTCACACTAAAATTCCCGTAACAATTGATGTAATGAAGGTTCCCAAAATGGCAAAGATGCAAATAGCTCCAAAGTTGGAAAAGAATGGTTTCTGAAAGACATATAAAGTGAAATACAATCATTGAACTTATAAACTTGACACAAATTAAGCAATGGACAGCTTTGTTCACATAACTACCCTATTAAGATATTTACTGACAGATTGATAGAGAAAAATATAACCAATGGACTAGAACAATACCGGCTGCAGGCTGAAGCCGGATTCAGTAAAATTTTAAGGTCAAGGATGATAACCGTAGTAGAGACACAAACTAATGCTCACATTAAATTGAGATTCGACATACTTGAAGATGGGACAATAGAAAATTTTGGCTGATCATACATATCCAAAAAAAACTAGCAGGGAATCTAAGCACAGACAAAGGTTTGTAACAAAAGCATGAGGAAATCTATAATCAAAATAAAATGTAGACAATAGTGAGTAGGATATAATATGATCGGTGGAAGTAGAAATAACAGAAAGAACTCCTCGTGAAAATTAAACCATTGCCTGCAAATACCACGGCAGGAGCTTAGGCGATATTGAGAACACGATCAGAGTACAGAAATGTCAACCATGACACAGATATATCCAATCGAGACAGTATTCACTGAAAGATAACAGATACGATACCTGAAATGCGCCTCAGTGTTTGAGACATTGGCGACAAAACCAACAAAAAGACCTGGCAAGCCACAAGACAAGTTTCTTAAAAAATGACTAACATTTCTTTTTCCCAAAGTATTCTTGTCATTTAACCTTCGTGAAACTTAGCATGGACACCCTCAGTCCACATAAGAATGGTCACTTTCAGCGAGGTTGCCATCAAATTGGTCAGATGAAATTATTGCAAAGCAAGTAGTGAAGCTTAATTGCACTTCATAGTAGCTATGTGTAGAATGCATGCTAACATGAGATAAGATTTTGGTGAATTGTTTCATTTAATATTCATGGATTTACTTGATAACTGCCTGAAAAAACATTGGTGAGTTTTTTCTAATTTTTCTCAAGAACAATTTTTTCAAATTTTTAGAAATAGTTGTAAATAGTTTTCTAAATTTGGACATCCGTGCCAATACCAACGCGGATCAAAGCCACATTGCTGTTTTTCTACTCACACCTCAAAACGAAGTGCAAAGAGTCTCCTCGGCAGTGCAGATAACAAAATGACATAGCCAATACAGCTTACCTTAAGTATGAAAGGATTGTGTACTAACCTAAGAGGAGAGATGCACTTGCTTCGTTGATGTAGTAGATCTTGTGTCGTCGCAGTACATGGCCTAAGACGAAGGCCAAACCTAGCATAACAATTTGCAGAAGAATGCTAGCGCTAGCCATTTGCTGCTGGTCAGATGACCCTGGCTGTGGCAACGGCGACAGGGGATCGGCCATCGATTCCATTCCTGCCAACGGAAGCGAACTAATCTCTCTTCGCGCTACAAGAGGACATGCGCCACCTTCGGCTCAGAGCTCCTACGCTTCACTCAGGTGAGCAACAAGCTGTATGTTACAGGTCAACCTCAAAATATCATGAAACCTCCACACAGAGAAGCAACTTATACCACGCTTCCCAGTCCAACTGACACCTGCCTTCACCGAATCATGCCTTCACTGGATTTCCCTCCCGAACTGACAATCCCATGCTTCTTTTGCCCACCCTCGCAATGCCAAAATATCAGTCGCCAGGTAGCCACAGCTACTACCGGTACTCTAGGTTTTACGCAAATCCTGTCTGCTTCACACTTCCTGCCGACAATCTGAAAGCCGAATTCATCGATTATCCAATTGTAAATTATCCAGGCTCGAAATTTGTAACTGCACCTCAAGAAAACGTGAAGAAATTAGTAATTCACTAATTCTTCACTCTAGCTCATTATTTGCATCAGGAAAAAAAAATACATCCCTGGAGACAGAGTTGACCGCCATACACAAAATAGCTATGGAACGCCACGATTAGAATGCAAAGCGAAATTGACATTGCTCAATATCTAGCGATCCGTCTCAAAACCCCGAAGAACAAGCCCGATGCACAACAGCAGCGCTCTACCTCAACGAAACCTCTCGCAGCTGCAGCAACAGAAAAAAATCACCTCCGACATAATCATTCTCGTCAACCGAGCAGTGCATCCACCTCAAACCAGATCAACACTTCACCGAATGAAACCAAGCGTCAAACAAACTACACGTCGAAACCCCAAGCGCACGCCATCCTCGCATTCCACAAAAGAAACTACGCATCACAACCAAGAAGCCACCCGAAATGCATAATACCGGATAGTTTTTACGCACGGAAAATTTCGTCCAGCACGGGAGAGATCCAGACACGCCGCATCGCCTTCACAAATCGCACGGATTCGCTTCGAAGCATGCAATCTGCTGTGACTACGGTTTCCCCGCTCCCCACTTCAAAAGTCCGCCCGCCCCCTTAGGGTAGAGGCACGCCATTGAATGATGATGAACTGGAGAAGAAACTCCACAACGACCCCGTTCACACGGTGCCTACCGTCACGCGTAGGTAGCTTTTCCACGTCAGCATTTCTACTGGTTCTGAAGGCGCCAAGTCAGCACACGAATCCGAAGTGTCGCGCTTTTTCGCTGATTAACAGCACATAATTTATTAGGACACGCTACTCTTTCGGTGCATTGCTGGGAGCAAGTGTTCTCGGTCGAAGACGGATCAGCCAATTACAACCCAGATTTGCTGCACCTTGGAGAAGCTGTTTGTCAACTCACATACCATATTTTCCATTTTTTTTGTAGAGATTGTAAAGTTTGAAACGGAGAAGTAAAATCATTTGCAAGTTGAATCAAGATATTCTGACAAGAAATGTATTTTGGGGGATTTTTTAAAGTTTGAGTTGAGATTAAATGGTAAAGTGTGGAGAGATTCATGATGCTAAACCATACTCTGTCCTCTCCAAGTGCATAGTCATGATTTTAAAGAGTTGCTATGATTGTGGTAATAGGTGGATGATTGATACAAATGGGAGAGTTCAATAGAGTTCATCATAAAGTGGGTGGAATGCCAAACCAAGATCCGGAGTTTGGGAAAACCACAAGACCAAACTCCTTGGAGCACCAAAATTGAGGTCCAAAGGAATTGGGTGCCGTGTTTCTTATTTACTATTCTTGATTATAACTCCTTTTCATCCCCCTATTTCAAACCAAGATTTCCTTTACGATTGAAGAATGATAAAATCTACATTTACTCTATTTAGAATGAAATTTAAAGAAGGTAATAGGACTTTTCATAAAAGACAAGTTGCATTTTCTAAGAGGAAAATTATTACTCAAAAGTTATACAATTTTTTGAAGGAATATTGAATGACAGATTTTCCTATTTTTAATACTAGGAAACAATCAATTATTATATGATATAGGCAATTCATTTTATTATGTGCTTTTACATGGATAAGTGTGCTTTTCATCCATGTTTTGTATATTTCATCCATATTCATGGATGTAAGAAGCTTCACATCTAGAAATTACTTTTTGCAATGCCTAAAAAATAAAAAGGTCTTTGCCTAAAACAATATCGGTTAGTGGATGGGTCTTTTATAGGATCATTGTTCGTTTGTTGTATTTTTAGTTTGCTTTATATTAGAGACAAGGGGAGTCTTTGTATCTACAATAGTCATAATATATCAATTTATGTGAAGAAAAGTAAATAGGCTTGTGTTCAAGAACAAAAACAAATCAACCAATGCTAAAGCATTAAAGTCACTTATAGACCATTTCATAATTGATTCAATTGTATAATAAAAATTATGAATCAAAATGGAGTAGATGTACTTCAATGTTTGATATTTACAAATCTACAAATCTATTAAAGGTTATTTTTTACAATTGTCATTTGTAATGCATTTTAGATTACAAAAATTCTATTTACGATGTGAATCAAGCTAAGGTAGTGGACGTAGTTAACTTTTTCCTTATAATGCAAACATTTATACATTAGAAAATAGATTTTTTACCCATAATTATCAATATTTTCAAAGTTGATTCAATATTTTTACAATCTTTAATATAACTAATAGGTCTTGATCATGATAGGTAGTTAAGTCTAAGTTAGTATTAATCCTTTAATGTAGGAGTGATAGCCATTGAAAAAGAATTTTGATGATAGAAGCTTCAATTCAATTAGAATATACTCCTTCTATTCCACTACCCTTGACTAAACCTCTAAATCAAGTTGAATTTTTGTCCCACTAAAAAGCTTTATTTCTTAATTTCAATTGTTTAGTAAGTATTTGCTATATTGAACAACCTTGTGGGGTAAGTGAAATAATTTGGGAACATTCAGGCTCTAACATTGCAAACTTGGCCTTGCCCATGTAAGGTACTTCGTGCTTATTACTTCTTCATACAATAGTATTGACAAGGTGTTTAGTGACTACTTTGGCACTCTAAACATTTGATCATAAAGTAAACTAAGTTTCTTTCTTGCAAATATTTAGAATATATAGGAATATGTTTCCAGAATTCCATTGTTGCCACAACATTTTTAATTATTTAACATAATAGAGTTGGCAACATTCATAAAATGTGTTCAAACACCATACTGTCTACATGGATTTTAGGTGCCTGAACAATAATACCTAAATTAGAGATTTTACATATATCTTAAAGATTGGTAACTTATACTTGGATGCATGTATTGGTGATACTATGACTAAAATTACAACTAATCCCTCAAAAAGAACATTGTTGGAGGGTTTTAGTAGAACAAAGGAAGTATGTGTTATTATATGATAGATAGTTAAGTTTACTTTCACCCATAGCTAATTCACTAATCAAGAGGTAAAAGTCGTACATTATAAATTTACTCAAAAGAAAATTAAAAAGACTTTATATAGGTTGATTTTTCAAATTTTCAAATGAAATTATAAACTATGTATGAAATAATATGATCCTTTTAGCTTACAAATAATGTTGAAGAATTGAAGGTCTAAATCACATCTATCCAACAAAATTCAAAACTTTCTTTATATTAAGCAAATTTTGTAAATTAAAAGCATTTTCCTTTTCAAAAATTATTGTCAAGAATCTTTCTTTATAATTAGATTTAAGAGTGATTGATTATAATAATGTGAATTTGAAAGTCTTAAAGATGCAACAACTATTTCATTTGAATGATAAAAATGATTGTATTTATTTATTACTATATTAGAAATATGAAATTCTATAAAATGAATATAGAAAATGTATGCAACTTTTGGGCATGTCATTAATCACATTCCTTATCAATCATTGGATTACATGTTTGAAAAAATAATTTTCATTAAAAACTTGTATCAATAAGTGAAATACAATCTATAAAACTCAAATATAATTATATATTTAGATTTGTTCAAAATTTGTGGTATGAATACTGTAAATGCAAAGTGTATTTATATTATCTTCTTCTACACTAATATTGTTGGAAATCATTGATAGTCACTTTTACAAATTATAGAACATTTAAGAAAGAAAAAATTTGATTTAATCTTATATAAAATTTACACATGTTGAAGCACAAGTGGTATAATATATATAGAATGGAGTTTCAACTTTTAAAATTGAATTGTGAGTTACCTTCTATTGAAGAATGTTGATTGAAATATAAATTCAAATATTTATTTATTTATAATTTTTTCAAAAAGATTCTAGGTTTAGAATTTAAAAAATATGTATATACACACTCTATCTCAATAAATCCATGTTTTCCTTAAAAAGGCTAGATCATTACAAAGTTAAAATCAAGCACACCATATTAAAAACAATTAGCAAAATTGCCAATTTTTACTTATTTTGGTACTAATTTTAATGTAATTAATTCCAATCATTTTCCTACCAACTCTGGTGAAGTCTTATGAAGTCCTACTCATTCATCTCTAATGGATTCATGCAATACAATCATGAAAAACTAGTATCAATCAACTTTGATCAACTCATGATATTAGTCAACTTTCATGAGCTCTTGTCAATGTTTTTCATTCAAGTTTGTTCAATTAAAGTATATGATTTTACTTTGATCAAAATTTTGTTAGTATTCTTTAATAAATTGTTGTGATTAAAGAGCAATTAAAACATGTGATTCTATCTGTATTAGCCCCTATCAATATTCCTTAAGAAGTTCCTATAATAATTTGAAATCAAATTCAATGATTGAAATTTGATCATAATAGGTTGCAAATGATGTTCTAGAATTGTCAATACTAGTGCACAAGGTGTGTTCTGTAACATCTTGAATGTTGTTAGCATTGTTCCAAATTCTTTTCCCTGCTTTATAAAAAAGAATTGCAATCTCACTAACAAACAATGTCAAGCGATATCCTATGTGATTCTTGTCCAAATGAACACTATAAGAAACTTTCATTTTAGGTGTACAAGTTTTCCAAAAACATATCATGTTTTTTGAGACGTCAGGCATGAAGTAGTGAACAACTTTAGAAGTGTGAATTTGATGTGATGTTGCAAAAGACATGAGTGGCTAAGTTGGAGAACAAGTAGATGTAACCATAGACAAACATTTTCTTAATGATGATTGGAAAAATAAGTTCTTGTTTTTTAGTGACATCCTTTAAAACATAGATTGCCACATCATAAATAAGTTCATTTTGACTATGGATAAATTAGTAAAAATTACTACAATAGTAGGATTTGTGGTAAAATATTGACCATGTATGAAAAATTTAGAAAAGGATATATATATGGTATGCTTTGCAAAAAAAGGAAAATAGATGGATGTACAGCATGGATGAAAAATGATGGCCTTTATATAAGTAGAGTGGTAGGAAGAGAAATAATTTGTACATGATATGTAAAGCAAACAATTGTGTTTAGTGTGAAATGTCTAAAACAACGTAGAAATGTTTAAAACAACGTTGCCATGTACAATGGTTAAGTTGACCATTAAGTTGTTATATTCTAATCATCCCATATCTCTTGTCTCATAATGGGCAAAGAATGATGTAAATATAATCCCTCTACCCTTCATTCTCATTAACTTGCAAAGAAGTAATTCCTTCATTTTGCTATCAAAAATTCTCTTAATAATAGATGGTAAGTTTTCTTCAATTCTTATTGAATTCAATCATTTTTTTGTTTATTTTATTTTATATTTTTTTTAAATATTTTTTTTTTGTTGATCTTGCCTAAAGGGTAATATATGCACCAATTGATGTTTTAGAAAACATAGAATTTGACGTCTCAAAAAATACCATTAAATTTTACAAATGACACAAAAGTATGTTGATAAGGCATGTCTACATCAACATATTTTGAGGGTCTCTGTCAATTTTTCCCAAGTCCACTTCACAACCTCAATTAAAATGGTATTGGATGAAAAATTGTTCCATGTGGCACTGCCTATTCCAAAAAAGCTTATGCAGAGCTTAAGACCCCTTCATGTGTGGGCCTTTGCAAAGCTTGCAAGATCCTGATTCATTGAACGTTAGAAAAAAACAAGCTAAAATTAGGTGTGTCAAATGAGATTTTGGGACGTGTTTTGCTTGTCCACTATGTTAGATTTTAGGAGACATTAATGTTGATAAAAAAATGTGTCTCTACAAACATTTTGACATGTTTTTTCAGATGTTTAAACAAATGTGGGTTTCTTATAGTAGAAGGATTTTGAGTCACCTGATGTGTTAGTAAGAGTCCTTAACAAAGTTATCAAGCTGTTTGGCATCATTGAAACAATATTAGGGATTTCAAAGTAGAATTAGCATTTCCTAGCAAAAATATGTGTTGTTGTAGTAAATATTGTCTAGTAGAGAGGGTTGAGTCAGGCAAAAGTAAAAGGCTTATATTGAAGATAAGTTGAAAAGGAGATATGACTATCTAATAGAACATTTATTCAATTGCTACCCACATGAACAATGCAAAGGTAATTCCACATTGGCGACTCCACGATAATAATATCAAGTTGAATACTATGAAGTTGTTTTAATTGAGGAAAATAAGATTCATCATGTTTAGTTGTCCATTTATATTAAATCCAAACCAATCCATGACATTTTTTTAGATATGATGGAAAAAAATTCACATTGACAAAAACTAGTTTTATCTTATCAAGCCAAAGGCCATTTTCTACTAAGCCCTTGACAAGGAGCCACCATTAATAACTACAAAGAACAAGCGTTTCATTCCCAGAATCATGTTCCTTGCAATTATAACTCATCTTCATTAGAATGCATTTATAAACTAGAAAATCAATGGGGAAATTAGAATCTTTCCTTTCTTGTATCAAAAGCTAGCTTGGAGGACCAACAAGGAACAAGCGCATTGAGAAATTATTACCAAACCTATTGAAAGCATTACAAAAAAGCCTATGGTGAAGTAAATGTTTAGTAAGATGCTTATCCTCATAATCTAAAAGAAGTAGCTACAAGGGTGGGCAAGTTTGACAACAATTAGCAACAACATTATCATGCAATAAGACAACACTAAGCTTCATCCTACCAACAATAAACTTGATCTAGCACTAGCTTTAAAGCAAGACAGCTTTGATATCAAATTGACTAGCAAACCTCCCAAACCCCCTATCAATATGAGCATTCTTGATATATAGGTCTCTTTTGTACTATCCAATTGATCTAGCATCAAACTCCACATAAAGACATTGACTCTCTTATTTATGCTGCAAACAAAGCTTTCTAGAATATGGACCAAGAAAAGTTGAACAATATTTTTGTGCATGACAATAATGCACGGTCTAGGTCATGCTAGCAAATAGTAATAACGACAAATAGCCCACATGGGCAAGGAGAAGAAGCAACATCTAAGGGAACTTCCATTCACTTTGAAGTGCCTAGATGACACCATCAACATATTTAGAGTGTCATTTCTATAAAACATTAAAACATTAAATCTAATTTGAGATAAGGAATATTTAAAATCAATACATCTATTTTCAAACATAGATAGTATAATATATTGATATGCTCTTTCACTAAAAGAAATCAAAGGGTTTTGCAACTACAGTTTGCAACGAGTTTTGTAGTTGCATCGGGCGTTTGTAACTACGTGACAATTTGGAGATCGTAGTTGCAGTAGACAAGTTGCATTAGTTGCAAGCTAGTTGCAAAAGGTGGCAAAGTTGTTTGTCAACCGACAACCGCTGTAGAACTTTGTTGATGATCCACTGTGGTTGTTGATGTGGAACTTAATTGGCGTGACTGGTTTGCAAGTGACTTGCAACTCATTTACAATTAGTTTGCAACTAGCTTGCAATTAGGTTATTTGTAAATTTAAGAATTTTAATCTCAATTATTTGTAGATTTTTAAAATTTTAATCTATTTTCTTTTTTAGATTAGGAATCCAAATATTTATATTGATAGATTTCACTACTTTAGAAAATTAATTTTATAATTTTGTAGATTTCTACAATTGATAGATTTTAGTATACTATAGAAATCTACCAATTGTAAAAATCTACAAAATTGTAGAAATCCATAAGTTGTAGAAATGTACAAAATATAGAAATATAAAATTTTCACTAATAAAATTCATTATACAAGAATGTTATAACTTATGATTCTTATATGTTTAATCTAATGGTACTCCTAACAATTGATATGGGAAAATTGATATAAGACTTAATTTTAGTTGTTTCCTAGTTGTATACTAACTGTTGCTTAATTTTAATGTAGTTGCTTACTAATTGAATTCTAGTTGCAGGATAGTTGAATGCTAGTTGCACAGTAGTTGACAATTAGTTGCATAGTTGCACAATAGTTGTACAATTGTATAGTAGTCACATAATAGTCGCACAATTGCATAGTAGCTCCAAAGTTGCATAGTAGTCACACAAATACTACAATAGTCAACAACTGTAATAAACATTGGATGTAGAATTCTTCACAATTTTTCATTTTTTTTCATTCTTGTAATTCTAAACTTCATTTTGCAACTACTTTGTAATGTATGTACAACAATGTGAGCATCAATTTGGTGCAAATATAGAGGGTTGTAGTTGCACAACAGTTGCATAAGACATGTAGTTGCATTGTAGTCGATTGTAGCAGATACATTTTTCTTCTAGTGTTTTGTCAGTAGACAAAGGGTCTTTTTTAAGTAGAAAGCTAGCAAAACATTTTTTAGAAGGAAAATAATTAAAGTGATGTGATTGATTTGAAATATTTCCCTCCTAAAGTTTCCTAAAATTTTGTATAAGGCCTCAATTTGTTAGGAATTTTTACAATATGAGTGTTCATTTGAATGTGCAAGATTGTAAATAATTTAATTAGATATATTTCACTTTGTTTCCCATGCTACTTTTAAATGATGCTACTATTTTTGGAACCATGATCTGTCAATATCCTACTAAATGTAAGATTTTTTATTCTTAGGCATGATGACTCCCAATATGCTATTATTGATTCAACATGCCTCATTTCTATATGACCTTTGATATTTTACTTACATATTGGCTATATGACTACACAATCATCTACTAGAATACTTTAAATGTAGAATAGGACCTCTTTTCCAAATATTTATATTTTCCAAAAAAATATTTTGGAAAATGGAAAAAATATATTTTTCAGTTAATATTATTTTTTTCCATTATACAAATATATTTATTTTTGAAAAAAATGTATTAAGATTTCACTATCAACTTTTGGAATTATTTCTTGCTAACTTTGTCGGCCTGTCTTGCAACTATAGTATTATATAAGTGCACATTTATATATGTAAATGAAATTCTCTTTAGATTGATGGCCCCTAATATACTTAACATGTGTCTCATTTTTATCTGGCTTTATAAAATTTGAATTTTTGAACCATTATGCACCAATGTTTAATTTCTCTCTAAGGGAAATAATAAAGTGAAATGTATCAATCCAATTACACTAGTTGCAACTTCACAAAATTGAATATATATACACTACCGATTCATTTTGCCACTAGGTAGTTAACTAAAACCATACATGATTTATAGGAAGGGAACATGCGTCAATTTTCTTTTGATTGTAAAAATACTTTAAATATTTTAAAAGGGGCACACTACCTATTTTCCTATTATATGTAAAATTTTTACATTCAATCTGAAACCCTAATTTCTTCAACAACTTTGTTTTCAACTTCATATCTCTTTCTCTTTTATTGTTCCCTTTGAACTCCTAAATTGTTCGTAACTAAAGTGGAAAGCATCATAAGTACAAAAATAGGTGAATTTAAAAGCATTAATAACAAGAATAACAAAGACAACTGAATAATAAAAATAATACAACTATCATAAAATGTCAACTATATTCAAAATTTCAAACACACTCTAATACTAAATTACTTACTCAAAATTTACAAGCATATATATTGAAAGCATCAACATACTTAGAAATCAAGATACAAGTTGCCAAACCCTAAATCTTCTTATTCACCTCTAAACACTACGTGTAGTGATGCAAATTGCCTAACATGACATTGGAGTACAAACTTCTTCTACATGCATTGAGCTTGTTGACTACCTCTTAAAATAGTATCAAAATTACTAAATTTCAAGCAAATACAAAACAATAGGTAGTGGGCTCTTCAAGAAGAAAATAACAACTTATAGAAATACTTTATGTGCTATGTTTCATCTTTGGCCTACTTATTGTATTTCTGTTGGCTTTGTCTCCTTCCATAAAAATCTTAATGTTGTTGTACAATAAGAAAAAATAACAAATCATAGGTCTCAATATGTTGCATTAAAAACAACATCTAAATTTTTTTTTACTAGAAAGACACTTATTTCTTACTTAAAGTCTCTTATTAAAGTCATTACTTAAAATGTTATCTCTAGGACTATACTTAAAATACCCCTTTCTCTTGTAGTGTATTGAAGTGTTAGAGACATGATTAGTGTAAGAGGGAGGGGGTTGGAGTCCTCCTTCACAACTTTGATAGCCAACAACCTGTTGGCACATATTAAAACTTAAATATTTAATATATTGTTGTGGAAAATAACTTGAGAGTGACTATCTACTCTAAGTACAAACTACAAAAAATACACAATATAGTCGTGCTCTTTTGATTTGTTGTAATGTGAAAGGTTGCATCCTTGATACTAATAGAAAGGTGTATGCATAAAACAATGCAATGGCTTTATTTTGTGGCATTCTGGCATGTGATGTAAATATTATGGTTATTTCAAAATTAAATATAACTTGATTTAATTTTTAAATTCAAAATAATTGAAAAATTCCAAATTTGTATTTTGTACATCCAAATGTCACAAAAAAAGTGTATACACCCCTCCTTGCAAATAACTTTCCAACAATACCAAGAATGCAGCCTATAGACTAATGATTTCATAGATCTTACCATATTGAAGAAATAAACAAATAAATAACCTAATTTAAAGTATAAACTAGTGTGCCTTGTGTTGTTACCATAGTCAAAATCAAAGTATAATTAATTCTCTAGTTTTTTTATCCAAAAAAACTTTAAATTTCAATCATTTTCTTGTTGTAAGTTGGAATGCTACAAAACCAAGCCTGTGCATCCCTCTTTGTAAAGGGCTTTTTGACAGTATAAAGAACATGATGAGGGATACATGGTTCAAGAGATCTCAACGTAACAAAAAATTGAACAAATAATACAAAACAAAACAAACAACTTGTCTTAAAGTATTGATAAACATTGAAAAATCTAATGTAGTGACTATGGTTATGCTTTGAATTTGTGTTATTTTTTAACGCTATTTAAAAAAATTTAGCAAAGATTTAATGCAAACTCATAGTTTACAATGCGGTTCTATTTATTATTTGTACTACATTAGTGATAGTATGGAATTAAAAAAAAAAGGTATCCTTTCATTTGAATTTTATATTTTCAACATAAAACTGAGGCCTATGTCCAATTACAAGTGACACACTATCCAAGCATGTATTATACATGCATGGAAAAATCCTAGAAGAAAATCATGGAATGTTGTTTATTTACCTCGAGGCCTAATAAATTCTCAACAATAGAAGTTTTGAATGAGTCATTCAAGTTTGATATTTTATTTGAATATGAATATGTTTGAGATTCTTAATTTTAATTTTACAAAAGTAAATACTACTTTGTCTAGTATGCGCAAAATTAGTTATGAAATTATTTGATGGTTGAATTTTTAGATTATAGCAATTTAGAACATCCAACTTACAAACAAAAAATAAAGCTTTGGGGGAAGAAAAAATATAAAGAGATGATTAAGAAAAAAAAGATTGGATTGGAATCTAAGGCAAATGTTATATTTTTTAGTTAAAAAAATAAAACATAAAAACCTCTCTCAAATTTATAGTCATTTTCAAACAAAAAGAATAAAGTCAAAATTTACCAAATTAAATCCTGCAAAATTTTAAAATATTTATATATGAGTCAATTTTTGAAATTCAACAATTGATTTTATTAGCAAATTATTTGGATCATCTTCAAAGCATTTGGAATCATAATAATTAGTTTGTATTGTTGACCATATTGGATTGAACCTTATTTTCTTTTATAAAGTTCCTAAAAATATAATTTATAAAGCATTCTGACTCTATATCAAGTTTGTTTGTACAAACCAAAGACTAAAAATTCCAATTTTTTTTTTAATTTTGCATCTTTTCTATTCTTTTTATCATAGAAATTTATGTTTATACCCCTTCTCTAAACAAGTGTGTCAATTTGTTATTGTACAAGACCCTACCTTACAAAATATTGAGATTTGGTCCCGGATTTGGTTTGTTCTATAAAAAATTTGCCATTTGAAATTTGATGAGGATACATTATGTCCACTTGGTCCTTAAAGAGTACTAACAACCAAATGACTATTCAAAAGACACTGATTGGAATTTTGGTAGATGATCTATACCTTATGACAAGTGTTAAATTGTTTGTTGTTTGTTACATTGAAATCTCTTGTATTGTGCATTTGTTGGTTGCATTCTTACTACTATCCCAAAGCTTTCGGCAAAGAGGCCTCCTAGGGGTACATGAACTTTGTTTTGTGGTACTCCAACCTATGGTGTGAAAGTTATGAATTTTTTGGTTATTTTTGAATCTTGAATAATGCTACATTATGCTATAGTATGTATCTTTTGGACCATATGTCTTCTGGTCATGTGCTTGGTATTGATGGAAAGTCTTTTTGTTTTGTGGCATTTGGACCTACAATGTAAAAGTCATCAAATTTTAAGGTTTTTGTTGAATCAAAAAATTAGAAAATTATTTTTACTTTATATTTTGGCTATGGCAATGGCATAGGGCATACTAGAGGTGCATTAATAAACACTTAAATGCTTCTACAAATTTGATAAGAAGATGGAGGCATTCACCCCTTTAGGACTAATGTAAAAAAACTCTTATTGAATTTCAAATAAAAAGTCATGTTGCCTAAAAATATTTGGATAATTTGGCAACTTTTGCATCCTCATCTATTTTTAAATATGGAATGTATATAAATAAATTAATACAATGTCCATTTATAAAAAAGAACCCCTTTTAGTGCAAAAATCTCTTTCTAAGAGGAGTCAAAACTCTTCTAATTTTGTGGGATAAGTTTGAAAAAAAACAACATTTTGTCAAACCACAAATGCTATTATCTTCAATTTTTCTTCCTTAAAGTTTTTGAAATTTTTTCTACACAATTCAAATATTTATCTTTAAGAATTTTATGTATAGATTTCAAATAAAAATTTCCTCATTGCATAAGAAATTATTAAAAAGCGATCAACGTGTTGCTAGTTTAGTTGACTTCTTTATATTAATGGAGTAATTTAGACTAAGGTAGCCCCTAATTTGCTTTCAAGATTTTGTTGTGTAAAGAGAGATGAAAAAGTACATTTAAAAATGAATAAATAGCACCTTCATCTTGCTCTTGATAACCACATGAGTGATCTATAAAAAGACTTACGTAATTGCATCTCATATCAACTAATTTCTAAAATTGACCACTGAAGACACTTGTTTTAAATGTTCTCCCACTTTGAATTCATGACAGTTTATACATTACATGTTTTTTGAAGCCTTCACAAGATTGCAAGTTCTTGGACTTCATAAATGTTGTGAGAACTTTGGGTAGGTTACAGAGAATTGTAGGAACTTTCCCACATAAATAAGTTGATGTGGTCAAAAGATTGCCATGTCAAATAATATTAATTGATTTTTAAAATTAATCATAAAATATATAAAAGATTAATTTAAAAATAAATAAAAATATATAATTTTTAAAATTTTTTAAAATTAAAAAAAATTAATTTGAAAGTTTAGACTAACATTGGTAGGTTCATTGTCATTATATAGGGAACAATTTTGGAGGACAATCGTAAAATAGTCTCTTAGAGGCCTAAAAAAACATGTAATAGTTTATTTGAAGAACACCTCACTACAGGAGAAAGGGGAGTTTTAAGTATAGCCCTAAAAATAAGATTTTAAGTAATGACCTTTTTAGGAGATTTTAAATAAGAAATATGTGTCTTTGTAGTAAAATTTTACTGGAAAGACACGTATTTCATACTTAAAATCTTCTAAAAAGTTCATTACTTAAAATCTTATCTCTAGGACTATACTTAAAATACCCCTTCCTCTTGTAGTGTCTGTTTTGAATGCTTAGTAAATTTGTAGTTTATTTGCATGGTATCAAAATTTTCATTATAAAAAAACCTATAATCTCTTTTTGACTACCAACAAGACCCTACAAAAGATTTTCAATGTTATAATGAAAACTATATTAAATTGCTTATTGTCTAATTGTTAGGTGTAATAACCTATAAACAATGCCAAGACCATTTTCTAGTTGATGAATGAGAAAGCATCTTGTTGTGAAGGACATAAGTGCAACTAATCATCCTTGAATTTATGGGTGGAAAGGAAAAATCTTCTACAATACTTTGATTTCTAATTCACACTTTTGGCTTTGTTTTAAACCAATAATTTAGATAGTTTCAAAAAGGATGATTTCTAGGGTACCCCCCCCTAGTCATTTAAGGATTAACCCTTAAACAGCCCTTTGGGTTTCCCTTTACGACTTGTATTTAGCCTCATCACTCTTCAATTGTGATTAAATATATGAATTGTAGTACATTGTTATTTACATTTGATCATGATCATTAATTTACTTTGTATTGAAGAATTTAGTCAATGTTTTTCTAATCAAATAAGGTAGGAGGCTTGAAAACCACTCAGGCTCTAAAACTACCGACCTTCTCAAATGTACATTTTTTGTACATGCTACTTTTTCATCTTTATAGGAATGTACAAACATCGTACATATGAGGGGGTGGGCAGTTTCAAAACCCTATGCCATTTCAACTTCAGAAAATCATAACTAACTCTACAAAGTTCCAAAAATATGAAATGACTTGGATTGGATGCCAATTCTATTCATCTTTTAAGACAAATTTCTTGAAAAATAATTTAAGAAGTTTCACATCCCCAAATTTAGTTTCAGCTCTTAGATAGGTGCTATATGGACCTCCTCCCTTTCCACCCTATTAATAAGGGCCGCTTCACACTATGGCCGACAAAGTCGAGAGGCTGTGTAAGTGAGTGACCCAAACTTTGATGAGAGTCCGAAGAAATGGGCTATTAAAAGGCAATAAAAAATAGGATTGAAAGCCTTTGGCTGGTCGTAGTGTGAAGCCTCCGAAGGCCAAGTCCAAAGTCCAAACCCTTGAAAATGAACTTCCACGGCCTCTCAACTTGGATGGCCATAGTGTGAAGTCTCCAAAGGCCAAGTCCAAAAGGTCCAAACCCTTGAAAATGAACTCCCACGGCCTCTCAACTTGGATGGCCATAGTGTGAAGCGGCCCATGGCCAAGCCCAAAGTCCAAACCTATGCCAATCCAATGATTAAGATCTTATTAGATTCTGATTTTTAATGAAAAAACTCCCACGGCCTCTCAACTAGAGTTTGGGTCTCCATTTTTGCTCGACCTAAAGTCTAGTCGAGAATCCGTCACGATGTAAGCATTTGGTTGCCATGTAGGCAGTTTTGGGAACATCAAATTTTGATGGACTTTAGATTGTGCCGCGTAATGTGAAGGGTCGAGAGTCCGAACTCATGGTTTCTTGAAATTTAATTGGTGGAAACCGACAGACTCTCAACCTTCGGCCATAGTGTGAAGTGACCCTAATAATATACTATATGGCCGCAAAGGGCATTCAGACCCTTCTAGGGTTAACTTAACTTATCACCCCTCCCCGAATTACGCTCTGCCACACTGCAGCAAGGCGATTAACACGTTACGTTACAGAAACTTGTATTTTATATCCCTGCCGACGACAGCATCCGTCAGTCCACGTCCGCCCAAAAACGTGTCGTGCTGGCCAATCACAGGAAAGGCAGCAGCACTCCTATTGGCCCCCCCGACCGAGGCACGCCTTCTCATTGGCTGCACCTCGACGTGGTGACGACCAGGGTCGTAGGTCCACTCCGTCCCCACCCAGTTAACGTAATTAACCAACGTAACTTCATCTCGTCGGAACTGAAGACGGACGTCCGTCAGTCACGACCAACCGACGTACGAATGAACTTGCCAACATGAAATTCATGATTGCCTGCAACTGAAGTGCAGTTTCCTCCCAAGAACTTTCCAGAAACCCGGCCAATGGCAAATAAGTATCATCCATCCAAATGGACGGAATCCATCTGTTCGTTCCTACCTATACCGGGCAGTCCCAATTGCCGGCCACTCACCCCTTGGCGCAGCCCCTTGGGAAAACGATGAAATTTTTTATTTTCCACGTATGAAAAAATTTTGAATTCATATTTTCTATCAGGGCCCCAAATGAGGTTGGAGAGATGTACAAGGTAAACTAATCAAGCACAACATTAGGGGCTATTTGTTTTCCTTGCACCGGTACAATGATTTCAAGGGGCTAAGTAATGGGGCTAATTCCCCCCTAATTCCCCCCAATCCTCTAAAGATGAGTACCTCTAAAACCACCACTTTTTGCTTCTATGCCTAGTTATATTATTATTACTAGATTGGTCAGATTTTCATATTTTTTTATTGGCACTTGAAAGGAGGTTGAAACATGCCAAAGAATGTGATGTTTAAGTGTTGTATGGAAAATTTATGCATGAACACTAGTTGTTTCTTAAACAAATTTTTTCTATATAAGTACATAATTGATTGTGGAAGATGTAAATAAGGTGAATATAGAAGTTTAAGGTTAGTAGTATACTAAGAGATGTCTACCTTATCAATCAAACAATAATCAAACAATAATATGTCAACGAACTTTTTTTTACATGAAAAAGAGCCCAAAAGCTAGGAGGAAATTCATTTGGTTTAATTTTCAAAAAGTTTCTTTATACAATAAGCTTATTCCTTCATTATCAAATGAAATTTATAATAATTACATTATCAAAAATTAAATTTTTTTAGTATCCTTGTCAATTTTGAATTATAGACAAAAACTGTGGCAATAAAAATGAACCATTTGTGATAAAATATCCCTATATTTCAACAATGTTTTGGTTCTACTTCAAACTTTTAAGAATTAAAGAAGGTCACATAACTAACATACTTAACTAAAATTTTGTAGCAAATTATTGAAGTATAATTTGAAATATAATATAAACTTGGCAAATTCTTCATTGCAACCATATATTTGGAGCTATCACAAAAAATTTTAAAAATTTTAAATGATTGATCAATCAAAATAAGATATTAAATATTGAAAAAAAAAATTTATACATTAATAACTAAGATAAAATTATTATTTGGATTTTATTTTCATATCATTGGATTGCCATCAAAAATCACTTTAGTAATTAAACCCTAAGTATGCAAGAATTTGTATTCTAGATGACAAATAGAAGACGTTTTCAGCAACTTTTTGTTCCACTATGTAAAGTCTCATTCATTGGGAATAATCTTGGAATCCTTAAAAAAGAATTTTTAAAAACAATGAAACAAACTAGGGATAAATAGTTAATTTCTTACAAAGATATAAAGTAACAGACAACAATTTAAATATAGGGATAGTATAAAACACTCAATGACATAATTAAACAATACATTGTATAAAATAGATGAAAATGAATTTCATTTGGTAAATGTAGATGAAAAGATATAAAATTTGGATGACAATCATACCATTTGAAATTATATAAAAATGATCTAGCTTACGTTTTATTGATTTGATTAACCATATAAATATGCAATTCAAATTTAAATAATTTCAAATTTAGTGGAAGTTAGGACAAGGATGCTAGTATGTGAGTATAGAAGTGTGAGCCTATGAGCCTTGAGCCTAAGTATAAGTAAGTATCCTACACTCATTGAAGGTATTTATGTTATAAACACTTATAATACAGGTGTTTTGAACATAAATACATTATAACCATTGAGATGTCTATAATATAGACACCTATCTTATAAATGTATAGAATTCTAGACTTATAGGCTCACACTTTTTATACTCACATACTAGCAACCATGAAAAGGAACATTGTATCTATTGATATAGAGAAATATTTTTGTTAGCAAATGAAAATTTTTTTAACCCTAAAACAACGCAGGGGGGCACTATATGAAAATCATATTTTCTGAAATTGTGGGAATCATTGGTATAATAAAACCGATAGAAATCATTTGAAGTCAAAGTACTTTATAAAATATCTACTTTCCACTTCTAATTTTGAAAATGAATAGTTGCATTTTTGTCCTATACAAAAGAATGCCTTGTCATTCATTGAATACAAAATGTCCACAACGTCCTTTGTAAGCTAAGATAGCCAATCCATTATTGATCACCTTTCCCATTTTCAATCTATAGATTGGTCTCTTTTTATATATAAAATTGTAGCATAATTCCCAAAATAGTTGTAGCGCATTATAATTGGTTACAAGGCTTTCAATATTGCAACCAACCCTTCATCAATTTTGCAACTAGACTATGGTCACAAATGGAAAGATTTATATCACCATTACAAGTCAAACAAAATCTTTGACTAAAAAATTCATAGTAATTATATTTTGTGTAATATAATTTTCGAAAAATGTACAATTCTTCTAAATTCTATTTTAGCACATGAAAAAATGTTGCATTTGAAAAACATGCTCTCAAAATATGCATAATTGCCCAAATAGTTGGACATGGGGTAGCTACCTTAATCCTTCAATGCCCAAGGGGCTCAAAAATAGCCTCACAAAGTCGAGAAGTCTAATTCAAAGTCTTGTAATTTTTCCATTCAATGTCCAAATTCAATAAAATTTATGGAGAAAATTGTGCATATTAGGCTAGTTTGTGTGGTGAAATTTTTAAATCAATATAAGATGTAAAGATTTTTTGGAAGCCAATTGAAGTTCACAGGTTTAATTTGAGTCCACCAAATTGTAGTTAATGGCTGCAATTTTGCGGGCTTGTATCTCCTTCATCTGATGTTTGTTTTCAATCAAATTTATTTAGTTATACTCTCCTAAAAGCCTAGTTATCATGATCAAATTTTCATGGCAATTCAAGTTGTTTTGAATGTTTGGGAGCAATTCAAATTTTAGAAAAATAGACATTTTTGGATTATAGTCAACTTTGGCACCTTGTTTCTTCATCATACGATGTTCATTTCTAATAAAAGATTTGAAAAAGTTGGGCACATTAGTCTTGTTTGTCTGGCTAAAATTTCATACCAATCCAATTAGTTATGAGTGACAAAGAAATATTTTACTAGAAGGAGTTTGACTCATAGATGTGTTTTTTGCACTCTTTTATGGGATTTTTTTTGCTATTGCAAAGTCATTTTGCAAATACAATGAGTTAACTAAATGACATTGTTTTTCACTAATGTATTGTATGTTGACTTTTGGAGAACTTTTTAGTTTAAAGTTTTAAAAATGGGTTGGAATTTGAAGTCAAATTTCGCCTCCAAATGTGTTTTTAGGAAAATTTCATCATCTTTTTTAACACTAAAACATTATAATCTTGCAATCCATATAGCCAAATGATTCCAAATTTGATCCACATCATTTACAACATGCACACTACAAAATTGTATGTTTGAGATTTTCATAATTTAGTGACATGTAAACTTATAAGACTTGAAAAGCAAGGATGTTTTTGAATCCAAAAAGGCCTTGGGCCTTGAGGGGTTAAAGCCAGCTAAGAAATATGAGGGCAAGACCTTACGAAGGGTTAGTTAGTCATCGACGGTAGATTTCGACGGGCACGGATGGATGTCGTCAGGTCCGACATGGATGGGCGTCGTCAGGTTCTCGTTAGGTCGTCGTCCTGGAGTCTGCCTCCAAAGCCTTGGCCGGACCGCACTCCAGCCTTGTCGCAAACCCCCAGAAACGCGAGAGAGCAAACCCGAGCTCGGACGGAAGAAAACGAGGTAGTAGGCTGCTGCAGGCCATGGCTTCGCAGCATCGCAGCATGGCGGGCTTGGGACTGCTGGTGCTTCTGTGCGGCTGCTTCGTCTTCGCCTCTTCACTTTCAGACACGGTATGCTCTTCTCTCGCGGCATTACTTCTCGTTTCTTTCCGAACGACCCCAGCTTCTTTGCGCCCGTTCTTTCTTGCAGCATACGGTGGCTGAGAGAATCTTGTATTTGTGGATCCGGCTACCTGGTGACATTTATGGATCGAGCCTCCTGATGACATTTGCGGAGTTTTGATTAATGACGGATTTTTTTTCCATAATCGAGATTGAGTGTCTTAGAGTGCGCGGAGTAGTGTGTCGTTTTCTGAACTTCCGAGTTTTACATGATAGAGGAAATCATGCATTGCAAACTGTCGGTAATTTTGTGGCTGGAGGTGATGTCTTGCTCATTAGGTTCCTTGCGAGAATGGCTTCGTGGTCAGTTGTACTTTAGAGATCATTGGTCCTATGTCGCGCTTGTCTGTACCTAAAATAGTAGTCCAATCCCTTCGATGTGGCGGGGTGTTACGGCGTCCTCCCCATTGGACCTGCCTTCCGACTACGCTGTCTTGGAAGCCAGGCGTGATTCCGGATCGTTACCCCGATCGAACACGCTTCCTTCGCCGGACGGTCTTTTGTGTCGGTTAATATTTGTTCTTGTCAGAGATCACACACACGTCGGTTGTCTAGCCGCACAGTCCATATTGCAGGTGCTTCCATATTGAGTGACGTCTCTCCTTGTGGAGCCAGATCTCGCATCGATGTGGAACTAGGGTCACAGGTGTCCATCATGGACCGTATGTGTGTGTGTCTTGCAGTAAGCGTAAGGAATAGACGTCGGACTCGCGAATCCCTCCGTGAATAGCCAATAATCTTTGTATCTTTCTTAACGGAGCTGGAAGTTGTGCTGTTTTCGGTTCTATGGAGCCGGAAACTCTTTCCTGTGAACCTGCGTGTTGTTTTTGAGGGCGCAACTGTGTTTGAGGTATTAGGCGCCAATTTGTGCCAATTCGCGCGTCTCCCAGTTGGTTTGGTTTTTCACCGCCCTGGTAGTACCATGAATTGCGTAACTGGCGTCGGTATTTCCGTTCCGTGGTTCAGGCAGCGATCGGTTGGGGTCAGTAACACTGCCGCCGTTCCTACAGCGGAGCGAGATTTATTGCTGTGAGGCGCACCGTGCTGAGTCTGTTTTTCTTTGTCTTTGTGTGGCAGGTGTTCTATGATTCTTTCGACGAGGATTTCGACGGCCGTTGGATTGTCTCCCAGAGCAGCGATTACGGAGGTATTGATCTGCATTATCCGCGCCTAGACCTGTGGACTGTATGTTGTGTTTCATCTCCATGGGCCCCCGCCGCCAAATGCGCTTGGGTCCATGATGCATTTAGGGTTTTGTTTGTTTGGATGGAGTTCCGCGACAGCGCTCTGTACGCTGTGGTCACATCGGAAGGAGTGTGCGTCCGTTGAGTCCTGTTCTGAAGTAGGCGAATTTTGTGCCTCCGTATCAGGTACGTGGAAGCACGCGAAGAGCGAAGGCCATGAGGATTACGGTTTGTTGGTGAGCCAGCCAGCTAAGAAGTACGGCATAGCTGTGGACTTGCCCGAGAAGGTTGACCCGAAGGATGGGGCCGTGGTTCTTCAGTACGACCTGAGGCTTCAAAGCGGACTGGAGTGCGGCGGAGCGTACTTGAAGTTCCTCCAACCTCAGGTGAGAGTTTTGCGGTGTCTGTGAGTGTTTTCTTTTCCGGGAATGTTGTCGGGCAGCTGGCCTTTTCGCCGGTGGCCAGTCCGCGCTGGAGTGGTGGGTGACCTTGGACGGTTTGTGTCGGTGTCGTCAGGAAGCGGGATGGACGGCCAACGACTTCAACAACGAGTCCCCGTATTCCATCATGTTCGGTCCGGACAAGTGCGGAGCCACGAATAAGGTTCACTTCATCTTCCGACACAAGAATCCGAACAGTGGCAAATACGTGGAGCACCACTTGAAGAACCCCCCTTCCCCCGCCAGCGACAAGCTGTCTCACGTGTACACCGCCGTGATTTACCCCAACAACACTCTGAAGCTTCTGATCGATGGCGAGGAGAAGAAGACGGCCGATCTGCTGTCGGAAGATTTCGAACCGGCGGTGATCCCACCGAAGACCATCCCCGACCCGGAGGACAAGAAACCCGAGGACTGGGACGACCGCGCCAAGATTCCCGATCCCGACGCCACGAAGCCCGACGATTGGGATGAAGATGCTCCCAGGGAGGTGGAAGACCTGGAAGCTGAGAAGCCAGAGGTACTTTCCGCAGCCGGGGGACTGTCGATGCGTATACAGCAGTGAGGGTTTTGTGTGGGTTTAACGTGGTCCTATTTCTGTTGCCCCGAGGGGTTCGTAGTCTGAGACCGAGGCAATGCACCGTGCCTACCGAAGTTGTCTGACGTGTTGATTTTGCTGCATTTGATTTGTACCATCGCAGGGATGGTTGGATGACGAGCCCGACGAGGTTGACGACCCAGATGCCGTGAAGCCTGAGGATTGGGACGACGAGGAGGACGGCGAATGGGAACCTCCCAAGACCACGAACCCGAAATGCGAGGAGGCTCCCGGCTGCGGTGAGTGGAAACGGCCGACGAAGAAGAACCCTGCGTACAAGGGCAAGTGGAGGGCCCCCACGATCGACAATCCGGCTTACCAAGGTATTTGGGCGCCGAAGCAGATCGCCAACCCCGACTACTTCGAGTTGGAGAAGGCGAACTTGGAAGCCGTGACCGCCATCGGTATCGAGATCTGGACCATGCAGGACGGCATTTTGTTCGACAACATTCTGGTAGCGCATGACGAGGGTGTGGCTGCGGAGTACAGGAAGACGACTTGGGAACCCAAGTATAGCGCGGAGAAGGAGAAGGAGGCCGCCGAAGTGAAGAAAGCTGACGCGAAGGTGGAGAAGACCAGCCTGGACAACATCAAGGTTCGGACGAATACCTTTCGACGGAAGTTTTCACTCGCTTTTCAGTTTCTGTGCTGTCTTCTGATTCTCTGGGTTGGCGATGGAATAGGGTTTTTCGTTCTGACGATTTTTGGGACGCATTTGACTGTTTTCAGGAGAAGGTGTTCGAAGTCCTGAGGAAGTCTGCAGATGCCCCGTTCCTGGCCAAGTACAAGGAACAGATCGATGTGAGGCCACTCGCACTTTGGCACATTTCTGTGGTTTTCTAGAAAGCTTTTCAGTCATCTCTGCTTCTTGGGTTGCGACCGTGACATGGACACATCGTGAACCGCACTGGAACTGATGATTGTTTTTGGTACTTGGGACAGGAACTCCTTGAGAAGGGCGAGAAGAACGCCAACATCACGCTGGGTGTGTTGGCGACGATTCCGGTGCTTTTGTTCACGGTGCTGTTCAGCCTTTTCTTCGGAAAGAAGAAGTCGGCTCCCTCGGTGAGTGGTCTGCCCCATGACGCCCTTTCGTTAGCGTGAGGCGTGGCTTTTGGTCCTACGGCAGGCATGTGGTGTGGTAGCCACGCGATTGACATGGGAAGTGACGTCGTTCTACACGTGAGGGACAGTGCGCATTCGTGAAGCTGCGTGTCGTCTATTAGGACTGTGGAATTATTGAGCGTCCGCGTGGCGTTGTTCGTTCGTGAGGAGAGTTGTGTCGGGTCGCGTTGTTTCGTGTCGGTTGCATTTAGTTACGAGGCGCTGTGTGTGGACCCTGGCAGGTGACGACGGAGACCATCAAGAAGGAGGACGTTGTGACCGCGGACGACGTGGTTGCTCCGACGGAGGAACAGGTAGAAGAGGAGCAAGAGCAAGAACAGGAGATTGAGAAGGATGGAGAAGTGGGCGTCAGTGCTCGCCGCAGGCCCCGCAGAGACACATAGATAGAATCGACTGGCGGAAGTCGCTTTTGTTAGGTAGTACTTGATCCCAGCGAGCGAGCAGCCCATTCACTCCAGGACCCGGAGCGAGTCTAGCTGTCGAGAACCGTGCGGTGGTTCTTGTGCATACGACCATCTGTAGAAATATGTGTGCGCCACTCTCGCCGACTTGGTGGTACACAGCGGTGTTTCCTTTGTTACGATGCCCGGTTCACGACAGACATTTATTACAGATGGTTAGATCTTTTTTTTTCATATCATGTATTTGATTTTGTCTAGAGTAAAGGAAGTTACAGCCAAGGTGTGAATTCGTTTGGGTAGGTGGTGTGAGTGTGTCGCCGTGAGTGAGAAAGGTCGTCTTGCTGTTCCGACCTTTCACTTGGAGTACTTGAGGTTCCGGACGATGCACGCCCTTGACACGAGGAAGTCGAAGAACCTCGTTGCTGAACCTTATTGTACCCTGACCCAACGTGATTGCAACTTGTAGTTCTAATATGAGTTCCTCTTGCAGCGTCGGGTTCGATAACATGATTCAGCAGTGAGAGACGGGTGTCTTACAAACTTTCTACGCTTTATAGGTGATTTTACTCCTTCGTCCAAGGCATGCACACCCGTAATCAATACTGCCCCAAATGCCACATCTACATTTGATCCCCAAAGCCTCTTTTCCCTCGATACTGGTTGTGATAATAATTGTACAGTCCAATACTTCACGGATTTTGTTTTAGGCATATCGAACGAATCTTCAGCATACTCTAACCTCTAAATGCCTGAGGCACCAAAATTTGTTGTTTACAAAACTTTGAAGTTAAATAAATTGAACCAAGTTTCTTGTTTTAGTAGTTTGCATCTTTGAAAAAATTTGTTTTGAGGCCTACTTTTAGCATCAGAAATTGGATCTTCAAATGATCCCACGTTTGAGCTGTTAACTTGTTACCATTGCAAAATTGATTGCATCTTTTTTATGCTGATTGTATAGTCAAAGGTCATTTGCATGGTGATGAATTGAATGTTCCTTCATTCTATGGCATTGAATATTCTAATGTAGAGACCTACAAAAGTATCCAATATATAGCCTTCATTCTATGGCAGATTTTACCTAGTAAATGAGATTCTATCTAATAGATGAGATTGATGAGAATAGGACTTTGTCACGTAAAGTATTCACCAAAATCAATACTTTGGGTGATGGTCATAGCCTACATTAGAAACTACTTTATAAACTTCCACCTTTTTAGTATAAACTCGTTACAAGAATTAACTTCATTATTCCTTTATGCCATGGCTACATTAAAAAAAAAGACTTTAGTTATGTTAGCAAATATTATAGCTACTTTAGGTGGTTTGACGATCACTATTGGTACGCCTTTTGATGGTTTGGGGTATTCTATGAACTATTTTGGGCCAATTCCGCATGACACATTCAAAATTCTTAACAAATTTAAATTTTTTCAAAAAAATAAAAATTTAATTAGGCTTTCTACTTTTATTAAATATCCTTATTTTCAAAAGAAATTCAATAAGGTCAAACATGTCAATTAGGCAAAGCGGTTCATTCTTGTTGTCATAGGTAGTTTCATACTAGTTTTCAACTTCATCATTTCTATTGCACCACTAAATAATACTTCATATGAAAGTTGTCATAAAGAATGAGAAGGGTGCAAGCTTTGGAATTGCTTAAAACCACAATTTGATAAATACTTGTCACCCTACTACCATTGATCAGTTGTATAGATTTTACAATCATATTGGGGGGTCATTTGGTGTTTAAAATGTCTTGTACACATACACCCAAAACAAAATTGACAATGTCCTATATTGATCCATTTGATTGCCTCTACTTTACAACTCCTAGGAGTTCCAATTCACAAACTCTTGAACTATTCTTGACTTCTTGAATCTAGGGGAGGCAACCCATTCTTGATCACCCCTCCATTTTTGTGGGGTAGGGTGGTCTTCTATGATAATAGTGACAATTTGCATTCTATTGGGCATATTAGGAATGACCATTTGCAATTTGTAGAGAAATCTGATCCATACCATTTGAAATGTTTGTATCATTTCTTACTTGTTCTTCAACCTACTTAGGTGTTGTAACAAATCTTTGATTGTCTTTCAAAGGTATCCTACGGTGAATTAGGAGGTCAAACTAATTTCTTGACACCATGAGCTTGCCTCCACTTGTTTGGAAGTTGTTTTATGATATTGAGGTACACTTTACTATGATTCTAGTGCAATTTGTGGTTTGAAAATCTATGCACTTTCAAGCATGTAACCACATCTTAAAGTTCATGGACTTTTTACTTGCTACATTTGCCTAGGAAAAAAATTAAAAAAAATTTAGAACTTAGTTTTAGATAATCAAAACATGAAATTCTATGGTTGTTGGATTTTTTTGTTATACATAGATACAATTCTTTGAAAATTGACGATTCATTTTAATAGTGTCCAAAAAATGCTTGTTTATTGAAGCACGTTAGAACTAATGATAGTAATTATATGCAATAGTATATATCTTACAAATTTTTCTTTGGAGAAGTTGGAAGTAATGTTCTTTTTCAACCTTGGTAAGGCCCCTATGAAAGGTAGGCAACCCAAAGTACTAGGTGCATGCTTTGTTTATATAAGAACCCCAAAAAATCTTTCATAGGATACTTTAAGTCCTATGCAACTTTCCAAGGTTAAACTAAAGGCCTTTAAAATTTCATATTAGTTATAATAACTCTCCAAAAGCATATCAAAGGTGCAAATCAGTATTTGGAACTTTCAAGTATAATTTTCGTGCAGAATGTTGATTCAAAAGTGTTGCTTTAATAATTTCTACAGTGTAATCACTAGAAGTAGGGTATTATTAAAATTTAAAAGGGTATACCAAGTGTTGGCAAAAGTACCTAGTAAATATATTGAAGGGATCAAAATTTAACTTGGAAAAGAGGATGAATGTACTTAACAAAAGTGACATCAAAAGTGGTGATGTTGTGAAATTGAAGTCTAGGGCTAGGAGTGAATTTAACTAATAGTTCCTTTGTTTTCATCCATTGTAGTATATTTCCGTTCTCTTGTGAAATTTAATCCCTAAAACACCAGGTTTTGATTGTTGTGTCCCATTCATGGATTGTCTAAACCTCAAAAATATTATATTTGGAAAATAGTGATTCTCCTATTTCGTCTAACAAGTTGTATATGCATCTCCTACTTAATCTGGTTCTTCTTTCAACTTTGCTACCATGTCACTTTAGGGCTATTTACCACTCCATACCAATGACATTTGCTAATGTCAATCAACTTGTACATGCACCTTATCTAAAGATAGCTTTTTGTACTATTGAGGCGTTTACTTACTCACCAAAAACACTTAATGAGATTTCTAGGGAGACAATCTATTTCTAATCAAATAAGCAATTGAGCAAACCTAGACTGTGGATATATTGAAAAGGAAAATAATCCTATGTACAAAAGTAGGTTTAAAAAAAAATTCTATTTTTTTAAAATTTATTTCCTAAAATAAAATTATCATGAATCTTTTTTAAGAAGATTCTATTCATTCCATACTAGTTATAGAAGTCATCCTATTTCCAACCAAAGGTAAGTTTTTAAATGGATAGTGATTCTTTACTATAATAGAAAACTTGTAGTCCCGGGGAGGACACTTCTTGTATATTTGGGGGACCCACGTGTGGCGGTGGGGTATTTTTAGGGGGGCTATTAATTACTTGTAATCATTACTTGGCAGCATTAGAAGAGCCCCTATTTTACCATAAAGTGGAAAAATCATCCATATTATCATCCCTATTTTATTTTTAAAACACTTTGCCTTTTTAATGTCCCCTATTTTATATGTAAATTTCTTATAAATTTTACCTAAGATTATTTAAATGTACCCTATATTCCGCCGCATGTAGGTTATTAAAAAACGGGAAGTGTCTTCCCCTAGCTTGTAGTACCAATCAAAATTGCTTCATTGTCATATGCCATGTTAAGGTAGAACCACCTACATCCAATCACTTACGCAATTTTAGAACACATCATGACAAATACGAGGTTAAGCAAATTTATCACATGTAGAAAGATAGGGAATATGAAGATTGCAAATTTTTCATAATTTTATTCTCAAAACTAAAATTATGATAATTTTTGGAAGCCAAAAAGATCTTTCAACCTATAGACAATGCCTAAAGTCTTCTAATTTCGATCATAGCAGAGATTGCTTTCCTACTTCCTACTTCCCACACACTTTAGGACACTTTGGGACACGTGTCATGACCTTATTAGTCCCAACCTTGAAAATGGGAAAAAAGTACATTCTAGGCTTTGAATAGAAATCTCTTCTAGTCTTGGTTGGAAATAGCCGCATCCTACAAATTGGATATACAACCTTGGTCAGGAATAAGTGGTTCTACCTTACCAAGTCAAAATACCATTCCCAATTAATATGCATCAAAACTAATTGAAAATAGACAACCCTACCCAACCAAAATGGAGTGGTGATCAAGATACGATTGCCTTTATTAGATTCAAGAATTGAAAAAGGTTCATGAATTCATGGAGCTAGGACTCTTAACAATGGTACTAGTATGTGAGCATGAAAATGTGAGCAATTGAGCCTTAAGCATATATATATATATATATATATATATATATATATATATATATATATATATATATATATATATATATAAATGGATATTATGCAACTATTGAAAGTGTTCATTACAAAAGAGAACACTTATAATAGAGGTATTTGTAGCAAATTGTCACTATTATCATAGAAGACCACCCTACCCCACAAAAATGGAGGGGTGATCAAGAATGGGTTGCCTCCCCTAGATTCAAGAAGTCAAGAATAGTTCAAGAGTTTGTGAATTGGAACTCCTAGGAGTTGTAAAGTAGAGGCAATCAAATGGATCAATATAGGACATTGTCAATTTTGTTTTGGGTGTATGTGTACAAGACATTTTAAACACCAAATGACCCCCCAATATGATTGTAAAATCTATACAACTGATCAATGGTAGTAGGGTGACAAGTATTTATCAAATTGTGGTTTTAAGCAATTCCAAAGCTTGCACCCTTCTCATTCTTTATGACAACTTTCATATGAAGTATTATTTAGTGGTGCAATAGAAATGATGAAGTTGAAAACTAGTATGAAACTACCTATGACAACAAGAATGAACCGCTTTGCCTAATTGACATGTTTGACCTTATTGAATTTCTTTTGAAAATAAGGATATTTAATAAAAGTAGAAAGCCTAATTAAATTTTTATTTTTTTGAAAAAATTTAAATTTGTTAAGAATTTTGAATGTGTCATGCGGAATTGGCCCAAAATAGTTCATAGAATACCCCAAACCATCAAAAGGCGTACCAATAGTGATCGTCAAACCACCTAAAGTAGCTATAATATTTGCTAACATAACTAAAGTCTTTTTTTTTAATGTAGCCATGGCATAAAGGAATAATGAAGTTAATTCTTGTAACGAGTTTATACTAAAAAGGTGGAAGTTTATAAAGTAGTTTCTAATGTAGGCTATGACCATCACCCAAAGTATTGATTTTGGTGAATACTTTACGTGACAAAGTCCTATTCTCATCAATCTCATCTATTAGATAGAATCTCATTTACTAGGTAAAATCTGCCATAGAATGAAGGCTATATATTGGATACTTTTGTAGGTCTCTACATTAGAATATTCAATGCCATAGAATGAAGGAACATTCAATTCATCACCATGCAAATGACCTTTGACTATACAATCAGCATAAAAAAGATGCAATCAATTTTGCAATGGTAACAAGTTAACAGCTCAAACGTGGGATCATTTGAAGATCCAATTTCTGATGCTAAAAGTAGGCCTCAAAACAAATTTTTTCAAAGATGCAAACTACTAAAACAAGAAACTTGGTTCAATTTATTTAACTTCAAAGTTTTGTAAACAACAAATTTTGGTGCCTCAGGCATTTAGAGGTTAGAGTATGCTGAAGATTCGTTCGATATGCCTAAAACAAAATCCGTGAAGTATTGGACTGTACAATTATTATCACAACCAGTATCGAGGGAAAAGAGGCTTTGGGGATCAAATGTAGATGTGGCATTTGGGGCAGTATTGATTACGGGTGTGCATGCCTTGGACGAAGGAGTAAAATCACCTATAAAGCGTAGAAAGTTTGTAAGACACCCGTCTCTCACTGCTGAATCATGTTATCGAACCCGACGCTGCAAGAGGAACTCATATTAGAACTACAAGTTGCAATCACGTTGGGTCAGGGTACAATAAGGTTCAGCAACGAGGTTCTTCGACTTCCTCGTGTCAAGGGCGTGCATCGTCCGGAACCTCAAGTACTCCAAGTGAAAGGTCGGAACAGCAAGACGACCTTTCTCACTCACGGCGACACACTCACACCACCTACCCAAACGAATTCACACCTTGGCTGTAACTTCCTTTACTCTAGACAAAATCAAATACATGATATGAAAAAAAAAGATCTAACCATCTGTAATAAATGTCTGTCGTGAACCGGGCATCGTAACAAAGGAAACACCGCTGTGTACCACCAAGTCGGCGAGAGTGGCGCACACATATTTCTACAGATGGTCGTATGCACAAGAACCACCGCACGGTTCTCGACAGCTAGACTCGCTCCGGGTCCTGGAGTGAATGGGCTGCTCGCTCGCTGGGATCAAGTACTACCTAACAAAAGCGACTTCCGCCAGTCGATTCTATCTATGTGTCTCTGCGGGGCCTGCGGCGAGCACTGACGCCCACTTCTCCATCCTTCTCAATCTCCTGTTCTTGCTCTTGCTCCTCTTCTACCTGTTCCTCCGTCGGAGCAACCACGTCGTCCGCGGTCACAACGTCCTCCTTCTTGATGGTCTCCGTCGTCACCTGCCAGGGTCCACACACAGCGCCTCGTAACTAAATGCAACCGACACGAAACAACGCGACCCGACACAACTCTCCTCACGAACGAACAACGCCACGCGGACGCTCAATAATTCCACAGTCCTAATAGACGACACGCAGCTTCACGAATGCGCACTGTCCCTCACGTGTAGAACGACGTCACTTCCCATGTCAATCGCGTGGCTACCACACCACATGCCTGCCGTAGGACCAAAAGCCACGCCTCACGCTAACGAAAGGGCGTCATGGGGCAGACCACTCACCGAGGGAGCCGACTTCTTCTTTCCGAAGAAAAGGCTGAACAGCACCGTGAACAAAAGCACCGGAATCGTCGCCAACACACCCAGCGTGATGTTGGCGTTCTTCTCGCCCTTCTCAAGGAGTTCCTGTCCCAAGTACCAAAAACAATCATCAGTTCCAGTGCGGTTCACGATGTGTCCATGTCACGGTCGCAACCCAAGAAGCAGAGATGACTGAAAAGCTTTCTAGAAAACCACAGAAATGTGCCAAAGTGCGAGTGGCCTCACATCGATCTGTTCCTTGTACTTGGCCAGGAACGGGGCATCTGCAGACTTCCTCAGGACTTCGAACACCTTCTCCTGAAAACAGTCAAATGCGTCCCAAAAATCGTCAGAACGAAAAACCCTATTCCATCGCCAACCCAGAGAATCAGAAGACAGCACAGAAACTGAAAAGCGAGTGAAAACTTCCGTCGAAAGGTATTCGTCCGAACCTTGATGTTGTCCAGGCTGGTCTTCTCCACCTTCGCGTCAGCTTTCTTCACTTCGGCGGCCTCCTTCTCCTTCTCCGCGCTATACTTGGGTTCCCAAGTCGTCTTCCTGTACTCCGCAGCCACACCCTCGTCATGCGCTACCAGAATGTTGTCGAACAAAATGCCGTCCTGCATGGTCCAGATCTCGATACCGATGGCGGTCACGGCTTCCAAGTTCGCCTTCTCCAACTCGAAGTAGTCGGGGTTGGCGATCTGCTTCGGCGCCCAAATACCTTGGTAAGCCGGATTGTCGATCGTGGGGGCCCTCCACTTGCCCTTGTACGCAGGGTTCTTCTTCGTCGGCCGTTTCCACTCACCGCAGCCGGGAGCCTCCTCGCATTTCGGGTTCGTGGTCTTGGGAGGTTCCCATTCGCCGTCCTCCTCGTCGTCCCAATCCTCAGGCTTCACGGCATCTGGGTCGTCAACCTCGTCGGGCTCGTCATCCAACCATCCCTGCGATGGTACAAATCAAATGCAGCAAAATCAACACGTCAGACAACTTCGGTAGGCACGGTGCATTGCCTCGGTCTCAGACTACGAACCCCTCGGGGCAACAGAAATAGGACCACGTTAAACCCACACAAAACCCTCACTGCTGTATACGCATCGACAGTCCCCCGGCTGCGGAAAGTACCTCTGGCTTCTCAGCTTCCAGGTCTTCCACCTCCCTGGGAGCATCTTCATCCCAATCGTCGGGCTTCGTGGCGTCGGGATCGGGAATCTTGGCGCGGTCGTCCCAGTCCTCGGGTTTCTTGTCCTCCGGGTCGGGGATGGTCTTCGGTGGGATCACCGCCGGTTCGAAATCTTCCGACAGCAGATCGGCCGTCTTCTTCTCCTCGCCATCGATCAGAAGCTTCAGAGTGTTGTTGGGGTAAATCACGGCGGTGTACACGTGAGACAGCTTGTCGCTGGCGGGGGAAGGGGGGTTCTTCAAGTGGTGCTCCACGTATTTGCCACTGTTCGGATTCTTGTGTCGGAAGATGAAGTGAACCTTATTCGTGGCTCCGCACTTGTCCGGACCGAACATGATGGAATACGGGGACTCGTTGTTGAAGTCGTTGGCCGTCCATCCCGCTTCCTGACGACACCGACACAAACCGTCCAAGGTCACCCACCACTCCAGCGCGGACTGGCCACCGGCGAAAAGGCCAGCTGCCCGACAACATTCCCGGAAAAGAAAACACTCACAGACACCGCAAAACTCTCACCTGAGGTTGGAGGAACTTCAAGTACGCTCCGCCGCACTCCAGTCCGCTTTGAAGCCTCAGGTCGTACTGAAGAACCACGGCCCCATCCTTCGGGTCAACCTTCTCGGGCAAGTCCACAGCTATGCCGTACTTCTTAGCTGGCTGGCTCACCAACAAACCGTAATCCTCATGGCCTTCGCTCTTCGCGTGCTTCCACGTACCTGATACGGAGGCACAAAATTCGCCTACTTCAGAACAGGACTCAACGGACGCACACTCCTTCCGATGTGACCACAGCGTACAGAGCGCTGTCGCGGAACTCCATCCAAACAAACAAAACCCTAAATGCATCATGGACCCAAGCGCATTTGGCGGCGGGGGCCCATGGAGATGAAACACAACATACAGTCCACAGGTCTAGGCGCGGATAATGCAGATCAATACCTCCGTAATCGCTGCTCTGGGAGACAATCCAACGGCCGTCGAAATCCTCGTCGAAAGAATCATAGAACACCTGCCACACAAAGACAAAGAAAAACAGACTCAGCACGGTGCGCCTCACAGCAATAAATCTCGCTCCGCTGTAGGAACGGCGGCAGTGTTACTGACCCCAACCGATCGCTGCCTGAACCACGGAACGGAAATACCGACGCCAGTTACGCAATTCATGGTACTACCAGGGCGGTGAAAAACCAAACCAACTGGGAGACGCGCGAATTGGCACAAATTGGCGCCTAATACCTCAAACACAGTTGCGCCCTCAAAAACAACACGCAGGTTCACAGGAAAGAGTTTCCGGCTCCATAGAACCGAAAACAGCACAACTTCCAGCTCCGTTAAGAAAGATACAAAGATTATTGGCTATTCACGGAGGGATTCGCGAGTCCGACGTCTATTCCTTACGCTTACTGCAAGACACACACACATACGGTCCATGATGGACACCTGTGACCCTAGTTCCACATCGATGCGAGATCTGGCTCCACAAGGAGAGACGTCACTCAATACGGAAGCACGTGCATTACAAGTTTGATGATTTTCTGGATTTACATCCTGGTCAACCTGTTGTCATAAGATCCCACGAAGACTGGTAATTGCGAATGGATAGTGGCCTCTAGAGATCCAAGACAGCCGCCTGGCACCCTAATTCCAGGGACTACGTGAACAGGGCTCTCGTCACCAAGGTTGGAAGTTGCCAGCGACCAAGTAGTGCTAAGCAGAGTACAGGAGTTAAGATCTGTGGTTTTCTCCATTGCTAACCCACCATGACAGTCTCCAAAGGCAAGCTACTCAAGAAGTGATATTTGATCGCTGTTGCGATCGGTAAGCACGCTTCCAGCGAAGATTATCTGGATCTACAGATGATTCCCGTGTAAGCGGACCTCGTGAAATACATGCCTTTATCTGAATTCGATTGAAGTATTATATTTATCATGGACAAGAAGGATGCGTTCCCAAGAAATTTACTCTTACAAAACACGATCCACGCAGCCACAACTGCGCAGATATTAGCACATCGCACTCACCATCCGTACAAGACATTGTGTCTCTACGGGCAGTCAAACTCACCGACCGTCACCACAGCAACATTGGCTGTAAACAAGAATCACACAGTAACAAAACGACACACAGATCACAGTGCCAAATGCTCTCTCCAGCACTCAAAACTTCCGCAAGAACAAATCCCGTCAACACTGACAGCTCCACCTCTCCCACATCGAAATGCACTCTTCTCGTCTTGCTGCAACTAGTGCGAGCAGACTCCACGGAATTCAACAGCAAATCGACACAAAGAAACTCAGTACAAAGAAAACAAGAAAGACAACCCCGAAAGGAAGCGCATACCGTGTCTGAAAGCGAAGCGGCGAAGACGAAGCAGCCGCACAGAAGCACCAGCAGTCCCAACCCCACCATATTGCGACGCTGCGACGCCATGGCCTGCAGCATTCAAAATCCTCGCTTCCTGCCGAGCTCGAGTACACTCTCGCCCTTCTGGAGTCTGCGACTATAAAGCAGGATTACAAGGCTTTGGAGGTAGATTGGCAAACCCTGGAAGAAGAAGACGACGAGGAGGACGACCTAACGAGAATCCGACGACATCCATCTCCGAATGATAAGTTGGACGTAAACTGGACGACGTCCATCCACCAGGACACTGGAATGGTGGCATTCGTTCAGCCTTTGGACGAAGTGGATCCACGATGTGGACGAAATCGGTCCACTGTTTTGCACGAAGTCTGTCCACGTTGGAGTTCTGGAATGTTCCTTGCTAAATCTATGGGTGTGGTGACTGTGGTCTTTCTTTGGGTTTCGGGTTTCGGGCTGTACCTTATTGGTAAGTACGTCTTTCGCCTGTTCAATCGTGCGGTCGTGGATGAATGATTTCGTCGATCTCGTCCGTCGTTGCTTCCGTCGTTCCGTTCAGTTGGTCTCGTCGCTGCTTCGTTGGTCTCGTCGTTGTTTCGTCACTGTTGTGGAGTCGGCCAATCAATGGGCGCCCTTTGGCGGTGTGACCAATGAGAGAGGGTGTGATTGGTCTTGTCGACGCGGCCCTGTTACAAGAAGGCGGACGTTTTCAACTGTTGACTGTATTGAGAAAATTGCGAAAGAAATGAACTTGCCAAGTTCATGCTTTTTTTTCCCTCCAAGTTGAGTGGAAAAAAAATGCCAGTTGTAATGTTGTAATAAAAAATCTACTCCCAATGTTTTTATTTTTTTTCAAAAACATTAAAAATTGAATTAAATAAAGGACTTCAAAGTTTATTTTCTAGTACACATTTCATAACTTCTCACAAACTACCTACAAACTATAAACTTTATCTCAATAATCAAAATGGAATGGTTCAAAGTTTTTCACATGTACATAAATCTAAGAAACTAATTTCAAATTTTAATTTTTTTTAAAAGTGATTATTAAAGAAGTTTTTTTAGATGCCCAAGCTACCCGCATAGTAATAAAACTACATATTATTATACAATAACTTTTGAACCATGTAGTCAAAAGTTAGGAAAATTGTTGGGTCTTAAAGCTACTCCTTTGGCACATGTTGTGTGAAAATTTTAAAAAAAAAAACTCCATTCATAGTGAGATGTCCAAAATTGCTATGTTGTTAATAAACATTATTTGGTCCTTTAGGGGTTAAAACAAGTTATAGAATCAACTCTAATGTAATGCACTTAAAAAAATAGCAAATTATGTAGGGGTTGATCGTAAGAAACAACTATCAATTTTGTTTCATTTTTTAAAGGATTCATGATTTTATAGACAACACTTAAAAATTCAAAAATTAATTTTAAGAAAATTTTAAAAACAAGATTAATGTATATACATTTGAGGTGAAGGTAACCACCAAAGGAAATGCATAGAAAAACTCTCTAAGTAGGAGAATTAGAAAAGTGTCAATTTCCAAGAAAATAGGTATTTTGATGTTTAGATTAGTTTAATCTCTAAGGGACCAAGCTACACATTTTGGCAATATAGAAATTTTGGACAGATACATGATTGTGACTAGAGATTTCAATAGTTTCTTTGAAATTTTCATACAACATGTGGATAAAGAATATCTTTAAGGTCCAATAATTTTTGTAACCTTTGACTATATGATAAAAAGAAATTTTGCATGATATTTTTATTCTTTCTCAACTTGGGTAGTCCTAGTAAATCTCAAATATTCACTTTTTTGAGAAATAAAATTTTGAAATAAATTTTCTAGATTTATATATGCATGAAAAGCTTTGAATCATTCTATTTTTCTTATCAATGAGTCAAAAGATATGAGGAGTTTTAGTTTGTGGGCAATTAGAAATTTTGAACTCTAAAATTTAGTATAAAATGCTTAATTCAACTCGAATTTCAAACTTTTGAATTTTAAAAAAAAAACGAGGCGTAGGATAGTAATTACAACATTTCAACCATTGGGATTGACATTTTTTAGTTTTATAAATAAATTCTTAACAACTCAATATTTCAAATTATTATATACTTCTTTTTACTTACTATTTTTTTCCTATATGTTGTACAACTTGAAATTATTTGAAAATTAGCAAGCATGTAGCCAACTTGCCTTGAAAAATAAATTTATAGAATAATCACAATTTGGGGCATTTAAGAAAATCAATGTGACGTTGTAAAATACAAATTGGCCATTTTTTTAGTAGGGCCAATAAAATGACTTTTGTCAATTCAAATACTATATCTTTCAAGCTACATGGTTGAAATTTTTGAAATTTTTTCTGCATCTTCAAATTAGTCTTCTAAAAGATCCTATAATTATATGTGTGTTAGAGGTTATTTTTCAAAGGTTGTTACTTATAGTAGAAATGGAAATTTTGAAGTGTTTAGAATGAAAATATAGTCAAAAAACTTTAAGAGTTAAAATAGTAAAATACAATAAATACAAAAACTAAAAATTGGCCATTTGTAACAATTCTAAAGAGATGGTCATTCACCAAAAGAACCACCTAAATAATATTTTATATACTTAAAAAATGCAAGAAAAAAGAAGCTCATTTAACAGACTTCCATACAATGTTATTTTTTTTAAATTCCTTTTGTTAGTATCTACAAATCTATTAGAAGACCATTTATTCCAAATTTCACTTCAAATTTTGTTTGGAGGGGTGCCAAATAGTTCTAAGAACTTCCAAATTAGCAAGAGTTGCATGAAACTAGGGTGTATTTTTCTAACCCCTAAAGGCCCAAGGCCATTTTTTTAGTCAAAAACCACTCAAAACTGCCATTTTTGATGCATTCATCCTAAAAAACAAAAAAATGTGGTTTTTTATAGAATCTAACCATAGGATCTCTTACTTTGTTTGTGTGAGATCATGTGGTAAAAATTTCATGAAATTTGACCGTGTAGATTGGAAGATATGAGCATTCAAAGTTCAAAATATAGTTTTTTTAAACACTGTCTTGCAATTTTAGATGATTTTGATTGCCATTTGTTGAATTTTTTTACACTATGTACTTTGAATTTTTAAAAATGTATTAGAAAATTGAGTTGAAAGTGTAGGAAAAAAATTTCAAAAAAAAATGCTTGATTTTCATTCCTTAAAAAATTATTAAGTAGAGGTAGGTCCAAGATTGAAAGAAAAATTAAATTGTTAATAGCTCTAAGATGAAATTGAAACACAATAATTCCAATAGTGAGATTTTTCAAGCAATTAAATATAACCTTATCAAGAAATTTCTTTTGAAAAATTGTTGAAATTGCATTCAGAAATGAATCCTATAAGTTATTTTTTCAAAAACTGCCCGAAAACAAGATTGTTCATAATTTTCACATAACTAATCCAAATGGAATGAATCAAAGCTTCACACGTAGACAAAAATATAATCTATAAGATTAAAAAATAAAAATAAAAATTTCAAGTTTTTGTAGATTTATTTTTCTGCCTGCCAAGTTAAAATCCACTCTTTTTGTAGTATAATTTTTGCTCTTGGGCACCAATTGAAATAAAATTATATTCCCACAAAGCTAATCAATTTTCCTATCTTATGAGAAAGTTTCAAGAAAATTCATTAAAACTTGTAGTCTATGGAACCTGCTCGAACTTCAATTGTCCCTCGAGGAGACAATGGGCTTTTTGGAATTAAAATACCAAAAAATTAAGCAAGGTGTACAATAGTCATGAGTACTTTCCTAATAAATTTTAAATCATGTCAAAGTTGGCAGTTGTGAAAATTTTCTCAAAACTACACATGTTGGGAGATTTCAAATATATCTTCTTAAATTTATTTTTTTTACCTTGAAATTTTTTACACATATTAAAAACATAGAGATTGTTTCATGAAAAAAAATTCATGGCAAAAGAAAAAAACCTCAATCCTTAGGAAGGTGTCAAAGTTGAAAGTAGTGAAGTGTTTCTCACGACTACCCATGTTGGTAGATTTTGAATAACTTTTTTTCAGTAAATTTTTTGGCCTTGAAATTTGGCACACACATAATTAACTTAAAGATGATGCTGTGGTAAAAATTTTGTTGTAGAATTCTAATTTTTGAGCTCTCGAGAGGCTTTTAAAGTTGGCAATACTGAACTTTTCCTCACTGCAAATTCGAAAACGACATTTTGATTGGTACCCCACTGTACAACAATAGAAAACTCTTCCAATCCACTCTACATCATCAAAAATTCCATCTAAATGTAAAAGCATAAAAATAACAATAACTTCTCTAACATAGTTTCAATAATTATAATTTTTAAAACTAATTGCTAAAAAGTAAAAGACAATCACTTGAATAAATAAGTTAAGGAATTTAATAGAATTCACTATCCAATAAAAATAGAAGACTGATTTCACAAACTCATATAATTATATACCAATTCTTTATAATCATTCTATACCAATAGAATTTTTAATATGCTTTATCTATATCTACACTTTTGTGTCTCTTTTGCCATATACATACATTATTTTACATTTTACACAAAAACTTAGAGTTTATCATTTCCATAGTACTTACTTGTAATTTGTAAACATGCCTTAATGTAGTGAACGAGCAGAAGTTATAGAAGACCTGAAAATCGCCTTGCAGTGCGTATTGTATCAACTTCTAGGGAAATGGTATTATCATCTAGTGATTCTAATGGAAAACCAAGCAACTGTGATCTTTATAATAGTGATGATGATACACTCATGATGGTATTTTAACAATTTACAACAGTTTAAAGTCACAATGGTATTTTTTGAAGAGACATTATGGAAGACCTAATTCATCGCATATGGCCAATGATTTGCTTTATTTGAATCCCCGACTATTCAAAGCTCAAGGTTCAAAATGTCACCAAGTGCATTTGATAGAATACGGAATATGATCAAAGGTCATAATATCTTTAATAATAAAAGTGCCGTTCCACAATTTGATGCAAGAGTGTAATTTTTAGTGGTTCTCTTGAGGTTTGGAGCTTATGGAAATGGAGCCTCTAGAGCTAACACAACAACTACATTTGGGATTTCTATGAGCGTTATATCAAAATTTACAAAAAAGATTATGGTTGCAATTTTGAGTCTTGAAAACAATGTAGTATCAGGTCATTGCAAGAAACACCATCCAAAAAACGTAGTGTTTTCACAATACTCTTTTTTTCCTTCGAGAGGGCTTTAAAATTAGAAAAACAATTTTTAAAAATAATAAAAAATATGTTTCATGTATATATCTTTCAGAAGATTGAAGGTACCTTAGAAAGGAAAATTATAAGAAAAATCTCTAAGTAGGAGAGCTAGAAAATTGCAAAATTTCATGAAAATTAGTATTTTTATATTTTAATTTGTAAAAAATAGGAAAATCAATTTTTTTTTTAAATTGTCCATTCTTAAAGAGTTGATTTTGATGAGATTTCACCAAAAGAACAATCTTAGAACCATTTTCAATGTTCAGAAATTGTGCGCAATGGAAAAAAATTTGCACTCATGTGGAGGACATGAAATAACATATTTTTGGATTTCATTCAAAAGTTATAAGTTTTACACCTATATGTATAGACCATGAAAGTTTTGTTTATAAATCATTAAATTTGGGCACTTATAACGTAGTGATTTTTGTAAACTATAATCATGCTCAACAAAAATGATTTTTAAATATAATGATTTTTTTTAAATTTTTGAAAAAGAAAGGATCTAATAACCTTCAAGTTAGGTATGTTCAATAAAAATTTCATGTTCATTGGACTTAATCTCCAAAAGTTATAGTAATAACAAAAAAGTGGTTATCATTGTGATATGAAATAGGACCGTTGTTTTTTGCAATGACTCTATCTTGGCCTAATGATTTGGAAAAGCAAACCATCAAAGACTCCATCAAAGACTCACATGGATTTTCCAATGTAATTGGGATTATGGATGGTACCCATGTAGTACTTGCCACTAAATCTAGCTACCAAGGGGAGCAGTATTTCAACCAAAAAAGTCGATATTCTATTTCATGCATGATAGTGAATGACCAAAATTGCAAGATAACACATTTGTATGCATGATTCCCTGGCTTTGCCCACGACAGTTGAGATTTTGTTAATTCACAAATTTAGTTGAAACATGTAGACTTCTTCAAAGGAGATGAGGACTTACTCATAGACACCGGATATCTTCTAACAAAAAATACCCTACTACCATATAAACTCCCTACATCTACAAGAAGGGAAAACCAACGTTTTAACCGACATTTATCTTCCATTTGTGTGAAGTTTGAACACACCATTGGTCAATTAAAGAGACACTTCCAAAGCCTTCAAGGTATGCCGACTCTAATTGCAGGGAAAGATACACACCTCCTTGTGATACTTCGGATTCGTTGTTGTGCTATTTTGCACAATTTCCTTCTCCAAGGTGGTTATGATTCTAGGTGGGAAGGTGGAATAGAAGACCCAGATAGGATTCTTTCTTGATGACACTTTACAGGGTGCTAGCGAAAGACTTTCATACAACGATGCTTTTGCTAGAAACAAGAGGAAAATCATTAAGGCACAAGTTTTGAATTATCATGGGGATGCTATATAATCTAGAAAACAAATTCTAAACTTTGTTAGCGTATTGGGATTACAAATGTCACACACAATTTCATTATCTTCCATGTAATTTTATTTGTCAATATATAGTAAATTAAAAAAATTATATATGTTTTTATTAATTTCAATTCAAAAAGCTTTTTCCATATGTTAGTGTTATAAATTATCCTATCAAATTTTCAATGCATGTGTTCATAGTAGGAAAATAAATCATGAATTAGGCTTTGTTCTTTTCGTGAATTTTTGAATGAAATACCATCTTGTGAACAAACTTATTTTATTTAATTTAAAAAATTCCTATTTTTTACAAATAAAAATATCAAAGTATGTATTTTCTTGAGGTTTGGCACTTTATAAGTTCTTGTACTTAGAAGGTTTTTTAATAATTTTCCTTTGGTGGTTTTCTTTATCTTAAAAAATATTTATATTAGTCATGTTTTTTAAATTTCTTAATAATTATTTTTCTAATCTCAAAATGCTCCCAAAAACATCATCAACACGTAACAAATAGTACAAGTGTTTCTTGCATTTGCCCATTCATATATCAATATCAATAGACACAACTATTTGTAGGTCATCGGAATTATGCAAGGAAAAAAGTACTAAAGGCATCCTCTAATTTATAAAAATGCTTCAATTATAGGACTATCTTAAAAAAGATATTAATTCTAAATGTATGTTATTTTAAACAACATAATATTATGAAATGGGCATCACTCAATATTTCACTGACCATGCCTTGTTGAAATACAAAGTATAATCGTACATGAAATTGAAAATACACAAACAATATTTCCTCATACATCACGTGCATCTCAGAAAATATAGAATGTGAAATTCCAATACAGAAAAAAAAAATTTAAAACAAATGGTCACAACATTTCCATACAAAATTAAAAAAACAACTAATGATTCTATAGTCTTTGAGTTTGTAAAATCCACATATGCACAAGCAGAAAGACTCATGTCACCAAAGTCAACCCTTTTCATACTAATATCAACATTACAAATTCCCTTGGAGCTTTTGAAATTCAATTTGGAAAGGAAGCTCCTAAAGACGTGCATCCTTTCGCTATTGCTCTCATTTGACTCTTGGAAATTCTAAATCCAAATGGCGGGATTCCAAAGCAAACTTCTTTTCCGAATCATCTTTGAGAAATTGGAACTTCTGGTTCTAGTGCTCCATTTGTAGGTCTAATTTCTTCTCCATTAGCCTACGGTTTTGTTCTTGTATTTCTTGAATGGACTCTTGGAATGATTTAGGTTTCTTCTTCTTCGATTTTTGGGGTTGGTTAGAAGTACTTCTAGACGATGTTCTTTCTTGTACCAATGGTATAACTGAAGAGTAGAAGAAAAATACAAAGAAAATTAGGCATGAGAAATCACAATTCAATATAATTTAATGTCATATCATATACTTAAGAGATGAAGTATTTAATGACTATTATGTGGTTTGTAATTTAAAATAAATGAATTCAATCTGAAATCCATCCAACAATTCCTATTGAAATGGTTTGAAGCATTAAATGTCACTCTTATAAGCATGAGCCCTAAACACAGAAATGTAGTTCACATCCAAATGGATTTATATACATAAAATACAAAAAGTTATTGATCATATCAATGCCACTTAATATGGGCTGTGAAAAAGGTGGACTTTTGTAGTTCTCCAATTCTATAATCCAAAACAAAATTTTACATTTCTACACTCGAACACAATTGTATGAAGGTTGTTTTAAAATTTAATTAAAAGCTGAAGAAGAATTGCATGAGAACAACCCATAGATTAGAAGAACTAGTACCTTGAGAAGGAACCTTTAGTTCTTGTTGGGTAGAGAAGTCTGCCTTGAAATTTGGCTCCTCTTTGGCTCTTGTGTTCTCATCTTCTGAATTCAAGTCATCCACCTCTTCGTAGAGTCTTTGCCCAAGATTAGTACCAAATAACATCTCTTTGATGTTTTCATTCATGTCGGTCTCACTAATATACGGTGGATTAACAACCATACTATCAAACATGATTGGTTTCACCTGATAGTAGAAGGGACAAATAGAAAGAACCTTGTCCTGAATCTGGCTAATCCCCATTTTTTCATCAAAGGTAGTTAAGCCTTCACCTGTATTTTACAAGAAGTCCTCCACCTCCTTGAATTTATTTTCTAAGTACCTCATTTTGCTCATCACCTGTTCAAGTGATTTCTTTGTTTGCAGAGAGTCAAGGTACTGAGAGATCAATTTCGTCACTGCTTTTTTTTGTGAGACTTGAGGTTTGATTGAACTGCTTGAACTTTTGACCCCTGCACATTTCCATTTTTCATAATTCCCAAGCAATTCTAACCATTGAAACAAGTGAGCTTTGGCTCTCTCTGTCTATTCCACATACCCTTGTCTTTAAGGATTTTCTTATGATGTATTGCCGACTTCCACATTTTGGAAGGAGCTCGGAATGTTGGATTCTGGATATGTCACCAATGGACTCATGCTTGGGGTTCTTGGACGCTTTCATTGCGGTGTATGCGAGGATTGGTTTTGTCCAAGTGGAGGCCTTCCCAAATTTACATACTCCATTTGCAAATATGTTTGAAGCATGAACTGTAAATGATTTGAAAAATTCTAGTAATCAAAGAAGTCAAAAGGACAAGTCAAAATAAATGTAGTATAGTTTAAAAGGGCACCGTAAATGAACTATTACTACAATCGCACTAAATTGCTTGAACACACGAAACCCTAAAATGCATTTCACTTGAAAATGTAGGACCTCCTGAAGTGAACACCGCATCTTAGAGACACCTAAATCTTGAAATGCCCAAACTCCAAATTGTTCACTACTAACAGAGCCAAACAACCAAAATTAAAGCCAAGAAGGCTAAATTGTTATGCACAAAAATTCTACTCAAAGCAGTAGAAAATCAAGTGAGTGAAGGAAGACATGCAAACCGTAGGGTTGGTGCGTTTGAGGTTTGTTGATGCCATCTAAAATTTTTGGTGGTGTGTGCTAAGCCTCTTCAAATGACAATTTTGTAAAGAAGAAAAATACCTTCAAATTACCACCAACAGCCATGCGCACAACACTGTGAACCTCAAGCTCTTGCGACGAAGACAATGAAGTTGGCTACCGCAGTCAAATCAAGATGGAAGGTTAAATTTGCAAGTGAAAGAGTGAAATTGTAGGAGCGCAAGATGAAAAAATTCGCTTGTGAAGGCTTCTTCACGCTTGTTATTCACCTCGAGAGGAGAAGAGGTGAGGCGGCGAACACTTTGTAAGAAAAGAATATTCGAATATAAACGAGTGAACCCTGAGTTGCCACGTCATAGTTCTTCATGGAATGGGCATCATGCAAAGAAGGTGTGACGACCTCTATTGAGTTTGGTGAGTTTAGTTTGTTTGTTTTGTTCTTTGCCCTAGGCTGCTTATAGCTAGGGACTTGTATTTATTATTCTTGCAATAAAGGGAACCTTTACTTGTGGAAAAGAAACCTTTACTATAAAAAATGAGTTTGCTTTTGTTTGCCTTTTATTGTCATTATTTCAAACAAATTGAAATAAGGCCTTTACATGTATTTATGTGTCATTCAATTCCAATATAATGTGAATATGTCATTTGAAAGAATTGAATATTTTAATTCCAATACAATAATAATGTATCATTCTAAAATTTTTTTTAAAAAAAATGGAAGGCCAAAGCTCTTCTTGCCGTAAATTTGTTTCTAAATAAGTATGGTGTGATAGTAAAGTTCTATCCACTCTAACCAAACATTGTCAAATTCATATACTATCCTTGATATAATTAAGAACTCAAATTCCTAAATGAAGTCATGAATCAAATTCTTTGCAAAGAAAATCTGTTTTATTTGTGTAAAAGACTTAAAAAAATGGTCAAAAATTGTAATTTCTAGAATTCCAATAGACCAGTACCAATAACAAAAAAAAATGTAAAATATTTTATGAGACATAAAACCATAGGATCTTATAGTAACTAGTTTGAAAACATGTAAAAAAATTTCAAACTTTTTCACTGCGTAGATTGCAAGATATTAGTATTTGAATGCTCAAATTTTTTTTCAACCTTTGAAAAATGAAGCAACTACACTTTAGAAGGTGACAATGAGCTCAAAAGAGGCAGTCATTGCCTCATCACTCCATAGTATGAGCCCCATTACAGATTGGTCACAACCCCAATTACAATCATATGAAGAATGGTCTAAATTACTGGTGCTTTTGTGGATTCATTGTTGAGGCCAAGTAGGGTACTTATATTGCAAAGAATTTTGGCATTGGAAAAAATATTGAAAATTGAGTAAAATAAAGGACTTCAAAGTTTATTTTAGAATAGGGAATCTATTACTACCCTCAATCAAAAAACTCTTTATAACTTTTGATTCATTGATCAAAATAGAATGATTCAAAGCTTTTGACACATAAATAAAGAAAACCAATTTCAAAGTTTTGTTTTTGAATAAAAGGGATTTTTTCCAATCTACCACAAATGCCCAATTACAAAAAAAGTAACATATTTGGCCATAACTTTTGACTTGTATTTTTTAATGTGTTGAATTTTAGTACATACGGAAGATATTTCTCTTCTTTACTTTCTACTAAAATTTGGGCTTAAAATATGGAAATCTTTGGTTACACATTCTTGCCTAAAATTGCTATATTGCCAAATTTAGCAAGCTAGTCCTCTAGGGATACATTATTTTGCTAAAAAAAGATTCAAGCTTTCTTTTTTCTAACTTAGATACAATGAATCACCTTATTATTTTTGTGATTGGTTCTACTAGTTCATCATTTTGCATTTGTAATACTATGTAGGACTTTATCCTATATTGATTCTATATTAGTAGTTTATACTACCAATGATTGAATACAAATATTAGAGGTATTATACAATAACTTACATTTGTTAGAATAGACATTTTAGAGTTTTTGGAAATGAATCCTTACAATAAAGATGCTCATAACAATAAGGATCTTTATTATAATCTCTATAATAATAAGTGTTAATTATACTTATTAATGAGAGTGTTAATTCAAGCCTATAAGGTCCAGTGACAGTCTACATTATTGAACATATGTGGTTATTTTCTATGATGCTTTAGTGTACCTTTTTAATAAAGGTATCGAGGTCTTTGGAATATAAGAAAAAGAAAATACACGCAAACAAGAAGACAAAGGAGAAAAGACAAAAAAATAAAATGCAAAAATACCACATGGTAAAGAACAACCACTACAAAGGAAATGGACCCTGATCTACAAAAAAATTGACAGAAAAGTGTCCGAAAATGACAACTTAATGTCCAAAATGACAACCACAACTTTTGAAAGTTTGCACTTTGTCAATGCGATCAATATTGCAAATTTTGTCAAATTTTGGTCAAATTCTTGTCAATTTCTCAATCGGTTTTGACAAACAATGTTAATGTCTTTTTAGAAACCCAACAAGATTTTACATATAATTTTTATTTTAAACACAAAATGCCATTACAATCTTCAACCAATCATCTTCAACCAATCACCATCAACACCTTAGCATTACTTGTTTATGGGGGAGTAAAGCTCCCTCTATACATATACGGAGGTAGGAGGTCAATCAACCCATATGAGATACATGAATTTTTGAAGTTGGGAGCTCATAGTTAAGTTAAAACTTAAAAATCTAAAATTTTGTATTAAAACTAGGATTTCAGACCTCATTAAACAAGCATAGTAGAATGTCTTTTTTCAAAAACATTTGAACTAAGACTAGTTAGAATATAAATTGGAGTTTCAAGTCCAAAAATGCCTTTGACATTTCAAGTTTTCAATCAAAAGTTATGAACAGATTTCAAAGATGAAGTTTGAAAAAATATAATAAGAATAATTTCAAACACCACTTTGAAATTCCATAACTTTTGATTGAAACTTGAAATGTAAAACGCATTTTTGTAAGCAAAACTTTAATCAATTTTCTTACTAATTTTAGTTCAATTTTTTTGAAAAAACACATTATATTATGCCTAAATGAGGTCTAAAGTCCTAGTTTTAACACAATTCCTATTTCTAACTTAGAAACTCCAATTTATATTCTAACTAGTCTTAGTTCAAATGTTTTTGAAAAAAGACATTCTACTATGCTTGTTTAATGAGGTCTGAAATCCTAGTTTTAATACAAAATTTTAGATTTTTAACTTAATTATGAGCTCACAACTTCAAAAATTCATGTATCTCATATGGGTTGATTGACCTCCTACCTCCGTATATGTATATAAGGAGCTTCTCTTCTCCATTCATTTCACAAAATACAAATGGTTCATGAAGTAAAACAATTTAGTAAATAAATTAATTTCATGATTTTAATTTGTGTTGATTAACATTCTTGAAAGTTGATTAAAAAAATTAAAAAATTATGATCATCCAAAAGTATTTCATCTAAATTTTTATCATTCATTCGATAAAATTTCATCTAATTTTTTTCTAGACATTATTTGAAATATTTTATTAAATCCTTGAAAAATAATTTTTTAGAATAAATGACGTGGAAAAAAATCCACGATGGCAAAGAAAAAAAATCCACGGTTGCAAAGGAGTGAGAAGAAGACTTGCTAACGTGTATCTTTGTTCAAATTAACAGGATTCTATCAAAAAAGTGTCCAAAATAGGTACTCCTAATCTATAGCAGAGTTGACAGAATTTTGTCAAAATTACTATCAAATAGGATGTAGTTTCCCTTGTAATGAACATGAGTAACGAAAATTGTTCTTCATAAAATACTAATTGATGTTCATCTTTTTGTGTTCCTCTGATAATTTTTTCAAAATCATCGAGAAGCCATTCTTTGATATTGCTAGCAATACAAAAAGTAAGTAAGATCAATTTGCCTTCTTTGTAAAACAATGCTTCATAAAACAAACTAGTTCATTACATTCATACTATGGAACCTTATTATTAGTTGATCTTCATTATATTGTACAATTGATACACTTCATCGGGTGAAAGTATTCTACAATGAGCTTCTTAGGTAAAATAACATATTGTCTTTACAACTCTAGACAACAAGACATATATTATTAGTTCTTGATACAAACCAAGGCTTTTGGAGGGGGCTCTTTGGTACTTTTTAGCACTAGAAAAAATAATTCAGCCAAAAAAATTGTCCAAAAAATGTTAAAACACTTGGATGAAATTGCTAGACAACTTTCAAATTAAAAAAATATATTAGATGAAATTGACCAATTGTAGATAAAAACCATACTATATATCCAATAAGTAGATGAATGTTTCAATTTGGAGCACCAGTATAACATTTTATATTGTCACTATGGCACTTCTTCAAAAATGAAAAAAACCTTAATAGAAACGCTTTACAAATTTCAATAACTACCTCAACAACAACAATAGCCCCTTGAGCTTTAAGTTCACTAGTAGCATATGCTAGTAGATTGTTGCAAGAAACACCATGCAATAAATGTTTCGTTTTGAACAATACTCATTTTTTCCCCCTTGAGAGTACTTCAAAATTAGAAAAATGTGGGCACTCATAATGTAGTAATAACCATAAACTACACCCTGTGACAGCTCAACAAAAATGATTTTTAAATATAAAATGGTTATTTTTTAATTTTAAAAAAATCTAATAACCATCAAGTTAGGTATGTTCAATAAAATTTCATATTCATTAGACTTAAGCTCCAAAAGTTATAGTAGACAATAGAAAAGTGATCTGCATTGTGACGTGAAATAGGATTAGCGTTTCTTGCCATGACGCGGGCCAGCATTGTTTTTTCAAAAAAATTATGTTTTGGCTATCAAAGATTTTTTTTCCAATTTTCAACCTAAATCCGGTAGAACATTTTAGAGTTTGCTCATCACACATGTATGTATTGAGCATATAGTTTGTCTATCTTAGACCAATAGTCCAAAGCCATATTCTATCTAATTTGGGATCCACCTAACATGGTCCATGATATGCGGTGCATTTTGCAACAAGATTTCTTCTTCTTTACACATTCAAAAGAAATGTGTATCAATCTTTGTGCTTGTACACTTTGTGGTTTCAGTTTGAAGTGAGGAGTTGCATCTTGTTAGCATTAGAGATGCAAGTGACAAAGTGAGGTTTCTAACTTGTAAGTATAAAATCTACTTACTATAACTCTTAAGAAAAGTCAAAACTCTATCTTTTGAAATTAGTTTTTTTCAAAGAATCTTGAGGCTAAGGTCATTATGAATGCTTGGTAGAGTAAAAATTACACCTCATTTGTTCCATGCAAACACCGTTAACTTTTGGTATGCTAGTCAATCCGCCACTAATTTATCACTACAAAAAAAACAATGGTATAAATGATTGCAAAAAATGATTGCAAATGAGTCATTCCAGACAAAAATGACTGTAGAACGACTTGGAGCTTTGGGGTCATTGTAGACAAGTCATTCTTTAAATGACTGCAATCTTATTATCACCATCCATTTTAGACTTGGATGGAAAATGGATGAAGGGATCTACATAGACGATGAGGTGGACAAGCAAATTTTTAGAAAAGATTGGATAGCTACCCATTTTTAAAGAAATTTTGCTAACATAGATGTCCATGTCAATCAATTATGCAGTCATTTTGCAGTTGTGATATAGTCCAAGCATTGTTGACGTGGACATCCACATTAGAGTCACATGTAAGTCATTGTGAAGTCATTATGTAATCATTTTGCAATTGTGATATAGTATGTAGGTTGCTGACATCAGATTCATGCGTAAGTTATTATGAAGTCATCATGCAGTCATTTTGTAGTTGTAATATAATTCAAGTACTGTTAACGTAGACAGCCATGTCAGAGTCACATGTAAGTCATTGTGAAGTCATTTTATAGTCATTCAGAAGTTGTAATGAATGTTAAGATGGACTGCCACGTAGCAAGTCATTTCATAGTCATTTTTGAGTAATGTAGAGTTAGGGTTTAAATCACTCTTTAAGGATGTTGAAAGTTATTTTTTATTTGTAGCAATGTATGCAAAAAAAATGTATTAACAATTATATGAGCAATAGTCATTCTAGAGCCATATATAAATACACTCAAAATTTCACAATTATACACCATACACAATAAATATGCAATACACAATGCACCATATACAATATACCATATGCCACACGCCACACACCATACACCAAAGCTTATTTATTGCCACTTAGTGTGTGAGTATGAATAGAAAAAATGACAAGCCTTTTATAGAAGTAGGATAGTAGTTGGTAAGACAAAATTTGTGGGATGTAGAAAACGCAGAAATTTTATTACAAATAATATTTCAAACCTCATTAGGCATAGTACATTAACTTTTTTCAAAAAACTTTGAACTAATGAAGTTGAAAGATCATTTTCATTTTCATTCCCAAAAGTCCATTTCAGATTTTGAGCTTCAAATCAAAAGTTATAGACAAATTTGCTAAACAATTTAAAAAAAATTGATATAGGAAGAGTACTAGAGTCACCTATTTAACTTCTCCCAAACAAAGATGTATGTAGCTTGGTATGTAAATGTCCTAAGTCTTCATTTCATGCAAAGAAAGTATGAATGAATGTACAAGATGTTTGCAAATAGCACAATGAATCATAGTGTATAAGGCTCTAGAGTAGTAATAGAGTAGGTATGTAGTAGTAGAGTAGTTGTGCATTAGTCCAAATCAAACTTCTAAGTAGTCGTTTGGTAGTAATAGGAAGTCGTTTGGTAGTCACACAAAGTCATTCTATAATAGAATCAGAGTAGTGATGTTGTCATTTGCATTAAAGGAAAATGGGACTAACAATTGCTATTGATTCCTTCCTAAATACTTTAGTGTATGTTTATTGAAACCCCTAATAATTCAAATGTGAATCATATGAAGTGTTCAAAACTAGTGCAACAATAATGGCACACATTTCTAGAAGTATTGGTGCCATGTCATAGGAATTAAAGCAAATCATACAATTGAACTCTAAGGAAGAAAGTATTATACCATCAAAGACAAAGGCCACCAACAATGCATCATTTCAAGAAAAAAAAGAAAAAAAAGATATTCTATTAAAAAAAATATTTTAAAAAGAAATGAAAAAGATAAACCTCAAGGGGGGGAGGCACTCTATATATTTATGTTGTGAACCAAAGCTCTATAAAGATTTTGGACCCCTCATTTCTTGAATATTGATGCTATGGTCATGAAAATGTATTTTCTATAACTGTTTGAATTAAAACACACATTATAATGACTCATTTCAATTCATTTTTCAATCTATCTTAAAAGTTATATTATATATTATTTGAAGTAAAAAAATTTTGACAATAGAAATTTATAGTCATTATAAAACAAAGATCAAAATTATTGGTTGAATTTTTACAGTTTATTAAAAAATTAATAAGGGGTTAGAAATCACTTTATTGCATACGATATACAAAACTTCTATAGAGTGATCCTCCTAAGAAATAAACTAGGACTAAAAAATTGAAAAGAATAAAAGATAACCCTAGGTACACAATTCTTATATTATACATAAGGGGCATTGGCAATAAAACAACTTAGATTCTCAAAGGATGGATTTTGTAAATATATCAAATTATACAAAGACTTAGGAAAATACAAAATTATTAAAAAAAATAAGTATAGAAAATTTTAGGTTGTGTTCAATTTTTAAAAATATCACAATATATATGAAGAATTGAAACATTTATGCATAGTTTTAAAATTTTCATATAAGGAATTTCTTCCAATTAAAACTAATTAATTTTTAAAATATAAAATATTGGATATCTTATTCTATAACATGTATATTAAAAAAATTCATATAATTAATTTTTTTAATGCTATTATTGTCTTCAAAGAATACACTAGAAGAAAACTGTGTTGAATTCCATAAAAATGTGTCAGGTAGTTTTTATTGAGTTCCTTGTTCAAAACGTAGTGGAAACGCAAAAAAACGCATTTTTTTGCATTTTTCTGCGTTTTTTGCATTTCCACTACGTTTTGAACAAGGAACTCAACAAAAACTACCTGACGCGTTTTTATGGAATTCAACGCAGTTTTCTTCTAGTGATATTAGTTTCATATATGTAATTACAATTTTGGATTCTTTGTTAAAAGGGTTTCAAGAATTTTCTACATTTAAACAATTATGTTCCTTAAGATTAGACTAAAATGCATTATAAATGATTCTAATTAGGACCATATAATATGGGAGTTGCTTATCCGGCAAGATAATTTATTAGCTTAAGAAGGATATTAGAGTGTGAGTGTTGAAAAATCCCAAAGGATCATTGCAAGAATCATTGTACTTTTTTAGTGCATTTTAGCATTAAGCACATTTTTTAAGTATTTAAGTCATTTTGGAGTCATGTAGTAGTCATGTGTAGTCGCATAATTGCACTAACACAAGGGTGACTAAAGTCCATATCAACAAATTGTCCTATCCATCTTTTCTATATAAAAATCTTGACTTGGCTATAAAAGGAATACTTAAGTCATTTTGGAATTAGGCAGCAATGATGTGCAATTGCATTACAACGACGCTAGCGTTTGAGCGTGGAGCGGTGAGCTTGTGAGCTGCGAGCAGGAAATTTGTGCGCGGTGAGCATGAAGTAGCCTTTTTTTGAGAAAATTGGGCAAGAATTTTTTTTCAATCAATTTTTTTTCCAAAAATCAATAAAAATTTACTATTTATAGTAAATTTTTCTACCTATAACCGTGTCTCCTATAACCGTGGATTTTCATGAAATGTCATATTTTTGGACCATTGATAATATCATCTATACATTTAAGTTTTGGGATTTAGGGTCCAGAAGGGAGATTAAAAACAAGCCAAACACTTCAAATACAAAAGACTCATGTACCTTGTTCTAGGGTTTTGGATTTTTTAGAGTGGATAAAATGAAAATAGGCAACTTTTAAAACTAGATAGAAAAAGAAAGTTAGCATATATAGATAAATTGCAAAGAAAGTCAATGTTCAGGATTGGACTCCATCACTTCTTTATTTCATTTGCAGCGCATGGATAAGAATAAAATATGAGTGTACTACACTCCAAATAACTAATGATATCTACTTTGAAATAATGATGATCCCTGCTCGAACTAGGAGTAGCTTCAACTCATTAAAGCTATAACTAGGTGCATGAATGAATTTGTCATCATGGATATCCATCTTGTAGAAGTACCTATACAAATAATACAAGTGCTTACAATTCACGTATTGTGCTCGGCCTCCCACAGCAGATACTATTATATTGACAAAGTCAGGGCATGTGCATGTAGGGAATGTACCCATAGTAACTCGATATACGTTTTCGTTGGACTCCACTCCAGTCTGCAGTACCACTATTGCACCAAGTCCAGGAAGAGGTACGAGGGTCACTCCTAGAATTTCCCCTCTAATATTTGAAGCACTTTCCCATTTGTTGCGTTGCTCTACGGTTGGAGGATTTGCAAGTCTTTTGATTGTTCGGTTGTTCCTCACTGTAGGGTACACATCTGCATTTGGTGGACATGGTTGAGTGAAGAAGATAGGTTCAAAAATCTTAGACATGGCAAAAAGTTCACGTGGTGACAATGTAGGCCTTTCTTGAAGACGGAAGCTTGCATGCTGTAATAGTAACGTTTCTTCACGATTCAAATTGGTTCCCGTTAGAATAGGCCAAATTTCAGACAACTCTAGCCTATCAATGACCCACTTCCTCTTTGTACCTTTCACACATCGTTCAATGTCATCCCAACAAAACCAGAAATCCACGACCATCGGGTGTTTAGTTCCATACTCTTCTTTCCTACCGTGATAAGTAGGAGCAGGGGGTCCTTTTCCACCCTTGGCAATCCTTGAGGTACACTTGATGTTTGATGTCCGTTGTTGAGCCCAGCGTCTTGCATTTGATTTGTGGCTAATCCTTGCAATGTGCCACTTGGATGTGTCACAATCAGTTTCACATGCTACCGTCACATAATTGGAGGTATTGACTTCATTGCAATTTCCAATGCCTTCCATTGAATCTTCTGCAACCTTTGTAGACCTAGTTCAGACTCGGGGTGGCGGAAAGTTGACTTTGTCTGGTCTATGTGAATCTCCAGCATCACCAATAGGTACATCAAGCCTCCTCTTTGTGTTCCCAAAAATTTCTTCTCTTTCTAGATGAGGTACTCGACTTCCCACACCATGTGCTTTTGGCAATGTATTCAATGCCTCAGCTATTTTTTTTGGACACCCACTACACCTAGCCGCCCTCAACCTCAACTCTCCCTTTGATGGTCCTGACCCATATGCATGTCCTCTAAGATATGCTCGGTAGTTTGTCATTTGCATCCAAGCCCGAATACTGTCATCACAAGTGGCGTCGAATAAATTGTTTCCTTTTTTCCTCGACATTTGTAGCCACTTGTTATGGATCGTTTCCGACAAATTACAAAAAGGCATGTCTGTCATCTCTTCCAAAGTAAGACCCTAGAATTCCAACCATAGGCAAACATGAATCAAAATACAATTCACTATTACTATACAAATTAAATCTGAAATTGCTCTTTATACTTCTAAGAATTTCAGTATGGTTTAGGGCTTAGGGAAGTACAATCACAAAGAAGAAACAAATAGTATTATATAAATTTCAGAATACAAATATCTCACTTGAGAAACAAAATTGGGTTTAGGGTACCATCAACTAGTACTTCAATGACAACCAATTTTGAGCCTCGTAACATTATATTTTTCTAAAATTAACTAGGTTCAGGAATCCGTTGGATCCGACGGATTCTATATATAATATCACTTTTTAGTACATTAAAAATACTAAATGATTGAAACTTCTAGAAATTAGCATTTCCATGGGTTTTGAGTTATTGTAAGATTTATAAAAAATATACTTGTAGCCGTTGCATGCAACAAGTGCCTCATTGATTCCCTACACTACTTCCTTTAATAAACCTTCCAATTCTCTACTATAAATCATCTTACAAGAAAATTTGAAATTATTTGTATTCGAAATTTTAATTACAAAGACATTAAAAGTAAAAAAAAAACTTTCTAATGTAATTGAAGTGAACAATTGTCTAATTAAATAAGAATACAAAATATAAATTTTAAACCAAAATAAGATTCACATACCATTGTCATGAAGCCTCCCCACTGTAAATAACGAAAATGCCAAAATGCCAACCAATGCTCCAAGTGATGAAGTGAGTCTTCTGTTGTAGCTCCAGATGATAACCACCATGACCGAATTGCAAGATAGTGCACCTCCGCTTCATCCAAAGTCTTGGATTCTTTGTATTGCTTACATAGTGCAATGTGTTGATGTTGTAATCCTTGCTTGATGTGTTTTTGTGTGTGCTTCTGAAGAGAATTACTCCAATGTAGTAGGCATGTTCCACTAGAAGAAAACTATGTTGTATTTGACAAAAACTGTGTTGAAACTATGTTGCATTCAACGTAATGCGTGGAGTGGATTGTGTTGAAGTCTTGCTTTGTCATGCAAAATTTTTCATTCTAACACAAAATTCTACGTTTTCCATGTTGAATTTTGCATTTTTCTTGTTCAATTTTGCGTTGACACGTTGAAATGCATAATTTTGTGTTATTAAGGGAGAACTCAACACAATCCACTCCACACGTTATGTTGAATGCAACGCAGTTCCAACGCAGTCTTTGTTAAGTAAAACGCAAGTTTGGCAACTTTAACGTAGTTTTTGGCATGAATAGTGTAGTTTTCTTCTAGTGTTCTCTCATGATTCTTCATAATGTCATTTGCGGAGCCACTACCATACACAATGCAAACTGCATTCCAATTGGCCATTGCGCTATCTGCCATAAATCCTTTAAAATTTGGCTTAGCCACTTCAAATTTCTCCATTAGAGCATTCAATGACCTCCAGAACTGTACTTGAATCTCTGTATCTTCTGATTGCATATCGCACACTGCAATGGTCATCACCTTCTTATACTAAGAGTCGTACACGTGGCATGCCATGGTGGTCCAGTCCTTCACGCGCTTCACGTGGTCAAACATCATCCATGCATTCTGTAGATCACCTTCAGGTTGCATGCGCCTTACCAAGTCCACTCCACTTCCAAGCCCTTCAGTGAGCATTTTGAATACATAAACCTTCTCTTTGCCTTGGCCTGGGAAGACACTGTCGTGTATGAACTCGAACTTTGATTCCTTCTTCATGGTCATGATGTTGTCAATGACCCCTCGTTGGTTGTTTGAACGGAAAGAGGAGATAATATTTCGTATACTAGGACTATTTAGCAATTGAAAGCGATCCATGACCTCTTCCATTTCCTCTCCCTTCAATATCTTCTTCTCTCCATCTCCGTGGTGAAAAAGGTGGTTTGTAAGGAAGTCTTTGCTAGCGGATAAAGCTATGGCGGAGTTTGTAGCTGAAGGGGTTTTGGCAACTTGTTCTGCTATGAGTTCGGTAATTTCTTTTGCAAAATCTCTATACATGCCTTTTGCTACTGGATGAGAATGGTTTCCTAAATGAATAGCAGCCCTAGTCATATTTGGATTATCACTGTAGCAGTAGTAAATTCTAGCATCACAAATGCTGAGGTATGTAGGTATTGTTTTGCAGACTTTACAAACTAGTTTGCAATCTTTTGGTGAAACGACTCCTACTGCAAAAGGAAGTATTGTAGAACCTATCCATTCTGTTTCATTTTTCCGTGAAGTCCTAGACAAGTACTCGCAACTAGGGTTATCACAAATAAGATGGCCAGCACAGAAGGACTTACGGAACTTCAAATTATCCAAGTTCTGGATGTTTGTTGTCACTAGCTTACACCACCCATGTCCGTCGTAACGCTTGTCCATTCCCTCCAAGTTCTTAGCTGCAGATGAAGAAGAAGAGGCCCGACATGGCGGTAGTTCAAGATGGCATCTCCGTTGTAAGTAGGTGGGAGAAACTCCACTTGCTGGTGTTTCACAGTGTTCATATCTAATGTTGAAAGTTCATTTCTTGAATGGTGAAGACCAGAAAGTCCTCTCAAGCATTTCATTATACTTATTATACTAGCCTGACTAGGATGATGAACTGGTTGTGAAAAGGTACGTTGCTCAGAAGTACTTATAGAGGTGTTCTGTATTGAGTATGTAAGACAGATGTCATTGGACTCTTTCTTGACAAAGGAAGGTTCCCTGTCATGGGTCAAGGAAGGGAATTCGCCTTCTGACTCACTAGATAGTTCTACAATAGTCCTTAACAATTCTACCTTTGTTTCGGTAGTCAATTCATTTGGTGCCACTCTAGGAAAGCATCCTATAGGAGTAGAAGGATTAGCACTCTTAGGCCCAGAAGATCTGTTCACTATAGAATTATCAGACTAGCGACTTGCTATCTCAGTGGACGAAGCTAACATAGATAAAGGGAGACCGTAAGCCCTATAGTTCCCGAGACCTAGATACCAACAATGCCCTTCATTAGAGAGACATTTGGAAAGCGGGATTGACTGAAGTAAATCACCAGACTCAGAACGGCGCTCTTCCTCAACGTAGATAGATGACTCTACAAACTTGAATCGAACATGGAGCAAGTGGCTGAATACAGTAGCACGACCTTCTAGGTCTAAAGGAAAGACTAACGGAACCTAATGACCATCTACGCGAATGTTTGCCATCTCGCTCACAATCGACCATAACATAGAAATGTGAGTAGAAATGGTTTAAGAGAGTAAAAAAAAGACATATGGGTTTATATAGGGTTTTAAAGGGTTCATTGATTATTTTCAAATTTTTGGCAACCAGGACAATATGGGTTTAGGGTTGATGGTTCAAGGGTAGAGGGGCTATAAAGTTTAACAATAGGGTTTAATGTGAACATTACATTAGAATTACTAAATACAAGGTTTGTACTATAATCATTAGTGTAGTTAAATGAAGCGCCGATAAGGCGATAATTTTCCAAGTACTAATTTGGTCTTCAATTATAGGATGATCCTATCTGTAGTGAAGTCTAAATGACTTAGATTTTATGGCGTAGGATTAGTGGATGTTGGAAAAATGATTATTACCTTAGCAACTTGTTTGAAACGGCTAAAAAAGATAGCATTAAATGTACAAATTAGTACTTGAACTGACTTTGACGGCATTGTCTCATCAAGTTCCCTCGGGCACTGCAAATTTCGAATTTCAAGAATTGTCGGCGCTGTCTCATCAATCAAGTTGCCTCGGACATTGCAAATTTCGAATTTCAAGAATTGCCGGCGCTGTCTCGTCAAGTTGCCTCGGGCAGTGCAATTTCAAAATTCTGAGAATTGACGGCGCTAGAATTGATATGTCATATGACACGCGTGAAGTACAAAGGCGGCGCATTGTAGAGAAGTATACAAGGGATTCTGGGAACATAGGAATTCATTTCATTGTCACCTTTGGAGTGGAGCTTCCATTTCTATGTAGTGCAGAAGTACCTACTTCTTCTGTATGCTCATGATTTTAGAACACTCTAGAGCACTTTTTGTCCATTCAGAGCAAAGCAAGAGTCATAGGAAACACTCTTCTTTCTTCTATTCTTCTAGGAAAGCTTTGAGGAGAGCCAAGATGACTTGTACGAAGAAGACTCTATCAAAGCGAGGTCGAGGTCAACCGAGTGAGTCGTAGAGGTCTCATTCATTCGAGGGAGAGGGAAGCGACCATTTCACGAATGCTGAGGTCCAAAATGTTGATGCTGTGCAAGAGTACCTAGAAGAGGCCAATACTGAGGACGAAGGCACAAAGTCTCAGGAAACACGTAATGTAAGTCTATCACATGATCCCTCCAGTCTTTTGCATTCCTAGTTGTTAGAGTTGTAGACATTGAATCAATTCAATGAGTAGCAGGTCGAAGGCTGCCAACGTAGTTGACATTAAATATTTGGTTAATTAGAGGTATTGAAGGGGATGCAATAGTAGGAATTAGAGACAGACAAGCCAATATTTTTCATGATGTTCAAATGCCAACTACTACAGCATTGTCAAGATATTGCCTAGAGTAGAAATGACCGAGAGGATTAATTTGAAATTGAAATCGATATGATCATTGACTCCTGATTGAGGATAGGGATCTAAAGAGAAGTTTAGACATTCTGTTGTATACATGAAAGAAATTACTTGAGTACTAGTTCATCAAAAACTAGAGATTTTCCTATATTCATTGGAACCTACAGTGGAAATTCAGGAATTTCATTATCAGTGTAGGAGAGGGTTTAGGTTCTTACTCTGAGCTTTTGCAACCATGCAATGGGGGCTCTTAAATGGACATGTAAATACTGGCAAAGTGAACTCTCATTTAAAATAGAGCTTCATGTGATTTGTTTTTAATTCTTCAATGTATGGTTGAAGAACATTATTGCTCTTATCCCTAACTAAGTGTTTAGGTGTCTACTAATTTACTTCAAAATTAAAGTAGGGTAAATAACTACCGGGCTACAGGCAATTGAAAATTTGAAATAATCACTAGAAGAAAACCCTGTTAGAATCCTTGAAAACACGTCATGTGGTTCGTATTGAGTTCATGTTGCAAAACGCAGTCAAAATGCTGTGAAAACGCAAAAAAATGCAGAAAAATGCTTTTTTTGCGTTTTTTTGCGTTTTCACAGCATTTTGACTGCATTTTGCAACATGAACTCAACACGAACCACATGACGTGTTTTCAAGGATTCTAACAGGGTTTTCTTCTAGTGAATGATAAAATTAAGCACTCGCTTTAGAGAAAGTAAAATACACTGTAGGAAGCAATTTGAAAGACTCTGTAAAAAGAGCACAGCCATTTTAGGGGTTTAGACTTAATATATTTTTTTTAAATGTACAAATGCATTTCCAAGTGCATGTCGCTCACAAATAGGAATTCTAGTTGTATTTGTGTTTGAAAATTCATAACTAATTCAATAATGATGAGAAAAATATGAAATAACTTGTGTTAGAATCCTCTGTAATTTCTCTTCAACTGAAAAATAAACCCAAAATATTTTAGAATTTGGCAAAACATGAAATAGCCGTATGAGTCCAAAGGTGGTCGGTTTGTTAGAATCCCAAAGTAGTTCAAAATTGCTTTTCGGTTTCAGGATCCATGAGGCGAAGTCATGTAGCAAAAATCCAGCATACCCAAACTGAAATTAGCGTGTATCATTGAAATTCCATAAGGAATGTTCGCCAAATTTCCTCATTAGTTTCTCTTAGTTTGAAGTGGCAGTTGTCTTCACCTACCGAATTGAATTCTCTGACAAAATTCCAAAGGTATCCCGGGATAACTGAAAGGCAACCGCATCACCTGCCTTCGTAAGAAGGTAGGAAGTCAACGATGCCTGAGGTACCAAAAATCACGGCATCGTAACTAACAAAGAGGCTAACTTTTTGTAAGCCGCCACAGCAAGCGCGTCCACGTTCGTCCCACTGCAGCCACTGGTGGCCAAAGTCACCCAGGAAATCATGGGATACCATGAATTAATGGACTTCCAGAGCTGCTTTTCGAAGATGAAGCGCTGGAAAGTCTGAGATCACAGGTGCTGAGAATCTTAGCGCTCCGAGCCTCCCTTCTCGGATTGATTTGGTACCACAAATCTTCACGTACGGTGCACTTCCGCTCACATTCTAGTCAGTTGCTGAAATCTCATTCAACGCCGTTGCAGATGGCAAGGACAACTAGGAGCCGGGCGCGAGTTGGAGACAAGTCGGACGACAAGGGGGCGCACAATGAGGTACTATGGACTCACACTATGATGCATTCTGAGGATCTTGTGAGCAGCACGAAGTCAAGAGACTTTTTCGTGCGGTTTGGGTGACAACTGATTTTGTAAGATTGCATTAGCTCGCTTCAAGCTTGCTCACGCGCTCTCATTTGATGGGTGATTGTCTGACTTCAGCTGAGATTAGGAGATCTGAGTGAGAGAAGGTGATGTACTCGGACTTAGACACTCGAGGTTTGGGTGAGACGTGCCACTCGCGCCACCCGCGTCACTCGCCAACTCGCGCCCGGCGCCTTCAGTCCCGCGTCACTTTCCAAATTTGTGAGCTGGTGCGCCACCCACCTACAGTCGCGCGCCACTCGCTCACTCGCGTTGCAGATTCTGGCGCCTTCACTTGCAGGCAACTTGTGCGCCACTTGCGCGCCACTTTTTGGTCGCTCGTGACGGGCACCCTGGTGTCGCGCTTTGGATGTTGGTGGCACGCCCTGGATTTTGCCAAGCGGGTGACGGCGCGCCTTGGAGTTTGTCACGGGCGCCACGCCGCCTCCCGCACTTCGTCACGCGCCTTGTTTCGGGTAGCACGAGCCAGCTTGTAAATTCAAGTCGGATCCGACGTGGGTTTCTAAGCTAGCTTGTACTACCCAAGAAGTAGCCTTTACATCTGATTGTGCAAGTTTCCAGTAGTTGATCATTGTAGAAGTTTCGGTTGAGACCGAATTTCATGACTTCAGGGGTGCATTTCCGCTTCGTGGCGATGAGTATCGCCTGACTGTTTGGTGCTGTGAGAGCCAGGGAGGTCTGGACTCGCTTTGGGGACTCACGCGACAGGTGAGGTCTGAAATCAGTTTAGATTTTGAAATTTTATCAAAATGATGAGATTTTGGGGTACCATAAGGCACGCCGAAAAACCCCGTCGGATCCGACTTACTTCTGTGCGGTGCCTCGTGGTACCTACGGATTCGGCAATTTTTTTTTATGTTTATCAATCCTGTTCTTCAGTTAACACTCAGTCAGTATGAAGTTGGAGGGAGACGGAGTTGCTGAGTGGCACTTCAAGCTTGCTGACAGGTGATCTCGGTAGACTTGACTGTACTTGATTTCGTCAAGAACCTGAAGCCTCAAGATTTGTTGTTGACGTTTGCACTTAGCACTCTCGTTGATAACTTACTGTTCGGGGACATTGATTTCGCGTTGAGTTTCAAATAATTGCAAAAAACTGATTGTCTTCACCTCTTAACTCTGAAGTTATTGATGAAAGCGAGCAAATGGTAAGATTTGCATACGCTTCTTGAAAAAATTTGCGTTAATTGACAAATTTGGTGAGATCGGATCCAACTTGGTTTTCTGACTCAGCTCGTAGTACCCCAGATTCCCACCATTTTTTTGAATCTGGATTCTTCTCACAATTAATCAGGTCAAGGGTAATTGACTTTGGCAGTACTTAATTAGTCTTCTGTACAATGGACTTCATTTTTATCATGAACCTCACGATCTCTCATGTTTCCTTTCATAGATGTCTATTATCATTTGAGCTCCATATAGCCGTTGATATTTTCAGTCTTGGCCTTGTTTGTTACAAGCCTTCAATTGAAGTTCAAATTCTTCTACTTTACTTTTTGAAAGTTTGTTCATCTTTCAATCCTATTATCTATAGGTTCTGATCTTGATTACTTTTGGATTAGGCCACTACTGGAGGTACCAGCGTTGCTGAAGGCAGTGATCAATTGCAACAACAAGTATGCCATTCCTCATCCATTCAATTTTTTGAAGAAGTGTCTTAATTTTTTTATGATTGAAATAGCTTAATCATTGTGGTACTACCTATAACATCAAATCTATTTATTTTGAATTTCATGACAAAATATACATTTGGATAATGGCCAAATTTCATTTGCATGATATTATGACTTTAAGATTGATTGTAAATTATTGCACTACATTGTCTAGAGTGGCCAAGGAAGGGGCAAACGACAGAAGGTTTCATCCACAGAGAATCAAGGTCCTGAAGTGCAAGGTGCTCCTTCTATGGAAGTTGGTGGATCCTCTGAGCCCCAGAAATCTCCAAAACCTATTGCAACCCTCTCCACGCACCAAAGCAATGTGGATCAAAACTTGGTGAGTTTCGATGACGTCCTGGATGTTGCAGAGCGAGCCGTTGATGCATTTGAAACAAGTGTACTCAGTGGAAATAGGGGTGGTGGTCCGTGGTTCTCATCTTTCAGTTCTGAGATGGACTGCCCTTCTGACATGGAGCTTTCAAATTCCAGTAGTGTTGAGTTTTTTGACTTGTATATAGGGGAGAGTGTGGTGAACATGGACTTATTTCAGTCTGATGAAGTTATCATCCTCAGCTCAGAATCTTATGAGGATGATGATGTGCAGATCATAGATTAGGTGGATTTGTTATCTTGAAAATAGCAAATGGCATACCTTGGTCTTCCCTCACTGAGGTTACTTTAGTGTTTTGAATGTGCTTGAACCTCTCTTTGCAAGTTCGATTTTTCCCTTGAAGTAAAGCATTTTCTTTTAAATGTACCAACTTCTTCACTGCAATTTCTATTGCTCTTGTTCCCTGTGAATATTGAATTTTTTCCACTGAAATTTGAACTCCTAGATGGACATCTCTCCTACCAAAACCGTGGAAGAAGAAACCATCTTCGGAACTCCAAACTCTCAAATCTCAAAACAGCCCGAGATTGAACAAGGAGAAGGAATAGGAGAAGGAGAGGGAGAGGAAGATGAGGAGGACATGGAGATTGTCATTCAAGACCGTGAGGAGGAGAAGGTGATGTCAGAAGAAGAACTCCGGCACATTCAAAAAGGTGATGTTGTGAAGCTTTTGGGACAACTTCGGATGAAGCCCGAGGAGGTATTTCGTATGCATATTCCGTTGTGCAGACTTGTGGTAATGCCAATGGTTAGACCGGTATTGGCATCTGATATCGCAAAGCTTGAACAAGAGTTTGCAGCAGGAGGATACCAAGATGGAGCTGCGATATTCTATGTGTCAGCTACAAACGAAGATGGAAACACTGAAGAGTTCACCCAACAAGAGATGGATAGTTGGGACCCCATTTGGAAGGAGAAGAATGAAGTCTTCAAACAGAAGTTCGAGTCGAAGCCAGAGCTTTAGTTCTTGAAGAACTTGAAGCTCTTCATTTGCGATGGGAACCACAGACGAGTTGCTTGGATGAATTACATTTCCAAGCACTCAAACAAACACTGCAGTGTGGACTCTATTATGTTGGATACGAAAGGGCGCAATGAACTTGTCATGCAAGTCATGCATGACGTAAATAAGTAAGTTCTTTCTTTCCAACTTTTTTTATTTTTCACATAAATATTCAATTTGAATGCTGTACTTTCTTGGAGGTAGTTTGGATCTTTGGCTTATATTGCATTGAATGGTTTTCAGGTCTGTAGAAGACTCCCACGTGAAGACGAACGTGGTACACACCTTGTACCAAATTCAGAAGTACGGAATGCTACCCATAGCAAAGTTTGCAGCCTTATTTAGGTCTGCAGAGAGGAAGAGGTGCCTTGAGAACAATGTGACTAAAAAGTGGTATTCAATTCAACCCGAGGTCTTCACATCTTTCATCTTCCGGGTAAGGTCTTTCATTTTGTTTTTGATAAATATATTTTTATTTTAAAAAATCATCATTGTCCATATTCACTTCACACCTAATTGGGTTTCTTGTGTAGCAAGAAATTTCACAAGCTGCAGATGCAGTAGTAAGAAGGTACATGGAGGCCACATAAGAGACTGGAAGTGTACCACTACAGGCACCCGAAGCAATGAGGTTGGGAGCAAGGGAATGAACTAAGGCGGCCATGGTGAAGATGTTTAAATTGCTAGTGGTGGCCAATCCAGCAAACGGAGAGGACTTCCTCAAAGAGGTAAAATTCAATAATTTCTCTCCAACTTCACTTAAATTGTTCAAAAGACAGTTCAAATCCATATTGAAAAACTAAGTGAAGTCTTCTTGTAGGTGGAAAAGTATTGGAGCAATTACGAGGTGCCTGAAATGACTTTGGAGAAGCTCCAGTTGGTCGCCACCTGCAAGATGATTGCAAAGTACAAGACAAAGATACTTCAATGGTGGAACTCTTCTACTCTTTCACGCGAATCAAGGAAGTTGCCACCAAAATCTGTCTCCGAACTCTTACTTCTTCAATTTCTGGTGAAGTGCACTTGGTACGCTGGGGTAAGTGTTCAATATCTTTTCAAGAGTGCTTTTGGCATTAGGGGATTTCCTGATCCTCTATGATGCCTTTAAATAAAAAAACAAATAATACACAATTAAGTAGTAATGGTTTATGAGTTTCTCAAATTATTAGTGAGAATGTATTTTCGTAAATATTATAGGTACTTTATATTCTAGAAGTTTGAGGAACCTAATTCCTTTCATTGAATAATAAAATATTTGGTAGTTGTTTTCATTTAAATATTTGATAATACAACTGAATTTTTTTACTATATCCCATTTTTCAGATAGAAGATGCTGCAGTGGAGTTCTTCGACAAAATTATAAAGGAAGACAACCTTTCCATTGACTACAACGTAAAACCAGAACCAGAGCGGCTACCAGAGTACATTGAAGGATGGAGGCAGAAGATTTGGGAACATGGCTTCATGAATTACTTCAAGGGCTCGAAGTACTTCAAGAAGGGCCAAACTTTTTCATCTCACGAAGGCTCTAACGCTGTGGTGCGCAGAGTCCTTTATCGGTATGTCATTTTCTTTACTACTTGGAATTTTGTGGCATCATTGTATACTTTGTAATTTTAGAAATTCTATAGCATCTTCTACTTCATTATAAATCTTGAATTTCTATTGTCTTGGCTACTTTTCCACCCTTCAAGGGATTGCAATTTACAACTTCCATGATATATTTTGCTCTTACTTTTTCATTTCGAGATTGAACAGTGCTCCATATAACTCATTATGATTGAATTACAGGTACTTCAAGTTAGAGCTTGAAGCAAAGAGGGCCATTGCAAAACTGGACCTTCCTCAATTCCTTCCACGCTTCCTCGACCGCAACTCGACTTCATGCATGTTCAGCCCACATCAATTGCGCACCTACACTACTGCTCATTTCTCTGGCGCGGGTTGGTACTTGAACTGTATACTGGAGTTCACTCATAATTCGGAGGTTGAGCTCAAGGCATCATTGGAGGGCAAGGGGATAGTAGATTTGGAGGCTGTTGACGAGTTCATCGGCATGGATGATGATGCAAGGAGGAGGGCCATTAACAAGAGGGATGCACTGGACCGAAAGAAAGAAGTGAAGAACCAACTCATTGTGGAGGCCAAAGAGAAAAAGCAAGCGGAGAAATCAATAAAGAAGGCGGAGAAAGAGGCCGGGAAGGCAGAGAAGGAGAAAGAAGAGAAGACTAAGGCCAAGGGAAAGAAGAAAGTGGAAGAGAAAGGGCAAGTCTTAGCTTCCTCCATTGTGGATCAAACACAAGGCGGAGTACCAAGGAAAGTTACCATCTCACAGCTCACTGAAGATGTCATTTCACAAGTCATACAAGCCATGGTCCTCTCCGACGATGATGTGCTAGAGACTGAGGATTTAATCCTTAATATTTGCATTGAGGACATCGCCATGGATATGGAGGACAAAAGACAGGGTGTCTACGACGAGGTCTTGAAGTACTTGGTTAAGGTGATCTCTTCGAACATCTTTGCTAGAATTTATTTTACTTATTGTCAATGATATGAATGTTATGTACCAAAGTTGCTATAATGAAACATTGAAGACAAATTTCTATGTGGTCCACAATTACATTTTTATTTAAGAATTTTTGTACTGGAAAAAATTAGTAAGACAACAAGGCAGAATTTACAATTCCATCGGATCCGACGGAATCACATAAACCACTATTTTGTTATGTATTTCCCTACTCAACATTACCCACATTCATATGGGTTTGTTTTCTCTAGAAATAGTTGAACATATTGACAAATGTAATTTCTTTTTCAGCTCAGACTTTTATTAAAATGACCCTAAAATTCCTAATGTTGTACTAAATAATATGAATTTGCTTTGAAAGATAGAAAAGTTTGCAATACTAATATATTGAAATTCTATTGAAATATGCTTTTGCAGATGGCAGTGGGCAAAACTCGCATATTTGAAGGTGTGGCAAATGCAAGGGCTGGTGTTGATGTCATCTTTATTGACTGTCCAGAGAACTTGCCTATGCCAAGCATTTCTCTTACGTCGAAGGAGGTGCCAAATTGGAATGCGGATTTAGAAGCTAATGCTTTGCAATCTGCATGCACCTTTGCAGTAGAGCATCTACACGATGATGGATGCATCATTGTGTTTCACTCCTTCAGCATTGCATCCAAGGAAGATCTAGCAGGAGTTTGCGAAGCATTTGACTTCAAGAAGAAGAAAGACTGGTTAGGCATGAACCGCATGCATCTCACCTCGCCAATGGACACCACAAAGACGGTAATTTCAGTACAGATGCTTCAGTTTTTGTCACCTATTTTCTTTTAAAATTTTGTTCATTGATCTCTAATGTTCTTGTGTCATATATGTTGCAGACACAGAAGTTTGGAGTCACTCTCCTTGTCAAGGACCTCAAAGCAAAAGGCGAATCCAAATTTTCTTTCAAGCGTACTGAGATGATGAAGAAGGCTGGGGTGGATGTTGAGAATGATGACATGCTGATGAATTACATGCATGCAGATGACATCTCCATGAATGGGAAGAAGCCATGGAGAGGCCCACGTGAAAAAGATCCGAGGTTCTTCACCCTCCTCCTTGAAGCCACAAGCAATGAAGGCAATGTCATTGTGAACTGCACGACATCTACAGGTTTGTCTTCAATTTTAATATTTCACACTTCTATGTCATTGTAACAATTTTGTCATCTCTCCAACACATTTTCATTACATGAATGCCCTAGGTGCTTGCATTTTGGCTTGTAGAGGAACTGGACGCAACATTCTAGCTTTTGAGGGGGACAAAGATGTTTTCAATGCCATTTTGAAGCCCATGAAGAAGTCATCACCCTCAATGCCAGTGGCTCCAACCCTCGAGACAACAATGGACTTGACAATGGATGTGCAAGACGCGCCTATTGTACCTCGCAAGTTCGTTCGCAAGGGAAAATCCAGTAAGTAAGTGGAAACTTCTTTCATTCTTTATTATTTTTCTTCATATCACATTTGCAAAGACTAATATAACGTCTTCAATTTTTGCAGAGGTTGTGGATTGATCTTGAGAGAGGTCATGGAACAAAATCAAAGGCTTGTCGTTAGTCCAAAGAAGCCTTTCAAGCTACCACCGTATGCAGAGCAGATGGCAAGTGCCTTTGCAAATTTTGGTTGTTCCAAATCAAAATGACGCAAAGACACTTACGCCCTCAATGTCTTACAATTTATAGATGCTTCTGCATCTGAGGGACGGGAGTCCTTAGAATCCTCTACAGGGTTAGATTCAGTGACTGAGTCCATAGCCACTTAGATTCTTGAGATTCACTAATCTCTTGAATCTTACTATTGTGTATTATTTGGATTTTATTTGAATTGGATTTGTGTGTTTTATGGCTACTTCTGGAAGTCTCAAATTTCTCTTTCTATTTATTTGATTTTTGTTTTGAAAACATCTAAGGCAATGGCTTTTGCTAGTTCTCCTAAAACCTACACCAAAAATAAATAAATAAATAAATTTTGAGACAAGAAGGCAACAAGTTGTCCTGTTGTAAATTCCTACATAGTGTACAAACATATTATAATATGTTTTATTAGGTAGCTTCAAGGTGACGTTAATTCTTTGAATAACTTGAAGGTGACGCTGTTCTATTCAGATGTACAACATCCATATAAGAACACGATTTTGCCTTAGAGTTTCATTGAATTTCGTTGGTGAGTTTAATTTTCACATTAGAACTAGAATGTCGAACTGGAGGGTTTTTTCTGAGTCTCAAGATGAAGAGCCTCAACCGGAGGCTGAATTTGAACTTTCATTGTCACAACTGCCGGATCAACCTCTTCTGCTGCGAGATATTGTATTGCCGCGTAAGCATCCACGAGATGAAGCTGGGCCTTCTCGACCGCCGAAACAACCTCGTGTGGAGCAACGGTGGCACGGGAACCTTCAACGAGATGCTCGAGCTTTGGCAATCTTATTGCAAGTTGGGTGTATTGAGCCCGGAAGTCATGAAGTGACGTTTGAAGGATGTTTTGAAGGTCTAAACGACGAACAATACTTTAGTATGGTGAGGCCTATCGAAGGGAGTCGCGGTCACGAACGATGGTTAGAAGGACCGGTGAATCCTTTGACAAAGGCGGAACGTGCTGATTATGTCGCCGCGACAATCAAACGCATCCTCAAGTTTCTGCAGATGGAATGAAGCTTCAACTGAAACTCTACTTTTTTACCTCTAATAAACATTTATTGAATGTTAGTTCTTAATTTTATATTTTGAGTATTTTATTTTAATCGCAATGTGTGATTAAATGTAGAATGAAGTTCTTGTGATAGAAAAATTAGCTTGGGGTTTGGTGATAAGGGAGAGTGTGAATGGGGAAGTGATTGGAATCTTAGGTGGGGTCTTGGTAGGGGTATAGGCTGATGTGCCTCACCCCCTCACTTATGATGGGGAGGAAATTAGGAAAAAGATGCTTAGTTGGTGTGTGGAGAAGGAGTTTTGTGTGTGAGTGTTAACGGGGATTTTGGAGCCGAATTTCGGGTTGATGTAGCTCATTGAGCATTGAATCATTGGAATTGAAACTTTGGCATCTGATTCCTTCTGATTAGACCTTTTCAAATTGTGCTTGCAAGTTGAATTTGGACTTTTGAATCAAAAGTTATAGAGTTTTGAAGTTGAGAGGACCTAAGGCCTTCCATTGAGAAGAACAGAGGTTTCTTTGAGCCATAACTTTTGGAATATTTTTCATCTTGTCTTGAGATTTGGAGGGATTGTATATCATTGTAGTAGCTTTCCAAAAAGATACCACTCATCTGATTTGGAGTTTGGAGGAGAAAGTTATGAGGAGTTGAAGGTCTGAAGGAAAATTGGAGTTTGGAAGGAGAAAGGCCGTGACTTGAAACGACCACAACTTTGGGTGTGTTTCTCATATGTCTTTGAAAATTCTTGTGGAGTTAGTTTGTAGAATTTTCTATTCATAATGAGTTCATTCACTTCATTTGAACTCTTATTGAAGAAATTATAGAGTGTAGAAGATAGGAAGGAGTGTAGCCTTTATAGTTTAGAAACCCGAGACTTTGTTCTTTAATAACTTTTGGACAGAGTCTTAGTTTCTCATGAAACTTTCTGAGATTGTGAATATTAGTTTGAGGATTCTAAATTGCTATCACACTTGCAATTTGAATTTGTAGTTCAAAAGTTATAGAAAAACATAGAGGCAGTAGTTGGTTGCCAAGGGATTTGAGGAACCGCTACTTTGCACTCTAATAACTTTTGGACAGTAGTTTAGATATAGTTGAGATTTGGAGGGTGTTTTCCTTGTAAAGTTATATTTCCAAAATGCTATTACACTAAGTATTTGGAGACTTAAGCCATCTGTAGCACTAGAAAGAAGGTCGCAGCTAGTAAGAGGAGAAGTTTTCTAGTGTTATTTGGGGTTCTTTGAAGTTCTTTGGGGTTCTTTTGAAGACTTGAAGATTCGAAGGCCGTACATGTCGAGGATCTAGCCTTGTGTTGTGGCTTGTGGCTCGTTTTCATTTCTGTTATTCCCAGCCAGTTTTGGAGGCTAGTTGAAAATTCAATTTCTACATTGTAAAACCGTTGCGAGCCGTAGTTATCCAGTAAGCGCTCCATTTTGTGTTTGTGGTGACGAAGTGGGGTTAATGGCCCACATGGTCGATCTTTTATGTTGTTCCCATTGATGAAAGGCGCTTCCTGGTCATCGTGGGTTTGAAGTTTAGAGGCCCATCATCCAGACGGTCACTCGTGTTGGCCGTCCCGTTTTACCCGTCCGAAGCCTTGTTTCTTATCACACACCTTTACCGTTGGCCCTATAGAGCCAACCACAGGATAGGCCAACAAAAGAACAAGTGAAGATCAAGAGAAGATTCGAGTTTTGAAGACTCACCCAACTTCACTCATCAACGTACAGCCAAACACCCTGTGTGTTCCCTAAGCGCGCTCCTCTCTACCCGACAATGTACAATTCCATCGGATCCAACAAACTTTTACATATTGACCATCCAATTCTTTCTCTTCATTATACATCTCAAAATCAATATTCTTTCAACAACACCTAGATTGACTTATTTAGTGAACGAGTTGCAAAAAATGGCAGAGTATTTCCAATGCCTTTTGTGATTTCAAGGTTTAGGTATCTATGAATTTGATCTTTGCTGTTTTCATTTTGCCTTCACATTCCTTAATTTATCTCTATATAAAAAAGATTTAATATTCTAAATTACAGTTAATCGACAATATAAACCTAAGTGCTTTGGTTCTCACAATTAGATTTTATATCCCTACTCTTGTGTATACAATGTCCATGATCATAGGTGTATGCAAAGAGAAAATGAAGAAGAAAACAAAAAATGATTTCTGTAGTCACATCTTTGAAATAGACATCATATCTTCTTCGTCGCCTAAACGTTGAAAGTCCACGATCATAGGTACTAAACTCTAATTTTTGTTACCCTAAAATCCATGATCATAGGTGGTCAACTCAAATTTTTTTCAAAATAAATTTCCCGCTCACAAGCTCACAGGCTTCTGCTCCCCCGCTCGCCTGCTAGCAACCGTGAATTGCATTATAGTCACACAAGAATGACTAAAGTTCACATTAGCAACTTGTCCTATCCATCTTTTATATAGGAAATCTTTACTTAGCTTTACAATGGACACTTAAGTCATTTGGGAGTCATACAACAGTGATGTGTAGTTGCATTATAGTTACACAAAAATGACTAAAGTCCACGCAGGGTTGCTATTTTGTGAGCCTGTGAGCGTGAACTTGTGAGCTTGTGAGCCTGCGAGCCAACACAATTTTTTGAAGATTCCATCTAAAACTTTTGGCCAAATTTGATTAACTTTGGTAAATTTTAGTGGCTATTACCATGGAAATATTATCGTGGACCTATTACCATGGTCTTTTGAATAACGTTGTTTTACCATTTATTGTACTTTGCTAGATTTTATGAAGAAAAAAAATTAGTGACTAATTATAATTTTTTTGAAATCAAATGAGGTTATTTCACAAATTTAGATTTTTGTGAACACTCTCCTTAGTCTTGCTTCTTAGTACCCCTTGGCACCAAGGGGAATCCCACAGCTCTGATTTTAAAAAATTCTCTCCCCCCCCCCGCAATTCTAGGACTCCTCTCGGCGCCGAGGGGAGTCCCTCGGAAGGGGGGGGAACTTTTTTTTTTTTGCAATAATAATTTTATTAGAACCGTGGGACTCTTCTCGACGCTGAGGGGTACTAAGAAGCAAGACCAAGGAGAGTATTCACAAAAATCTAAAAAATCTTGACAAGTATTGTTTTAAAATGAGAAATAAACAACCATTGCATCAAGAAATAAGAAATGAATCCCTTCATTGAATGAACAAGAAGATAATGAGTCAACTAATCAATAATCTTGTGTAACAAAGTTCATTTTTTACAAAAGTAATCCCTATCAATCAATTTTTTTCTCTTAAAATCTTAACAAGTTCCATTATTGATACATTAAGACAAAACTGTAGGTACCTACATTGGCTTTTGAGAAGACCTATGCTACTATAAGATACTCATGAACAAAATGAAATTTGGTGCAACTAAGTTCTTTCCATATATAATGAAATCATACAAATAATTTTTTTTCTAAAATTTAAACAAGTCCATTGACTAAAAATTGAGAAGGAAAAAATTGATGCCCTCCTATTGGCCTTAAGAAGATTTACAATGCTACAAGACATGATCAACCAAAATAAAATTTAGTGTAGCAAAGATTTTTATCAACAAATTTTCTTTCTAAAATCTAAACAACTGTAATAATAATACATCAATAAAAATCATTAGTACCTTTCCCTAGGCCTCAAAAAGATCTACATTACTATAGGATAATGATCAACCAATACTCTATATTAACTTAATTCCATCTTTATTCATCTTTCATATCAATTGAGTTCTTCATTTTTGTAATGTATACTTTTAAGTAAGATTGAAAATCAGAATCTTCATTAAATTTCAACACAACCTCGATAATAGGTCCACAATAATAGGTCTACAAAATAGGTACTAAAATTTATTAGAAATAAGAAATTTTGATTCAAATTTTAAGATGGAATCAATTTTAATGAATAAAATTAAATTTTATAATGCTTCTTCAAATTTCTAAACTCTGTGCTCACAAAATCCCTGCTCTACGCTCATAGGCTCATGCTCACAAGCTCACAGAATAGCACCACTGATTTTGGAGTCACGTAGAAGTGATGTATAGTCGCATTGTAGTCACACAAAAATGACTAAAGTCCACGTCATCAAATTGCCCTATCCATTTTTTGTATAGAAAATATTCACTTAGCTTTAAAAGGGACACTTAAGTCACTTTGGAGTCACGTAGTAGTGATGTGCAGCCACATTGTAGTCGCACAAAAATGACTAAAGTCCATATCATCAAATTGCCCTATCCATTTTTTGTATAGAAAATATTCACTTAGCTTTAAAAGGGACACTTAAGTCACTTTGGAGTCACGTAGTAGTGATGTGCAGCCACATTGTAGTCGCACAAAAATGACTAAAGTCCATGTCATCAAATTGCCCTATCCATTTTTATATAGAAAATATTCACTTAGCTTTAAAAGGGACACTTAAGTCATTTTGGAGTCATATAGCAGTGATGTGCAGTCGCATTGTAGTCATATAAGAATGACTAAAGTCCACGTCAACAAATTGCCCTATCCATTTTATATATAGAAAATCTTTATTTGGCTTTAAAAGAGACACTTAAGTCATTTTGGAATCACGCAATAGTGATGTGCAGTTGCATTATAGTCATGCAAGAATGACTAAAGCCCATGTCAACAAGCTGCCCTGCCCGTCCTTTGTATAAAAAAAATCTAAATTTGGCTTTTTGGAGTCATTTAAGTAATTTGAAGTCGCTTAAGTCATTTTGGACTCGTACAATAATGATGCACAGTCACAGTTAATAACACCAAGTAGTTGTTAATGACTTCAGCATCCCTATTAGATATCCTCCATTCCCCCTTGTATTGTCAATGTCATTTTTCAATGAATAGTTGTAGTGAATGTTGCACTTCATCATTACTTCATCTGCGAGTTGTGCAAAATGATAGAAAAATGACTTAAACTTTTGGACAGTGCAAATTTGGTACAATTACAGAATTTGTAGTCATTTTCTAGTGAAATTGGACAAGCAGTCATTCTTTGGATTCATTTTTACCCCTGTTTTTTTGTAGTGTTTCCGGATACAGAATGGGAACTAGGAATTCTAACACCCTCCTATCCCTCTTGCGTGCACAATCCGTGACTATATACCCGTCCTTAGGATGAGGTGGTTTGGAGAACTTACCCTTCAAGAACTTGTCCATTCTTAAGGCCACACCTTCTCCCTCCTTTGGAAACCCGTATGCCTTCTTTCAAAGCTCCGCTGTCCATTTGTTGGGGAGCGCCTTTACAGTCCGGTTCTACTCACTGGATTAATCCTCCATCAGCTCCCGAACCATCTCCTCATCCTTCAGATTCCATGGGTGCTGCAACATCTCCAAGCATCCAATCTACACCCAATCTTCCTCCAAGTGCATGCGCTCCTTCGTATCCTTGGGCACACCCGAAACCACCAACCGGAGGTTGAGCGGATGCGAATCTTCATCTGCCTTAGTCTTCCCCATTTCTCTCTCAGATGCGCGCTCAAGACCTCCCAACAGATTATCTCACCACAAACCCTCAAAACACAAGCGGCGCTCACTCCAAACCCTCTTCTTTGAGGTTGGCCACATGCACTCCGTGATGCAGAAACCGGAATCTTCAAGCTCTCAAAACTCTCGCCCTTACAACACTAAAAGCGCTCTCAAAACACACTAAGGCAACACCAAACTCAATTGTCACCAAATGAGAGTGACGACCTTTCCTTCAACCAAGACCCCTTATTTATCGAAACTAACCGTTAACTGGCCGTTCCACTATTGTGTAGAGAGGAGCGCGCTTAGGGAACACACGAGGTGTCTGGTTGTAAGTTATTGAGTATCAACAAGAATGTCTTGAACTTGAATCTTTGCTTGGTTCTCCATTGGCTTATCTTGGATCTACAAAAAAAAATTGTTTGTCTTCTATAGTCGATCGAAGTTTCAGCCCTCTCTCATGAAAGGCAGCAAACCTCCCTCCACTCAAATAAGCACAATTCTCAACTCACAACTCCCAATCAAGAAAAAAAGAATAATTTTAAAGCTCAACGTCAAGATACAACACTCTTCAAATTTTCATCTCACAATCTTTCATATACAACTCACAATGATCCTCCAAACATTTTGAGCTCTCCTAAATTCACAATACAATAATCCTTAAACATCCGGGTCCTCTCCTTAAACTCCCAACTTCATAATCCTCAAAGAGGAGGAAGAAGATGCCTACCAAACATATATATTCTAGATTAAGTGGAAGATGCTTAAATAGACCTCCAAACATCTATTGGCCAAAGTAAAAGAACAAGAACATAAGTTCAAGTTCTCTTCAACCAAAGTAAATGGAGGTAAAAACTAAAATCAAAGAAGAATCCTAAGATTCCAAATCTCACGACTTCATAAAAACCCTCCAGTTCAACATTTTAGTGTTGAACTTCAAACCTAAAAATAGATTTTAGAACTTGAATTCTAAAATTTAATTTGAATACAAATTACGTATACATTTTAAATATTGTATATATTTACATCACAACACCGCAATTTCCGGGGAGTTCTAGCTGTTAGGGTTCTATCTGTTGGCTCCCGATAGGACTGGTAACTCTTGCTAGGATTTTGTTGGCTCCTAAATGACTGCTGGTGGCCCCTAGATGACATCCTGGACCTGTCAATGATCTTAGGGTTGATCCTAGATCCTATATCCAGTTCCGTATTTCTTGGTTAGGTTAGAGTTTTCACTTCCCTTCCTTAACTTTATTATCTCAATTGGATATCTCCAATCCCCACCTATACCTAATCTTACTAATTCTCCCTATTCTTGATCAAAGAATCAAAAAAATTGTCTAAGATTAGCTTCCTTGTTCCTAATTCTATTCTAAATATTAAAAACCTATATTCTAGGTTCCCATAGCTCCTGCTGCCAAGGAGAAAGCTAATGCACCTGACGAAAGCACGGTCTCTAAAGTTGCAAATCTACCAAAAGATTTTGGTGGTGATGTGAAGGAGATAGATTACAAGCAATTATGTAAATCATATGAAGAATATTGGACAAAATGTATTGATTCCTACATGCCTGATATCAGTTTGAAGTATACAATTCCAATATCACAACTGGAGACGCCACCTGACCATTTGAACATCCGCGGCTTGGAAGAAATCGGTGTGAAGAAATGTCTTAATTTTCTCCTAAACATACCAGACCCAGACAAGAAGATTACTCTATGAGTGATGCCAATTGGCCTAAAAACTAGACCAGAGACTTTTGAAGAGGTTATTCAAGGGCAATTCTATATGATTAACGGTCAGTACACTGTAGAAGCGTTAAAACGAATGCAATTGATGCCTTGAATTAAATCCAAGGCAGACAAATTTGTGCAATGGGAGTGCTTTGTTGTATGGAACAAACATGACCATATCATCCGCAAAATCTTGGCATACTACAATCGAGTGAATCACTTTCAAAACTTCATGCCAACCTGGTCAACAAATATCATTGGTGTTCACTACATATGGGAGAAGATGGGATGTCCTCATCCAGACAAGGAAGCCATCGAACTGGAAAAAGTAATAGAAAAATAAAGAAGAACGATTGCAGAGGTGCAAAACAAGAAAAAATTTCATGTAAGTTTGTTTGTTCAACTTGATGCGAGTTGAAATAACTTCTGGATTCAATATTTGTGTTTCATTGTGTTTAGTCTAATGTTTACTATCTTCATTAACAATTCAAATACTATTCTAACAATACATTGAAATGATAGGATTTTATGGCTGCTATTAGACTGCGGTTTCTTATGATTGAGGTGAAGAAGAACCAAGGGAAAATCAATAGGAAGCAAGAGGAAGATGTGGACATCTATAATGAATTGAAGATTATTACTACCTCCAAGGATGTTTACGACCTATAGAGCAAATTGATTTGTTGTCAATCTCAGGGGGGAGCTTGTTGATCTCGAGTCTTTTCTAAAGTATAGACAGTTGCAAAACTAGGACCAAGAGAGAGACGGGGTCATGCCTCGTCAATTCTTCAAATGGTTAGAGAACTGCTCTGAAGATGACCTTAAGAGGCTAATTCTATATCTACTTGGGATAACATCTAACCAGAAGCTGCCCCACCCCAAGGTTACTATGAAGAAAGTAGCGGGAGTCCTTGCTGATTGTTACACTGCAAAGGAGTAGTTGGAAAGGTGCAAGAGAAAACAGATCATCCGAAGACAACTTCACTTTCTCAAGAAGAAGCTGAACTTATTCAGTAATGAAGGAAATTACTAGAAGAATAAGTGGAAAGAATTCAAGAAGACATACAATGTCACCAAGGCTACGAAGAATACATTATTGACCGAACCCTCTGAGGAATTCTTTTCGTTGACTAAAATGCCTTCAAATAAAAACAAGAGCATCAGAAAATTGTCTCCAAATGCAATTGAGTTCTTCCGGATCTTCTTGAATAGCAAGGGGAAGTTTTCAAAGCCTAAAGCCACAGGCACCTAAAGGCCTTATGATCTGGAGACTGACGACTTCGGTGAGTGGGATAAAGATATGTGGGAAGAGTCTACATCTTCTTCTATCAAGTTGGCGGTCATGGACTTTTGACATATTCCAGAGGTCATCAATAAAGACTCTTCGAAGACCGGAGAGTTGTACTTTGAGAGCTTTTAAAGCAGTTTGAAAGAACTTAAGGGTTTCCAAATCACAACTCCACAAATTTGGTTATGGATTTTTGGAAAATTTGATATTGAACTCGATTTACAACAATACATTTGTACATTGCACTATGGAGAATCATATGTTCTACACTACGTTGATTATATCCCCTCCATGTTTGAAAAGATTGGCAACTTGCCTAAAAGAATGACCAAGGTCAAGGAGCCTGTAAAGCTTATTTTCCTCATAAAAGAGGGAGTGAAGCTATCTAGTAAAAAAATGCTAAAGCAATTTGAAGCTTCCCTTTATGGTAGGTATTCAAGGTCTAAATCAAGCAACGATATTGAATTAAGGCTTTACAATACGGAATTGCGGATGGACTTCTATCTCCAAGTGTTAAGCTTGTTTGGAACTTTGAATGAACCGATGCTCTCCATTTTTGGAGGTAGAAAGATAATTTGTGTTGCTTGGGTAAGTCTAACTAACATTTAATGTCCTTATTCTCTTGTTCTCACTCTAATAGTGTTATTATGTTTGTTTAACTTGGGTCGAGTTAAATGTACCCTTCTCTATTCTTTACTACAAAAATGATTATGGATTTACTTGAATTCTCTGGTTTAACCCAATGCAAGTTGAAGTTGACTGTATAGACTTATGTGCAGTGTTCTTCATTTATGTGTAGATGCTTTCTCTCAAACCCTATGTCATAGGCAACTCCAAGTACAAGGAAAACTTTACATCTCTTGTCCTTTAGTCTGAGAATATAAACAAGAACAACTTTCTAGACATGAGTTACCTTGTGGACTCAGAAAAATTTCCTAGGAGAGGATCCAAGGGTTCTTCAAGTTTGGGAAAGGGAAAGAAACCAATGACACCCGAAGAGAAGGCAATGCACAATGAGTCGTAAAAGCAAACAACAATAAACCTTGTTGACAAAGAAGAAGAAAAAGAGGAGGAGGAAGAGGAGGAAGAAGGGGGCAATGCGACCAAAGAAGACGATGCTATGTCTGATCTCAAACCCTTAATAAAACCAGAACCAAACATTGTGGTGTACATCACTAGGGAAGGAGCTGCAAATGATGTTGGTACTTCTACGATCAATCCTAGGTCCATTGAGGTATGAGATTCCACGAACACATCATCTCAGCCAATTCCAATGCCAATTTCAACTTCGGCAGCCTAGAATCCTCCAATGCCAATCTCCGCTACTCGCCCATCCAAGAAGAGGAAGAGACCAGCAAAGAAATCAAGCAACCTTGACAAGGAGTGGATGATAGAGTTGATCAAGACCAACAAAGAGGAGAATGCGCAATCTTGGGCAGAGATGAGGGAGGAGAATGATAGGGCAAAAAATAGAGAATAGCCAATTGATTAGGGATCTTGTGCATGATATGTCAATGATGATAGTACACATTCTTGAAAGCAAGACTATCCAAGCCATTGAACCTCCAAGTAACTTCGCCCCATTGATGATTGCCAATCACGCGCATACATTAGCAGACAGCCCCAAATGCCAAAAGTCTGGAAGTTCAAATCCTTCAGAGAAAATGATAGTTCAGCCTTCTCCAACGTCTACTGTACAACCTCTTGCACTTACATGCACACAACCATCTCCAACTCTATTAGTTGAGCAAAATGAATTCTCGGCCATTCCCATGGGCATTACTATGGAGATGGAGTTTAATGACTATGTTATGGGAGACCAGTTGATAGAGCCCACTTCTCCAAGGGAAGGGGATGAGGTTGAGTACTTACAGGACCTTGTAATTGAGAATTCTCCAGGTTGTTCCATATGACTCTCTCAGTCTCATTTCAACTCGAATCGAGTTGAAATTCTTTCGTTGTTTTGAGTATCTAATAGCTAGTACAAGATGATAGTTTGATGATTTTCATTGTAAATTTTGTATGGAATTTCTCTTTTAGAGAATGTAAATAAATTTTTTTTTTTACAAACCAAATTGTGTATTTAATTGAATCAATTACAGGTACATCATGTTTTGATCTTGATTTTTCACAAGTCCTTTTCTCTCCAACTAATTGTCTACTTCATTGTGTTGGTAATAGTAATGACATGGAAGAAGTAACTCTTGAGAAATGAGAATGCATCAATTGTAGTCATCGATGCTACATCTCTTCCTTCACTTGAGATGAATAAGGTGGAAAGCCTTGTTCCTAGTTTAAGGGAAATCAAGATTGCTGATGATCTATTAGACGATGCGCTTGTGGAACTTCATATTTCACCTTCTGAGACTATTGTGGATGCATGTGTATCTTCTCCAGTGTAAAGGGTGGCCACTATTGTTAGTTTCTTCTATACCTTCTTTGCATTGATACAGTCATGGTTTTATGTTTTTATTTTTAATTTAAACCATTACATTCAAGATTGCAGGTGGTTCTTTTCATACTCAAAATGACATTGATAGTGCAACAAATTAATTGTTTGGCCTTTTTGGTGTAAATTCTAAACAGGATAGAAGAGAGACAGAGAGGAGTGTCTTCTTCCCATGCAATTATAGTCCTGCAGTAATTTTGATTGCTCCTCACTTGTTGGAAATGCTTTCTTAAGGGACTCAATTTCCTGCAAATTGTGATCACGATTAAGATTCATTCTGAAACGAAGAAGAAAAGTCTGGACATCTCCCTATCCACGGCAGTTTTCCTTCATCCAATCACTGGGTCTACAATTTGGAGCATTGCAACAGCTAAGCGTTCCATCAAGCACGAAATGGATTCCTTACAGAATCTGACGTGTAGTGTTCAACAACAATACTAAAGCAATCCACCAATCCATTCTCAGGAATCCTAGCTGCATACTGCCATAACAAATTCATAAACTTGTACATACATATGTGGGCAACGCAACATCGTACCAACAGATGATTCCATAAGATTTGTCAATTAACAACTCAGCAGTCGTGGCAAACAGATGAATCACTTATTAGAACGTAAAAGAAACAAAGCCAATTGAAGATTTTTTGTCTTTCAAGTTGCATACCGTTTTCCCCATTTTTTGTCCTTATCATAGACAAAGAGCTTGCTCAAGACATGAAATATGCGACTGCCGATTGCTGATTCAACTTGTTCAGAAGTGGGAACTTCTTCAGACTAACCACAGCATAACATTTCCTTGCAAACAATGTGGATCCAGAGCAACCACGATGAGATCCAACATGCATATATAAGAACATGACCTACTGATTCAAAAGGGTCTTCACCAACAAAATCATTGAATTTCACATAGCAACATATTGAGAGGCTTTTGTATGCTTTCATGAATAGACCTACAAATAGTCAAAGAAGTCATTACCTTACGACCTTCCAACCAGATGAGAACAAAATCAAAGAAATCAGATGTGTATGCACTCAAATCCAAGTACTCCAGCATGGCTGCACCGATCTGAATAGTGGTTGAGAGGACAGAATAGCAGGTTATATTGCTCATCAATCATGTGAATGCAACAATACACATTACATAATTTGTAAAATTACTCAATAAGAAATTTACAGTGATACCGAGGCAACAAATATTCTACAGCAAGCACATAGGTCAAAATATTGAAGAAAATAGGACCAATACAATTAGTAAGTATTTCACTCAAAGGTCATTGATCAACATTCAAAGTTAAAAATTCATTACAAAACTTGATTATAAAACAATTCTAAAGTTAACCATTAGCTGTTGCACAAATAAATTTTAAGTTTTGAACTAAATTTTTTTTATGCCCTATACTAACTTCCTATCAATTTGTCACTCATTCTCTTTTAATTAAGTGTTGAACTCGTAATAAACTCTAAACTAAATGAAAAGAATTTAGAGAGAGAAATGACTCAGAGTAGATATTTATAGGAAGAAATTCCACACATGAGAAATTTAATATTAAAAAATTCATTTAAAAAAATTCAAATATTGAACTTATATTATTTTATTCCTAATTCCTTATTGATTAGTTATTTAATAAATTCTTGAAGGAATTTGGATTCTTAAGATTGTAATGGGATTTTGTTTTATTAGGCCTAACAAGCCAAATAGACAAAACAAACACCAATTATTAATTTTAGAATTAGTGATTAATAAAAAATTAGTCAAAATCTTTTAGATTTGATTAGATTTAGTAGATTTAATTTTTTTGGAGTATTAAAATGATTCTTAAGAATTAAAAATTATCCAAAATTATAAACAAAAATAATAAAAATCCAAACACCATTAGTAGAGAAATTGGAATTTGAACAAAAGTACAACAATTTAAAGGAAATCAATTTCAAAGTTGCAATGATTTAGTAAATTAAAGGAAAAAAATTATGGCAAATGAATCTACATGATGATTTTTGATGACGGGACAGTTGAATCTATCATTGGAGAAGTATGTTAACCAACTTTTGCTTTATTTTTTATTTTGTTTGGTTTTAAAATTTAAAAGTTTTAGTTAAAAAATCAATTGTTACTTTGTTAGGTCACAAGTCTTAGAATTAGAAATGTGCAGTTAGCTAGAAAATAGCCTTAGAAAACTAAAAATTAAGTTTTGTTTTAAAAACTTACCAAAAAAACTAAGCATTTACAAATGGATGAATTTTAATTGAAATTTGGATGAAAAAAATATTTTTCATTCAAAGGCATGAAGTAAAGAAAATTTAGAATCTTGATAATTAGGTATTAGAATTTTTTAAATAATTAGGAATTTAGATTAATTATTTAAATTGAAAGTAATTTGTTGATGAAAGTTTTATTTGCTAAACTTTAACAAAAACTTCATTCACTTATAATTTTTCCATTTGGAAATTAAAAATTTCCAAATTTTACCTCATTAGAAAGATAATTTTCACTTTTCACCTAAGAACTTCAAGAACCTTAAAAATAATAATTTAAATTATAATCCATTGTTAGATTGAATTAAATAACATATTAATTAAGAATCCTTAGAAAATACTTCAAAGATGTTTCATTTGATAATCTTTTAGAAAATCTAAATAGGATTTCAAAATCATTTTTCATCCTAAAAATCATTTAGTTTTGAGTGAAATAAATGTGAATGAAGTTTTGAAACTATTTGGATGAACTCTTTTTAAAATAACCAAAAATAGACAACAAATTATGATTATAGTTTAGAAGTCATTAATAAGTTAGTGATAAAATTTGAAACATAATTGATTTATTTGTCATTTTTAATTAACAAATGAAGTATTAAGAATTTTGTAATACCTGCCTTCTTTGTTTATATCAAAATCAATAAAGAGAATGTTGACCCTCTTAGTGTGGAGAAGATTGAAGTGTCCCTCTTACATCTCCATCATTTTCAAAAATGTTTTCTCTATCATTTATCATTCATAGTCTGAAAATAATAAGGAAAACAGAAAAGATTATTGGAAGGTGAATAGAGGACCAAGAATATGCTTTGCTAGAGGGAATCAAGAAATATGGGAAGAAGTCAACCAAAATTAAGAAGTTAAACTTGAACGCTTTCAAACTTTAAGATTTGTAAGTTTTTTCAAATGTCGAAATAAAAGGGCATTTTCAAAAATCTAGCACGAAAAATCTTTCTATAAAGTTGTAGGACATTGTATTTTAATGTAGTTCCTAGTGTAGTTCAACAATTGAATATTTAATTCAAGATTAGTTGATTTTGAATCAACTAACTATAATATATGATGAAATTTTTTTATAGTTTGATATTCAAACTAATTCTCACCCTCTTCTCAAATAGTTTTTTCAAATTTAATATAATTTTTAATATAATTAATCAGAATTTTTACTTTTATTTTGATTGAATCATTTTTTTCTAAAACAATTTCTTTTTCCACTTTCACTTGAATAATATCATATTTAATCCAAAGTAATTTCTTCAAAATAGGAGTAATGGTTTACTCATGAATGCAATATATTCTTGTAGTAGCAATCCACATAAACAAACTGGAATTAAAGGCTTTAAAAAAAATTAAGTCTTTGAAATTAATTTATACTCACAAGTTCAATTGATATTGAATGATATATAAAATAGGAAATTTTTTTGATTAACATTTAAAGTCAAATTGACTGAAAGTTCACTTTTGTTAATTTGTTGACCAAATTTCATAACTTAAATAAAAAAATTAAAACAAAAAGTAACATAAAAATTTCATTAAATTTTGATAGTTAAAATAAGAGTAAATAATTCATGAAGTTTAAACCTTTATTTAAATCCAAAATTTCATTTGTGAATATTTTTTATAGACATAAGTCAATTACTACAAACTTTAATTTTTTGAAAAGAGCATGAAAATCTTTACTACTTGAGATTTTAATCTATTTTTTCAATCATGCTTTTTGGCTTCAAATTTTGAGATTGTAACTAAAACTAATTATATTTAATCAATTTATTATAATTTGATTTAAGAAGTGTAATTAGATACAATAGAAATAGACATGATTAATATCAAAGATTGATTACTTAAAAGGTATATTTGAATTTGAGAATAAGATATATTAAAAAGATTACATTATGATACAAAACAAGAATCTAATTATATATAATTCAATTTAAATGTGAGAAAAGTGCTCACACTATTAGATTTTATTTACAACTTATAAAAAATGCTTTTTCTCAATTCTTTTGAATGATATGATAACCTCATTAACAAATATGTTTTTAAAGCATTGGAAGACAATTTCACTTGAATTTGTGAACAACTAAACACATACATGTCTGATACTTTATTCAAAAGTTTTACGCTTCTCTAATTTAATTGAGGTATTTTCACATATTTCAACAATTGAATTTATAATCAATTGAAACTCCTATTTAATCATTTCAATAACTAATTAAAACATTGAAAGGTAAAAATGAAAGGGAATAAGGTACTTTGTTGATTTTTAAAATTTTGTCACTATTTTTTAGCACTCTTTTTGTATCATTTTCACCAAAAGTGTTAATAAATCTTAGTAAAAAAAAAATTTTAATTAAGGTTAAAATGACAACTATAGGATTTGTATATATGTAGTCTAAATTTTGTTTATTTCCCACAAAACCCATAAGTATAGAATAGGGATTCAAATCTAAGGGAATGATCAAATAATTTAATGTATTGTGGCCAAAGTCACAGGTAATTGAAAATGGAATAGGAAATATACATTAATACTTATTTTCTAACAATTGATATCTACTCTTATCCTCAAAGGTACAAATTTGATGGCCTATCTTTAATAATGCTATGAATGTGGTGAGTGCAGTCCCAATCCTAGACTAGTATGTAGCTCAACTTCTATAAATAAATAGTTGTGTAGACCAAAAATTTGTCACGTATGATTTAGGCTTAATGCAATTTAAATATAAGATTATATATAATCATAATTGAATAACACGACAACACGTAGTTTATTAATTATTGATAATTATTTTTACCCAACAAATTGTTGTTGTAACTATTTACTATCCAAATTACAAATTTAGGATGCTCAAGAAATAATCTCGGTCCTATCAAAAAACAATTTGTCCCTATCTAAATGCAAAGCATGAGTGTAAAATGCAAGCTCCTTTGGGTGAGAGTACACTAGACCCCATATACTTTTGGCAAGATTTTTGGGTACTAAAAGTACAAATTTTTCAAAGAAATTGAGAAAAAAGACAAAAAAATAAATCTTTCCAAATGTTCTTGCTTAGCCATTCTAGAACTTGCCACTAGCATCTAGAATCTTAGAGTGAATTTGAAAAAAGATTACTTTTTCACCAAGTTATCTTTCGCCATCTAAAATAGTACTATTTTCTAGATCTTTGCTATAGAATTGATGTAGTCATAAATTCAAAAGTACATTCCAATAGAAGACTCTTTATTATGTTCTTTACAAAAAAAAACAATAAGATAGAAGTTTTCTAAGGCTATAAATTTTGTACTTTTTACATAATTGTAGAACTGTGACATTTTACTAAGAATCTACAAAAGTACAAATTTAATGCATTCAAAGAAGTTTTTCAACAAATCCAGTAATGCACATAGAGACTATATGTATGTAGCTTTAAGGAAATTCAAACAAAAATTGTAAAAACAACTTTCAAGTTTGAGCTTTACCAAGTAGAAATTCATGTTCTATAGAAAAAGTGCAGTGTGACATGAAAAGTACAAGTCTAGTGTACTTTTACCCCTTTATTTCTTCTTCACAACTTTACAATTATTGGTTAAAGAATCTCATCAAAATATCATTTAGAAATAGTCTTATAATTTTTAATTCCAAATAAGTGGTTTGAATTAAGCCTTACCAAGGTCAAATATCAAACGTCAAACACTAAACACCAAACCTCAAGACAACTTGTTTAAAACACAATCTCACATCTTGATTAAATCTTTTTTTTTCAACAACCATACCTAACAAATATAATCCATCATCACCATATAAACTACTTGTTTATACTAATTTAGTCAATAATTAATTCTTCACGAATTCCCTTTCTAACAACAATTTGTTTATCAAGGTATTATTTTCTAAGCCACTAGTATGTATAGCAAACCTATAATAATCAACAATAAATATAATTTTCAACAATTTGTTCAAATCATTGGTTATCTATAATAAATCAAACCAGACTATTCTAAATAATTGTTTACAATGATATTAACCAGTAATAATTAATCTTTGAAACTATTGCATGATGATTAATTTTAAGATCCAAATTCTAAAACAAATGGTTAGTATAAATTTTGGGATGGTTAAATCAATTGTTTTATAACTTATCTGTCACGATAAAAATATATGCTCTTTTATTAACTGATTGACTTACAATAATTTATGTACTACTTAATTGTGTTCAAATTGATTACAATAATTGGTCTAAAATCAATTTTAGGATTCAAACATTTTATCAATTCATTATTAAATTCTACAACAAACAGACTATTTGTAATTTATAAATTAAAAAAATAATACCAACCAAAGTAACCACAATTAATTAACCACAATTAATTAACCAAATTCATTTATCACACAAACATCAATTCTCCAAATAATCAAGATAATGATTCCAATTTATAAGAACCAAACTGCAAAACTAACACGTTAATTATAATTTTATAACAACATAACAACTTGTCATTTCACACGAATCACTACATAGCAACTAAAACAATCAATCTCAAACATACAAAACAATTAATTACCATCAATGTATCAAAAAGGTAAGTCTTTAAGTTCATTCAATCTTTAAAATTTTGTTTATATATATTTTTTAAGTTTATTGATCATAGTTTTTTTGTTATTGCAAATGATGAAGAAATGAAAAATTTATTTGCATTTTTAGAGCTAAATTGTATTTCTGTTCCTAGACACAGGGATGTTTTATGCTTCCATCCTTGTGATTTATTTCATTGTACTAAGGCTTTTAAGAAAAAAGACTCCCTACGGATAGTTTCTTTTTTTTAAGAACATCTCTGTTTCATCAATTAAAGCGTTGTTTAGATTTAAAAAAAGAAAAGATGTTTACAATAGTTATCCCAAAATTTGAGAAGATTTTAGAGAATGTTATTACAGAAACTAAAAACGATTACTTTGATAAAAAGGCTACATATTTAAAAGCCTTAGAGGGAGACACAATTTGTTTCAACAAGTTAATCAACAACATTTTAATAACAATTTTAACATATCCGTAGTAAAATACAATTTGTTCTAGTTTAATATGTAATGCCATCCATTATAGATTTGAATCTCTAAATTATTTGTTTAATGACTAACTTGAAATTCTATCAATAAGTAATTTTGAGCTTACCATTAGTTGAATATAAATCTTTTACTAAATGAATTTCAAGAGTGTTAAATAAATTTATTAACACAATAATTGATTTGTGAATGCATACTTGCAATGCTACCAAATCAATTTTAATAATAAATTAATCAAATTGATTAATTTATTTTGACAACATGTTCTTACCAAATACAGAACTGATATGTGTACTCGACACAATAATTTATTTGATATGTATTTGTCAAACATACTAACACAAAAATGTAAATTAATAAATAGTAGTAAAATCATTTATTTGATTCATTTTTAACATTTTCAACGAATTGTTCTAATTGCATTTTTTTCACCGCTTGATTCTAGAATAGTATATCTCTAATTTACTTCGCCGCTCCTTCTTGGTTTGCAAACTCGAACAATTGATTCAGTTCTACCCGTAATAATTCCATTGACTTCATATTCTAATTTGAACAATTTGTTAATCACCATCATAATTGCAAACTTTCATCATTATTGAAATTTTTATTATTCTTGTTATTTTCAATAAGGATAATCAATAAAAATAAACAACTTGTATAAGCCAATATTCAACAATATAGAAATTCAAAAATTAACAATTTATCAATACTGTTGGTTATGAACAAATTTCTCTCAACAATTCACACAAACTACAATAATGTCAACATGAAGAAGAATTCATTAACTCAATCATACTTTACAATAAAATAAACAATTCGTTTAAAATCACATACAATAATAATTTAATTAATGAAACATAACACACACAAAATAAATCAATAATTTATTTTTACACACACACACCAACACAACTTGTTACACCAATATACAAAAGCACCCATATACAAAATCTATACAAAATTCAATCACTAAATATTAAAAAGATAATTAAATTGTATATGCTACTTTGCCAACTAAAGTTCAATCATTGCATAACACTAAGAAACAACAATTTGTAAAAAGTATACTTGTATTGAATATTGAAAGAGTTCATTGTACAGACTTAAAATAAATTGATTGAAAATTGAACTACAAATTTGGAAAATAAAAAAAATGAAGGAAGAAAAAAATGATATATTGTCCAACTATATCCTACGAAAGGAGGACAAATTGCCCCAACTGTTAGCTGACTATTTGTTTGTCAATTCATAACAACTAATTCATATAGTAATTACTAGTTAGTATTGTTTTAATAAATATAAAAATGTTATAACTATTAGTCTATTATTTCACTTTAATTATCCAAAATTGAAGTTTTACTAATAGTTTTTAAGAACAAAAGACAAATTATAAAAAATTGAAAAAAATAGCATGACTACAATATACCAACACAAATTTATGGATAGATGAAGTTTTGACTTCAAATTTTACTACAAATTCAATTTAAATTTTTTTAAACTATATAAATTGTCTCTAAAACTTTACAAAAATCAAGTATTGAATTAGAAGTTTATATAGACTATTAAATTTTTTAAAAGCTTAGAATTTGATTAAACATATAGTTCATAAACGTGAGATTAAAAATAAACGTATAAAGAAACAAAGCTAAAATATGAGAATACTTTTTTCCTACTTGCATGATAAGCATTCAAATTTTTGTAACAAAAGAATGAGGCAGATTGATTTGTGCAGTTAAGAACTTCAAGCAACTACTTATAATATATTACTTGTACTACACTAAGATATTTTCATAAAAAACATGAACGTAAATGTAGTTGAAATGGTTTCATTGCTCAAAGCACACAAATCAAATGATGTATGTTTTTTCTCGATCAGTTGTAAGAAGTTTGTAGGTCACTGATGATGAATTGTCAATTCACTTTTATAAACGCTGAAACTTTGTTGCAGAGGAAAGTTAGGTCTACAAACTTTATAAATATTTCATCAAATTCTTTTTCAAGGTTGAAGCAGTTATGCTAAGATTATATCAAGGAGTTAATTCACCTTCTTGTAATTTTGTTCAGGGCTTTTGACAACAAGAACGTGAAAGATATCACAAGCGTCCTCTGATGTATGTTGGTTTTATTAAAGCAAAAAGTGCGAGGATTCTTACATCGCCTTTGGATTAGGTTACAAGTAATGGGTGAAGGTAAACAACTTCAAAAGATCAATTGGAAGAGTCAGAATTGCATTGCATGAAAGTTTTGAAAAACTTGTTTTTTATAATATAGTTGTCGCATGCCATTCCAAAAGGATCACTCTTGGTTTTAAATTTGCGATTTTTTCATCTGTACAACAACATTGTGTAATAACACCTGATAATGTAACTCATTTCATCTCAAAGACGATATATTGATGTCGATCATTGATGCTATACAAAATTGTTCATTATTCACTCAACTCGAAAATGATGTTGTTAAGGTTGAAGGAGAGTTCTTATTACATACTTGTGAAGATTAACAAATATCATTTGCAACTATATTGTAAGTAAAGAGGCTTGTAAGGTCAATCACAAAGAATAAAACTCAACTCCCAAGAATTATATGAATGAAAGATGGTAACTTTCAAATTTTAAATGACATTCATATGAATATTTTCTATGTTTTTGAGCTTATTTGTTACTCAATTCAAGAACTTTATAAAGAATTAAAAGACAACCTTCTCTTAAGAATGCCGGAGTATCATTTGATTATTTGAATAAAGACCGCTTCTTTACAATAAATTGAAAAGGCTCTTGTATGATAAGCTCTTTAATTATAAGAATGAGTAATAATTCTACTACCAGAGAAATGGGGTCCAAATGAAGAGAAAATTAACAGAATTTCTGTTCATTTTTCCTGTTGGTTAGGAACAGTTGGTTCGGACCTGTACCGAAGACATTTCTGTTGATTTTGTCTTGGTTAAGAAAAATTTTAATTAAAAAATAATTAATTAATTAATTTTTTTAAATTTTAAATTAAAAAATTCTTCTGCTGCCCGAGAATTCCTGGACAGCCCAAGCCTCCTTCCAACCCCGTGTCACCCACGAGGTTCGAACTCCAGACCTTGAGGTTCTGAGTCCAGCGCCTTTTGCCATTGCACCACCTTCCCATTTAGATATGAAGTACTTAAAAAAAAATTTACTTAAGCATTTCAATTCGGTTTAAGGTAATTCAACAGACTTTGGCAGCCATTTTTGCATAGTAGAACAACTTTTTCCAAGAAACTTTGAACTAAAGAAAGTTGAAGGATTAAGCTAACTTTCATCTCCAAAAATTCAAAGAAGGTCTTTGAAAATTTCAAAGGAAATATTTTTGCGGTACCCTTCTTTGAATTTTGTTTATAAGTTTTGATTTAAGACTCGGAATCACAAACGGATTTTTGGAGATGAAAGTTAGCTTGATTCTTCAACTTTCTTTAGTTCAAAGTTTTTTGAAAAAAGTTGTTTTACTATACAAAAATGGCCGCCAAAGTTTGCTGAGTTTAAAAAACACCAAACTATGAATGGATATTTTGTTTTTCCTTTCTACATAGAATTTTATCTATGAGATTTTAAATGTTGCCGCAAGTGGGGAAATTTTGTTTTCAACACTTGTAAGTCAAAATAGTATATTTGTATGCCTTTCAAATTTGGAAAATATATGAACAATCTTGTTCAAAGTATGTGTAAAAAATTAATTTTCAACCCAATTGGATGATTTGTGATGGCTATCCAAAATTGCCCCAACTAAAAAATACAAATTTTTTTAGACATAAATTTTTTTATTGTAGCTTGGATTATTCTAAAATTTTTTATACATTAACTTGGTAGTGAATCACACCTTTCCTAAAAATTTTACAAGAATTGTATTCAACAAACATTGCACCAAGAAGGGCTTGCTTTGAAGTAGAAGATGGTTTTAATTCACTCCTCAAAGCTTTAACCTCTATAAGTTCAAGGAATATAAACAAAATACAAATGTATTATAAAATATAAATTCCAGAATTTTTTTGGAGTGTGCATCAATGAAAGTAATGTGAAACACTAAAATAAAAAGTATTAATACAATCAAAATTATAAAATTACTTTTAAATTCTCTTTACATGAATTTTGAAAATATAACTTCAAGAATTCACCAAAAATATGAATTTTCTTTAGCATTTGAAGTTTTTTGATTGGTCAAAATTGTAGTTTCTATGATTTGTAAAAAATGTATAAGATTTAGTAATGGAAACACTAAGACTTTTTTTTCAGATAGTAAGATTTTCAACATTATGCAAATTCTAAACACTTTGTGTTAATTTTGTTTTAATTTTTGTTTGATTGCAACACTTTTAGTGTTCATTATAAAGAAAAAAAGACAAGCCAATCTTTTTAAATAATAAATAAATAAATAAAATTTTGCCCAAAAATGCTACCAAAAGTTAGAGATTAACCCAAAAGGGATAATTGGATGTTTAGAGGTTAAAGATTAATTCGTTATTTTGCATCAATATTGCTATGATACAAGAACATTTCAATATATTTCAAAATATTATATATACGCTAAGTAGAGTCTATAGATTCAAAAAGATTAAAAAAGATTTCAAAAAGATTCAAAAAAGATTCTCAAATTTCCTAAAAATTTCACAAAATTTTGTTGAATTTGTCATGTTATGACGGCCATTGTTCAAAAGAACAGAAGATTGTTGATTTTGGTCCAATAGAATACATTATAGATTGAACCAAGAAAAAACCAGTTGATGTAGTTTACTAAAAAGCATTTGAATTGTAGAAATCATTTTTATGTTGGTACCAACAGAATTGTGTTGATTTTGTGTTGGTTTTGGAGGTTCTTTTAGTAGTGTTCATTAATTACAAGAACAATCTTTGTTCAAAATATACCCTTATTTTTATTTTATACATTGCTCGCACTACAAATTTGTATAGCAAGTACATCGAATTAGTGCGAGTGAAGAACATTCAAAAAATCATATGAAAAAATGATTAATTAAACAAATAAATGCGCACAATGAAGAAATGGCTTCAAAAACTAATTATCATTATACATTTTGTTGCAAGTCAACTAGTGCGTAGGATATAAAACTACTCGTTTGTTCTACTTGTAATACATCGGCTCAAATTTGTAATGTTTACTTTGTAGATAGTTTTACAATGTTGTTAATTTTTTATGGGAAAGGAAACAATTTACGGAACAACAAAGTATTTATTGCTAAGTTTTTTGTACGGACACCTCTTTTTAATAGATAAACTATCTCACATATGTACGGGAAATGAAGATTGTTGCTTCAAAAGTCTTATATGACTTGTTGAAAATTGCATTATACAATTGTCTCTTGATTATTCAAGAAGGTTAGCTAATGTCTAACCATGAATTATTCAATGGAATTGCAAACATCTTTTTGAAGCACCTAAAAGTTTATCCAACATTTTTTTTTATCAACACATAACCATTGCATAAATGCATAGATTTTTAAAGTACACAAGTGTAGTGAAGCTCACCGTTAATGGCGTTGTGAATAGTCAAGCCAACTATTTAAAACATATAACCAGCAAGTGTTATGCTTGGTCAAACTTTGACCATCTTAACATAAGAATTCATTTCCAAAATAGATATACTCCTTTATTTTGACATTTTTTTTCATGTGTACAAAAAAAATGCCAAAATGAAGGAACACATCAATTTTGAAGATGTTCAGTGCACAAGATTTGATTTTGTGATATCACAAGACTTGGTTTAGTAATGTTCAATAAAATTAATCAAATATTTTACACCAATTGAACATTACGTAGTGAGATACCAATTCATCACTTTGGATTTCATTTTTTATTTTTATTTTTTGTAAAATATAGTATAAAAAATAGTATAAAAGCTCAAAAAATAATATAAATTGTAAAATCAAAATAGGTATGTCACATACTTACATGTGAATAGAATATTTAGTTGTATTTTGTGTGTTTTTATTCAATCATGTTGAAATTATGTTGAAATCTTGCTTGTGTGAGCGATTAATTATTCACCCTTAATAATTAACCCCTAAAGTTCCTTCACTATATTTTAACAAAAACTGCTCCAAAACTGCCATTTTTAGGACAGCTACCAATTTATTTTCTTAAAACATTTTTTGACATATGTAACCGTAGGATCTTTTAGTGAAATAGTTTTTGAAGATGTAGAAAAAATTTCAGAAATTTTCACCATGTAGATTGCAAGATATTAGTGTTTGAAGTTTCAAAAGTCATTTTTTTTTCACTGCGAAAATCCGGGCAGCTGCACTTCAGAAGGCCACATTTGTATGAAAAAATGTCCAAAATGGTTGCAACTCTTTGGATTCATTCTCCAATTCAAGTTGGCTACATGCTTGAAAATTTTCATATCATTTGGAATTGTACAACATGTACAAAAAAAATAGTAAGTAGAAAGAAGTAGAGAATGATTCAAAATACTAAAATGGTAAAAATTTATTTATTGAATTGATAAATGCCAATCCCAAAGGTTCAAATGTTGTAATAAACAACCTACACCCAATGTTTTTAATTTTTTTCAAAAATATTGAAAATTGAGTAAAATAAAGGACTTCAAAGTTTATTTTAGAGAAGAGAATCCATAACTATCCACAAACTAAAATTCTTCATAACTTTTGACTCATTAATCCAAATGGAATGATTCAAAGCTTTCCATGTATACATAAATCTATAAAACCAATTTCAAATTTTTATTTCCAAAAAAAGTGATTTTTTCTAATCTGCCCAAACTGCCCGAGTTGAGAAACAAACAACATTTTATGCAATAACTTTTCAACCATGTAGTCAAAAGTCACGAAAATTGTTGGGCTTTGAAGATACTCCTCGTCCACACCTTCTATTAAATTTTGGTTCCAAAATATGAAAATCTGTAGCCACACGTACCTGCCCGAAATCGCTATGTTGCCAAAAAAGGCATGTTGGTCCTTTAGGGGTTAACTTAACACAATTAGGTTTTTTATATTCTCTTTTCAATTTCTCTATTGTAGGGTGCTTAGGCGTTGATTTACTATACCTTTTATGTAATGTATCTTTTTAATGCTTAAATAACTCAAGTAGTGAAAATAACTTAAAATTTAAGTTCAAATTAAGTTTATTTGAGGCTTTTAGTCAATATTAAAACCACTGTGATTCTTTTTTGTCAATTGAATTAAATTTAAACTATTGATTTAAATTTGAAGAATGCTTTTTGCCCTTTTTAAAACTTAAAACTATAAAACTTATCCTCAATTTAACTTTCCTAATTAAAGTTATTAAAAAATGAAATTTAACAACTAATCGATTTTTCAAACTTCATCCATGAAGTTTAACTATCAAAATTAAATTGAATTTTTCATATTTCCTCTTAGTAAATATTTTTACTAATGTGTTAAGTTTCACCTTCTTTAGATGATTTTTTAAAAGTTTTCATACAATTCAAATTTAAAACTTCATCCTTTTAGTTTTCTTCTAATTTTAAGTTGTTTAAATTGAATAATACTTCTAAACTAGTTTGACTTCTTCTTTGTACCTATGTCCATAATTATCTGTTTCTAATTTATCTTAAATGTGTTTAAAGAAATGGTCAAATTTCAAGTCATGATTAAACTACTATTAGTTTATTATTTTTAATTTTTTTCTTTTAGATCTTAATTTTAGCTTTCTAATCTAATTTTAAACTTCCTAATCGGACCTTCCTTCAAAAAGTCATGGATGGATGAAATTTGATTGCTAATTGATTATTTAAACTTCATTTTTATTTTTTTCTTAATTGGTAACTTAAATTTGAATTTTACTTCATGAGAGGATTTTCAACTACTATATAAGACTGCAAGTTCCCAAATGCTAGGAACGCATTGGGAACTCTAGGAACGCGAAGCTGATGTGGTCGAGCGACTGCCACGTCAGAAATTAATAATTTTTTAAATTAATTTTTATTAAATATTAAATATTTTAAAAATATTTTTTTTCTCTTTAATACATTTTGAAGTTTTTTGGAAAAAAAAATTTTAATTTTTTTTTTCAAAATTCAAAAATTCAGACTAGCAGGGGGCTGGTCTGCAGTAGTGGGAACAATTTCGGAAAACACCCCTGAAACGGTCTTCTGGGGGCCCAAAAATCCTCTTATGTCACTTTCACTTATAACCTTTAAATTTTTATATTTCTCACTTTCACTCAATTTGTCTTGATTTTTCAATTTTCATTTATTTTTCATTCATTCTACTACTTAAACTTCATACAGCTCTATCTACCTTGTTTTGATTTCAAATTGTAAGTGTAATATGTTTTTGAAAAATTACAAATAAGCTTTACATCAATCTAATTACTTTAATTTGTACTTTTATTATAAGCCTCTAAGTTTAATTAACCTACTTTAAAATTCAATAACTTTTGAAAAAATCACAAACTCACCATGTTTTATAGCTCCATTCGAACATTGTTGTATACAATTATTATTTCATTTAACTTTAATGGTCTGAATTGTATTTCTAAGATTTTTCCCTAATCTCCTTTCATTTTTAATCCTATCCTTCAATTTTGTAAAATACTCTTAATTTTCAACTTATACTATCATTTTTCTTAAGTTGTTGAACTCTATTTTGAAGTTTTATAATAGTTGATAAACTAATGAGTTGAAAGAATGACAAGCTTAGAGATACTTAACTACTTTTATTACTCACCTATCTAACTGTACCCTTCTAGACTGTACATGTCTTGGACTGTATCCTTCTAGACTAGACATGTCTTAGACTGTATCCTTCTAGACTGTACATGTCTTAGACTGTATCCTTCCAGACTCTACGTCTCATACTGCTGACAAGAGTTCAAATGATGAAAGAAAAAAAATCATTGTAAAAACCTCTTGAACAAACCTGTTTTTTTAAATCCCGAATTTGTGTACTCCTTAATGTCAACAAGCTGAAGCTGCAATTTACCAAGAATTGCAACATTCTTAAAGGACTTGCAAAACTCCCCATTAACTAGAGTCCCAAAATACTTTATGGCAGTCTAGTGGTCCTTCTGATTGGTGAGTTGTGTAAAAGGGTGGGAAGAGGCGTTCCTAGCCACTCGAGTCTGTCTAGCAGCTACCCATTCACGAATCGTATGCTCAAAATTGTCTTCACTACACATAAAGCTAAATGCCTCCTCAATTTGATCATTGGTCCCCACTGCCTCAATAGAACATTTATCCTTTAAAGCGTCAATGCCCTCTTGCACTATGTCCATAAAGAGTGACTTACCAAGAGCCAACCTGTTTGCTAATTCTTGTTTTTCTAAGTCATCAGTTGCCTCCACGTCAACATCCAGTAAATTCACCAAGGCCGCCGTTAAAATGTCAAAGGTTGCCAAACGTGGCGTATCCATGGGATGCTGCTGAGACTCTGCCGTATACATAATAACGGCCCTACAAAAAAAATGAAAATAAAATAAGAACAAGTTAAAAACACAAACAACACAAACAACAACACAAAAAAAAGCACACACACATGAGAGGGAAGAAAAACCACCTCAACTTCTCCAACGTAGCACTGTATATCTTCATCCCCAAGTAACTTTGTAGTAGCTCCGTGAAATCAGCCTCCAAGCTTTTGAAAGCTTCACAACATAAGACATTCCGAGCCCACATCGTTGTAAACTTGTCTTGCAAAAGGCACTCATGCCATGCAATAGGTTGAATTGTCGATGGCGCCACCACTGCCACCCGATCTCCCACCTCCACATCGCCAAGTGTCCTGACTGTCTGGGAGAGACAAACTACTTGCGTATGTGCATCAGGCAGGGGGAAGTCCCGAAGAACTTCGATATCTTCCAACACCATCGTAAGCGCACACTCCGTAGTCCGTTGGAGTTTCTTTGTAAGTGGACCTTCCGAGTAAGCTTCAACTGTAGCTGCCATGCCTGAGACACCTACACTGCCACCCAGAAAACAACATCAATTACATCAATCACACTGGTATACTGAGGGGCAAAGATACTGCAATTTACCAGAGGAGGCTCTGCACAACCCTTCCCCTCGCTCGCTTAGTTCAGGAACGAGGGACGAATTCCGCGCTCTAAAATAAACTTCAAATTGAAAAAACCAACGAGAAATAGGAACCTCGCCATAACCAGGGTTGTGCGGACTCTACGTCTTTTGGGAAATTACGCCCAAAATCCGGACGTCCGGACGCAGTGGGGCGCAGCGGACGTGCGGACGGCCAAATTACCGTGGCGGACGACGTTTTTCCCGGCGGACGGGCTGTCGAACGTCGAGTACGGGGAAACGGGACGGTCGGGGGGCCGTTGAATTTGCGCGGACGGCGGGCGGACGGGGTTTATTGTGGCGGACGGGAGGACCAACAGGCGGACGCGATGGCGGACGGGAGGACGGAGTGGCGGACGGGATGGCGGAATGGGCGGACGGGCAGTGCGTTGGCGGACAGGATGGCGGACGGGCGGTCCGTTGGCGGATGGGGCGGGGGAATGGGTGGACGGCGGACGGCTTTAGACGGACCCCTTTTTATTTTTCAACCCTCGACCTCGGGTCTTAGGGGGGTTCATAGTGTTCTTTAACATTCACATATTTATTGGGATTCAGGTTCGTGTACGTACAACGTCTTAAGGGAATATTTAACCCCTAAATGTATTTGACTATGTTTTGCCAAAAACACTTTAAAACTACCACTTCTAGTACAACAACAAAATCTTTTTTTAAAAACATTTTAAGACAAATGTAACCGTAGGATCTTATAGTAAACTAGTTTGAGAATATGTGGAAAAAATTTCAGAAATTTTCACCGTATAGATTGCAAGATAATAGTGTTTGAATTGTCAAAAATGCTTTTTTTGTCCCTGCGAAAATCCGGGCAGCTGCACTTCAGTAGTTCACTTTTGTATGAAAAAAAGTCCAAAATGGTTGTTACTCTTTCGATTCATTCTTTTAGTCAAGTAAGCTACATGCCTAAAAAATTTCAAATTATTTGGAGTTCTACAACATGTAGAAAACAATTAGTAAGTAGAAAGAGGTAGAAAATGAATCAAAATATTAAAATAGTAATAATTAATTTTTGAAATTGAAAATTTCCAATCCCAATGGTTGTAATGTTGTAATAGACAATCTTCACCTAATGTGTTTATTTTTTTTCAAAAATATTAAAAATTGAGTAAAATAATGGACTTCAAAGTTTATTTTGGAGTAGAGATTCCATAACTTCCTACAAACTACCTTCAAACTAAAACTCCCATAACTTTCATTTCACAAATTGAAATGGAATAATTAAAAGCTTTCCAAGTAGATAAAAATCTAAAGAATGAATTTCAAATTTCAAATTTTAGAAAAAGTGATTTCTGAAGAAGTTTTCAGCTGCCCGGGTTGCCCGCCGAGCAAAAGAAATCACATATCATGCAATAACTTTTTATTCATGTTGTCAAAAGTTATGAAAATTGTTGGGCCTTAAAGCTACTCCTCGAACACACGTTGTATGAGAATTTCAAAGAAAAAAAATAAAAACTCCATTCGTAGTGAGCTGCCCAAAATTGCTATGTTGCCAAAAAACGCAATTTGGGCGTTTAGGGGTTAAACATTTCAATGTTTCTTTAGGTTCCCATTCATGAACCTACAACCCCTTAACCACACATTTAAACATTTCAATATTGAAATTGAATTAGGATTTGTGAACCTACAACCCCTTAGATTTTAGGCAAATATTTTAACATTTTAACCCCTAAAGGACCAACATGCGTTTAGGGGCCGTATAGAAATTTTAGGCAGGTACGTGTGATTAGAAATTTGAATATTTTGGGCTCAAATTTTAATAGAAGGTAGGGCAAGGAATATCTTCATGTGTATCAAATTTCATGACATTTGGAGATATGACTCAAAAGTTATGGCCTAATATGTTGCTTTTTTTGGTAAGTGGGCAGTTCGGGTCTTCGGGACTTCAGGCAGATCAGAAAAAATCACTTTTTTTAAAAATGAAAATTTTAAACTGGTTTTCTACATTTATATATAAGTGGAAAGCTTTGAATCATTCCATTTCAATCAAAGAGTCAAAAGTTATGAGGTTTTTTTGTTTGCGGGCAGTAATGGATTCTCCACTATCAAAGAAACTTTGAAGTTGTTTATTTCACTCAAATTTCAATATTTTTGTAAAAAAATAAAACCCTAGGATGTAGATTGATTATTACAACATTACAACCATTGGGATTGTCATTTTCTAATTCTATAATTAAATTCTTAACAATTTAGTATTATGAATCATTCTCTACTTCTTTTTACTTACTATTTTTTTCCTATATGTTGTACAATTCCAAATGACATGAAATTTTTTGAGCATATCTCCATCTTGTTTAGGAAACTGAATTCAAAGAGGCACCACCATTTTCAACATTTTTTCCTTGAGAAGTGAGCTTGTGAAGTGTAGCTGCCCAATTCTTTGCAGGACTGAAAAAATGGTTTAGGGGAATTTGAATGCTTATATCTTTTGATCCACATGGTGGAATTTTCTGAAATTTTTACCACATGTTTTGTAGACATTATACTACAAGATCCTATGGTTACATGTATCAAAAAATGTTTTTATCAAGGAAATTGGTAGTTGTACTAGAAATGGTAATTTTCGAGCGTTTTGGAGGAATACATAGTCATGGAACTTTAGGGGTTTAGGTTTTCTTCGATTCCCATTCGTGAAACTACAATCCCTTAGGCGCACATTTAAACATTCATATTGCATTTGATGTCCAATACTCCGATTTAGCAAAGATGTTGTACCATTCATGAAAGACAAAAACAAACCTTGTTTATTAAAGTCTTCCTCAATAACAAATGGTAGTCACTTACTCTCTGTATATATATGAGCATCTAAAGCCCTAAGCTTACATCCCTTCAATTAGAAGGACAATAATCATCATCTCCTTTCACCTCTGCCCCACTACTCTCGCATCCTCGTCTGTATCCTACGTCTTCATCGCTCGATGTGTTCTCCATACCATCTGATGAAGATCCTGCACCTTCTACTTGCTTACTTCTCTTTGCTTTCCTTCGCTTGATTGGCTTCTTGTATTCCTCTTTTACTTTCAATATGGCTTTGCTCATTTCTTCCCTAGAATTTAGACACGCGACCGGTTTCATTTTCCTCTTTGCAACAGGTAGGCATGTATGAAAGGGGGTTCTACTTGCATTCAATTTCTTCACTGGTGAAACCGCGAAAGGCTGCATAGGTCTTTTTTTATTACCTTCATTGCCTACTTTGACCTCTAATTTCACTGCTTGGGGACATCCATGAACGATTATGTTTGTGGCCCTCGAAGATTGCAGTGGAGAGGCTGCTGATTTCAGATTGCATCGTGGCGGTGCGGTGTGCAAAGCTAAATTACGTTTCATCTGTGCCAATGTCACATCTCCATCATCATCGGTGGATGATAATACAGTGGCAGTAAATTCGATGCAAGGCTGCTTTGCCTTGCCAACATTAACAAGCCAATGTCCAAGCCCTAAGCTCCTTGAACCGTCCGGATTTTGGCTACTAGTTCCAAATATGGCACCCGGTGCACCGCTCCGAGGTGGTTTTGGGGAATCTTGCATGAGCTCTTCTCTACGTTTGAGTGTATTGCCAAAGCTTGGACTCTCGGCCTCTTCTACACGTTCAATACCATTTTCCTTTACTGCAATTATATTGATCGGGACCTCGTCATTGTCCGTACAACCCCTTTCTCCATCATTATCCTTTTCTTGAACCCCTCCTGTAGATGGAGATTGACAAATACAAATGCCTTCATCCGTGCCACCATCCCCACCATCAGGAAGTGTTGTCCCATCCACCTCCGCTATCTCTACAAAAGCGTCCTCCTTCTGCGATAGAATAGATTCGCTATTCAAAAACCCGGATCCATCTACGAAATCTTGCTATACGAGGTTCATCTTCACCGTACCCATCATTCTCCTCATCGGAGTGAAAGTCATAGATGCTTGTATTATTGCCTCTCCACCCACCATTAGTTGGACTAGGACTATGGTACGTTTCGTCATACAAATTGTCCATGTCATTGTCCTCGTCACCTTCATCCCGTTGGTCAAGTGGATGAAGTCCATCATCAATGTCTTCCACATCGCTTTCCGCATCGGAGGACTCGTAGTCCACATTGTCTCTGTACCATTTCTTCTCATCCTTGTTCTTCGATGCGCCCACAACTTTTGAATTGGTGTACACATACACCAAGTCCGTTGCCCGGGTTGTTGCCAATTTGTTCCGAGATTTGTTGTGAACATAAGAGTAGCTACTCCAATTTCGTTCGCATGCAGATGATGACACCGGTTGGGCCAAAATCCTCTTGGCAATGGGAGCAATTAGCTTCCCACATGCACCTTCAAAATCCCACCAAGCATGGGCCGACAACATTTGTTCTTGTGGCTCCAACATGGTGTCGAATAGAGGTTCCCTATGGCGGAAGGCTACAAATTCCTTCACCACCTTCGCGTACTCTTCGCTAGAACATATCTTCGTTAGAACCTCCTTGCATCTCTCTGTTGCATTTTGATCGTCGGCTAGTTCTTTGTCGTGGAGAAGATACGGGTTCAAAAGAGCGCCTGCATAATGGAGATCTGTCTCCCCCATCTTCCGTCGTTTTACGAAGGACTCCTCCAGTGGTATTGCTCGATCAAGGTCCAAACAAAAAGGTGCTCTTCGTAGACCAAATACATGTTTTTCTAAATTCCGCATAATATACAATACCTTCCCCATGCACGGCGTCTTTGCATCCAAATCACGTAGACCGAATACAACTGGGGCTGTCAGTTCCCGCACATTGGTCAACCGGTCCCAGAAATGCTCATCCACAACTGTATTGTACACGTTCCTTGACTGCGATCATGATTTGTCTTTGTCTCTATCATCCAATGTGTTCACGTACGCCACCCATTGTGGATCCACCACACTCTGCTTCAACACATCCTTCACTTCCAACAAGCGGTCAATCATGATGAAATAAGAAGCAAACCTTGTTTCCAACGGCTTCAACAAACTGAACCTCGTCTTGTATTTCCGAAATATGGCAAGTGGCATGTGCCTCTTTCTGAAGAATTTGACAACGACCTCGGCAGCCTTCACGTAATCTTTGATCCATGATTGCTTCGCCCAATCCTTAAGCAACAAGTTCAAGGCATGCACCACACATCCTTGAAAATATATGTGTGGATATTTATGGGACACCAAATTCCATGCTGCGGGGTTTGTATTGGTATTATCCGCAGTCACTTGCACTACATTCTTGGGGCCCACTTGCTCTATGAATTCTTCCAAGATAGAAGCCACATACGGTGTTGTTTCTTCTGTCCACTCGTATCCACCAATCCAAGGAATTGTTCACCTGCTGAAGATATGAGCATTGCATTTATTAATGGACGGTTCGTCACTGAGCTCCATCCATCAAAAGACAGTGTTGCTCCGAACTTCCTCATACTGTCTTCAGTCCTCAGAAGCAACTTCGTTTGAATATCTGACTTCGCTTGCTCAAGCAATTTATGTCGCAGATCATTGTATGATGGAGGAGTGTAGGACTTTTTAAACTGAGCCGTCAACTTCACCGCTTCCCAAAAGGCTGGATTCCGAGCTACTGAAAATGGTATATTCGCCGAATAAAAAAAATGAGCCCACGTTGCATGTAATTTGCGTCTGTTGACTTCATCAAATCCATCCACTAGCCTACTCTGCGTTGCAGGCCTACTGCTTGATGCCCTCGAAGTATGCCGATTACCACCTAATTCCATATTTGGAGTTATTTGCGAACCCACAGTGACCACTTCTTCTGGTGCGGTGCATGAATCTTCTTGCGTAGAACACGGCGTGCCCCTATCATTCAAAAGATTGCTTGTGGACATTGGCATGTCGTTGCCATCCGTTCCGTCCGCAACAGGTCTTTTGGGAAACAGCCCTTGGCAATTAACAAATAAGGATTTTGTTCTGGATGTCAACTGCGAGCACAAGCCGATGCCCCTATCACGCTGTCCCGTAGGGCCTTCATATCCCAAGTGGCTCAACATACGGCTAGTTTTTCGGGCGAACACACACTTGCAAGCCTTGCATTGTATTTTGTTTGTTTCTGGGATTGTGTACCAAGTGGTGAAGTCTTTGCTCATATTGAATTCTTTTTCCCTTCAATTGTAATTGGTAACGTTAGCACTGTGTTGTAAAAGTCCACAATCAAATAAGCACCGAGTGCAAAAAGCCTTCAAAATGAAAGCCCCCCCTTCCACCAAACTATGCATTACCAAGCAAGGGACACAAATAAATTTGCAGCGCCTAGCCCTTGGAAATCTTAGTGTTCAGTTCATCAGGAGTGCTTACAAATGACTTCTCTCAGTCTACTTATAGTAAACTGAGTGCAGCTGACCGTTGGGACGGACAGTCAAATACCCGTTGCAACAGTCGCTGAATCGAAGCGGACGGCAAAATCAGTCGGGGGCGGATGGCCAGTTCGGTCGGGGTGGACGGCGACTTTGGTCGAGGCGGACTGGCCGTGCGTAAAACATATATAGTAAGGTCTACTTCATTTACGAATTCTTGCTGTCACATGGAAAAAAAAATCCCCTGCTGCTGCCATCTTTGACGCCCTCCCTAGGGCTCAAAAATTGTTATTTTTACATTTAATTTTCTGCACAAGATTGTCTCTATGTTCATAACACATGCGTCAAATTTCAAGGCCAAAAGATTTGCCCAGAATAAGATATTTCAAAATCTACGTACATGTGTGGTTGTGTCTAAAATTCCAATGCTACCAACTTTGACACCCTCCCAAAGAAGCAAAGATTGAGAAATTAAAATTTGGCCATGAAATTCTTGGCATGAGATCATCTCAGTGTTGATAATATGTATGCCAAATTTCAGGTTCTAGGGATTTGCTCATACAAAGCAACTTCAAATCTACCGACGGAAGTAGTTCTTAGAAATTTTTTTGACAACTATACATGTTTACTGAAAATATTATTTTATTGAAAACACCTCCAGTGTTTACCCATAAATGTCCAAGGCCTATTTTGAGCTTCGACAAATTTGTTCAAATTGAACAAACAACAAACATTTTTATAAGTTGTATATTTCTTTTTCTGCATGGTAACCGTGCCAATTGAAACTAGGCATATTAGAGATCATATACAAAAACAAAACAAATCAAAATCAATTAAGAATTCAAAGATTATAATATTCAATCATAATTTTTTACATCCAATACCATGCCTCTAATAGCATACATTCCACATCAAAAAGTATTGTGCATAGTGAATACGTACATTAACTAATTGATACATACATAAATAGATAGATAAATGAATAGATAGATAAATAATTCCATATATATGTTCATATTAAAAACCGATAATAAGTCAAAGCATATTCCGTGTACGTTTACCTAGTATTGCTCTATCCTTCTAAAATCCACATCACCATCTAACCATCCATAGTCCATACAATACGATGGTTCAATCAAAAACTCATACAAGACGTATAGGTCCATGTCTACTTTGTTTTACTACTACTACCCTCTCCCGAACCACGAGACGATTCATCTTTAGTGCGTCGAGCTGCACTTCTTAGACTTTCTCGACGAGCTTGGGCCTCAGGGCTTTCAGCCGTTTCAGGGCCAGCTAGTCGTGCGGATTTGTTAGTCCGCTCAACTACTTTGAATGCTTCTGCCGTATCCACTGTATAATCATCATCATCTTCCAACTTCCGTTTCTTCTCTCTTTTGGGAGTCAAATCCACAGACCTCAACTTCAAGGCTGACAAAGTAGACTGCAATCGAAGTAAGACCTCGTCTACCACTTTGTTGGCCACTTCAAATGAGAATTCATTCAATGATTTTTCGGTTGTACATCCTTCGAAGAGAAGTGTCCTCCACTGCTTTATGATTTCCCCAACCCGCCGGTCAAACGCCTCCACCACCTCCACCATTGGTTCGCTTGTGTTCCATTCCGCATCTATGTCCACCGTCCACGGAAGCATGATATTCGGTAGCTTCTTCCAACTTTGACAACAACAAGGTGTGAGCCCTCGAGATGGCACTTAGGACTCTGGGTCCATTTTTCGCGATTAAATGGCGAAAATTAGTCAAAATATTCAAGAAAAAGACATAAAAAGAGTGTTAAGGGAGTTTTGGTGTCAGTCTATGCCAAAATGGTGGAAAACCAACTTAGATGGTGGAAAATTCCTAATGCCAGAAGTTTGAATCATTCTAAGTCTCCAAAGCAAATATATGTGAAGAATTAGTAATTCCGAGAGAAATAAGGAATAGAGAGTTAGTCAGTCCTAGCAATTGTCTGTGCAAAGTCAAACTTTTAAGGATGCACACGACATACTAACTAAGCTAAAAGAGTCTACTACGAGCCTAGAAGAGTTACCAGAGATTAAGTTCAATTTTGGAATAAATTGGACTTAAAGGTAAAACCACTACAATGGATTTGGAGAATTCGAATTTCACGAGACAAAAGATGGAGGATTGGAGATTGAAGACTACAGAGAGGTGTTCCAAGGGTAGGAGCATGCCATGAGCGAACGAGAATCAAACAATTGTCCAAGATTCCCGGGCATCGGGAATTAAATTGTTCAATTGGGCAAAGTAATTCCAAATTGCTAAAATTAGAAAGGTGCAAGGTTGCGTGGGACTTACACCAAGAATCTAAGAGTGCCCTAGATGTTACCCAATTTATTTCGGATTTTTACGAAATTCCACGTTGACTCCATGGGAAGTCAACCACACATAGAAATGTTCGTAAAATCATAGAAATTACATATGATGCGGTAAAATCTCACTAAAAATTAGGATAGGTTTTTGTATGCTTAATAAGCGCCCGGTCAAGTTTGAAGACATTCCGACATTCCCAACTACCAAAACCGGCATCGACATCGAAATTCACTAGAAGTTACAAGTTGGCGGCGGGTTGACCGGCATATCAGGAGCGAATGATGTCCGATTGTCGCAAATAAGGAGTCATTCCTTACTCTCACGGACATTCCTAACAACCCTAGCCTGACAGATTCATCAAAATGCGCAAATCCTAAAAGTTAGATTTTTGACTTTTAATTGGAGTTACCGTAATTCCAATTTGGGCGCGCAGATGGCCTAGGAGTGAGGGGTAAAGGGTCCCTAAGGCTAATTGGGGTCTTCTGAAGACAATGGCGCAGACGGTTTTCCGTTTCAAGTTGTTCCCTAAAAGATAGAGAGGGTCAGCTCTTAGTTTGACTTTTTAATCGTTAATTGCGGTTAATTAGAAGTGATTTTGGAAATATCTCTTGGAAATCAAAGATTGGATTTGGTCAAGATCTCTTTCTTGCGTAAAAAGCCATCTTTGGGCTAAAGAAAGACAATTTTCAAAATAACTTTTGGTTAATTTGCAAAACATCTACGTAAATTAGGGTTAATTCCAAAATATTTTGGGTTAAGATCTTGGATTTGATTTGGCCAAGATTTCTTTGACAAAATGGGGATGTTTTTAGAAATTTCCACCATTAAACAACTAATATTTTGGAATTACATTAGGGTAGTTTAGGGTAGGAAGTAACAAAGTGTTTTCACCGGCAATTACCGAGAGGGGCCTGGCCATGGGTATATAAGGGCCCCCCTCGAGGTTGCCAGTACCCTTATTTCTCGCACCGACACTTTGTTATTCTTCCGTGCTACCGGCGTGGTTGGAGCACCGCTTGGACCAAGTATTTTGGCCAAGTCTTGTTTTGTGTTTAGTTTTCAAGATTTGAAGGCTTAGGGCCCCTTCATTTGTCATTTCTTTCTCATATTCTCTAGAGGTCAAGCCTCAACTCTTCCTTTGCCACTCATTCACGGAAATTTTGAGCATTAAGCGCCAAAGTTCGGTTTAAACACTATCATGTGTACCTCCTTTGGTTGCAAAATCTCAAAATACTAAGAAATTTTAAGAATTTAAAGTGAAAGTTCGGTTTAAACACTGTCATGTGTACCTCTTTTTGCGATTAAAATTCCTAAAATACTAGAGGAACAAATCATAGCCAAACCCATTGGCAAGAAAGTGGGTTCACCAGCGAAGCTTTGAACTTGGGAACAATAAAACCCAACTAATCTTCATCTTATAATACATCAAAAGAATCCCTCGAATTCAATGGAACAAAGGGTCAAACTTTGGATGTAATTGAAGTTTGGGAACCATTAGTTCATCCAATTACACCTCACCTCTCATTGCTTAACAATTAGTCAACCTTTGAAACAAGGTGATTAGTATTAGAAGACCAAAAAGGTTATTAGAACACCCAGACCCTGGTGCGACCCAGCCCTTAGTGCGGGAGAGCCCCCCAGCCAGCCACTCACGCCGGGACACGTGGCGGAGGGCCAGCGTGGCCGCGGGGAGGGGTCCGGCCACCCACGCCGGGACACGTGGCGTGGGGGCGGGGAGGCCCAGTAACGGGGCGGGAGGGCCAGCGACTGAGCTGAGGCCAGCGATTGAGCTGAGGTTCAGCGACTGAGCGTGGAGGTCCAGCGACTGAGCTGAGGTCTAGTGACTAAACTGACTCGGTGAGTCCAAGCTACCAAGTCACATTTTGATCACAAAAATTTGATTTTCTTTGAAAATCTTTGGGTTGGCAGTGGAAGCCACAACCCCATAATTTTTTATTTTCACTAAAAATCTAACATTTGGGATTTCAAAAACTTGGTCACTAAATTCTCCGCAACATTCCGCCGCCATAGCCAACTCTCTCTCTCCAAACTTTGCAACTCATTACAAAAACAAGAATGAAAGAGAGGAGGGAGGATTAGGAGATTAAGGCACCGGAACCTCAAGATTCATTAAAAAACTAATTGTTGGAGAATAATCACTATTGAATTTGGTTCTTATTCCCTTGCTTTGACCTTTGTTTGCTTTAAAAACTAATTTCTTAGGAATCTTACTATTGAATTGATTCTTGTTCTTTAGGAATGTTCTTTGTTCTTTGGTAGTTAGTCATTAATTAGATTCTTAGAAGGTTTGAATTTTGTTGGTTTTGTTTTATTAGGCCTAATAAGCCAAAAAGGAAACAAACAAATTGACAACTAATTTCCTTACAAACTAACGCAAATTCAAAATTAATTAGATTTGAAAAGAATTGATGATAGTTTTTCGATTAAAATATTCTAATAAGCCAAAAAGGAAACAAACAAATTGACAACCAATTTTGTTAGAATTAAAACAATTTCAAAAATCAATTGGATTTGAAAAGATTTGAAAGGGAATTTCCACCCAAATCATTTTAATTCAATTGGGATTTTTAAAGAAAAACTAGAAACAACGAATAATGAATTATTAGATTTCCATTGATTTCTTTTGAACCTTAACAATTTAGGTAGACTAGTTAAATTGCAGTAATTCCTAATTACCGGGAATTTAGGAATTAAAAGGAATTACGCAATTAAATTAACGCTACATAACTTTTAGTTTCTTTTAAAAAACAGGACAAAATTAATTGACCAACAACGTGAGAATTATCATGGATTAGATGGAGAACCGGGATGAGTTCGATGGCGAGGTTGTAGGAGAATATTTGCATATGATGATGTTTGACGACGGGACCATGGAGATTTACGTAGAGGAGGTAAACCGCTCACATTTAATTTTCATTCTCATTGTTTTACTGTTAAGTTTCTTTTTACCAAATGCTTGGAATTAAATTTAGACACAATAATAGTTGATAGACTAGAATAGAGTAGGATTGATTGGGTGAACTTTAGAGTAGAACAAGATAAAATTACAACCACGAAACTAGATTAAAATACTTAAAAGACGTGACTAAAAGAGTTCATTGCTTGGAAGGCTTTCTTTTTTACCCAATTAGAAAGAAAACTCAATTAGACATAGGACCCGTGTAAAAAACTCTTAGCTCGAGGGTGGAGTTAGGAGCGCTCACACAAGGCCCGACCTATCAAACCGTGGTCGTATGCTGCATATTGTTCCTTGAATTCTTCTGAATCCTCCACGACAACCCATTCTCCACCTTTCGTTTTCTCCACGTGCTTCTCTGGAAACCGGAAGAACTTATTATGTTGCACGCTCCAATGCCCCCCCATGTTGCGACAAAACAATTCACGACCCTCATCATCGTCAATTGAATGGGCACGTATTTCCACCTCGTTCGTTTGGGTCATCCAATTGAAAGCATCCACTGGACCACGGACGTCATCGTACAATGCATGCTTCCGTTTTGTTGGGTTCCATTGTAGAGGTTTTCCCCAATGCTTATAATTCACAAATTCGTATGGCCCTTGGTCCAATGGAAGGGTCCACCTGTTGTATTCCTGGCCGGGGGGCATAACATCCAAGAGTCCAAACAATTCATAAAACCTAGGACTCAAAGGAGAACGACATTTGGCACAAACCGAGCTAAACATTGATGCTTTAATGATGCACCGCACGTGAAAAGTGTGGCCACAATGGCCCAAGGTTATGGCTCCTTCAGGTCCAAAACCGTATTGGCAAACTGTACAAATACCATCCAGCATTTTATGACCTGCATCAAAATTATGCATAACACGCTTCTCCTTGTTGTTGATGTGTGCTGAAAGTGTTTGGTAAGGGACCCATCCTTCCTCTACTTCTAAGGCCCAATTGATATTTCCACCCTTCGTTTTCTTTATGTAGTTCAAGCGCTCCATCATAGCATTTGTGTTTCCCCAACATGTGATTGAAGCACTCTCAATTGGATGGCAATCCACCTCGCTCTCGAACTTCTTCAAATGTTTCTCGACGGCATTGCATTCATCGTTACCCTTCAATGCAATCGTACGAAGCTTGTTCATTTCTCGAGCTGCTAACAAGGGTGGGTCTTGAAGTTTTTGTACCCATCCCAACCAACGAGACTCCGATCCACTCCTAGGCAAATATTCATCCATGGCCTGCATTCGTATCATTTGATCCAACTTGGACTGAAGAAGGGCTTTTTCGGCATTGGACTGGTCCAATTCTTTTTGCAAGTCAAGCCAACTTTTACGGCCAATCGGCAAAGTTTGTTGGTCTGGCTCGACATGAGCTTTGCCCTTGTCCATTGGAAGAGAGAGTTGATCGCTACCTTGAGTCCCTTGACTTGGTTCAATACATTTCAATGATTCAGCCATCCTTTGAATCCTTTCCTCGCGTTTCTCTTTTTCAAGTTCACTGGTGAGCGCAACCCTCAACCGTATAATATCTCTTCCTCTTTCTTTTAGCTTCTGCCTCAATTGAGCGTGACTTTCTTCACAATGAATCGCGGACGTGAGAATTGGTAACATTTGATCGGTGAAGTGCAGGAAAGCCGTCGCACCGCTCAATAGTGTAGGAGCTAGGGACGCTAATTCATCGGCAAACGCACCAACCCTTGGAGCCAATTCATCTATCCATGTGGCAGTTCTTGTCAATGCCAGAGCAGCATGTGGAAAGTCAGTGGGTTTATATACTTTCTTCGATGGAGTACTGCTTTCCGGCTCGTTTTACTGAGTCCGTTGCTCAAATGGAAACAAATGTTCTTCAACTGTCTTCCACTTCATACTAAGGTCAAGCAAGCCTTCCCAATGCGGAATCTGTGGCATTGCAACAAGATTCTTGAAGCTAGTCAAGTCTAAACTTGACAAATGTGGATACTTTTTTATAAACTCATATGTATCCACTGTCACATTCGTCTTTGCAGCATTGGGTTGTTGCACATTCGTTCTTGACAGGTCCTCTTGAGTGATTGGAGTACATAATGGGCTCTCCGATGTTGGCAACTGTGGATTTGGAGCTGCATATCCCAAACTATCTAAAACACCGCTGTCTACATAATGTCCAATTGTGACATTGGCCCTGCAACCTCTTCGTCCGTGGGGTCCGTCTTCGGAGAAGACAAGCCACCATTTTTGTTGACGAGCTCTTCCCGGTTGGGAGATTTGTTTTGGTCATTCACATGACCGCAGAAACGTCCATAACTTTCGATGTCGTCTCCCTCGAATCCAACTGCGGTTTCGCACATGCGCTTGCTGAGGCCATCGTTGTAGGTGTTGCTGGATTTTGTAAGCTTAGTTGTACCCTCTGCGCTGTCTGCGGCCAGGAATCAGGAATATCCTTTTGATTTTGCTGCAGCAGTAGAGGATTCTTCTTTGTTGTTTGGAACGTGCTCCAATCCACCTTGCGTTTCAATCTCAGTTCTGTATACACCATGGACGCCAAGCTGTAGTTGATGTACCCTTTAGACATTGGTTTAGGGCCAAACATGGCCCCCCACACCTCTGTCGCTCGATGGACAAAGTGCGGGTCAATGCAACCGTGTGGTTTACAGTTGAAATCCGCAGTCTAGCGTGCGTGTGCATCCCGAGGCCACAACTTGTTGATGTGGTACATTTTAACGTACTACTTACATAGTTTGGAGGTCCAATAATCTGCGGTCTCATTTTCCCAACCGCTCTCTGCTATGATGTTCGGATCATCCAAAATTTCATAGTGTAGTCCATGTGTAGTCCCCTTCGCTTTATTTCGCTTTTTCTGGTCACCTCCTGAATTCATCCCATCAGTACCTGCACCGCTATCTGTAGCCATGATAGAGAATCCGAATTTACAAGCCCTTGCAAATCAAAATTCTGTGAACCGGAGGGTATGAAACGTGTCTTCGTAATACAATCGGTCAAAGCTTCGACGTGAAAAAGTAATGACCCCTTCTCTCCGCCAAGTAGGAGCAACTAGCACCACGCACTCACACGTGGCAATAAGCAGCACATCCGACTTGGGTCACTTCGTGAGGAGAGAAGAAGTGAGGGAAAATGAAGGGGCCGTCCGACCATATACCCGTCCGTCGCCAGACCTAGATAGGTCCGGCATCGGACCGGCGGACGGCTAGTGCGGACCGTCGCCGGACGGGGCGTCCGCCCGGACCTCGGGCGTCCGCCTCGGGTCGTCCGACCGCCCCGCCGACCATCCACCCGTCCGCTCTGCCGACCGCCCAACGTCCAGCAGACGACTTCACCGTCCGACCGCCTCCCGTCCGCCCTTCGGACCTACCCGTCCGCCCTGCCAACCGCTCAGATTTCAAGTCCAAACTGAACATTGGATTCCACAAGTCCAAAGTGAACATTGGGTTCTCCAGAAGTCATATTTAAAGCTTGAAACCCTTAAAGGACCGTCAATATACTTTCACTAAAAGCACTCCAATTGCCTCCAAGAAACCAAAACTGCCATTTCTAGTACAAGTACCAAAATCTTTGGAAAACAACTTTTTTTGACATATCTGATCGTAGGATATTGTATTGTATAGTATCAAAAGCATGTGGTAAAAATTTCAAACATTTCCACCAAGTGGATTACAAGATATAAGCATTCAAATTAACTGAAATCATTTTTTTTACACTGCGAAAGCCGAAAAGCAAGGCAGTTGCACTTCACAAGCTCACATTTCTATGAAAAAATGACCTAAATGGTCATGCTTCTTTGAATTTGTTTTCCTACAAAAGTTGGGCACATGCTTAAAAATTTTCAAATCATTTGGAATAGTACAACGTATAGGAAAAAAACAGTAAATACGTAGTAGTAGAGAATGATAAAATGCACTACATTATTTACAGTTGAAATATGGAATTGAAAATTCCCAATCCCAAATTTCCAATGGTCGCAAATTTGAAATGTTGTAATAATGTATCTACATCCTACGATTTTATTTTCGTCCCAAAATATTGGAAGTTGGGTAAGATAAAGGATTTCAAAGTTTATTTTAGAGTAGGAAATCCAAAATTACCCGGAAATAGAAAATCCACATCACTTTTGACTCATTCATCAAAATGGAATGATTCAAAACTTCATGCGTATCCAGAACTCTAGAAAATGAATTTGTGGAATTCTTGTTTATGAAATAAGTGATTTTCTCTAATTTGCATGAAATGCCCTGTTACAAAAAAAAAATAACATACTAGGCTATAACCTTTGACCGGTGTTTTCAAATGCTATGAAAATTTGGTGCATATGACAGATCTTCCTCGCCCCCACATTGGTCAATTGACTCAATTCCATTCAAATTTTAGCCTCAAATTTGGATATCCCCGCTCGTAAGTAGTAGGTACCTACCCAAAATTTCTATACATCCCAAAAAAAAAGTGCGGGCTTTTAGGGGTAAAAATGGGAAGGGTTGGAAAAAGCATCCAATGTTCAATGTATTATGTATGTGTGAAATTGAGTTTCATTCTGCACATTAAAATTTTTAAAGAAAGTAAGTCCTCAACCCTACACCCTATCCGAATAGCATCGACGTCCACTTTTGTAGAGTGTAGACAAGCCCAAACCCTAAACCTTAAACCCTAGAACCTAAACCCTAGCTTCTTCATCATTTTTGCATTATGGGAATATGGGTGTCATATAAAATAATAAATAGTGAAAAGAAATTGATGAATGATTCAAGGATCCAACACATTATTAATTTAAAAAATGTATGCACCCTACTTTAATAGAGAAAACATATACTCTTTACATATTTCTAAATGCAAACCAGTAAGGCAGTAAGGGGTAAAATCATTTGAAGTACACTCCTTCATATTTACATTCACTTATATTAAAATGAAGGATTCTATAATTTTTCACATTTTGAAATCTTTTTTCAAGTATAATTGCATCATTTTCAAATTTCACTCATCCTCTAATGCAATCATGAATGTCACCATCTTCCAACTGTAGAATTGTAGAAAGTATGGTGATACATTTATCTAATTTGTTTAGAAATTGCTATATTAGGCCCTTACAAGTTAGAACTTGAGAGTTGAGAATGTCTTGCAATAAAATATGGTTATAAAATATAAATCTCTCCCTTTATTGTTAACCCTTAAAGGACCAAGGCCATTTTTTTGTTACAAAACACTCAGAACTGTCATTTCTGCTGCGCTCACTATAAGAAAACCAAGAAAATACTTTTCTTTGGATCTAACTTTAGGATCTTGTACTTTACTTATTTAGGAAAAAGTGGCAAAAATATCAGATGACTTTGATCGCTATTCATGGAATTTTTTGGAACTATGGAGTACGAAGTATGGACCTTGAATTAAAATTTTTGAAGGAATTTGAAGAACTTGGATGGGAGTTGAAAGTCTAAGACAAAAATTTCAAGAAAAATAGGCTTGATTTTCATTATTCAAAAAATTGTTAAGTACAAGTAAGTCCAAGATTGAAAGAAAAACTAAATCATCAATAGCTCTAACATGGGATTGAAACACAATAATCTTAATGGTGAGATTGTTCTAGTTTTTTTCAACCCCCCGTCCCTTATTTTCAATATTTTGAGTTCATTGGATCATAGATGTTGTTATTGGGAATCAATTGTGAAAAAAATTACATTCCAGGGAAGTTAATCAATTTTTTTATCTTCTGAAGAAGTTTTTAAAAACTAAAAACGAGGATCGAATTTGAAATTTCAGCCCGCAGGTACTACCACAAATCCCATGTTTCCCCACAAGGGCCAAAAGTGAATGATCCTTTAGGATTCCAACTTTCAATTGGAATTTCATTAAATTTGAATATTCCTTTGTCAATTGTCATAGAAGGTGTGTTACTATGTTTTGGAACAATTTGAATCACCTGAATTTCAACAAATGATATTGACAATTTCCAATATTTAAGACTAGTATCATTATAATTTCCTAGAATTACAAATTCTTCCAAAAGAAATTAATTTTTGTTGAAATTGAAAACGTACTACAGTAATATAAATCATTCCTCTCTATCAAGTCCTAAGGTGAATTTTGGATACATATAATTTGAACATTGAAACCTAAAGTCATAGTTATTCCATGAAGTGTTCAAATTCCCCAAAATGCATGCAAATTGCAAAGAGAATCTAGCATTTATTTCTGATTTTCGAGAAGATTTAACATCAACTTGGCTGGTTTCAGAACCTAAACCAGTGTAAACAGCTCACTCAATGAATTTCAAGAATTCAAGTATCGATGTAAGGTAGAAGCACCCATTATTTTCAGTGTATCCATAGTTTGACATTAGAGTTTCTTACAAAGTGTCCCCACTAGTACCTTGAAACTTTAGTTGTGCTTGGTGGGTTCTGATTATTTTAGATTTTGGTGTGAGAATCTAGGCAGATTTACTAGGAGTGCTTATTTAGGTGCTCTACTAAGTCCTACTTTGAAAATTCACAGAAATTAGATGCCTCGTCCAAAAATTCTAATTTTTTTTTGAAAATTCATGATTTTTAGTTGCCAATACTACAAAAATATTCTTTATAGGAAAAGGTGCCTCCAACTATGCTGAAATTGCTAACTAACTAACTTCGGCTGTAATGGGTGCTTCTACCTTAGGTCTTTGAGGGTTTCAAACTCCCCGCCCCTCCGTCCGCTCTTCCGTCGATGCCCCCGTCCGTCCGTCCCTGCGTCCGCCCCCGACGGGCGCCGTCCGTGTCGTCCGTCCCTCGGTGAGTCCGCCCGATGTCCGTGCGATCCAGCGGACGCCGATTTCTGTCCGCTGGATTCTGGCCTCCGCCTCTCGGCCGTCGGATGAGCATCTGGCCGTCCGCCTCGGTCCGGCCGTCGGCTCAGAATAAGAAGCGGGGCGGACGGCTCATTTTGCCACAACTGTTTCCCTCCGGAGTGGACGATCCAATGCCTGATTTTAATCTGTGGCTCTGCGCGCCCCTTTCGACGTTGTGTGCAAACGGTTGTGCTTCATTAATCATCACTAAAATGCTTCACGAACTTTAGTTGAAGTAATGATCAGGCTCTGAGGGACTACAACTTCATCTAAACTGCATCGCACTGTAACTTCGAAGCATTTTGATTTCTTATTGCTGGAATTAGTGTGAACGAAGTCATTAGTTGCTCTCATTTTAGTCAAAGCCACCATGCCTTGTGATGAAAACAAGAAAAACAAGGGGAAATCCCAAAGCATAAATTGGGATGATTGGAATGATCCAATGTGTGTTGGTGAACCCGGATGGGAGAGTGAACCAAAGAAAGTTTGGACCACCACTACGTGCAAGAAGTACGTGAAAATGACGCACATTGCCAAATTGTGGGCATCGGACCGTGCAGCGCAACAAGTTTGCTGTTGGGAAGGGCAAACATCCACGTGTCTCAGTAGGCACTTTGTTCACCGATACGATGAAGTGACGCGTAATGCTGGTATACGTGACTCCAAACCAAATGTCATGAATTATACGAACATGGCCATGGTCTGGGCAGAGATTGTACTTCACAAAGATGTTGATTGGCGCACAATATATGGAAAAGATGTGGCGACTCTCAATCGCAACGAAGTAGTCATTTATACGAGCTGGACTAATGCAAGCGATTGCATGCTCGAATGGTCCAATCGAGGCCAATTTGGATTTCCTGCAATAGTGATGCCGGATGCAGACGAGCCCATCCCAGATGATGATGATGATGTTGAAGAGGCTACTGCACCCGTGGCCGGTGGAGAGAGGCATGAACGTAGAGAAGCTCGAGAGGACATTCAATACGAGCATGAAATGCGTGAGGCAATGCGGAGAAGCATAGAAGATCGTGGTCCACAATATGGTTACGATGGGTACTATGGATGTGAACGTGGTACACATGACCCACGAGGTGGGCAGAGTGGTTCTCAAATCATAGGAGGAAGCCACAGAACCGCGCACAATGCTCCTTCTACCCAAGAAGGCTCCCAATACCATTCGAGGTCTAGTGGAGGTGGTTCATATGGAAATTATGGGCATTATGGAGGGTCTTACCATGGCCGTTCAAATGAAGGAGGCTCCTACTATGGAGATTCAGTTCCTCCTCCAACCTTTGGAGGGCCTCATTACGGGAATTATAGACAAGGAGGAGCGGGAAGCGGAGCAGGAGACGTGTACGGTGGAGGACCATATATGGGGGTGTATGGATCTAGTTCTGTAGGCCATAGTCAGAGAGATGATACCGACTCAGATTCCGAGTGAAGTACAATAAAAAGACTACACTCTTGTAGTGGCTAGTCCGCATTACGGTGTAATGATTGTAATCCACTGCCATGTACCGTAGGTGGTGGCAAGCATGGTATTGTAATGTTGGTGAGGGGTACTCACGAACCTATAAGTATTTATGAAAATACAAATTTTTGAAATGCATGAGTACAATATTGGATCTATGGATGGGACCTTTAACCTGTAGTATTAAAATTAACCAATGTGTAGCTATTGTTATTATTTAAATATGAACATTGCATCAGAATGTTTTCCCCTCTTTTCTAGTACTTCGGTTACAATGCTTCCTCGAACATATATTTGAAACATAGTTTTAACAACTTAGAATTGTGAAGTAGAATTTAATAAGCTAAAAACTTGATTGGGGTTATGCTTGTTATGCCTTTGAAACTAATATTATTTTGATGACCCATTTTGAAAATTGTAAAAATTGTCAAGGCAGTACTTGGTCATTTGGGGGTTAAAAGAAATAGAAGACTTACATGTTAGTTTATTTAAGTTTAGGAGAATAAAATAAGAGAGGCCCTAATTCCTCATCCGTAGTTCAAAGAGGTTGAATGAAACTTTCACGTGTTTTTTTTTCCCTATGTGATCTCTAGCATGTACATTTAGAATTTTTATGAGAATAAAATAAGAGAGGCCCTAATTCCTCATCCGTAGTCAGAATTCAATGACATTCCAATTTCTCCAATTGTTCTATGACATTCCAACCTCTCCACATTTTTCTTGGCCCATCTTCACATGAAATTTGAAATGAATAGGCCATTTACAAAGTAGACCCCAAAATGGCTACGTGGCGTATTTTTTGAAATAAAATCAAAACTAGACAATTTCAAATGTGGAATGGAAATTAGTCATAGAACATAAATGTCCTATGACATTCCAACTTCTCCATATTTTTGTCGGCCCCTTTTCACGTGAAATTTCAAATGAATAGGGCACTTAGCAGAAAACTCCAAATATCGCAATGTAGCCTATTTTTTGGAATCTCACAAAAAATAGGCAATTTCAATTTCCAAATGGAAATTTGTCATAGAACACAAATGTTCTATGACATTCCAAACTCTCCATATTTTTTTGGCCCGTCTTCACGTGAAATTTGAAATGAATAGGCCATTTACAAAGTAGACCCAAAAATGGCTACGTGGCATATTTTTTGAAATAAAATCAAAACTAGACAATTTCAAATGTGGAATGGAAATTAGTCATAGAACATAAATGTCCTATGACATTCCAACCTCTCCATATTTTTTTGGGTCCGTCTTCACGTGAAATTTGAAATGAATAGGCCATTTACAAAGTAGACCCAAAAATGGCTACGTGGCGTATTTTTTGAAATAAAATCAAAACTAGACAATTTCAAATGTGGCATGGAAATTAGTCATAGAACATAAATGTCCTATGACATTCCAACCTCTCCATATTTTTTTGGGCCCGTCTTCACGTGAAATTTGAAATGAATAGGCCATTTACAAAGTAGACCCAAAAATGGCTACGTGGCGTATTTTTTGAAATAAAATCAAAACTAGACAATTTCAAATGTGGAATGGAAATTAGTCATAGAACATAAATGTCCTATGACATTCCAACTTCTCCATATTTTTGTCGGCCCCTTTTCACGTGAAATTTCAAATGAATAGGGCACTTAGCAAAAAACTCCAAATATCGCAATGTAGCCTATTTTTTGAAATCTCATAAAAAATAGGCAATTTCAATTTCCAAATGCAAATTTGTCATAGAACACAAATGTTCTAAGAAATTTCAACCTCTCCATATTTTTTTGGCCCTTCTTCACGTGAAGTTTCAAATGAAGGCCTTCTACAAAGTAGACCGTTGGATTAGGCGGACGGCACCCGCCCGATCATGGTCGTCTGTCGGATCGATCAGACGGCGGACTTCCCGTCCGCCCGATCGGGCGGACGCGTTTCCGACGTGCATTGCGTCGGCGGACGGACTACTGCCGTCTGACGAGGCGGACGCATATCCGTCTGCCCGTCCGCGGCCGTCCGATCGCACGGACACGTGTGCGCCGTCCGATCGATCGGACGGTGGACAGCGCCTCGCCGGGTCGTCCGCATAGGTTTAGGGCGTCCGCCAGGGTATAAGAGGGGCGGTTTAGGTCGTCCGCCCTCACTCTTGTTTTCTCCCTTGCATTTTGCAAGCGTGGAGTGGAAAGCTTGGTGGCTTCTTAAGTCTCCATTGGTTCCCCTCCTAGGGAAAGCAAGGTGACATTATTGGGGCCCCCTTGTTGCTTTTTTTCGAAGTTTTGACGTGATTTTTATCATGATGGGACGAACAAAGAAGGCGGGTAAAAGGAAACTAGAGGAGGTGGCAGGTCCATCTAAAGAGGAGGCAAAAGCAAACAAGCCCTTTGAAGCATTGAATAATATGATGATTAAAGTGATCGTGGACTTCTACGAATCGGAGAGCACGATGTCCTTGCAGATGAAGTATGTTCGCTACAATGAGGACTGTCCTAAAAAATTCAAGGACGACATGTGGCGACGGTTTATGGATGTGGTTTCTGTTCCACAATGACACAGTGAGATGGATAAGAGTGGCTTTGAGCAGTTCTCGAAAAATAAGGTGCATGACGCGTTGTGGAATGCGAAGGCCATCTTAACGAAGTATGGGAAGCATCACCGTGAACATGATGCTGCATTTCAGCAAGTCATTCTAAGGGCTGAATTGTTTGTCGGCCGATGTGCTCCATTTGCGTCTGCCAGGAACAGACGAGGATCTATGGGTTGGTGGAAAATCAATGATGGAATGGTTGAATTGATGGAAGGCAGGAGGCATCTAATAGCACTTCCAGACACGGCGACCGTGATTTATTGTGATGATGTCGTGACCAAAGGCGGGTACGCAACAATTCGGAGGGTGCAAATTCGGGGATGCCGTGAAATACCTGAGTATTGGGAGTTTGCAGCAAAGCTATCTAATGTACAGCAGACGCTACCTCATCTTGCAAAGGCGAAACACCAAAACGAGTCCATGGCGGTGCGGATTGGCCATCCCGGAGTGATATGATTTTATGCAGTTCATGCAAGGAGGAATGAAAGATATGCATATTGGTGGAATGGCGGGACCTTGCGGAAGATGATGCATTTGGATAGAACTTATCCAGACAACATACGTATGCACTTGCAATATAGCTCGCCAACGGATGCGGATGTCATTGCCGCGGATCATCTTGCACGATTTCGGAAGAAACGTACGGAGCTAGCATGGGCGTTGTTGCATATCATGCATGCGGTGCACGATGTAGGATATTTGCACAATGATATCTCACTGGACAACATTATGTTGCACTTTCCCGCGGACGAGTCGCGCGTGTACATTGGAGTGTGCGATTGGGGCATGACTTCGTACGTTACAGAACCACCGAAGTCATTGTACGTGTTCACATCCAAACAAGAGATGGATGCTGCTTTGCAAAATTGTTGGTGGGTGACCTCGAAGATTGCATATTTGCACGAAAAAGACAAAAATGTGCAAGTAATTCCAAGTTTATCCATTGCAACGGAGGAGTACGCGGTGTGCAAAATAGCCATGGCAATTAACAGGGATTGCATGTCAAAGGAGTATCACAAGTTGAACATGGAAACGGCAAGCATGAGCAAATTTGATCACCAAGCATTGGCAATTTCATTTCGTGCGTACTTGGAGCGCCCTTGCAAAGACGGCCCAGAGAATGCGGGCGGTTTGGCACGCATCATCAATCGTTGGACTAGTACTTTCAACTGGCCTATTCCCAATGAACACTTTCGGCGTTCGTATGAATAGATCGGCATAGTATAGTAGCATACGTAAGTATAGAATGATATGTAGTCTATGTTATAGAGAGAATGTACACGTGCGACATATATAATATGTAGTATATATACGGAGCACCAATGTATGGCAACCCAAATGAAATCTATTATATTTTTTGAATTACTGAAAGCATTTGAAAATTTCAACTATTAATGTTTATGATCTTTGATACTTGATAAGCAAACGTATTCATGGGGGGGGAATGAGATCAATAGTATTTATTGTTGGTAGATGTTGTTGTGCACATAGATACTTGATAAGGTTGTGTAACAATTTGCATGATGTATAAGGTCTAAGTAGTAAGTAAGGTAGAAGTACCTATTAGCACCCTGACTTGCAATCTGAGTATGTTAGGGTGAACTTCAAGAGAGTTATATATTTTTCAAAGGTGTACAAACGTTTCACAAATGAAATTCAAATGACAAAATTCTTTTTGCGGAGCTATGAGAAATTTATGGCAATTTTAAATAAAATCATGACATGGACAGATCATGATTCAAAATTCGAAAATGCCATTAACCCCAAAAGGACTGGTGCCCGAAATGCACTTCAAAATACTAAAGGAATGTCAAAAATCAAAATCTTCATGATTAAATTTTTTTTAAGAAAACCAACTTGTCGATCTTTTTGTTAACTTGTTCAAGTAATAGGGTACATTGTTCCAAAATTTTATTGTGAATTTCCCCACCAATTAATATTTGAAACTAAAAAGATGACTAAAATTTCTCTCAAAATCATTTGAATTTCTTCATAGTGATATAAAATTCATAGTTTCAAGTAATAAAAATATAAGATTGATGTTTGAACAAAATAAGATATGCTTATTTTAGCTTAAGGATGATATTTGACCAAATGGAATAGAAACTATGAATTTTATCGATATAAAATTTATATTTTGGTTTCAATTGATTTTGTGCCGATTTTTAATTGAAACAAAAATAACAAAATCAATTGAAACAAAAATTTGATTGAAACAATAGTTGATTATCAATTGAACCAAAAATGGGAGCAATTGATTTTGAGAAAAATTCTAATCGTTATCATTTTTTTACAAAAATTAAAAATAAATATAAGAGAACTAGTAGAAAAAATCCGAAATACTTTCAATTTCTTCCAAAGGTACAAGTATAAATGGAGATCACTATATATAATTTTCAATTTGCCTTTAAAAAATTTTGAACCAAAAACTACAATAACGAAGACCTCAAAGTCAAATTTGGCTATTAAAGAAAATTAAATTTTTGGTTTTATACATTATCAAGAGAAATTCTATTGTAAAATTCTACTTTCTACATATTCTATTTTTCTACAAATTGCTTGATGAAAACTACATATTATTGTAATAATTTTAAAGTAAAAAGTTAAGAAAATTATATCAATTATACTATATATTGGAATAGTTTGAAATTTTCACCATTAATGAATGTTAAATGGAAAACTGAATATTGCAATTGAAATTAAGGATTGATCTTAAAACGAATAAATATGAATGAAAAAGACAATGTATTGTGTTTGACGGATTTCAACACATAGAACTTGCAATTGCAATAAATTTTTCAATTCTTGGAATTTTTCAAAATTTTAAGTTCAAATAAAAAGAAAAGTTTTCAAGCTTCATTTTCTTATTTTAAGTCAAATACCAAAATGGCTATATTGAAAGTTAGAATCAAAGTTGAACAAGGCACATCCACTTTTATTATGCCTAAATTTTAGGGGTTAATGTGGAATCAATGTAACCACATAAAGATGTTGTTTTCAAGATTATTATTATTTTATTATTTTCATCATTATTTTAAAATTATTTTAATACTACTTAATATTCAATGTTTTTACTAGTAAAATTTAAATTTCTTGAATTTAGAAACAAAATTATTAATTTTTTTAGTATCAGTTTAATAGGGTCATTTGCCATCATTGATGACTACTGACTATTAACGCCTAAAGGAATTATAAAATCAAAATCTTCATCATTAATTTTTTTTTTGGAAAACCAACTTGTTGATCTTCTTGTTAACTTGTTCAAGTACTCAAGTACATTGTTCTAAAAATTAATTATGAATTTCCCCACCAATTGCAAGTTCAATGCGCCTAAAACCGCCTACTTTCACTACTTGTACATGTTGCTTTTTGTAGCCTTCAGCAATGTACAAAGGGTGTACATTGTAGGGGTGGGCGTTTTCAAAGCCCTATGCCCTTTCAACTTCAAAAATTCATAACTAATTCCACAAAACTTCAAAAATTATAAAACAATTTCGGTTAGATGTCAATTCCACTTGTCTTTCAAAGGCAATTTACTGGAAAATATTTTAAGACGTTTCCCCTCCCCAAAATTCAATTTCAGCTCTTAAATTGACTAGTTACCTTATACGGTGAAAAGTTTTAATTTATTTTTCAGACATTCTCATCAGGGTCGATGCGGACGCCATCACGGACGCATGGCGGACATGCTCGGTCGGAGCAGACGGGACGGACAGGCAGTCGGACGGAACCTTCGACGCCGGCGGTCGGGGCGGACGGGATCGCTTTCGTGGCAGTCGGGACGGACAGGCGGTCGGACGAGACCTCCGACGTCGGCTGCCGGGGCGGCCGTCCGCCTCTGTATTTTACTGGGCGCACTAAATAAGGAAATTCAAATGTCACAGGACGTCCGCGGGGTGCCGGACGCGGACGTGGACGCCTGGACGTCCGCACAGCCCTGGCCATAACCTCTACTCACGCAGTACATCTCACACATTCGTCACATTTGTACAAAGCGCAACAAACGCCCTCTTAGAGCAAAAAGATCACACAAGTCCCAGACCTAAAAGAAACCGCGCTTCCCCTGCACCACGTCTGACACCAAAAAACTTGCAACAATCCGAGCCCACCCCAAACCCCAAGCCTAGGGTTTTACTGCCCTTTCGTTTCTTCAGCACCAAAGCACAAAACTCTACTGCTCAATGTACAACTCAGTCGCACAAACCTCACCGCCGACGGGCCACTCCCCAGTACTCCACAAAACACACCCGCACAACCAATGGCACCACGGCCGCGAGAGAAAAGACCGATCAATTAGGGTTTCAGGCCCGCCCGCGCCGAACGAGATCCTCCATATCAGCAAAAAGACGAGACGAAAGCAGATTCGACGAGAACCAAGTAAGACTAGGCAGGGCGTGTGTGCAAGCGGGCTCACCTTGAAACAGGACGAGAGCGGCGATGACGAGGCGACGAGCAAACACAACAGAAGTGCACAAGCACAAGCGTAGGGAAGAAGGTAAGAGAGGAGGAGAGGAGATGGTGAAGACGAACCATGGCCGTTGGATTCGTAGCCGATCTACCAGTCGTCTCCCCTTCTTGCAAAAGTAGCTACCATCGGTAGTTGCTGGGCAGCTTCGGCAGAAATTAATTAATTCTAAAATACTGTAGATTTTAGGGAAGTTTTGAGAAGTATATCTTTACCAAAAAAAAATTTAACCCTAGAACGTCTGGATCCATCTCCAGAATTGGGTACTTGGGGAAAATCATTATAAAGTGCAACTTGGACGAATATTTTGGACTTGACATACAAATAAAAGTTGTAGATATTGATTTTTATGAAAGGATTATTGGAACACGGACAAGCAGAAGGAGAAGGTGCGCAAAATGTCCGTGGCGCGTCAAAGTGTGAAGAATTTGTCATCTATGGGGAGGAGAGGGAAGGGTGTCCGTCACACTTTGGCAGTAAGTGTTGTCGGAATCCAATTCAGTCAACATATGTTGTTTTGTGCACAATGCAAGGATACTAATTGTTTCTTCTTGTACCTTGCCAGGGAGGGGGGACTTCAGGAAGCCAGGGCATGATGGACGATGGGGAGGGTAGTCTGTCCAGCGCGCACCACAAGTTTGCGGGAAATGTAAGTTCACTTCGTTTTTGGAGGTCTCTTTGTTTTCACGTCTCCCTGTACTTGTGTAGATCCAGGGTTTAGGTGTTCAGTGAAAGTGAAAAAGGTATGGTCAAAGGTAAAAGTAGGAGCAATTTGTAGGGGGCCTGCTGTTTATTACTTCCTGGTTCATCTTCCACTCGAAACCTGATGTCCCCATTGTCCAGGAGCCAAGGTATAATTTTACACATTGGCTGCGTGACGGTCCCAGTACGTTTGAATGCCCTCGACCGCTGAACAGTCTTCCCGTAGTGATTAACAAGTCATGATTTAGTTTCCCCGTAGTCATGTACGAGTCATTCTATAGTTTCCTTGTAGTCATTCACTAGTCATTCTATAGTTTCCTTGTAGTCATTTAGGAGTCATTATGTAGTTGATCTGTAGTCATTTAGGAGTCATTTTGTAGCTTCGCCGTAGTCACTTACTAGTTGCCGCTGTGGTCTCCCCATATTGGCTCTGTAGTTTCTTTTTAGTCCTCCCTTAGTTGTTTCGGAGTTACTCTCTCCCTGTACCATTGCAGGAGGCGCTCTGAAGTCATTTGGATGTGTGGTCGCTGTTGGCTAACTTGAAGGCTCGTGGGGCCTATTGGGCCTTTGTGTTGGGCATGTCTTTGAGTAGATGTCGGGCGCAGGTGACTCGGCTCGGTGGGAAGCCATGGAGTCGTGGAAGAAGGATGTGGACTTCAAGTTTGGTCAATTTCTGGTGAATTCAACCGCGCAGGGTGCGGCGATTGATGAAATAAGGTCAATGGTTTCGACCTTCATTGGCACCAAGAAAACTGCGGATGAAGGCAGTCCCTCCATCACGCAGTCCGCATTGGAGAACCTTGACGCGCGTGGGAGGACCACATCCAAAGCCGTTGGGGGGATGCCCAAGTCCAAGAAGAAATCCGCTTCGGTGGCAGCCTTTGCGGGAAATGTAGTCGTGGCTGAAGATAGAAGAGGGCCCCCTACCTTACCTCGGAGGAAGAAGGGCCATGAGGTGACCGCAGCGCCTGCAGACATCACACTCTCGGATTCGGAGTCTGACCATTTCCGACCAAAGCCGGTTGCTGTGAACTCTGAATCCATGCCCCCACAGTGGAAGGTGGCTGAGCAGGTTCAGTTGTCCCCAATTAGGGATGCGGAAGGGGTCTCCCAAGCGCAAGTAGACCTACAGCTGAGCGATCGGGCACAAGCAGATTCTGTGCTAAAGGTGGCAGACCCACGTCCACCCTTAGTGATGGCACAGGCGGCCACACATACCTCCGAAAAAGCAGCCTTCGAACCAGTGTTGGCAGACCCCCAAGCATGTGAAGCCACCATCGTGGTGGAAGAGAATGGCGGAGGTGAAGAAAGTGCGGGAGGAGAGTGGGATGCACCCACACTTGACAGTAGAGGCCTAAGACCCTCACCCTGCACTAGCGATGCCGTTGAGAATGTGGCAGGTCAGGAAGAAGGCGAGGTCGGGACAGTGGAAGGCGAGGTCGGCACGGTGGCAGTAGACTCGGCCACTAGGCCCCCAGGTGCGGTGGAGGCAGCGGTGGAGGCGATGGAGCCAACGCTCATGGTTGTGTCGGAGGAAGCAGCCCCTACAGCAGCTTCGCCATCCGCAACGGCTTCGCCATCCCAGAAGAAGGCTAGGAAACCACCGAAGTCACCCATGAAGGTATTTCCTCTGCCCGGCGTTCGCCCATTAACGCCGACTGAGGTGAGACCTTCTGGTACTTCATTGGTCTTGCCTGAATTATTCCCCTGTCGTGAGCCCAAATTAGTAATTTTCAATGTACATGGTACATTGTTAGATTGTAGTATGTTGTCCGAGGTTAATCCAAACCCACAAATCCGTAGCACCCTCAAGACTGGACAGAGGAGAGTAGTTTTCCGTCCATGGCTGAAGCCCTTCCTTGTCCGATGCTTTGAAAATTTTAGTGTGGACTTTTGGGGTAGCGGCAATAAATCACATATGGCTGATGTGCTAGTGTGCTACCAACCATTTTGCGTGATTTGAAAGGTGTAAATGCAGCACCTTTGTTTGCATGGTCAGGTCAAGTTCTAGAAGGTGAGGATGTTTCATATGGCTCCACAACAGAGTGGAGTAAACAACTGGAGGCAGTATATGCAAAATGGCCCCATTTCTGTGGAGGAAATACACTCATTGTAGATAGCAAACCAAATAGAGTGGAGTGCAACCCTGATGCTAATGTAATCATCAGTACTCCATTCTACGTGAAGTGGATATGTTCATTGGCAGATGACAAGGAGTACTTGAAACGGTACCTGTGGCCGTTGTTGGAGGCTTTGAACTCATGCGCAGACGTTGCTGATTTTCGATCAAAATATCCCGCCCTTGTCAATGAATCCATGTCAGAAATGCTGGACAGACGCCGAACTGGACATGCCTATGAGTTCTTGAACCTTGTGGAAGGTGAGGGGAATAGCTGCCCACGTGCTTTAGCATCCCCTCACCTTCCCTTCATCTTTTTTTCTCATTGTTTGTTGATTTCTGTGCAGGTGAAGGGACAGAAGCGGGAGGCAAGGCCAAGGGTTGCATCGGCAGCGTCCAAGAAAGGATCCGTGCCATCCACAAAGTCGGTAAGTAGAACTTTGAAACCATGCGTCGCCACGCTTGTGTGTAAGTCGAAGTTGTTTCCTAGTTATGCCAAAGTGACAGGAGAGTGCATACGGTGACTCGTGCACTCCCTTAGTCACGTTCCAGTGACGTCGAAGTCATAGTTCAGTCATTTTTAAGTCGAGAATGGAAGGTCGTATTACTTTATTGTTGGTTAGAGTTAAGTCATGTAGAACGCCTATAAGTGTCACGAAGTATTCCATTAACCCCTAAAGGACTGAAGTCCCCTCGGGGGACACTTGGAATTTTGGGCAGGCTTGTGTGACTTGAATTTTTTATATTATTTTTTGAAACTTTTTTTGAAGATAGGAAATCAGATTAGCTTTCCAAAAATATAATTTTTATTTCAATTGGTGCTTGGAAGCAAAAGTTATGCCATTCTATGTCCAAAAAGCAGTTCGCCGGGCAGAAAAAAAAAACCACAAAAAAAATTATTTTTTTATTTTTTATTTTTTTTCTTGAAGATTTTGTTTTGTTCTACATCTGAAGCTTTGTTTCATTTTATTTGGACTAATAATGAGGAAGTTACGGACAATCTTGAATTTCGGGCAATCTAAGCACCTTCTTCAGAAAATAACTTACAAAATTCATTTTTGAATGCAATTTTTTGAATTTTTCAAATTTTCTTTTTTGATAGGGTTTAGGATGTTTGCAAGAACAAGCTCACCGTTGGGATCATGGTTTTTCAATTCCATCTGAAAGTTATTAACAACTTAGTGTTTTGTTCAATCTTGGACCTACTTCTACTTAACAATTTTTTAATGAATGAAAATCAAGTAGTAGTTTTTTGAATTTTTTTTCCCTAATTCCCAACTCAAATGTTCAACATAATAAATTTTAACTTCATGGTCCATAGTGCAAAAAAATTCAACAAATGGCAATCAAAGTCATCTGAAATTGCAAGTCAAAGTTCAAAATTTTTTTTTTTTCCAACTTTGAATGCTAATATCTTCCAATCGGTACGGTCAAACTTCATGAAATTTTGACTATATGATCTCAGACAAGTAATTTACAAGATCCTACGGTTAGATTCTAATAAAATTGTTTTTTTTTGTTTTTTTGGGAGGAAGTAGCAAACATGGCAGTTTTGAGTGGTTTTCAAGCCAGAAAATGCCTCAGTCCTTTAGGGGTTAAGGAAGTAGTGTAACGACAATAGAAGGGTCATGGCAAGTGCCTAAAGCCTGAATAGGAGGTGGATGTCGTGTCACATGTGTCAATGCCCAAAAAAATTTGGGAACAGAAAAAAAAAGTTTTGTAACGACTGACGTACGAGTAGAAGACGCTCTACCATGAAGACATAATAAAAACTTTGACAGTCAGGTGCGTAGGATGTCCAAGGGTATGAGGTTTGACTTACAAATTGAGAGGCAGTTACAGTCGTTGTTGTTTTAGGTAGGGGGCTTGTTGTACTGTAGACTGTAAGTGTAGGTGGGTCTTTCACAAATGAAACCCTGAAGCGGAATGGTATCAGATTCATCCATGAAGATGCTCTGATGTCCTACTTCCAAGGAAGTGAGGCAGGAGTTGCACTTGTGACAAGCCTCTCAGAAGTTAAGTGCAAGTCTAGCATCTTTATCGAAGTCACGAGGAAGTCATGAATATGTCCCAGGGAAGTCACTGAAATGTCACGGGGAAGTCACTAATATGTCATGGAGAAGTCATAACGAAGTCAATATGAAGTAAGTAGTTCTCTGAGATAATGTATCATATGTGCTTTCTGAATTTCTAATGGATTCTGTTCCTGCAGTATCGATGCAGAGAGGAGGTCTACCTCCTGAATCCACGCATGCACAAGCAAAGAGTCGCCATCGGTAAAATTAGTGGTTTGCCGGGGAAACACAAATTCCACTTTGCCGAAATCCCGGAGACGTGGTTCAAGGTGGACAATAAATAGATTTTGCAGAAGGGGGTGGCGCTCATGTTTCCTAACAATGATGATAATCAAGCAGTGATCGATGATGTGAGCGGGACATGTACAATATGGGACCAGAAGTACCTGAAGCTCACACTGTAAGGTGTCCAACGGTACTGTTTTTGTTAAGAAACCCTCCTTGATGACTTAGAGCAGCATGTAGACATTCACATGAGACCAACGCGTTTATAAATATGAATGGTACTATGAAGTGATGGCCTTTCCTATCTCAGGGGCCACTTGTTCAGTTTGCATGTTTGAAATTCATGTTCCATCATCTTCATTCCATGTTGTATGGCTTGTGATACCATTGTTCTTCCATCATTGTACGAGTGTGTTAGGGTGTGGAGGGCGTGACAGTGATGGTGCTACAATCTACATGGTGAATGTTGCCGCAACTTGTGTTGTAGGGCCGGGTAGTTGTTGAGTTCTTCAGTTGTGTCATGTGCATGTAGCATAGGCGATGTCTGAGTTTCGTGTAAGTCGTAAGCAAGTGTAGTGCGACTAGGAAGAGAGAGGACTGTGAGGATGACTTTCAGTTTGCAACGCTCGGTATGTATTGGCAACACCTAGGGAATTGGAAAATGACTGATTAGAGTACGAAGTACTCTGATATTTCTTAGATACAACTCATGAATGACTACCATGTAGCCCACACGTTGGCCTCGTGAAACTAAATATGACAACGTAATGACTCAAAGGTAACTGACCCTAAACCCGGTTTGGCATCGTGGAAACCACTTGTACCGAACTAGGAAATGACTCCCCAAAATCATCACGTCTTAGCAACGATAGAATGCTTACAACTACAGAATGACTCTGAAATAACTGCGGGCGTTGCTCACATGGCCATCCACGTCGGAGAATCCAGAGCCGCACCATGACTTCAGAGTGACTAAACCGTGACTAAATCAGAACTTCAGAATGACTTCGTAATAGCCCACGTGGAAGTCCACGTCAGAAAACTAAAAGGAAGAGCGCAACAAAAACGTGTCTAACCCATGACTTAACATTGACTTGAAAATGACATCGTAAAAGCTGACGTGGCAGTCCACGTCACGAAATGCAGTCCATCAGTGTGACTACATAGTGACTTAACCGTGACTTCACCTCCACTTCAGAATGTCTCCGGTCCTTGCTGACGTCACTTTGGTCTTCGGAAATTTAGCCTGAAATGGGTAGCTGCCCAACGTGAACCCAAAAATTTCCCAAAAAAATTGAAGTGCCACGTAGACCCCTCCATCCTTCAGTCATCCAAGGCAGAAGTGGATGGTGATAATATAGTACCAGTCACTGGGGCCGTGACTTGTCCACAATGATTTCTGGGCCCCAAGTCGCGGCGCAGTCGTTTTTGGCCTAAATGACTGCGTAGCAGTCATATATCGCAGTCATATTTACCCCTGTTTTTTTGTAGTGTAATTGTGACACATCCAAGTGGCACATTGCAAGGATCAGCCACAAATCAAATGCAAGATGCTGGGCTCAACAACGGACATCAAACATCAAGTGTACCTCAAGGATTGCCAAGGGTGGAAAAGGACCCCCTGCTCCTACTTATCGCGGTAGGAAAGAAGAGTATGGAACTAAACGCCCGGTGGTCGTGGATTTCTGGTTTTGTTGGGATGACATTGAACGATGTGTGAAAGGTACAAAGAGGAAGTGGGTCATTGATAGGCTAGAGTTGTCTGAAATTTGGCCTATTCTAACGGGAACCAATTTGAATCGTGAAGAAACGTTACTGTTACAGCATGCAAGCTTCCGTCTTCAAGAAAGGCCTACATTGTCACCACGTGAACTTTTTGCCATGTCTAAGATTTTTGAACCTATCTTCTTCACTCAACCATGTCCACCAAATGCAGATGTGTACCCTACAGTGAGGAACAACCGAACAATCAAAAGACTTGCAAATCCTCCAACCGTAGAGCAACGCAACAAATGGGAAAGTGCTTCAAATATTAGAGGGGAAATTCTAGGAGTGACCCTCGTACCTCTTCCTGGACTTGGTGCAATAGTGGTACTGCAGACTGGAGTGGAGTCCAACGAAAACGTATATCGAGTTACTATGGGTACATTCCCTACATGCACATGCCCTGACTTTGTCAATATAATAGTATCTGCTGTGGGAGGCCGAGCACAATACGTGAATTGTAAGCACTTGTATTATTTGTATAGGTACTTCTACAAGATGGATATCCATGATGACAAATTCATTCATGCACCTAGTTATAGCTTTAATGAGTTGAAGCTACTCCTAGTTCGAGCAGGGATCATCATTATTTCAAAGTAGATATCATTAGTTATTTGGAGTGTAGTACACTCATATTTTATTCTTATCCATGCGCTGCAAATGAAATAAAGAAGTGATGGAGTCCAATCCTGAACATTGACTTTCTTTGCAATTTATCTATATATGCTAACTTTCTTTTTCTATCTAGTTTTAAAAGTTGCCTATTTTCATTTTATCCACTCTAAAAAATCCAAAACCCTAGAACAAGGTACATGAGTCTTTTGTATTTGAAGTGTTTGGCTTGTTTTTAATCTCCCTTCTGGACCCTAAATCCCAAAACTTAAATGTATAGATGATATTATCAATGGTCCAAAAATATGACATTTCATGAAAATCCACGGTTATAGGAGACACGGTTATAGGTAGAAAAATTTACTATAAATAGTAAATTTTTATTGATTTTTGGAAAAAAAATTGATTGAAAAAAAATTCTTGCCCAATTTTCTCAAAAAAAGGCTACTTCATGCTCACCGCGCACAAATTTCCTGCTCGCAGCTCACAAGCTCACCGCTCCACGCTCAAACGCTAGCGTCGTTGTAATGCAATTGCACATCATTGCTGCCTAATTCCAAAATGACTTAAGTATTCCTTTTATAGCCAAGTCAAGATTTTTATATAGAAAAGATGGATAGGACAATTTGTTGATATGGACTTTAGTCACCCTTGTGTTAGTGCAATTATGCGACTACACATGACTACTACATGACTCCAAAATGACTTAAATACTTAAAAAATGTGCTTAATGCTAAAATGCACTAAAAAAGTACAATGATTCTTGCAATGATCCTTTGGGATTTTTCAACACTCACACTCTAATATCCTTCTTAAGCTAATAAATTATCTTGCCGGATAAGCAACTCCCATATTATATGGTCCTAATTAGAATCATTTATAATGCATTTTAGTCTAATCTTAAGGAACATAATTGTTTAAATGTAGAAAATTCTTGAAACCCTTTTAACAAAGAATCCAAAATTGTAATTACATATATGAAACTAATATCACTAGAAGAAAACTGCGTTGAATTCCATAAAAACGCGTCAGGTAGTTTTTGTTGAGTTCCTTGTTCAAAACGTAGTGGAAATGCAAAAAACGCAGAAAAATGCAAAAAAATGCGTTTTTTTGCGTTTCCACTACGTTTTGAACAAGGAACTCAATAAAAACTACCTGACACATTTTTATGGAATTCAACACAGTTTTCTTCTAGTGTATTCTTTGAAGACAATAATAGCATTAAAAAAATTAATTATATGAATTTTTTTAATATACATGTTATAGAATAAGATATCCAATATTTTATATTTTAAAAATTAATTAGTTTTAATTGGAAGAAATTCCTTATATGAAAATTTTAAAACTATGCATAAATGTTTCAATTCTTCATATATATTGTGATATTTTTAAAAATTGAACACAACCTAAAATTTTCTATACTTATTTTTTTTAATAATTTTGTATTTTCCTAAGTCTTTGTATAATTTGATATATTTACAAAATCCATCCTTTGAGAATCTAAGTTGTTTTATTGCCAATGCCCCTTATGTATAATATAAGAATTGTGTACCTAGGGTTATCTTTTATTCTTTTCAATTTTTTAGTCCTAGTTTATTTCTTAGGAGGATCACTCTATAGAAGTTTTGTATATCGTATGCAATAAAGTGATTTCTAACCCCTTATTAATTTTTTAATAAACTGTAAAAATTCAACCAATAATTTTGATCTTTGTTTTATAATGACTATAAATTTCTATTGTCAAAATTTTTTTACTTCAAATAATATATAATATAACTTTTAAGATAGATTGAAAAATGAATTGAAATGAGTCATTATAATGTGTGTTTTAATTCAAACAGTTATAGAAAATACATTTTCATGACCATAGCATCAATATTCAAGAAATGAGGGGTCCAAAATCTTTATAGAGCTTTGGTTCACAACATAAATATATAGAGTGCCTCCCCCCCTTGAGGTTTATCTTTTTCATTTCTTTTTAAAATATTTTTTTTAATAGAATATCTTTTTTTTCTTTTTTTTCTTGAAATGATGCATTGTTGGTGGCCTTTGTCTTTGATGGTATAATACTTTCTTCCTTAGAGTTCAATTGTATGATTTGCTTTAATTCCTATGACATGGCACCAATACTTCTAGAAATGTGTGCCATTATTGTTGCACTAGTTTTGAACACTTCATATGATTCACATTTGAATTATTAGGGGTTTCAATAAACATACACTAAAGTATTTAGGAAGGAATCAATAGCAATTGTTAGTCCCATTTTCCTTTAATGCAAATGACAACATCACTACTCTGATTCTATTATAGAATGACTTTGTGTGACTACCAAACGACTTCCTATTACTACCAAACGACTACTTAGAAGTTTGATTTGGACTAATGCACAACTACTCTACTACTACATACCTACTCTATTACTACTCTAGAGCCTTATACACTATGATTCATTGTGCTATTTGCAAACATCTTGTACATTCATTCATACTTTCTTTGCATGAAATGAAGACTTAGGACATTTACATACCAAGCTACATACATCTTTGTTTGGGAGAAGTTAAATAGGTGACTCTAGTACTCTTCCTATATCAATTTTTTTTAAATTGTTTAGCAAATTTGTCTATAACTTTTGATTTGAAGCTCAAAATCTGAAATGGACTTTTGGGAATGAAAATGAAAATGATCTTTCAACTTCATTAGTTCAAAGTTTTTTGAAAAAAGTTAATGTACTATGCCTAATGAGGTTTGAAATATTATTTGTAATAAAATTTCTGCGTTTTCTACATCCCACAAATTTTGTCTTACCAACTACTATCCTACTTCTATAAAAGGCTTGTCATTTTTTCTATTCATACTCACACACTAAGTGGCAATAAATAAGCTTTGGTGTATGGTGTGTGGCGTGTGGCATATGGTATATTGTATATGGTGCATTGTGTATTGCATATTTATTGTGTATGGTGTATAATTGTGAAATTTTGAGTGTATTTATATATGGCTCTAGAATGACTATTGCTCATATAATTGTTAATACATTTTTTTTGCATACATTGCTACAAATAAAAAATAACTTTCAACATCCTTAAAGAGTGATTTAAACCCTAACTCTACATTACTCAAAAATGACTATGAAATGACTTGCTACGTGGCAGTCCATCTTAACATTCATTACAACTTCTGAATGACTATAAAATGACTTCACAATGACTTACATGTGACTCTGACATGGCTGTCTACGTTAACAGTACTTGAATTATATTACAACTACAAAATGACTGCATGATGACTTCATAATAACTTACGCATGAATCTGATGTCAGCAACCTACATACTATATCACAATTGCAAAATGATTACATAATGACTTCACAATGACTTACATGTGACTCTAATGTGGATGTCCACGTCAACAATGCTTGGACTATATCACAACTGCAAAATGACTGCATAATTGATTGACATGGACATCTATGTTAGCAAAATTTCTTTAAAAATGGGTAGCTATCCAATCTTTTCTAAAAATTTGCTTGTCCACCTCATCGTCTATGTAGATCCCTTCATCCATTTTCCATCCAAGTCTAAAATGGATGGTGATAATAAGATTGCAGTCATTTAAAGAATGACTTGTCTACAATGACCCCAAAGCTCCAAGTCGTTCTACAGTCATTTTTGTCTGGAATGACTCATTTGCAATCATTTTTTGCAATCATTTATACCATTGTTTTTTTTGTAGTGATAAATTAGTGGCGGATTGACTAGCATACCAAAAGTTAACGGTGTTTGCATGGAACAAATGAGGTGTAATTTTTACTCTACCAAGCATTCATAATGACCTTAGCCTCAAGATTCTTTGAAAAAAACTAATTTCAAAAGATAGAGTTTTGACTTTTCTTAAGAGTTATAGTAAGTAGATTTTATACTTACAAGTTAGAAACCTCACTTTGTCACTTGCATCTCTAATGCTAACAAGATGCAACTCCTCACTTCAAACTGAAACCACAAAGTGTACAAGCACAAAGATTGATACACATTTCTTTTGAATGTGTAAAGAAGAAGAAATCTTGTTGCAAAATGCACCGCATATCATGGACCATGTTAGGTGGATCCCAAATTAGATAGAATATGGCTTTGGACTATTGGTCTAAGATAGACAAACTATATGCTCAATACATACATGTGTGATGAGCAAACTCTAAAATGTTCTACCGGATTTAGGTTGAAAATTGGAAAAAAAATCTTTGATAGCCAAAACATAATTTTTTTGAAAAAACAATGCTGGCCCGCGTCATGGCAAGAAACGCTAATCCTATTTCACGTCACAATGCAGATCACTTTTCTATTGTCTACTATAACTTTTGGAGCTTAAGTCTAATGAATATGAAATTTTATTGAACATACCTAACTTGATGGTTATTAGATTTTTTTAAAATTAAAAAATAACCATTTTATATTTAAAAATCATTTTTGTTGAGCTGTCACAGGGTGTAGTTTATGGTTATTACTACATTATGAGTGCCCACATTTTTCTAATTTTGAAGTACTCTCAAGGGGGAAAAAATGAGTATTGTTCAAAACGAAACATTTATTGCATGGTGTTTCTTGCAACAATCTACTAGCATATGCTACTAGTGAACTTAAAGCTCAAGGGGCTATTGTTGTTGTTGAGGTAGTTATTGAAATTTGTAAAGCGTTTCTATTAAGGTTTTTTTCATTTTTGAAGAAGTGCCATAGTGACAATATAAAATGTTATACTGGTGCTCCAAATTGAAACATTCATCTACTTATTGGATATATAGTATGGTTTTTATCTACAATTGGTCAATTTCATCTAATATATTTTTTTAATTTGAAAGTTGTCTAGCAATTTCATCCAAGTGTTTTTGTCTTGCAAAACTGAAAAAAAAAAAAAAAAAAATTGAAAGAGGTTTTTTTTGCCCGAAAGTTCTGCCCGAAGTCATGCAGCGGCCAAAAAATGGTCGTTTGAGCACTTAGGGTTAAAACCCCCCAAAAATGAAAGTGTCACAAATTAGCCAAATTTCATTTTAAGTAATAAATAATTCTTGAAAAATCTGAATAACTAAAACTATTTCCTTTTAAATTTTGGTACTAAGGCTCATTAATTTAAAAGTTACGGTATGGCACAAGACAAATTGGTTAAGCAACATGTGACCCAAAATACATCAGGTAGTACATGTTTCTAGCATTGTAATCCATCAATTTGAAGTCATGGTTACATAGCTTGTGGCTGGTACAATAATCTTGACTTAATTTGCATCAAGCCCTCAGACCTTGATATTGACTGTTCTAAAGGACTCTTTTAATATTGTGAAGCCTATGAAAGAGTTGGTTCTTCTACATTCTAGAAGCATCTGAGGACCTCTGATAACCAATAAAATAACTATTGGCAAGTAGTGCACTAGGAAATCTATCTGAGAATTCAAACTCACTATCCGTTTTAGTCGGTGACATTTGTTCTAGAAAGAAAATTAGTAAGCTCATTCACATTCCTCTTCAGGATCGGACATCCGCCATTCCCCGCGCCATTCTCACTGCCTGTTTCTACAATCCCTACAAAGCTGGAATTAATCTGCCCTGGAAGAAGCTTACTCAGTGCCCGTACCATGTGCCGTATGCTAGGGAGCGCCTACTCATGATCCATCAATACTGCTTACATCTGGAACCCAAGGAAAGCACAAAAACAAAACCTTGAGACAAAAAAAAAATGCTCTTCATCAACATAATCACCAACCTTCAATAGCACAATCAGTACAAGCATAATAAGTTACCTGAAGGGGGTTAGGACATTGAAGAACTTGGAACAAAAGTAGCTCAACAAGGGAAATCTCAAACGATAACAAACGAAACAAAATGTTTATTTCTTCATCTGTGTGTGACAACCCGTGTTTAGGAAAATCAATCACTTTATACTTCCACTGACCCGGTGTCTGGCTGCTGAGAACAATACCCGATGTCGAGGATACTCAAACCTGTCTTATCATTTTTGCACGTACTCTCCTGCCCTAGTTCAAAACAACTTTGACATAGGGTAATATCTGACGATCGATCAACTGACGGTCACCACTTGAACATGAGCCGATCCGACGTCGGGGAATATGTTCAACTTAAACAAAGACTTAAATCGGAACACGCCAATAGAGGTTTTATTAGTACGCTTGCATTGAGTAGCGGCGAAAGAGCACACGAAGTAGAAATCCAGCGAGTTAGCATGTGCCATCTGGCCACTGAGGGTCTTCGACTGCTGCCTTGAGCGAGGCTGGCAAACCATCATTGTCAGGCGAGATTTCCTCTGCATCAAACCAGTTATCAATGATTGCAGAGTGCAACAGCTTACTCTCTTCATTCATCTCCTCCGACGGAGGAGTGCAGCCGATGTAGCTGTTATTCTCCCGGCAGTATCGAAAGAGTTCATTCCAGCATCGATCCTGGACCCAAAGCAAGGAGGCATGACCACTGTCAGAATTCGGCCGTCATGATATCTGAGTGAACACTTGGTACAATTCAGTGACTGTCGCGATTAACGCTGACCCAAGGTAGCATATCCTAAAAGTCGTTAGGGACCTGGGCCCGCCTCCTGTACTAATCCCTGTTACCAACAACCTTGTTATCATCTATATATATCACTCAGTTGGACTGTTTGGCAAGTGGTGTAAGCATGGCTGAACTAAATGACTGGCCGCTCATCTTTGAATGAAAATTCTCTACTGTCTGTCCGTCTACAATTTCTCACTTTAATATTGCATCAAAATTCGTACAAAGTGATTTACATTTGATATCAACAGATCTCTTAAACTTAAGGTGATCTATCCACAGCTCTACGCAACTCCCAAAAATCACACCCCAACAAACGTTAATATTCATACAGTATACTCTATCCTAGAAACATCTTTGAAGTCGAGCCCAAAGGAATACCTGCGAGAGGACGTGGGGGTTGCCAACAATTATCAGAAGAGCCTTGGCACGCGTAATTGCAACATTGAATCGCTTTGGATTGGTAAGGAACCCGAGACTGTGCTTCTTATCGAATTCCACATGCTCCTTGCTCGAGCGCACTGTTGAAATGATAATCACTCGTTTTTCTTGTCCTTGGAAAGACTCCACACTCCCCACCTTAACATCACCTAAATTCTGGCTCGCAAGGGCCTTCTTCAGCTTGCTAACCTGCTGATTGTAAGGAGATATGACACCAATATCGGTGAGGTTAACTCGGCTGCGACGATAATCTTTCACCTTCTTTACAATGTCAACCACTCGGCTGGCCTCCTGTGCATTGAACCACGAAGGACTGGTGCCTTCTCGCTCATCCCGGCCCTCAATCCCAATGAAGAGAACTGGGAATCTTTTGTTAGGAAGCTCATCCCATTCGACCAGCGAGTTCCGGCTTTCGTCGGCGCATGCCACAAGCTCTCCGTCATAGAAGAGACGTGAAGGGAGGTCCAAAATTGCAGGGTGGGAACGATAATTCCGCACAAGCTTAGTCACCAAGCTGTTGTTATAAACCAGGGACTTGCCATTTGCACTAGCAGGCAGATAAGTTGTGAGACTAGATAGCCTCTCCAGATAAGACTTTTCAAGACCAAATTTTAGGGCAACAGGGGAGCGGATCAAGGGACCGAGCTGTTGGTGATCACCTGCAAGCACAACCACAGTGTTGGAGTTGGCGAGGTTTGCGATGGGAACCATTGCCTCAGGCTCTGTTCCTTGCCCAGCTTCGTCCAAGAAAATATGTGTGAAGTGACCAGGCTGAATTTCTTGAGCATCCAACATGGCGGCACTCCAGTAAGTAGTTACCACGACATGGTAATTCATCAGGGAAGCTTGATCAGGGGTACAAAAGAAATTGTTCTCGATTAAACAGTAGGGGAGAATTTTCTGAGTAACTTCATCGATGGATCGGGTATACGCGTTCAGCCGCAGCATGTCACGCTTTTCAACAGATACCATGAGGCGTTCCAACAATAAATCGGAGGCCGAGTTTGAAGGTGCACACGCTAGAATTCGCGAATTTGGATGGGCTTTTCTGATTTGAAGAATGGCTTCAACAACGGTCACAGTCTTTCCAGTTCCAGGTGGACCATAAATCAGATAAGGGGGCGCGCCTTGCCTCTTCAAAATTTCAGAGACAGCACTCCTTTGCTCCGCATTGATAGTTCTGTTGAATGGGCTGAATGGGCTGAATTTTTTGCTAGACTCTGCCCTGGTGGGAACAGGTGCACTTGGAAACAAAAACGAATCCAGTAGGACCCTGGCTGCTTGAATTCCCTGATGAGCACGTCTAATGTTGACTCGACCAAACGAGAAACGGATATCGTAGCGAGAGTTGCAGATAAAGCTTTTGTGAAAAGCGTCACTGAACCTTAAATGCACTTCACAAGCTTGTACTTTGTGCACGTATCCCTGTTATAACATTTGAACAATTAGTTAGTCAAATCATCAGCTGCAGTAATTGCATCAAATGTACGCGAGACTTACAAAAGATAGCGTAATTTGGAATCGTGACAATTAGCAGTCATCATAAATGATACAAAATAATGAAGTCACCTGAAATTCTCTTGCTGTTGTTCCAGAAGGCCTCACGTAGATTTTGTCACGATAGATAACAGAGGGTCGCCTTTCTGCCAGGCCTGGCACATGAAGTCCCAATATTGAATGGCTCACTTTCCACATGGTCACATTCTGCATATCATATGCTCGAATATCCACCTGTATGATAAAAAGATTAGTCCTGACCATTTTGAAAACTGCTGGACGCTCCTCACTGGATAGGCACAAAAACAGGCTTGAGGATAGCAACACATATCTGAGGGACTACAGAATCTACAGAGACTCTGTGAACGATTTTTCCAGAGCATTTTCTTTACAAATTTTCTGGGTTCTTGACGCTCGTAATTTTAACCAGATATTGCAATAATTATGGTGAATGCTGGCCAGATGTAGTAAACCAGTTAATGTTTTAATTAATAGACTGACCTCCATTTGAAGCTCCTCGGCAAACAAAAGGGTGGAGAAATACTCAGAATAATTTTCCTTCCGAAGCCCATCAGTAAGCACGGGTAGGGTCTCCTTCTTCAAAATGGCCTCCTTGACATTGGTGGGCATAGGGTAAAACTCTAGCCTTTTCTTGAAAAATGGCAGGGGAGGTGGGATACCAGGCACAAATTTGTAGAAGCTCCGAATGCGTGGACGAGGCAAGCGAATATATGGTTCAATGGGTGCCATTGCCTTCGCAATATCATCTTCGCATATAAGAGTGACGTAACGAACAATTTTCTGAGCACCAAAATCAAAGAGAATTACTGCTTTGTGTAAACCCATGGCCATAGCGGTACAACCAAGTTTGAAAGTGAGATGTGAACCCGGTCCAATGACCCAAGGGCCTCCAGGAAGAACCCCATTTTGTGACTTAAGAACTGACTTGGTTGCATCAATCACAGGTGCATTCTTCTCGGTGGATGATGGTGCTCGAGAAGGCGGGGCTAGGGAAAGACTGAACGAGCTTTTGGGGCTGGAATAGAGCATTTTCACAGCCAAAAGCTTGGCTCTTTCCATCCCGTTGTTTACGACTGCAATTGAGGCTCCCTCCGTAGCACCAATGTTAATTGTTTGGGGTCTATCGTGACTCGGAGAGAAAGGCTGTGAAACAAATATATCCTTGCCAGCCTCTTGCGATGGTTTCCAACCTCGTTTACCCAGACCAATGTCGTGAAGAGAATTGGAATTCTCGCTTTCCGCACCACCGTCCTTCTTCGAACCTTCCCCAACGTTAATTATCGTAAAGGTTGAATCTCCTCTCTTGCTCTTCCGACTTGCTCGACCCTTCCCTTTCCCTGCTCGAACGTTCCGGTTGACTTGCACTTTCTTCGTCCTGCCACCCTGATTGTCTCGTTTTCCCACACTCCGACCGCCATTAGATTGGCTGCATTGCTGCTTACCACCAGCCTGAGAATTATCATAGGCGAACTTCGACGCAGGAATTGGGTAACCGTACAAAGAGCGAATATCATTGTCCAAGGTCGCTGTGTGAACACCAAGGAAATCAAAACCTGGTGCATATTGGCCCCTATGGTAACCACCATAGTCGTAACAAGGTGGGCCCACAATGAAGGGATCCCCCAACAACTCAGAAGCAGTCTCTTGACCTGGGTAATACGGGACTGAAGGCAACCCAAGAAAATCATTCGTGTTGCCGAAATGTGGAATCTGAGACTGTGGATGCCAGCCTCCAACGCCCTTCTTGTCAGTTCGTGGACCTGTTCTTGAGTCATGATATGGAAATTTATGTTGATGAAAATCTTGGTTCTCCTTGAACCTCCCTTTGTTTGGCAGATCAATAGGATTCTCCTCAAAACCATCTCTGTTTTCTTTGAACAACGGGGTTGCTAATGGCACCAGGTATGAGGGTCCAGGAATGGGCACTACGTAGGGTCCACATGCAGGGGTTTTATATGACACAGGTGCCCTTCGTAAGCCTCCTCTTGGACTTGTATTTTTTGAAATTATTCCTCTGGGGTTCTCATGGATAGTAAGATTCTCTAAGCCTAAGCCCTGCGATGCCTCTGGTAACTTCTCCCGCCCGCTCCACACAATCTCTTCCTCACCATCACTCACTGAGGGTTTCCATAAGCTATCTTCTCTCTCCCCGTTTACTGGCCTGTGGATTTGAGACTCCGATGGAACGTCAAGAACCCCCGAGATGGGACGCCATTGATTCTTTGTGCGGTTCTGCCTTGGTCGCAAGCTACGACCTCGTTGTTGCGGGTCCTGGATATTGCATGGATCAATTTTTGTTTCCAGTCGAGTGTCTTTCCCTTCAACCATGGTACCGGCAGGTGTTGTCCACGTTATGTCTTGATCCCTCCACGACTTGATGATGCCCAACCTGCGCAATGCATGCAGAAGGGCAAGCGAGGTGCATGGAACTGTTGATGGAGTGATTCCTGCATGATAACATGAATACTGAAAAAATAAGTCTTCCACTGACGAAGGCAAGGGACCTTCTTGTGTTTCCAAATACTCGTAAAAAATCCCTGCATCAATGTTGTCATGTTCCTGCTGATCAAAGTACGCCATGGCACTTTTCAAAATACTCACTTCGGCTACGAATCGACAGGTGCTTCACCTGCGATATGAAATCTTAATCTTTCAAGGGAGGTATATGTATAGCAATGAACCTCACGCTTACTGATGATAGGGCCATATAGCCTAATACTTCCTTATTATGTTTGGGATTTCAACTCGAACAAGAACTAATATTTTATTGTATTCGTAACTCTACATGTACTTTCCTCTAACATCGAGGAAATACAGTAATGCAAACCACTGTTAAATATGTTCATGTATTCCTGATTAAGTATTTGACCAAAGGTCTATGATGGAATGCAATTTCTAAAATCTATGCAAAATACGAACGTCTAACAACGAATAGTGAAAAAATCTGTAAGGCACAAAAGTCAAGAGAGTTCGAGTTCGGGTCAAATGAACGGCCCTCACAATGTCAACTTCAAGAAATGAGAATCAGCAGGCATTGATAAACTCAGAAGTAAATGGAAGAATATCTATAAAAGCGAAACAACTATATACGCACCTTTCCGCTGATGAGATCACGTTCCTTGTCGCCTTCGAGAATTTGCGACAATCATGACCCTGTAGAAGCTTCCTGTTGATGCTCGTATATCATCACATTACATAGCGCCGCTGACATCTGTCCATTTCGCACACACAAAGATATAATAAGTGTATGAAGCGACGCAATGGTAAATTTTATCCTCCGAAAATTGCGTGGTTTCTAGCGTTCGTTACGTTGCTGTTCGTGCTGAACAACAAATCCACCTACTTTACCATTTTTCTAGATATAAATAGTGACCAATGAAACTGCTTACCTCACAACCATCGTCCGAGCACAGATGCTACTGCAAACCTAGTGGCACTTGATACAACTGATCCCCTCGTGCAGAATCTCTAAAAAGGACTAGCAACAGTGCAATCCTCCGCAAATTTTCGAAATGCCCTGCAAAAGGTGTCCAGAAACCTGTCATACACTGGCACCTCGACTATTAGCTAACCTATCCACGCAGATAAGTATGATTACCCTATATACTCAGTCCTATTTGTCAAGTAAATTGTTGCATTCTTTGTGAGAGTAACAATTTTCACATTCATTAGCAGTATGAGGTATAAAAGAACGGTTCCCATAAATAACAGTAAGTCTAACTCTGCTGACATCACTATCCAGCACACATTCCAGAAAACTATCAAAAATGGAAAGCTCCATCCCCGGTCGTCCACACTTGTCAATAATTCTGCGCGTTAATACTAGCAAGCATTAGAAACTCCTTTAACATCGGCGCTCTCTACATTCGAAGTTCTGTTCATGTAATCTATCTCACCTGAGGAACTACAATGTCCATTTTCCTGCAAAGATATAAGACATAAATAGCCTTAACTTTGCGGCAAACCCACTAACACTCAGTTCTCCAAAGAGACCTTTCTAAAACCTCTGGATCACAACAGTACTGGGATAGAGAAGGAAGGTAAGAACGACGATAGACAACATTAAGGCAACAGCACGATGCGGATGTAAATTGTGTCGGACCAAACAAGAGAGGCTTCCCCCAACAACAGGTTGATACGAAGAGAAGGATTGTAGTGAAAGGTGGCAGCAACTTCTAAGGAAAGTTGGTAGAGGAGGACTAGGGTAATCTGTTAAATTCTAAGAAGGAAGCCCAGCATGCTGACTAATTAATACGCTTGGTCCCCTCTGGACTTCTGGTTTCAACTCTTCCAGCTCATTTACAATTTAATTTAGCTTCTAAAATGAACATAAAATCATCAATAATAATTCATATAAAAGAATACTTTCTTGCTGTAGCTTGGTTTCAATCAACAAAGCTGGATTGAAAGAGTTTTATTAGGTATGCGGTTCAATAGAGGAATTGATCGAATGAATGAGTTCTCATCCAATTTTGCAGCTGTGAGTGCAGCACAGAAAATAGGAGATTCCTTGGATTTTGAACTGGAGGACAGAATCAGTGACGATGACACACACTGTGCAATGCTTTAAAATCACAACTCGCAGCAACTAAAACACGACAAACGAAGCGGAGAATTGTGTACAGACCTACGATATTGTTCTCGTCGCAATATATAATAGCCTGCGTGAAACATAAGCACAAAACTCTCCAAGTCAGACAAAATAGAAACATTGTTTCTATGAATGTACAATATTTTCTGATTATAAAAAGTCTGCACACTAGAGAAAGGGAATATAAAGCACCTCTCATATCATTATATCATTCAAGTGCATTATACAATAATCCACAATACTTGTTGTAACATCGACACAAGGCTCAGCAGACTTTGGCTAGTGTGAAAACGCAATCATTGTAAATTGATCGGGATCGAAGGCATGCTCACCCTCAACATTCGCCTCAATTATAAAATCTTTATTTGTATATTTCACTACGAACCTCAAAATCACCATAATAAAAGCTATCGGATAAAGAAACTATGAAAATCTTCAAGTGTCTGTCCCTTCCGTGCAATCTAAGACGGTGCATTCACCATCAGCAGAAAAAACTTAATAGGTCACCAAAATACCAGATAACACATGCAGATGTGTGACTCTTAAATCCCGCACCGCAATACTGTCGTGGTACACGACCGAACACGTCAAGTGAGCGAGAAATTAACACCACGAAAACCTACCATTGCTACACACACACAACGGAACTAAACGGCACGAAAGCATTCTGTGAATCATTCAATCTGAATCATTCAAAAGTTGGCAATCATACTGGACACTAAAAAGGTGTAACCATTTAGCTACTGATGATCCATAAGGACTATCAAACATCCGACATGTACATTGTGACAAATGCAAGCGCTCTAATGATACAGGAATGTTGCTCTAATGCTGCAGGATGTCATGGGCCATCAAAAAAAGCAAAACTAAGAAAACGCTGCTAACCCTAGCCTTTGAGATTAAAGAACTTCAAACTACCTGTTGAAAACGACTCTGACTGCCTTTGACGCAACTAACCTAACGTTCGGAAACACCAAGCCCTCTCAAAATGCGAATATGAATCACTCAAAGCAATAACCTAAAACGCTCTCTCCCCAAAAATTCGACCAAGAATTCCCCGAAATTGCCTCAACCACTTGGCCAAGATAAAACACTCCCAACACGCATGCAAATTCAAAACTCATCGTCCGATCATCATCGTGTCTCTCTCACCTGGAAACACCATCAATTCTCCATCGCCGAATGAATAGACGGATCTTAGGAATCTCCACAGCATCAAGAAATCAAACAATCAAAGAACCGCATGCAACCAATTGCCCCCTCCCGGAGCCAATTACCCGTCCCAACCCCTGCACAAACCACAATCCACAATCACAATCCAAAGAACAACTACTCACCAAACTCCATATCCAAAGAACGACTACTCACCAAACTCCGTATCTCCCCAATTTCACAAAAAATTCATCTAAGAACCCGCCATCCACCACAATCTCACCAATCGCACAATCTCACGGGAAAATCACAATCCTTCCTCCCTCCTACGCCATACCGCAACCCTCACCACTCTCAATTCGACACCAACAAACAACAGTCGAGAGAATCGATTGGAGATTTTCACTTTCGCCAATTTGAACCGAAACTCAAGCGAATTCTACGGGGGAAAACTGTAAGCGTGAAGGATCGTAACCTGGCTCCAGAGGGCGATCCTACAACTTGCGACTGAGGAAGGTCATGGAAATGGATCGGAGACAGAAAAAAACAGCATCGCCAGAATAACAACACTAAGGTCCTGGCTTCTGGATCAATGACTGCCTTCTTCAATAGGGGGCGGGTTGGATGCCGTTGGCATTCATCTACCATTCATTCATTCAATGGATGTCGTACATTCGTTCGACGAGTCCTGGAATGCCTTACTCCATCAATCATCATTCATCCAGACTCCATTGCGAAATTCATCTGAGCATTTCCAGGTATTTATCAATTATTCATCCATATTCATCCACAATTATTCATCTATTCCACTAATTTCGTCTGCCATTCATCTATTCTCTGTGGGAGGTTCCATTTCATGCGTTGGCTTTCATCTATTGCTCGTTTCTAGTCATTCATCTCTTGGTTTACGGTCAACTGTCATCCACCCTCTTTCATCCTCCCGTATTCATCTATGCTTAAGTGTTCATTCATCCCCTGTTCGTCATGTTCATCCGTTTACATTGATGGTTTTTTTCATCCCCGCGTGGATGGCTGCCGTCTTTGTCTACTGTATGCTGCCTTACTTGGTTTTCATTGGTTGCGCGGCGATGTGGCTGGATGTAAAAGTATTTATATTTGCCCTGCCGATAAGTAACTTAAGTTAGCACCCTCAAATTTCAGATTGATGAATCAGCCTTGGAAACCCTCTCAGCGAGCACCCAAACCGTGCAAATAAGGATTTCAGCATAGTTGGAGGCAGCATTTTCTTAAAATGATATTTTTGTAGTATTAGGGATAACGTTCACAAAATTGGCTAAATTTCACTCCATTTCTACTAAAAATTTTCAGTAGCTAAATCTCTATAGGAAAAAATCCTTGAAAAAATTAAATTTTAGCTAAGATTTCAACAACCAATAGAATTTGATATCCGATTTGTTACTTACTCTACATTGGAATTAGCACCTCTATAGTTAGTTATGGATATTAGTACCCCTCATTATCCTTTACAATTTGCAAAATCCTTTCTTTTCTAATTTTTTTAATGCCACTTTCTCTCAAGATAGCCGAACTTGATGCTTATTTATCTTGAAGGTAGCAAATTGCACTAAATCCCCTGAACTAGGTAGCATATTACACTAAATTCTATAAACTAGTTATGGGATCATTGATTAGCGAGTGAAAATCATGAATATTTCTAAAAAAAATAGATTTTTCAGAAGTTGTACATAATTTCTCTGATTTTTCAAAGTGTTGGCTCCCTAGACCACTCAAACTATGTAATAGGTGCACCCAAAATTAAACCCTCCTAAAATCAACAATGAGCCAATGAGATATTTATATGTGTCCTTAAAATGCATCAGCCAATTAGAATCAAGCATGTAGTGAACACATTAAGGGAACTCTACTGATGCAATTGGATGAGTCTATAGTGCACTACAAGGGACACATTCAAGAATGGGTCTTTCTCCCTTACTTGTTGAGAAAAAAAAGGAAAAAGAGTCAGATTGATGTTTTTTATCTTTAAATGTTGAGGTAGACGTTTTATGTCCAATGAATGATAAAGAATCTTTCCTCATAGGATAGAAGTGCGACCATTCATCTTTAGTATTAGGGGTGGAAAGGGAAAATGTTCTTTAGTACTTTGACTTCCAATGAGTATATTTGGCTTATTTAAAGTAGATGATGTCACCTGATATTAAAATGCATGATTTTCATGGCCACCAGTCCATCTTTCAAGGCTTAATCAAGTACAACTTAATTAGAGAAAATTTTAGGTTTTTGAAGGAGATATTGTATTTGATTTGAATTTTTTGAGTTTTTCATTAAATAATTTACAATAATATCAAATTTTTACAAAACAACCTTGAATTTTGGAATTATTGTCTAATATTAGTGTGACTCATGCTTTGAGAGAGGGTGGATTGAATGCATAGTGCAACAAAAAAAGCCATGTTTGAATTATAAGCATTTTTTTTTGTTTGCATAAGGTTAGCCTTGCTCAAAAGTATGAAAATTTAATTGTTGATGATTGGATACATGCATGTGGTTTTTAGCAATGAGACAAAAGACGATTACATTTAACTCAAATAGAAATTCATTGTGTTGTATTAGAGATGGAGAACATATTGGTTGATAACATGGGCATTGGACCATAAAGCACAATTATACTGCATTAGTGATGATTTAGAGATGTATAAGCTATTTGGTACAAAATTGAAGGTAAGAATCATAGGCATTCATACAAATGTATTTTAGAAAATTCTTACATTCTACTATGTATAATTATGATTTGGATACAAGTAGATTGTTCTTTCAACAAGATAATGATTCTAAGCATTCAAGCAAAATTGTACAGGAGTTATTGGCATCACAACCATTTCAACTTCTTCAATGGCCTATATTATTTTTAGGACTAGATCCTATTTATTACTTCTCAAATAATACTCAAATCTTTATGAGAGCATGCCAAGAGGAATTATTATTGTGTTGAAGAGTACAGGCTAATAGAGCAATAATTGAAGATTTTGTAGTGCACTTGAACAAAACTAAGCATATGTATATAGATTTACATTTGGCTTTGAAGCATAATCTTTTTGAGTCTATGCAAAGTGTATTCAATATTGTTTGTCATTGACTCAACTTGAATTCATTGAACCCAAATGACTATAGAATGATCCAAATGATGATTATCACACAAATTTATGCCTACATTTTATCAATGTTACTTAAAATATATCAATCATCACTTTTTGTTGAAGTTTTTCAACATACAAATGTAGAAAATATATTAATTATGTACTATCTAATTGTACTAAAATATACAACCTATTTTCAACATTGTTTAGCATTTTAGCATATGTCCAATTGAGTGATGGTGGATAACTTCTTTTAATCAAAGAATATAAATAATGAAGATTGCATTATTTTTTTCCTTATATTTTTTTTTATCAAATTTAGAATTAGTAGGAACTAAAAAAGTACATATTACAATCCAATTTGTTCTTAACTTATAAGCAAACCTATTTTCAAATAGCACAAAACTAAAAATTGGTCTTAGCAACTTCATTAGCTGTCAATGTGTTATTCATCACACAATTATAAAGTTGGGTGGCGCAATAATGAAGTCACATTCATGAAAATAGATCACCCTCTCTTATGGAAATGAGTTTATGGTTGAAAATAAGTTCTATATCTTAATTATAGAAAAATGAAAAAGCATTGGGACATTAGATGAAATTTGAGGGTTCTAAAAGACTGCAAGTTCCCGTAGCTTGGGAATACAGAAAGTACAGGAATCATAGGAATTTGTTGTGGCCATGATTGTGCCACGTCATGTTTTTATTTTTTTGAAATATTTTTTTATTTCTTCTTGCATTTCAAGACCCATTTTAAAAAAATGTTAACTTGATAGCACCTGGCTATTTCAGGAATTGTTATGGAAACAAACCCGAAATGGCCCTTTCGAGGCCTCAAATTTCATCAAATGCCTACTTGAATTCCAAATTTATATATTGGAGAAAACTTAGGGATACCTCTACAAGAAATTATAATCTTTGGCTAGCCCATAGGAAACTAGAAGGACTACTAGAAAGGTATCTTTCTCAAAGAGGTGTCATTTCTTGCGCAAAGTTAAAAAAACACATCAATAAATACAAAATTAGACTATGAAAATGAATTAAATTTTGAGAATACACGGATAAAATAGTAGAAAATTTTATAAAATTCCTATTTGAAATAAAATAAAATAAAAAAATAGTTGGACTTGGTACTTGAAAAAATGGTTGAATATGGGAATCAATATTTGTGGAGAACATCTACTGGTCGATAGTTCATTGTTAGCTCATAGAATTGAGATAAAGCCCAATTGCAATCTGAAAACATTGGAAAAAACCTAGTAAGAAAAAATATAATTTTTGTATTTATTTAGAGTAAATAATAGAGAAATAACCAGACTTGACACTTGAAACATGGGAAAAGAGCTAGTAAAACTAAAAAAAATACCCCGGATTCTTCCTCCTCCGATGGCGATGGCGGGCTTTCCTTCCTGGGCAAGTTTAAATCTGAGCCTTCAGATGAGCGCATGTTCAATGATCGCCAGCATTCGTGATCATTTTGCAGAGCCAATGCATTTCGTCGAAAGCTATCAATTCTGTTTAGAAACCCACCAACTGCAAAATACACCGATTTAGACGCTCACTCACATGGAAATGATGGAATCAGCGTCTTCCTATCTATTCAAATCATTGCGAGAGTCTACAACAGCACCATCGTCGACATATTTCTTCTAATAATTATGAGCCTTCACTGAACAACCTCTTCTATCCTACATTGAATTTGTAGACTCTCAATCTCTGAGATCGATCTTATTTCAAATGACGTGAATTTGAATGTTTCTTTGGTGATGAGTCTTGAAGAAGATTTCAGATTTTTAATCCGTGGTTGAACTTTCAATTGGAAGTGTATCTAAATTTACGTGTGGCTTCCTCGTCCCATTTATCTACGGAAGATGACTTAAGGGAGGAGGTCCATAAACCGACCATCTAAGGGCTGGAATAGAATTTTGGGCAGGTCAAACATCTTGAAGTATTTTCCAGTGAATTTTTCTTGAAAGACAACTTGAATAGGCATCTAACCCAAGTGGTTTCATATTTTTTGGAGCTATGTAGAGTTAGTTATGAATTTCTGAAGTCAATATGGCATAGGGCTCCAAAACCGCCCACCCCCTCAAATGTTCACTGTTTGTACATTACTGTAAAGATCAAAAAGCATCATGTACCAAAAATATACATTTCAGAAAGTGAGCGATTTTGGAGCCTGAGCGGTTTTCGAGCCTTCTCCCTTAACTGTAATTTCTTAACCCCTCAAGGCCCCTGGCAGAAACATGTTAAAAAACATCATAGCTTTTGAAGCCTTATAGATCTAAATGTCATTGAGATATACAAATCTCAACTGTACAATCTTGTAGTAGACATGTTGTAGATGACATGTACAAAATTTGGAGTCATTTGATCGCATAGATTGCAAGATTATAATGACTGTTTTAGTGCTAAAAATGGACGATGAAATTTTCCCAAAAACACATTTGGAGGTGAAATTTGATTTTAAACCTACTCAAATGAAAAAACTTTACACTACAAAGTGATTCAAAACTAGTATACAAACACATGGGTGAAAAAAAAATTCACACAATTGACTCATTGTGTCTACAAAATAGCTTTGAAATGTCAAAAATTAGCAAGGAAAACTACAAAAACTACATCTAAGGCTGAACCTCTGTCTACTAGAACGCTTCTCAGTCACTCATAACTTCTTGCATTGACATGAAACTTTAGTCACACAAACTAGACTAGTATGTGCAACTTTTCCAACAAGTTTTATTGAAAATGGACTCTGTATGAAGAAGAAACAAGCCGTCAAAGTTTACTATATTCCAAAAATGGTAGGGCTTTGAACTTTGAATTGCTTTGAAACATTCAAAACAACTTGAATTGATACGGAAATTTTACCACACAAACTAGAATTCAAGGGAAACAAAACCCAACAAATTTTATTGAAAATGATCATTTGATGAAAGAGAAACAAGCCCCCGAAGTTGCAGCCCAAAAATGCAATTTCTGAACTCAAATTGAACCTTCAAAATTTGATTGGCTGCCAAAAAATCATCACGTTTTGGATCAATCTGAAAATTTTACTACACAAACTAGAAGACAACGCTCAACTTTCCCAACAAGTTTTATTGAATTTGGACATCAGATGCATGCAAAAGTTATAGCACTTTGAATTTGACTAAAAACTTTGAGGGGCGCAATTTGCGCCTCTTGGACGTTGAGGGGTTAAGTTTTGATAAGAGTTCGGTGGTCTTTGTTTGCTAACAAGCACCTGTGGAGGAGATATTGAGTAGCTTCATGATTGGTCATTGCGTTAATTGTGTAATGTGAAAGCTAGTTAGAAAATGATAATGTAAGAAATGTATTGAACAGATTTAGGTGTGTCTTTAGCAATGAGTTTGAGTGTTTCCTTAGTGATGTGTCTTGTTGTTGGTTTCAAATCATTTGATCTGTGCTTGAGCTTTCATTAAAAGTGTATCTAAATGTATAGCTTCCTTGTCCCTTTTACCTGTGCAAGATGATTTTATTGCAATTTTTTAAGTCTTTATAAGTGTTCAAGGGGCTTTCGTTGTTAATTAACAAACACCCGTAGAAGAAAAGATGTGTTATTATTGAAGCAACATCGTCATTGGCCATTATGAATAATGTAATGCGTAAACAAGTTTGAGAAGGGTAATATAACGAATGAATGTTCTAAATATATTTTTGGCTATTAACAGAGCTTGCGTATCTATAACTCTTAGTTCTTGGACTCCACTACAAAAAACAGGGTTTAAATGACTGCGATATATGGCTGCTACGCAGTCATTTAGGCCAAAAACGACTATGCCGCAACTTGGGGTCCAGAAGTCATTGTGGACAAGTCACGACCTACAGTGACTACTACTATATTATCACACACTTGGATGAAAAAGGAATGACAAGGTCTACGTGGCACTTGTGATTTTCGAGCAATTGTTCAAAAATTATGGGCAGTCGCCCATTCCACTCCAAAATTTTGGAGAAGTAGCATGACATCAGCAAATTCCAGAGTCACTTTGTAGTCACTATGGAGTCATTTGCAAGTTCGAGTACTGCTGATGTGGACATCCACGTCAGAGTCATGTGGAAGTCACTATGAAGTCATTATGTAGTCATTTTGATATTATGAAAAATTTGTACTTTGCTGACGTCAGAGTCATTGTGAAGTCATTATTTAGTCATTTTTCAGTTGTAATGTAATTTGAGTATTGCTGATGTGGACATCCACGTCAAAGTCACTTAGAAGTCACTATGAAGTCATTATATAGTCATTTTGGTAATATGAATAATTCGTACGTTGTTGATGTCAGAGTCACTGTGAAGTCATTATAAAGTCATTATTTAGTCATTTTGCGGTTGTAATGTAATCACTATACAAAGATATTAAACGCAATTTTTTTGTGGCAATGTGTGCAAAAAAAAAATATATTAATAATTATATGGGAAGTAGTCACTCCACAGTCATATAAGAATACATTCAAAATTTTGCAACAATACACCATACACAATAATTTTGTATTGCACAATATATCATATACAATATATCATACACAATTCATACAATACAATACACCATATGCCATGCATTATTCCATGTATTTTAGTGTGTGAGTATGAATAGAAGAAATGTCAAGCCTTTTATAGAAGTAGGATAGTAGTTGGCAAGACAAAGCTTGTGGGATATGTAAAACGCAGGAATTGCATTACAAATAATATTTTGAACCTCATTGAGGCATAGTATATGAATTTTTTTCAAAAAACTTTGAACTAATGAAAGTTAGAAGATCATTGTCACTTTCACCTCCAAAAATTCATTTTGGATTTTGAGCCTTAATTCAAAAATTATAGACAAGTTTGCTAAAAGGTTTGAAAAGAATTGACATAGAAAGAGTACTAGACTTTTGAATAGTTGTTTCGCAGTCACACAAAGTCATTTTGTAGTAGAACCAGAGTGAAAAAATGTGATTTAATAATTACTATCGGGTCTTTTCTAAAGACCTTATTAGTGTATATTTATTGATATTCTTTATATTTCAAATGTAAATTATATGAAGTGTTCAAAACTAGTGCAATGACAATGGCACACATTTCTAGAAGTATTGGTGGCATATTGATGGGAATTTAAATAAATCAAAGAAATGGACCCTAAAGAAAAAAAATATTATACACAAATAAAGAAAAAGACCACCAACAATGCATCATTTCACAATAAAATTATAGAACAAAAGAAGTCTTGTATTCTAAAAGAAGATGTTTAAGAAGAAATGAATAAGATAAACCTAGGGGAAGCACTCCATGTATTTATATTGTTAGCAAACCACATGCAATAAAGACTTTAGACCCTCTACTTCTTGAATATTGATGCAATGGTCAACAAAATGTATTTTCAATAAGTATTTGAGTTGGACTACATGTCAATATGAGTCATTTCCCTTCATTTCTCAATCTTCTTGAAAGTCGTATTATATATTATTTGAGGTGAAAATTTTCAACAATAGAAATCTAAGATTATTATCAATCAAAGTTGACATTTATAAGTTGAATTTACCATTAGGAATAATTCTGGCTCTAAAAAAGGTTGCAAGTTTTGTACCCCGATGGTGCAAATCTCTCTCTCTCTCTATATATATATATATACATGCATATATATACATATATATGTGTACACACATATATATATATATGTATGTATGTATGTATATGTATATGTATGTATATACATACATACATACATACATACATATATACATTTTTTTTAAAAATTTTTTAAATTTCGAATCTAACATGGTACTACTAGTCCCGTATCAACACTACATGAGATTGATAATTGATAAATATTTTTAAAAATATTTTACTTTTTTTATCAATTTTTTCATTTTTTCTTTTGGAATTGCACCATGGAGGTGCTCAAAATGAATTCTTAATAGCCTCTTTTAGGGTTGAAATTTTTCCTAATGAGTTTATTAAAAAATTAATAAGGGATTAAAAACTTACTTTATTGCATATGATATACAAAATCTCCTAAGAGTTATCTACTTAAGAAAAAAATCAAGAATAAAAAATTAGAAAGAATAAAAGATAACCTTAGGTATGCAACTCTTATATATATATATATATATATGTATGTATGTATGTATATAGTATGCAACTCTTATATATAATAGTGTGTATGTGTGCAGAAGTCATTGGTGTTAAAACAATTGCTTTTGTAAAATTATATTGAATTTATAAAGACCAAGTTAAAAAAAGACCAAATTATAAAAAATTAAATGTAGAAAATTTTGGAGAGTGTACTTATCAATAAAAATTCACAATGTTTATGAAGAATTGAAACACCTATGAATAATTTTAAAAATTTGACTACAAGAAATCCCACCTAGTTAATATTAAATTTAAAAAAAATTTAAAATATTGGATACCTTATTCTATGATACATATATTAGAAAAACTCATATAACTAGTTTTAAAATACTTTAATAGTCCTCAAAGAATATTAATTTCATGTACGTAATTACATTTTTGAATTTCTTGTTAAAAATGATATAAATATTTTCTACATTTAAACAAATTACATCCGTTGAGATTAGACTAAAGTGCATTTATTTATAAGTGATTGTAAGTAGGGTCATATACTATAGGAGTTGCGTACCCAAGAAGATAACTTATTTGCTTAAGAAAGATATTAGAATGTGAATGTTGGAAGATTCTAAAGGGCCCTTGCAAAAAACATAGTGCATTTTTTTAGAGCATTTCAGCATTAAACACTTTTTTCAACAAATTTCCCTATCTGTTTTTTCTACAAAAAAATCTTGATTTGGCTTAAAAAAACATTGAAGTCATTTTGGAGTCACACAATAGTCATAGACAATGGCGTTGTAGTCATAAAAAAAGACTAAAATCCACGTCAGCAAATTGTCCTATCCATTTTTTCTACAAAAAAATATTGATTTGGCTTAAAAAAACATTGAAGTCATTTTGGAGTCACACAATAGTCATAGAAAGTGGCATTGTAGTCATAAAAAAAGACTAAAGTCCACGTCAGCAAATTGTCCTATCCATTTTTTCTACAAAAAAATATTGATTTGGTTTAAAAAAACATTGAAGTCATTTTGAAGTCACACAATAGTCATAGAAAGTGGCGTTGTAGTCATAAAAAAAGACTAAAGTCCATATCAACAAATTATCCTATCTGTTTTTTCTACAAAAAAATCTTGATTTGGCTTAAAAAAACATTGAAGTCATTTTGAAGTCACACAATAGTCATAGACAGTGGCGTTGTAGTCATAAAAAAAGACTAAAGTCCACGTTAGCAAATTGTCCTATTCATTTTTTTTACAAAAATCTTGATTTGGCTAAAAAAAAACATTTAAGTCATTTTGAAGTCACATAATAGTCATGTGTAGTCACTGTTAATGACTTCAATATCCATATTGGATGCCTCCCACTTCCCTTTAATATTGTCAATGTCATCTTGAATGAATAGTTGTAGTAAATGTCACACTTCATCACTGCTTCATCCGCAAGTCGTTCAAAATGACTAAAAAATGACTTAAACACTTATATAGTGCAACCTTGGTGCAATTACAGAATTTGCAGTCATTCTTTAGTTGTTCCGGACATCTAGTCATTTTGTAGTCACTTCGCGCAGTCATTTAGGACAGGGTTTTTTTGTAGTGCTCATGCTTGTGTATAGGCTTTGTAGGTTAAGGAGAACTAGAACTCGAATCTTCTAAAAAGTCTTCGATTGGTAAATCAATTTTGCACGAGGTGAACTCAGGAGGTTGTATTTGTTAATTGATAAAAGATTGTCAAACATGGAGTTAGAAAAGAAGAGGGAGAAGAGTGTGCTTGGGACAGGGCCTCTCGATAAGCTCGGAAAGTTTTCCTCTCTTTTCATCAAGGACAGCTTGTGGATTGCACGCCTTACCTTCATGGACGTCAGCACTGCAAAAATGTATGGGCCCAAGTGATCTTTTTAAAGACAAACTCAAGGATTAATGGACCTTTCGAAATGACCATTTTGATTGATCTTATTGTATAAAAATACAATTTAAGTGAGAATTTTTTTACATGTGTTGGTTTGAGAGAATAACTCCTTGAAGTCTTGAATAAATAATAATCTCCACATGAACTTCTCATAAAGCTCCTTAATGAGCTATTATCTACTCACTTGATAAATGTAGACTGGTACTTTGTATGGTTATACGGTGTGCTACGAGCAATCCTCTTAGATCTCTAATGCTCAAGTTGCAATCCATTGATATGCTTTAGGCGATCCCTCTTTAATGAATTTTTTTGAGAGTAGGATGACTGAAGATGCCACAAATACTAAAGAATGGGGTCCCATGACCAAGAACATGGCAGCCATTTCGGATGCTTCCAAGAACTATGATCATTATGTACGTATTGTGCAGGTTCTTCATGGGACGTAAAATTTTTTTCATTGCATGTTTAGTTCTTCTTGTGCTAAATTGCGTGAAGTGTCCCTTCTAGAACAATACCCCTTCATGCAATACACACATTCAGTTTTGAATTGCGTTGTTCATTTGTCAATATCAAATATAGATAGTTAGTACCAAGAGTACGAAAAGTTTACGTTGCCATGTTTCTCCACGTTTCTCTATAATTTGGATCAAATATATATGGTTTTGGACTATATAATACTTTTATAACATTCAATTCGTTTAATTGGGTTCGTAGTTCTTTGGAATCAAAATCACCATTTGCGTTTGAAGCATAATCACTATTATGGACTTGATAATCTTTCAGAGATAAGGATGCTAGGAGACTTCCAAAAGGCTGTGTGACATTTTTCCGACTTGTGTTGTGAATCTCGGACATCCAGACTTGTATTTTTTGGTTGATCAAAAGATTGAAATTGATCAAAAGGGATATTGAATAAACATGCTATTCTTCTAACCAACCAACAAGCGAGTGGCTATTTTCCCAAAACTCAAGCTAGCTTGGCATGAGTGACAAGGAACCATAGAATTGGTAACATTCAATGGGAGATGACTCTTTAGTCATTAACCATAGTTTGAGGTCCAATTTAACTCTATTATTTTGTTATTAGTAAGATGCTTTGTATTCGATTCTACTAGTGGTTACATCCTCCCCACTGCTAAAGAATATATTTCTAAGCTGGTGTTCACCTATTCACATCAGGTTAATTCTATTGTTTTCATTTTGATGCAGTGTTCAGACTAAACCTATGTGGGATGAAGAAGTGGAGGCAAATATTCAAAGCACTGACAATCATGGAGTATTTTCTTACTCGTGGCCCTCGGCAGTTTATCAGGGACTTGAGGGAGGACAAGAATCGTGTTAAAGAACTAATAAACTTCGTGTTTCTGGACCAAAACTTGTATGCCTCTAACTCTTTTCCGACCCTCTAAATTATTCAAGATATTTCATTTTTGGTTGCAAAATTCACTTTATTGTATACAATCGTTTGAACTCAAAAGTTAGAACTCATTGTAAGGTTGATAGGGTCTCAGCTCTTCAAAATAAGACCAAGCAAGTCAATCGACTCCTAGTGGATGAAAAGTTTTTCTAGGAGTAATGCAGGCGAGCCTAGAATGTTTTAAAAGGCATCCTTGGATTTGGTAGCCAATTACTTAGAGGTGATATTTTTACGTGCAAGAGATCAAATTTCCAAAAAAGCAATACACATTCGGGTGCTTTTGTATTGAGGGTGCACCAGGTTGAGTGATTGTGATCGAAAAAATGGCGCATCTAACAATGACAACAAACCTTCTTCACCAATTCCTCAGAGAAGCACAAAATGGAATGCCTCTTTGATAAAGTATCTACAAACAAAATTTCTTAGTATTTTAGAAATTTTCCGCATGGTCTTTGTATGCAGTTTTTCTTTAATTTATGGTATAGTGATTTGATGTAAAACTTGGCATCTGCAAAAAATTTCAGTTGACGACAGCCCACAGATGAGCAACGCTAGTACTGAATGGTGGAACCCATTTGATGAGTCTTCTACATCTTTTGAAAGTTTCAACACCTCCAGCTCTCCCATTGCGGGTAGTTGGGCATCGCCAACAAGAGACACTTCCCCTACTTGCAAAATTTCAGTGGACTTGGAGTTGCGTAGCACTACCTCCAACAAGCCCGAGTTCAATCTTTAGTTGCCCCCTTCATTTCTTTCAACAAAATACAGGGTACCTCCTCTTCCACTAGGTGGCTCAAAAGTGGAATTAAGCACTAAAAGGAGCAAGTCACTTCCTACACATTCACACTCCGTCCCATATATGATTCTCATGTGAAAAAAGCAAGGTAAATTTCTGATGTCCCTTTTCAAGAGGTATCATCCTTATCACTTCTTTAAGATTTAGAATTGAAAAGTTAATACCCTATCAACTTCTCATTCATATTCCATGTACTACACAACTATTTTCCAATTGTAGTCTGTCGTCCCTTCAAAAACAAAACTCTTGCGCATCTAGAAAAGCATTGACTACATTTTGTGACACTTACATTCTAAGTAACCATTCTAAAAGTTTATTGGTGATTATATAACTTTTAGAACATATTATTATTATTCTGTTGGTACATTTTGTTAACTTCCTAAATGATTTATTTCAACTCCTAATGATCTAGAACTGGTCACCCTTCCACCCAGTCTAAAAAGGATCTTTTAGTCATCCTTTCAGAATCCTCTTCAAAAAACTCATCCCTCAATCTTTCTTCAAAAATAGTCCATATTTCAACAACACCATCCAATATAATCTCTCGAATTCTCTCACGAATCTCCGGCACAATAGCAAGACCAAAAGTCTGAACCATTCGGTTTTCGGGAACCAGATGCACTTCCATCTCATATAGATACACCTTTAAGAACTTCGTAATATCTTTTCAATCAAACCTCTCAATTTTATCAACAACGCCCTTGAGAACTTTTGTAGACCCATAAGTACCAATAGGTTGTACTCTTTGATGCTCTATGAACATCTCAAGAGCACCAAGTACCTTCTCCATATCATTCTTGATACCACCAGGTCCAGGACCAGAACCTCCTCCACTCTCTTCCATTACCAAAACTAGTAGCCCCTTAGCACTCTCAATGGAAATACCAAATGTCGGGTAATAAGAGTTTGCTTAGGGAAAACACAGGGTTTTTTGTTGCAACTAGAAGTGATTAGGTTTGGGAGCAAGTGAAAACAAAGTCAGGTCTTTGATTTATAACACCAAACTAAGAGAATACAATAAAAGATAAAACCTCAAGTAGAGGGAACTAAAGCTGTCCGTAAATAAATGGATGAACCATCAAGGTAAAAGAATAATTTGAACACGCAAGAGTATGTATACAAGTATAGGTAGAAATATTTGTATTCAAATATAAATGTCTTTATACCAAGTATACAATATGTATAAAAGTCGTGTATGTATAGTCGTACAATACAAGTGTAAAATATGCATAAAAGTCTTATATATATAGTCATATATTACAAGTATAAAATACGTATAAATTTTTTGTACGTATAGTTGTACAATACAAGTATAAAATATGTATAAAATTTGTGTACATATATATGTATAAATATGTGTATGTAAATATGTAGAATACATATATATTAGACCGTATCTACACCGTATAAGTATTAATACAAGTGTTTGTGTGGTTCTAAATGAAGTAGGAATCAAAATTACAAGCCTTGAAACCCCTTGAAGAAAGTAGTAATACTAAAATGGATGCTCCAAACACATTATAATCTCAAATTAAATGTGTTATAAGTTTTTGAAAAGCTAACAACATCATCTACTCTTCTTTCAAATTTCAAGAGAATCGAACTTACAAGTCAAAAGTTATAGTCTTTCAAAGTTGGTGCTCTAAAATCCCTTGACAGCTCAATATGCATACACCTTGTAAGGTATAAAGTGCTCAAAAACGCTCCAAATTGCTTAAGATTTGAGTCTTTGAAAAGCTTAAAATATCATAAAGATCTCCTCCAAAACTGAACTCAAAATTCCAAATACTCCTCCTTTTATAGCACCCCAAACTTAGGCACTCCAAATTTGCTTGGCAACTGAATGTGCATGTGTTAGTTTCGACCACAAAATGTTCAATAATACTCCAAATATCTTGAAACTTGAAAGGTTGGAATCCTAACTTGCCTCAAAACTCTACACCAAAATTTCAACTCCAAATTTCACTTTCCCTAAGTTTTATGACACTCCAAATTCAAAGCTAAAGTTTGTAGAAGCGGTCTCTAACTTCATCTCCTTCCTATCACTCCTTCACATTTTCATTTATAACCTTTGATTCACAAACTCAATTTATAAGTGTGATAGTTTTTTGAAAAGCTAACAATAAGACCTACACTTTCTCTAAATTTCACTTGAATACAAAAAATATTGAGTCTGTAGGAGAGGCTCGAAGTCTCCACTTCTCTAATCGGATAGCAGCAAACCCTTCCCTCACTTTTTTACTCATAACTTTCTCATAACAACTCCAAATCAAGTGAAACTAGTGCCAAAAGAAGCGCAAGAATAAGATGTGCAACTCTGCCAAATCTCAAATCAAAATTCGTCTCCTACACAAAACCATAGTCACTCGAAATTACAGTATGCTAAAAAACTTTCTCTTCCACCACAACCATACACAACAAAGAAGAACTGGAGGAGGAAGAACCCTCCTTCCTTATCCCCTCTCTTAAGGACCACATTAGCCGATGTTTTGACCCGTAAGGCATCTAGAAGCTCATTGGTTGAGGTATTACTCCTTCTTATCTCCACTACATCTTCTATTCATTTACTAAAAGCTTAGAAATTTAACTAGAAGGGAAAAATCAAGTAGGAAAAAAACCCTTCTCACAACTTATTGTAGGAACTTTAGAACAAGTTAAAGTTCCTCTAAACTCAACATACAAACATTATAATACAAATCAACTGCTCTTAAAGGTATTTTAAGAGAAAATAAATGACTAAACATGTAAAAACTCAAGGACTTGAAGAACTACTTCGGAAATGAAACTAGCCCTTTGTTGACTGCTCAAATGACTGACTTGCCCTTGAAGCCAAAGGCGATGGCCAACTTCACTTGAAATGCGACTAACCATCTGCCTTTCAATGTTATTCTCAAAACGTCCTTCAAATATCATTTGATTATCTCCAGAAAACGTAGATTCAGCCTCCAAAACAATAACCAAGGCTCTGGTATCAAGTTGAATACTTGCAGCTGCAAATTGAAAAATACTTGGATCTAGATCTATTCGCGGTTGAACACAACGCTCAGAAGGCTCAGCTTCATCGCGTATACGACGTCTTGAAGTAAAAGGCAAATCAGAATCAAACAACGGTTGAGATAATGGTAGCTCTCAATCCTCAGGATTCTGCGAGTCCATCACTATAAATAACTAAATCCAAAATCAATGCCTAAACAGATTCTTCTAAACCAAGGAATGTAACCCATTTCCTTTATACAAAACTAATAGCTTCATTAAGAAGCTAATTCCAACTAACCAATCCCAAGTCAAATATTTATAGGTATATGTTTTTGTCTCAAAAGAAAAAACCTATGTAGAAATGGATCAAAAACATTACTTCGTTCATCTGATACCACACGATGCAACCATCACCGGTATAAAACCGTTGTTGGGCTAACAATCAACGCCAAGTTGTGAACTTGGCTGACTGTTGAAGTCCCCGTTAGTTGTCGACTGGTTCCGGGTTTGAATACCATCAGGCCTATTGAATCAATCTGAGCAACGACAACTTGGCACCGCTAGTGAAGGCAGAAAATAACCAACTAGCTAGCCTCCTACTTTCCTTGAGCTAAGCGACAAGATGTAGTACAAACGCCAATCCGTAGATTTCTCCACGACCCCACCTTTTCTAACTCAATCCTTACACTCCATTGATGTTCTAAAGAGTTCTTTTCATAGTTTTTAAACATCACACCTATTTACAACACGACAGCGTGCACTGTAGGCGCTTTATTCTTACGCTTGAAAAATAAAGTGTACACAACCAGGTTCTACTATTTGGTGAACAATTTCTAGTGAGTGCGTAACCTAGGTGTAATCCAATTACGCCTTCCAAGCAATGAATCTTTCTAATTCCTGCTCCTAATTAGTCTACTTGCAATTGCTGGGTTAAATAACCTTGTACTTTAAGAGTTAGCCGCTTGGCTACCACACTTTTGATTAAGCACAACGGGTTGCTTGCCAAAAGCGAAGCCTGAAACCGCGCAATTGGAAACTCCCAATTGCCCAGATTCATCGCAAGTAGGGCAATTCTTGTGGTCCCCTCGCTTTGGAAATTGCCTAGATTGGTTCTGGAGCATCAATCCGAGCAATTCTCTTTTGGACTTTCCTGAATTTCGGATGATTTGAAATCATTGTTGCTATTTGAAAGGCTGTCTGAGGCGATTTTTACGCCGCAAGGGCGTTGAGGAGTGTTAAATGATGAACAAAGATCTATCTATCTAAATTGAATGAAAGATTTTTGATTACTTTCTATTCTTTCAAGGTCTAAATCTTTTGTTAAGCTTCTTTTTCTTTGGTTTTTTATGATTTTATCAAGTTCAAAGTGGTCTTGGATTTTTTTCGTTCTAAGATATCTTCTGGACAATTCTATTCATAACTTGTTCTTTGATTGCTTTTTGGTTTAACTAATGTTTGTTTCAACTAATCTTGACTATTTTGGCTAAATATCGAAATAATTTTAATCTAAAAAGAATTGAGTTTTAATCTAAAAAGAATAATTTTATTTTTTCAAAAGTAAAACCTCAACTTTGGACTTTGAGATAAATGTGAATTTCCTATAGTAAATTTTCATCGTTAATCGGTTCTTCAAATTTTATCTAGTTAAATATTTTTTTATCTAAATGTCAATCTTAATTTTGACTTACTTTTACTTTTCTTGGTTCTAATCTCAATTCAATATTCACTTTTTCGATCCTTGGGTAAAATGAATTATAAGTAGATTTTGACTGTTATCCGATTATCTAAAATCTACCTATTGCTTATTTTAACCTTAGAAGTACTTTTGGGTTTAAACTTTCTACTTCTACTTCTAATCAAATGTCTAAATTCTTAAAGCTTGATTTCCTTCTCAATTCTACTTTTGGTTTAATTTGGGAATATTGTGGATTTTGATTATTTTTTAAATGCTTGTTCGAATTTTTATCTTTGTTTTGTATTAGGGAACTACCTATGCTAATTGACTACGTTTACTTCTACTTGATGAATCACTTTAAGTGAAACGCATGTCCAAACCTTGATCGGAAATTTATAACTAAAATCTACTTTAAATGAACTTTTGGAAGAAAATATAAATGGAAAGGTAAATTCAAAGACTAACCTCCACCATGGCAAACTCGAGATCTTCGGGTGCTCCCATTAATTCTCCACGTGGCACTAATTTCATTTTCATCTCCAATGCTCTCGTTTTGAATGTTGTATTTGGTATGCGTATTATGCTTGGATGTTGTGTTATCTCCTAAATCTCCATTCTTTTTTTTCTTTCTTTTTGGGGTTTTTTCCTTATCTTTTAAACAACTTCTCTATCTTTCCATTAAGCCTTAAAAGTCAAAACATAAAATATCCGAAAAAATCTAATCTAAAAATTAGTTGTTAAATGGTCCCTAAAGTCAAACTCTACTACAACTACACAGTCTCGCAGAACTAGGATAATGAATGGGGTAGGTTGAGCTAATAGTTTTTGAAATTCTGCTTCACCGAATCAGTTGACAGTTATCTCTCTAAGTTCTATTTTGAATTTACTAATGACATAAATATCAAGATTGAAATTGAACTCTCGAATTGATGGTTTGTTCAAATTCATAAAACTTTTGAACTAACAACATGGAAAGGTCTTCGAGAATAAAGAGCTTACAAGCAATGACCCCAGTCTAGAAGTGAATAATTCGCAATTCCTAAAATACTTCTCTAACTTTAAACAGAGGGATAATCTACACTCTAGTTAGAAGAAGAGAAGTTCTGATGACGTTGAAAGCTGTCTTGGCAAATTGTCAGGGATGGACTTAAATAGAACAGAATATAGAGAGAAATCTCCAACAGATATAGAACAAGAGTTTATTTAAGAATCAGGTGTATTTCATATGACAGATGTATACAGAGATGACTCAGAGTTCGAACTGAAATCAAGTGATATGAACTAGAGGTTCAAAGTAATTGTCGAGGTTGAGGAACTCCTCAGCCTCGACTCGTACTTATACCAGAAGATGTCAGGTATTTCTAGAAGCTTTTTTAGGAACTTCAACCTATCACGAAGCTTCTTGAGGAGCTTCAACAAACTTGGGAGCTTCTTGAGCTACTTCTATCTAAGAGGAAGTTGTTTGAGGAGTTTCTTCGAGATTCTAAGAGGTTCCAGGAGGTTCTACAAGATTCCAAAAGGTTCCAGAAGATTCCACAAAATAGAAAGCTTCGAAAGAAGCTTTTTATATCTTCTTATGTCCGTAACACACACACTTCTTTGTCTCCACACACCAACTAGATATTTTTTCCTTATTTTCCTCCCTATCATAAGTGAGGGGGTGGGGCACATCAATCTATACTCCTACTAAGACCCCACCTAAGATTCCAATCACTTCCCCATTCACACTCTCCCTTATCACCAAACCCCAAACTCATTTTCTATCACCAAATCTTCATCCTACATTTATAATCACACATTGTGATTTAAATAAAATACTCAAAATATAAAATTAAGAACTAACATTCAATAAATGTTCACTAAAAGTATAAAACTAGAGTTTCAATCGAAACTTCACTACATCTGCAGAAACTTGAGGATGCGTTTGATTGTCGCAGCGACATAATTGACACGATCCGCTTTTGCCAAGGGATTCACAGGTCCTTCTAAACATTGGTTGTGACCGCAATTCCCTTCGATAGGCCTCGCTATACCAAAATATATTGTTTGTCGTTTAAACCTTCAAAATATCCTTCAAATGTTACTTCATGGCTTTCGAGCTCAACACATCCAATTTGCAATAAGATTACCAAAGTTCGAATATCACGCTAAAGATTCCCGTGCCACCGTTGCTCCACACGAGGTTGTTTCGGCAATCAAGAAGGCCCAATTTCATCTCGTGGATGCTCACGCGGCAATACAATATCTTGCAACAGAAGAGGTTAATTCGGCAGTTGTGACAATGACAGTTCCAATTCAGTCTCCGGTTGAGGCTCTTTATCTTGAGACTCAGAAAAAAACCTCCAATTCGACATTCTAATTTTAATGTGAAAAATAAAATTCACTAACGAAATTCAATGAAACTTTAAAGCAAAATTGTTTTCTTATATGGATGTTGTACACCTCAATAGAACAGCATCACCTTGAAGTTATTCAAAAAATTAATGTCACCTCGAAGCTACCTAATAAAACATATTATAATATGTTTGTATATTATGTAGAAATTTACAACAGGATAACACGTATTTGCTACAAATATGATAGAATTCGCCATTTGGTAAATGTTTGTCATACATTAGATTATTTTGTCAAGATGTACCAACAAAATAAGAAACTTCGAGCTCAGGTTCGTGAAACTCATACCATAGATGGATTTATGGACCCGTTTGGAGTTGAAGACTTTGAAATACATATTGTTGAGGATACTTTCATTAATGAGTTTTGTAATGCGTTCCTTGAATCTGCAACTACACATACTATTTTATAGAATAAATAATTTTTTGATATTGATAATATTTCGACTTGGCAAACCAAAAATTTAATAACTATGACTGAATTGAATGTATTTCATTTCTGAGAAGGACTTACAAAGGTGATTTTGCTTGAGGGCACTACCATAATATGCATGCGTGGATTGCGTGCTATATTTTTTTCTCTTTGCACCTCAAAGCTTAATCAGCTATTGAAATATTTGCACCAATGGTTTTCATCTCTCAACCAAAATTCTAAATAGACAAGAGGCTCTAATTTTGTTCAAAACAATAAAATAGTGGAAACGACCTTTGTTGTGGGAAGTAACTTGTATCGGATTCTAATCTAACCACCAAATATATTTACTTTTGCTTTATCTTTTAATAATAACAAAAATTTCATTGTGGTATAGAAAACTAAGTCATCTAAGTTTCACTTTATTTCGTAAAATTCTTCCCTTATTGCGGTTGGAACACTTTTATATTTAGCTCCGTTTATAAGACCTGATATTTCATTTGTAATTAGTGTTATTGCAAGATATAGTACTTGTCCTACACTTCAACATTAAAATGACATCAAACACTTTTTCTATTATTTGAAAGGAATTGAAGATTTCAGATTACACTATACTCGATTACTTAATCCAATATTGGTTGGATATTTTGATGTTGAATATAGATCTGATATTGCAACATTCAAATCTCAAACACACTATGTTTTCTTGTGACATGGAGCTGCAATATCTTGAAAATCAATAAAGTAAGCTATCACTCCAACATCATTTAACCATCCACAAATTATTGTTTTACATGAAGCATTTTGCGAATGTATTTAGTTGAGATCAATTGACAAATTCATTTAAACAAATTGTGAATTATTTTATGATAATTCTCCAACTGTTTACACAAAGACAATAGTGCTTGTGCTACTCAAATGCAAGCAAGTTTCATTAAAGGTAATTGCACAAAACATTTTGATTCAAAATGTTTAATTTTTACCAATGATTTGATTATAGACAAAGCACTTGAAATTAAGAAAATTACATCAACAAATAATCTTGTTGATCTTTTTACCAAGGCTCTTCCATCAACTACCCATTATCGACTTATTCATAGCATTAGAATTCAACGACTTAATAGTTTGGACCAAAAAATTCAATAAATTTTCTTTATGAAGTTTATTGACTATTTTAATTTCTTTCTATAAATTTTTTCCACTGGGTTTACTATGAAAATGGATTGATAAAGGCATTGTACTCTTTTTCCTTCATCTATAGTTTTATCCTTGAATATATGAAAGATTTTCCGAGATAAGGATTTAACGAGGCAACAATCGTAAACTTTTGCGGAAATTTTCATACAGAAAAAAATAGGGTCGTGATGAGAACCACGATTTGGAATTCAATGTTGAAACTTATTATCATCTTAGGAGTTGTTGCATCTTGTCACATCACAACTCAGAGGTAGGATATCGGATCAACTATTATTTTTGCTTTACTAGCATATCAAGTCGTAGATCTCTGAACTAGTCAACGGGGCTGACGAGGATCAAACTGTGGACCGGTCGTTTAACCATCGATGTATGAAACTAGTTGACCAAGTCCACAACTTAGAAATAGTGTTTTGAATTCAATTGTCATACTCTTCATTGAGCAACCCATATTATTTTTATTTTATCCTTACGATTTTTTCTTTTTCTTTCTACACTATTGAAACTATTCTTTTTTGAACTTTGCATATAGACTAGAAATGACTTATCTTAATCTATGCTATTTTCATATATATATATATTGTATGGTTGCGAAGAAATCTTAGAGATTTCTTCCTTTTCTTTTTCCTCAACCAATTTCTACACTTTATTTAAACTCCCAATCACAATTTCATCATTCTTCAATTTGAGTCTTTGAATTCAATTACCTCTTTTATTGTAGTGTAGGCTAATGAGAAAAAGAGTGGTGGATTAAGAGTTGTTAATTTTTACATTTGAATTATTAATCTTCTATATCTAACTTTTAATTCTCTATTCTTTCCTTCCTAAGTGCTTTAACTTGCTATCTGACTTTTGACAAATTACTATTTTTAGACTTTTCATATTTTTTTCTTATAGAGGCTAAAATCAGCTTTCTACATTGATGCGAAACTTGTTAATCGGACTTTTCTAGTAGAAGTTATGCATAGATGAAGTTTTGATCACTAATTACTTATTGAAACTTCATCCGCTTATAATTTCTTCAATTCAATTCAATTTTTTTTTAACTTTATATCATTGAAAAGTTCTCAACGTCTACTATCAGATTTTTAACTCAAATCTATATTATTGGTTATTTCTAATGGTTTGACTTTGCTTTTAGCCTCGGCTTTACTTATACTCCAACTCTCAATTGACTTTTAATAGATTACTATTTTAAAATTTTGGGTGTTTTTTACTTGTAGAAGTTAAGATTAGCTTTCTACATTGATGTAAAACATGCAATTTGGATCTTTTTAGTAGAAGTTATGAATGAATGAAGTTCTATTAGCTAATTGGTGTTTAAAACTTCATCCGCTCATATCTTACTTAATTTAAGTCGAATTTCTTTGTATTTTATGTTTTTGAAAATCTCTTGACTTCTTTTAAGAGATTATGAATTCAAACTTGTACTAACACCTCTTCTTAGCAGTCTGACTACACTCTTGGTCTCAACTTTAAAAAGAATTAATAAAAATTAACACACTTAATTAAATATGACCAAATTTAACCAAACTTAGGCGAAAAAGGCCTAATAAAAATGATCAAAGGAAAAAAGGAGGTTTAAAGATTTGCCATCAAAACTTCAAAACCCATGAAGTCAAAACTTCGCCGTAGTTTTAAAAACAAAAAAATACACTTAATAAATCAAGTTTCTACAAAGCCAAAGCTTCGTCGTTCCAAATAGGACAAGGAAAATGATTAATAATAAAACAATTATTAATGTACAACTATGAATATTAATACAACCACAAAACAAGTACTTTAAATAAGTTAAAGTTCAAAATATATAAAAAATTAGTAGCTAAAGACTCATCTAAGCAGCATCGTCAATTACAAGGGAAAGGACTCTAGGATTAATACAAAAAACACTTCAAGAATAGCACTAGAGTTCTCCCCTTAGTAGCATTACCAATCATAAAGAGAGGGGCTCTAGGATTAGTACAAGAAACACTTCAAAACTCAAGAAAACTTCACCAAAATTCTTCAACACATGCAAAAAAAGTTAGCAAACTTCGAAGGGACCGAAATGTCTTTCAAAGTTCAAAAATACACACCAAAAGGGAGCTTGAAATGCTCCAAAACACATATGTTTGCAACTTTAACTCAAACTTGCCCAAAAAGTCCAAATTATTGGACCAACGTGTATTGTGTACCAAAATTTTGGTTACAAAATGGTTTAAGGGGTGAGTTGAGAGAGTTGGATGTCCATTTATACTCTTCCAAGGGCACCCACCTCCTCTCAATTTCGTGTGGTAAACTTATCATCTATGATTTTCATCCTAATCTAACCATTTTTTACTTTCTATGTTAGGCCTCTTTGTAACTTTTGGAGTTTGATTCCAAATCACAAATGAATTGTACCATTGGCTTCAAAAGGCCATTTTTAGTCTTTAAAACCCCCCCTTTTTTCATTCGCTAAAAACTCAACAAAATCCAATGCTATATTAACGACCAAATAAAGTAAAAATCCAACTTTTTGAGGTTGATTTTTCTAAAAAAAGTAATTAGCCTAGGGTCTCTAGTAGGTCTAAGGGAGTAATAAACACCTAATTTGAGCTTCATTTCGATGTCATATGCACCCGTAACGCCAGTCAACTCCTCCATAATATTTTAAAATTGTTAATTCGGAGATGAATTCTTTAATTTGGATACTTCCCGCTATCAAAATGTCCTTAAACTCATGAGAGATTTTTATTAACATAAAACAAAATATCCTAATTTTTAATGGGATTTTACCGCAATCTAGGTAATTTCTATGAATTTCCCATTGAAAGTTGAAATGGTTGACCATCCAGAAAGGCATCTTCTTAGTATCAGAAAATTTTGAAACTTTTTGTGGGACCTCCTATGAAATTCCACAAAAGATGTATAAACCCATATTTGGACTCTACACAATTGCTGAAGAAGAAATAAATCCCGTTCCATCTTTTAATTACCGGATTCCGAGGAATCTTCTACAAAAAGAGGAATCTTGATAAAGAGACTTTGCCATTGATTTCTTAGTATGGTTCAAACCCAAGAACACTGTCTTTTAGCCATAAATTCCTTTCATAGAGTCATCATGACAAAATCCATCTTATAAGCTAAAATTTGAGGTTTCTACTAAGCGTAGGAAATGGTTGTAAACATGAAACCTATCTAAGGAACTAAGCTTTAGAACTTGCATATATTTTTAGGACCTAATTTTAGCCAATAATTGTCACATGCAAGGTAGATGAGGCTATTTTGAAAATTCACACAAAAGATAGGTATTATTGCGGTTTTTAACCTATTCATAGTCGGGATTTAAACCTAAATGAATAAAAACACTAGAAATATGACCAAATCCTATATTGGCACATCACATGCCTATTTTTATTTTACACTCTTTTGGGGGCTTTTTGCACTATTTTACACACTATATTTTACAAAAAAGAAAAAAAACAATTGTGAGTCTAAAGTGACGAATTTGGGGCTCACAATTGCACATATATAAAATAAAAAGGATTGAAATTATGAAGGTTTCTAACCATAAAATTACATAGTAATGGCCAAAAAGTATCCAATGGATGACAAAGAATCATTCTTGTGTAAGATAGAAGAGCACATGTTCATCTTTGAAATTTAATGTAAAAAAAGGAGCAGTTTAATCTCTAATAAGAGCTTTTGGTTTTGTTTTTATAAGCAAATGATTCATATAGTATCCACTAGTAGAAACCCCTGTTTAATATGACAAGGCCTAATTTTTCTTGACAAGTTTTGCTAAGCATCAAAAGTAACAACTCATGTTTTTATGTCAGCATTGATGTTGTGTTGAACATTTTTGTTGACATAAAAACACGAGTTGTTACTTTTGATGCCTAGCAAAATCCGTCAAGAAAAATTAGGCCTTGTCACATTAAACGGGGGTTTCTACTAGTGATAAAAAAAGATGGTCTCTACAGTGACTAGCGTAGCATTCCAAGGTTTAGGCATAAGAGGTTTTTCAGCTTGTGTAGAAGACTGCGAGTTCCCGAACTATGGGAACTTACTAAAAGCTGCCACAGAGGCGATCTGAGGCGATCAAATATTAATATTTAATTAATTTTTTAAATTTTTTTTGAAAAAAATTTAATCTTTTAAATAATTTTTTAATTTTTTAATTTTTTAATAATTTTTTAATAATTTTTATTATAATTTAATATGACACGTTCACAAACTGGAGAACAAGGTTGAAATAGTCTCTCAAACCCCTGAAAAAAACTCTTATTAGGGGATATCCTTAAGAGACCTTCTAAGGTTTTTTGCCCCTACCATGCTAAAAAATCATGACACTTGCAAACTTGGCTTGATCTTGAAGCTAAAGATAATTGCAATGCTATAGATGGAGTATTATTGTTGAAGTCTAAGGTAGGAACACCCATAACCGTCAAAATAAGAAATTCAGTAGACTTAAAGGTCTCTTTTTCTGATAAAAGTATTTTAACAGTATTAGCAACTGAAAATCATGAATTTTCAAAAAAAAAAATAGAATTTTTGGACAAAGCATCTAATTTCTATGAATTTTCAAAGTTGAACTAACTAGGGCACCCTATACCGCACTCTAGTAAATCTACCTTGATTCTCACAACAAAATCTAAAAAATTCAAAGTCTACCAATCAAAATTAAGAATGAGTGATAGTTTTGAGGTACTCTTAAAAACAGTTTAAGGGCACTCTACTTGCCAGTTATGGGTGCAGTGACGGTTATGGGTGTTCCTACCTTAATAGAAGGTTTTTATTCCTTATGGACAAAGTTTGGGGTGACATGCAAAAGCTCATCGATGTAAAAATGCTACATTTCAAAATCCTAGTCAAGTTATTGGATGCTTCTCATGGTAACTTTTCACATCCTATTGTATCCCTTGTGAGAAAAAGTAGTTGAGCAATTTAATTCTAAAGGCAGCTAATGAATGTAGTCATTTATCTCTTAAAAAGATGCCTCCCCCTTCCCCCTTCCCCTCTTTAAATATGAAAAAAAAGGCAATCATTAATTGATTTTGGAAATAGTCAAGGATCCCATTTCCCTGCAATTGATCAAAATACAATACATATACACTAATATACAAATATTGATACTAATATGTACATATGTACATATAAATATAAATATGGATACCAAAATACACCTATGGCTAAAGATATACATATACGAGTATCAAAATATAAGATGGATATGAAAATACAAAAGCATTAATCCATATCATTTGGTCTTGAAATTACATTTGAAAATTACATAAGGAAGGACTGATAACTTAACAAATCAAATAATCTCCTTGCTTTTGGATGGATAGAAACCCGTGCCTTACTATCCACCCAAAAGACAAATTATACAATCTATCCACTTTCCCTTGAAATCACAAAAGTATTGGAGTACAATTCCTCACCTTCCATCTCTAAGTAACCCCTAAAGCAAAGGGTGCCTCTATTCAAATGTTGACTGCATAGAGAGGACTTAAAAATACAAGTGGCATTTATTGTAGCATAGCATGTCATATAGGGCTAATTTCTTTTAGCCTTACAAGAATAATTAGAGAGCATGTTATGAATTTTGCATAATTTTTAAGTAGGCAGAGAATTGTGAAAGATGTTCTTGTATTTAGCCTTGCAATGAAGGAACAAAAAAACAATAGACTACATTGTGGTTTTCATATGCATTGGGGATTAATATCACTCCTTTCTCAACCAATCTTTACATGGGGGAAGTGATGAATTCAGTGTACATGGAAATAGATCTTCCCTGGCCATTTGCCTACACTTAAGGACTTGTCATTATATGGTTAAATTGGACCTCTACAAATGTGCCACTAATCCTAAATTTCCATCATCAATGTAAGGTACATTTCGAAAATCAATATGCACCTAATATATATTGAAGAATTGATTTTAGAACCTCAAAAAAAATTTGACCCTTATAGTTTTTGCATTTAGTATCAAAATGTCACATTCTTTGGTTCATTGAACCTTCTTTTCACTTGCCAATAAGAAAATATGATCAATCTGATGATAGTAACTAAGCAAAGTAGTAAAAAGTGTCACTTTGGTTTTTGTCCATGTACTACATTATATTCCCCTAGACTATGTTGTAGAACTATTGTGATTTTCCAATTCATCATTGACATACTAGGCTAGGGTGGAACCAACATAGTACTATAAAGTTTACACTCATTAAAAGGGATTTGAGGGCAAAAGAAGATTGTGAGTTCCCAAATTGTGGGAACACAAAAACTCCTATAGGAATGCAAAAACGTAGACAGCTAACATGGTGGAGAGTGTGCGACGTCATTGATTTTTTTTAATTTAAAAAAAATTGTTGACCTGACAACAACCAACAATATCCGAAACAATTTCAAGAACATGCCTAAAACGGGCTTCTTTTGTCCTCAAATCCCTTCTTTGATAAAGACTAAACTTATTTGTACTACCATAGACTAGAGAAATTAGTGCTACCTTTAAATGGAGGTCTAGAAACTAGATATGAAGCCTAAGTATATAATCTATAGGTGACACTAAATTATAGTTTAGATGTGAGATAACATCAAATTTTTGTTTTAACCCTTTAATATTGAAAGCCCCTTGAGGTCCCTCTATACAACCAACATTTAGCCTTACAACTCTTCAATCGTGGATTAATATATTAATTGTGATACATTGTTATTTACATACTATAATGATCATTAATTTACTTTATATTGAAAAATATTTGGTCCATATCTTTTTGATCAAGTACCAACAAATTCATAGTATACCATATACAATTGCTTTCACACCCTTCAAGGATTAAAGCCCATAGTACTACTATAGAAACTCATCAATTTTTTTGACTTGTTTGAAATACATATATTATTATTCAATTTAATTGTATAAGAATAAATACATATCCACCCACAGATGCATGAACTAAGAGATTTTCATGATCACTGGATGGTGCATCTAAAAGATCGTAATATTTGTACAAAACATACATTAAACACAATAAAACTAGATAATTTGAAGTGCTATGATTCAATGAATAATAGCAGTAAGGAAAAAATTTGAAATTAAATACACATCATTTGAAATGCATGTATACTTGAGTATTTAAAAATGATATGATATACATGTGTTTTGTTGCCTAATATGATTTTCAATGATTTTTTGAAGTCATCGGCTTCTTTAGAAGGTATGGTGACTTGCAAAAGATTATACAATGAAACACCACTTATAAGAAGTTAGGGACAAGATCAAGATATGAAAAATAGAAGTCATATGGCCCTTCTTACTTGACACTATGAAATTCTAAGAGAAAGTGCTTCATAAAGAGTATTGTGGAGTACAATTTATAACTAGATGGAGGTTATTAGCACAATCAAGTATAAGAGCAAAGCCATATAGCCAATAATTTGTAGTCCTTGTAATTTTCATATTCAACATGGCTAAAATTTTAGGTCACAAATAGTTGGAGATGAATCAAATGGTTGGATACTGTAAATGTAGATCTAGAGTGAAAGGTAGGGTTCAACATGTTTTTTTTCAAACAATAATTGTTTAGTAGATTGACTACATTGGCTAAAAGTTTGGAAGGACCTATCTAGACAAGCCCAAACCTATCAAATGGAACAAACTATTGATGAAGAAAGAAATATTGGTTTGGCAATACTTTTGGGTCACCCAAGGCTACCCTTTTCTATACAAAAGTTGATCTGAGGATGACAATTAGTCCATCCAAGCTATAAGTTTGAAGACACTTCTAGAGACCTATAATAACTTCAAGCCTCATTATACTAAAAATTGGTTAGTTATACACTCCTATGTGCATCATCCTTTTTTGTAAATTTTTGAGAAAAAAATTAATCATGTGTCTATTTCGTTTTCTGTCCTCCAAAAGTCAATTAGACCGATTTCTTTGTCATGACCACATTCTATTCTATTTACATTGTTGGTCAATTTCTCGTACCAGGCAAGCACCTATATATCATGTATTTTGAGAGTTTAGTATGTCCATACCACGATATGATTTTTGCATGATGTGCGTACAGAGAGCACCCAAATCTGAACTTCATACACCAGAACCCACTTCTATTGGATATTACGGAAACTTGATTACAAAGCACCCGCTACCCACGTAGTGATGACGTGGGCAGTCAGCATACGTATGCTGTTTCATTCTTGTGCAATAATCGCTGACTGATTAATAAGTCAAAATTGTAGATCACAATTTCGAGCATGATGACTTCCGAGGTCATTGTTCATGAAACCATAACTAAGAACAAGATCTCTAACTGAGTTGAATTGATGGGAATTGAAAGTGTGATTTATTGCACAACCATAGCGATGACAGGGGAGCACAATCTACAAAACTTCCACCAAATCCTGTACAAAAAGAAGCCAGTCCATCTAATCACCAAACCAAATGTGCAGATTGGTGCAGCATCCCAGGTTCAAATGTAAAATCCTACCAATGTTTCAAGGACACTACAAATCTGGTGCTGGTACAACGAACTCTTGGAATGAAGTACTCCTACTCCAACCAGCTAAAGAGTTCTACTTAATAAGTTAGTGCATGAAGGCTCATTCTCCATGCTTCATCCTCTCAATGTGGCACAGTTGCCGGAGTTTTGTAGGAACATACCAGATACGGAGCTTATCGTTCCGGTTAAAGAGTTCATCAATGTCCCACTCGTTCTGCCTGGCTAGTGTGACTAAAGGGAAATAGCAAGCCTGACACCAGGCACCCACATTTTCTCCTCGTTCTTTGAATTCCTTTCTCAGAGTATTGGATGCCTCTATGTCCAGACAGTGCAATGCATAGCAGTGTACATAGTCTCTCATTTTTGGCTTGTTGATGTAGCCAGCCCCTGTAAGTTTTGCGTGCCGAAATACCTCATTGGTGACCTACACGTTGAGACATATTGATCATTATTGCAACATCGTATCAGATTGTCACAAATGCAATATCCCTCCAGAACAAACTCCAACAAGAGGGCAAATGTTCCAAATATTTTTTGATAGCAATGCAAAGGGAACCTTCCGCATAATTCATGGGGACTTCGTAAGGGGACTTCGTAGTCATAGAGATCATTTTGAGGTCTATATATGTGACGTGGGGAGGATCTCCAATTACTTGAGCATATGGAGATGTCTCCAGGAATTGTAAGGAAGGTTCACATTACGATATAAAAAGTTCCTGAAACAGTCTAATTTTCGTGAAAAACCCAGTTAACCTACAGGAATAATGCTGTCTATATTTCATCTTGAGCTCATTTCTCAAAAGCTGAAAATACAGTTCCTAATTTCCTATTGCAAGGTCCTTGATCCATACCTTACTTGGACACTTTTCTCCCTTGTCTTTGGCAATGTGCTGCACCTCCTCTAAAAACTTCCCGCATTGTTCATACAAATCAAAGAGATAATCCAGCCCGTTTTTCTTCCCCTTGGCCGGTTCCCCAGGCTCGGTGACAATGAAGGGATGTTCACGAGGTCTCTCTTCCCCATCCTCTCCAACTTCCTTGGACCGCCTTTTCCTCTGTCTTCTTTTAGCCACCTTTTTCCCCTCGCTATCACTCTCAGGGTCAGTTAGACCCAGAAGTCCCAAAGCTTCCAAAGATGTGCCATGACCTGCGATCAAACAAGTCAGCATCCTCATTCTCCATGAGATCCAGAAACCATCTGAAATTTGCAATAACCTCAACAAGGCCAAAAGTGTCCTCTTTAATAGCTAGAACTATATAACTTGAATGTGGGGTCGTTCAAGAAGCTTCAAGGAAGGTATTAAGATTAATTAATAGAAAGAAAAAATCACACCTACATTTTCTGACGAGACAAAAATATGTTTTAGAAGTCATTATAATCGACTATTAGATTCTAAAGTCCACTGCCTAGTTCTAGTGTGAGCACTTAGGGGTTAAAGCTCCACTTACAAATACGGGAAAATAATCCAAGCACAAAGAAATTTCATACCATCCTTCAATAGTAAACTATCAGATGGTTCCTCCATGCGGCGCTTCTTTTCACTCCGAGCAGCCGAGTCCATCCGCTGCTGCTCCGTCTCCTCCTCCAACAATCTTCGCTTGGCCCTGACAGCGGCTTTAATACCAAATTGCTCACCCATCAAAAGATCCAAGTGATATTCCTCGATCATGGATTTGATGACAAAGTCCACTTCCTCGTCCTTCATATTGATCAGCGTGCTCAAAGTGAAACCCATCTGTCCCATGACCGCCACAGTTGATGGTTGAACCCCGAAATCCTTAAAGAGCTCTTTCAGCCTCCTGCTTTCCCTTCCAGCCAGCGCTGCTCCATCGGGCCTCTTGTACAGCAGCGCTGTCGGCTCAGCCTGGACTATATCAAACTGGCCTTGCTAAACATGCCAATCAAAACCAATCACTTCATGAGATCAAATTTAATACATACCCAACACTAGAAATGCAATAAAAACGACAGTCTCCTTCAATACAATAGCTTCCTGTAAAACACCTTTGTATACCCACTAAGCCTTCCTGAAGCGCCTGCAATAAATCATTTCTTAAGACTTGTCGAAATGTGACAAAAGAGCAGCACAATAATCAGCTACCTGGACCTGAAGGTTATCGTTGTATTGTAAGGTTCCCATGACACATAGAAAATTCTGTCGCCATAAACCTAGGGCGAGGTAGTGGGAAAAGCAGGTTTCAATAAATCTGTTAAAAGCCCTGGAGCAACGACAGTAAAGAAAGCTGAGGTTTAAGATGCAGGATAATAACGATCAATTTCTTTATGTTAGTCACAAAATTTAACAACACTCTATTTCCGATGTATCCAAAACTCTCCAAAACCAGACTCAAAAGAAATTGACATGACACAAAAAGAAAAGCACTGGTTCCCTCTCTTAGGCCCTAACATGCAAAAATTGCAACCAAATTGCATTCACTGAAACAATCAATCACCAGGAGACGAGGGTATTTACCATGTTGTGTACAAGGCAGTCGTCCACCATTCAAAATATTTAGTCCAGTCACGTCATTTCCTTCCGAAAAAACGAAATCAAGCACGACACGAAGTTCATTGAAAACGTCTCTACAAGAAGAACGATCGAAAACCCACAAGATATGTAATACCAACGAGGCGAGGATCAAAAGCAAGCTAACAAAACCTAACCCTAACGAGCCATCTCGAAGAAAGTAGGCCCGGCAAGCTCCGTCCGTTTCTAGCTTCAATAAGCGAGTGTGTCCATATCGTGCAGGATTAAGCTTAGGTTGAGCTTCATTTTCAGAAACGAAATTCACGCAAGTGAGAATTGGAGGTCGGTGCACTCGGAGGAAAACGGACGATGAAGAAGGAGCGAGATGCGCAAGTGTCAGGCAGAAAGAGGATAGGAATTGAACACTACTGCTGACCTAGAACGGTCTTAGACGTCCACACGGTGATGGGGCTCAGCATCCCACTGCTGAGGAAATCCGTCAAACGTACGTACGTAGCCTTAGGTTCAGTATTAAGACTATTAAGCTTAATACTCAAGGTAGTATGCTCTAAAAGCGACCATTTAAGAGCTGATTGCTTTGGGGGAAGCTAAACTCCTTGAATCAATTTTCAGTCAACTTTCATAGGAAGGAAAATGGAATTGGCATTTAACCCAAGTTGTTTCATCTATTTTGGACTTGTGTAGAATTAGTTATGAATTTTTAAATTTCAAATACAGTGGTTACTAAAAGCGACCACTTGCTGAAATATACACCACTTATACATTGCAGAAACCAAAATGTACCCCCGCATCATGATCACTTGGTTTTAGTGCATACTACCTTAATCCCTAAAGTCACAAGCCACTAATGAAGGCATGTCACATTCCATTCGAAGTGGGCCCAGTAAAGACATAGGGTGAGTTTGGGTTCTCCAGTAAAAAAATTATTTTTTCACCATGGTCCATGTTTAGGATAAGTATGTTCTACATCTCTCCTAATTCAAGGTCTCTGATTGCAAATACAATAAGACTCTTTTACTTGACCCTCTCTAATTCAATAAACCTCTATAAACAAATAGACCCAATAGTCCCAATTGTAGCAATAAAAGACATAATAATGTGCATTAGTAGACAAGTGTTTTCAAACCACGGGCTTACAAAATCCTACATACATTATAGACTACATTTTTTATGCAAGGACTATATCATTTATATTTCAACCATAAATACATAGTCCCTCTGTATCACAATAAACCTCTCAAAGCTAATAACTTCAAATGGTCCCGACCCTATCTACTTAGAGAGGTTCTATTGTATGAATTCAAATTTTATTCTTAAATTATGTGCAAAAAATAAAAAATTCTTGCAATTTCCCAGAAGATCAATCGACCTTGTTGGATCCACTTTGAATGGAGGATTTAGTGTCCTTCCTATAGGTCCACCCATTGAGAAAGGCAAGACACAAAATCCTCCATTCAAAGTGGGCCCAACAAGGTAATTTTGGGATTCTTTGGGATAAAGTAAATTTGATTAAGAAATTTTTAATATTTTTTTATTTTTATTCTTTAACCACTACGTATCGTGTGTAGGATATGCTCTACACTTTAATTACATAGTTTGGGGTCTCTAATTTCAAATATAAATTCAGAATTTGCAAAAAAATTATGTCCAAAAAATAAAAAATTCCTATGGTTTCCTCTCAAGGAAAATCCACCTTGTTGGGCCCACTTTGAATGAAAGATTTAGTATACTCCTCCCAAAAGTGGATGAGACTTGGTCAACCTTAATTGTAGCTTTCAATATAACCATTCTTTTTTATTTTGATTTAAACTAAAAAAATGAAGCTTGATAAGATCTCTTTCCACTTCATATTGAAATCTTTAAAAAATTAAAAATTTGAAAGAATTATTGCAATTGTGATCTCTATATGTTAAAATCCAAATAACATAGAATGTTGTCTTCTTCATTTATATTTCTCCTTTTCAAATGAATTTTCAATTTAAATTATAATTTTCTTCACAAGTAAAAATGATATAAATTATAATTTTTCACAAATCTAATGGTAACCCCAACAATTTTTTCATGAATAACAATGATAACAATCACAATTTTTCACAAATCAAATGATAGCCTCTACAATTTTTTCATGAGTAACAATGATAACAATTGCAGTTTTTCACAAATCAAATGATAACACATGAGTAAAATTTTTCACAAATAACAACGATAAAAATTACAATTATTACAAATCAAATTAGAACTTCTTAGAATGGTATACAATTCATAGTTTCAAATAATAAAAATATGTTATTGATATTCAAATACTGTACAATCTAGAAGGCTATATTCAAGTAAGATATATTATTTGACTGTGGATCTTATCCTTTAGGAATTAACCCCTAATGGTCCATTGTCCTTTTGGAGGACTTATGGGATTTTAGGCAAGTTTCTATTGTCTCATTTTGTCCTATTTTTTTTTCTTAAATTTGAAGATAGAAAATTGATTAGCCTAGTGGAAATTTTATTTTTTTCAATCAATGCCCAAGAATAAAAGTTCTACCAAAATAAGCTCCAAATAAGAAAGAAGGGGCAGCCCTAAAAAAACTTCAAAATTTGGGTTTAAATTTTTTCTTAAATCTCCTCATAAAGTGGCAAGTAAAATTGAGTATAAATGTAAAATGTTTTCATTCAAGCAACCATACTATAAGCATCAATGGACAAAATCCAAAAGTATACATATGAAAATTCTAGCATGTAACATCTTCTTTATTACCTTGGAAGTTTGAAGAAAAATTTAGTTGTAATTTGAAAGAAAATTAATTTTCAAAGTTAGCCAAGTCTAATACTTGATTTTATTCAACATGATTTGGCATCACTTTATCTATTGTCAATTTTTTCTTTGAACTCCAAAAAACTTATTATGCCTTGGCATCTTGGTGTACATCATTTCAAATTATGGTATGCAAAAATTGAAGAAAATTCATATTTATAGAATTTAAAACATTAACAATTTAGAAAACATACAAATGATGTTAGTTCTTACAATATTTGAGTTTTTTAGGGGAATTGAGACCACGGTATAGTATATGACATTGTAGAGAGAGTGTAGTTTAGAACATAGACCATTGTTATATTTGAATGGCCTTGCAATTGAAATACTTATTGAATTAGGGAATGTATACAATTTTAAATTTTACAATTGTATAATGCATTTGAAGGTTCAATTTTTTTGTACAAAGTCTAAACTTTGTAATGCACATAATTCATCAAATTTTTAAAAAATCACATTATTATTGTTTATATAATAAAAATAATTGCAAAAAATTACACTTGAGGGAGGGTCATTGGTATGGTGTGAAAAAGCCTTTATTTTATAGAGGATATCTAGGTAAATTTTGTGAATTTTGATAGGGCTATATATACCTAAATTTCTAAATTCTTCTTATTTCATGTATTTTATATTTCATATTTGCAAATGATTGCATTAATTTTGTATACCCTAATTTCATTATAGTACATAACAACCACAAAAAATTTCAAATACTTAGTAATGTCACAAGAAAATTCATCTTTGAGAACATCATATACCAAAATTGATATACAGAAAATGAAATAGGAAAATCAACCAAGTGTTTGCAAAAATAAACTATTTTGAAACCAAAATTAGATTCAAACATTCATTGCTTTCAAGTTGAAATAAGTTTCAAGTACAAACTTAGGTAGACATATCTATTACCACCCTAATTTGCAATTTGGCTATATTGGGGCTGCCAATTCCAAGAAAGCAGAACATGTTTTTTAAAAATGTGTACATATTTCACAAATCAAATCCAAGTGGAATTATAATTTTCTAATCAAAATTGTAATTTTTGTGAACTTTTGAAGTGGTTAGCCCTACATTACAAAAGTAACTCTTAACTAGGGTCATACACAACTCATAAACATCCTATAACCACCTAATCAAATACTAGATATCCTTTATTAAAGGAGTGACAGATTACCCCAATTTGTCATAAAATTTCTAATTTTGCCATAGAAAACCTTAATTTTTCCATAGAATGAAGGAAATTAGGGAGTATCTAGAAATGGGGCCAAAACTAGAGTGATGAAAATGAATTAGTCTCATTACAAAACATTTCAACCCTGAAACAAGCTTTCTCGTAATATAGTACAATGCTAATACAGAAGAAAAAAAATTGAATTTTTTTGAAAATTGCCATATCCAACATGGTCACACCATTGCCCCATCATTTTGAAATTAATTTTTTTTAATTAACTCATTTTTTTAAAGAAAATCCTAATTGCAACATTGTGGCGATACACTCAATCATGGCCTCTTTCAGGGTCCTGATTTTCCTAATGAGTTGGTGGAATTGGGTCATGAACAAAAATGGCTTGGTCTACTTTAGTTTGAATCACAAACCACTTTTAAAACCAAAATATTTCCAAATATAAAATATTGTTTATGAAAAATTTGAATGCAAACAACTACCAAGTTCAAAATCATGTATAAAGTGATAAAACACATGAATGTTGTGTCCAAATGCATTCTGCAAGAACATTTGCATGTATCACAAAATGCAATACAAAGCACTTATGGAATGTTCAAAATTGAAGGTTGCAAGGTGATTAGATCTGTATTAGGGGTTCTTCATCCTCCAACAACTACATTTTGTATAATAATTATATTTGTACACTAATTAAAGCACTTATTACAACATTTAGATACATTACACATTAGATCTTGCCTAAGATCGATATTGCTTACAAAATTATACAATAAACAAACCATTTTCTGCACAATAGAAGTACATGATGCTAAAAGTTTAGACTAGGGGGAGAAGGATATTGTAGAAAGTTTTAGAAAAAATAGAATTATTTGTAAAATTCATTATTATTCTCTACCCTTTATTAGTTATAAATATCCTAAATCCATTATAACGATGCTAGATTACTTTCAAGCCATGTTTAAAATTAAGGACCAAGGTAATTATACAATAGAATTTCTAAAAAAGTTCACTCTCTCAAGTAATAAATCCATTAGAGGAGATTTTAGTGAAAAAAAGATTGTAAGTTTGTACAATACATAGTATAGAACTGTGGGAACTACAATTAAGCAGAAAGTTGATGTGGTTGGGCAACGACCATGTCAAATTTTTATTTATTTATTTACTTTAAAAAAAATTTAGTGGCCCCCTAATTTTATTTTATTTATTTTATGGCTAATTGTTGTCAGCCATTCCCTCATTGCTACAGGAACAACAAAGGGAATTGGCTAGAAACAACCCTTTAAAGAGCCAAATTTCATCTAATGATTTATAATAATCAATTAGACTAATCCCAACCTCAATTATATACAAACGTCCTTCTTATAGTGTAATAACCTCTCTATAGTAATGTGCCAATTGTAGTGTAGTATAGTTGCTTGTTTCATATATAGAATTTGTTGTTTACAAAGCCTCTTAACCATAGTGCTATTGAAGCTAGTGATTGCTATGAAGGCTAGTTTGCATCTAGTAGCCAAAGTGATCACCCAACAACTCCATACATATTCAATTCTACACACATAGAAGGTACAAGAATTCAAAAAAAAACTCTCTAAAAAATGTTCCATTGTAAAAATGTTGTGACTTGGATTAGAAAACTATGTACAAATGCACGACTAGGCGGCAACTTTGAAGATTGGTTTTAAAATCCAAGCCTTCTATTGAGGGTAGTTAATATGTGAGTTGAGAATCTTTAACCCATGAGCTCATGGATCTATGTTTATAGATACCTATATTATATATACCTTCCATGGTTATAAGTACCTATGTTATAGGTATATATGTTATAAACACCTTCAAGGCTTGTAGGATACCTACTTATAATTAGACTTAAAGCTCATAGGTTTGCAATATCTAAACTCACACACTAGCATCATTGAACCTCAACCAAATTTGATTCTCAAATAGTGAATGCCAAACACAAATTGTGATTTTATCCTTGAATGGCCCTTGGGATCCCTCTATAAAACACCATATTTAGCATTACAACTCTTCGATTGTAACTTAATGCATGAATTGTGATATATTGTAATTTACATACTATCATGATCATTAATTTACGTGGTGATGTAAAATATTCGGTTGATGATTTTTTAATCAAATACCACCAAATTCATAATGTATTGTATACATTTGCAAAGCACTTTCAAGCCCTTCAAGGATTAAATTGTAACTAGAAACAATCAATCTTCATGAAGAGGCTTTAATTTCTTTTGCAAAGGGCCTAACAATGCACAATTGAGCATTACATGGGCTGAGCAAGTTAGATTTAATCCGAGGAAAAACCAAATTAGAGAGTACCGTACATGTAGTTCAATTTTTGGCAGTTCAAGCTGAAATAATTTACTTTTTGCAATTTGACAATTCGGCAGATACTTGGGAATTTTTTATTTTCGGCACTTAATGAGAATGCTCCTAATTTTGGATTGATTCTTTCTATTCATGAGTAAATGTGTTTTGTTTTCAAATTTTTCTTAAGAACAAATTTTATTCAAATTTTTAGAAATAGAGTATCCGACCCATTTCCAACCACTTAAGCAATTCTGCATATTTCAAGTGCAAATTTTTTGGATGTAAATTTTTTCCCATATAGAGAAATAGAGTTTAAAAGGATTGTATATTTTTTCAGAATTTTATCACACAAAATGTAATTACTGTGAATTTTTTACTCAAAGATTTTCTATGACCTGTCGTAGTGATATAGACCTTTCTATTTCTGACCCGTAGGCTGATTGCAAAATCTAACAAGGGCTGATTGCATTTATAAGAGCCTTACAACCCAATCATAATGTGCCACAACTACTCTGGGCTGTATGCCACAACTTCACGGAAAGGGAAGAGTTTATATATTGGAAATAGGGGTGGTTGGAAATGGGTTAGATACTCTAGTAGTCTAGTAGTAAATAATTTTCTAAATTTCAACATCTTCAAAATTTCCCGGAATTATTTACGAAACTAACCTGGATAGAGGTCTAGAACATACCCTAGACACATCTGAAGCTTTTAAAATCCTGGATAACCCCAAAATTACCCTGCTGGGCCTAAGATACTGTACATCGTGGGCTGGATTTAGTGTCCTGCCAAATGGCGGGCCTGCAGCATCTCTGCCGAATTAGGGTTATCCTTAGAACTGTCTCAGTGATGCAGTTTTTTTTTTTTTCATTTCTTGTGAAGTGCCAAAATGCTAATATTTCATTTTATTGTAGAGTTCCAAATCTCAACATTCATCCATATATTGGATAGAAATATCATATTTGCACATAATACATATCTATCATTCTATTTTCATCCATTATTTGACAATTTCATCCACTATTTTAGAAAATTTTGAAGTTTATTGGCTATTTCATCCAATTTTTTTTATACTAGCTTTGTTCTAGGTCAATATATTTGATGCAATTTTGTACTAAATCGCCAAAACATAAACACTACAGTAATGGATTTCAAGAATGGCAATTGAAAGAGAATGCAGTTCAACTAAGGTAGACCAATCTATTACCATCTTAATATTTTGGGGCCAATTCCAAGGTTTTTCAGAGGTGTGCGCATGTTTCACAAATCAAACCCAAGTGGAGTTATAATTTTTTGATAAAAATTGTAATTTTTGTGAATTTTTGAAGGGTTCAACCCTAAATTACAAAAGCACCCGCAATTAGGGTCATGAACACCCTAATAACAACCCATAACCACCTTCTTATGTCCCTATAAGCATCTAGGAATTCACCAATCAGCTATTGCCACATTACTCTAAATGACATAAATGCATTGATTTTATCATATTTCCACACAGAATTGGCTCATTTGTGGACAGATTTGAATATTGGAGTGGGTGGTAATGGGGCCAAAAATAGGGTGACGGAAATGGGTTGCAGAAGGAATTAGGCTGGTCTACCTTAGTTACCCTCCAATCAAAGCATTCAACAATATAGAACTTTGCTGTTCATATCAACGGAAGAAACAGATCCATGGTCACCGAAGAGATGCGATACTTAATCGACATGAGAGATGATGCACAACTTGATGCTGAATTCAGCACAGTGCCTTTAGCCAAGAGAAGCAAGTGTGATGTTGAAAACATTGGTATCCACTCTCAAATTTCCTGAATTCTCCGTTGAAAGCATTCACAGAGAAATGCATCGCCTTGAATGAATTCTGAAACACACTATCTGAATGCAGACGTGATCGACATGAGTACTACAGTGGAAATCCACCAAATTTCATCAATACAGAATGCGGATTATCCCTAAACAGCTTTCTGAAGCTACTGAATCGATGATCTCTTACAGACCCAAGGAATACAATATCAAGCAGTCGCAGGGAAATCCGAAGACGACGCTTCCTCCGCTTTCACGTCAAGCTCCGAAGAGTCGAAGCCCCAAATGGGAGGAGGCTTGGGCAGGCGCTTCTAAACAGTTGGGCCGTGGCGGTTCTTGTCATAGGGATTGTGCTTCTTGGGCCTGGACTTGTTGTGGTGCGCAGTGGCCTTCTTCTGCGGGTTGGACGAGCACTCAATCCTCAACAATTGAGCGCCATTGTTGTTGTTGACAGTCGACCTTGATGCTGGAATTGCTGAAGAGAGCGAGAGAGAAGCGAGCGAAGACATAGAGGCCGCCATGGCTGCTTCCACTGCCTAAACCCCAACAATCCTCTGTTGCATTCACATTATCTGTAGCTACAAAGTTTCAGTTAAGTTGGAATTTCAAGCACATTCGGCTGTGTTTTGAGCAGCTTGAATATCACATTTGGATCCCTACTCACAGCTGAAACCGCAACTTTCGGCCACGCTCTTGTTATCCACTTCGATGCTCATCACTCATCAGAGGTTCTGGATGAACGTAGTGCGCGTTTTCATTCATTTGGGTCAGCAGGTTTGGTGATAACACTCAGCATTTCGGATGTTTGCGATTGCCAGGCCCTTGAGATTTTGCTTCCGACATGAGTTACTGTTCTGATTTTGCATGCGAGATGCTCTTGTGATTCCGCGAAGTCTTACCAGTGATGTTCGTTTCCGTTGCAGTGGAAATGTTTTCAAAGTTGGTGTGCACCACTATAGTCCCAACAGTTAGACCGTCTTATTCACTTCCTTCGAGGTCTCATGGTATGGTAATCCGGGAAAGATCGAATATACAGAGAGCTTGGTCCATTGGTATGCGCAATTTGGGCTTTGACACCGGGAAGATTTTGAAGGAATTAGGGTTTCAAGAGCGTGCCGGAGGGGGATCTGGAAAAGAGGCATTCACTTGCTGGTGTCAGAAAGTTTCTGGAGAAGAGAGTGCCGAGACTGTGGTTTCGGAGGTCGAGTTTCCTCAAGATGGAGTTAAATCGCCTGCTCAGGTGAGCGGTTGCAAGCATTTGTAGGGGTTTAGGGTTGCTGATCAAACCTAAATTTTCTTTCGAGAATCTTGTATTGTTTTTGAGTGTGCATTTGGGTTCCATGAATTTCTGTTGGAACATGAGCTTAAGTTTTTCTCCATCATGGAATTTTAGGGCTCAGATGTACCGGAGTTTGCAAGCTCACTGTCAACTTTCTAGGGCTTAGAGTTTGAGTCTAAACAGGATTGACAAAATTTGTTTTAGTTAGTTTATCAATTTGAGCTCAATTTGAAGGCAACGAGCCATGCGAGAGGATATTGAGGCTTTTCATATTACTTGATTTGCTTTGCTTTGGCATGACTTTGGTTAGAAATAACTCTCAGTTAGCTTTGTTCTCGAAAGATGCAATGCCACTGTCTAGTGCTCAAGAATGTTGTGTACCCTTAGGCTTTGAAGAATACTAGACTCAGGGAAAGTTTGATTTTTGGTGGATGTGTAGATCTTGTGCTTGCATTTTACCAACAGCGCTGCAGTGGAAAGTGTATAGGTAGACAGGTTCTGTAGGCTACCATCCACAGTTCCATGGGGCACTGGAGTTGTGGCTTCCACTATGGTTATCTTTTGGGCCGGATTTCACATTCCCTTGGGCCTGGGTGGCCTTGACATTCTCGCCAAAGTTTTGCCTCAGCAGACATTCATGGACCCACAAACACAGGTTTGCATCGATAATCAAATACATGACCTTCCCCTTTTTCGATTTTTGTAACTTCGATCGTCTTCGAATTCAAGTTGTATTGTTGAGCAATGGACATGACGATCACCCTATTATTTTTTCATATTTCGAAGCCTCTGTGATAAATTGGCTAATGATGGAGGATTTTCTACCCGTATTTGCAGGCTGTTTCCGTCGTCTTTATTCAATTACTAGAACTGGCGGGCACAATTTGGCTGATACAATCCACACTGCAACCTTTCGGGCCCTTGCCCGACTGTTTCAGCTTCCGTTTCACTGAAGTATGGAGGAATAGGGGTTGGTTACCTGCCTCAGCTACTGGTGTGCTTGTCCTCCTAGTTGCAATGACTGTAACGGCAAGCCTCGCTCAGGATGTTTCATCTTCCGAGGTAATTGTTGTCAAACCGTCTATCCTACTTCCTTAACATACACCTTGATTGGTGTAAGAATCATTCTCTATTTGTTGTCCCTCGTTATGATGTCACTCAATAACAAGAACGACCATGGAGAGGTGGCGTTTACTTTGCTGTTATGTGGTGTATGCTAAAAGTATTTGAGGGAACAGGGTTTCAAGCTACCTCTTTGATGTAAATTGGACACTTGTGACATCAAATGCATCATAGGGTATTATAAATGCAATGGAGTCATTTAAGCTAGTTGTTATCTCACCCGTATTTGCACATGATGTTGGTTCAAATTTTGAGCTTGTTGCTTCAAGCTATGTGCTCTATATTAGTTCTCAGTGCACTCACCTCCTCTTAAGCTTGCTACATTAATGTTATTTAATTGATTTCCATATACTTTAAGCTTGTTGCTTCAAGCTATGTACTCTATATTAGCTCTCAGTGCACTCACCTCTGAAGCTTGCTACATTAATGTTATTGAATTGATTTCCATATATTTTTAAGCTTGTTGCTTCAAGCTATGTACTCTATATTAGCTCTCCGTTCACTCACCTCCTCTTAAGCTTGCTACATTAATATTATTTAACCGATTTCCATATATTTTCGTTCTCTCGGTTGCCTAGATCACTTGCTCTTTACTCACATGGCTCTGCATGAAATTTGTGTTGGCAGGTGAGCAATGGAACCTCTGAGCTAACGAGTCTGCTCCGCAGCACACCTCTGGCTCGCGTGGCCATTTATGTGGCATATTGTGGCCTCACTCCATGGTTAGAAGAGTATGTGTACAGGGGTTTTCTCCTGTCGTCGCTGAGGACTTCCGTGAGTTGGCCATTGGCGGTACTGGTCAGCGCCCTTGTTTTCTCTTTGAGCCATCTTTCCGCACCAGGATTTCTTTCCCTCTTTTGGGTGGGTTGTTGTGTAGGGACGGCGTACACTTGGAACGGGAACTTGGCGACTGCCTTTGTTATCCACAGTGTTTACAATGCAATCGTGCTGACAAAAGCTTTGCCATTTTAGAGATCTCGTGCAAAGTGGCGGAGAGGGGCTCGCCTTCTTTCCGTGAAAAAGGTTGGGTAGACTGTATAATCTGCCTGTTCAAAATTTTTGTATGTTGTGAACTACAATTCACATTTTATGTTCTACATAATGGATATTGCACGCAAAGGCAGTCTCAATCAAGCATGTTAAATTTCAATTTCAACAAACTGAAACTCCATTTGGATGGATTTTTCATATCTATTTCCATGTTTTTACATAATACTCCCTCTATCCCAAAATGATCTTTTGATTTTTCTTTATATTTTGTCCCAAAATGATCTTCTTGTTGTGCACTCTATAAATCAACTTTAAAATATTTGCTATCAATGGCAACATCATGCAATCTACTTGCTTGTGTATTATATATGCTATATATTGACATTAGGGATCCAAAAAACGTATGGATATTAATTTGAAAATGGAGAGGCCACCTTCTTAGCTTCTTTTGATTGATGGGCACTTTTTGCTTAGACCAATCATGATGATCTCCTACATCTTTGATTTCCCATAAGTTATGGTTGTTAGACAAAGTGACTAACAAGCTCAATATTTGCTATTGAGTTAGATCAATGGCTATTGTGTCCATTTAATAGATCAATAGCCATTGTGTTCTTCTAGAATGCATCTAATATCCCACTTTTGAATGTTTTAAAATTGCATTTTGGAAACTATTTTTAAGTTGAAATTTTATAGATGGTAGGAGTGCATCAAACTCTATTTACAATTCCTAAATTTTTTGAAAAAAAGTTATTTTCAACCTTAATTCAACACATTTTGTTTTATAGGAAGATCATTTGGAGGTAAGTATAACATTCAAAGGGGCTCCCTTTTCTTATGAGGAGCCTCATTCAAGAAATTCATCCATATACCATGGATACCACGGAGACTTTTGATGCATCAAGATATAGTCAAACTTCTTCAATGGTACCTTCATTTAATGGAAATTATGTAGTTTGTCAAGAACTTCATTATGTTAACACATATGTCTTTTGGCTTTTATTGTGTCAGTGTATAATATCCTCTTCCAATTGGCAAATTTACATTTGGCCAACCTAATACATTTAATAATTGATTGCATATTTTTTACAATTAACTATTAACATAATCATTCAGTGATTGACAAACCTTTTTAATTTTTTGCTCCCATGCTACCTTATAGTTCAACTCTTCTAACAAAAATTGGCAAGTGTTCTATTAGCTAAAGAATGGTGTGGAACATTCCACATCATTTTGTCAAAGAAGAGGTAGAGTTTAATTTGGCTATAGAATGTCATGGAGGGAGTAATTGAGAAAACATTATTGGTGGATTTTTTATGTCTATTCTTATATTTTTACATGATCATTGATTGAATAGTACTATTAATGATTTTTTCAATTTAATAGTTTAGATATGTTTAAACCATCTAGATGCATGTTCATACGTTAGAAAAAAGTCATTAATATAGATTAAACCTACAAAGAATTTAATATAGAATAATTGCATGTCAAATTATCTAATTAATATCTTTGTATAACAATATCTTAATGTTAACTTAGCCTAACAAGCTACTATGCTTCAAGAGACATTGTCTGTATAGCACTAGCATCCTTTTTGAGCAAGGATCCTACCTAAATTTGTTTCATGATATAGTAGCTTTTGTAGATCTAGAGAGAATTGATGTAGTTATTAAAGTGATGGTTCTTATTTGTTCAATGAATTCCATCAAAGATCTCCATCAAATTTTGTATAATTAAAATTTCATCTACATTCATTCTCAAACTTCCATCCATATGCATCCACATTTGACTATTTATAGCTATTGATATTTGTTGAAGATGACTACATTAGATGTTTTTCTAGCCCTGTAGGATACTATTTCACGGATGTTCCCTAAAATTTTTCCTTGTGCAATATACCAATGACTACTAGTTTGAATATTTGAAATAATTTTTTCTTTATAATTTTTTTAATTCAAAATTTTTAGAACGTATAAAAAAACTAAAAAACTGATTAAAAGAATTCTCAAAAAATTATTTTAAAATTATTTAATAATTAATTTTAAACTTAAAAAAATTAGGAAGATTTGATATGGTAGTTTCTCAACCACATCAAACTGCCTATACGGTAGAGTTCCCATAGCCTAGGAACCTATAGATTTCTAAATGCCTAAAAAAAACATCTACTGATAATTCATATCATTTACAAGACGAAGAACAACCTTATATATATATATGAAGCCTAACTACATTGTTCCCAAAAGAATATATTGACAATGGAAGGTCCTCTAGGACTTAGTAATGTATTAAGATGCCTATTGTTGGGTTGGTGGCATGTTTAGACATTAAAGGAGGTATATCCTTCTACAACACAACCCCTTTGGATAGTAGCTAAATTAGTCATGTTTGAAGTTGGCCTACTAATCTAATTTCAAGGAATTCTTTTCTTTTAAGCCCACTAAATTCTAAACTAAGTAACTCATGAGAATTGAAGCATTTTGTATTTCAAGGATGTTCAATAAAGAGTAGACTAGTGTCAATAGTTGGTGTTTCAATAACTTCTACTTTGAAAATTTGTAGTTCATTAATGCAATCTCTAAAAATTCTCAAACCAATTGGACTTACTTTCGCTTTCATTTATTGAAATCTAAGTATAGTTTTTTTCCTGATTTGTGATCAAAGATACTTGATCTCAAAAAAGTGTTTATTATAAGTGAATATATTGTATCTTGTCTATTTTGTATTATTTAACTCTTGAAACGCTTTTAAAGTCTCTCTGTATGATCTATATTTAGCCTTATAGTTTTGTAGATGTGATTCAACATGCAAATTGTAATACATTGTTATTTATGTACTATCATGATCATTAATTTACCTTGTATTGAACAGTATATGGTTAATGTTTTTTTGATTAAACACCACGATATTCATGATGTACTAAATGGCCACAAGGTTAAATTTGTCTATCCCAAGTTGCTTCCAACCCCTTGTGATTATTGTGTTTATGATTTGTGCAAATGCCATGTGCTCCATACTAAGTACTTTGCTACTATCATGCAATATATATATATATATATATATATATATATATATATATATATATATATATAAATATATATATTTGGCGGGATCTTTCACAAAAAATTGACCTCCCTCATGACTTTGGTACAAGAGTGTAGGAAATTTAGGTTGTTTTTTACCATATTTTGCCAAATCTATTCAAGTGAAGGTTAGGGATTAGCCTTATATTTCTTATTGTAATAAACTATGAAATACAAACAAAAAATATAGTTAAAGATATATAATAGAGACCAACATTTTATCTTGTATACTATCACCAAACATTAAAGAAAGAATAGGGCCTCGAGAAGGCCTATAGAGCTAGTCTAACAATGTCTCACGTAGCAAATAAAAAATCATATATTTTTTGGGAATAAATATATGAAAAAAAAAAATTGAAGTGTGATGCAACACCTATTTTTCATCAAGTTGCAACTAGAAAATAAATCCATTATCCCCACAATACAATATCATGAATCCCCATTCTAACTAGCCAAGGCTAAACCACATTTGGTCTTTTATAATCGTAATTCTAAGAAAATGCAAATTTTTTTTACTTAACTCACATTAAGAAAAATTAAAAATTATTCACATTTGGAGTCAAAAACCCAAATTAATGTCAAAAAGTCCCAAAGTGAAAATTTCATCACTCTACAATGGGTTCCTTATAAGACATTTATGACTCTCTTCTATGAACACTCTTATAATTTCAAGGCAAACTACTTTAGAAATTCATAGAAATTACAATTATAATTGAAAAATCTTAATTTCACATGGGTTTGATTTGTGAAACAAGTGCATTCCTCTGAGAAATATGTGCCTCTCTTGGAGGTGACCCCAAGATTTTCAAATTGCAAATCAAGGTGCTAATAGGCTTGCCTCCCCATCAACAATGATTCCAAAACTGGCTAAATTTCGCTCATTTTCTACTTAATTTTTTCATGCCCTTTGTATAAATTTTAAAAAATCTTCCAAAAATGAACATTTGGCTAAAAACCTTGAATCTGTTCTAAGATCACTGCCCAGCAGTAGTCCAAACACAATTTAAAAGGTCCTGACTTTATTAAACTGCCAATTCAAATGGATGAAAACGTGCACTGCGTTCATCCACGGAGTCATGTCCAAGAGGATAACAACTGCGATGCTTTCACGTCGAGCGATTGCTCCCTTGCCGAAGTGGATACGGAACTGGATAACAAGTGCGTGGCAGGGGATTTGCAGTTTCAGTTACGAACAATGCTCCGAATGTGACATTCCTGCACATCTCAAGAAAACTTTGATTGCTGAAGTTAGCCACATTTTAGACCCATAAATCTTACGGTTAGGGTTTGCAAGTCAAGAAACAGAGGATCGTCGGGGTTTAGGCAGTGGAAGCAGCCATGGCGGCCTTGATGTCTTCGCTCGCTTCTCTCTCGCTCTCTTCAGCAATTCCAGCAATTCCAGCTTCAAGGTCGGCTGCGAACAACAACAATGGCGCTCAATTGTTGAGGATTGAGTGCTCGTCCCACCCGCAGAAGAAGGCCACTGCGCACCACAACAAGTCCAGGCCCAAGAAGCACAATCCCTACGACAAGAACCGCCACGGCCCGACTGTTTACAAGCGCCTGCCCAAGCCTCCTCCCATTTGGGGCTTCGACACTTCGGAGCTTGACGTGAAAGCGGAGGAAGCTTCGTCGTCTTCGGAGGTCCCTGCGACTGCTTGATATTGTCTTCCTTGATCTGTAAGAGATCATCGATTCAGTAGCTTCAGAAAGCTTTTTAGGAATTAGCCGCATTCTGTATTGATGAAATTCGGTGGAGTTTTACTGTAGTACTCATGTCGATCACATCAGCATTAGTGTGTTTCAGAATTCATTCAATGCGATGCATTCCACCGTGAATGCTTTCCTCGTTGAATTAGTTTTCCTTGGCTAATGGCACTGTGTTGAGAGTTTCAAGTTGTGCATGATGTCGTTGCTCGTCTCTTCAGTGACTAATCATCCAGTTGTTTAACATGATAAGTACCGCTGGGGTCCTCAAACCTCTTATGTTATGATTGGTCAGTAGCAGGTTCAGCCGTATTCTCTTTCAACGGCCATTCCTCAAGGTCTGAAACCCGTTAACGAGACAGGTCAAAGAAACCCTAATTCTGCAGTGATGATGCTGGCCCTTCATTTGCACTAGGTCCTTTGCAAGAGAATTTAAAGCCTCTTCGAGAAGATTGACTGTTAATGGTCGCAGTTTGAGTTAGCATTCTATTTGGTGTTGAGTATTCGAGCATCAGATATGGCGGAGGAGGAGGAGAAAGAGATTTCACCCTCCTTTGTTGTGGATGATACCGGGCGTCTGCGCGTCTTGGATCCTGAAACTAATTCTCAAAGCCGCCTGGTGGTGCAATCGTGCTCTGTTTTCCAGTCCAAGTTACAGCACTTTCAAAATGTAACATACTCTTTAACGGGTTTCCTTTTTAGCAATCCAATAGATTCCTGTGTATGATTTGTGGGATATGTGTGAGTTGTGGAAGGATCACTCTGGGCATCAGAGCCAAATCTTTTTGTTAAGCTCAAATTTCTTTTACACGATGTGAAGTGTGTATGCTGTCGTTCAAAGCGGGAGGTTGTAGACCAGTATTGAAGGATAATAGACAACCACGGTTTCCATTTCAAATATCAATAGCTATAGACATTTGGCCAAGTCATGCTTACCAATTGAAGGCCAACTAAGTGAATGATAAATGAGTTGCTGTGGGTAACCTGGCAATTTTAGTATTCTCTACATTTTTAGGCTTTCTTCATGAGCCTGGGTAGAATGTGTTCGCATTTGGAAAGCACTGATCCCTGTTGATAATTCTCAAAGCTCCGTGATTGTGAAGATGTACTCGGCGTTTCTTCGGAGCTGAGAGAATCTGATAATAGCATGCTTGGATTAATAGACTTGCGTTCCTTGTGACTGAGTTTGAAGTATCTCAGACCTCATGTTTGGGTTGCTTCAATGGTTTTCATAGTTCTGTGTTGTTGAGCAGCTAGTGAAGCAGTTGCTAGACCAGGCAAGTGAAAAGGCACAGCAGATAGAAGATGCCAAATTGTCAGCAGTTGGTATGCGTAACATGGTGTCTGCCGAAATTGAAACTCGGCCAGAAAAGCTCCGAGAGCAGGCCAGCTTGATAGCTGACAAACAGGAACGACTCGAGGTACATGCATGTGACGAAGCATATCAATGGGATTGCTATCTCGGGTTTTCTTTCGTTTACTCATGTCTGACTCAATGTGGGTACCTGTACAATGTGAGATGCTCAGGATACTTGTTTTTTCAGTTTCATTTTTCTTAGTGGTTTTGTCGATTTTCTGGTTTTCCTGGTTCTTGCCATAACATTCTAGAGCATAGGAGAGTCTGCTCCGTTCAAAGTAGCTCATTGTTCTTTTGAGAAAATGCGAGATAGACATTGTAAAATGCATGTTTTTGTGCACTTATGAATAGAGTATGAATATTGGGAAAGGTGTCATTGGTATGTATCCTTGAGCTCAAGATGCATTGTAAGCAGAGTTCAGATTCTTTTTGCAAGGGTGTCGAGGCAGTTTGTTAAAAATATTTTGACCACGTCAGGAAACTAGCTGTGTTTTGAAATGATAACACCTGCAAATCAGCTGCGTTTACAGTTTGCTTCCTCAAAAAGTAGCGTCTAGTTCTGGTTCTATGATTCTTCCCTGTTACTCTTCTCTGCTCCCGTTCCATCTATCCAGTTCCTTTGCATTTTCTATCAATTGATTCTAGTGCAGGAAACCAAACTCTCGCTTGTGAAGTTATAAGATATCTAATGGGGCTTCGACTTTACGGAAATCATGACCTGTTGCATTCAGGAAGTTGACCCAAAATCGCTGGAATTGGTCAAGTACAGCGAAGTTGGGTGGACTCTGAAGCTCTCATACGCCATGACATCTACTAGTGCTCTCTTAATCCTTTGCTGATTGGAAATGTATATTACAAAAGTTCAATTAAGAGAAATATCTGTAGCTCTGCTAACGACTCAATGATCCTGTTTGTTTGCAAGACAGCGACTAAATGCTGAATACGAATCCCTGCTGATGGTCAAGCAAGAACAAGAGGTTCTCATTGCCCATCTGTCCGACTCAAGTTTGCAAGTTTGATTCGTGTAGCAAGTTTGTACTTCCAAATCCTTGAGGTTGACGTTATAACAGGCTTTCTTCTATATAAGTGCACCCTTCTCTCTGCTCATCTAACAATGTAGGTTAATAGTTATGATAATTTGGATTCAATCAATATGCCTACTGGGAATGCTATGCAACAGTATGCTACTTTTGCTTGCTACTTATGCTAATTAGCTTAGAGAACAAAGAACAAAGAATGCACTTATTGGTTCAATAATTAGAGTATTTTGTTGGCTACCTCAAGTGCTCATGGGGGTCATATTCTTCCAAAGTTAAAGTATTACAAATCCTTTCTTGAATTTTTGCATATTTTTGCTTATATCTTTATAAATGTAATACTATTTATCTCAATGTCAGCAAATTTGGCATACAAAAAGTGTAATTGTTAAGTCAAGCATTGGTTTGGATGAATGGAAAGTTTTATAGTCTTAACCCATTAAGGACCATGGTCGATTTCAGGGGTGGACAGTGTAGTCTTTAGTCAAATTGGTTTAATGTTCACTTTTGAAGTATAACAAAGGTCTAGCACGATCTAACCAGATGGATGAGTGCAATTTGAATACAATATATTGAAGTTGTTTTATTTGGGGCAAGCAATGTTGCCTTCTAAATTATTATAATACATCTTTGTTTCATTTTCAGCCCCCCAATCCTCACAAATTTCAAGTCTAAGACCACATGGTTGGTCAGATTGGCTTGATTTCTGTTCCATTGGATTGAGCTTAGAATTCTTCTCATCTGTCTTGACCAAATCACAACACAATTCATAACCAATCTTCCCCTACCAATAGAAATGTGGCATAATCAACCCAAAACTAGTTGACCGGTCCTTAATGGGTTAAATGCCCTTTGAACCTCTCTATCATCATTTTGAGCACTAAGGAGTTCAGGTCTGTAGTCTTGGACCCAATTTTGTTCTCTTGCATCCTAATGTAGTAGAATGTGCATATAGTGTGGAATTGGGTTTCAAAAGGTTGGAATTGGGTTGAAAAATGACTATTTTATAAATTCATTGATCACCAGCACACAAAAGATTCTTGTACAATTTTACAAATGTGATGGGGAATTTGTATATTGTCATTGGATCCATGTAGGGAATTAAGAGAGTGACATTAGCATCTAAAACGGCAAGAATTGCCCCCCCCCCCCCCAAATCCACAATAGGGAAATATAGTGACTTCCAAAACTAACCAAAAGTTTGAATTGTTTTCACTCAAACAACCATACCATGAGTTTGAATGGACAAAGTTAAAAAGTATACATATGCAAGTTGTAGTATACAACCAATAGTCCACATTACTATAGAAGTTTGAAGAAAAAATTAGTTGTGATTTGAAAGAAAATTAATTTCAAAGTTAGCCATGTCTAAAACTCAGTTTTGTTGACTATGAATTGGAAATACTTTATCTTTTGTCAATTTTTTCTTAGAACTTCCAAAAAAGCTTTTTGTGCCTCAATTTTTTGGTATACATCATTTCAAATTGTTATATAGAAAAATTGGAGGAAATTTATATTTTATATAGTATTTAAAATATCAATAATTTGACAAATATACAAATGGTGTTGGTTCTTACAATATTTGAGGGTTTTTTTTTAACAAGAATATGGGAATGTATTAAACATTTGAATTATTTGTAAAGTCCCCCCCCAGTTTGAGTATGACTTTTTTTGAAGTTGAGAAGGCATCTATAGTTGAAGCTTCAAACTTTTTTGTAAGATACTTCTGTCACACAACTTCAAAAGTTGGGACCAAACTTTTTAAGGGACCATTTTGATGGAAAAATAAGTTTCATACCCACTTTTATTTCAACTTTTTTAACTCAACTGGCTTTTCACAAAACTCATGGGTTAAAAACCCGGTTTAGTGTACTTTACAAATAACTCAAACTATTTGTTGCAATACAGACCTTTGTTTCACATCAATGCCCTTGCATTTGAAATATTCATTAAATGGGACAATGCATTCAATTTATATTTTATGGCCACATATTTCATTTTTAGGTGCAATTTTTTTGTATGAAGACTTGAATTTATGATGCACATGCTTGTAAGAAAAAAAAATTAAATTATCTTTTGAAGATATTACCAAAAAATTGACAATTTGCCAAAAATTACACTAAACTTCATCAAATTGTCAATTTTTTGGTTATTTTGCTTATCAATTTGATGGAGTTTAGTATAATTTTTGCTTCATCAAATAAGCTTATTTTCACCTTAGTTACTCCTTGCAAGACAATGAGTCCAAAGTGTGGTTGTGATAATTTTATAAACTCATCTACTTTACCATGTGGTCTAACTTATTGCTAGTAATCAATGTTTTTTTGGACAATTTGTCATCAATTTTATTGGCTCAACACCAAGCTTTCATGAGTAGAAAATTCTTGGATGAAATTGTCAAGAAATTTCAAATTAAAAAAAATCTTGGATGAAATTGTCAAATTGTGGATGAAAACATAATTATGGATATGTGATATGTGCTAATGTGGTATTTTCTATCTAATACGTGGATGAATGTTAAAATTAGGAGCATTGCCACAACATTTAATATGTGCACTTTGGCACTTCATAAAAACCAAAAAAGGACATATAACAAAACTGCTACTTCGGGTTAAGATTTTAAGGGGACCAAAAAATTAAAGGGACTTATTAGAAAAAGCTATAGATGTTTGAAACATGATGTACAGCCCCACAAGACTTCACTAACTACTAATGTATAGTGGGGTACCAATCAAAATGGCGTTTTTAAATTTACAGTAAAATAAATTTTGGTACAGCCAACTTTGATAGCTTCCCAAGAGCTCAAAAAATTGATATTTTACCATGAAATTTTTTTACAATATCATATCTAAGTTAATAACGTGTGTGCCAAGTTTCAAGGCTAAAAGATTTATACAAAAAAGATGTTCAAAGTCTACCAACATGTGTAGCGGTGAAAAAAATTCACTATAATCAATTTTGACACATTTTCAAGGATTGAATTTCTTTTTTTTTGCCATGAAATTTTTGGCATGAAATAAAATCTATATTTTTAATATTTGTGAAAATATTCAAGGTAAAAAGATAATTGTAAAAAAAGATATTTGAAATCTACCAACATTTGTAGTTTTTTACAATTGCCAACTTTGACACCCTCCTAAGGGTTGAAAAATTGGTTTCTTACCATATAATTTTTTTGGAAAATCATCTCTATGTTGATGACATGTATTCCAAATTTCAAGTTCAAAAGACTTTCCCAAAAAAAGATATTCAAAATCTCCCAACATGTGTAGTTGTGAGGATGAGTTTTTGAGCCCTTGATATAGTGTCATTTTCATTAGGGGAAAATTGAACCCTTAAAGAGGCTTTGAGTTTTCTTACTAATTTTAATACAAATTAAATGAGTATGAGAGTGTTCACATCATCGTTACTACTTCCATATAGGATTGCATGTATCCACTTGGCTTGTAGATATTTGCGGGAGGCGTGTGCTCCATCTTTCATGATTGAATCATCATGAGATTTGGGGGATTTGAAAGATGAATTAGATAATGATGACAATTTTTGAGTTTATCATGCAATTCTTAGCATAATTAGTGAGATAAAAAGGCTCTTTCTTACCAAATAGTTATGAAACTATGGAAATGGATTGGATAATGATGATAAATTTTTGAATTCAACATGCAATTCTTGGCTCAATTAGTAAGTTGAAAAGGCTTTTTCCACCCAATCTCTTGCATTACAAAGTGGTCTCTTTGGAGGTTCGATTCTCCCCTAATGGTAGATCAAAATGATACACAGATGTAAAATCTCATCCTCACAACTACACATGTTGGGAGATTTTGAATATCTTTTTTCGGGAAAGTCTTTTGAACTTGAAATTTGGAACACATGTCATCAACATAGAGATGATTTTCCAAAAAAATTATATGGTAAGAAACCAATTTCAGCCCTTGGGAGGGTATCAAAGTTGGCAATTGTGAAAAAATTCTCAAAACTACAAATGTTGGTAGATGTCAAATATCTTTTTCTACAATAATCTTTTGACCTTGAAATTTTTCACACATATTAAAAACATAGATTTTATTTCATGCCAAAAATTTTATGGCAAAAAAGAAAAGAAATTCAATCCTTGGGAGGGTGTTAAAGTTGAAAGTAGTGAATTTTTTTCATCACTACACATGTTGGTAGACTTTAAATATCTTCTTTTGTCTAAATCTTTTGGCCTTGAAATTTGGCACGCATGTTATCAAATTAGTAATGATCTTGTAAAAAAAATTCATAATAAAATATCTATTTTTGATCTCTCGGGAGGCTGTCAAAGTTGACTTCATTGAAATTTCTTTCACTCTGAATTCGGAAATGCCATTTTGATTGGTACCCCAATGTACAACCATGATAGGTTTTTACATAATGTAGAATGTCAATTAATTAATATGGATCCCCTTAACCCCTAAAGGACCAAGGCCATTTTTCTGTCAAAAACCTCTCAAAACTATCATTTCTATTGCATTCATCGAAGAAAAAAAAATACATTTTTTTAAGAATCTAACCATTGGATCTTGTACTTAACTTGATTGAAATCATGTGGTAAGAATTTTATGAAGTTTGACCATATAGATTGGAAGATATGAGCATTCAAAGTTGGAAAAACAAGTTTTTTTAATTGTAGTCTGCATTTTCAAATGACTTGACCACCATTTGTAAAAATAATTTGCACTATAGAACTTGAATTTCTAATTTCTTGTGTTGAAAAATTGAGTTGAGAGTCTAGGAAAAAACTTTCACACAAAAAACACTTGAGTTTCAGGTCATTGCAAGAAACACTTGTACTATTTTGTGTCACACATTGCATGCTGATCAGTTTTTTGGCCATAACTTTTGTGTTTTAGCTCCAAATGACTCAATATTTATAGGGAAGGTACTCATAACTATTATACACCTTCCTTGATTTTTTCATAATTTTCAAAAATAGTTTACTATCCAAAAATAGACCCCGGTTGGATGTCACACTTAGCAGTTTAGGGGTTTTTAGTACCTAAGCTATACCTTTTTTAATGATTTTGAGATGAAATTTGGATGAGATGGTCTTCTAGTAGATTTCTAGCTCTCCAGGGAAGGATTTTTAAAAAAAGTTAATTTTGTGAGGTGTAGAGGTCTACAAAGTGAGCTCCCTTTTGCTTGTATTTTGAAACATATAAAATATTATTTTGGTGGTTTTTTTTTGAGTGACCATCTCTATAAAGTTGTTTCAAATGGTCACTTTTTATTTTTTGAAAATAATTATTTTTACTATTTTTCCCTAATTTTTGAATCAAAGTACCTATTTTCTTGAGATTTGGCACTTTTCAAGTTCTCCTACTTAGAGAATTTTCTATTAATTTCCTTCGGTGAAAACCTTCATTTTAGAGGTATATACATTATTCCTATTTTTTAAATTTTTTTAAAATTAGTTTTCTAATTTTATAGTACTACTAAAAAAATCATGAGTAACACAACAAATAGGACAGGTGTTTCTTGCAATGACCCTTTCATTCTTTAAGAAATTGTTACGTAGACATAGGTCCAAGATTGAAAGAAATAATAAATCATTAAGAACGCTGAGATGGGATTGAAATACAATAATCCCAACATTGAGATTGTTCTAGTAAGTAAACATAACCTTTTCCAACAATTTTTTTTCAAATTATAAAAATTGTATTAAAAAATGAATCCTACAAGTTATTTTTTCAAAAAAAAGTTTAGAGTGCCTAAAAAACAAGATTGTCCACAACTTTCTCATTATAAGTCCAAATAGAGTGAATCAAAGCTTCACATGTAGGCAAAAATATATTATTACAGAAAAAAATTGAAAATTTAAATTTTGACTTTTAGCAAAAAAAAATTTTGCCTGCCGAATGAAAATTTGGGCTTTTTGTGGTATAACTTTTGCTCCCAGTCACCAATTGAAATAAAAATTATATTCCCACAAAGCTAATTAGTTTTTCTATCTTGTGAGAAAGTTTCAAAAAATTTAGCCAAAAATTGAAGTCATGGGAACTTGCCTAAAATCAATTTGTCCCTCAAGAGGACAATAGTCCTTTAGGGGTTAAAACCCCTATTTAATGTAGTAATCTCCCAACAGCTGGTTTACTAATATAGGAGCTAGATTTTCCAAGAGAGTGGGCTCCCCAGGCAACTAAAACAGTCTCCCTTTGTCCCACTAAAAGCTTCATAATTAAGGTGGATACACCTAAAAGCACCACTTATTCATATTGAGCCTAGTAACTGAAATTATGTTGTTCAAATTTTTATATAGTCTTGTTGGTGAGTGAAAGCATGTTCCAACGCACCAAAGAACATAGGATTTGGATACTGCATGCAAAAATTATTAATGGTTAAAGTTTGTTTCTAAAAGTACCATCTCCAGTCTGGGTACATGATTGATTTTGAAAATGTATGCACATTGTAGATGGCGCTTTTAGGTCAGGTGCCATTTTGGGTGTAACTACCTTAACCCCCAACTGCCGGCGACGCCATTTTGTGGCTTCTTCATGAATAGAACATCGTGTGGAGAGCAACTGAAAGCGTTTTTTTCATCCATATTTGCCTTGTTGATCATTCTTGGAGGGTTATGAAGAGTATCCAATTGAGCTTGTAGTCTTGCTGGTGGTTGATTTTTCATGAATGAGAAGTTAGTAAAAAAACGGATCACAAAAATATGCTATTTTCAGTATATTTTGGGAAGTTGTTGTTCCTTGCTCTAAATCTAAAATTTCTCCACAAAAGCAATATTTTTTGAGTTTGAGTCCAACTAACAAAATGAAGGTCATCTATTCTAGTTTCTTCCCCAATTGGAAATTTAGAGAAATCATGATTTTGAATATTTTATTGCAATTTGAACTTTGGATGCATTTTCAATGTCTTCTAGATTGTAATTATAGGATGACATGGAAATTCAGTTTACACCATGACATTTGCCACTAAAATTTACGCACATGGTGAAATTCTCAGATTTTTTGACATAATTTCCTATTTGATATGATTTTTCTTCACTTTTTCTTCAAAAATTCTCACAAAAATCAATTTTCCTAAAAGAAATCTGAAATTTCTGGGAAGTACAGTAGAGATGTAACATCATCTCTAAAAAATAACAACAAAAAATTTTCGTACATATTCAGTCCCGAAATGGCAGCAAACTGTGTGTTGGCACGAGGGCTGAAAACAGTGGATATAGGTCCGGCATTTAGGGGTTAAGCTGATTTACAGTCTTTGCAGGAAGAATTTGGGAAGCTTTTAGTGGGACAGAGGGAGTAGCCTAGTTTCATTTGTTTTAAAAAAGAAAAGAAAAAGAAAACAGTAGCTAGCAATCAACACAGTACGGAACTCTCTTGCAGCAGATGGCTGAAGCCCATACAAAAGATCCCCCGGCACATGATTTCTTCCGCATTCCACAATGCATGCAATCAAGTGCGCAGCAGATGGATTTGTCGGCATACTGACTGATCTTTTTTCTTTTGAAACAAATGACTGATCTTTTGAGCTTTCATGCGGTGAGCAACGTGCCTGGGGAATTGAAATGAAGAGAGTATTGACCCTTAGCCCTTAAAACGCCAATGAGGACTTTTTTTTTGTCTGATGGATGACAGAGAATCCTTCTAGTAGGATAGAATTATGACTGATCATCCTTAGAATTTTGTTGTGAAAAGGGGAGGTCTTCTATATTACTGTAGTTTTGACTCTCCAAGGAGTGCTTTTGCAATTTTATAAGCTAACGCAGGGTGGTTTTTTTCCTGGCGATTTATCGCCAACTTCCTGCTTGGCTCACCAGTGTTTGTGGCTCCCTCCTAATATTAGCCTCTGGTGGGAGGCCACAGAGGGCTTTACTGTAGATGAACAGTACCAAAAAAGAAACTGTGAGCCAGTGATGCACGTGGTAACCAAAAGGATGATTTTCACAATCACTTGTCTAGCCTTTAGGGGTTAAAGGATACTTTTTTCACATAGGACAACCTAAGAAACGATGTATAGAATTAGAAGATTAGACTAGTTCTTTCTACAACTCTGCAAAGAGTGCTAAAGTAGAGAGGTACCTATAACAAATAACTTGAGCATTTTAGGTTGTAGGATATGGAAAATTTGTGAAAGGATTAAAGTCAATGTGTAAAAACAGAAAGATGAGGAAGAATGCAAAAAAATAAACAATTTTCCCCCTAGAATGAATATCTTATTCAAGATAATTCTGGTTTTTTCATTTAGACCCATTTGGGTATGATAGACTCGCCTATTATAGTTAGCTTTGGCACTTCTCTTAAGCAAGGACCGAAGAGAGATGAGTGGACAAGAAGATACAAACAAAGAATCTTTTTCAATGAATAATACATCCAAGTGTTGTCTACAATAAGTCAACCTATAAAGCCATCACAAGGGGGGGGGTCTAAAATAGGTAAATCTACCTTACTTCAAAAAACAAGCAACAACTCTCTATTTTTCTTAGGCAATGATGGAAAATAAGTTAGATGATCTATACACCAATTGATTACAACCTCTCTCTCTTTGTAGTGAATAAACTATTAACCCTTACTAGACTTTTTTGTTTCAAGAAGGGCCAGTGCAAGGAATCTATCATAGAATTTGAAGACTAGGCAAGTACCTATCTGTAGCCCTTCAAATTAATTCTTTAACGCCTAACAAAGCCAAAAATGTCCAACAATTTTTTATACAATATAATGTGCTTAGGACATAGTGGGATCCACTATTTTGCTTTTCTATTGACAATAATTGTACAATAAACTTATTGTTGTTTCTATAATATGGATTAAGTTAGACAACTTTCACTACAAGAAAATGGGGGTATAAATGACTTATCCACAATGACTGCATTAACAACAATGATTGCAAAATGACTACAACATGATTGTTTTGCAATCATTGTTGTTGGTGTAGTCATTGTGAACAAGTCATTTATACCCCCATTTTCTTGTAGTGTTTGAACGGCTAGCAAGCTCACTCACTTACTTACGTGCAATTGATAGAGGCTCAGAATCCTTTTCATTAATGTTCACATTATTGGATTGCAATAGATTTATACCAATTGCTTACCACGGATCACTTACTATTTGTATCTATAATTTTGTCTTGTAGCACAAGATCCTACAAGATTCTATAGTTATATTTGTCTAATAATATTTTTTACCTCAAATTTAGTATTTATACTAAAAATGGTAGTTTGGAGCATTTTCAATGAAAACATAGTTATAACCAATAAGGATTAAAGAATCCTTGTAGTTGTATTTGCTTTCTATGACATATTAATAAGCCGAAGGTGAACAATTCATCTTGTTTTAGAAGCAGTAAAGTCAAATACAAAATTTAGATCAAAAAATTCTAAAGATAAGAACATCCTTTGCAACTCAAAAAAGAAATTTGCAAAATGGAATTTTGGTTCTCTTGGTCAAATAAGGACCAATTTTGAAGCCTTGTGGTCAACAAAGATACTCTTGATTTCATCAGGCTTGGAATAATTCAACTTCCAATCACTGCATGTGCTTTTATAGACTTCGAAAATACCTATGACATTACATTTAATAAGGTGTTTTTGTTGCTTGGGATTCCAATTCTTATATAACTAAGTTGTATCTAATTCCTTTGCTTACAATGACCATTGTGGCAACACTTGGTTCTTGTTGGTCTCCTTAAAGGCTTCCAAACAACAAAAGAGAAAAATTTGTTCAATAGCTTTTTTATCAATGTTTTTAGGCACATTGTCATGTCTAGCACCAAAGACTACAAGGATTCTTCAATTCATCCACCTGCCAAAGGTTTTTGCAATCTTTTCAAATTAGTTTTCTAAGCTTCAACTACAATGAAAACTCCCAAAACCGTCCAAATAAAGAATTTAGCATAGTTGAAGGCATCTTTTTCTAAAAATGATATCTTCTTGTATTAGCGAGTGAAAATCATGAATATTAAAAAAAAAAAAAAATTTAGAATCAATATGTAATTTCTACAAATTTTCAAAGTGTTGTCTCCCTAAACCACTAGAATCGTCCTATAGGTGTACCCTAAACTGAACTTTGCTGAAATCAGTTGTCAGTGAATGAAAATTATACATGTGTCTTACAAGTACGTCAACAAATTAGAATTAAACATTTGTCGGACACTTTAATGAATGCTTATGGATAGATTTAGTAATACTCTAAGATCCAGGAATAGGTATAGGGGTAGAAATGGGTGTTTTTCCTTTAATGTTGGTGGCAAAGGATGTTCCAAGCAAAAGTCTTGTATTTTATAGACATGCTAAATAGAGCTCCAATTGGTATCCAAGAGTTAATGAAGCCATGAAAATGGCACATAACATAGAAATACAAGAAGCTCCCTAAAGTAGTTGAATTTGCAATCATAACATATTAAAGGATTGATCAAGAAGAAGAAGATTTGATATCATTATTAACCCCTAAACGACCAAAGAGTGGAAACTATTGGCTTTTTTTACATATCCAACTATAGGATTTCACACCTAATTAGTATGAGAATGTAACAAAAAAAATTCAGAAATTTTGATGGCACAAACTCCAACATATGTGTGTTTAAAGTAAAATAAAACAAGCTTTTCATTGTGGGACTAGATTATTCAACTTTGAACCTTCTTAACTTTGAGTTTTTGCACTTCAAAGTTTTGAGATTTAAATTTTTATAGTGGAGAATTGAATTGAGGGTCTAGAAATAAAATAAAGAATACGAAATTTTTTTAATTCTATAAAAATTTATAAAATAGAAGTAGGTACAAGATAGAAGGAAAATCTAAATTATCAATATTTCTAAGATGGAATTAAAATGCACTAATCCCAATGGTGAGATTGTTCAAGCATACAAAATTAGCCACATGTGTAGAACTATTTTCTTAAATGTAAAAACTACATTCAAAATTGAATCCTTGAAGTTATTTTGTTGATGAAGATGGTCGAACTAACCAAAAAAACAAGATTGTCCATAATTTCTCATTACAAATCCAAATGGAATGAATTGAAGCTTTCTATGTGGACCAAAATATAATCCATGAGAAGATTTTTTTTCCTTTTCTAGAATTCAACTTTAAAATTTAAAAATAAAAATAAAATAAAATAATTGGTTGCCCCCTCTCCCCTATTTTGAGCTTATTTGGGCATAACATTTGTTCTTGAGCACCAAATGAAAAGAAAATTATATTTCCACAAAGCCAATCAATTTTTTTTATCTTCAATTAAAGTTTCAAAAAATCAAGACAAAAATTGAGGCCATAGGTACCTATCTAAAATCCCATTTGCCCTATGAAGGGACAATGGTTCTTTAGGGATTAAATGCAATGTAGTTGAAGTGACTTATTTGGTACAAAACACCAACTTTTGTTGGTCATTGAAAACATAGATCCCAAATATCTTTAATACTCAAAGAATTGTTTGCATTTTGATTATTTGTAATAATTATTGAGTTTCAATGCAAGATAATTTTCCTTCATTGTATCTACTTTTTGTAAGATTATCAATGAAGTAAGAATACCATACTATAATCACTTGGTGATCTTTCAATGCCAACTTGGCACCATCCTATTGGCAACTTGTCACCAATGCTATTACAAGTTGCAACTCATAACCTTCTTTCCTTTTCAACTTGCTTCCTATACCCTTGATCATGAAGATTAAAGATTGTGATTGAAAAACACACATCTTGTTATGTATGATAGCCTATTTACTACTAGTTCAATTCATTGGTTATTCAAACCCATAAAAAATTAAAATAAGAATAATTTTTGCTTTAAGAATTTGGAGAATTGTTTGAAAAATTGAGCTCAATTTGGATAGAAATAGAGATGAAGAAGAATGGAAAAAAATCTTCAAATATGAATATTTTATTCAATAGAGTCAACTACTCTCTATTTCATGACACCCTATTCTATAGTTGGAGTAAACAAGCCCCCTTGCTCAACCCATCCAAGTCATTCTAGGGATGAAAGTAAAAAAAAACAAAAAACTATTTTCTACTTAATTAGTTTACATTATACACCCCTTTGAAACTAATAATTTGGAGCCTCTAAGTGCACATATGAATTCAAAATTTGCAAGTTTTATCATTTTTGGAAAATATAATAAATTGAGTGTTTTCCCAAGAGGTCAAGCAAGGGGGTCAATTCACCCCGGCCCCCACCATTAGAAGGGGGGCATTGTTATTGGAATTCTTCTTGTATACAAGGAGGCTCAAAAACCGAACTGCCCTCCAAATTTGCTAGAAAGAGTACACAAGGTTTTTGAAATGGAACAAACTATGGGTGTTAATAAATATTGGTCCTTCATATATGCTTTTAGAATGTTGAGTAGTTGAAAAGGGTGATTGAAATGCTTTATAATAACCTCAACCTAAAACTGAAGTGGAGTTAATGGAATGTAATAAAAGCATGTGCAATCAATTTTGGTAGCTCCAAAGCAATAAAGTTAAAACTTGTTAGCTTTTTCAATGCAAAAGGATATACATGAAGGTGGTCTGATTTTGGTTATGGGTGATTGCAAGAAAGACCTGCTGAAAAGCGTAGCGTTTTGCACAGTACTCACTTTTTTCTTTGGGAGTACTATATAAATAGTAAATCAATTTTTAAAAAAAGTGAAAAATATGTTTGATGTATATACCTTTAAGAAGAAGATACCCTAGGAAGGAAAAGCATAGAAAAATTCTCTAAGTAGGAGAACTAGAAAAGTGCTGAATTTCGTGAAAATTGTAACTTTCACTATAGTTTCACATTTTAATTTGTAAGAAATAGGGAAAGTAATTTTTCTTAAAACTAAAAATTGGAAATTTGGGAAGACTTTATGGTAAAGGTATTCTACTAAAATAATGATCCGAAAACTATCTTGATTGTTCAAAAATGTGCGCGCAAGAGAGGCCTGTTAGCACACATGTAGAGGAAAGAGAATAATGATTTTTTAAATTTCCTTCAGTAGAAACATGACTACTTAGTATAGAAATAGACCCTAGAAATCTCAGCTCTAACTTATTAATTTAAAGTGCTCCCCAGTACTAAAAACCCCTAAACCGCAAAGTGTGACAAATTAGAGAAATTAGAATTTAAATATAAAATGATTTTTGAAAATTTCTGAAAAATAAGGGTTTTGATAACTATCAAGCCAGACATCTTCAATAAAAATTTCAAGTCCAAAGAGTTAATGCTTCAAAAGTTATAGCTCATGACAACTCCGTCACTCAAAGTGTGACGCCAAATAGTACAAGTCTTTCTTGCATTCACCCTTATTCACTAGGCACATTAACAACTACCATGGACATATTAAGCTAATCTTCTTAATTACTTTGAGCACTAACTTGGTCTATTGATACTCATGTTGTCATTCATTATTGTTGTAACCTATGAGCAGTTATAGTGACCTATTGGCCTTCTACTTCAAAAAATCCCATTTATTTCATTTTTACACAAAAATTTCAAACTAAAATGTCTTCTACAACATTCTCCACTTTTCTTCCTACCAAAAATATTAAAATGTTTTGCAATGGAAATTGTCCATGTATATATATATATATATATATATTTATTTAGAAATAAATTTTTGATCAACTAAATTCTCCATATAAGATTGTTTTTCCTTAGATGAACGCTTTCAGCACCTTCTACTTTAGCCCTTTAACTCCTAAATGCCCAAGGCACCCAAATGGGGTGTCAAAGAAACTTTGGAGTTAAATAAATCCTTATCAAATTTCTATTTTTAATAGTTTATATTTTTGGAAGATTCTTTTTGAAGTCTAGTTTTAGCATCAATAATCTGATTTTGAAAATGAATGATATGATTTTTCTATTCAAGATTTAGTGCAAAGCTACCCATTGCAATCTTGACATTCCATAGTGTTAAGGACTATTGGAAATGAGCCTCAAATACACTAGATCATAGATCTTAGAGATACACTAAAAATTCATTTAAAAAATTGTAGAGTAGATTTTAAGAAGCCATAAATTGATTGGAGTTATGCTTGTTAGGCCCTTCAACCTCATGTTTTTTTGGTGACCAACTTCTTAGATTTGACATGCAAAAAGAGAGCTCATAGATTTTCATAGTTTTTACACCTTCATGATCAAACATTGTAATCTTTCAATCCTTAAATGATATTGTTGTGTTTTCTTTTCCTATATCATCTCTTACATGTCTACTTTGAATTTGTATGGTCACAATTCAAAAAAAATTGATTCAACTTATCAAAATATTGGATTTTTGTTTAATTTAGAGCAAATTTCAGGAAGCTTAGAACAAGCCTTGGGCATTTAGGGGTTCATAACTAATCAAGCATCTTGTCCTCATGTGCACCGCATTGACTTAAAACCAAACAAAATGTTTCCAATGGAAATTGTCCTTGTGTTTAAATAAATAAATAAATAAACAAAGTGTTTTTCAATGACAAACTATCTATGTGTTTCAAAAAATAAAAATAAAAATAAAAATAAACAAAGTGTTTTTCAATGGAAATTCTTCATGTGTTTCAAAAAAATAAAAATAGAAATAGAAATAAAACTAAACAAAGTGAACTAATGGACTGATGATTGTAATGTTGGCCATGGAATTCATTAGGGGTAGTCACGGCTCCTTCGAGCACCCAGATTTTGTAGAAGAATGAAGGAAAATAGGATCCAATCAAGAGTCGATTAGCATGAAGGAACTGTAACATCCCTTTCGAGTGCGGTGAGCGTGTAGAATCGGAATCGTGCGAATGCGTTTCCGACTTTCACTTCATCGGTGAGATCGGCAACTCCGACGGTGCGATCGGCAACTTCCGGTAACAACTTCGCTCACTAACAGTTCTTCACACCGCTTATTCACCTCCGGAGTAGAATAAGCGACGCGGCAAAGTCTTTGTTGTCGAAGAATATTCCGTCGCATGCTGTCTCGCAAGAGCCAACCCTAAGCTGCCACGACGCTTAACGGTGGCGAAGTTTGGCAGGGAGGAAGAGCCGTGACTACCCTTATTAAGGTAGGTACACCCAAAAGCGCCATGTTCCTAAAAGCGCCATCTACAATGCACATACATTTCCAAAGTCAGTCATGTTCACATACTATAGATGGCGCTTTCAGAAACAGATTTTGACTGTTAATAACTTTTGCATACAGTATCCAAATCCTGCGTTCTTTGGTGCGTTGGAGCATGCTTTCACTTGCCAACAAGACTACATAAAAATTTGAACTAATTAATAGGAGGAACTAGGCTCAGTATGAATAAGTGGCGCTTTTGGGTGTACCTACCTTAGATGTTATCTCAATTCGGTGGGGATGAGTTACTGGCTGCAGTGCAAAAGTGCTGCATGAAAGCCAGTCTCAAGATAAATCTTGAGGGCCAACAACAAGAGCCACATGAAGTCCTGTCGGTTTAGGATTGCATCATTGCTGTGAAAAGGGGTCATCCCAACTACATTTTATTCAATTTTTAACAAGAATTTTGTTCAATTGGTAGAGCTCAGAGTTGGACACTTTTTAGGGTGCAGTATCTGAAACACAAATCAGTACTGTAGCCCTCTTTTGAGCTTTTGAGGGTTGAATGTCACAACTTTTGGAGCCCAAAATCAGTCAACTAAGGTATGGTAGGAGGTTCACAAGCTACCCACTTAAGAGCTGAAACTGAATTTTGGGGAGGTGAAAGGAGGACGTTAAATCCTACCATAAAAGGTGGGTCCAACACGGTGGATTTACCTGGAGTGAAAACGCAGGAATTTTTTATTTTTTGCAAATTCTGAATTCATATTTGCAATCAAAGACCCCAAATTAGCTAGGAGAGGTTTAGAACATACCCTAAACACACACAAACTAGGGGGCTTTTTTCCACTTTTAACTCGAGAAAATCCAAAATTACCCTGCTGGATCCACCTTCAATGGTAGGATTTGACATCTTGCAAGGTGAAACTTCTTGAAATTTTTTCTAGGAAATTTTACTGGAATGACAAGTGAAATTGGCATTTAACACAAGTCATTTCATGTTTGATACAGAGGTTATTAATTCATTGACTCATTAATCCTAGAATGCTAGGTTAGTCATTGTGAAAATCATATTTTTCGGTACAATATAAATCATTTACTTTAAAAGAAAATCAAGAGTGTTCACTAGAGGTCAAACTAATATGTCAAATATCTCCTTTCCTAGAAAAATTCCAAAGATGAGTATTTGTACTATTACATTATATAGATGTATTATCTATCATCCATTTGACATATTTAGGACACTTTTAAAGGCACCTTTAAAGACATATGCATCATTGCAAGGTTAACCCAATAATGTTGGCAACACCATTGCATGTCTACCGTTCGGGTGACTTTGCATAAGAAGATGGCAAACCATTTATGATCAACCCCCATTTCCAATCAATAGGTTGTTTTCTTTCCGTGAACTTGAGGTGTAGTTCCTAGAGCAATTGTGGCACATTATGATTGGTTGCAAGGCTCTTATAAATGCAACTAGCTGTTGGTTAGTTTTGCTATCACCCTATATTACCATTGTAGGTCAAAAAAAATCTTCTACTAAAAAATTCATAGTTACAATTACAATTTGTGTAATAAAATTCTGAAAAAATATAACATCCTTCCAAATTCTATTTCTCTATATGAAAAAAATTGCATTCAAAAAAGTTGCACTCTACATATGTGTAATTGCTTAAGTAGTTGGAAATGGGTGAAATACTCTACTATAGAAGGACATCAAAAGCAATTTTTCATCCATTTCTTTTTTCTTGACTTTTTACAAAAGATTATGAAGGGTACCTAATTCACTTTGAAGTCTTATGAGCGTTTGTTTCCAAATGAATAAGAGTACATTCGCACCTGTTGTTAGTAAAATTTTTGGTATCATTCTAGGGGTGGTGGTTTGACATAATGTCCCTATTGAGCCTCTTTGGGGGGCAAGGATGGGATGCGGTTACAATAGATCAAAAGGCTACTCCGCAACCCTTTGGGAACCCATCAATCTACTTCTAATTTTGGTTTAAATTTGATTTTTCTAACAAAGTAGAAATAAATGCAATGGCTCACAAGATTTTCAATAAAAAAATTGAAGCAATGATGTAGATTTAATGCCACATATTCATTTGAGCCTCACAACCAATCTTGTGTATAAGAAGAAGAGGAGAAAAACTCTTTATACTGGTAGAGTATTGGTGGGTGAAACAAACCATGTATTTTGGGATTAGGACAAAAAAGAGCTCCTCCATTCATGGTTATGTGCAAATGCAGGAATTGTGATAAAAATCAAATTTCAAACCTCAATTAGACACAATAGACTACATTTTTTTTTCAAAAACCTTCAAATTAAGAAAATTTGGAGAATCAAGTACAATTTTACTTCCAAAAATCCATTTGAGATTTCAATACTCCACCTAAAAGTTATGAACAAATTTCAAAGGAGGTGTTTGAAAATGTCCCCACAAATGTCCTTTCCACATACACCTCTAGAATTTATCGAGAACTTTTATATAAGGCTTCAAATCTCAAGTGGATTTTTAGGAATAAATGTTAGCTTGCTTCTCCCACTTTTTTTAGTTCTATTTATTTTTTGAAAGAAGCTATTATATTATGCCAAAATGAAGTCTAAAATTCAACTTCAAGCACAATTCTTGTGTTTCTAGTTACATCTCAAATTCTTAAGAACTCTAAATCAATATTTCATCATTACTAAAACATCATGACAAACACAAAGTAGACACTTAAGGTTGTCTTAGCAATGTCACAAGTTATATTGAATCAATGTTGTGAAATCAAAGGTATTGTATCAATAATTCGAATATGATTACATAGGAATATTGAATCCACAATTATTCAAAGGTATTATTTTCACATTTATAATATGGTGTTGTAAAATATTGAATCAACAATTACTTGAAGGTATTGTTTTACATTTTCAATATGGTGGTGTAGAATATTGGATCAACAATTATTTATGGTTGAATTCTTTACAGTCACCTTCTACAAGGGTTTTTCAAGACTTATAAAAAAAGTGGCCACTTCATTCTATGCTTATAAGTACTTGTTCTATTTTAATGAATTCATCCTCTCAAGTTGAAATGTTCAATGTTAATTCAAGAATGTTGCCGAATTTTAATTTTTTGCAATAAAAGTGATCTCAAATTTTGTGACAGAGAGTGTGTTGGGGTTTTAGTGGAGGAATGATACTCTTTTATAATTTAGGCTTTTCAACTAATGTTGATATTTTGCATCAAAATAACATTTGGATTTTTAAAATGTTGGTGGATATCTTATACCAATTGTTCATTCCTTATGTACTACAAGCACTTGATGATAGATTAATGATGATAAAAGAAACTTGTCAATATCCAGAATTTTAATTACTTGAGAATGCAAAAAGGGACTATTTCCTCTCTCAAGCTAATTAGATTGGTTTTGAATAGTTTCAATGGTCTAGGGAGCCAACACTTTGAAAAATCATAGAAATTACATATGGCATCCGAAAAATCTAAATTAAAAAAAATAATATTCATAATTTTTACTCGTTGATACTAGAAAAATATCATTTTTAGAAAAAGCTGCCTCCAACTATGCTAAATTCCTTATTTAGACAGTTACAGGTGGTTCTACCTTAAGTTTTGCAATTGTACACTGAATACATTTTTCTTTTTCTTTTTTTCAATAGCAATTGTAGGAGTTCAGTCAGGTCCCTACACTATTTGAATTGTTTGGAAAAAAATGATTTGTTGGACCTTTTTTTTAGGCACATGGACAAATTCCATTGATAAGGGCTTTCAGTTTGCATAACATTTAGTAGCCCATGGAAGGACTGCCTTCCCCTTGGTGAAGTCGCCATCACCTAATTTCATCTGACATTTCTTGGAGTTGCAACTTTAGTTACTGAATGGTGTGGAATACCATCGGTGTTGAATGGAATGGTGTGGGATATTCCACACCATTTCATCCGCTGGGAGGCAGTGTAACAGGCTGCTACAGAATGTAATGTGTTGTGCTTTTCAGCAACTGAATGTCTGCATGTTTGTTTGTGACTCTTTTATTTATTTATTTTTTAAACAAATGGAATTCCATTGCAAAATACATAGTACAAAGCAGCCAAGCCAATAGGCTGGACAAAAGCGCAGAAGAGAAAGAAGCTAGAAGAAGAAGGAAGGGTCAGGCCCTTGCCTTGTCCAAATAATACTGTCAACACATCTAAAAGCTAACACCGGAGAGTGAACCCAAATAGCATCAAAGCATACCAGATCTTCCATACAAGAGAATGGGGGATTTGTCTTGGGCCCTTTCCATGTGCTCACATAAATAATGCTAATAAAAAGTCTGGGCTTTCACATGGCCTTCCACATGGCACACACCCCATAATTGCAACAACGAATGTCTGGGTATCCTATCTTACTGTACCTAGCCTAGTCCACTGCTGAAAGCTTACTCAGCAAAAATATCAAACTTATCAGTTTATCAGTTATATATATATCAGTTGATATTACCAACCATGGATGGAAATTGATAACAATTCATTCTACTTGGTGTGCCATAGAGAATTAAAAAACAAACAAACTTTATTACATAGTTTTAAGTGCCAGACTTAGGTTGGAAACAATTCAACAAAAATTTAGCTGAATTTGGTTTTGGAGTTGCGTATGAAATGTACCCAAATAATGACAAATTCTTCTTCTTTGAAAAGCACATACAACCTAGTAGAAAAAACATAAATTTGTCACTTTTGACGTTGGAAAAGTTTGAATCAATCATTGTTTCAATTCCTTCTATTATTTTTGCCAAATAGTCCAATCTAGAATCTACACACTTTTAGGGGTATTTCACACTACGGTTGTCGAAGTTGAAAGATCATTTGTTGAGTGTTCAAGGAAATGGACAATGAAATGGACAATGAAATAGAAGAATTGAAGCCTTTGGTTGTCTATAATGTGTAGCCTCCTTGAGTCAAATTTGTCCAACATTCAAACCCTTGTTAACCCCTAAAGGATCAACATGCCTTTTTTGGCAATATAGTGATTTTGGGCAAGTACGTGTGGCTAGAGATTTCCATATTTTGGAACCAAACTTTAATAGGTGTGGACAAGGAGTATCTTCAAAGCCCAACAATTTTCGTGACTTTTAACTATATGGTTGAAAAGTTATCACATAAAATGTTGTTTGTTTCTCAACTCAGGCAGATAAAAAAAATCACTTTTTTTTGGAAATAAAAATTTGAAATTGGTTTTATAGATTTATATATACATGGAAAGATTTGAATCATTCTATTTGGATTAATGAGTCGAAAGTTATGAAGAATTTTAGTTTGCAGGTAGTCGTGGATTCTCTTCTTTAAAATAAACTTTGAAGTCCTTTATTTTACTCAATTTTTCAAGATTTTTGAAAAAAAATAAAAACATTGGGTGTAGGTTGTTTATTACAACATTTTAACCATTGGAAATGGCATTTTTCAGTTCAATAAATAAACTGTTACCATTTTTGTATTTTGAATCATTCTCAAATTCTTTCTACTTACTATTTTTTTGTACATGTTGTACAATTCCAAATGATATGAAAATTTTCAAGCATGTAGCCAACTTGAATTGGAGAATGAATCCAAAGTATTGTAACCGTTTTGGACATTTTTTTATACAAATGTGGCCTTTTGAAGTACAGCTGCCCAAATTTTTGCAATGGAAAAAAAATGACTTTTGTAACTTCAAGGACTAATATCTTGCAATCTACATGGTGAAAATTTCTGAAATTTTTTCTACATCTTCTCAATCTAGTGCACTAAAAGATTCTATGGTTACATATGTCAAAAAATGTTTTTTTTTCTGAAATTTGGTAGCTATTCTAGAAATGACAATTTTGGAGCAGTTTTGGTGAAAACATAGTTGCAGTCCTTTAGGGGGTTAATGATGCTAGTGTATGAGTTCTAATTTATGTATAAGTAGATATATTACAACCATTAAAGTTATTTAGAATATAAACACCTATAATATTGGTATTGATAACATAATTACACTATAGCTATAGAAGATTTTTATAGCCTTGTAGGCTCATGGGTCATATTCCTAGGCTCACATAATAGCAACCCTTAACTTCTTGATTTGAATGGTTGTAAATTGATGCCTCCAAATGCCAAGCCTACATTTCAAAATCACACCAATGTAATAGATGAGATTTTAACTAATGAAATATTAATAACTACTGACATTGAATAGTGAGATTCCATTGCGTAATTAATTAGGCTGCCTTATTCTAAGAAAGTTGACTTCACAAGTCATCAAAGTCAACAAATATTTCTTCAAATATTTCCATTTGTATACACAGAGGTTTATAAATCCAAATTACAACATTGCCTAAGGTATTTCAAGGGCAGGGTTGCTAGCAGGTGAGCGGGGGAGCAGGAGCCTGTGAGCCTGTGAGCGGGAAATTTATTTTGAAAAAAAATTGAGTTGACTACCTATGATCGTGGATTTTAGGGTAACAAGAATTAGAGTTTAGTACCTATGATCGTGGACTTTAAACGTTTAGGCAACGAAGAAGATATGATGTCTATTTCAAAGATGTGACTACAGAAGTCACTTTTTGTTTTCTTCTTCATTTTCTCTTTGCATACACCTATGATCATGGACATTTTATACACAAGAGTAGGGATATAAAATCTAATTGTGAGAACCAAAGCACTTAGGTTTATATTGTCGATTAGCTGTAATTTAGAATATTAAATCTTTTTTGTATAGAGATAAATTAAGGAATGTGAAGGCAAAATGAAAACAACAAAGAACATCTCATAAATACCCAAACCTTGAAATCACAAAAGGCATCAATTTGAAATACTCTAATTTGATGCAACTCATTCACTAAATAAGTCAATCTAGGTGTTGTTGAAAGAAGATTGATTTTGAGATGTATAATGAAGAGAAAGAATTGGATGGTCAATACGTAAGGGTTTGTCGGATCCGACGGAATTGTACGTGTTGCCTTCTTGCCTCAAAATTTATTTATTTATTATTTTTGGTGTAGGTGTAGGGAGAACTAGCAAGAGCCATTGCCTTAGATGTTTTCAAAACAAAAATCAAATAAATGGAAAGAGGAATTTGAGACTTCCAGAAGTAGCCATAAAACACACAAATCCAATCCAAATAAAATCCAAATAATACACAATAGTAAGATTCAAGAGATTAGTCAATCTCAAGAATCTAAGTGGCTGTGGACTCAGTCACTGAATCTGACCCTGTAGAGGACTCTGAGGACTCTCGTCCCTCAGATGCAGAAGCATCTATAAACTGTAAGACATTGAGGGTGTAAGTGTCTTTGCGTCGTTTTGATTTGGAACAACCAAATTTGCAAAGGCACTTGCTATCTGCTCAGCATAGGGTGGTAGCTCGAAAGGCTTCTCTGGACTAATGACAAGCCTTTGATTTTGTTCCATGACCTCTCTCAAGATCAATCCACAACCTCTGCAAAAATTGAAGACATTATATTAGTTGTTGCAAATGTGATATGAAGAAAAATAATAAAGAATGAAAGAAGTTTCCACTTACTTACTGGATTTTTCCTTGCGAACGAACTTGCGAGGCACAATAGGAGTGTCTTGTACATCCACTGTCAAGTCTACTGTTCTCTCGGGGGTTGGAGCCACTGCCATTGAGGGTGATGACTTCTTCATGGGCTTCAAAATTGCATTGAAAACATCTTTGTCCCCCTCAAAAGCTAGAATGTTGCGGCCAGTTCCTCTACAAGCCAAAATGCAAGCACCTAGGGCATTCATGTAAAAAAAATGTGTTAGAGAGGTGACAAAATTGTTACAATGACATAGAAGTGTGAAATATTAAAATTGGAGACAAACCTGTGGATGCCGTGCAGTCCACAATGACATCGCCTTCATTGCTTGTGGCTTCAAGGAGGAGGGTGAAGAACCTCGGGTCTTTTTCACGTGGGCCTCTCCATGGCTTCTTCCCATTCATGGAGATGTCATCTGCATGCATGTAATTCATCAACATGTCATCATTCTCAACATCCACCCCAACCTTCTTCATCATCTCAGTACGCTTGAAAGAAAATTTGGATTCACCTTTTGCTTTGAGGTCCTTGACAAGGAGAGTGACTCCAAACTTCTGTGTCTGCAACAAATATGACACAAGAACATTAGAGATCAATGAATAGAATTTTAAAAGAAAATAGGTTACAAAAACTGAAGCATCTGTACTGAAATTACCGTCTTTGTGGTGTCCGTTGGCGAGGTGAGATGCATGCGGTTCATGCCTAGCCAGTCCTTCTTCTTCTTGAAGTCAAATGCTTCGTAAACTCCTGCTAGATCTTCCCTGGATGCAATGCTGAAGGAGTAAAACACAATGATGCATCCATCATCGTGTAGATGCTCTATTGCAAAGGTGCATGCGGATTGCAAAGCATTAGCTTCTAAATCCGCATTCCAATTTGGCACCTCCTTCGACGTAAGAGAAATGCCTGGCACAGGCAAGTTCTCTGGACAGTCAATGAAGATGACATCAACACCAGCCCTGGAATTGGCCACACCTTCAAACATGCGAGTTTTGCCCACTGCCATCTGCAAAAGCACATTTCAATAGAATTTCAATATATTAGAATTGCATACTTCTCTACCCTTCAAAGCAAATTCATATTATTTAGTACAACATTAGGAATTTTAGGGTCGTTTAAATAAAAGTCTGAGCTGAAAAAGAAATTACATTTGTCAAAATGTTCAACAATTTCTAGAGAAAACAAAACCATATGAAAGTAGGTAATGTTGAGTAGGGAAAAACAAAACAAAATAGTGGTTTAGGTGATTCCGTCGGATCTGACGGAATTGTAAATTCTGCCTTGTTGTCTTCCTAATTTTTTCAAATACAAAAATTCTTAAATACAAAATGTAATTGTGGACCACATAGAAATTTTTCTTCAATGTTTCATTATAGCAACTTTGGTACATAGCATTCATATCATTGACAACAAGTAAAATAAATTTTAGCAAAGATGTTCGAATAGATCACCTTAACCAAGTACTTCAAGACCTCGTCGTAGGCACCCTGTCTTTGTCCTCCATATCCATGGCGATGTCCTCAATGCAAATATTAAGGATTAAATCCTCAGTCTCTGGCACATCATCATCGGCAGGGTTGCTTCCGTCGCGTCACGTCCGTCCGTCAGGATGTCCGTCCGCTGATGTGACGGGGAGCCAAGTGTCCGTCAGGATGAAATTCACGACAGAATCCGCGACAGAGGATGAAAAATCGTGACAGCGGTCGTGGACGCCCTCATGGACGCCCTCCGTGGACGGCCTGGAAGGACGTGCTCGGTGGACAGTTCCGATGGACGGTCCTGGCTGACTGGACGGCTTGGATGGACACTCTGGGTTCTGCGGATGGTCCGGATCCGGTGGACGGTTTTAGGGGACGGCCCCGCTCGCGGGGTATGGACGGCCCCGATGGACAGGACGTCCAGTGGACGGCCTGGACGGACGCCTCCAGATCGACGGTCTGGGTACAGTCTACGCTTGGGAAGGACGGCTTGGATTGAGAGGAAGGTTGGACGGCCTGGGTTCGATGGACGGCCTGGCCGTGCCGTCGATGGTCATGATGGACGGCCTGGGCTCCGTGGACTGGAACTCTTTATTTGTAAGACTTAAAAGTCTGAGTTCATATTCGCAATCAAAATTTTCTCATTAGTCTATGAGGTTTAACCATCTCTCAAAAAATAATTTACCATGGTTTTGTATTTTAGGCCTTCCATAGTCTAAATATAATATATATTCTGTATTTAAAAAAAAGGTTTTGGTGGTTTGAATAAAAAAAAAGGAAATGGTTTGAATGAAAATAACGTTAATGGTTTGGAATTGTGAATAAAAAAAAATGTAAAACTGGTTTTGAAAAAAAATGTGTTAATTGTTCGAATAAAAAAATTATGGAAATGGTTTGAATAAAAAAAACGTTAATGGTTTGAAATGTTGAATGAAAAAAAAATATAGAAAGGGTTTGGAAAAAAATGTGTTAATGGCTCGACCAAAAAAATTTGGAAATGGGTTGGGAAAAAAATGTGATTAGGGTTTGACTAAAAGAAATATGGAAATGGGTTGAAATGTTGGAAAAACAAATTTAGAAATGGTTTGGAGAAAAAATGTGTTAATTGTTTGACTAGAATAAATATGGAAATGGTTTAGGGTAAAAAAATGGCCAAGTTTTGAGTAAAGAAAAACGGTAATGGTATAGGGTGTTAGAAAGAAAAATATAGAAATGGTTTGGAAAAAAGATGGGTTAATGGTTCGACTAAAAAAAATATGGAAATGGTTTGAATCAAAGAAAAAGAAAAAGGAAATGCTTTGAATTAAAAAAAAGTTAATAATTTGAAATGTTGAATACAAAAAAATATAGAAATGGTTTGGAAAAAAAATGTGTTCATGTTTCGACTAAAAAATATATGAAAATGCTTCGAATAAAAAAAAAATGGAAATGGGTTGAATAAAAAAAAAGGCAATGGTTGGAAAGGTTGGAAAAAAACTTATAGAAAGGGTCGTGAAAAAAAATGTGTTAATGGTTTGACTAAAAAAAATATGGAAATAAGTTGGAAAGAAAATGTGTTCAGGGTTTGATTAAAAATAATATGGAAATGGTTTGAAAAAAAAAACTTTCATGGTTTGAAATGTTGAATAAAAAACATTTAGAAATGGTTTGGAAAAAAAATGTTAATGCCTTAATGGTTAAGGCTCAAATTGGAAATAGTTTGAATCAATAAAATGGGAATGCTTTGAATAAAAAAGAACGTTGATGGTTTGAAATGTGGACGACAAAAAAATATAGAAATAATTTAAAAAAATGTGTTCATGGTTCGACTAATAAAAATATGGAAATGGGTTCAATCTAAAATATGGAAAGGGTTTGAATCTAACAAATGGAAATGGGTTAGGGTAAAAAAATGGTTATGGTTTGACATGTGGAAAAAAAAATGTGGAAAAATGCGGTGGGAAAAACTTGGGTTAATGGTTTGATTAAAAAAATTCGAAATGGTGGGAATCAAAAACAAAAGCATATATACTTGTGGCATATGTAAAAAATAGAATTTTGGCAATTTTTAAAAGTGAACTTACAAAATCTACTTTAAGTGAAAGTATGGCATTGGATTTAAATGAACTTGTTGCACATACATTTCAAGCAAACGTATTGAGTATTCTTTTCATTTGTTCATGGTTAAGTTTTCAGTTTAAGTGTTTAACAAACAATACAGTTGTACGAGAAAAATGAAAATGCTTCATTGCCCAAAAAATGTACTTTTGCAACATGAGCAACAAACGCTCGTAAATGGTCGTCATAGCCAAATACTATTTACAATACTAATATACTATACATCCGTCTAATGGCCTAACTCATCACCAGAAGGTATTCAACCTTGTTCTGGTTCTACAATGCCTCTGCCTATACTATTTCTCAAAAAACCTTGCAATCCTTCTCTAGATTGCAAACTGTTCAACGTAGCCACTACGGTCCGATCATATCGATCGTGCAAGTAGGAAGAAATGGTTGACAACATTTGCACCTCATTGAATGTAGTGTCTTCGATGAACCTCATTTGTGCCTCATGATCCATGTCTTGGAGTATTCCGATAGGATTTCCACTGGAGTCAAAAACCACATTCTCTGGATGTGGTTGGCGCACGAACTCCTGTCGGTCCAAGTCCCAATGGCCACCAGCAAGTTGGCCAAAAAATACTCGCCGCCCTGGATCGCCCGCACTAATCAGCTTCTTGCACACCTCCGTAATCTCCGCATCATCGTTCCACGGAATGTCTTGCACGCTGCGCACGGCGAGGTGTCTACTGTCATGGCCCCACTTCCACATCCATATCATGTCATTACCCCAACTCCCTCTATTCTCATCGCCAGGCAAGTTCTCTTCGTTCAACTCGAAGTGTGGGGGCATGTAATCCTCCAACCCAAATTGGACGTACAACCGCCGGTGCAAAGGAGCCTTGCATTGTGCGCACCGCTTTCTTGTGACCATGTGCGGAATGAGACATCCGGGGTGGTACATATGTCCACACGTTCCAAGGCAAAATCCACCCTCGGGTCCAAACGGTTCCATGCAAATCGTGCACGTCGTTCCATCCTTCACAAACTCGGGAACTATGGGCCACAGTAAGGGGGCATTGCCTTCTCTATCCACGGGCCCGTATCGATATCTCGCGGTGTTGAATTGGAAGTCTAGATGCGGATGCCCGTCCCAATCAATGCTTGCATTATCGCGATTTTGGGGCAATGTAACTGGAAACATATCCTCCAGTCGGGCCCACGATGTCAAGCCAAAATAACGTTGGCTACCATCTCTAAATTCTGCAGCTATTCTCCTGACTTCACGCTGCAGTTGTGCGACCTCGTTCATAGCCAAAGTGCATGCCAATCTCATGTTGCTTATGGCAAGCAACTTTTGCTCCCTCGTAGTTGATGTTTGTTGCAACAATCTATCCTTCATGGCATTTACAAATGCCAACTCGTCCTGTAGTCCCTCCAAAGCCGCTGATACAGTCTCCATGTTGGCCTTGGCCTCATTGCACTCGCCCTCTGCACGCTCCGCTCGTGCCACAAGGGCATCGTATGCCACGCGCTCAACGCTTATGAACTCTTGGCCCAATGCATCTGTTGATTGGGTTGCCGCATTTGAACTCTCACCACGAAAATGTGGTGTTGGGAATATACCATGAGGCCGCACCCGGCGCACCGTCAATGGGTCAGCTGGCTCAATTAGACCATATGTGGCCCGCTCCACGACCTCATCCAATGGTGGAGTGCCATCCGTGCTTTGGCGACGTTCACGTTCAAGCAAGTCAATGTTACTTGCTAGTAACTTAGCATTCGTTTCCTCCAAAGCCTTCACTCGTGCGTTGTGGGCTTGTACCTCCATCTCGTGCCTTCGCTCAGCTTCTGCACCATCCTCACGCAGCTTAATCACCAATGCACGTAATGCCTCTAATTCCCCATTTGCTCCAAATACTTCATTAATTGTCATGGACGGGGGAATTGGGTGAATGGCGAGTGGCATGGGCTCGCTTGGACCGGCAATGGGCGCCTCCAATTCGGGAGCCACCGGATTTTGTTCGTTGGCGCCTTGAGGTGCATTGTCGACCTCCATGGGGTCCGCGGCCGCCGCTTCGTCCCCTTGTGCCCCAGCCACTCCTTCGCCTTCCAATTGCACTTCAAGATTTGGTGGAATTCTACGGCTTTTAGTAGGGAAACGGCCGCCCCGTTGTTTAGCCGGATACGTGTTCCAATCCACGTCCTTGCCCAAAAAACCCTCCGCATACGCCATTTGACACAATGCGAGGGTCCCATCTTTCTTCGAGAGGGTCCCCCAAAGTGCCAATGCCACCTCGGTCAACCGCTTCTTGAACGTTGGGTGTACGCAATACTTGATCAATGCAACGCCAGATCGCACTTGCGTCTCATTTCTCTCCCGTGGAAAATGGCGGTTGATGTGGGCCCAGTCCACGTATCTCTGACATGTGGTGCGGGTCCATGGCTCAAGCGCCTGTTCCCACCCGTGCCCGGCCAAAACTTCTCCAGTGTTGAAAGTCGCCCAGTCTACAGTGCTCCTGTTCCCACGACGCCTCCTGTGTGGGGGTTCACCTTCATGGGTTACCATCTCCTGGTTTTCTACCACTGGGGGGTGATTTCCAGCAATTACCACCTCCTGGTTCTCTGCCATGGGGGGGTTCTCTACATGTAGTACCATCTCTCCAGGGTTTAAGGCCATAGTACCTGCACACAATGCCACAACACGGTATGTATGTACAGATGACTATGCTCTGCCTCCTATTGCGTGAGGGCAACTGGAATGTGGCAAAGCAATAGCCAAATGCTTGACTTCCTCCCGAATTGCAATGCAAAGCTTTTTTCAAGCTAGGACAGAGCAACTCAAGAGAGAAAGCAAGGTTAATTGTGGCTGAATTTGGGATTTATACTCCCCATTACCAAGCCTCGTTAGGAGTGTTAATTTGTGTCTAATCACATCGCCATGCACCACCTGGAGCCGTTGATGCGGATAGCCATCGACGGCTGGGGCGTCCAGGGAGCGTCGACGGAGGTTCGGGAGGCCGTCGACAGCTTCGGGATGACGTCACAGAGGCCGTCCACAGGTCCGGCGCCGTCCACGAGTTCGAAAACACTCATGAGTTCGAAAATCCATAATTACTCCGCCGAATTGCAAATTCGATGGCCAAAAATGGCTCTTCGTGACGGCTTGCCCGTGGTCTTGGACGGCCACTGTTCCGCTGTGGACAGCCTGCCCGGACAGGTCGACGCTCCGGCCCGCAGCCAAATTCGTTGCGGACGGCCTGCCCAGGTCCTGGACGGGCCCGTGTTGCTGGACGGTTTTCTGGACGCCCTCCGTCCCCGTGACGGCCTGCCTAGGGCCTCGACGGCCAGGGAGGACTGACCCCTCTATTGCCCCTCCGGAGGGTAAATGTAAAAAATTCCCCCCTAATTTGTGCCGATTAAATTTTAGATTTCAACACGTCCCCTAGCTAAATTGAGGTCTCTGATTCCAAATAAGAATTTAGAATTTGCAAAAAAGAATTTGTGTGAAAAATAAAAGAAATTCCAGGGTTTTCTGCAAGGGTAAAAAAGGGGCAATAGAGGGGTCAGTCCTCCCTGGCCGTCCTCGACAGGCTCGTCTTCCTGGACGGTTTTAGGGACGCCCTCCGTCCCCGTGACGGCCTGCCCAGGTCCTGGACGGGCCCGTCTTCCTAGATGGTTTTCTGGACGCTCTCCGTCCCCGTGACGGCCTGCCCAGGTCCTGGACGGGCCCAATAGGTGGGCCCAATATATACTGAATTTCAATTAGGCAGGTGGAATCCAATTAGATAGCCAGGATCCAATTACGCAATTGGTATTCATTTAGGCAGTTGAGATGCAATAAGCTGTAAGACAGCAGAATTTTAATGTGGGTGAACTGGTGAAGATTGCCAATGCAGTACCTGTATACTATAATTTTTATTGGAGCTCAGTGAGTTAACATTCACAGCTTGCATTTCTTTTTAAAAAATTTTGGGATTCATTCATGGTTGTGACAAGTGTGTGACTCATTCAGATCTTGTATTTCTTTTTAAATTTTTTTGGGATTCATGATTGTGACAAGTGTATTAGCCATGTATGCATGGTAGGAGGCAAAGATTGCACTTATTTAAATTAAGAGTTGATTTGCCTTTTTCGTGTATGTCTTTAGATGAAAATATTTTTAGTTTATTTTTCAGTCAAGGAGAAATAGATGAGGAATCTAATACAAGTTGTTTCATATTTTTTGGAAGAAAAATTGAATTAATTATTAATTTTCAAACACAATTTGTCATAGGACCCTATTTGTGATCAGTAAGCCTTGAAAATCTATACATGCACAGTTTCTAAAAGAATCTGGTTTGGTGAATAAACTAGTAATGCAACATGTAAAAAATGGTTTGAAATGGTTTCTAAATGTGTCCCTTTCAAAAACTGAAATGAATTCTTCAATTAATCATTATTTCAAAACAATTTCACATTTGAAAGAAGGTAGTTTAACAACCATTTTTTATTTTGAATAAAATTAGTAGACACCTATAAGTACACTTAGTTACGATTGAATCCATTGTAACTCTAAAACCATCCATTCATATAGTAAAAATCAAATCTTAGCATGCTTCAATATAATCCACAATTAGTTTCCTCACAATGAGCTTTCCAATTCAGATTTCAGACCCTCCTATAGTCCTATTAAGCAGATAAAAAAGCCTGCATAGTTTATTAACCTCCGTGTGAGCTTCCTACCATAATAGTTGATTTGAGAGCAAGAGGTCCTTGAACTTCTTCATTTTAGATGTTAGAATGGATTTGCAGACTTACTGATACTTGTGTTTTTAAACACAATCAGCTTATTAAATTCCCTAAGTTTTCCTTATTATATAAATGAATGTGAATATGCTCTTGTGCCTTTAAATTGGTTTTAAATATTGCATTAATTAGGATTGTATACTATAGTTTAATTTCTCTATTGTGTGCTTTGTTTTCTTATAAATGGTGAAATATAAATAGTTGTAGCTTTGATTTTTGATTTTCAAACTCTTTAGTGGCATATAGATAGCATATGCTGTGCGTTTCACCATGTTCTTAGTTCATCAAAATCCTTGAAGCTCACATGTTTCCTTGTATACAATGTTTTTGATCTTCTCAATATTTTGTAATTATGAAATGTAGAAAAAAAATAGGGTGTTCAAAAATAGTCCTTCAAAGAATTTACAAAAGAAAATAGGGTACTCTAAAATACACTCCGGTAGCTTTATTTCTACTAATAGGGAGGGAAAAAAACATGAGAAGGACATAAATACCCCCCCATTAAATACCCCATTATCGCACGTGGTTACCAAAAGATAAAGGGGGTGAACCCCCGAGTCTGTTATTCAAACCATTCCCATTTTTTTAATTCAAACCTTTCCCATTTTTTTTATTCAGACCATTCCCATTTTTTTTATTCAAACCATTTCCACATTTTTTTCCAAACCGAATCATTTCCATATTTTTTTAGTCGATCCATTAACCCATTTTTTGGTCCAAATCCCTTCTATATATTTTTGCCCAACACCCGAAACCATTAACGTTTTGCTTTATTCACACCACTTCCATTTTGGGGATTCAAACCTTTTCCCTATTTTTTTTAATTGAACCATTAACACATTTTTTTCCAACCCATTTCCACATTTTTTTTATTCGAACAGGGCTCGACAATTTCTTTCCAAACCCTTTCTATATTTTTTTGGGGTAACTTTTTTAACCCTTTGACGTGTATTTTTGGTTCAAACCATTAACACACTTGCGGAATTCTAACTCTTTCTTCTAGGGTTTATCATACACTTCGGCAAAGAGAGGATTAGAGCGGTTTAGGGTTCCGCAGAAGAGTCTGAATTCTGAAAATTGGTTGGTGCCCACTAACGGAGTCTTGCTTGCCAGTGCCCCCGTCCTAAACTCCTAATTAGTGCTCGCCATTCACTTATACTTTCATAACTCATAGTTTCATAACTCATAAGTAGAGTACATGACTACATGACCAGAATATTATGCAATATAGTAACATACTAATATGTACATGTAGTACTAATCTAATTTCCTAAAAAATACATGCCTAGTCGGATGGCTCCCGAATTTAAAATTGAGAAGTTTAAATCCCTACATATCCGTAGGGCAACTTCTAAAATTTAGGGTCCATCACTTCAGCCATTCTCGATATGAGATGAAGCACTGGAAGGCAATGTAAAATTTTAGCCGTGTACATTACACACTACCCACCAACAAGTTTAGGATCATCCAATTCTGCCATTGAAACGAATTTTGCATAATATAATCAAGCATACCAAATGTGGATTTCACATAAGTCAAATTCAGTATTTGGTGAATTGTTTCATTCAAAACTCATGGTTTAGCATGATAATTGATTATAAAACATTGGTGATGAATTAGCATTAATTTGCAAAGAGGAGATATGTAGGAAACATCCATATGCACATCTTTCATACCAAAAAACATCCTAGATTCCTAGTAAGTTACAACAATATAATTGGGTTGAAGAATTCAATTAGGCATTTTATGTGACCCCATTTTGTAAAATAGATGTATGTACGCTTGAATTAGATTTAGGCAAAGTCATTGTACGGAAATGATTTAAGTTCCTCAAGGAGTTATAGTGTGACCATCAAATAGCAAATGCTAATTAAGCCGGATTAAATTATTAAAATTAGCTCCTATTTCCTAAATTTACGGGGGAGAATGAAATTAGATGGAAAGGGAGGAAGTAGAGCTTTTTGACGATACAACTGAGAACGGATACGCATCAACCGAAGAGGTATGTGTTTAGACTAGAACCAATAAGTTTAATCATTTCATGTTATTTCTTTTAATTACTTCAAAATTTGCAAAATTAGATTGACGCTAGGAAAATAAAGATCAATTACCGAATACAAATTATAATGCACTTCTTAAGTTATTAAATTACTAAACTAGACATTTTACCCTCATTTACACAAAAGTAAAAAGGAACTTAAACCCTAAACCCTAAACCCTAAACCCTAAATCCTAAAACCTTCGGTTGGGCAAGGGCTTTAGGCTGGGTTTTTGACCTTCTCAAAATTCAGTGTCAGCCCTTAGATGGGCGGTTTCTGGCCTGTTACCTTATTACCTTGTAGAGGAATTTCAGTTGCACGAGGCTTGCCATTAAGTCTTCGCTGGCATCTTCACCGCCCTGTGCTTCCCCGACGATCCCCTTAATGGTTCAGAATTCCCGGGACGCCCTGTGGGGTCGCGTGGACGGCCTCGTTCCACGACGGACCCCCGAATTCCCAGGACAGCTTGTGCGTCCTGTCGACGGTCTCGCAGTTCCTCGACGGTTTCCTGGACGGCTTCGAAATTCCCGGGACGGATGGGTGCGTCCCGTCGACGGCCTCATTGTCCTCGACATTCCCCTCGACGGCTTCAGCGCGTCCCCTCGACGGTCTCGGAGTTCCCGACACCCCTCGACGGCTTTTGAGTTCCTTGGACGGATCGGCTGTCCATGCGACGGCTCGCCAACGACTATATAAGGTGGGCCAGGTTCCCCACTCTGCACGAGTCTCTCCTGCTCTGACGGTGCTCTCTTGCCCTGGATTGGTTGCAGTCCTTGCTTGGGAGCGCGGGTGCTTGCGAGGAGGCTCGGCTGAGGAAGGGGGGATAGTTTTCACATTTGTGAGTACTGAACCCTAATTCCTTGGTTTTACCATCGCATATTTTTTTCCAGAATGGACGGGCGAGGTGCGTCGAAGCGCAAGGTTGATGAGTGGTTTTCAGGCATCGGAGATCCTGTTGGTGAGCAGTCTCCAGAATCCATTGACTGCGTATCAGAGGCAGTATTGGCCGGAGAAGGGGTCGGTGGTGCGGCTGGAGGAGAATCTTCGGGGGCCAAGAAAAAAAAGAGCAGGCGGAGGCACAAGGCTACGAATACAGACGACTGGCCAAGGAAGGCTGCGACCAGGAAAGTGCAGGAAGTGGCATTGGATTTTTTGGAGCAATATACGATTGCTCAATTGAATACGACCTACGTCTCGCGTGGATTGCAAGGGGTGGAGACAATTAAAAAAAAATTCACCCACATGTTTTGGACAACAATGGGCGAGGATGAGTGGCTTGAAGATCGCACAAAGGAACACTTCCGTCGTTGGCTTGATGAACAAGTGCAAACTTGTGTTTTCAACATCGCCCAAGTCGCCGCATCGGTAAAGGGCTTCAAACGAGATGTAGCGCCGAAACAACAAGCATTGCATTTGTTGCACAAAAAGGTGTATTGGTGGCATGACGCAATGCGAGCGCTGTCTTCCAGCAATATCCGCTCTGCCCCATGGTTTCAGCAGAGCCAAAGCTTGTCCCTAGGCCAAGCGGGTGCGGGAGGAGTGGTATTTCTTGAACGAGGAGTGGTAGTGGTTCCATTATCAGGCCACAACAAACAAGGGGGGCACGGGAGGGTGCGTAAAGTGAGCCTCCAAAATTCAAGGCACATTCCCCCCATGATGGAATTGGCGGGCAAGACAGCCCTATATGTGGATCAATTGAAGAAGTCGCGGGAGAAGTTGTCCATCGAGGCTTTGGTTTGTCCATGTAATCATCCAGGGGTCATAAAACTTTTTGCTATAAATGACATGACCATGGAGTGTTATTCTCAATGGTGGAATGGAGGAACATTGGGAGCCATGTTCGCATTGGACCAGAAAAACCGAGATTATGCTGAGATCGGGGAGCTTGCCTACCATGCAACTCCACAGACGATGCAAGAAGCCAAAAGACTCTTGGCTTATCGTAGAAACCGCACCGAGCTTGCATGGGCGTTAATTTGCATCGTGGATGCGGTGCAACAATCTTCGGTGCTCCACAACGACATCACGCTAGAAAACATCATGTTGCATTTTCCGAATGATGATGGGCGAACAGTGTGGATTGGGCTATGTGATTGGGGAATGGCTAGTCGTATCAATGAAGAAACCCATTCTTTGTACCAGTTTCAATGTGCAAGCCAAATGCGGGCTACACGTCAGAAACGTTGGTGGGTGGCCCCTGAATTGATGTATGTTCCTGGAGAGGCGGGCACTTCGGTATCCCCTACTCGTGCAGATGGGGCACCGTGTGTTAGTATACATACAGACGGATATGCTGTTGGGAAGCTTGCGGAGAAGATATGGAAGAAAGACCGCGAAAATACGGAAATGCTTCCCGACCATACAGCGTTTGGTACATTTCAAGCCACATTGGGCGAATTGTGCAAAGAGGACCCACTACAACGACGCACGGTAACGTACGCCGTGGGACGAATTAGTGGCGCCCCCTTATTTTGGACTCCACCCGTTGATTGCTATCGCGAGGCCCGCAAGGAGCAAGCACTTCTACAAGAACAAGTAAGGAATGAAGATTAGAGAATAGTATTTTAGTGGCAATGTAATCGTAGACGTACCTTAGTACTTGCTTTTACCACAGTATAGTCCACGAACTTTGCGTCACTGAATTTTGTACTAACTCCTTTTTGAAATAAATATATGTAAATATTTTTGTTCCATTCGAGTATGATTCCAGTGAGTGGATTTGTGAGTAGTTCTGTCCCTTCGTAAATTTTGGACTGAATGCCATGTTAACCCCTAAAGGACCACGACCGTTTTTCAACCCAAAACCACTCAAAACTGCCATTTTTGTTCCATTCATCCATGAAAAACAAAAAAACTAAATTTTTAGAATCTAACCATAGGATCTTGAACTTTACTTAACTAAGATGATGTGGTGAAAATTTCATGAAGTTTGACCGTATAGATAGGAAGATATGAGCATTCAAAGTTGGAAAACAAAGTTTTCTTAAACACTAGTTTGCAACTTCAAATGACTTTGTCCTCCATTTATGTAATCTTTTTGCACTACAGACCTTGAATTAAAAATTTTTTTATTGAGAAATTGAGCTAAGAGCTTAGGAAAAAAAATTCACAAAATAAAGACTTTTTGTCATTCTTTAAAAAATTGTCAAGTAGATGTAGGTCCAAGATTGAAAGAAAAACTAAATTGCAAATATCTCATAGATGGAATTGAAACACAATAATCCCAATGGTGAGATTGTTCTAGAAAACAAAATCAACCTTGTCCAACAATTTTTTTTTTTAAATTGTGGAAATTGCATTCACAAATGAATCCTAGAAGTTATTTTTTCAAGAAGATGCTTAGATTGCCCGAAAAACAAGATTGTTCATAACTTTCACATTACTAATCCAAATGGAATGAATCAAAGCTTTACTTGTAGACAAAAATATAATCTATAAGAAAAAAAATTATTTTTTTAATTTTGAAGTTTCTGTAGATTTTTTTTCTGCCCGGCAACATAAAAATAATGTTTATGATGGCATAACTTTTGCTCCCGGTCACCAATTGAAAAAAAATGAATATTTCCACGGAGCTAATCAGTTTTTTTATCTTATGTGAAAATTTCAATAAAATTCATTAAAAATTGAAGTCACAAGTACTTGCCCTAATTCTTAAAGTTCCCCGAGGGGACTCTTGGTCCTTTAGGGGTTAATTCAGTACTTTCAATCATTTTCTCCATATTCCAGATTACATTTGTTTTCTTGTACATGGCAAAATCCATAATGATCTCAAAATATCCAAGCATGTAGGTAACCAGCTTCGAAGAATGAATCCAAATTTAAGAGTATAGAACACATGGCAAACGACAAAGCAAATATTTCCATTTCTTGGGACAAATATCCATAAATGGATCCGTTGTTGCGTTGTAGAATTTGTGACATGTGAAGATAAAAAATTTCTACCCATGCGCCCTACATGAGCACAGGAAGCATGTGTAGTATTTATAATTAATGCCGAATTTCACATGCAAGGTATTCAGCCTTACACAATATTACATAAGATGACATGGAGACATTTTTTTCCCTAGATGCTCTCAACGTCTTGCACGTGTACGATTACGAGCCATGCTCCTTGCAGCAGCCTCTCGCGTGGTTGCTTGATTGTCTTGAGGTGCAGGTGGAGGACCTCTACGAGTCCCTCTATAATCACTATCTCCCGGAACTTCACCATCTTCACCTATACTAGGACCCATGGATTCATCATCATGATTGGACGTTGCCCTACCGACTTCGCTTGGTGAGTTGTCAAGGCTGTCTGAGCCTTCACCTACTATAGAAGCCAATCTGCGGATTGTTCGCCCTCCTACTCCATCTCCAGCGGTATCCACATTGGGCCCCGTCGGTCCAGGGAGAAGACCTTCGCGGAGAAATGGTATACTCGCCGCTTCTTCCCTTCTTAGCCTTCTACGTGTTCTTCTACTCACTCGTTCATTGGTAGGGCTTTCTTCACGTGGCCGCGGGCGTCGATTAGTAGTGCGTGTAGGCGGTGCAACGGGTTGTTCTGAGGATGGAGGTGCATTCCTTCGCTCGATCATATTTAGAGTTGGGAAGAGACCGGCCAATCGTGTACCGACTGATGAAGTTTCTTGGTTGGGGCGGACTCTAGAAGATGAAGGCCGTGCTGAAATTTGGACGGGTGGATCATCCAAGCTAGGCGCTTGTGGTCGCACGCCGATCGTGTCTCGAAGCAATGTGCGAAAGTCTATCTCGACACCAATGGGGGATCTGTGGCAACGACCTCATCTTCGCCTTGTCTTTCTACCACAACGACATGTTCATGTCTCCGGGTACGCATTTCTTCTTCAATCGGCCCTATAACTGGCGAAGGTGGGGCTTCAACCCCTTCGTTTTGATTTCCACCACTTGACCCCGCAATCGATGTACGTGGCATCCATGACGGACTGCCATCATTTCCCCCGTTGTCATTTCCATCCTCATCTCCCCCGTGGTCATTTCCATCATTATCCACGCCATCAAAGTCAAATACGGACTCGTCAATTAGGGGACCCCTTTCTTGCCTTTCACCCAAAGGCCGAAATGGTGGATCATCATCGCCATTGGAACTGTCGTCTGAGTCATCATTGTTAGCGTCTGACATAACCGAACCACGATCCAAGCCATCTGATTTGGTTTTCATGGAATCTTCGGACAACATGTTCTCAGTGTACCATCGTGCTGCATCCGCCGCACCCCTTTCCCTGAGAGTCCTCGAATTGGTATAAATGTAAACCAATTCCTCCGCGCGCTCAGATGTCAATCTGTTGCGAGACTTGCTGTGGACAAATGAATACATGCTCCAATTGCGTTCGCATGATGATGCGGAACATACTTGTGCGAGGATCCTTCTTGCAATAGGTGCAAGCGTATGAGCAGCGGCTCCGAGAAGATCCCACCATTCATGCGGCTCCAAATTCAAAGTATTCACATCGGGAAGTCCAGCGAACATGCCTCGGCGGTCTCGAAAGGATTGGTACTCAAACAAAGCGGCTGCATATCCCAACCCTCCAACTGCCAATTTGCGTAGTACTCTAAGAATGGCCTCCTTTGCCTCGTTATCGTCTATTAGTATAATTTCATCAAGGAGGAATGGATTGAGCAGGGCAGCTGCGTAGTGCAAATCAGTCTTCATCAAATCCCATCATTCGTAAAACGCGTATTCAGCACGGTCCGCATAATTTGCCTCCAATGAAAATGGTCGATTCCTCAAAGCCAAAACATGCTTTTCTAGCTTCTTCATCACGATCCATGCTTTGCCCATGACCGGATGTTTTCCATCAAACTCTCGAAGAGCCACCAACACAGGCTCTACCATATGCACAAAGTTGAGACACCTCCTCCAGAACTCGTCCTTTCGAACCCTACGTCGAACCTTTTCTGCCTTATTGTGTATTGCAGCGTTCGAGGACCTCACATATTCGTTCCACTGCGGATCATGGACTGTAGATTCCACGGCTTCCTTGACCTCGGCCAAACGCTCGATCATGAGGAATATGGTCGCAAAACGTGTCTCAATGGGATTCTTCAACATGAGGTTAGGAGAATGTCGTCGGAAAATGGCGAGTGGCATGTGATGTGTGCGAATGAATTTCACGATTGATTTTGCTTTCTTCACCATTTTGACCACCCAAAGTTGCTTGCCCCAATCTTCAAGTAGAAGGTCAAGTGCATGCGCGGAACAACCTTGGAAATATAGGTGAGGGAATTCGCGAGTAATTTGAGTACCAGCCAAACGCATGTTTGGCGCATTGTCCGTACAAACTTGCACCACATTCTGTCCCCCCACCGCGTCAATGTAATCGATCATGCGATTAGCCACATAAACAACGTCTTTGCTTTCGCCTGTAGTGTCCACCGATCCCAAAAATACTTCTCCACTCGTGCACGACAACATTACATTGATCAATGGCCGATGGCTGACATTGTCCCATCCGTCAGAACATATAGTGACACCGTACTTGTGGATAGGCCCCCTTGTCTTCTCCGCTACCAGTGCAGCCACTTCCTCCTTTGTTGATGTCATGAGCTTCGTACGTATGGCATTGTAAGGTGGAGGTTTGTAAAGAACTCTGGACTCGGAGGTTGATTTCACGGCATCCACAAAAGCGGGGTGTCTCACCACATTGAATGGGATATTTGCTTCGTACAAAAACTTTGCCCACTTCTTGTCTAGTACTTGCTTTTTGGATGTATCCATCCCTTCTTGTACGGATAATTGCCTCAGCGGTTGACTATGGGTCGAAGAAGGGACAGGCGCCTCTGATGATCGAACTTGAGAATTTTGGCCCAAAGTATTTCCTCCCCCTCCACTAATTGAGATTGAAGCATTGGGTAATTCTTGATCACGTACCACCCTCGTTGGATTCGATGACGGTGATGTCACTTCCACATCATGTTCCTCTTCGTCTTCGGAGACCGTAGGAACATTCCCCCCACAATTGAAAAACATAGCCTTCAATGCTGCACTGGCCTTGTTGCACATTCTCACTCCGGGGAGGGTGTCATTTCGTCTATAACCCAAGTGGAAAAGCAAGCGATCCTTGCGGTAACTAATCTTCGTTTTGCAGAACTTGCATTCCACTTTCCCATCCTCTTGTAGCCTGTACCAGGGTTCCCATTGTGTCCTCCCCCCTCCCATTGCTCCCACTGGTTCTTCACTTGAAACTGCACAAACAAAATAGGTTAGTATTCAGTTTGGATGTGATGTGGAAATAACACTTACTACTTTCACAGCAAGTGTTCCTCCCACACACTCTTCTTGGACTTCACTCTAGTGCAATGGCTGTGTGCCAACCAGGTCATAAGAGCAGAGATCATCAAGGAAAAGTGACCTTCAAATACACGGCTTGTGCTATATACTGTGAAGGCCTGGCAGCAATCGTCCAGTCGACGGCCTGTCCGTTGGCGCACTGTGGACAACCGCGGACGGGACGTCGTGGCCGTCCCCGCAGACGCTCTGGCCGTCCAGCGGACGTCCCGCTGTCCAGACGACGGCCTGGCCGTCCCCGCAGCGTGGACGGACTCTGGATGCCGTGACCGTCCGCTGAACAGAAAACTGTCGAGGCGACGGCCTGGCCGTCCCGTCGAAGTGCACAAGCCGCGGACGCTCTGGCCGTCCCCGCTGCGTGGACGGACTCTGGACGCCGTGACCGTCCGCTGAACAGAAAACTGTCGAGGCGACGGCCTGGCCGTCGTGCCTAAACCCTAAAGTTGCGGACGCTCTGTCCATCCACGCGACGGCCAGTCGTCGAGGCGACCGACAGGCCGTCTACGCGCTGTCGACGGACTTCATCCGCGCTGTCGACGACGCCGTCAGCATTCGGGACGGCCTCTGACGCGTCCTGCCGCGTCATGACATCCCGACGGGAAAAGCCCACGTCACGTCAGGATAGACAACCCTGATCATCGGAGAGGACCATGGCTTGTGTCACTCGTGAAATGACATCTTCAGTGAGCTATGAGATGGTGACTTTCCTTGGTACTCCGCCTTGTGTTTGATCCACAGTGGAGGAAGCTAAGACTTGCCCTTTCTCTTCCACTTTCTTCTTTCCCTTAGCCTTAGTCTTCTCTTCCTTCTCCTTCTCTGCTTCTTTCTCTGCCTTCTCGGCCTCTTTCTCCGCCTTCTTTGCTGATTTCTCCGCTTGCTTTTTCTCCTTGGCCTCCACGATGAGTTGATTCTTCACTTCTTTCTTTCGGTCCAGTGCATCCCTCTTGTTGATGGCCCTCTTCCTGGCATCATCATCCATGCCGATGAACTCGTCAACATCCTCCAAATCTACTACCCCCTTGCCCTCCAATGATGCCCTGAGCTGAACCTCCGAATTATGGGTGAACTCCAGTGTGCAGTCCAAGTACCAACCCGCGTCAGAGAGATGAGCAGTAGTGTAGGTGCGCAATTGATGTGGGCTGAATATGCATGAAGTCGAGTTGCGGTCGAGGAAGCGTGGAAGGAATTGAGGGAGGTCCAGTTTTGCAATGGCCCCCTTTGCTTCAAACTCTAACTTGAAGTACCTGTAATTCAATCATAATGAGTTATATGGAACATTGGTCAATCTCAAAATGAAAGAGTAAGAGCAAAATATATCATGGAAGTTGTAAATTGCAGTCCTTTGAAGGGTGGAAAAGTAGCCAAGACAATACGAATTCAAGATTTATAATGAAGTAGAAGATGCTATAGAATTTCTATAATTAAAAAGTATACAATGATGCCACAAAATTCCAAGTAGTAAAGAAAATGACATACCGATAAAGGACTCTGCGCACCACAGCGTTAGAGCCTTCGTGAGATGAAAAAGTTTGGCCCCTCTTGAAGTACTTCGAGCCCTTGAAGTAATTCATGAAGCCATGTTCCCAAATCTTCTGCCTCCATCCTTCAATGTACTCTGGTAGCCGCTCTGGTTCTGGTTTTACGTTGTAGTCGATGGAAAGGTTGTCTTCCTTTACAATTTTGTCGAAGAACTCCACTGCAGCATCTTCTATCTAAAAAATGGGATACAGTCAAGAAGTTCAGTTGTATCACCAAATATTTAAATGAAAACAACTACCAAGTGTTTTATTATTCAATGAAAAGAATTAGATATTGAACACTTACCCCAGCGTACCAAGTGCACTTCACCAGAAATTGAGGAAGTAAGAGTTCGGAGACAGGTTTTGGTGGCAACTTCCTTGATTCACGTGAAAGAGTAGAAGAGTTCCACCATTGAAGTATCTTTGTCTTGTGCTTTGCAGTCATCTTGCAAGTGGCGACCAACTGGAGCTTCTCCAAAGTCATTTCAGGCACCTCGTAGTTGCCCCAATGCTTTTCCACCTACAAGAAGATTTCAGTTAGTTTTTCAATACGGATTTGAACTGACTTTCGAAGAATTTAAGTGAAGATGGAGATAAATTATGTTTTTGCACCTCTTTAAGGAAGTCTTCTCTATTTGCTAGGTTGGCCACCGCTAGCAATTTGAACATCTTGACCATGGCTGCCTTTGTTCGTTCCCTTGCTCCCAACCTCATTGCTTCGGCTGCTTGTAGTGGTACACTTCCAGTCTCTTGTGTGGCCTCCATGTACCTTCTTACAACTGCATCTGCAGCTTGAGAAATTTCTTGCTGCACAAGAAACCCAGATAGATGTGAAGTCAATATGGACATTGATGTTTTTAAAAAAAAAATATATATTTATCAAAAACAAGTTGAAAGACCTTACCCGGAAGATGAAAGATGTGAAGACCTCGGGTTGAATTGAGTACCACTTTTTAGTGACCTTGTACTCAAGGCACCTCTTCCTCTCTGCAGGCCTAAGTAAAGCTGCAAACTTTGCTATGGGTAGCATCCCGTACTTCTGAATTTGGTACAAGGTGTGTACCAAGTTCGTCTTCACGTGGGAGTCCTCTACAGACCTGAAAACAATTCAATTCACCATAAGCCGAAGATCTAAACTACCTCCAAGAAAGTACATTATTCAAATTGAATATTTTTTTGAAAAATAAAAACAATAAGAAAGAAAGAACTTACTTGTTTACGTCATGCATGACTTGCATGACAAGTTCATTCCGACCTTTTGTGTCTAACATGATAGAATCGACACTGCAGTGCTCCTCCGAGTGCTTAGAGATGTAGTTCATCCACGCAATTTGTCTGTGGTTCCCATCGCAAATGAAGATCTTCAAGTTCTTCAAGAACTGAAGCTCTGGCTTGGACTCGAACTTCTGTTTGAAGATTTCATTCTTCTCCTTCCAAATGGGATCCCAACTATCCATCTCCTGTTGGGTGAACTCTTCAGTGTTCCCATCTTCGTTTGTAGCTGACACATAGAATACCGTGGCACCGTCTCGGTACCCTCCACCTGCAAACTCTTGCTCTAGCTGTAGGATATCAGATGCCAATGCGGGTCTGACCATTGGCATTGCCACAAGCCTGCACAATGGTATGTGCATTCGAAATAACTCCTCGGGCTTCATCCGAAGTTGTGCCAAAAGCTTCACAACATCACCTTTTTGAATGTGCCGGAGTTCTTCTTCTGACATCACCTTCTCCTCCTCACGGTCTTGAATGACAATCTCCATGTCCTCCTCTCCTTCATCTCCATCCCCTTCTCCTTGTTCAATCTCTGGCTGCCTTTGATTTTGAGAGGATGGTGTTTCGAATATTGTCTCTGCTTCTGTGGTTTTGGCGGGGGAGATGTCCATCTAGAAGAACAAAGTTCAAGTTTAATAAATGGAAGGTCTACAGTAGACAAAAAAAATATGAATTGCTTGGCCAAAGTGATGGATCAATGAATAGAAAAATAGTTTAATTTAAGTGGAATATAGTACTTGCAACTGAATTGTCAAATACATCTACAAAAATGATGTAGTTTGAATAAAGATAAAGCCTGGCCTGGTATATAGTGTTTTTGAGGACAAAACTCGACCTAGTCTATGATTTGAACATCCTCATCCTCATCCTCATCCTCATCAGAGCTGAGGATGATGATTTCATCTGACTGAAACAAGTCTATGTTTGACACCTCACTCTCCCCTGTGTACAAATCAAAAAACTCTGCACTACTGGAGTTGGAGGGCTCATAATCAGAGGGATACTCCTCCTCCTCACTGAAAGATGAGAACCACGGGCCATTGCCCCTAGTCCCACTAAGCACACTTGATTGAAATGCGTCAACGGCATATTCCGCCGCATCCATGACGTCATCAAAACTCACCAAATTTTGGTTTGCATCACTTTGGTCAAGTGAAATGGACACCCCTGGCTGTGGCCACATCTGGGGCTGGGATGGTCCACCAACGTCCATATCAGGGACAGTCTGCTTCACAGGACTCTCTTCCTCAGAAGATAAAACCTTCTGCCGTTTGCCCCGTCCTTGGCCGTCCTGGACAACAAAAGATTAAGCTTAGCATTCATTTAGGGTACATGATTCTAAGTAACTGAAACAAGGCCTACATCAAAATGCCCAAGATCTATTCAAATTCAAAGTGAATACATTTTACACTTTAAATCTTGCCATCAGAGTCTACTTATTTGGAATCATAATAAGTAAGACACAATTAACTTCAAGGTAATGAAGGGTCATGCTTAGTATACCTGTTTCTTCAATCCTTCATTGTCCTTTGCAACGCTCATATCTTTAGTAGCGAGCTGAACCAAAAACAAATTATGTAAGTCCAAAAAAATTATAAAATAAATATTATCTAAAATAAATAAAACATAATCAAACATTATGAAACAGTGGAAACTTTGGGTACTATGAGGTGACTTGGAAAACCAAGTCGGATCCGACTTGGTTTTCCAAATCACCTTATAGTACCCAAAGTTTCCACTGTTTTTTTGGAAATATCCACAAATTCTCTGGAGAACCGAATAAAGCTTGAAAATTCATATATATTCTATGAAATGCTATCTCTTCAGAGATCAAAGTGGAAAACCGAGGTCTTCATCAAATATTGAGAGTCGGATCCGACTTGGTTTTACGGTGGGCCTTGTGCTATCCACGGCACTGACTGTCTTTTGTATGTACCTGAAATTTAACGAGAAAGCCACGTCTCAAGAAAATCACTGAAACTGGTCAATGAACTCAAAAGAACACGATAGCAGGAGTTCGGCAACTCTCAACGCAGGATGCTTGAAGACATGATCCTGATTTTAAGACTCGATATTCAAATTGGAAAAATAATTTTCATTAAGCCGCTCCTCAGAATACGTCTCAAATTTTTAAAATCAGTGAGCACCGTGGGCCTCGTGGTACCCACGGGGCTCACTGATTTTTCTGAATCAAAATGGAGTCAAACTGATTTCAAAAACGCAGATATATGAAGACATAACCGCAACTACTCCGCACACCCCAAACTGAATCCTGAAGTAGAAGATTTTTGAGTCGTTTTTTAGTTTCCACGACCTTGCATACTGGAAGAAAACAAGACTTCTTTACTGACTCAATGTGTGCGCCGTAATCCCAAAGCATGACTGAAAAGGAAATAGCAAAATCCGTGGGTACCACGAGGCCCCGCCCAAAACTAAGTCGGATCCGACTTGGTTTTGAGCTCGGCCTCGTGGTACCCACGGAGATTTTCATTTTTTCAAATCGGGCATCTTTTAGTGTCCTCAACGTGTCCTCAGCGCGTGGCACGTCCGCAGCGTCCCTGCGCGTGGCGATCGAGTCCCACCCGCGTGGCGAGTCCCAGCCGCGTGTGGTACACCCACCCGCGTGTGGTGCACCAGCACGTGGAAAGTCCAGGGTGCATCCCACCCGCGTCACGAGTCCGTCTCAGCGTGGGCAAGTCTAGGGTGCATCCACCCGTGTTGCGAGTCCGTCTCAGTGCGTGGCAAGTCCAGGGTGCATCCCACCCGCGTCCAGGGTGCATCCACCCGCGTGGCGAGTCCGTCTCAGTGCGTTGCAAGTCCAAGGTGCATCCACCCGCGTAGCGAGTCCGTCCCAGCGCGTGGCAAGTCCAGGGTGCATCCCACCCGCGTCGCGAGTCCGTCCCAGCGTGGGCAAGTCTAGGGTGCATCCACCCGCGTGGCAAGTCCGTCTCAATGCGTGGCAAGTCCAGGGTGCATCCACCCGCGTGGCGAGTCCGTCCCAGCGCGTGGCAAGTCCAGGGTGCATCCACCCGCGTGGCGAGTCCGTCCCAGCGCGTGGTAAGTCCAGGGTGCATCTACCCGCGTGGCGAGTCCGTCCCAATGCGTGGCAAGTCCAGGGTGCATTCACCCACGTGGCACTTCTGTAACGACCCCACAGTGCTTGGCGCGTCCATGCCCTGAACTTGTGCGTGTTGCATCCATGGCATGGACCCGAGCGTGGCGTGTCCATGTGCGTGGCACGGATCTAAGTCTGACGACTGACGCGTTAAACAGTGAACCCGCACCTTTGCGCGGCGTTGTTGCCCCCTACAGCACGTGGCATAAGCTGACAGAACGTGGTGCGACCCTGAGTACGGCGCGCCCCTCTCCAGACCCTGGCGCAGCATATGCACCGTGTGGCGCAGCTGTACTCGGACCGATTTCCAAAAAACGAACAACTCGGCTTCATCTAGGACAGAATGACGAGAATTGGTGACCTTCCTGGCGCTCATGAGTACAAAGGAATTCAAAGATTGTGAGTTAGAGGTACCTCAGGCTCCGCAGCTTGTCCGATTTGATTCTCCGATACTCTTGCGCGGCTGCGGGTTGTCCTCGCCATCTGCATCGATTTCCAGTGAGCTTGAGAAAACTGAGTGGAGTGTGAGTGAGCTTGGTTGTGGATCACTTGAGATTAGTATTAGAATACTGTAACGGAATTCGGGGCTTGGCGCGCTGGCTGCTCCTTCTGTCAGTCTTTGCTTTCCAACGTTTTTAGGAGAAAACAGTAACTTGAAAGGTGCCTTGGTGCGGGACTCTCCACGATATCCTCAAATTCCTGCTCCAGCGGTGGGTGCGGATGAGGACAGACGTGGATTCGTAGGAAACCAGGCAGACCACGAAAGAATTGGCAAGTTGCCGGTTGCTGGATCCGTGACTCGAGGAATTCTATAGGATTCTCGAGCTTGGCGATTCAGTTTCAGGCTGGGTGATTCATGTTCTTTGTCTTACTCTCGACTACTTTTTAGATTTCGACAGTTGGCGTTCAATTTGGTAGGTGAGAATGTTTTGGCAACATTCTTGAACTAGTTGATACTATTTTCAATAGGAGGATTTTCTGGATTCATGGTGATCACGGCTGTCTAAAATAGTGATTCTGGAATCCCAGCTCTTTCCCTTGGAAGCTCTAACTGATTTATCTCATCTAATATATTCAAAAGATTTTTTGGATTATTCAAAGCCCAACTCCTTAGTACTTACGCGCAGAACTCTGGGCATTTCATTCTTCACTTTAAAAATTTTAAAAATTTTGAATTTGAGGATCAGAACCTGAAGATTGAAATAGCAGGAACAAGGAACTAGAGATAAGAAAATGAATCCATTTCTTTCATTCGCTCATTGGAAATTCTCTCATTTTCAATGAAATGATTTAATTAATATCTGATAAAATCGACACTGTTGTTTGTTTGGGAATAAGAGTTTGAAAAATTTGCAATATCCATGTTTTCTATCTTGTTATGTTGAAAAAATTTGCATCTAGACTCAAATTTGGTACAATGTGTTCTTGAGTTCATTAAGTGATCGGATATAGGTGGCTAATCCTCATCTAAACTTATTTCTCAACATAAAGCATCAATCAGAATTTTTTAGATCATACATATTAGAGTTTCTAAGTTATGTTTCTACTCTCCTATTTTCACTGTAAGAAATATCCTTGTGTTGCCCTTAAAGTTGGCATTCAAACATCATGGAATATGTTCTTCAAAACTAAGATAATACATCCTTCAAAAGAATGGCTAATCTCCCTTTACTTTCAAAAATTGCATATCCTTCAATGGCTCTAAATAACAGAAATTTCAATGACCACTTGCAAATCTTTCAATGGCTTAATATACACTGAATTGATTTAGTGCTTACAACTTTGACTACAAGGAATAAAAATGTTTGAAAGAATGCGCGTAATAGACAAACCTTGGATGTTTCTTGGGACTGTGTGCCTTCGTCCTCGCGATGCATCTCCGTTGGGTACTCCTGCATAGGATCTGCATTTTCGCCTTCAATGCTCACTGAATGTTCACCCCCTTCTATCTCAAAACTAAGAGACTTCTGCGACCCACTTAGTTCACTACGACCTCGCTTTGAGAGTGTCTTTTTTGCACGAGTCATCTTGGCTCTCCTCAAATCTTTCCTAGAAGAATAGAAAAAAGAACCCTGTTTCCTATGACTCTTACTTTGCTCTAGGACAGAGTGTGGAGCGGAATGTTCTACAATCATGAGCTCATCAAAGATACACCTAATTCTGCTCTACTAAAAAACGAGAGTCCCACTCCAAGAATAACCTTGAAATGACTCCATCTCTTCCAAGAGTTCCCTAAGTACTTGTCTTCCTCAACGCCGCCTTTGCACTTCTCGGCTTCACGCGTGTCGTATGACTTAACTATTTCGGCGCCGGCATTTCCAAAATTTGAAAATTGCACTGCCCGAGGCATCTTGACGAGAGAGCGCCGCCAATGTCAGTCGAAGTACAGATTTGTATATTAAAAGAAATCTGTTGGAACCGTTTCAAATGAGTCGCCAAGATAATAATCTTATTATATGCCACAACTCCAATGACTGAATATCTTAGATTAGAAAGTTCTATAAGATAATTTTAAAATTTAGCCCCTAATTAGTACTTGAAGAATTGTCGGCGCTTCAACTAATTACACCGTCGTAATGATAGTATAGGACTGTACTATATACTTTGTGTTCGCTAATGCTAATCTGACGGTTACTTTTGAAATGATTGTTTAGCTTCATAGACCCTCTATTGTATACACCATCAATCCTCAAGCCTAAGCCATATTACCCTAAGCCGCCATCATTTACAAGTAATGAATGCACCCTTGAGAACCCTATATAAACCCATATGTTTTTTATTTCACTATGTAAAGCAATTTTATTCTTCTTTGGGTCTTATTCTAGATTGTGAGCGACATGGCAAGCATTCACGTAGACGGTCATTCGGTTCCTTTAGTGTTTCCTTTAGACCTAGGAGGTCATGCTACTGTATTTAGCCATTTGCTTCATGTTCGATTCAAGTTTGTTGAATCATCCATCTATGTTGAAGAGGAGCAACGTTCTGAGTCTGGTGATTTACTTCAGTCAATCCCGCTTTCAAAATGTCTCTTTGATGAAGGTCCCTGTTGGTATTTAGGTCAGGGGAACTATAGGGCTTATGGTCTCCCTTTAACTATATTAGCTTCATCCGTTGAGATAGCTAGTCGCCAATCTGATAATTGTACTGTGAACAGACCTTCTGGACTTGAAAGTACTAAGCCTACTACACAAGTAGGATGCTCTCCAGTATTTGTACAGAATGAGATGTCTGTTGAAGCAAATGTAGAGTTGTTAGGGACTATTGTAGAACTCTCCAGTGAATCTGAAGGGAAGTCTCCTTCCTTAACTCTTGAGATGAAACCTTCCTTGGTGATACACGAGTCCAACGACATCAAACTTTCGAACTCCATACAAAATACCTCCACCAGTACTTCAGAACAACGTACCTTCTCACAACAAGTTCATAGTCCTAGTGTAGTTAGTACAACAAGTATAATGAAATGCTTGAAGGGACTTTCTAGGCTTCACCGTTCACGAAATGAACTATCAACATTAGATATGAACTCCATCAAGCACCAACGAGTAGAGTTTCTACCACCTACTTACAATGGAGATGCTATCTTTGAACTTCCGCCTTGTCGGGCCTCTTCTTCTTCATCTGCAGCAAAGAACTTGGAGGGAATGGACAAGTGGTACGATGGACACGGGTGGTGCAAGCTAGTGACAACAAACATCCACAACTCGGACAATTTGAAGTTTCGTAAGTCCTTTTGCGCTGGCCATCTTATTTGTGAAAACCCTAGCTGCGAGTACTTGTATAGGACTTCTAGGAAAAATGAAACAGAATGGACGGGTTCTACTGTATTTCCTTTTGCAGTAGGAGTTTCTCCACCAATTGATTGCAAACTAGTTTGTAAAGTCTGCAAAACAGTTCCTACATGTCTTAGCACTTGTGTTGCTAGAATTTACTACTGCTATAGTGATAACTCAAATATGACTAGGGCTGCTATTCACCTAGGAAACCACTCTCACCCGGTAGCAAAAGGCATGTATAGAGATTCTGCAAAAGAGATTACCGAACTCATAGCAGAACAAGTTGCCAAAACCCCTTCCGCTACAAACTCTGCCATAGCCTTATCCGCTAGCAAAGACTTCCTTACAAACCACCTTTTTTACCACGGAGAAGGAGAGAAGAAGATATTGAAGGGAGAGGAAATGGAAGAGGTCATGGATCGCTTTCAGTTGCTAAGTAGTCCTAGTATACGAAATATCATCTCCTCATTCCACTCAAACAACCAAGGAGGGGTCATTGACAACATCATGACCATGAAGAAGGAATCAAAGTTCGAGTTCATACACGATAGTGTCTTTCCAGGCCAAGGCAAAGAGAAGGTTTACATCTTCAAAATGCTCACTGAAGGGCCTGGAAGTGGAGTGGACTTGGTAAGGCGCATGCAACCTGAAGGTGATCTACAGAATGCGTGGATGATGTTCGACCACGTGAAGCGCGTGAAGGACTGGACCACCATGGCATGCCACGTGTACGACTCTCAATACAAGAAGGTTATGACCATTGCAGTGTGCGATATGCAATCAGAAGATACGGAGATTCAAATACAGTTCTGGAGGTCACTAAATGCTATAATGGAGAAACACGAAGTGGCCAAGCCAAATTTTAAAGGATTCATGGCAGATAGCGCAATGGCCAATTGGAATGCAGTGCGCATTGTATATGGGAGTGGCTCAGCAGATGACATTATGAAGAATCGTGAGAGAACATGCCTATTGCATTGGAGTAATTCTCTTCAGAAGCACACCCAGAAACACATCAAGCAAGGACTACAACATCAACACATTGCACTATGTAAGCAATACAAAGAATCCAAGACTTTGGATGAAGCGGAGGTGCACTATCTTGCAATTCGGTCATGGTGGTTATCATCTGGAGCTACAACAGAAGACTCACTTCATCACTTGGAGCATTGGTTGGCATTTTGGCATTTTCGTTATTTACAGTGGGGAGGCTTCATGACAATGGTATGTGTCCATGTGAATCTTATTTTGATTTATAAATTATATTTTGTATTCTTATTTAATTAGACAATTGTTCACTTGAATAATACAAAGGGAATGATTCTTTTTACTTTCAATGTCTTTGTAAAAAAAATTCAAGAACACATAATTTTCCAATGCTTTTAAAGATATTTTATAGTAAAAATTGGAAAGACTTTTAAAAGAAGTAGTATAGGGAATCAATGAGGCACTTGTTTCATCCAATGGCTATAAGTATTTTTTTACAAATCTTATTGTAAGGCATACGTGGAAATACTAACTGCTTGAACTTTCAATCATTTAGAATTTTTATTATATTATAAATTGATATTATATGTAAAATCCGTCGGATCCGACGGATTCCCTCACGACCTCCACATTTAGAAAAATATAATGTTACGAGGTTCAAAATTGGTTGCCATTAAAGCACTCTTTGATGGTACTATATTTCTAATTTTTTTCTCAAGTCAGATATTTGGAAATCCCAAACCCATAATACTATTTAATTCTTCTTTGTGATTGTACTTCCCTAAACCCTAAACCATACTCAAATTCTTAGAAGTATAGAGAGCAATGGTCAATATAATTTGTATAATAATAGCAAATTGTATTTTGATTCATGTCTGCCTGTGGTTGGAATTCTAGGGTCTTACTTTAGAAGAGATGACAGACATGCCTTTTTGTAATTTGTCGGAAACGATCCACAACAAGTGGCTACAAATGTCGGGGAAAAAAGGAAACAACTTATTCGACGCCACTTGTGATGATAGTATTTGGGCTTGGATGCAAATGACAAACTACCGAGCATACCTTAGAGGACATGCATGTGGGTCAGGACCATCAAAGGGAGAATTGAGGTTGAGGGCGGCTAGGCGTAGTGGGTGTCCCAAAAAAATTGCTGAGGCATTGAATACATTGCCAGAAGCACATGGTGTGGGAACTCGAGTACCTCATCTAGAAGGAGAAGAATTTTTTGGGAGCGCAAAGAGGAGGCTTGATGTACCTATTGGTGATGCTGGAGATTCACATAGACCAGACAAAGTCAACTTCTCGCAACCGTGGGTCCGAACTAGGTCTACAAAGGTTGTAGAAGATTCAATGGAAGGCACTGGAAATTGCAATGAAGTCAATACCTCCAATTATGTGACGGTAGCATTTGAAACCGATTGTGACACATCCAAGTGGCACATTGCAAGGATCAACCACAAATCAAATGCAAGATGCTGGGCTCAACAACGGACATCAAACATCAAGTGTACCTCAAGGATTGCCAAGGGTGGAAAAGGAACCCCTGCTCCTACTTATCGCGGTAGGAAAGAAGAATATGGAACTAAGCGCTCGGTGGTCGTGGATTTTTGGTTTTGTTGGGATGACATTGAACGATGTGTGAAAGGTACAAAGAGGAAGTGGGTCATTGATAGGCTAGAGTTGCCTGAAATTTGGCCTATTCTAACGGGGACCAATTTGAATCGTGAAGAAACCTTACTGCTACAACATGCAGGCTTCCGTCTTCAAGAACAGCCTACATTATCGCCACGTGAACTTTTTTCCATGTCTAAGATTTTTGAGCCTATCTTCTTCACTCAACCATGTCCACCAAATGCAGATGTACACCCTACTGTGAGGAACAACCGAACAATCAAAAGACTTGCAAATCCTCCAACCGTAGAGCAACGCAACAAATGGGAAAGTGCTTCAAATATTACAGGGGAAATTCTAGGAGTGACCCTCGTACCTCTTCCTGGACTTGGTGCAATAGTGGTGCTACAGACTGGAGTGGAGTCCAACAAAAACGTATATCGAGTTACTATGGGTACATTCCCTACATGCACATGCCCTGACTTTGTCAATATGATAGTATCTACTGTGGGAGGCTGAGCACAATACGTGAATTGTAAGCACTTGTATTATTTGTATAGGTATTTTTGCAAGATGGATATTCATGATGACAAATTCATTCATGCACCTAGTTATAGCTTTAATGAGTTGAAGCTACTCCTAGTTCGGGTAGGGATCATCATTATTTCAAAGTAGATATGATTAGTTTCTTGGAGTGTAGTACATTCATGTTGTATTCTTTACATGTGCTACAAATGAAAATATGAAGTGATGAGCCCAATTATGAACATTGACCTTCTTTGGAATACATTTATATTATTCGAATTTCTTTTTCTATCCATTTTTTTCAGTTGCCCATTTTCATTCCATCCAATTGAAAAATTCCTAAACCCTAGAACAAGGCACATGAGTCTTTTGTATTTGAAGTGTTTGCCCTGTTTTTTATTGACCCCCTAATCCTAAATCCCAAAACTTAAATGTATAGATGATATTCTTAATGGTCCAAAAATATGAGATTTCACGAAAATCCACGGTTATAGGATACACGGTCATGGGTAGCAAAATTTACTATAAATAGTAAATTTTTGTAGAATTTTGGGAAAAAAATGGATTGAAAAAAAATTCTAGTCCAAATTTCTAAAAAAAAGGCTACTTCATGCTCACCGCTCACAACTTTCCCGCTCACAGCTCACAGGCTCACCGCTCCATGCTCGAACGCTAGCGTCGTTGATTTCAAGGGTTGAATGTATTCTTGTAGAATAATATATAGAAAGACTGATTTTTGGTCACAAGTTTAGAAACCTTTAGTGCAAGAAAAAACAAAAGAAGAGTCCTTGCTTGCCCCCTTAGAAAAATGCTAAATCTCTTATTTTCCATGGATGATAAAAATTTTGAATTCAATTTTGCAATTAGAAGTCTTAAATTAGGTAGGAAGGGTGTACAAGGTAAATTAATCCAATACAAAACAAAAAGGCTTTTGTTTTATTTGCACTTCTAAAACGATTTAGAGGGGCTGAGCTCACCCCAACCTCCTAAGGATTTGGGTGAATTGGCGTCCTCACTTAGCCACACCGAGTCATTCCAAAGGTGCAAGTAAAAATTTAAAAACCCTACCATACACGTAGGTTAATTTCAGCAGTTTATACTGAAATAGTTTACTTTTTGCATTTTGACAACTTGGTAGACAGAAAGCAATTTTTTTTTAATTTTCGAATCTTTAAGAGGATACTCCTAGTTTTGAATTGATTCTTTCTAATTGATACTCCCATGCTTAAATGTGTTCCTTTTTCTAATTTTTTCAAGAATAATTTTTCAAGTTTTTAGAAATAGATGTGTTTAAATTTCCTAAATTTCAACATTTTTCAAATTTTCCCAAGTTATTTACAAAACTAACCTACAAGTATGGTATTTTGTGCCGGAATAATTTACTTGACACACCATTCACAACAAATTTGGGGCCTTGATTGCACCTATGAATTCAAAATTTGCAAATTTTATCATGCTTGGAAAATTTTAAAAATTTCAGCCTTTTCCAAACTGGCCAAGCAAGGGGCGAGGTGTGATGACCCCTCTTCCTCAACCATTTAGGAAAATGCTGGAATTTTTATTGTTTTTTTGCAAGTAATTTTTTTTGCAAATTCTGAATTCATATTTGCAATCAAAGGTCTTACAGAGTATTCAAGGTATCTATATCGTAAGATAGTTTGTTTATTTGTTTGTTTGTTTGTCACGTTGAGATCCCCCTGATCGTGAATCCCCCAGTCGCATGCTTGGTACTGTTCGAAAGTTCTAGGGGACGAGGGGTGCACGGACTTGATTTTGTGGCGTTCCGACCTATGGTGTGAAAGTTATTGAATTCCAAAGTTTTAATGGATTAGAAAATTAGAAAATTACTTTTACTTTAGTTCAGACTGTGGCATCGGCATAAGGTCCACTATACTAAAATTGATAAATAGTGTTGGATGATAATTAGTGTTGTTCCCTGTTTTTTACCCCCAACACTATTTTTCAACTTATATGTAAATAGTGTTGGGGCACTTAATTGCTGCCATAAAAAAATGTCCCTTCCCTACAAAATTGTAATTTTTACCTCCTGCCATAAAAATCTATCCCTTCCCTGCAAAATTGTAAATTTTGCCTCCCGTTGTAAAAATCCGCCCCTTCCCTGCAAAACTGTAAATTTTGCCTTTTGTCGTGAAAATATGTCCTTTTCTTAGAAAACTGTATGTTTTGCCTCCCATCACAAAAATCTATTCATTTCCTAAAAAATTATAATTTTTGCCTCCCACCACAAAAATTTGTCCTTTTCCTAGAAAACTATAATTTACTGTAGAGCTAAAATAGTGTTAGAATGAGTTAATAATCTTTTAACACTAACCTTGCTAATCACAATTAGTGTTATCTTAGCAAATTAGTGTTGCCAACACTATTTACCAATTTTAGTGTAGTATTAGATAAGTACAAAAATAGGGGACTTTTTGTTTTGCTTACACCCCTAAAATTACTTGGAGTGGCCGAGCGAGGGGCCAGTTCACCCGGACCCCGAGGAAGGACCGGGGTCAGTTTACCCGGCGGGCCCATAATAGAGACTGCAATTCACACTCCACCTCATGCATGCGAAAGGCATGATCAGAGCTAAACGCCAAAATACCGCTTTTGGGGAGTCCCAGGACTCAAAGGGATGGGCTCGTTGAAATAGGCCCAATGAGAACAAGCCACGGGCCGGGACAGGACTGGAGGGGAACTTCCGGTGCATCCTTTCCAAAAAGCCTGCTCTACGCTACAATTTTCAGCAGCCCCCTTTTCTTTTACTTTTTGAGAAAGTGCTAGGATGGTTATTATCACCGACTTCAAATTTGGTGGAGCACTGCATTTTACATTCATCCATCTTTCGGTCAAAAAATGCTTTTCAATCATATTCATGCATTTCTTTTCATCCAAATTTGACAACTTCATCCATGAATTTAGTAGAAATGGAAAATGTATGGTGAAAAAAGATTACTTTGACTAGTTAATCCCTACCTACCTAACTGACCATATATGGTCGATTTGAAATTTTAAGCCTATTTTTGTGGGGGTAATTTAATTCTTTTGACTGTTGTTGTAATGTAGGCCGTCTATTTGTTGAAAGTAGATATCTATGCATTTTTGGATTAGTTCTATAATTGTGAATTAGTTAATTTGGAGGTTGATTGATAGTTAAGTTAGCTTTCACTTCAGCTTAGAGTTTTCAAAAAAAAATTATATTATTGAGTAGGCTAAAATATATATATATAAATAAAGGCAATAGTGAAGGTATTGTTATGTACATAGAGGTGGAGAGAAGATGGCTACTATTATTAAGAAGGTAGGAAAAATTATATATAAATGGGAAGGAAGTATGAAAGGAAGCAGAAGCAAATTGTTGAGGGTTACATGAAAGTGTTGCCTTAGAGCTTGTTATGATGCCAAACTTCAAAGGGATTCAAGTGCTACCATTTGTTGTCCAAGTTTCGAGGGCTTAATGCTTAGTGTAAGGATTTTAGGAGGTTTATATTTTAAATAAAAATACATATTTGGATTTTTGATAGTAAACATATAAACATCTACCACAACGAATAACCCTATGCTTTTCTGAATAAACCGCAATCCTTACAAGAACGTTTTAAGAACTTTCCAGATAAATTGAAGTTTAACTATTGAAAACTTTCATTTTTCATTAAAAAAAAGTAATTAGTTGATTATTGAGAGGTCTTCAAAGGCATATATGTACCATTAGTACAAAGTAAAGCTTATCAATTTTACTTCATTTTCCAATTTTATGCAAACCTTGGCAATTTCACTTGATTTGAGATCTAAGAAATTATACTTGTTGTCCATTTGCTTTGAGAATGGTCCCTATTGGAAGAATAAAATGCTTTTAAATAAAAAATTCACCATTGAAAATTTAAACATGCACGTGCTTATTTGAAGATGTTTTTTCATGTGATATTATGCTTCTTGGAAGTGCGTTTTAGTGTGCTAACACTATTTGTAGTTGTTTATGTCATCTCTAATCTCCAAAACTTTTATATGCAAATTTCTAAAACATTGTAGAAAAAGTCGATATACTAAAAATAAAAAATATATATTTCTTTTGTTTCATTAGGGATAACTACAAGTCAATGCTCTTTTTCATAGTCAATACACATTTGGAAAGACTTGGATATTTAGGGGTTAAAATTAGACATTAATATTGAAATGGTGCAATGTAGACAATCCCATAATGCCAAGAAATAGGTTCATTTTTAATAACATGGGATTAGATATTTAATATGGGTGGAGAATTGGTTGATTGTTTACTCAAATTACTTGTACATCTAGTAGGATTTGATCCAAACACTTGACTTTACTTTTACCTTGAATAAACTATGAATTTTCAAAGTATTTCAAATTATTGTGTACAAAAACAATCTTAGACTCTAAGAATTAAAAGTTATACATTTTTAGCTAAAGATTCATCCAAGGATTCATTACACCTTTGAAGTTTTATGATTTTAATATAAAGAGTCACTATGATTACGATTAACATTCAGTTATAACTTTTGATTTCAGATTTGGGTTCATTGAATCTTAATCTCTTTAAAGTAATAGACATAAGGATCATCTAATGGTAATTTGACCTTTTTAGTCTTTAAAGAACAAGGCTAGCCAAAGGGATTTAGTTTTTAAAAGAACCTTCATAAAGATGTCTCTCATATTTATTTATAGACCAACTCATTTACATCATTCTCTTTGTCTCCTAGATATCAAACTACAAAATAATGTTAAAATTTAGGTTTTTGAATACAACTCAAGTGTGTAGTTTTTACATTGAAAAGTTTTCTATGATTTTTGAATTCAACTTTGAGGTTTCCAATGCCTAAAGGAGAACAAAATCTCACCATTCCTTTGCCATTTGAACAAGTTTCATGATGTCCATCCAAAAAAGATTCTAAAATCTAAAATGTCCAAGTTTGAGTTGCCTACCAAAATTCAAAATGTCATTTTAAGATTATACAAGGGTAATAAATGTGTCATGCAATTCTTGACAATAGGTACAATGAAACTCCATGTGAAGAAGATCTAGTAGAAATTACATGCAATGACCTTAGAAAACAATTTTTGAAACATTTTTCATTCATGTTGGTTTCAGTTTGACGAGGTTCTATTTTTTGAAATATTTTTTAGTAAGTTTTTTTTCAAAAAATGAAAATGGCATCTCATTCTAGTTGTTTGATATTTTTTAGTGTTTTGAATCTTTGAAGTTGAAACACAATGATAATGATCACCAAAAGTATTCACCTCTTGAAATGTATAGTTGATTAGTGCACTATAAGTGCAATGAGAAAGCAAAATGTGTCCCAAATAGCCAAAAAAATTCTCATAGCCTCTCCCTATACTTTATCCCCTCTACTTATCAATCTACAATATTAGTCCAGCCCTTCTTTGTTTCCCCTATGTTTCTTTCTACTATGCCACTTCTCATTGGTGGACTTGTATCCTTCATTTAGCAATGAAATTCCATTTCACTTTAGTCAAAGAAAGCAAATTGTATCTCTTCATTAGATAACACTTCTAGAACTTGAAGTACTTTATGGACCTCCTATACTATAGTGGTGTGATGTGAAAGCACGTGTGAAAGTGTCCATCTCCTTGAAATCATCCCTGAGGTAGATGTACCAATTACTGACACATGCCCCATCAACAAGAAATAGAATATTCTATTCCAACCAAGATTGGAATGAATTTCCATTTTTTTTCTTGGAATGTGTATCTTTGAATTTTTCTCAATGTTTGAACCAATAAATTAACCCCTAAAGGACCAATGTGGCTTTTTTGGCAATATAATTATTTCATGCAAGTATGTGTGACTAGAGATTTCCATGTTTTGAGACCAAAATTTAACAAAAGGTATAGACAAGGAATATCTTTAAAGCCCAAAAAATTTCATGACTTTTGACTACATGGTCAAAAAATTATTGTATGAGATGTTGTTTATAACTCATTTTGGGTAGTTTGGGTAGATAAAAAAATCACTTTTTTGGAATTATTTTTTTGGAATTTGTTATATATATATATATATATATATATATATAGAAAGATTTGAATCATTCCATTTGGACTAATGGGTCTAAAGTTATAAAGAATTTAAGTTTGAAGGTAGTTTTAGATTTTCTACTTTAAAAGTAAACTTTGAAGTCAATTATTTTACTCAATTTTACTCAATTTTGAAAAAAATAATTTTTTGGGGTGTAGATTGTTTATTACAACATTTGAGCCATTGGGATTGGCAAGTTTCAATTTCACAAATAAATTCTTAACAATTTAGTATTTTGAATCACTATCTACTTATTTTTCTTACTATTTTTTCCTACATGTTGTTCAATTCCAAATGATTTGAAAATTTTCAAGCATGTACTTCCTCTATCGTGAAATAAGTATACAAACCAAGCAAAAACTTTGTCCCTCTAAAAGTGTCATTTTTATGATTTCGACCATTTTATGAATGTTTGACTGAATGATCTTGTAGGGGCAAATAAAACAATGTAAGAGCACTTCATTTACCTTGCAAACTTGGTCTCAAGTGGCAAACTGACACAACTTTTGCTAATTGCTTCGTAAAATGGTAGTATTAATTACTTGTTTAGTGATTACTTCGGACCTATTAAAAATTGATCGTAATATAAACTAGTTTTTTTATTTTTAGATATGTAGATTGGAGAACATTTTATTAAAATCCCATTGTAGCCAAAACCCTGTAATGAACTAAATTGATGGAGCTGGCAACAATAATAAAAAATGTTCAAAATCATACTTTCAACTTGCATTTTGGGTGCCTAAATGACACTTCCCAAGCTCCAAGTTTTGCATACATCTTAGGGATAGGTTACCCATTCTTGAATGCACAAACTTTTGTCACTTTGATTGAAAACATAGTTAATATCAGAAGGAAAAGAGTTTGAGACGCTTATTTCGGGATAGAGGGAGTAGCCAACTTGCCTTGGAGAATGAATCTAAAGAAGCACTACTATTTTGGACTTTTTTTTCATGCAAATGTGAGCTTGTAAAGTGTAGATGCCCAATTTTTTGTTGGGCTAAAAAAATTTTGGTTGATTCAAATGCTCATATCTTGTAATCTACATAGTAGAAATTTCTCAAATTTTTTTCTCATCTCCCCAAACTAGTATACTACAAGATTCTATGGTTACATGTGTATAAAAACAACATTTTCCAAATATTTGATACTTGTGTTAGAAATGACAATTTTGGAGGTTTTTTGGTGAAAACATAGTCAAAGAACTTTAGAGCTTAGTGACACGTAAGTGAACACAAAAGTAATAAGTAATTAGTAGGAAAATACAATAATTCTTGAATGGTTAGAATCAAATGACTTCCATTTCTTTGGAAATTCATTACTAATTCATATATGCTCCAAAAAATATGAAACTACTTGTGTTAGATTCTACATCAATGCGTCCTCAATTGATGAACAAGAGAAAATACTTCCAAGAATCTAAAAACCATCAAAAAGGCTAACCAACCCTCAAAAGGTCGCTTTAAGAGCCCACTTTAGGGGTTAGTTCAAGAGGAAAACATGAGAGCATCCCCACGCGTCTGGCATATTGGATGATTTCCTAATAGAGGCTTGCAAAATTGCCCCACCTGTTTGGCAAAACGGATGGCTAATTGCCCAACCGGTTGGAAAAATGAGAGATGACTGGCAAAAAGGGGTCGTTTTGCTAGCCTGTTCGCAGCATGCTCATGGCCTACATAACATAATGCGACAACCACAATTAATTATTTCCGCAATATGAGTTGAAAGTGTTTGCACTTCCTGCGGCACTCCCCCAACACCGGCGTGGCTCAAGTCCGGCGTGGCTCAAGCTCATTTGGAGTCAAGTCCCCAATTCCGGACGTCTTCAATCAACGTCGACTTGTTAATGATGAATGGGTGGGGCACATCTCACCACCCGACTTGCAAACTGGATGGCTCTGCATTCTCCAAGCTAGCATTTTGCTATACAGGTGGTGATGCTCTGACTCAAGCACTGATCGTTACACTTCGTCAGCCCCCAGTACGTGGAAGCCAACCCGGATTAACCCCTCACCACCTAAGCCTCAACCATGTCAGAAAACAACCCTACTTTTCAAGTGTTATAAGTCTAAATGTGAATAATGTATGAAGATCTGAACCGTTCAATCTTGTAGTGTGCATGTTAAAGATATTGTAGATCAAATTTAGAGTCACTTGACCATATAGATTGAAAGATTATGATATTTTAGTGTTCAAAAAAGATGCTGAAATTTTCTTAAAAAACACATTTAGAGGTGAAATTTGATTTCTAAAACTACTCAAATGAAAAAACTTTAAAATAAAAAATGATTCAAAAATAAAATAAAAACACTTTGGTGAAAGAAAATATCATTAAATTGACTCATTGTATTTGCAAAATTGTTTTGAAATGTCAAAAAATAGTGAAAAAAGTAGCAAAAAATCACATCTATGGATGAACCTCTCTTTACTAAATTGCTTTTTAGTCACTCATTAGTTCTTGGATTGATATGAAATTTGAACTACAAAAAGTAGACTAGTATGCTCAACTTTTCCAACAAAAATTGTTGTAAATGGACCATGTAAGAAGAAGTTATAAGTCACCAAAGTTCACTGCACTCCAAAAATGGCAGGATTTTGAACTTCAAATTGCTCCCAAACATTCAAAACAACTTGGATTGACATGAAAATTTAACAACAGTAACTAGACTTCAAGGCAAACAAAACCCAACAAATTTTATTGAAACCAAGCATTGAATGAAAAAGATACAAGCCCCCAAAGTTGCATCCCTAAAATGTAGTTTGGTGAACTCAAATTGAACCTACAAGCTTTGATTGGCTACCTAAAATTCAATACGATTTGGATTGATCTGCAGATTTTACCATAGAAACTAGACTTCCATGCGTAACTTTCCCAACAAGTTTTATTGAATTTGGACATCAAATGCAAAAGTTAAAGCACTTTGAATTTGGATGCTAGATTATGTGAGGACACTTTTGGGCCCCTTGGGTGGTGAGGGGTTAAAGTTATGATAGAGTCAAAAACTCCAAATGGAATGGTTTATTTGTTTGCTTAAAAAAAATTAAAAAATGGAATGGGTTTTCCTTTTGCTTAAATTTCTTTTTTAATGGAATGAGTTTTTGTTTGTTTGGAATGGGTTTTTTGTTTGCTTCAAAGAAAAAAACAAAAAACAAATGGAGTGGGTTTTTTGTTTGCTTCAAAAAAAGAACCCAAAACAAATGGAATGGGTTTTTCGTTTACTTCAAAGAAAACCCCCAAAAACAAATGGAATGGGTTTTTGGTTTGCTTCAAAGAAAACCCCAAAAAACAAATGGAATGGGTTTTTGGTTTGCTTCAAAGAACCCCCCCCAAAACAAATGGAATGGGTTTTTGGTTTGCTTCAAAGAAAAAACCCTAAAACAAATGGAGTGGATTTTTCATTTGCTTCAAAGAATACCCCCATAAACAAATGGAATGGGTTTTAAAAAAACTAAACTAAAATACAAATGGAATGGGTTTTCCAAGGGAACGGGGTGAGATTCTACGGAGAATGAGTACTCACTGTCGGCCCGCTGCCGGTAGAAAGGATGGGCCGGAAGGTACTGTCATGGAGTTATCATGAAAAAGTAAGAAAAGAAAAGCAGGGGAAAGTAAAAAATATCTTACCTTACCGTGGGGCCAGAGTGCCGAACTACTGCACGCAGGCTCGGGGAACGAGGCACGTGGGCTTGTCGAGGAGTGGATCGTACGTGATCTCAGTGAGACGGATTGTCTACAGGACTGGCCTACTGGGACAAAAAGAAAAAGAAAAAGGAAAAAGAGAAAGAAAAGGATCAGGACCGGTATTGGTTCCGTGCACCAAACGGCGATCCCGACTAAGGTAGAAGGCTCAGAAATGGACCATCTGGTCCCCCTTTTCCATGTATTTGCTTGGATGGAAATATTTTAAACACATTTTTCAGAGAAAGAAAAACTGATATAGAATCTAATAAAAGTGGTTTCATATTTTTTGAAGCATTTTCGAATTAGTTATGAATTCTTAGACAAGATGTGTCATAGGTCCCTATTTATGTCCTTAGGTCTTTCATGGATGGTTCACTTGCAACTTCTAAAGAAAGATGGAAAAACAAAGATAATCATTGGCTCCCCAAATTAATAATGACTTTCTCCTTGACTCATTCAATGACTACGAAGGTCCATTTGAAAACCACCTATTGTCCATTTTCCAACCTTTCATAGGGGCCATTCTTAATGTCCGCTCCATTTCAGAGCCTCCTACCTTATATATCTTAATAAGGTAGAAGCACTGCCAATTATGGATCATTGAGGTGGTGGAAATCTTTCTCATGTAGGAAGATAGGAAATATAGGGATAACATAATTTGTAAAATTTTATTTTCAAAATTGAAATTATTGTGAATTTTAAGAATTAGAAAGTGCATTCCTCCCATATTCAAAGTCCAGAGTCTTTTGAATTTGAATTACTTTCCGCTCACTTCTCACTACAAGAGAAAGGGGTGTTTTAAGTAGTGTCCTAGACATCACGTCTTTTAAATAATATCTTTTAAGTAAGGTTTTAAGTAAAATTTTACTAAAAAGACAGTCTTTTTAGTAAAATTTTACTTAAAACCTTACTTAAAAGACATTACTTAAAAGACGTGATGTCTAGGACACTACTTAAAACACCCCTTTCTCTTGTAGTGTCTTCTACTCACTACTAGAAGACATGTGTCATTACTTTAATAGTTCCAACCTTGAAAAGACCAAAAAAAACACATTCAAAGCTTTGGTTGGACATAACTTCATTCCTTAGTCAAAAGTACTACACTTCTAATAAATGGTTGTTGGCAAGGGGTGCTATTATGTGAGCCGAAGAGTGTAAGTCCATAAGCCTAAAAGACTGTATAAGTATGGTATAGGTGTATGTAGTATAGAAATTTTCTATAATTATAGTGTAATTAAGCTATAAATACCTATATTATAGGTGTTTAATTTATAATCACCTTCAATGGTTGTTGTATATATATACACACACATTTAAGGATCAAATGCTTGTGTTTTCATACTCACATACTAGCATTGTTGGTTGTTAGGAGTGGTTGACTATTGGTGCTTCTACTTTAACTTTTGGGAAGTTTATTGAGCTAATCCAGTTATTTTCCTCTTCTTTATAGAAAGGGCTAGTGATTTTTTTCCCAAAGGCACTAATTGCATTCTCTCTTAACAAAAATTTCCTAGTTTATATCCTTTGATATCAAATTTTCAATAGCCAATTTCCTTCAACTTCAAAAAGATAAAATATTACCTCCATATAAGTAAAAAAATAATCCATTTGTCATAGCACTTGAGGTCAAAATTATTGTTGTTCTTACTTAGGTGTGTGAGTGTATCTTACTTTCTCATGTCTCAAATTTATTAAGACTTGTTTGATCAAAGCACTTGTAGCTTAATGTCAATGGGCAAGATTTATTAGTTGTTGTAATAACTTGATGTAACTTTGATTAATTATACAACTTCTAAATAATTGATGTCATTTGTCAAGGTGCCCAAGCCCAACTCAAACTTTGATATCAACACTCAAACATCATTAGTAAGCACAAAACTAGTAGTGGTATAAAGTAATCTTAAATCCAATTAAATGATTGTGACAATATTAAATACCATGTACAAATAGGCAACAATTTGTAAAACTATATCAATTTAATGATAACCTTCATCTTCAAGACATTTGGCTCTTCCAAAAAAATTTGATAATTTCTTTACACAACGGTGTTAGTATGTGAGCATGAAAGTGTGAGCCTGTGGGCCTTGAACATATATGGGTAAATGCAAGAAACACTTGTACTATTTCCCGTCACTACCTAAGTGCTGATCTGTTTTTTGGCCATAACTTTTGCATTTTTGCTCTAAATGATTCAAGATTTCTAGAGAAGGTACTCATGACTATCATACACCTTACATAATTCTTTCATAATTTTCAAAAATAATTTAATACTAAAATAGTACTAGTGATTAAATGTCACAAATGCCAATTTGGAGGTTTTTAGTACTAAGGAGTACCTTTTTTTAATGATTTTGAGATGAAATTTGGATGAGATGGTCTTCTAGTAGTTTTACATCACTCCGCGTGAGGGATTTTGAAAAAAGTTATTTTTATGTGGTATGGAAGTCTACAAAGTGAGCTTCTTTTTGCTTGAATTTTGAAACATATAAAATATTATTTTGGTGGTTATTTTGGACGATGACCATCTCCATAGAGTTGTTGCAAATGTCCACCTTTTATTTTTTCTATTTACTTATTTTTTCTATTTTTACCGAATTAAAACATGAAGGTATGTATTTTCTTGAGGTTTGGCACTTTTTAAATTCTCCTACTTAGAGAATTTTTCTATCAATTTCCTTTGGTGAAAACCTTCATCTTAGAGGTCTATACATTGTTCATATTTTTCAAATTTTTTTCAAATTAATTTTCTAATTTTAAAGTACTCCATAAAAAGTCATGAGTACTGTAGTAAAACGCAACAAATAGTACAGGTGTTTCTTGCATTCACCCATATATATATATATATATATATATATACACACACACATAAGTAGGTATCATGCAACCATTGAAGGTTTTTATAACATAAACACCTATAATATTGATACTTATAGCATATATACATCATTAACATAGAAGGTTACTATAATATAAATACTTATATCATAGTTGTATAGCCTTTTAAACTCATAGGCTTACAGTCTTCAACTTCTATGCTCAGATAATAGCAACCCTCTTCTTAACACATGTAATTGTAGGTCCTGTAGTACATTAGTTTGAGAAGATGTAGAAAAAATTTCAAAAATTTCCATCACACACACAGTTGCTAGTATATGAGTATAGAAGTGTAAGCTTATGAGCCTCAAAGATGATGCACCTATAATATAGGTGCTTATATTATATAAACCTTCTACGAAAAAAGTATATTTATACTCTAGGTACCTATATTATAAGTGCTTTTACTATAAATACCTTCAAAGGTGGTAGTATATCTACTTATATACATATTAGAAGCTCACATGCTCGCATGTTCATGCTCACATACTAGCATCGTTGCCACCACACGGGTTTTAAAATATTAGCATTTGAATTTACAAAATCCTTCTTTTTGGTCTTTATAAAAATTAAGTAGTTAAAAATCACAAAGGTCAAATTTCTATGAAAAAATGTCCAATATAGTTGTATTTCTTTGGATTCATTCTTCAAGACAAGTTGGCTACATGCTTCAAAATTTCAAGTCATTTGGAATTTTACAACATATTGAAAAAATATAGTAAATAGAAAGAAGTAAATTATGATTATAAATTATAAATGCTTAAGAATTTATTTATGAAATTGAAAAATGTCATCTCAATGGTTGTAATCTTGTAATAAACAATGTATACCCACTATTTTTTATTAATGTTTCTACAAAATATTGAGAATTGATTAAAATAAAGGACTTGTTTATTTTGGAGTAGAAAATTCATAATTGCTGCAAATACTATATATTTTTTAGGCCTCTAAAAAATTATTTTTTGGGATTGTTCTTCAAAATAGTTCCTTGTATTAATAGTGAATTAACTACCTTGTTGGTCTAAATTTTCAAATTACAAAAATTTAAATATATTTAAGAACTACTTAAAGAATTAATTTATTAGTATGATCAAATTTGGCAATTTCTTGACCATGTCAATTTACTTATGTTGCAAAGTTTTAAGACTTTCTTACATCATTCCCAGAGTCTAACTGAACCTCAAAAAAATGTAATGACTAAGACTTTTCATAACTTTCTTCTCATACATCAAAATGGCATGATTCAAAGCTTTCTACATATGCATAAATCTAGAAGACCAATTTCAAATTTTTATTTATAAAAAAGGAATTTTTTCACAATTGCAAGGACTGCCTAATTCATGAAAAAAAAATACATCATACAATAGCTTTTTAACCATGTAGTTATTAAAATTATTAGGTTTTTAGGATATACCTCATCCACATATTGTGTAAAATCTCTAGTCACATATATCTACCCAAAATTTCTATATTGCCAAAGAATGTGGCTTGGGCTTTTAGGAGTTAAAAAGTGATATCAACCTCTACTAACTTGGATATTAGCCTTGAATTCTAATGGTTGCAAGTGTCTAAAATTTGACAATTTTATGGAAACAATGGCTAAATTTCCACCATTTATTCTTTGACATTGGTTGGTTGTTGGTTCCATCAAATTTTTAGTTTGGTTTTAAATCTTCTATTTTCAAAGTCCAACCAATTATTTTTCCAAAGGCACTGGCTAACAATGAACTAACAACTAGTTTCTTTTAGACATTGATCCCACCTTGCTTAAATAATTGGCTGAACAAGCATTTGAGGATGGTTTTGATTTTCAGAGGTGGCTCTTATACACACAAGTTAGATTTGGAAGCTTATTGCCAAAATATTATAATTTTACAATTATGATAGTTCAGCAACTTGCTTTCTTTTTCTTGGATTTCGGCACTTTGTTTTCCTTACTTTTTCAACACTCCCAATTTTGGATTAATCTTTCCTTTTCATGAGTACATGAAATATTTTTTTTTAATTTCAAGAATTATTTTCAGATATTAAAAATTAGCAACAATGAAATCTTTTAGATTTTCAAAAATTAGTTCTATTATTTTTTAAACTTTGCACATGTTTTAAACTTTCTCTAATTATTTTTGAAACTCACCTACATATACAGGAGTGCACCTTGTGCCTTTGCCACAAGAAATATAAAATAGAAATAGTAATAATTTTTTATTTTCTAATTCATAATTTTTTTGAAATTCAATATTTTTCACATTACAGTTTGAAGTGCTACAATACAAAGTGTGTGCATCCTTTTTCATGAAGTGCTTTCCAATGGTCCCAATAATATGATTTGGAATATATATGGCCCAAAAGATTTAGATATAACTAACAAACAAAACAAAACAAACAACTTAATTTAAAACATGCTTTAGAAGAGATTTCAAAGACCAAATTTAAGGTTGTTCCCTAAAATGGTTCCCAATGCTACAAATCAACTACTATTAGTTTGGATTTTTGAATAAAAGAAAATAGAAAGTTAAAGAATTTGAAAAATTATTAAAAGAAGTAGAAAATGATTTTCATGACCCTAAAGGATCTAGCTACATTTTTTGGTAATATAACGATTTTGGGTAGCTCACTACAAGTGAAGTTTTTTTTGTTTTTTTTTCTCTTTGAAATTTTCACACATGCATCAAAGAAGTAGCTTTAACGCCCAATAAATTTCATAATTTTTGACTGCATTGTTAAAAAGTTATTGCATGATATATGATTTTGTTTGATCTTTGGGTAGTGCAAGCAACTCAAAAAACTTCATTAAATATGACTTTTAGAAAAAATTAAATATTGAAATTGGTTCTTCAAAAAAGCTTTGAATCATTCTATTTGGATTAATGAAGTGAAAGTTATGAGGAGTTTTAGTTTGTCATGGTTTTCAAAGATTAGATACCTACCTACAAACTAAAATTCTTCATAACTTTCACTTCATTAATCCAAATGGAATGATTCAAAGCTTTCTACATACATATAATTCGGAAGAACCAATTTTGATTTTTTAATTTTTTCAAAAAGTGATTTTTTATGAAGTTTTTTGAGCTGCCCAAGATGCAAATTTTAAACTATTTTCTCTAATTTTTAAATTTTTGGAAACTTTGACATTCAATGTCTTTTATGCATGAACAAATGCAAAGACTTTGTTTGAATGTGAGAGGATACTAGATGCCTTGTGTTTTAATAGATTTCAACATATCAAACAAAACAAATAACTTATATTAGATTAAGTTATAAGACATAGGCTAGTGTATCCTTTAATGTTGCTATAACCAAAATAAAAATAAAAATAAATTTCTAATTTCTTAGTTCATAAAACTTTGAAATTCAAACAACATAATGAATGGAAGGACTTTGTTGCAATGGTAGAGGTTGTGTTCTTGGTACCAAGAAAAAATTCTATTTGCGAAGGAGTGCAAGGGCTTTGTTTTGTGGCATTTGGACATGCATTACAAAAAGTTATGTTTTAAAAAAAAATGCACCCCACTTTGCAGTTTGCATAGACCTTTCAAACTGTACCAAGAAAGCCATGAGGCAAGAAAGCCATGAGGATACCTCATGGTTTGTTAGATCTTAGCATATCAAACAAAACAAACAAACATCTCTACTAGAAAAATTGATGTCCATAGATTTAGAATAGTTTTGTTAATAAATAAGGTTTTGGAAGACATCTTAATTTTGACACTTTTTTGTATAGATATGCTAATTATACCACATTGAATGAATGTCCTCATGAATGTACCATCCAAATATCATCAACTTCCACATCATCAATACTACTAATAAAATTATTATTATTAAAAAATCCACCACATAGATTGCCACATAGGCAAAATTTGCCTCATTGACTAGTTTGATACATCATTTGCTTAAATTATAATTGCTTAAATTGAATTTTAATTATTTAAAGTTTCCAAAGTAGACCATCTACTCTTCAAAAGAGATAGGTTAGAAATTTTGCATTATATTCACAGAATTTCATAAGATTTATCTAGAGAACTTTGAAAGCCATAAGCCTTCATCATGTAGTGATGAGAAGACTAGCTCTTTATATAAGTGGATGGTAGTAGGTAGAACAAATATGCTTTTAGGATGAGTAGAAGTCAAAGCTAGTAAACTTGCCTTAAATAAAATTTCAGACCTCATTTAGGCGTAGGAGAATTTTTTTTTAAGAACTTTGAACTATGAAAAGGTAGGAGATCAAACCAAATTTCATTTCCAAAAATTCTTTTGATACTTTGAGCCTCTAATCAAAAGTTATGAACAATATTGTAAATAGATGTTTGAAGTTGACAAATAAAATTTCCTTCCAACCCTTCTTTGAAATTTGACCATAACTTTTTATTGGAGGCTTGAAATCTCAAAAATATTTTTGAAGGTGAAAGTTGAATTGATTTTCTACATTAAAATAGCTCAAAGTTTTAAAAAAGTGACATGGCCAATTTGTGCACTATTTTAAAAATTTCAGAAGTTCTAATGGTTGTTTTAGTAACATTCCCTTCTTTGAGACAACATTCATGTACAACTTACAAGGAATCATAAAGTAGCAACTTTTGTATAATTCCAAAAAAGCCTCACACATATTTATAGTTTTATAACATGTGTATCTCAAATAGCATTGATATAATAATAAGTCCAACTAATTTAAATGATTCATAGAGTTGATATTTTTTTTTTTGCAAGACATGAGAGGAATGAGGCATGTTTTTTAGCACCCCAACTATAACTAGGATCACATGGATTGTCTTACCTCCTCCTATATCTCTTGTACAAAAGACTTGTCTTCTCAACTCTTTAAAAAAGAAGGACCAAAAACTATTAGTATAAGCAATTCATCATAGTTGGAGGTACTTTTTTCTAAAAATAATATTTTGTAGTATTAGCCAATGAAAATAAAAAACTATTCAAATAAATCAAATTTTTTGGATGTTGTATGTAATTTCTATGATCTTTCAAAACATTTGCTTTTTAAACTACTAAAACTATTGCATAAGTGTACTCAAATTTGAACTTTGTAAAAATTAGCAATGAGCAAATTAGAGTTAAATATGTGTCCTTCAAATGCATTAGCTAATCAAAATTAAGCATTTGGAGGATACATTAATCAAAGTCTATGGATACAATTAGGTGAGTCTAGGGGTACAAGAATGAAAACATGTGCGTTACTGGATGTTTCTACTTTAAATGTCGTGGTAAGCAATATCCAAAGTTTTATTTCTAATTAAGTTGAATTGTCTTGAATTTAAAAATAAAAGTAAATTAAAAAGTGTAGAACCTACTTTCAAGACTTTTATTTATTTATTTGAGGTATAAATGTGCTAGCTACAAACTTGGCATCCTATCCACGTGGTGGGTATAATGAAAGAGCATCCCCACCTATGTGGCATGTTTTACCTATATGGTAGCCATATGTTGGAAATTTGGGTAGTAACAATAAATTTGTAATTAATAATAATAATAATCATTTTATGATGTAGTAGTTGATCTTGGAATTATGTACCAAAAAAATCTAAAATATTATGTTCAAATAACACATTAAGCAATCTATGATGAATTTGTGAAGGAGTCAAGGAAAAATTGCCATTTTTGCAATGCAAATAGTTACTATCAACACAATTAATTAGAAATTGTGTTCATAGGGCTCCCTTTTCTAGTAGTGTATGGTGTCTAAATGTAGTAAAAAACCAAGCTCATTTAATGTGTAAACTAATTCACCTTATGCACTTTCCACAATCAAAATAAATATAAAAATAATTTTTTTATTTTGTAAATTTTCTGAAATTTAGTATCTTTTATATACAGAGTATGATATAAAGAAGTGCAAAGGGCTTTATTTCACTATAAGGGTTTGTATTTTTGATACAAATAAAAAACTCTATGCACAAAGGAGTGCAACAATTTTGTTTTGTAGTGTTTGGACTTGTAATGTACAAGTTACATTTTTTCTAAAATAAAAGATAAAGTTATTCAATTTTTATTTCATAAAAACTTCAAAATTCAATAACTTTCTCATTCACAATAAGGTTTCAAACATCATGAAACAAAGCCCGTGCACCCTTCCTTGCTAAAAGATTTTGAGAAGTACTAAGAACATTGTCAAATGCTTATTATTTGTTGCATCTTACTATATTAGAGAAATAGAAGTGAAACAAACATGCTCTTTTAAGGTGTAGACTAGTGTACCTTGTGTTGTTACTACAACCAAAATAGAAATAAAAATGATTTTTTAATATTTTAATTTGTTCTTAAGCTGGCGCAAATATTGGTAATTCTATCTAGGCATTTCAATTTACATTGATAGACTTCTATCAAAAATTGGTCCTTTTTAAAAATTGAAAAGATATAATGAAAAGTTTTGTACCTCATCATTTTGACTATTGTAAAATACAATCTTTCACCCAAATAATATATCTCTCACACTCAACAAACCCTAACACTTGTATGAACCCTAGCAATGCACAAAGTAGAGGGTTTAGGATTTGAAAGTCAAGACAAGAGTTTAGGTGAAGGTAGACCCTTAGGATGAAAGTAGTAGCAACTATTTCCAACTATTAGAACAACTTGGATGAATGCCCTACTCATTTTTTTATATATTTTGAGATTGACTAATTTTAATATATTATTTTTTGAATTGTCTAACTTTTTTCCTTCACTTTAATAGATTATCTAGTAAAAACTTGCCCAAGATTCTAAGAAGCTATGGTGTTAATTTTAAAGATTTATGCAAAGTAACAATGGCAATTTTACGCTAGGTGCAATTTTTGATGTATCCACCTTTAGTTCCTACAGTTGACTCCATAGAGAAATAAAAAGACATCTTTATATAAATTTATATTCCTTTTCAATAAGGGAGATCCAATGGTAACTCCATATTTACCAATTCAATGTATTTTTTGAATTGTTTATTTGATTTTTTTGACACAAATCAAAGGAATCTCATCGCAAAGCAAAAGAAACATATTGGCTAGACATAAATATCATTGTTTTGTTTCAATATTAGGTGTGTATTCACCTTCTTCAGCTTAGTTTCAATTCTAAAAGATTGTGAATATGGTACTTTCTTGTTGGTTGTCTCACACAAAGCTTGGATTGTATATATAAGAACTAAGAATGCCATTTTTTCTCCTCTAGAGGTGAAAAAATGGGCTTGAAGAATTTTTTTGAAAGAATTTCTTACCTTGTGCTCCATAGGTTTATCCTTCCATGGTTTTGTTGCCTTTAGTCACTCAAATGTTCATCCACGTCCAAGCAATAAGATCTCTTCATCTCTTATATCTTTAATGGTGCCTTGTTTTAGCTTTGAAGGTAAGGCACTTTTCCAATTTTATTGTGCATGCTCCAACTAGGAAAAAAAGATGTCATATCCTTGTTACATGCAATGGTTCTTCCTTAACTTGTCGATTCTCCCACCAACTTTTCATCATTCAAGAGAATTTGTTTTTCTAAAGAAGGTGTAACTACCCCTGTTGAACTCATGAAGTAATTTAACTTTTGAGCACCTAATACAAATTTCAAAAGCAAGAATCAAACTGCTAGCCAAGTTGGCTTTGTTGATAAAGAAATAAGATATATTGTTGAGATTGCAATATATTTAAAGAAGGCAGCTTTGGAGAAAACTGTAGAAATTTTCACCATATGACTAATGAGATTATAATGGTCAAATGTTTTTGAGAAAGAGGCCAAATTTGGAGTGTTGGGGCACTCAAGAATTAAATTGGAGCAATCTAATCTCATCTCCAACCCATTTCTATCACCCTATATTTGGCCCCATTTTTGTCCATTTTAAGCATCCAAATATATTTAGAAATCTAACATAAATAGCGCATTACACAATATCAATATGTGATTGGTGAGTACTTAGATGTTACTAGGTGCATAAGAATGTGGTTATAGGTTGTTATTAGGCCGTTCATGACCTTAGTCTACAAGCGCTTTTGTAATTTCAACTTGAAACTTCAAAAATTCACAAAAATTACAATATTGATTTAAAAAATTATAATTTTACTTGGATTTGACTCATGAAACAAATACACATCTTTCAACAATATGTGACCATTCTAGAATTGGCTCCAAGATAGTCAAATTACAAATCAAATTGAAAATAGGCTGGTCTACTTTAACCTTGTAACAACAAGCTTGTCTCTATGAAAATCATGCTTTGTGAAACAAAAAGAAATCATCTACTTTAAAAATTCAAAAACATTCACTAGAAAGTCTAAGACGTTAAATCCATCTCACAAAGTGGATCCAACAGGATAAAACTCATGTTATTTGAGGGATAAAAGTAGAAAAGGCCCCTATTTTGTGCTGTGTTTTTTGGGTGTATTCTAGAACCCTTCTAGCTGATATGGGCATAACATTCAGTAGCCCATAGAAGGACTGCCTTTCCCTTTGTGAAGTCCCCATCACCTAATTTTATCTGACATTTCTTGAAGTTTGCAACTTTAGTTACTGAATGGTGTGAAATATTCATAAGAGGATTTTCAGCTGCTGTACAAGACTGCAAGTTCCCAAACGCTGGGAATGCATTGGGAACTTTGGGAACGTGATGCTGATGTGGTCGAGCGACTGCCATGTCAGAAAATGATAATTTTTTATTAATTTTAATTAAATATTAAATATTTTTAAAATATTTTTTTAAATCATTTTTTTTCTCTTTAACCCATTCTGAAGTTTTTTGGAAAAAAAAAATTTAATTTTTTTTTTCAAAATTCAAAAATTCAGACCAGCAGGGGGCTGGTCTACAGCAGTGGGAACAATTTCGGGGAACACCCCTGAAACGGTCTTCTGGGGGCCCAGAAATCCTCTTATGCCACACCATTTCATCTATTGGATGGAATGGTGTGGGATAAGGTAGGTACATCCAAAAGCGCCACTTATTCATATTGAGCCTAGTTCCTGCTATTAATTAGTTCAAATTTTTATGTAGTCTTGTTGGCAAGTGAAAGCATGTTCCAATGCACCAAAGGACGCAGGATTTGGATACCATATGCAAAAGTTATTAACAGTCAAAATCTGTTTCTGAAAGCGCCATCTACAGTCTGTGAACATGATTGATTTTGAAAATGTATGTGCACTGTAGATGGCACTTTTAGGAATATGGCGCTTTTGGGTGTACCTACCTTATTCCACACCATTTCATCCGTTGGGAGGCAATGTGACAGGCTGCTACTAAATGTTATGGGATCTCTGATTGCAAATACAAATTCAGAATTTGCAAAAACAATTTGTGCAAAAAATAAAAAATTCCAACGTTTACCCAGGGCCTAGGGTAAATCTAACCTACTAGTCCCACTTCATGCCTTAAGTTTAATGACCTCCCATAAGAGTGGAGACCAAATCACTATTCCTGACCTTGCCTTTCTGCACAAAATTCCAAAGATGAACAATTACACTTCTATCTTACATACAAAGATTCTCTCTCATCACTCCATTGGAGTTGGAAACCTCTGACGGCGTGGTGGTACAGTATAGTGCTAAACTGAAGCCCGCCCCCCTGTGGGCTCTGGCAGGAGCAGCCTTTGGCATTGATTCCGTGGCATGTTCCACGATCGGCAGTCCTCCGTCGCTCTGGCCCTGGAAAGCGGCAGTTTGTCGAATTGTGCACATTCTCAACAGCGTGCATGTTGTTTCTGGGGATTCTCGCCGCCTTCAGTTGCAGCTTCCACAAAGGGTGACATCATTCGTGAAGTCAGCCAGACATTGTAAACAGTGAAGGAGTCGATAAGAGTAACTTACTAAGGTAGACCAGTCAATTACCACCGTGATTTGCAATCTATACCTTAACCTTAGACCGCCCAAGGGGCCAAAAAGTGGCCTCTCATAGAATTCAAAGTGCTGTAACTTTTGCATCCAATGTCCAAATTCAATGAAACTTGTTGGGAAATTTGCGCCTATTATTCTACTTCATGTGGTAAAATTTTCAGATCAATTTAAGAGGCGATGATTGTGTGGAAGGCAATCGAAGTTCATAGAGGTTCAATGTGATTCACCAAAGTGCACTTCATGGCTGCAACTTCGGGGGCTTGTATCTCCTTCATCCAATGTTTGATTTGAATAAAATTTGTTGGTTTCTACTCCCCCTTGAAGTCTAGTTATTGTGGTGAAATTTTCAAGTCAATCCAAGTTGTTTAGATTGTTTGGGAGCAATTCAAAATTCAAAATCCCGCCATTTTGCAACTTCAGTGAACTTTGGTGTCTTGTATCTTCTTCATACAATGTCCAATTCCAATAATTTTTTTGGGAAAGCTGCGTATATTAGTCTAGTTTGTGTCACTAAAATTTCACATCAATCCAAGAAGTTCTTAATGACTAAGGTGCATTCTAGTAGAAGGAGGTTCAGCCCTAGATGTGTTTTTTGCAACTTTTCTTACCTATTTTTTGACATTTGCAAGCCATTTTTCAAACACATTGAGTCAATTGAATGATATTTTTTTTCACCAATGTGTTTGTATGCTGATTTTGAATCACTTTGTAGCTTAAAGCTTTTTCATTTGCTTAGGTTTAGAAGTCAAATTTCACCTCTAAATGAGTTTTTAGGAAAATTTCAACATTCTTTTTCAACACTAAAACATTTTAATCTTGTAATCTATGACGTCAAATAACTTCAAATTTGATCCATGCCACCTACAACATGCTCACTACAAGATTGTACGGTTAAGATGTGTATTACTTAGTCACATTTAGATTTATAGCACTTCAAAAGCTACAATTTTTTTGAACCCAAAATGGCCGTGGGCCTTCTAGGGTTAACCCCTCACCGCCCAAGGGGCCCAAAAGTGTCCTCACACAATCTAGCAAAAAACTTCAAAGTGATGTAACTTTTGTATCTAATGTCCAAATTCAATAAAACTTGTTGGGAAAGTTGCGCATAGAGGTCTAGTTTCTATGGTAAGATTTTCAGATCAATCCAAGTTGTATTGAATTTTTGGGAGCCAAACAAAGTTTTCAGGTTCAATTTGAGTTCACCAAACTGTATGTTAGGGCTGCAACTTCGGGGGCTTATGTCTTTTTCATTCAATGCTTGATTTCAATCAAATTTGTTGTGTTTTGTTTGCCTTGACTGTAGTAAAAGTTTCATGTCATTCCAAGTTTTTTGAAATGTTTAGAAGCAATTTGAAGTTCAAAATCCTGCCATTTTTGGAGTGCAGTGAACTTTGGCAATTTATAACTTCTTTTTATATGGTCCACTTACAACAATTTTTGTTGGAAAAGTTGAGCATACTAGTCTACTTTTTGTAGTTCAAATTTCATATCTATCCAAGAACTAATGAGTGACTAAGAAGCATTTTAGTAAAGAAAGGTTCAACCACAGATGTGATTTTTTGCTACTTTTTTCACTGTTTTTTGACATTTCAAAACAATTTTGCAAACACAATGAGTCAATTTAATGATATTTTTTTTTCACCAAAGTGTTTTTCTTTTATTTTTGAATCATTTTGTAGTTTAAAGTTTTTTCATTTGAGTAGGTTTAGAAGTCAAATTTCACCTCTAAATGTGTTTTTAAGAAAATTTCAGCATCTTTTTTGAACACTAGAACATTATAATCTTTCAATCTATACGGTCAAATGACTCCAAATTTGATCTACAACATCTTTAATATGCACACTACAAGATTGTATGGTTAAAATTTTCGTACGTTACTCACATTTAGACTTATAACACTTGAAAAGCAGGGTTGTTTTCTGACACGGTTGGGGCTTGGGCAGTGAGGGGTTAAGACAAGTAGTTTGTTTTATTTTATTTTGTTTGTCACATTGAGATTTCTCAACCCGTGTGTCCACTGATCGTGTGCTTGGTATTATTGGAAAGCTCTTGGTGAGGAGGGGTGTACGGGCTTGGTTTCATGGTGTTCTTAGCTACAATGTGAAAGTTATTGAATTTCAAAGTTTTTGTGGTTGGAAAAAATTAGAAAATTACTTTTACTTTAGTTATGATTGTGGCATCAGCACAGGGCTCACTAGTTTGACTATGATGGGACCAATTTCAAGAAGGGCACATAAGGTAGACCAACCTATTACCACCCTGATTTGCAATCTGATTATCTTGGGGCGAATTCCGAGAGGGGTACACATTTTTCAAAGGTGTGCACATATTTCACAAATCTGACCTAAGTAGAATTGTAATTTTCTGATCAAAATTGTAATTTTTGTGAATTTTTGAAGCGTTCAGCCCTAAATTACAGAAGCGCCCTACTCTAGGGTCAAGAACGCCCTAATGGCAACCCACAACCACCTTCTTATGTCTATATAAGCATCTAGATATCCACCAATTAGCTATTGCCACGTTATCCTAAATGACATAAATGCATTGATTTTGTCAGATTTCTAGAGAGAATTGGGTCATTCTTAGACAGATTTGGATGGTGGAATGGGTGAAAATGCTAGGGCCAAAAATAGGATGACAAAAATGGATTGTAGACAGGATTAGGATGATCTACCTTAGTTTTCAGAGACGTGCACATATTTCACAAATCAAATCCAAATGGAATCAAAATTTTCTGACCAAAATTGTAATTTCTGTGAATTCTTGAAGTGTACACTCCTAAGTTATAAAAGCATCATAGTCTATGGTCATGAACACCTTACTAACAACTGATAATGATCTTCTTATGTACCTATTAGCATCCAAGTATTCACCAATCACCTATTGACACATTACCCTAGATGATTTTGATGCATTGATTTTATCAGATTTCTATAGAGATTTGGATGGTTTTTCAGATAGATTTAGATGGTGGAATGGGTGGAAATGGGGCCAAATATAGTTTGATGGAAATGGATTGCAAACGAAATTTGGTTTGTCTACCTTACCACCTAGATTGATCTTTTGCAATGTGCTCTTTGTTGTACGTATTTTTCAGACAAATAATTTGTTGAGTGGGACAATATACAAGTGTAATCATGTTAATTAGATAAGTATTGAAATTGATATGAACCTTCAAAAATGTTTGGTATAAACATATAAACAAGTAAAACCATGTTAATTCAATAAGAACTAAAATTCATATGAATTTTCAAACAAGTTTGCTTCAAACATCAAAAATCTTCACTAGAAAGGGGTCATGAATATATTAAAAGAGGTTCAAGATGACTGAACCATCATCCTATACTATTTTGATGAGTGTTTTGATGGCACAAGTTTCACATTCTAAAAGCACTTAACATTCTAAAAGCACTTCTTACAGTACTTGAAGCCATGACTTCTTTTGACAAGTACTCCATATTTGTTTTTACAACTAAGTCCACTTGAACCAACATATTATGAACCACATTCTTATTAATCTATTACTATTCATGAATTTGTTTTTTTTTGTTTTTTTTCATTTCTTATGAAGTGTCAAAGTAGCAATACTCCATTTTATTGTGGTGCTCCACATTTCAACATTCATCCATATATTTGATAGAAAATATAATATTAGCACATAATACATATCTATCATCCTATTTTCATCCATTATTTGGAGATTTCATATAATAGTTTAAAAAAATCTGAAATGTATTGGCAATTTCATCCAAAATTTTATTGTTTATTCTTTTATAGGAGTGGTGTTAGGAAAAAAATTTGGTGCAATTTTGCTACAAATCGCCAAAAAAAACACCATGTCATGAATAGATTTGAATATGATAATTATCATATTCTGGAAATTTTGACACCTCTTTGCTTACTTTAAAGAAATAGATTACGTATCTTGTGGAAGTAGGTGACATATATTGTACAAATGGAAAGGTCCAATAGATGCTAGAATTGGATGATTGATACTACTAGGCCAATCTACCATAAATGTGAATATTATGGAAAAAAGAAAAAGGACAAAAGGACATGAATGAAATGGATGTTTGGACATAAGGGCATCTTCAATGGCTTATGGCAAAGAAATTTCTTAATACATTTCTATCTTTTAATTTATGTAAAACTAGAACTTGAGAATGTTATCATTAGTAGCATACTAAAATCATGTTTAAGAAACCAAAAAATATTAAGATTTGGACTTTGAACAATCAAAATAGAAGCTGGTTAAAGCAACCTAGAAGACCAGAAATATGAAGAACTACTTAAAATTTGTTTAAAGAAGGAGAATCATGAAAATAGGATGGCAATTATTCACTCTATTTTTGTCCTCTGTTACTTATTTTATTGGAGATTCAACATTGACAATGAAAAAAAGATTGAAACTATTTGATTTGTAGGTGTAAACAAGAATAAGCGATGCTTTGAATTTTGGTGCATTTAGAAGTGATTTTAATGACTATCTACAACTCTATGGTTGGGCACTCTTTACAACTATATGGTGTTGTTTGTGCCACATTGTTTGTTGTACTCTACATGGGGCCTTTGTTGTACTGCAATGGTGATGTTCTAATCTGTAAAGGACGACACTATGTTTTTTGGCAACATAATTATTTTAGGCAACTATCTACAAATGAAGTTTTTATTTTTGTTTTTGAAATTTTCACTTAACATGTGCCCAAGGAGAAGCTTTAAGCCAAACAATTTTCATAACTTTTGATTACATAGAAGTTATTGTATGACATGTTATTTAAAAAAATCTTTGAGTAGCTCAGGCAACTCAAAAAACTACTTTAAAAATCATTTTTTGAAAAAATAAAAATTGAAATTGATTCTTTATGAGGTAAGATTTGAATCATTCCATTATTATTAATGAAATGAAAGTCATGAGTAGTTTTAGTTTGTAGATAGGCATGGAGTCTCTTAAAACCATACCTATCCACAAACTAAGACTCCTCATAACTTTCATCTCATTAATCATAATGGAATGATTCTTTGTCTCGCCTTCTTCAAGAGTTGCCATACTTCTATTGCAATCCTTGCAACACCCTTTGGCAATGCCTTATCCAAATCCTTTCACAAATGACATCTTGAAAGAGAATGATTCTATTATTGTCAAATGATTGTGTCGTTGTGTGTACCCTAATGTAGGCCAAAAAGACCTTGAAAATGGCATAGGCAAAGCCTTGTATCTTGGCATTGCTATAGGCCTTCTCACAACAATCACATTTTCAATTGCTATTTTGTTTGTAGTGAAGCTACTCTTAGAATTTGGACTCTTGGCTTCATAGTACTATTCATAAGTCCTAAATCTCATACACACAAATATATATAGTTATAGATATAGATATAATGCAAATTTTATGATCCAATAGTTATGAGTTTGAACAAGTACTTAACAATTAAAAGTTTTTTACTATGTTTTCACCCAAAAGACAAAAACACTCTAAAATTGTCATTTCTAATATAAGTACCAAATATTGGAAAAAATCATTTTGGGGCATATATAGCTGTAGGATCTTGTAGTAAATTGGTTTTAGAATGTGTGAAAAAAATGTTGAAAATTTCTACCATGTAGATTGCAAGATATGAGTGTTAAATTGACAAATATCATTTTTTAAATCTTGCAAAAAAAACAAGTAGAGTAGAGCTTTTCACTTCAGATGGTGTCATTTACATGAAAAAATGTCCAAAATGATGGTTACTCTTTGAATTTATTTTTCAATTGAAGTTGGCTACATGCTTGAAAATTTTTAGATCATTTGGAATTATACAACATATAGAAAAAAATAATAAGTAGAAAGAAGTAGAGAATGATCCAAAATTCTAAATTATTAACAATTTATATATGAAATTGAAAAATGCCAATCCCAATGATTGTAATGTTGTAATAAAAAACCTACATGGTCTAATATATATATATTTTTTCAAAAATCTAAAAAATGAATAGAAGAAAGGACTTCAAAGTTCATCTCAGAGTAGAGATTTCATGGTTATCTACAAACTATCCACAAACTAAAACTCCTCATAACTTACATCTTATCAATCAAGATGAAATCATTCAAGATTACCATGTATATATAAATTTAATAAACTAATTTTGAATTTTGAATTCTCAACAAAATGATTCACAAAGAAGTTTGTTTAGTTGCATACTTGCGTAGGTTGCTTGCAAAGCAATGAAAACTTCTTGTCATATAATAACTTTTTAACCATGAGGTCAAAAGTTATGAAAATTTTTTGGGCCTTAAAGCTACTCCTCAAGCATATGTTGTATGAAAATTTCAAAGACAAAATGAAAACTCCATTTGTAGTCAACTACCTAAAATTGCTATGTTGCTAGAAAATGCAATCTAGAGCTTTGGGTATGCAACTCTTGTATTATATATAGGGAAGTGGTTGCAAGAAACACCGGTCCTATTCTCCGTCACAATTGGAGTGACGTTGTTCTTTTTTGCTATAACTTTTGAATTAAAATATTTGAGAATATGAAATAATTATTGGAACTCTCTAACTTGATGATTTTTACATCCCTTATTTTTCAGAAATTAAAAAAAATCATTTTATATTTAAAATTATTTTTTGTTAATTTGTCACAAACTGAGGTTTAGGGGTTTTTACTACGTTAGGAGTACCCAAATTTAATGATCTAAAGTTGAAATTTTCATGGTGTATTTGCATAGTAGGAACACATATTCCTATGGAAGGGAATCTAAAAATACATTATTTTATGTCCTCTACATGCGTGCAAACAGCACTCCCATTGCACGCAATTTCTGACCATTGATAATAGAGTTGAGATTTTTTTTTGGTGAAATGTCATCACCATCATCTCTTCCCAAATGGCCAATTTTTAGATTCAAGAAAAAGAACTTTTCCTATTTTTTACAAATTAAAATGTAATTACGCCCATTTTCATGAGATTTTCCACTTTTCTAGTTCTCCTACTTGGAGAATTTTCCTAAGATTTTCCTTCATAGGATACCTTCTTCTTTAAGTTTTATACATTAGACATATTTTTCATATTTTTTAAAAATTTATTTTCTAATTAAATAGTACTCCTAAAGAAAACAGCGTCCATTTCCAAAACGCTACGGAAAATGGACGGTGTTTCTTGCAACGACCCAGGGGTCATTGGCATTAAAATGGCTTAGAGGATGGCTTTTGTTAAAATTATATGAAATTAAAAAGAGCCAAAAGTTAAGTGAAGGCCATATTAAAATAAATCTATATGTAGAAAATGTTGCAATACATACATTTTAGAAAGAAAACTCATAATATACATGAAAAATTGAAATACATTTTTATAGTTTTTAAAAATCTATACAAGAAATTATTTCCAATTAAAATTAAATTTTTATTGAAAATCCCCCCAAATTGGGTAGCTCTGCTTATGATACATGTATTCAAAAAATTCATATAATTAGGTTTTTAATGCTATTATTGTCCTCAAAAAATATTCATTTCATACATATAATTACATTTTTGGATTCCTTATTAAATGAGCTATAAGGGTTTCCTACATCAAAGCAAAATTAGCAAATTATATACTTTGAGAATACATTAGAAAATGTATTAAAAAGTGATAATAATCAAGGCCATATAATATGGGAGTTGCGTACTTGGGTTTAGGGCTTTAGGGATTAAGAAATTTGGTAAGAGAGGAAGTCTATGAAGCACTTATCTAAGAGCAGAAACTAGATTTTGGAGGAGGTGAACCTAGCATTAGAGGATTTTTGAGTTCTAAAGAGGGCTTCTAAGAGGGGTAGTTGGAAGGGTGCTTTTGTATTTAAATCTTGTCCTTGAGGAAGACTATTCCCCTATACACGCTCATTGGAAAAGAAACAAAATATTGATGCAGGGTGAATGCAAGAAACACCTGTACTATTTGTTGTGTTTTACTACAATACTCATGACTTTTTCTGGAGTACTTTAAAATTAGAAAATTAATTTGAAAAAAATTAGAAAAATATGAATAATGTATGGACCTCTAAGATGAAGACTTTCACCGAAGGAAATTGATAGAAAAATTCTCTAAGTAGGAGAATTTAAAAAGCGCCAAACCTCAAGAAAATACATACCTTCATGTTTTAATTTGGGAAAAATAGTAAAAATAAGTAAATTCAAAAAATAAAAAATGCCCATTTGTAACAATTCTATAGAGATGGTCATTCACCAAAGAAACCACCAAAATAATATTTTATATGTTTCAAAATTCAAGCAGAAAGAAGCTCACTTTGTAGACTTCTACACCACACAAAAATAACTTTTTTCAAAATCCCTCACGTGGAGAGATGTAAATCTACTAGAAGACCATCTCATCCAAATTTCATCTCAAAATCATTAAAAAAAGGTACTCCTTTGTACTAAAACCCTCCAAATTTGTGACATTTAATTACTAGTACTATTTTAGTATTAAATTATTTTTGAAAATTATGAAAAAATTATTTAAGGTGTATGATAGACATGAGTACCTTCTCTAGAAATATTGAGTCATTTCGAGCAAAAATGAAAAAGTTATGGCCAAAAAACAGATCAACACTTAGCTTGTGACGAAAAATAGTACAAGTGTTTCTTGCATTCACCTTGTACTTTGGCGGGACAATAGCTCCCATTGGGTGGATCACGGAGACCATGATGAAGCTTTGTCATTTAAAATTTGGGTTTAAGACATGAGAATGATACAAGTATTATCCAACCATGAACATTATATTGTACAACCATTAAGATAGGGAATTTCGTTAAAATGGCGGTATTCCACATGCCATTTTCACACCTTGACATCTAGGACAAGTATACATTGCTAATATCTAGGACATTTTTAGATTTCTGAAATCTATGACAAGTATAGATATTAGACCAAACAATCTAAAAAATCTAGGATTGGTATAGATTTCAGAAATCTAGGAGAGTTGTAGATTTCCAAAATCTAGTACAGGTGTAGATCCTAGGATAGAAAAAACGGGTCAGACCGCGCAGTCTAAACTGCTCAAAAGCGCCAATTTAACGAAATGGCGCCATTTTAACGAAATTTCCCATTAAGATAATAATATAGTATTGTACATCCAGTCTACTAATGGATTCTTCTTTGACAACCATCAATATAATATTGTACTATCCAAATTTAATATTTGGTAATAATACCTTGTTGGTTTGTCATCTATTGTAGTCCTCACTTATACTTCACACAAGATAGCAACAAGCAAGTAGGTATTTGAGCTACTAGTTTTGCTCCTCATTAAATAGGGGTGCATGTCAATCTTTGAGGGCCTTCTATGGAGCTCAAAAATCCTCTAGTGCTCTGCCCTTTACTTCAATTTTCATGAGCATAGCAAAAAGAAAAAAATGACTTTGGAGGATCTTGGAAGGAGTCTAAATCACTATATAGTCAGAGGCCTCATAGTATTACATGCCTCTTCACGTCATGTAAAGGGGACCAATCGAAGACCAAAGTGAAGAAAGTGGGTAAAGACCAGGATTCTTTGTAAACTTATGGCCTCTAATCTTTCTTGAAAGATAAGTAGAACTTTGTAGAGTCGATTATGATTTTTTTTGAAGTTGAAATGACATAAGGCTCTAAAACTACCCACCCACTTAAATGTACACTATTTGTACATTCCTGTAGAGATGGAAAAATAGCATGTACAAACGGTGTACATTTGAGAAGTTTGTCGGTTTCAGAACTTTACCGATTTTTGGCCTTATGGGATGCAGTGTGGAACGCCCCCTAGAAGTTACCCAATCCTTTCAAAACCCAGGGAACAGATTCCAAGCCTAGTGACTCCTGACCCCAAAGTCCAAAACCAGTGCACCCAGTGCACCTGCAGTGAGTGTCGACTTTTCCACAGAAACGTTAAACCATCGCTTTAGAGACCCGCCCGCCCCGGCCCCGCCCCGGGTTGTGTTCCAGTAGGTGGCGCAGCGACAAGTCACCATGCCTAGCTCTGATCGAGACTCTCTGAATTATAAGTAAGTTTTAAGAGACGAATAATTGGCCGCAGAAAAGTGAGAAGCACGCGCAGCAGGCGGATCACTAGATCGACCCGGAAATTTTATTAGAATCCCGATGGCACTCAATCGGTGATCGGGGAGCCCAGCCCAGAAAAAGGCTGAAAGGTAATGACCTTTTGGGGTGAGCACCCGCATGCACTCCAGAAATAGTATTGTGGCGGAGTTTGACGCACAATTGGACATGATCAAGCTTTTCCACGGATTCCACCACACCCTCGCCCCACGCACAGTCGCTTCGTTTTTAACTTTAGAAACTCACCGTGTCTCCCCGGCCATTCCTCGTCATGATCTCGGAGGCAGCTTGGGTTAACTTGCCGCAAACCAGTTCAGTACCAATCAGTGTCCTTGCTTTCGAAGATCCCTCGGCAGTCGATTAGGTAAGCCAAGCCAGCAGCACAGACTAGACTACGTACTAAACATTCTCTAGTCGAGCCAGATCCGCATGGCTCCAGTGCTCGACATCTGTGACCAGTTCATCATCTTACATTCTTACGGGATCCCACTTGTAAGCTTCTGAAGTCGATCGGTTCCGGGATTTATGTTTGAAAAAGGCTCTCTTCAACTCCGAGGGCGAATCCATTAAGTCTAACTTAGTTGATCGATTTCGGGCGCTTCGAGCCACTCCTAGGTTTGCTTGCAAAACTGGCCACTTGCAAGTGGTACTTTGTGATTGCCATGTGTGCGTGGAAAATTCAGCCGTTGTGTGACATGTTTCAGAGTTTTGCTTTTGGGGTGGTCGCCTGTCGTAGTTCGTTGCTTTAGTAGGTCATCGACCTTCAGTACGTAAATCAACTTGCTCACATCCATATCAAATCGGGGGACACCCGTTGCATAATTGCGGTAGATAGACATATGACTGCTCAATCGTATCGGATATTACCGAATTAACATCTTGGGGGGACCTCAATAATATCGATATATACATCAGCTCGGTCGTTGAATCCGTCTATATTATTATGTCCCAACCTTCACATCGATGGCTCTTTTGATACCGCTTTTTTTGACTGAATTAGGGATGACACATGTCTGTTTGCCCAACACTAATATATTGCTTGCAAATGTTGTGATGTTCCTCAGCTTCGGAGTGAGGTTTCATCTGCATCGTGTACGTTTTTGGCCTCGACGATGCTTACCTCTTTGCTTACCTTGTTTTTCAAATGCAGAGGAACACTCATCTTAACTTTTCGATTCTTTCATAGATGCAGATTTTGAGATTTCGGTAGGACCTAGGGGTTCGAGATTTCACTACACGATATATACGAGGTACGAGCAAGCTTCTTAGACGCACGAATATATCCACTTACTGGTGCCTTGCATTCTACACAACTTATGCAGTTACTGAAAGTTCTGAGATTAGCACCATGGTCCTGGCGTCTACTTGCCCTCTTCAGAGACTCATACTGGCCTAGCTTGTATTAGATTCAAATTCAGAGTAATACTGACAACTTTTCGATTCCCCTAATGCAGATTAATTCTCAGATATCAGTTGGCCCTGGCAGTTTGAGATAGGACTGCCCAGCAACAACAGGATAGCAATTCCTCAGAGCTTGGATAGCAGGAGCGAGCTTCTGAGTGAATTTGTAATTAAGCAGAACGCAGTTAAGTACTGCTGCTTTCGCTCTTGCAGTTTCTTAAAGTTCTGAGACTTACTAGCACCCCCTGTTCTAACTTGGCGTCGACTGCTCTCATTAATTACACACTCGTACTTGCTTTGTTTCTCAAATTCGGAGCAATACTAGCTAACAACTTTTCGATTCTTATAATGCAGATTCTGCAGTATCAGTCGGACCTGGCAGTTCTAGATTGGACTCCTGGACCCTCGTGTTGTACGTACAGGATGTCGAACTCCGTGCTGGATGCCCACAATGTACGAGTGCTGGGCGACGGCGGCCGAGTCGTGGTCCTGGGGCACGGCTTTGGGTCCGACCAGTCCGCTTGGAAGTACATTGTGCCGTTCCTCTTGAAGAACGGCATGAAGGTGGTCCTCTATGACCTCGCGGGGGCCTGCACTAGCGACGTGCAGTACAACTTCAGCCGATACTCGTCCTTTCACGCCTTCGCCGCTGATCTGCTCGCCATCCTGGCCGAGCTCGAGGTCCAGAGTTGCGTGTATGTTGGACACTCCATGTCTGGAATGATTGGGTGCTTGGCTTCCATTGAACGACCCGAAGTCTTCCAGAAACTAATCCTTATCGGCGCCTCTCCGAGGTAACAATCCCATGTACTGCAGCCCATGAATTAATATCGGTAATTAAGATAACATCCTCCTTAGAATATCAAGTTTTCCAAGCTCTGATTAAGTACAACTATGGCAAGTTAAGTTTGTAATTTAGTTCCTGTTCGAGTTATGCGAGTGTTTTCAAGTTCCGTAAGTAAGTCGTTTGCAAGTTCGTAATTGAGTTACCGAACGATTTATGCGAGTTTTGCAGGTTTTTGTTTGCAAGTTTCCAGCAGAGTTTGTGATTTATGCACGTTTTGCAAGTCATCTGTCAAGTTTGAAATTCAGTTTGTGATCTTTTAATGCAAATTTTGCGAGCTCTCTAAGTATGTCGTTTGCAAGTTTGTACTTTAATTGCTAATGATTTCTGCAAGTTGTGGAAGCTGTTTGCAAGTAATTTGTACTATCGTTTGTGATTTCTGCAAGCTAGTGTTGCAAGTTCTGGTAGTCGTTTTCCTAGCTGTTGTTTGTGATTTCTGCAAGTCTTGCAAGTTCTTCTACCAGTTATTTGCACCCTTGACATAAATGCACTTTGTGATTTCTGCAAGTCTCAAGTTTATGATAATCATGCAGTTTAAGATTTAATTTACTCAAGCTTCTGCACGTTTCTAAACGGAGTTCACATTCTGTGCGTACTTGCCTCTCTGTCAGGTACCTGAATGACACAAACTATCTCGGAGGATTCGAGCAGCAAGACCTGGATGGATTATACGCCACCATGAAGACCAGCTTCAGAGCGTGGGCGGCAGGATTTCTAGCAGTGGCTGTGGGTGCCAGCGGGGACAATATCGAACAAACAAAGCAAGACTATGTCCGCACCGTGTCAGTGATGAAGGGGGACGTCGGACTGAGCATCGCTCAAGTGATCTTTCAAAGCGACTACCGAAGCATCTTGCCGCAGGTAACGAATTAAGCAAACTAACACAACAATTGACGTAACATCGTACCTAACCTGGAAACAGTTAATTTGTTGTTCTACTGTTCGTTAGTATTAATCAGTCAATATGTACAGAACCGCAATTTTGTTAAAACTGGCACGATTTCAGCGTCCAAATTGTGACATATATCTTCTCAAAGGTCTAATTCAGACCAGAAACTAGGACACAGACTTGCATAGGCATGGACTTATATCTGAATTCAGGCCACGCATTCCGAAATGTGCCAAACTTATGGATTACCGCCAATTCAACAAAATTGACGTTGAAGTTAATTACTAGCTTCTACGAAATAAAATATCACTTGAGATATCTTATAATGTCGAGTCTCCATTCACCACATAGGTGAACCTTGAACTTTTCCCTACAACAGTCTAGAAGCTTGCACCCATCTATGGTAGAGGTACCCATAACCAATAAAATAAACATATGTGGACATATCTAGGGTCATATAAGGCAAACCAAAAAAATTCAGAGGTGCATTGATAAAAACAATGGGATTGTAAAAAGAAATTGGTAATTTTATCTCTTGAATTGAAATTACTATGAATTCTGACAGGTGAAAGTTGAATTTGACCCAAGACCAACATCTAGAGTCATCTAATTCCAATCATTCAAGAATACTTTTCCGCTAATTACTTCCTACTTTCATGCTCACTTATGTGTCATTAACTTAATAACTTATTGGTCAAAGCCTTGAAAAGTACAAAGACACGCATTCCAAGGAGAAAATGAAAATCCATTCCAATCTTGTTTGGAATAGGTCGTACCATAAAAGTTTACAAATTTATTTCAATTTGTGTTTCAGAGAACTGAATGTCAATTTATGAAGCATTTTCACTAAGTGCAAGTATGGTCAATGGAGCCTGAGCTGTAACTAACTAATGTGATGTATAATTAATGGCGTCTCTCCGTACCACATATACATATTCTTGATTTGAATTGGAACCTTCACGAGTGGGAAGTTGAATGTCTTACGTTGCTAAATTGGGTTCTCTCATTGTCATTGTGCCCTTGAAGACTTGGTGATCAACTGTTCACAGTCTAATTAGTGTTCAACGGCTGATATTAATTCGCAATCATCAATGCAGGTTACAGTGCCTTGCCACATAATTCAATGTCAGAAAGATATGATTGTTCCAAATGAAGTGGCGGAGTACATGAGATGCCATTTGGGAGGGTGGGCGTCTCTCGAGATCTTGCCAACCGACGGCCATTTCCCGCACCTGGTCAGTCCAGGGTTGCTCACTCCGGTGCTCCTGCGCTGTCTTCAAGATCACAGCATTTGAATCACAATCGATGCGGTTTAATTGAAATCCATACCAGAACTTACAGTATCGATCAGCTCGAGATCGATCGAATATATTTGCAGTGGATTTCAAAGTGCACTGTCTACATATGGAATCCGCCAGTATATAAGTTAGAGAACTTTTTAATTTATTACTCCGTAAGATCGACTTGTGGAACACCTGCTTAAGAGAATTTGACGGACCTTGAGCACGTTTCATCACATATCATCTCGGAGAAGATAATACGTTCTGGACTTGTGTCTAAATATTCGATCTACACACGATAGCAAGGATCGAACTCTTATGCCGAGAACAAAATATTGTTGAATTTATCAGAGCGATCGATGTCATTTGTTGTGTCTCTTGATCGATGTTCAAGAACCGTTCTTTTCTGCAACTCTCTTTGATCCAGGCTTTCATGATCGTAGACTAGAGAGTGGAAGTCCTGTCAACAATTTTGTACAGAAGAAGACCGAGTGTCGACCAAGCGGCGGCATTCCGTGCTCCATTTTGACATTGGAATTATTATAAATGTATTATACATTTATCTGGCTTGTTGTGCCGATAAGATATGCAAATTCATATGTAAAATAAAATTCGATTACAGCATGTGGGTAGCTAAGCTTCAATTTCCACCCTCATGGCAAATTTTGTTAAAATGGCAGTATTCCATTAATTTGACACTTTTGACAGTTCAGACTGTGTGGTCTGAAATCTACACTTTTCATAGATTTTTGAAATCTATGTGTTGTGGATTTCTGAAATCCATACCTATCTAAGATGTTTCAGACCATGCAATCTGAAATCTAAATCTGTCATAGATTTTGTAAATCCATATATGTCATAGATGTCTGAAAATCTACACCTATCATAGATATCAATTTTCAGAATACTGCCATTTTAACGAAATTGGCCATCTTCATGGCCTTCCCTTCCCTTCCTTCCTTGAGTATCACCACCTTCCCATTGCAGGGAACTCTGGGTGGAATTATGGTGAATTTCATTAAAATAGTGGTGTTCATGTGCCATGTTGACATATTCAACACCATTTTAGTAGAATGCTATGCAATTTAATGGAATACCATGCTGTTTTTTATATAAATTGTGCCATTTTAATAAAATGTTGTGCCATTCTTCTAGAATATTGTCATTTTAACATAGTTCACTATAATTGTATTAATTTACAGAAAAAATTTACATTCTATATCTAGAATTTGACAAAGTACATGCAAAGAGACACTTGTGTGATGGATACATGAGGATTGAAGAGAATCAATTGTATCTACCATAGGCCACACTAAAATTCAATTTATAAAAGGCTCTGAAACTACTTCTATGATGAAAAAAAAAGAATAATATGTAATACTGATACTACTGAAGAAGTAAATTATAGTCCTATAACAAGCTTGAATGAATTGAAGAGAGAGAAATTCTAATCATTTTTAAGGTTGGTATAAATGAAGAATTTATTCATTGATATATTCTAAAGAAAAAATATAAGTGACAATGAGATTTTATGAGCTTCCATCTATTTTGTACTTAAAAAATGTATAGATTATTCATAAGGGGGCCAAAAAATACTTGTGAAGAGAACCTAGAATTCTTTTCAACTTCCAAAAGGATTCTTAACAACAATGTAGGAAATTTGGTAATAAATGAGAACCAAATTGAAATGATTGTTTAGTGATATATTAGATAAATTTATCTTTCATGAAAAAGGATATATGACTTTCGTCTAACGACTACCTATCTAAATGAAAATCACTATCTAGAGCCGATGACCTACAAATGTTGTTTAAGGATAATTTTCTTCACTTCATTTGACACATTAGGTTGCCTTTGTAACCTCATACTAGAATTAATTTATAGTTACATACCTAGAATGCATATTACATGAATGCATGTGTACCATTACAAAATTTCCTTTGTCACAAATTGTCTGAAATTGCAATCATACAATTATTGTTGGGCATTGCTTTTGTATTACATACTTACATTCATTCATTTGAAAACATTATTGCAACACAATATTGCCATTTATGATTACAATGCGGTTTAGGCATGTCATTCATATTTGAATTTGAAGTGTAAAAATTGCACAATAATTATATATGACTAATAATATATGACTAGTGGATTTAGTGATGAGTGATTGACTTTGTGCTAAATCCTAATGCTTATTTAAGACAAATAAAAGGGTCATTGCAAGAAACACCATCCAAAAAGTGTAGCGTTTTCACACTACTCTTTTTCCCCTTTGGGAGGGCTTTAAAATTAGTAAATTTTTTTTTAAAAATAGTAAAAAATATGTTTCATGTATATACCTTTAAAAAGAAGGTACCCTAGAAAGGAAGAGCACAGGAAAAATCTCTAAGTAGGAGAACTAGAAAAGTGAAAAATCCATGGGGGGACACTTCCCGCATTTTAGCAACCCACGTGCGGCGGAATATAGGGTGGATTTAATTCATTTTGGGTAATATTTATAAGTATTTATGAAAGAATTACATATAAAGTAGGGGACATGAAAAGTGACAAATCCATTATAAGTAATGTAGGTAGCTAAAAAATATGGTTCATTAATTTTTAGGTACATGTAATTTTGGGGCAAAAGAATTAGATTCAAGAAATTGTATTTAGTAGGGTCTGTTTATACTACGTCAAAATTACAATATAGTACTATGTCAGACCTATAATATAGTATTCGTATTGTTGTACGTGAGAGTTACAAGATGAAGCTCCAAATCAGCGAATGAAGGTGCAATTTTACAAACTTGGAGTTTTAGAGTAGTTGTTAGGTAGCAAATAGTAGATTGAATGTTTTTTTTCAAATGCGCAAGTGTTTATAAAAAATGCAACAGGGGGGGGGCTATAGTTTTTTCATTTGTTGGGGGGCCTATTTACCTCCTAGGCATTTCTTCTTATCCGCATTTCAACATAAAGGCACATTTTCAATACTTTGCACATTTTTAGTACTTTCATTGACTTCGGCTCTATGTTTTTAAACACATTCTTCATATGGCTTCTAATTGTTGAGTATGGCTTTCAATTTTAATATTTTGTGTTTGATTCATTCATGCTAATTGGTGTTTAGAAATTGAATCTTTTTTTATGAACTTTTTCCTTGTCACTTTTACTTTCTCATTAGTTTTTTTATTTAGTTCTTTTACTTACAAAAAATATAGACTAAAAAAAATTGCATTGACCTAGATATTATAAGTAAAGATATGGATGATTATATAGGAATTTTTTTTGCATTAGGTAATGATAAGGTCCCTCTTAATATTGCCTAGGAGGTAAATAGGCCCCCCAAAAATACCCCTCCGCTGCACGTGGATCCCCCAAATGTAGTGAAAGTGTCTCCCCTGTGACAAAATCTCATGAAAATTAGTACTTTTTCATTTTCATTTGTAAAAAATAGGAAAATCAATTTTAAGAAAAACTAAAAATTAGACATTTTTAAAGAGTTGATTTTGATGAGATTTCACATAAAGAATAATCTTAGAACCATCTTCAATGTTCAAAAATGTACACAATGGAAAAATATTTGCTCTCATGTAGAGGAAATACAATAATATATTTTTAGATTTCATTCAAAAGTTATATATTTTATACCTATATGTATAGACCATAAAAGTTTTATTTATAAATCATTAAATTTGGGCACTTATAACGTAGTGATTTTTGTAAACTACAAAGTGTGACGCTCAACAAAAATGATTTTAAATATAAATTATTATTTTTTATTTATGAAAAATAAGGGATCTAATAACCTTCAAGTTAGGTGTGTTCAATAAAAAATTCATGTTCATTGAACTTAATCTCCAAAAGTTATAGTGGATAACAAAAAGTGGTTCTCATTGTGACAAGAAATAGGATCGGTGTTTCTTGCAATGATCCAAAATTGGTACAATAATTACAAAATATCATGTACTTTCATAATTAATGCACCATGTATAACACTCTTTTCTTTTATTTATTTTTATTTTTCACAATTTCAATACTAAGTCAATTGAAATTAAAACAAGAATTGTGTTCAAAGAAGAAATTGAAACCTCATTTAGGCATAGTAGAATTAATTTTTTCAAAATATTTTGAATTAAAAAAAATTATATAATCAAAATAAATATTATCTCCAAAAATCTTTTTGAGTTTCAATGATTTTGATTGAAAGTTTTGAGAAATTTCACAGAGGGTTTTGAAAGGGCATTTTTAGGTACATTTTGAGTCACCCTCTTTGAAATTTGTCCATAACTTTTAGTCAAAGTCATGAAAGCTCAAATGGATTTTTGAGGATAAAACTCAACTTGATTCTATAACTTTTTTTAGTCCAAAGTTTTTTGAAAAAAACTATTCTACTATGCCAAATTGAAGTCTAAATTTTTGCTTTAAACACAATTCTTAAGTGTTTAGTTGACAACTAAATGAATGTTCAAGCTCTCATCAAGTTCATTTATCCCATATCTTTTGAGTGTTCATGACAGGCAATGAGTTTTAGTACAAGAAGGACCTCTCCAACTTCCATTCTCACCTAGTGCTAATGAAGTGGTTCATTCAGTGGATTTAGTTCAAGCTAGAATTTGATGTTCTATTGGTGAATTTAGTTCAATCATTTGTTTAAGTTATAAATCAAGTATTGACAAACAAAAACAAGAATTTTTACTAAATTTTTTTAATTTTTAATTAGGATGGTGATCAAGAATTTAACAATGGCAATAATTTTTGAAACATTGATACTATTTCATAAGCGTTATTGCAGTACAAATAGCAATGACATTATTTTCATGAATTTGTTGTGCACTTCAATATATATAAAATGTATTGCAAAGATAATAAATTTTCGTTCATAATTTGTGTCTTTGATGCACTTGTGATTAATCTATAGAAATTGAATAGTTAGTACTAATTACAAAATAGTGCCAATTCTTTGCAATAATTGTGGGCATTGTTATCATGCGATATATTGTAAATTGACATGTGCACTTATAAAATGACAATAAGCATATGCATGATACTCATTGACAATTTATAGGTTCTAAACTTTGTCATGGTGTTTTAGTTTCAATAATTCTATGTAAAGGTACCACATCTTTGTTGGGGATAGAGATATCAAGAATGACTTGTTGATTTTGTACCATTTGGGTTAGTACTTATTGTACTATGGCCTTTTGAAAAAAAAATATTTTAAAATGAAATAAAATAAATTTAGCAAATATAAGACCTAAAAATAATATGTCAAAAATAGGACCTAAATTTTTTTTGGAAAAATAATGGATACAATTACACTCAAGATAGCCATCTCTAGGAAAAAATTCAAAATTTTACAAGTCATGCCACAAAAGTTATTGTGAAGGAAAGCTTTGTCACTCTCCATGTGATGTAATAAAGTTCTTGTGTTTCTTGCAAACACCATGTAGTTTGAATTCTTTATTAACTAAATAAAATCTCACTAAATTTTCATTAGTATAATAGATGGTTGAAATGGATATTTGCTTTAGTTATTACAAAATTACAAAATGTATTTGGGACAAAATCTGAAATTAAAACATTCAGGTTGAAGTTTTCATGCAAATAGAGGCATTGCAAAATAACTTAAAATTTATATTCTTAAAAGATTTATCAAGGTATTCCTAAAAGTTCTTGATTTAAGAAAAAAGAATTGCACAATTACAAATTCATTTTAAAATTAAAATTAAAATTAAATTTGGAGATGTAGAAAATTGTTCCTAGTATTTGGAAAAAAAAAATGGGGCCTCAAGAAGGTTGTTAGTGGTTGGTTTCAATTACAAATACAAATATGAAAAAAATTGGAATATATATATATATATATATAAATATTTAAAAATTGCATTATGAAGAGGCACCTAAGGTTTGAATCAACTATGTTGACAAAATATGAAGTAATTTCAAATTATGGTGTCCAAAATTAAGTTTTAAATATGGCTGACTTTGAAATTAATTTTCTTTCAAATCTCAACTAAATTTTCTTCCAATTTGGTTTATATTATACGTGACATACAACAATTTTTCTATATCTACTTCTAGACTTTATCTATCAACCCTTGAAGGACGGACCGGTGGCCGTGCAAACCATGCATTTTGATACCGTGTGACATCACCTACTTTGAAAAAGCCAAATATATGCGTTGGAAGTCAAAGTACTGTAGAAGATCTTCCCTTTCCACCCCTCAATACTGAAGATGAAAAGTTGCATTTCTGTCCTTGGAAGGAAAGATTCTTTGTCATTCAGCGGACGCCAAATGTCCGCCGCGGCGTTCAAGGGTTAAATGATGCTAATAGTATGGTTGATTGAATGGAACAATTTCAAATCTATACTCAAGTTTTGTTTTTCAGTGTGAAACCATACTATGGAACAATGCTTTAGAATAGAATATGTTGCAATGAGATGCTTCTACCTCATAAGCTTAACATGAATGGAGTTGTGGAAGGACCTTAACTCAACCAAGAAAAGCCATTACAGAGTATCCTTAATCCACGTGGCATCGCTATCCTTAATCCAGGTACGAAGGGGTCCCCTACTTCCACCAATAGCTGTACGCCACGTCGTCACGTTCCCCATGGAAGGGAACCTGTTTATTCCCTTTCCTTTCGAAATCGGCGGGCGAAGGAAGCTCAAGGAACTTCAAGCACTTCCGGATTTCCTTCCATTCCCTTCCGATCCCTTTGGAGTCATCGCCTCAGTCTGTTTCTGAAATGTGGATCGCCTGTCCGAATATCCGCTGCACGAATATTTACATAAATTTTTGGGCATATCTCTGATCACATTGTTGATTTATATTAAAATTTTGGTGATGATTGAGGTAGTTCGGTTGTTCTGAAAGGAATTCCAGCATCTCTAGGGTTCTGGTTTGATCTGCGTAGAAGGAAGAGTGACATTTAGATCGAGATTGCTTAAGAGAATTTTGTTTTCTGCGGAGGATGTGATTTGCGAAATTCTGACAAGGTACCTGGCGTGAACTTTTGAAGTAAGGTGGAGTAAGGAATCTGAAATTGACAATGAGACGGAGCTAGTGAAAGAGGTGAAGATGTTTTAGTATTTTGGAAAGATTGATTGTTTGATGAGAATGAGGCTTGTTTGATTGTATGCATTATGTCGCAAATGCCAGAACAGAGCTCGTTAATAGCGAGCGTTTTCTTCCTCTTGAACATTTTGTTTGATTGATCTCTGCTTCCGTCCTGAGTCGCTGAACTTTATTGAAGGAAGAGTGAGCTTGAGGACTAAATTGCCGAAGTAAATTTTATTTCGCTGTAGAAGATTTCATTTTTGAAATTCTGACAAGGTACTACCGGGAATTATTGTAGTGAGGAATATGAAATTGGCAATGAGAAGGAACTGGTGAATGAGGTGAGGATGTAGATGAAGCGAGAACAGAGCGAACCGCAAATTTAGTAGCGAGCTTTCTTTCACTTGAACATTTTGATGGTTTGAGATTTGCCTACATCTTGCCTCTCAGAACTTTTGATAATAGCTTTGAGAGAGTGAAGCTTTGCTATTCACTTTGTGTGTGACACACATGAGTAGTTTGAGTTAATGAAATCCGTAACTCAATTAGGCTAAAGCTCCTTCTTCAAACTAGTAGAACTCCTCAAACTAGTAGGTGGAATGCAAATGCTGAACTTCTTAGTCTTGACTCGTTGTATCCTAGATTGCCTGTAGTTCTAACATTGTTATCCTTGTGCAATTTGAGTGAAGGTGCCACTGCTTTCTTCTCGGATATGAAATTCTGGTGTAGTTGCGGCATCTTGCCCTATGCCTCGCCGTATGGTTCAGCTCGACTGCATTTCTAATTGAAGCGGAGCTGGACAGCAGTCGTGCTTCATCGATGAAGATTTGTGTGATACTATGAAACTCGCGACATACGAAAATTGTGGATACAGGGGATAGCGAATTGAGAGAGCTCTTGAAGAGCGCCGCATCGGCTTGTAGGCATGGAGGGCAACTATCCAACACGTTTATCTAGGCCTCTGCTAGATCAAACCAGCCAGTATGAGCGGGAGCGCGATAGTACGCTCCAGCAGCTTCGCGATGGCAGGCAAGGGCTGTTAGCCGCGGCGTCCTCGCACACGGGGCTCAGCTACGCCAGGACGCGATCCCTTCTCCTGAAGAAGAATCTCCGGAGAGAAAACGAGACCGATGAATCCTGGTTGGATTGGCCTAGGATACAGCTCAGACAGTTCAGCACAGATAAACTTCCATTACTTTTGCCCATGAAAGCGGGCTTGGCAGCCCTAATTGCATCGCTGTTATGTTTTGCTCCAGGGGTCTGGACTGTTTTCAACAAGAACGGTGTGTGGGCCGTAATCACCGTCGACATTGTGATGGAAACCAATGTAGGGTTGTCTTTCAGTAAAGGTAATGGATATTTATTCTACGAAGTCACTGTCACCTCAATTTTTATTGGAGCTTCTGTTTTCACAACTGTAAACCTGTGGTGTTGGATGTATAGGGTTGAACAGAACGCTGGGTACTTTGATGGCAACGTTTCTGGCCTTAGCAGTTGATGTTCTCGGAGACTACATGGGTTCATATGAGAAGTATTTGATCTTCTTCTCCACATTTCTGGGTGGTGCAATCCCGACAATGTTCAAGTTTCGGCGGCCCTTCAGAGATCGATGGAACTACGCCGTCGTTATGTCCATGATCACGTTCCATCTTCTCATCCTCACCCAAAGTGACGAGAAAAAGAAGCTTCCAATACTTCGCCTTGGCCTTATAGCAATTGGATTTGTCATTGCATCTCTCGTGAACTTATTTCTTCTACCGATTTTTGCTGGTAACAATATCAATGAGCTCCTTGCCACTAATTTTGAGCGTGCCGGCAACGTTGTTGAGAAGTGCGTTCGGGAGTATTGTCAAGGTACCGTACTACAACAGCTTCCCGAAGTTTTGAACCACGTTGCCAATGACGAGCTTCATTCCTGCTTTCACGAGATTCTGGCTGCGGATTCCGAAGTAGAGAAACTTGTATGTCCCTCATCTTTCACTTCTGCACAGAGAATATCTTATTTGTACCCGCTTAGAGTCTCGTTTAATTTGAAATTTCTAGTATCATGTCCTTCACTGCACTGCAAACTGATTTTGACCTCTTGCGAACAGTTGAAGGCGGCAAAATTTGAGCCCCCGCATGGCAAATTTTTCTTAGGGTACCCGTGGCGTCTGTATAAAGACGTTGCAGAGAACCTGCGGTTTGCTTACTATGATGTCGTAGCCCTAGATTCGTGTCTTCGTGCTGAGATACAAGCACCCTTGCATCTGCGCAAAATGTTCCGGACAGAATTTATGGCGCTGGGGAAAGAAAGTGCGGAGTAAGTCCTCTCATATTTGTCGTATTGGAGTTTCCACAGCAAGATACTCAAGCGTCTGTATCCATAGTATGGTTCTATAACATGATAAGTCTTCTATTGTATTCGAACAACAATTCTGTTACCGGTGGTATTTTCCTTGGTGTTATTGGTTTACAATTTACAGTATAGGTTGTCATGCGCGTCTTAATTGTCTGGTGCTCATGTGAACAGCTTATTCCGAGCTCTAGGTAAAACTATGCGCACTATGAAAAAGCATGATTTTCATCAAGTTTTAGAAAGGGCGGAGGAGGTCGCTATATTGTTGCAACACAGGATCGCCAGGCAGACTGACCAACTATTACAAGTATCTCATCTTTCTTCGGATCTACCTGAAGATGACGGCGGGAATCCTTTTGATAGAATTTTTAACGAAATTCGGGAGGCCCGCAACATTCAATCTAATTCCAGCGACGAGGTTGTAACCTCTACTGATAAGACTGGGCTAACATCAGATGTATCAGAGACGACCCATCCTGAGCTTCACCACGAAACGTAAGAGATATGGCTCATATCGTTCGTTATTGCACTTGCATTAGCTAAATCATCTACTTTTGAAAATGGATCATTTCCACTATTCACATACCTGTACCGTCTAATGAACTATGGCGGAGATTATTACCGGGTATTGGGGACAGGTCTAAAGAACTCGAAGGGAAGCAGAAGAAGATCGAAGAGAAAAAGCCCTTACTTGAAGGCAAGGCAGGCGAATTTCTCAAGAGGAAAGGGTCGATTGGGCACCACTGGGAGACCACCGTGGAACGCCTGGCAGCTCTGTCGCTACTAAAGTTTGCATCACTTCTCATTGAGATTGCAGCCAAAGGAAAGTATGTGGTTGGGGTCGTGGATGTGCTGGCTGAGAAGGCTCGTTTTGACGAGGCTCCACCCGGAGATTCTAAGCCTTCTGACGAATTCGTGTCAGCCTTTGCCACACTCTGAAAGTTTCGTCTGGCTATGGATCCTGCGCTCCCGCTGGAACCAACTGCAGTTTGTGCTGGCTACCGTTCAAGAGAATGGTGAAGAGCCTTCTTCTGGTATACAATTGCTCCTAGTATTCACTTACTTTAGCTGGAAACACGTCATTGCAAAGACTCCGGTGTTGCTATGTCGTATTCTAGGAAAAATGAAGCTCCTTAGCGAACCTAGCAATCTCTAGAGTATGGCATTCGTGAAGAGGACATGTCGGAATGGTTATTCTTGTGTTGATTTGCAACGGTGGAGATGTGACTTGCAGTTGTTATGGTGTTTACGGGAAAAGAGTAGCTCAAGGGGACCTTTGCCAAGAGCCGCCTCAAGCATACCGGTCACTAGCTTTAGCACCGTTGGCACTGACAACAAGTGCTCACGGTATTTTATGTACGTTGGAATAGGCAATGAAAGAATGCGTATGCAACCCTCTGGACGGTCGGTTTTTAACACGCACCAACCTCTCTTAATTGAAAATTTTCATTCGGGTTGAACGTATTTGAGTAGTCTTTCTTGTCATTCACTTCAATACGCAGAAAATTGAATGGAGTCTAATCAAGGACTTTGAAACCACCATAAGACCAACATGTCTTATGCGAATCATCAAATCCTGGTTCCGTCCAAGTTGCGAAGGTTTGAACACACTACGACTTCATTGTTTGGCTCAAGCTTAAGATGCTTGCATTCCCAGTTGACTTTATACATATATTTATAGTAAATGAATCCTATTCATTTGTAACAGGGGGTCCTCAACCCGGCGGTTATGAGTATCGGTTCTATGGCTCGTTGAAGTTTTGGACGAAGGATGAGAAGGAAGAGGCTCGCACTCCCAGTGCAGTAACACCGTGTTTGATGATGAGCAACAAGCTCGTTTGTGGTTGCTAGCAATTTGTGCGATCGTCCGCAACGCAACCTGTGAGTTCTGATACTTGTTCTCATTCCTTACTTTGGCTCTGGTTTCCCAGGATGGGAATTGAATGCTCACTTCCCTATTTTCACGAATTCATGTTTATTTTTATTTCTGTTTTGATTGTTTTCATTCCGGTAGATTGTGTGGGAGTAGGTTTGAGTTTCGTGGAGGAGGGGCGTCTTCTCGGACATGAAGAGAATCATGGAAGGGTTTTGTTGATTGGAGATTGATGCGAAGTTTTATTACTATTTGAGGGTTGGCTGATGTATTCACGTCCTTACTGTAACGTGTTGTGATACGAACGAGAACGAGGCGGTTGATGTCTGCTGAAAGAGTGAAAGGGCTCCGACTTTCACTGTCTTTTCCTTTCCGTCCCCTCTTTTTGCCTCTTTGGCTTCCATCTGAGAAGGATACAGATTGCTAATTGAATTTGCACATGGCTAAACTTTGATACAGAAGATTTGTCGAATTATCCTGCATTGTCTGTGGTGTATGCGAAAATATATGAATGTCTTCCACTCCTCGAGGATGTTCCTATCACATTTTAGCTAATTGGAAGACCAGTCTTATTCGAAAGAAACTATGTGCAGGCTTATGTGGAGCCATAAGAATGGAGCCATCAGTGAAGGGTATGATGGAACAAGCCAGGAGAGAATGGAGGAGAATTTGTAAGAACCAAAAACGTATCTATGTGCACAAAAGAAATACCTTTGTAAGTAGAATGATTCCTCATCGGGATATTAACAGTGAAGCTGAAAGATTGTTATGTTCGAGTTTAAAATTGTGCAGTTTGACCAGGATCTGAGTAAATTGATTGGTTGAATAGTGCGTGGGGAATGAATACTTTTCCGTGAGGAAACATTCTGCAGTTTGAGGATGGTTCCAATCATACTTTATATCAGGTATCGTCTTTGCTTCCGAAGATGATGCGAGGAAACTTCAATTTTGTGACGTCAAATCTGGAAGACCAATACAGACCTTGATCAACACGGAGATGGTTCAAAACATGATGAATTCGAATTCTTGGGTGCAGCAGTGGGTCTGTAAAGAATGTTATGGTGCTTAGCGCATGGGATAGCCATTCGAAATGATGTACATGACTGACATGCCGCGGAGGACTAGTTCCCTGCAGAAAGGTTAACACTGCAATCTTTTTGGAATGCGGCCACTGGGAAGGGTGACTACCTCAGTTGCGCTACTGTGTGCAGTGTTCTGGACTACTGTGATCTCTTCACAGGACCTCGACTTTAAAATGGGAGAGACGGAGATTGGGTGGCAAATTGGAAACGACACGATCGAGGTCTTTTCCGGTAGCGCAATTGCAGCTCCACCACCAGGTACCATGCCCGGTACCATAGTTACAATAAAACGTGATTCTTATTCTTTACTGTAAGATGTGAGAAGCTTTTCTGTGTTCTAAGAATAGCTTCAAACACAGTTCACTGGTAACCGAACACATTGTTCGTGTAAACTAATTTGAGCTCCCCCAAAGTGTTGGTGCTGTGATCGTTGTGTAGTTCTTGCATCAAGTAAGTGAGAACACTTAAGCTCTTAAGACTTGCCTCTGAGAAAGTGAGAATGGTCCACTCTTACAAATTCACGCCTTGCTTGACATTGCACTACAAATCGAAAGGCTACCAAGAGATTTTATATTGCAAGAAGCTTCACAACGTCTTTTGTTTGAAATAGATTCGTAAACCTACCAGAAATGAGTTCAGGATGTTTTATGTTTTGGCTTTCATACTTTATATTTTCTAGAAATTTAAATCGTTTTACATACTAAGGATCAACCCCTGCCTGTTAATTATGCCAGGAACAAAGCCTCCAAGTTACCTTCTTCAATTCATGAACGGCGACTTCGAGTTAATAGCCAATGTGACATCCAACGGCACGATCACATTGGACGCGACCGCGACCACGATGATCCCAAACTGGCTTCCTGGAGGAGCCGGGATCCAAATCATCCAGAGTTCCACATACCAGATGTCGAACTTTGCCCCCGCGGGTGTGTACGCGATCCACCTGAATAACCCAACGTCGACAGGCAACAGCACTCAAGGCTCCATTGCCTCCCGGAACTTCACTTGGGTTCCCAAACCGGCTACGTTGTACACTGTGCAGTTCGATTGCGCAAGATTGCCTGATGGGCCGCTCAATCTGTACCCCGCCCTCAAAGTTTCTTCCATGTCAGGAGCTGTCGTCAACTACTACACTCTTCACCGACCTCGGTACTTCAACTCAATCTTCACAGACCTAAACAGATCTAACTTAGGTATTATTAAAAATCGCAATCGTGCACCATGCTTTCGAGTATTATTTTACCAGCAAGGTCCTAAATTTGGGGCTGCCCGTCGTTTCCTATTTAGACCCAGTTCTTGAACCTGGGGAGAGTCATTTCGAAAGACTCTCAAAACGTTGGAGGCGCGAGTAGCCTTCCGAACCCATGATCAAGAACCGGGTCTGTTTAGGCAAAGGTGGGAGAAAACCCCTAAATAAAGAATGTGAGGTTTGTTATTACCACTGAAGACTTCTTTTATTAAACCATGATGTGACCTTTTAGGACTGAAATATGGTTTCAATAAACCCAATACATCTAATACTGTAACTATGACTGCAATTTTTGAAATTAAATCTAACCTAAGTACGAATATTTTTAATAGGTACAATATCACTGATACCCCAAGGGAAATCACCTGGATCCGGCACAGCTTCCTCTTCATGGGCACCGGTGCAGCGACAAATCTTCAGTTCGAGAGTATGTCAGAGAAGTATGGGCCTGTGATCGACAATGTTGTCGTTCTGTCGGGGGTTCATATACTTCACCCCAACTCTGCACCTTCCATGCTTCCCTTGTGGCAACGGATGTATCCCATCTTCATTGGGGTCGTATTGACAGTGTTCATCTAGAAAGAAGCCTTGAATGTGCTCAGATGGGAAGCTGCTCATGTGTTGTAATCATAAAATTGACTTCGTAGAGTTTTTTCTATTCTGAAGGGGAGGAGGCCAATTGAATCAACTCAAGCTAGTGAAACGAGAAAGATTTTTTATGTTTATTTCTACTTTTGGTATCATAAACTAAGCTTTAAAGTCTCTGGTTTCTTTGTAGCTGCAACTCTAAATTGACAGAAACTCTGCTTGTTATTTCTACTAGCTTGTTGTCTTGCAGTTTCGCGCGAGGATTCTGGAGGGCTGTGACGTAATACTTCGTGTTTTTACAATAGACCTCTTGGATTTTTGTATCAGTGAAGTACCTTGAATGCTGCTCGGTGTATTACTACCATGGAACCATCCCCTGTTTTCACAAGTTTTTCCTTATTTTTGGCGCTTCGTATCATGGACCAGCGTCATTTGACTACCGAATTGTCATGCCGATGCATTGGAGTATTGGAGTTGGCAGTTACTGCCAGGGTACATTGTGTAAACAATGTACCCAAAAGTGGCAATAACTACCAATTCTAAAAAATTAAAAATTTTAATTTGGGTTTAGTACACTTGGCATGTTCTTACAAGCCAAAGAATTTAAATTTTTTTTTGGGTGCACGATCATTGTGCACCCAATTTTTTTTTTTAAATTTTAAATCTTTAAATCTTCATTTCCCTCCCCCCCCCTTCTCCTCTTGTAATTTTTTGAAACCAATTGATTGACAAACATTATGGGACAAGTGATCTTGTATATGTATTCATATATGTATTTGTATTTGGATCATATCCATATAATCCATATAATATATATAGAATATTTGTATCCGTATTTGTATTTGAATGGTTTAGATTAAATCTTACACGATCAATGGCTTGGAAATTTTTGAAAAATCAATGGTGATTACAAAGGTAAGCTTCTTTTTTCTCTTAAATCAATGGCTTGTAAATTTTTTGAGAGAGGAAGGGGGGGGCTAATTAATTGACCTAGGTGGTACGCCACTTTTCATCACATTGAATGTTAAGTTCAAAGCAATGCTTCTAATTAAACTTGAAAGAAGACAAGAATTTGGCAATATATTGCAACACGTCTACCATCTAGTACTTCCACCTTTGGCATAAATTAAATTATTCATTCTAAAGGGCATTGGTGAAATGAGAAGGCTTCAAGCATGATAATAGCTTTCCCTTTTTGTTTTCTTTGCACCAATTCAATAAGTCAATTCAAAAAATTGTTTAATTTTTTGACTTGAACGAGATTTTTCTCTTTCTCTTCTTGCTCCATAAGTAACATACAATCTTCTTAACATTTCTTCATCTATAAATAAATTTTGTCGTGAAAAAATAAAATGATGATTTCGGAATAATAAACCAATATGATCACCCCTCTTCTCAGGTATAGATTCATTTTAGATCAACTCATTCTAAATAGATTTGTATGCTACCAAAATTTTCCCTAATTGTTCTATTCAAAAACCATTTCTCATTTTTCAATGGAAGAAATCATCAAAAGACACCAAAATATGGGATTGGTTCTCATTTTTTTGAATGAATGTAACTTGATACTGAATGCTTTTAGAAAATTTGTACAAGAGTTCTACTACTCTCTACATACACAATTGAAGGTTTCAAGGTCCATTTTTAGATTGGGAGACCTTATCCATGGAAATTTTTACATGGACATTAAAACAAACAAAAATTATTAAGACTACCAATAGGAATTATTATTTTTTAATTGATACTCTTTGGCTATTCATTTGTAATTCTACATATAATTTTATGAAACATTGACTAGCAATTTGGAAAATATGAAATTTGCAACCATGACATAGTAAAATAATTTGTTCCCTACATTATAATATAAACATATAGAGAGATTTTTAGATTTTTGAATATTTTTATATATTTAATATGAATTGTTTCATTTTTTATTCAAAACTTCAAAATAATTTCACTTTTCACAAAATAATATGAATATTCTATGCATAATAGAAGACATTTATATAATCACGTCATTCACTAAAAAATACAATTAAAGTATCACAGTTATTGATAGTTGCAACATGAAGTTTGAAGTAATTTATTATTGGTTTATCCTTTTAAAATTTCATTACCTTTATTATGGTTTCAAAATTAAGTTCTTTTTGTCAAGTGATTTCATTCCACCATTTTAGTCTTGGCTTCATTTCATCATTTTGGTCATGCCTTCAAATGCATCCTATAGATACAAAATAGATCCTATTTTCATCGATAGGAAAACCCCAAAGGTCACTCCAAACCAAAAGCAACTTGAAACAAGTTAGTAGACTTACAATGCTTCTACAATGAAGGTATGAAGATGGAAACTTAAATGGGTGAAAATTGGAGGTTTGGACATATTTGTATCCTTTTTATTTCTTTCAAAATGTAGAAATTTGATGGATACAAATATTTTAGAATGTACTTACAATGTAGGTTTTCAATTGTTTCTTAGAATCTACCATAAAACATAGATTTCAAAAAATGGATGAAAACTTTAAACTAAAAAAAAACATTGATGAATTCTTTTTGATGTAAAACATCCAAATTTCTTTTTCTACTTTGCATTACTTCGATTATGTAAAATTTTCAACTATCCACACAATCCATGCAATTTGGTAGAAGTCAAAATTTCTCCTACCCAATTCAAGTTGCTACATCATAATCTATTGAAAAGTAAGTTTATGTGACCTAATTCAAGTGTGATATCTTGTACTCAAAACCATCAACCTAAGCACAAATATAACAAAATAAATCCTTAAAACATAGAATTTCTTCACTTCAAATTTTTCTAATCCACTATCTCTTGTAATGATGTATTCCTCTCCTTGTTGCAATTATCTCCCCGTCTTTAGAAAAATTTAGAGTCATTGATCTTGGTCATACACACACACCTTCCTCCAACACTATCGATCTCAAATTTGAAAAATAAATAGTCACCATTGATTGCCATTGTGTGAGAGGCAATCTTAGCCGTTACTTTAAAATATTGATATAAATATAGAAGACAAATATGGATACGGATAGGAACTATATATGCCATACAAACACTATACACACAAAATGTATATAAAATAAATAGGGAAACGGCATATACTTCATATGCATTGCTAACCAAACTACTTCTAAAAAATATAAAAAGGTAAGGTAACTAAAACTAATGGAAGGGGGTAATCAAAGAAGAATTAAGCATTGATTGAAAACCTCTAAAAACTCACAAACTAATGAGAAAACAAATTCTTACCAAATGAATTAGGAACTAATTTTAAAATACACAAGTAGTCAAGGGACTTTCATTCCACCAAAGGAGAATTCAAAAGTGCACATGCATGGAAGTAAAAACTCAAAGCTATATAAATGGCTATCACTAGTGCCACAAATCCACAACATAAAAACACATACAAAGCTTGACTTGACAAGAATGATAGGTCAAGGAAGCATCAAAGCCTAAGTACTCCAAACCCTATACTTACTCCATAAATATTTAACTTGTATGTAGGGTTTTTAAATGACAAAAGATTCTTTCTTTTATTAAGCAATGTGGGCTAAAAATTAATCTTAGCATAGTTAATAATACACCATGACATGATTTAATTCTAAATACAACATCACTTTATAAGGCATCTCAGTATAATTATTTTCTTAAATTCATTATTTTTCTATTTCATTGAATGGATTGATGGTTATTCTCAAAAATTAATTTATTCTATTTTGATTAACCTCTAAATTCCTCAAATTTCCTTATAGAAATTTTAAAGGTTTGGATAGGTTCCTATGACCAGGTCATTGCAAAAAACACTTGTTTTGTTTTTTGTCCCTTTAACCTTGGTTAAGTGGTTTTTTCTTCATAACTTTTGCTTTGTATGTACGATTCAATGAAACTTGAAGTGAAGGTACATGTGATAATTTAAAATGTTGGGTGAATGTTTGGATTATTTTATAATTTTTATAGAGCCTATGATTGGGTGCCTACTTCGATTATGTTGTAGGTTTTTAGTACTATTCTTGACCCAAAAATGCAAATTTGAAGCTCAAAATTGGAATTCAAGAACTTCTACTAAAGTAATATAAGTCCAGAAAGAAAATTTCTAAAATTAATGAATTGTCCACCTTCCACACCTGCTCAAAGTGCACTACCTTTATACAAATGCAAGAACACAATTTTGTTTTTCTTTTGATGAAGAAGGTTGAGAAAAAGCATCTTCAAGTAAAAAAAAATAGCTTTGTTTTGGAGATTTTTTTGAATTTTTTAACTATTTCTTAAGAATCAAACATCAAAGTGTCCATTTTCTTGGTATTTTCTTTCACTCTTTGAGTGTGCATAATGTTTAGAGATAAAAAAAATTTATGCTTGAATTTTCACATGCATACATTGTTTAGTGCTTTACAAATTATCCATATTTTATTTCATTTTTATAAATTTAATTGGAAAGTCAAAATACTCCAATGTTAAGGCTATTTTGAGCCAAACCAAAAGTAAGTATTTCAATTTTGCATGATCTGATCTCAATTTCCAACAAGTTATTTTGAATTATTTTCTTAAGGTAGACAAATTGATTAGCTTTATAGAAATATTACTTTTACTTCAATTGGTGCAAGGGAGCAAATGCTATGCCTCAGTAAGTCCAAAACACACAATGCGACAAGTAGCCAAATAAAATTAAAAATTTGAATTTTTTTTCAAAATTCATTACTTATACATTATATTTTTTCTATAAAAAATATTGATTCATTCCATTAGGATAAGTAATGTAAAAGTTATAATGCTTTGGGTTTTTTATGCAATTTTAGAGAATTCTTGAGAAAATAATGTATTGAATATGATTATGACATCAATTCTTTAAAAAATTCAAAAAAAATATTAAACATTTTTTAGTTTTTAGATTCAAAAGCTATAGTTCAAAATTGTAAGTTAAGAGGATTTAAAGTCTCACAATTCAATGCAACATGGTGCTCAAAAGCATTTTTTTTAAAAGGCAAATATCTTGCAACCTAATTGGTTAAAGTTATTGAAATTTCTTCTAGGTGATTGCAAGAAACACCTGTCCTATTTGTTGTGTTTGGCTGATTTTTTCGGGAGTACTTTAAAATTAAAAAATTAATTTTAAGAAAATTTGAAAAATATGAATAAGGTAGGTGGCTTGAAAAGAGACCCTCCTCTTTTAACTGTGTGTGCATAATTAAGACTTATTCTATGTTGCTTCATACTTTGTCAATAGACAGAATTAGAGCCAAGGAGGTCCATTTCACAAACAGAGTGTGTTTATTCAATTTTTCAGAATTAGAATTGATTGCCCAATTAACTTCTTCCAAATGTCAAAATACTGTCAGATTAGTTTAAGTTTTAGTAAGATCACATTTAGGAACTTCATGTATTACTTTTTTGATGCAGCACTGCAGATTTGAAGTCAAGCCATATCATTTTTCAGAGCACATGTGCATGGTTCTTGTAAGGCCTACAGGTCAGGAATTGGTACCTATCCCAGAATTGTTTGAAAATTCATAAGTAATTCATAAATGCTCCGAAAAATATGAAACTACTTGAGTTAGATTCCTCATCAAACCCTCTTCAAGAGAAAAATAAGTGAAAAAAATTTTGAACATCTGAAACCCATCAAAAAGGCCGATAGCCCTTAAAGGGTCGCTTTTCAAGCCGGCTACCTTAATGTATGTACCTCTAAGATGAAGGTTTTCACTGAAGGAAATGGATAGAAAAATTCTCTAAGTAGAAGAACTTGAAAAGTGCCAAACCTCCAAAAAATACATATCTTCATGTTTTAATTAGGAAAAATAGTAAAAATAGATATTTTCAAAAAATAAAAAGTGACCATTTGCAACAACTTTATAGAGACGGTCATTCACCAAAAAAACCACCAAAATAATATTTTATGTGTTCAAAATACAAGCAGAAGGGAGCTCACTTTGTAGACCTCCATACCACATAAAATTAACTATTTTTAAAAATCCTTCCCTGGAGAGCTAGAAATCTACTAGAAGACCATTTCATCCAAATTTCATATTAAAATCATTAAAAAAAGGTATTCCCTAGTACTAAAAAACCCTAAACTGCTAAAAGTGACATCCAATGGGGGTTCATTTTTGGATAGTAAATTATTTTTGAAAATTATGAAAAAAATTATAGAAGGTTTATAATAGTTATGAGTACCTTCCCTACAAATATTGAGTCAATCGGAGCTAAAAGACAAAAGTTATGGCTAGAAAACAAATCAGCATGCAACGTGTGACACAAAATAGGACAAGTGTTTCTTGCAATCACCCTTCTATACTTTATACAAGGTTAGCACAAGATCATATGGTTAGGTATGCAAAAATAAAAAATTTAGATATTTTATTCTTTGTATTAAAAGTGGTAATTTTGAATATTTTTTTGATGAAAAAATAGCCTTGTGAACTTAGAGATTAAGTTCAAGGAAAAAGATTCCAGGAATTGATTTTAGGTTGAATATTTGAAATTTTTATTAAAAATATTAAATATTTGTAAAATTACATGATAATTTTTACACCACAATGTTTTCAACTATAAATTTACGATTGAGTTGGTAGAGCATCATTACTAGTCTTAGTGAATAAACTACATGAATTTCCAACGTAAACATGCCAAATTGTTGAATATTGTATTGAAATATTAGCAACTCATCCTCTCATAATTAGTGTAACTAAAACATTTTAACCATTGGTAATAAAAAAATATACAAAAAAATTTCAAATACATTTGAATCCAAAATAACTCTTCAATTTTCAAAGAGTGAGCTTATTTTTGTTAGCTTATTAAATTGATGCAATTATGGATGAAGGGATAGACAAAACATTTGAAGCAATGGTCATAGCTTGACTTGTCTAGCTTCATTTCATATCTTTGTACTACAAAATTAAAATTCCAATGTCTTTATTTGTTCCTTCATTTCATGACTTATAGTTGTGTGGCCTCAAAATTCCTTGGCTTCAATTGTGTCTATTGACACCTAATGCACCCTATATTTGTTAATACAAAAATACATATATCACTAAACATCACCACACTATTTTGCCATATATAGTGTAGTGCCTCTAGGAGAATGGTGTTGCTTCTCATGACACATTATAAGGTAGGTACACCCAAAATGGCACCTGACCTTAAAGCGCTCTCTACAACGTGCATACATTTTCAAAATCAGTCATGTACCCAGACTACAGATGGCGCTTTCAGAAACACACTTTGACTTAATAACTTTTGCATACAGTATCCAAATCCACTGTTCTTTGGTGCGTTGGAACATGCTTTCACTCACCAACAAGACTGTAAAAAAATCTGAACAACATAATAACAGGAACTAGGCACAGTATGAAAAACTGGCGCTTTTGGGTGTACCTACCTTAGTGGCAAAACAACCTAAAATAATGGGCTTGGTGACATAATCCAAAATTCTCATCGGTGAAAAATCACATTATTTACCCAATATTTTCTGCAGCGGATTCATAGGACAATCTCAAATTGTCTGTCCTTGAACTGAAATTTTCTCTCAAATTTCTTTTCAAACACAAATTAATTGAGGAAGATGCCATTTCAACGACCGCGTTCTGATGACCGTTTACATGAGTCTCAGTTTAGGATTGTTGCCATCTGAACTTGCAAAGAAACGACGAATTCTGATTTCCAACACAAGCAAATGCACGAACTGGTGCATGCCGGTCAGATTGATTGATTCTCGATCTCTTTTCTTCGTAAATCAAAGGAATGGGAACTTTCTTTGATTCGAAGTTTCCCTTATTTTGTTTGAAGTTGAAGTTTCTTTGATTCGAAGTCTCCATTATTTTGTTTGAACTTGTTCGTGGGATCGGGTCATCCATCAATCCAACAATCGAAGATTTAATGCTCATCTCTGAGATAATGGCACTACAGTGAGATTTTCAGAAGTATCCCAAATGATTTTGCACAGAGAAAGGGGGAAATCAATAAGAAGAAATCAGTGACCCATTTTTCAATTTATTGACACTGTAATCCAGGAACAGCAATCCAGGATCCCAGAGATAATCTCCCCGCGCATGCTTCAAAGCTCCCAAATTGTAGCATTCAAGTGCACAGACTGGTGTGGATTTAATGCCGGAACGTCAACTTCGTTAAATAGGAGCAATTTCATTTGAAAATAACACCGTGGACTCTCGAGCAAGCAAACAAACGAAACGATTTAGGGCGAAAATCCTGAGCGCAATGTTGAAAATGAGAAGCAATTTGCAAATAATGTGCATTTCTATTCGCGCAGCAAGCTAATCTAAATGTCAAATTGGTGCCAACTTGACGGAATTGAACCTGAGGTTCGAGATGGGCGACTGGAAAACGTGTCAATTTGGTGGAAATTTCGGCATGAATACGCCGATTTAGCCGATACTAGGTTGAGGTTCATCGGCATTCTTGTCTCAATGCAGGTTTACATTTTTTAAGATACACTGCCGCCTGATTGTGGGCCAGAACAGATTGAGCATGATTAATCAATCCTACGGACCATCGTTGAAGACGGCTCTGCCTTCGTAAGAAATGGTCGAGCTTTTGGATAATTTTGCGTTTACCCTAGCTTTCTGTTTCTGCAATTGATGAAGATTGCGGAGGCTGCGATACATTTCTTTGGATTCTCCATCTTGCTGTGGAAGTACACACAAGCCGATCCGGCCAATTTGATCCAGAATGGTGACTTCAACGTGGAGGGCTTCGTGTTCTACCAGTACCCCATCATGGATGTCATGAGCACAGGTTAGGCGTTTTCCATTAAAATTGGGCAATTAATTTTCAGTTTAACTGGCACAGTTCTCGACAATTTCACTAAACTTTGTGTCTGCAGTTATCAAAGGAAATCACGCTCGTGCGATTGGAAACTTTGAAAACTTTGATTGAAATTGGCAATTCGAGTGAAATTGGCAAACATTTTCACTGAATTGTTCTGCATTGTTCATTGCAGGCATCAACACGTTGGTGCCATATTGGGTAGCTATTGAAGGTGGTGTGCAAATGTTGGACTCGACCGTGTTCAAAGGCCCAAGTGGCGTCAATTCATCCACTCTACTGCATTTGAACTACAAACTTGGACCGGGGAAGTTGGCGAGCATGCCAATGTATGTATTGCGCGACGGTGCTCTCTACACCGTGAGTTGCTTGTTAGCTGACAACCCCGACGGAGGGCCTCTGTACAAGACCATGCGGATGGAAATCTTGGATATCTTCGGAAAAAGGTTAGTGCAGAATCAAACAAAAAAACTTCAACAATCAATATTCTTCTTCTCCATCAACTAATGCCGTTTTCACTTGCATCCGTCTTTGGACTCGAAGGCACTTGTATGGGGAATTCCTGTTTCTTACTTAGTTTAATATTGAATAATTTATTAACCATTTGAAGATTCTTTTGCTTGTGAAAATGTTGGTTGCCCATCCGGCAGGTTGGGACCCAAGTTGGAGCCATTTGTTGTCAGTAACCACAGCACGACAAGAACCAATATATTGTGGCAGACGGCAGCTTTGAATGTGCGTGGAACTGGGAAACCGGCGTACCTGACCGTGGATTCCAACACACCGGGGTCGTATGGTCCATTGGTTGCCAACATTCAAGTCTGCCTCAGCAACATCATCGAGAACGGAAGCTTTGAGAAGCTCGACCCATCGATTGGCAACACCAATGCGACATTCTTTGTGGTGGCGTAACCAACTCCTCCATGAATAATTCTTTCTTCTAAATCTAAATTACATTGAATCACACAACTATGAGGTGATTATCAGTTAAGACACTCGTATATAAAGTGGGTACACACAAAAGTGTAGCTGACCTTAAAGTGTCATCTACAATGTGTGTACATTTCCAAAATCAGTTATGTACACAAACAATAGATGGTGCTTTCAGAAACAAACTTACTTTTAGTAACTTTTGCATACTGTATCCAAATGTTGCCTTCTTTGGTGCATTGGAATGTGCTTTCACTTGCCAACAAGACTTTGAAAATCTGAACAACAAAATAATAGTAATTAGGCACAATATGAATTTGTAGTGCTTTTGAGTGCTTTTGAGTGTACCCACCTTAAATCATGTCAAGATACATAGACTAATCACTCAAGGTTTTTTTTATTGCATAGACTATATAGTCTAAATATATTTCTCCAATACCTCTTTTCCATTGTCTTTTGGGTTTCACTAGAGTAAAAACTTACCTTCTAAGGTAGGGTGCTCTAAAAACGATCTAGGTGGATTGGCCCCCTCGCTCAGCCTTACCACGTTTTACGAGAGGTGCAATCAAAACAAAAAGCCCCCTAGTTTAGGCCATGATCACCCCTACTTTCCTCACTCCCTTGCAAATTTGGAATCTCTTATCACAAATATGAATTCAAAATTTGCAAAAATAAATTTGTGTGAAAAATAAAAAAAATTACAGCATTTTACCCAAGTGGCTGAGCAAGGGTCAGTTCTCCCTGCCCTCTAAGAACGGTCTTCGTCTAGAAGAGAACACTAACATAGAGGTGTAGTTTAATTGCTTTCTTCAATGTACCAAAAATGTACATTTCAAGAGGTGGTTGCTTTTACTAACCACCACATTTCAACTTCAAAAATCCATCACTAATTCCACAAAAGTTCCAAAAATATGAAACGACTTTGGATTAGATGGCAATCCCATTGAAATTCTTCCTCTAAAGGTTTACTGAAAATTGTTTCAAAGGAGTTTTAGCTTCCCCCAAATGCAATCAACTCTTAGAAGGCCGCTTGAAGAGCCGATTCTAGTCTTCAGCTTACTTCCTAAATTGCACCCACTCAGACAGGTTGTGAATGCGCCGTCCGTGCTGATTGACAAATGGCTGGTGGAGGCTGGAGCTGTGAAGATTGCCTCGGCAGGACGGTACCAAGCTTCCACGGACAACTCCCCGGTCATGTTGGACCTCAACGCCCTGGAGCAGTCGGCAGTGATCAGCAACACGTTCGCCATCAAGCCAAGCACCGCGCACGTCATCCTGTTTGATGCGGCCATCAACCCGGAGCAGCAACTACCCATGCAAGGTCAGGTACGGATTTGAAACACTCACCATCTTCACAGTCAGAGGATATATAAACAATGTTGTGTGAGTGAATCGCAAATCAAGTTGCAAATCAATTTGCGTATCTAGTTATTGGTACATTGAGGTAATGATAAAGTCAATACGATGCATGGAGTATCACCAATTTAATGGAATTCACGTTATCTCTTCATGAGAGCAATTTTGGAAACACCTATTTTTGAACAGCACTTTGGAAGATTACAGGATTTTCATATGATGTTCCAAGAGGATTTAGAACCCTTTTTCAACTTCCAAAAAGGTTCAGTTATACGAAGTTTGATATTTCTTGGCTTGCAAAATTGCTAACACTATTTCATGAGTTGATTGCGTCAGATCCTGGTGATGGTGCAAGGCCAACCATCAGCCTCCTTCCTGTTGAACAAGCCCGTGGACATGGACAGCACGGGCTTCTCCATCGACAGCGTCGGCTGGAACACGTACGAATTTCCCTTCACCACCGGGAAAGACGACATCAAGGTAACATACAACAATAGTTTCTAGTAATGAAATCCAAGCTTCAAGAGCTCTATTGATCGTTTTCAAGAAAACAAAGTACTTCATGTAAAAGATAATTTAAAAGAAGCTAAACTAAGCTTAGTTAATGAATGAATGAATGAATAGTGAAGAGAGTTTGTGGAATCTACGTACTGTAATTAAGTAACAATTAATTATTTCAGGGTGAACTGGGTTGGTTGCGTTTTCTTCACCAGGTGAAGGTTTCCTTCCAGAGCAAAATCGCAGGCAGTTTCGGTCCGTTGCTGGATAACGTCTGCGTGTACGAAGTGATTAAGAGCCTCAAGGACGCCAACGAAACCATTTCGGATGTGCCGGCGGATGTGGCTGCTACTAATTTCCATTACTTCACCAGCTTGCAAGGGAATGCAGGGTCCTTGAGTTCCTGCCTCTCAACCTTCCGATTAGTTCTTACGGGTCTCGTCGTGGTGGTTCTTAGCTTTGGGTTCGCAGGACACTGATGTAATTAAACGAAATTTCATGCAAGATAACCATGTTTGAAGGCCATGGAGTGTTAGTTGTTTGAGTAATCAATTGACCAAGTTTTTATTGGTTCTTGTTGGCCATTGCAAGGAGGATTCCAATGCGTCAAAGTAGGTCTTACTTTGGGCTACAAAGACTAGTACTAGTAAACCAAAACAAGATTGGTATGACTTTCGAATATAAATACTTGGTGTAAAAACGTCAAATCTACTTGATATGAAATTTCCAACTCGACCTTGATCAGTATTGATCAGTTGAAATCCAAGATCTTGAGACTAAGCCAACGCCATAGAACTCCAATAGCAACCTGATACTCTGGGTACACATAAGGAATTAAGAACCAATAAGATCCTCTACAACCAAGGCAGTCGAGGCTCTTGGTACCAAAATGGTGTTTCATGACACTCTTTTCAATTTTATTTCGAACATTTTAATGACGAATTGCTTCTAATATTCATTTGATTCCATGACACTCCAATAGTGCACAAGATGTCTATGTCAAAATGGTATTTTTCAACTACCACATCAGTCACACATCGTGCAAAACCAAAGTTCACCAAATTAAGGTTGAGCAATAATAAAATTAGGAAGCTATGAATCTAAAAAATTTGAAAAGCTATGAATCTAAATTTTTTTGAAAAGCTATGAATCTAAACTTCTTTGAAAAGCTGTGAATCTTCTAATGTTACTTTTGGTTTCAGTCAATCCCTACAAAATCCAGCCAACAGGGAACTTGCAGGCCACCCCATAATTTCACAAATCCCTACAACCAAGGCAACTGGGCTTCTCTACAGAACCAAAAGTCTTGGAACCGCAACGGCGCATACGACGTCTGATCGCGGACAATGTCCGTGACATCCACAATCGTCGCATTCCGAAGTCCAAATTGTTCAAACGGCACCGACAGCGGCGTGAGCACTTCATCCCAGTTGTACACGTGAGTGAAGCCACCGTTCTTGAAAATGGAGTACAGCAAGCTCCGCTTCGCTGGCGTGGTCGCCGACTTCACCTCCGCTAGAATATGATGAATCTTGTGTTGGGAGAGCAGCTTCTGGGCGCCAGCAAACACATTGGCTTCATACCTGGATTACCCCAAAACACAAAAAAAGCACAAAGAGTCATAAGTTACGATCTTCAATTTGATTAACTACAATTAATTTCGACAGCTTTCTAAAATGGCACAGTCTAGATTCTTGCCTACAATGTACTTCCACTACTCACGAAGAGGAGAGTCTATGTATGGTTGGTTGCCCTAAACCCTAATTTCATCACTTGAAAAATTAGTAGTTTATTCAGTGTCCGAAAAATGCATTTCAAGAGAATCTAGAGTCCCCTTTTGACTACCAACAAGACCCCACAAAACGTTTTTTCAATATAATAATGGAAAACCGTGCTGAATTGCTAATTTGTGCAATTTTAGGTGTAGTTGCCTTTGTTGCATGCTGCAAGCTCCATATTTTCGGTAACCATTTCCACGAGATTCTCTCAAAGAACATGGAATACGTTCTCTAGAGAAGAGGTTCCTCTCCGAATGTTCATGATGATTTCTGCAGAAGGAAACCTAAAAAAAGGAAACTACATACGCGTTACGAAATGTATTGAAGTACTCTCACCATTGTAGAAAATGAAGAGGTGGAGGTGGATAAAAGAGTAGCGGCAGAATAGAAAGTCAGAGCGACGTACCCTTCGGTGTCGATCTTCAACAGCAACACGTCTTCGTCCACGACGCTGTCGAGTCGGGCAACGTCCACAGTCTCCAGAAGGCTTCGTCTCTTCTGGAAACCATTCAGAGCCCAGGTGTCGGTTTGCCGGTACTCCGCCTGCGAATCCGCACTGCTCACGCCTTTGGGAAACAAGCTCACCTGAAGGATTCCATATACCATACTTAACAGATGGAAATGCACCATCGCTCAAGCAAGAATCGCTAACTGGTTGCTAATTTAGAAAATTGGAAAATCAAAAAATCACTGACCACCTGCAGTTATTTCTCCCATATTTACAGATGCTAATGCTTCATCGCTCGAGCAAGGATCGGAAATGCTTGCTAGTTTTCGAAAATTGAAAACCAAAAATCAGTGCCCAAATGCAGTAATTTCACCCATATTTTACAGTACAGATGCAAATACATCATCACTCCAGCAAGGACCACCACAACTGCTTTTGCTAATTCAAAAATTTAAAGAAACAACATCACTGACCGACCACCTGCAGTTCATGATTCCACCCATATTTTCATCTGTAAATGCTTCATATTTACAGACGCAAATGCTTCATGATCACTCCAGCAAGGACCGCAACTGGTGGTTGCCAATTCAAAAACTTGAAGAAACAAGTTGAAGAAGCAGTGCCCACTGAGAGCCTACTGTTGGTTTCTGGAACACCTAGAGACAGTCAACTTTGAAAATTCATAACTTATTCATACAGTGCCCAAATAATGCATGCTACAGTGCGATGGAAACCTCTTTCAGCTGCCAATAAGATCTAATAAAAATGCCCAATATGTTCGATAATAGCAACGACGCTCAGTTGTAACTAGACAAGCGCTCATGCCTAACTAGTACTATTTTACATATTTACAGATATATCACTCCATCAAGGCCCACAACTGCTTGTGACCCAATTTTTAAAAACTAGAAGAAAAAAAAGAGGCAGTGCCTACCTGTTGGAAGCCATTGATAACCGTGGATAAGTTGAGGTATCTCAGCGCCACCGTGTTGGGCTCAAAAGATTTCACTCTGCACCCGTAGCTCGCCGCCAGCAACGAAAACCATCCGACATGCGCGCCCACGTCCAGGACTAACGCCTTCTGCTTCCCTTCTTCCCCGCAGCCGTGCTTCCTCAGGACGTGGTGGAAGATGTGTGACTCCACAGGCGACCAGTAGCCCTGCAGACGCACCTTGTCGCAGATGTCGCAGAAGCAGTTGCTGCACACGAACATGAAAAAGGGGTGTTTCATGGGATCCATCGCTTCCACCAAGTGGACTGTGGGCTTGCCCACTTGGCCGAATTGCATGGCCTCCTTCAGAAGGTTGCTCAACCTGCCAAAAAAAATGACCACATTTTTAAAAAAAATCATGTGTTGGTGTACATAGAGCTTTTAGAATGAAGGACAGGATAATGCACGTCGTATTGGGTCACTCATAACAGTCTTGAACCACTTGAGAGCATTGTCCTTTTGGAAGAAACCTTGCATAAGTATATAAAACTGATGGAACAGATTTACTTCAGAAGATAGTGAAGAATCAAATGGAGGGGATGGAAAAAAATTTATCTATCAGCTGGAAAGGTTATCTTTTATGGATAAAATAAGGTGTCTTTGCGTGCACTAAAGATTCCTCTACAAGTAGATAGTACTATATTCAAGAATGGTAGAAAATGCTGAAACCATTAAGGACCGCATCCGTCTCTTCTTACCACAACAGTAACTCATCAGTTCCACACTTCTGGGGGACTTCAATTCGCAAGTAATAGAGGCATAACTTAGCTAAAATTGGTCGATGACCACTGATCTTTGAATTGGAAATAGGGTTAGTTGCTGTTATTTCAACAGTAGTTCACAACCTCCCACTTGAAATGATTGCATAAGACAGCCTTGGACATTGAGTAAGGAAAATGTGCTTTAAAGAGAGAAACGAAGTCGGAAATAATTAAGTGAAGGAGACATCGATGAGCCTCACACATGAGAAATTGTTGCAGTACTGGAAAAGGTGAAGCAGGTGGAGATGGGATTTTCTTACTCGATAGAATTAGCCTGCTGGGGGTTTGCATTGTATGATCCTTCTGCAACAGCTACAGATTGCTTGACAGCACCTGCAATGAAGAAAGCACATACTAGTTGTTGAATCATATTTAGTGTACCACATCAAATACTAAACCCATATCATAACTGCCAAATACAGATCGAGATTACTTGCTCAGATCCAAACTGTTGAAGAGGGAAATCACATCACATTATGAACAGAGAAAATGGAGACGAGAGCAAATAGAGTCGAAAATCCGAGATTGAGGTGAACCCTAAAAGTCGACTTCAAATCTGAGAGTTTGTCAACCAATCAGCTCCAAACTCACCCTCGACATCACTGCGAAGACTGTCCAACTTAGGACCTAAAAAAGATCCTCCAGGCATTGATTTCATTAACTGAAAGATCTTCTAGGCTTCAAATAGGACCTCTCACTGCGTTTAATAACCTATGAAATGTAAAGTTCGCAAAGTGGATCCTCTACTCCTGATTAATGTTCATAATCGATTTTTAGCAATTCCAGACGTTACCCACATAAATGGACAGGGGCAGGCCATTTCGCAGCTGTCACTCTTAAACTTTAAGCGAAATAGAGACAAGGAAACTAAACATCTGCAAGGGGTAATAACATTCTGACCCAGAAAAAACCGGGGACAAGGGCAAATAGACTAAAAATCCGAGATTGAGGTGGAACCCTAAAAAGAGAGAGTTTTGTCCACCAATCAGCATCAAAACTCACCCTCTACGTTCCCCCCAAGAGCATTCCGAAACGAAGAAGGTTCAATCCGCTCCAACGAGCACGACCTGTTGTATCTGTGCACTCAGCCACCAACGTTCCATTAGCCCGGAGCTTCTCAAAGTTCACAAGAAGAGCATCCAAAACTTAGCTCAAAACTTGAGTAATGTGTAATAGAGAGTTTCCACAAAGTTTTCAAATATTCTGATTTAAAATAAAAACACAAATAGACCACAGTAAACTGACTTACTGTGCAAGAGCAAACCACAGACCGGTGAACAGGAGAACCCCAAATGCAGCCTTCATCTTCACATTCGCAACAGACCCAATTCGCTCACTGCCACTGCGAAAGAGTGCCATCGTCTTCGATCGATCTACCTAACTCGCTGAAACAGCTTCCCAGCAATGCCACGCATATATAAGAAGATGAATTTCCTCTTCCACTTGAGATTGAAACACTCAATAATTTCAGTTGACGAAATGATTCATAGCTTTGCTCGACGCGCGTGATACTACGTGACAACAGAGTGGAACAGAGATACTGTAAATCTGGTTAAGCAAGAACACCAGCTGTGCATTCAATCAACAGGTGTGTGCTTGGAAGACATCCACAACACGGTAATGCAGAAACCCCACTGCAAAATGAATCCAGTGAAACCTCAAAAAACACTCTCACAAGACGAGGATCGGAGCAGTAAAAAGAAAAATTGCAATGCAAAAGGATCGAGAACCCTTGGACCTTAACCTGCAACTTGCCGTGGGTCAGAAATTCGGAACCCAAAGCTTGAGCTTGGGTCGGAAATTGGAACCCAGACAAAGAGCAGCGACTTGGGTAAATAAGCTTAGAGAATGTTGGTATTCCATAAGTTAGCTGAAGTCAGTTGCAGGCTTTTGCAGTAAATGAAATGGCAAGCTGACGGACTTGGGAAACGTACACTTTGAAGTACTTCGTACTTGGCCGCCTTCTTCCATAGGCGATCCAACAATGAAAAATGACACCAGATATGGTAGAGGTACCTATTATTGACTCCTCCATTGACAACAAATAGGGTACCCTATTCCAAAAAAGATTGGAATGGATTTCCGTTTTTTCTTTGGAATCAGAGTTTTTGTTTTCAACCAGTGTCCCCTGTTTTGGCATTCGTGTAGTGGCCAATTTTTAGAGGGTCCACTGCCGATTTGTCAAATTCTAATAGATTTGGCGAAATTTTGCGAGAAACAAAACCCATGTTTGGAATATGTGTCTTTGCACTTTTTCAAGGTTTGGACCAATAAGTTAATGACACATAAGTTAGCATAAATATAGGAAGTAATTAGTTGGAAAGTGTTCTTGAATGATTGAAATTGGAAGACTCTAAATGTTTGTTATAGGTCACACTTTAACAAAACATGGTCTGCAAAAACTGTAGTCAAAATTGACTACGGGTTTTTTTGCCATGGTTTTGTGCATGCGCGCGTAGTAGACAATCACAATTTTTTGCAATTTTTCACTACAATTTTTTTAATTTGGGGGCATGTAATATACCATTGAAAAGGTCTTTTAAATATCTTTTCAATGGTATATTACACACCCCAAAATTCCAAAAATTGCAGTGGAAAATTGCAAAAAATGGTGACTATCTACTATGCACATATGCACAAAACCATGGCTTGAAAAAAACGGAGTCAATTTTGACTATGGTTTTTTCAGACCATGTTTTGTTATAGTGTCAAGTCCAACTTTTGCCTTTCGAAATTCATAGTAATTTCAATTCAAGAGATAAAATTACTAAATTTTTTGCAATCCCCATTATTTTTGCCAATACATCTCTGAAAATATTTGCTTTGCCTTGCACTACCCTGGATTATATTCAAATAAGCTTATTTTATCGATTATGGGTACTTCTACCATAGTGTGTTTTTCAACACACTTGTGTAGAAACTAAATAAATAAATGACAGTAGATGAGGTAAAACAGCCAATTGCGGTCAAAATTACTCGGCATAGGAGTTTGCTAATATTTTTAAAGAAAAATTCCCACATAAAGACAAGTGTGAGAAATGGCTTGAGCAGCATGAAATTAGATTTTTTCAACAACATATGAATTTATTAAGAACTTTTGAAGTATATTATCTTTCATAAGTGGTTCAAAAGAATTTTTGGTAAAATAGCCCATAGTAATTAGAATTGTATAGCATAAGAGTTTGCTAAAAATTTTAAAGAAATTTTTTTTCATAAAAAGACAAGTGTAAGAAATGGTGAGAGAAAAATGAAATTATATTTTTTCAACAAAGTATGAATTTGACGTGAATTTTTGAAGTATTCTATCCTTTGTAAGTGGTCCAAAAGAATATTTAGACCACCTCAAACCAACAAAAACTATACCCATAATGTTCATCTTACTCACCCGCAACAACCAAAATATTTTCTAATATGAAAGGCCTAAAAAATTCACTTTCTTCAATGAATTTACATTCAAAAGCTAGAAGTTCTTCATAAAGTTACTATTCACTCCATCATGGTCACCTAAGACATTAATTGTGGCCCAAATCTCATTCCCACCATTTTTCACATAGGTATCCACTATAGGGTCTTTTGACCATGAGGAACTATTTTAGTTTGCATGATGCATTATATTTAGGGCCAGTGACTATGATAGAAATGTGTCTTATTACATCAACCAAAAAAATATTATAGTTATTATTTGATTGTAAATCATATTTGTAGTTTACCTTTTGGATGAATTTTAGAAAATGGAGAAAACTTTCTATAAATACAAAGATTTACAATTTCTACATAAATTTTGCAACAAATGATATATAACCCTCAATTGTAGAGAATTAATAGGAGGTTAATCAACTCATTTTTCTACAAAGTCAAACCTAATCCAAACACAAAGAAAATGCCAAGCAATAAAATCATTCAATCTTAAGTGCTTCAATAATTGAGCACTTTCATTATTATTTGATCTTCATTGTAAAATTTTGGAGTTACAAATTCAAAAGCACAAATTCCACCCTACCCCATCCTACTAGAAGTATATTTTCTTAAGAATTCTACAACTTCAAATGCTATAATTTTCTCATCTATCTATCTCATGAAGTTGGTTTAGTATCCAAATCTAATTAAAAATCGACCAAAATACTAGATTCTACAATTATTTAACCAGTCAAAAAATATGTGAAATTTTGTAATATTAACCATTTTTAAGAATGCCTCTAACCTCCAAGCCCCTTATTTCCTCAAATCTCTTCTAATGCTTCAATCTACATCATCAAGATCTAGTAGGAAGATTCCTAGCATAAGAACCACTAAAATTCACCTTGTAATCCTTTAAAGATGAGGGATAGTCCAAATTTTCAAAATTATAAAAGTATATTACAAAATGCAACTTAGAATAATAATTTAATAACGACTCCCAAACAATAGTTGTAAAATATGATCCATACATCATATCCTTGTGATTCAATCAACTAATATTAAAAAGTTATTTTTCAATCAAATTTGAAGCCAAAAATTAAATTTTTTTTAGGATTTTTTGATGATTGTATATATTTGTAATTTTTCCAAGAATTCTTTTTCTTTTAGTTCAAAAATTTAAGTTTGAGTCATAGTTGGCTTTTTGAAGATTTTTTAATTTTTAATTCAAGTTATTTTTGAAATATCATTTTTTGAATTGAAAAATTTATCTTTTGAGGTCAAAACCACCCATTAGGAGGGATTTGAGGGCAGCAGAGGGCCGTTTCGGGACTGTTCTCGAAACAGGGTCTAGGAACGGCTGGCCGTTGCCAGCATTTTCAAAAAAATTAAAAAACAAAACAAAAACTAGGTCCTGAAATATGAAAAAAAGTCCCCAAAAAAAAATTTCGGAAAAAAAAAGTCGATGATGTGGCAGTTGCTCGACCATGTCAGATTTCTGCAGACTTGCGTTCCTAGACCCTGTTTTCGCGATTTCGGGTTGTGGGAACTTACAGGCTCCCAGAGCCCTCAAATCCCTCCTAATGAATATTCTTTGACTAATAGAATATTTGCAAGCAAGGCCCTTAAAATCTATATCAAGTATAAATGTCAAAGAATTAGTACAAGAATCTTCAAAAAAGTTGGTAGGTGAAAAAATGCATTTATATGCTTGGGTTGTATGTATCAATCATCCACTATTCACTAGATTTGAATGTTTGGTCCTTAACCTTTCAAAGTTTAAGAGAAAAAATGTGACCTCTTTAAGTTTTCAATGGCAAATTCTCTATAGAATGAAACAAATCTCAATATTTTGTTCTTAGAGTCATATAGAGTAAGAAATTGACATACTTGTTGCATTTTCTTGTTTTCAAAATTTCAATGTGAAAAGTGCTTAAAATTTTATTTTGGAAATGTAGTCTAAAACAAAAAGGGAGTAGATAAAAAAAATCTACGATGAAAGGAATAGTAAAGATGGAAAAAATATTTTTTTTAGACAAATAAACTAGCCATTCAAAGGAAAATCTCCTATAGTTGTATTTTTAGAAATTTCAAAAATACAAGGTCACCCAATGCAATCAAGAATACAAACTAATTATAATGATTCCAATTTTTTTGAAGATAGTTCAAATAATATGCTAATAACATCAATCATTAAATTTCAAAATTTGGCATGTATATTAATTTTTTTTAAATTTTAGGATCCAATTTCAAATTGGTCAATTTTGGCTTTCTGGTGCTTCTATTTGAAAGTGTATACAAATTTGAAAGAGATTTTTATTTTTTCATTCTTTCAAATTAAAAATACTACATTTGCTTTAGATTACTATAGAATTGCGGGAAGGGGGACCATAAAAATGCGTTCTTCAATTTTTTATAATTTTTTTTTTCAAAATTCTACAATTAATTTTGTGCAAAGTAATCTTTACTTATGTACTTTAAGGTTAAAAATCTCAACCACATCCATATATAAAAAAATATCAAAGTAGGCCAACTTATTGAAAATTAACCTCCATTGTTTATTGTCAAAGAGTTGTTAGGCCTTGAGGATTTAAATTCATTGTCTAAATCCAATATCTCCATACACCCAAAATCAACCATCAACCATTCTATTATTATTTGATCTAAATAACTTCTTTTAAAATATAATTGATAGTTCAAATAATGTAATGAATGCAAAAATTAGTTGTAAAAATTATCTAAATCTAAATTATCATATTCCATACGTCTTCTTAAGAGTAGAATGATGACTAAGGAAACTCATGGCTCAATCTCTTAACCAATTGAATTTTCAAACTTTTTCACAACTTGTTTTAAGTTCATTTGTTTGTACAAAGACATATTGAACAATGAGTTTTTTCATTCAAACCAAAATTTCTAATTGAATTGACCTTGCAAATTACTAAGGCTATTTAGGGTTTATAAAATGATAGAAATTCTATGAAAGTATTTATGAATGACAAAAAAGGGTAAATGAAGATTCATGTAATCTTCCCATGAAACAATGAGACCAAGGTGCTTCAATAGACCACAGGTGGTGATTTATAGACCAATAGGTGCATTCTTCATTTTTACTATAATTCTAAGAATCATCCATCTATGTTTTGACCTTAGAGTCCTTACAAAATTAACCTTCAAAGGTCAATAGGGAACCACATATATATGGTACTATACTTGACTTTTAGAATACAAATGGTGTACTAAAATATAGAAGGATGTATCCTGGGTATGCAACTCTTGTATTATATACAAGGATCACTGGCATTAAAATGGCTTATAGGATGGATTTTGTTAAAATTATATCAAATTAAAAAGACCAAAAAGTGAGGTGAAGGCCAAATTAAAAGAAAATTATATGTAGAAAATGTTGCATTACATACATTCTAGAAAAAACACTCACAATATATATGAAGAATTAAAACACCTATGCATAGTTTTTTAAAATCCATACAAAAAGTTCTCTCCAATTAAAATTAAATTTTTATCAAAAAGCCCCCAAAGTTGGGTAGCTCGGCCTATGATACATGTATTAAAAAAATTCATATAATAGTAGGTTTTTAATGCTATTATTATCCTCAAAAAATATTCATTTTATATATATAATTACATATTTGGATTCCTTGTTAAAAGGGCTATAAGAATTTCCTACATTAGAACAAATTATATACTTTGAGAATAGATTAAAATGCATTAAAAGTGATTATAATCAAGGCCATATAATATAGGAGTTACGTACCTGGGGATGTATAACATTAGATAAACAATTCAACAATTAGTATATTCAATTTAGATGTCATTCTTGCATTCATGCCTTATCATGCTCGAATATGACACCACATATATAGAATACATGGCCATTTTGCAACTTCTAAGAAGTATAGCCGAAGTGCAATATTAATACAAATTGGAAGTGTCATATATCATTGGGTCTAGCTCAATATGAATACACGCTTTTGCTATTATAGTATGCTTCACTTCTTCCACACCTTCTATTTCAAATACACAAAATAAACCACATTGAAATCCAAATTGGGCTTTCATGACCTTTAACCTTGCCTTAAGGAATAAGAGGTAGTTAGGTTTTCTAAAATTACAATGATACACTCCATATTACGAAATGCAACTAAAAAGAAAAAAATAATAATGATGATTACCAAATAATACTTGTAAATCATATTATTTTTATATCATATTTATAAGGTTAGAACAAATAATACAAAAACCAATATTTTTCAATAAAATTTGAAGCCAACTATTAAAATTCCTACTAAAATCAATTGTAGATTGAATATTGGTGATATCCACAAGAATTTTTTCCTTTCAATTCAAAATGCAAAGTTCTAGTCATAGTCATAGTGATTCTTGAACATTTTTATTTTACCTTTCTATTTACTTTTTTTTTTAAAGGTTCACTTTTTGAACTAAAAAGGTTATTTTTTGAGACCAAACTTGCCAATACTTGTAGGATGATCAATATTTGTAAACAAAAGTCTTTAGAATCTATACCAAACAAATGTTAAAGATTTAACACACTAATCTTTTAAAGAATTGATGCATTTGTGTACTTGGGATGTATTTGCGTTGACTTCATCCATTGTTTTAAATTTGAATATTTGATCCTTTAGAGATTAATTCTACAGTAGGGTACCAATCAAAATGGCGTTTTTGAATCCGCAGTGAGAGAAATTTCAGTACTGCCAACTTTGAAAGCCTCCCGAGAGCTCAAAAATTGGCATTTTACCACAAAATTTTTACCACAGCATCATCTTTAAGTTAATTATATGCATGCCAAATTTCAAAGCCAAAAGATTCACAGAAAAAAAGTTATTCAAAATCTACCAACATGGGTAGTGGTGAAAAACATTTCACTACTTTCAACTTTGACACCTTCCTAAGGATTGAGTTTTTTTTCTTTTTCCATGAAATTTTTGTCATGAAACAATATCCATGTTTTTAATATGTACAAAAAATTTCAAGGTAAAAAAAGTTTTTTTAAAGAAGATATTTGAAATCTCCCAACAGGTGTAGTTTTGAGAAAATTTTCACAATTGCCAACTTTGACACCCTCCCAAGGTCTGAAAATTTTGTTTCATACCATGAATTTTTTTTGTGAAGTCATCTCTATGTTAATAATATGTTCTCCAAATTTCAAGTTCAAATGAATTACCAAAAAAAAGATATACAAAATCTCCCAACATGTGTAGTTGCGAGGAAATTTTCACTATTGCCAACTTTGACACCCTCCCAAGGGCTGAAAATTTGTCTATTTTACATGAATTTTTTTGAATAAGATCAAATTTATGTTGATAATATATGCTCTAAATTTCAAGTTCAAAACACTTACTCAAAAAAAGATATTCAAAATCTCTCAACATGTGTAGTTGTGAGGTTGAGTTTTTACATTCGTGTCAAACTTTGCTCCACAAAATAACACTATACTAAGGGCTCAAAAACTCCTCCTCACAACTACACATGTTGGGAGATTTTGTATATCTTTTTTTTGGTAATTCATTTGAACTTGAAATTTGGAGAACATATTATTAACATAGAGATGACTTCACAAAAAAAATTCATGGTATGAAACAAAATTTTCAGACCTTGGGAGGGTGTCAAAGTTGGCAATTGTGAAAATTTTCTCAAAACTACACCTGTTGGGAGATTTCAAATATCTTCTTTAAAAAAACTTTTTTTACCTTGAAATTTTTTGTACATATTAAAAACATGGATATTGTTTCATGACAAAAATTTCATGGAAAAAGAAAAAAAACTCAATCCTTAGGAAGGTGTCAAAGTTGAAAGTAGTGAAATGTTTTTCACCACTACCCATGTTGGTAGATTTTGAATAACTTTTTTTCTGTGAATCTTTTGGCTTTGAAATTTGGCATGCATATAATTAACTTAAAGATGATGCTGTGGTAAAAATTTTGTGGTAAAATGCCAATTTTTGAGCTCTCGGGAGGCTTTCAAAGTTGGCAGTACTGAAATTTCTTTCACTGCGGATTCAAAAACGCCATTTTGATTGGTACCCTACTGTACATCTGTGTTTCAACATCCAATTTTTGAATAATGTACAAATTGGAAATCACTTTTCATCTTCAACATTCCTTGGATGGAAGTCATCCTAATTTGTAAAGCTACTCTATGAAGTTGTTGCCCTATCTAATGGTTAGATTTGTCTTGCTAGAGCACAATTTTTTCTTAAATTACACATGTGGAAGTATGTCAAATAGTTGACCAAGCCAAAAAAAATTGCATTAACTCTAGTTCCAAGCACAATTTGCAAAAATGAGGTCATAAAATCAAAGTGTGCAAAAATTCCAAAAAATTCACCATATCAAGAGGACCTCATTTCAAATCCATTCAAATAGAGTTCACTCAAGAAATGACATTATTTGGCCTGCAATTGAATTTTGAAGGAATTTTGAAATTTCCCTTTCAAAATTTACAGAAAATTATTGGTGATAGCATTGGTGAATCTTACCACATGGATGCAATCTATAAATTGAAAGCCTACAACTTTTATTTATATCTCAATTCCAAAACATTCTTCCAAATAGTACGTTATGATGATTTTTCCAAAATCATCAATTCTGAAGATGACTCTTGACACTTATTAGGGGTAAAGGGTTAAAGACACTACTCATCCTAAGAAAAAACTAGCGAGATTCAAAGCCTCTTCATATGGTTTCAAAATATTACACATTCTATTGAGCTGGAAACCTCTTGAAAATGGGACAACATCACCCGTGTCAAAAAAATTCAATTTGAAAAACAGAAAACACTCAAATTAGCTGAAAATTGGAACACCTCTCAAGAGTCTAGAAAATGGTCATAAAAAAGATAACTCGCATCAAAATGCCTAAACAATCACTGGCCTCGCCTGTGCACCACATATATCTCTCGACAAAAATTAAGTGACCTATAGCCACTAGGTCCTACAATAGTAAGCATTGCGGGTGGTTCAATACAACGAATCACCATGGAAAATCTACGTGGATAACTTGAATGTGTTATCCATAGCACAACAACTCTGCCAAGGATGCCTCCGTTGGCAGAAAATATCCTAGCTTGCAAAAGATTTGACCATCTCTACCAAGAATCAGAGGTTGGAGGAGGATCTTTAACTGGAATAATGAGATAGTGGCTGGCTATACAAGCCACGAATAAAAATTTGAACTACATCAAATGATTTGAAACGAGTACCGCCGAAATCTAGGAGCTGCCGACTGATTTCTGATGCTCCTCGAGGACTTTCTTATACTCGACTTGACTGGCGGTAATAAGATTCTTCGCAGCATCAAAGGTTGTCAATCGAATGCTGTGAGAAAAGAAATTGGATATTGTCAGTCCCTCTACAAGTCAAAATTTGAGCACTGGCCCACAAGAGCAAATTTCAAGTATCTCTAAGGATACTAAATTGAGTAAAGATGTAGTTCACAATGTCACGATGTTTAATGAACATGCTTGAGAAATCAATCTCGAAGACCATTGCAGATCATGTTGTTCAACACCGGTCTTGCCGGCAAGGCCTAATCCTTATCACATGTTCATAAACAATGAGTTTGCAATTCGTTACCTGCTGTTCGGGAGATTTTTCAGCACATTCGGAATAAAACCTCGGTACAATCCAAAAAATCCATCTCTAGCAATAATACCTGGAGTGCACGTAGAAAAACCATTAATTAATGACATTAAGTAATCCAGATGCAAACGTTAACCCTGAGCGCTCCGACGTCCATATTCTGGACGATGAACAGAGGGCTTCAAGCCACTGTTTCATCCAATTAACTTCTCATTTATCAAATTTAACACTTGAATCTAGAAAAGACAACCTTCCTTAATGACCAAATTCATTAAATTCTGGTAAATGATATATCTGTACAAAGCAATAAGCGAAAATGTGCAAAAATTCGAAAAAGGATTGAGATGCTTTAGGGTTAATAGAAGTTCAAAAACATCGTAAGTCAATATCACATACTCATTCATGGATGAAATCAATTTACATGCAGATCTGTGAGGAAAGCTCGCATTTGGGTGGCTTCTATCCTGATTCATGTTTCTGCCTTTGTCCACTGCACTAGGGGCAGCAATGATGAACGAGATGGGATTACAGAATTCACCCAAAAATACTAGACTATATTTCACCCTTATATTCATCTGCAAAACATAACGTATTTAAAACGCACCTGGAATTGCATCAAGAAAAGAGTTGAAAGGAGAGCCTCTCATTTGCATTTGCCGCCGAGCAGTGTCGAGTGGGTAACACATTGCCGTTGCAAAGGAAGCTGATACCAGAGCAGTCATGAATGACGCTTCGGGCCTTTTCCTGAAATCCTCTGGAAGAGATTTCTTAACCCTGCCATAATAAAAAATGATGACTACTTACTGAACATCTCCGCCACCTGACACCTAATATTAAAAAGAAATTGTGCGCACGAGAATAGATTATTTCCAGCAACATAACAACCTAGATAACATAGACATGAAACAGCTCAAACTCAAAACCACTATTGACACGATGCAACATGTAAAAACTGCCAAAACTGCCATCCAATGAATGCAGACTAGTTCATAAAAGCTTACAAGTCAAACACGCAAAAATTGAGGGCGATGTACGGTGCAATGCCCAACAGAGATGGTCCTAAGCCTTTGTAGAACGATTTCATACCCTCCTCTCGAAGCATTGTTCGAGCCACCTGAAAAGAACCAAATTTAACAAAAGCTACAGACGTTAAGGCGAGTAAAATCCTCAAACGTAGTACAAGATAAGACTAAACATTTCTGCATGAGCCCACAACTTTTCGGATTGTGAAAAATAGCTGCATCCACTGTACCTGACCCATAGACCTCGTAGTTGAATCCACGGCCAACCGCAGTCGCAAAACATCCAATGGATATGTCACCTGAAAGAAAGTCAAAACACAACCCACTTATTCAAAATCTTCTCTTTACAATCAGTTTCAGCCTACTGAGCACGTTTGCGGTTTGATAGAGAAGGTATCAGGGAGCAAGGGGGCGATATCTTTGATCCAAATAAAGACCCATATAAAGATCTCTTCACAACATCGAACTTGGGACTCTAGATCAACACTCACCTCTACTAATCAACCTCCCTAGCAAGAATGAAGCGAAGTCTTCCACAACCAAATCATGTGATGTTTGCAGAGAACACAGAAATCGGATCATAACAATTGTAACAATAAAAGAAGAATTACGAAAAACAGTTGACTTGGAAAGTCTCAAATTCAGAAGTTGCAAAGCTTACCAAAGTAGAGGTCATGCCCGCACATGCACCTGCAGCAAGTCTACCGACGACCGAAAGTTCTTCATTCTCACCTTTAAATAATTTCTGCAAGTCAGAAACACCGTATAACAGTAACTTAGGAGGAAATTCATCTGCATAAGTAGCACATAATAAAACTAAGCTATAAAATGTGGTACAAAAATCCTCAGAGGTCAAGATTTTCAAGATTTGACTAGATTTCATAAAATCCATAGAAGATTCCTCCACCATTAATCGAGAGTTCGAGACTGTGAGGTCAATGTGAAGTCAAATTATCGACTAGCAATAAAACAATTAAAATCATTCTCAGTGAACGGTTTAAAGATAGAAGTACTGTCATGCTTTCAACTCGGTACAGAGACACGGACAATTCAATCATCGTCGATCATGGCAAATCTCATCAGAGTTACGCCTGAGCCTAAACATATGGCAGCGCGAGGAATAACGGAAACCAACAATATGACGCAGATACCATGTGTCAATTGCCAAAAGAAGTTGCAGCAGGTGAGAAAGGTGATTGGAAGACAACTTCAGATTACCGAGGTAATCAATGCAAAAAATCACCTTGTATGCTTCATATGCAAAAAGTTGGACAGCACTGTAGGGGATGACACGGATAACCTTCACACAAGACGAATTAGAATCATAATTAATCATCAAAAATATTAAAAAAATTAATTACTAGAAAGACATTGACTACCACTTGGCATCCCAGAACGCGAGTTGCTCCAACAGAAAAGAAACTCCCTGAAGCTGTTAGAAAGTACCGCCAATTCAAAGAGAGAGACCCTAAATATGAGCAAAACCAGGGAGAAACTCATCCAAGAAATGGTCGTCCACGAAGAAATTCGCAGCACACACAGAAGTAGGACTTAGACACTGAGGCTCGAATCGCCAGCACAGGATATGGAGATTCAACAAAAAATCATACGCATTTCTAATTTAAAACATAGAGAACATAAACTGAATCAGTAGCAATTAATACGACAAAGTTCAGCTGAAACTCTTCTACGAGCACATACCTGTGGAATATTTCCTTTCCAAAAACCTGCAATGCCTTCCTCTTTGCCAATCCGAGCTACTGCCTGCACGAAAGAGTCGTTATCTGTGCAGCCTTCCAAATGAGTAAAATAAGAGTCGCTGATTATTGTAACCAGTAAATATCCGTAGGATCCCTCCCCTGAAATGGATCTAGACTAAGAAAAATTTGTGTACCTCAATGAGCTTAATGCTGTTCTTGCTTCCTTCCTGCGCCATCCGCACTCCATGCACCTGCATATGCAAATTCGAGTGAGTTTGCAACCCATCTGCACAGAATTGCATTCTTCGGGCATTCTAGCATTGCAGAGATATAACATTACCTGCATTTTCTAACCAATCATTCCTCTACATTGCAAAAACATCCAAGGCAATAATTTGAGGATGTCCAGAACTTATTTATCATGATAAATCTCGCTCATAATCTAATAAGAAAAGCTACAAGCGATGCAAGATGCAGCAAAAGAGATTAAAGTATTGAATGTTTGATCTACTAATGCGTTCACAATCTGTTTGCAGTTTCAAGCATAAAGTCAGAGTAGAACTTTAAAATAACGAGACAGAAACAAAACGATCAGAACGTTACTGGAGTGAGCAACCATCTCGAATTTGATCAGAAAAGGTGATACAATCCGTTGATACTCACCTGCATGAGAAGCTTAACTCTATCCAATGGAGCAGTGACTGTTTTCGCTGCCGCACCCGCCACAGCACCAGCGAAGAATAGGGCCAACTCCCTTGGCACAAAGCTTACAATAGCCAATGGATGCTTTAGTAGCTTATCAAAGCCAGGAACTACTGGAACTCTGAAATTTGCATCTCCCGGCTCCATCAGCTGACTATCACTTCCCGCTACATATGCTACATTTGCGGTTGAAGCGCTTTGAAACGTTGACATGCTGGAAAGAAAATTGTTAAACTCAGAGTTAGAAATTATGAACTCACTCCAGAAACTACTCACGACAACTTCCCGCAGTCTCAATTAAACATTCACTCAAAAAGTTAAGCTCACAAAAACACTAGACAGAATGGTGTGCTAGAACTAATCTCCACAGTACAGCTCCTGATAAGTCAACACATTACTTTGAGTGTTCTGGATACTTAAGATAATCATCCGTGGATAAGAGCGAAGCGTCGGGTCTAGAAGCCTTTCACGGAGTCACAAGTTGTCTGTCACACATCCCACCAGCACGACATCTTCAAGGCCATATCAAAGCGAAACACTTGCTCAAAGCAATACCTTGTGGATAAAACAGCAGTTCTCGCGGGCTTCCCTGGCTCATTGCCTTGAAATGATCGGCGCCCCTTCCATTTCCACGCATTCGGAAACTCAATTCTGCAAAACTTATTTGAGCGACGTCCCTGCTGAAGCTTGCTCTCCCAAGCTCTGCGTCCGTTTTGAACAGCACACTCGAATGCAATGAACATACTTGCAATGTGATCGGGAAACGGGAGATTCTGGAGCTCTGAACCCTTAGGGTTTGGACATTTTCTGTCGACTACGACACGTTTGCAGGTGATTTCCGACTGACACCGTCCCTCGACGGAGGCTAAGGTGGAGTGCGAACGAGGTTCCATGAGATAGCGCTACTACTTCCCCAAGCTGAAGAGTCTGCGTTCAAATTAAAGGCACGCCGATGGTCTCAAAGACCGTGGCGCATACATGAACACCAAAATTACTCCTTCAACCAGAAAATCCTCAATTCCTCAAGTCACGCGACGTCCTTAGGAGCCAAAGAAGCCAGTCGCTCGCCTCCTATTCCAGGAAACAAAAACTCCTCAGTTCCAATTACGGTGCCAAAAAGGAAGGGACCACAAAATCCGAAAAAAACAAAAAAATTATCAAATGTTTAACAGAATTGTAGGTCCTTTCTTAAAATGATACAGCAATGCTGATACGAAAATGGCCTCTAAAAACCTCAGCTGCATACAAATTCGTCACTAATCTGAATCCGCTACTAAACACTTCGACTAAAAACATCTCGAGAAATCAAAAACCTGACAATGGCACTGAATTGATCGAAATAGTAACAAAGATAGTGCTCCAGTGCCAATATAAAGCCACGAAACGCTTCCGCGAAAACTAAGCTCAAAAAGCTTCGTGCGCTCTTCACTAAAACCCTCACAGAGGCTCAGAAAAGGCACCAAAAATAACGAGGAAAATACCGTAGTGAAGCTTCGGAGCTGGCGAAATCGCCACAAACAACATAACGGAGTGAAAATACTGCCACATCACAACAACGTCGGAAGACGCAAACCATTCTCAGCTCGGCGGCACCCCTGCTTCAACCAACTTCATTACCCAAGCGCTGAAACTGGATAGAACGACCTCGAGTCTTTTTCTTTACCGGGGTTAGCAGGTGCCTGTGCACGCCCCCTGAACGGGTTAGTACTGTACGGGTTAGGTGACACCACCTAAAATTATCCGAATTAGGGTTTGAGCCAATGATCGGCGAGGACCATCAATTAGTTCATTGTTAGTTCATTGTTGGAAAAATACGTAAATTCCTTTCTCGGAGGAAAAAATAGAGAAAAAAATTGGACTTGGTGCAATAAAAGTTGTCATTGGATCATTGTGTAGCTAAAAAGGGATTCTAGATTCTTTTAGGATGTAGTTTTTGGACACTAGACTGAATCACAAAGTTCTTCCTAATTTGTATAAGAGCCTTTCAATCCTCTTCTTGGTTTAGAGCCACTGCAACGGTATATACAAATTTTTATGACGTCCCCCTTTTTCACTAAGTCTCTTGATGTTTCAAGTGCCTCAATGCAAGCTCGTTATTTACATCCCGAAACGGCTCTGCAACAGTGCGGTGGCGAGAGGTTCTTGATGTGGTGGCAAAAGGTGTAGTGTGATGGAGCACTGATAGTTCGTCATTGGAAAAGCTCTTTCCCTTTCGCGTGTTTGAGACTATGGCGTCGCCATAAATTTGTTGACCGATGGATGTAGAGGAGCTTGAAGGGCACAGCAAAGGATTGATTTTTGCCATGCAAGAGTGAAAAAATGACGTGCACGGGAAGGTAATGGGAGAAGTGCCATTAGCATTGGAACAAGTTCTCGATGCCATTTTGAAAACTCTGCAAAAGTTTGCCGTTGCTGTGGTGTTGAAGAGGGCGGATTGAGGATGCTCTAAGGGTTGGCAAATGAAGATTTATACAAGGAAAACTACACTAAACTCCATCAACTAAATTATTCAAATTTATTTCTATATTGACTTTAGCCATTAATAAAAAATAGAGGTTGTACACTTATACTTTATGTGTGAATCAAAAAGTTTCAATTTTAGAAATAAGATGCAATCATATACTAGTAACACATCTTCATCTTTACATAATTTATGAGATAATTTGTTAACATTACTAGAAATTTATACTGTAAATCTAGAATTAAAGAATTTGTAGTAAACCTTTATGCATATAAAATACTTTTCTAAACAATTTCAATCCTATTGAGGTTGAATTAGGAACAATTATGTCCTCTTATTTACTTCCCAGAAAAGGGAATTAAGAAGCACCTTTACAAATACAACAAATATTTGCCATTTTTAAGTGAAATAGTGCTACTAAATATCTTTGGTGCATTTGTTGTTTGTAAGACTAAAGGAAAAGGGGCTTTGCATAGAAACTACTGTAAAGAAGTTTGAGTAGGACCTTACTAAAAGAGTGAGCCAATTGATCAAAGCCCAGTGTAAAATAGTTGCTTCAATTTTTATTTTGAAAATTAATAATAATAATAATAATAAAATCATATTCAAATTGTCAAAAAGATAATTACTTTTGACTATGCAAGTATTAAAAAATAAACTTTAGATGTAGAATTTTTGGACACTAAGTTTACGATAGTCTTATTGGACACTAAATTTACGGTAGTCTTGACTTATAGTGCTATTCCAATTTCCAAAGCCGCCCGCCCCTCTTGAAGTCAAAGTGGGTAATGTAAAAACGAACGCTCACAGCAAAAACGTGGGCGTTCCCATTCTTGGGAACGGATAGGAAGCAGTTACGTGAACGCCTCGAGTCAACAGTCACGTCGGTTGGACGCAAGAGACACGATCTAGCGTCGTCACTCCCGTCCGCCGGACTATCCCGCCCCGTCCCACGGTCGTCCGATCCTATTGCTCTTCATCTCCCAGCCCCGTCCTCCAGTCCCTCTCTCCATCCGATGGTCGCCCATAGTCTTCGCCTTCCTGTGAACACCATTGTCCCCAAAAGCTCAGGTGAAGAAGGTGGTCAGAAGGAGCTCCGTGAAACGCTGGTTTCCGAAGTCGCCTCGCAATTCCGCACGTCAATCCAGATCAATTGTTTCCTGGATACGTTATGGCCTCAATTTGGCTCAAGCAGGAGCTCTTTTGATCTCGGCATTTGGAGGTTCGCGGCGAATGTGGTGAAGGAGGATATGGTAGCTTTCTCTGTTGTTGTGATCTGGAGTTAGGGTTTGTGAATTTGAGTATTCTTTCTACGAGTCCGTGCGGGATTTTGATTTCTCGTTGATGCGGAGAAGCCTTGACGGATGTGAGGAGAACTTGGCGATTTGAGTAATGGTGCGTGAGGCGCACAATTGAGGGTTGAGAGGATGGCTTTCGGAGTTGTGGAAGACAGGATCAGAGCTGATGTTGCCGTGTGGAGCCTGTGAGGAGCCTTTGAGAGGCCAGGGGATAGATTTATGCGCGAGATTTGTGCGTGACGAGTGCGCGGCGGAGCTGAGAAGGCGATGTGGTAACCGTAATTTGGATGCCGTTTTGGCAGGAAATCTCTTTCAGGTTTGTAGTGCTGTTACTGTGGTCCTCTTTGTATCCTCTGTGCAAAACCCTTGTCTAACGTGGAGGTGTGGCAATGAGGGTGCTCTGTTCCTCTTCTTTATTTGGTTCATTGGAATACGGAAGGGCTACCTACATTGTGCGCAAATGAAATGTGATTCCTAATTCGATTGCCAGGAATTCCAGGGGATTACTAATTCGATGCGTAATCACTCTGGTTTTCTGTTTCGGCAGGAAGTGGTTTCAGGTAGATTTCACCGTTTCTATCCGCGTATGCGCTACTCTTTGCATATCTCTTGTGCGAAACCTTTTTGAACATAGAGGCGTGGTAATGAGAGGGGGCATTGTCCCATTTCTGTGTTTAGGTCATTGTACTGCGGAAGGGGTACCTACATTATGCGCGTATGAATGGTGTACTGCGGATGGCATGAAATGAACTGCATATTGAAAACAGGGGGTCATCAAGTCGATGTGTAGTGACTCTGGATTTGCTGACAGTGATCTATAGAGACTATAGCATGCTCTTGTGTCTTAATGTCGTTCACGTTGAGCGTTATTAGATTTATCCTTGTGGAGTGGTTTTCTGTATGCTATCAGGCTATCTTATAACATTCTCGAGTAGCGTCGGCATTGCATTGTAGCACTAGAAACAAATGCATCGCTACAATGATTTGAGAACACGTAATGTCAGCAGTCATGTGACCTCAAGAGTGGGCAACTTTAGAACCATGTGGCATGAATTTAAAGACTGCAACTCGATTCATGAGTCAGGAAGTTTGCTTTCGAATGTTGAACCCAACATATTAGCAGAAGTGCCTCAAAGAAAGTAAATGCCAGCGGATCATTGAATCTTGGTTCTCCTTGTTCATTAAATTTGAGATGGGCATCAAGCTGATTTCAAGTTGTTATCCTGACTTGCAGGGTTTCGGTCTTTTTTCATCCGTATCTTTGCTACCGACCAAAATCTCTTGCGTTTGCTGTTCAGGTCGCTGAAATGAGATAATGAGTGCAGTTTCTAGGTTTTTCCGTTCTGTTTAGTGAAGTCAGAGTGGAGGATTTTTCAATCATGGAACGAAAAATTGAAATTCCGGACTTTCGGGAGGACGATGAAGCAACGATGGAGGACGTGGACCCTGCGGGAACGACACTCGCTTCTAGTGAAGGTTCCGAGGATTGGGAAAAAATAAGTGAAGATTGGGTGTCGCTGTTTCTTGACTCCGCTCTATTAGGTGACCAATCAAGATCTCTTGAGAGTTATTCACAATTTGACACCACTTTACCAGAAACTAATGATCATTTCTCTTCACAAGACCTACTGGCAGACTCCATGTTGCTCCACTCCACTGATGATCCCTTGTCTCATGGTGATTTGGTACTCGGAAGTGCCTCCAACGTCGTGGAAGACTTGTTTGGCAAAGAGGATTGTCCTGCCCCTCAAGTGGATTTGATACATCCAAAAAAAGAGCCCACTGGTGCAACATCGTCTTCCAGCAGCGTGACTCAGCTCAGTGGGGGTTCAAGCTCAGGGATGGAGATCGAGAAAGAAGGCAACCCGGACTTGTCTATAATGCTCAAACGCGAATTGAATGGCGAGGTTTCATCCGGTTCTGAGAGTCCCACATTTCCCTCTAGTGGTGATGATAGCGAGTTAGCAAACAACCAGCTGCAGGGTTTCTCTTGCAAAGAGGGAGAAGCTGGATCTCGAGATCCCGGGCATGAAGCTTTTTCAAGGGAAGATATTCCGTCAACCGCATCCCAGTCAGAGACTTTCGGTGTACGACATCTTCAGAGCTTCGGCAATGCTATCAAAGTTGGTTTGCTAGGAAGGTCCGGGGACGACAGGAAGGAATTTAACAAACCCGAGGTTTGTGAAGCAGAGTCCTTTGGGTTGCAAAACCTGGAGGTGCCTGAAGACCAGCAGAGTGATCACAGTGATGCTGACCGGAAGGGAGAGGGTGGCGATGAGGATGATGAAAAGCGACGCGCTCGACTGATGCGCAATCGTGAAAGCGCTCAACTCTCTAGACAAAGGAAAAAGGTGTATGTAGATGAATTGGAGGGGAAGCTTCGAACCATGACTGCAACAGTGGCGGAGCTGAACGCTACTATCAGCCATTTGTCTGCAGAGAATGTAAATCTTCGAAGACAGCTTGGATATTACTTTCCAGCTCCAGGTATACTGTACTACTTTCATTACCTCTTCACACTCTTTTTAAGAGTTTCTTTCGTTCTCTCTTGCCTGCTTGTCTACGGCATGGTGAGAGTCAACACAGCGGCGTCACTTATTCAGCCATGGCTTGAAGACATGTCTGCACTTGAGGGTGCTGCTCGTTTTATTGGTTCGTGGTTTTCCAGTTTCAGTTTTTTATTTTCAAATTTTGTTTTCTTTTAACATTTTTGTCCCTGTTTCTTGCTTACCCGAATTTCTCAGGTGTTTGCCCTCCAAGGCCGGGGATGCCAATGCATGTCTTGCCTATGGGACCCTATCCTGGAATGGTCGCGGGGAGACCAATGTTTCCAGGTGGGCAGATGCCCCCGGTTCCTATTCCTCGAATGAAAACCCAGACTCCTGCTCGCAGTTCAAAGAGAGCAAAGTCTGGGGCCACGAAGGAGGGAGGAGATAAGAAGCGAACGAAACTGAAAGCGGCAGGTGCTGCGTCCATGGCAGTCATGGGACTTCTCTGTGTGGCCATGGTGTTTGGTTCCTTTGAGTATGGTACTGTCGGAGTGGATGACCATTCACGTATAGGGAATATACGAGTTGGGGGCCGGGTTCTCACAAGTTGGAATGGAGATGCCGACCTGCTTAATAATACAGGATTTAGTAAGTGGGATTATGGACCAGGTTGGGCGCCACTAAAACCAGGGGAATATGGTCCTGAACGTGAAGGAGTTCCAAGTATACACGCAGGACTGGCATTTGAAACTGAGCTTGAGCAGGCGAATGCAGACACCGCGAAAATTGGATTTGAGTCTTCCGTTCCACCATCCATAGATGGAACTGCAACTCTGGCGACTTCCACTTCACCCGGTTATTATAGTTCCGTGAAATCTCCCCTACAGATAGGAAGTGAAGTGGTTCCTGCCAACGCAAGTCAGTTTGCAGCGTCCGTTTTCCTTCCGGGCGCCAATGGTCTTGTAAAGGTGGATGGGAATCTAATCATTCAAGCAGTCATGGCTGGTGACAAAGCAGCCAAAAAGCAGTTGGAGAAGAAACGCAAAAGTGGATCGAAGAAGAAAAAGGAGAGCAAGAAGCAAGTAGCTACCTCTGCTGCGAAAAAGTTTCCTGTCAAGGCACTGGACAATCTTGCCTCTAGGGAATCCAAGGTTGTAAAGAACGCCTCGACAGGGCCTTTTGTGACTGCCAGGCCCCTCTCAGGAAAGGTGAACTCCGTTGTCGACACTAACAATCTAGTTTCGCCTCTGCTTCGGGCAGGATCTTTGCAACAGTGGATGCTCGGTGGCCTTCAAGGTACTAAATCTGATTTTACTTCTTCTAACATTCCATGGCTCCCTATGAACCCTCGACCACTCTTTGTACTCTGCACTGTATTCTTTATTCTTCGGAAGCCTTTTCTTTTTTCAGATCTTGAATTCGTGACAAGGTGCGTTCTACGTAATTTCATCAGGTCTCAATATGCTGAATGATTCTCTTTGTTTTGCTTCCTTTTGATACACGTTCTTTTGGTCTTGTTAGACCCAGAGACTGATTTTGTTGCAAAAGAATTGACTACGAAGTTAAAAGCACAACCACATGCTGAGCTCCCTGTAGATGATTCAAAAGTTGTAGCAGTCACTGGAGGAACTTTCTACAGTTTTACCCCTTATGATGCGGCTCCCAGAGGGCCGCTGAATTCGTGGCTTTTTTCAGGCCTTTCCACAGGTGCAGCTTCAGTTGTCACTATCTTTTCAAGATTTGAATTTACCTTATATGAAAATCACTCTTACGTAACTTTCTTCTTTAGGTTCACGTCTGGTGAATCTAGAGAGTAGTAGAACGTAAATATATACTAAATCAACTTTGGTCGCATTCTGAGTTGTTCTGGAGTGGGTGCTTCACACTATCATAATGTCCAGACTTGGTCTTAATGCACATTGCTTTTCTCAATGTGATGGTGCTTAAGCTTTTGTAGCTGCACTCCCATGACTATGCTGTCCATGAGGAATTTTTTCTTTCTTGAGGATGTCGGGTGGTGCGTCAATCACTGATGAGGGTTCACTTGGCTGACTATGAAGAGCCTATAACATGGGAGAGAAATATAAGTAACGTCAAGGAGGCTATGCCTTCGCCGATCAGAAATGAAGAGAGATCTGAAACCTTGATGCCTTTCTGGGATAGCCTGCAGCAACCTTTGACTTATGATCAGTTCCTTCAAAAGAAGGCTCATGAGACGAATACTTGCAGCGTGCCCACGCTTAGTAAGCTGTTTGGAGCAGCAGCTGGAAGCAGCGAACTTGCCTATTCTGAGTCGCGACAATGCCTTGCTGCTGATCGTAGACCCTATAACTCTTAGTGCTCCTCTTTGATTTGTTTGTCTTCGTCTCATGAGTAGAGTGTCCTTATCTGAAACCTTCGCAAACCACAGAGTTTCTGTACTGCTTTTCAGAACATTTATTGATTGCAATTTTTGTCGTGGGGAGGTTAATATAGGTGTTTGAAATGAGGTGTGCTTTCTTTTTTCTATCCTTACACTTTGTTACATCGAAGTCTCTTTCAACTCCTAAAGATAAGGAAGGAACCACTTTTGGCCATTTGGGCACTTAGGCGTTAAGCACAGACTGATTGTTTCTGGAAGGCTTGATATCTGCGGCATTCTTGTGGGTATGGCTTGCTCCCTATTTCTGCAACTTGCAACGGCCATTGGTAAGAAATTAGGTCTCCTCTCCTAAGTGCCAGTACTACTAGAGGTATTGAAGTTACTCTGCAAATTGCGGTGCTTTCCCTGTATTTCTAAGAAACCAGGGGTCAATCTGGAATTGTCCAACAAATTGGTGACCATGATTGAAATTGTGGCTGGAAACCCCATTTTGGCCTACTTGAAATAGGGCTTAAAACTGTAGGAGTTTAAGGACAACTATCATCTCATAATCAGGACTTTCTAACCAAAACAGGACTAGTGAACACTTGTTTGAAGACACTGCCTTGTTCATTTGAATACGGAGATGTCATCTTCGTCTCTTTCGTTCAATCTTCTTGTCATTCTGACATTTGCTTCCCTCTTTTGCAGGACCTGTACTGAGCACAGGCATGTGCACGGAGCTGTTCCAGTTTGACACAGGAGCTGCAGCTACTACCTCACCAGGACAGGGTTCTAGTCCCGAAGCCAAGACCATGGCAGAGTCGGTGGCCGCCAAAGCTGCTTCCCAAGGCAGCCCCCACAACGTGACCTCTCCATTTGCTGTCCCGGTAGTGCCTCGAAGCCGTCGGGACCCATTTGCAGTTCCACTTCCGCCCATAAAGCCCAAACCTTCAGCCCGGGAGGAGCGCCGGAGCAACGGCACAGATCCCAGGGTCGAAAACACTGTTCGAGAGCAGTTGCACAACCAGAACCTGCGGCATGGGATGTCGAGCATGGTGGTGTCGGTGTTGGCAGGGCCGGAAGACTATGGTGGGGATAGTCGGAGGAAGGGCACCACGAAGGGGTTGTCTCAGATTTTTGTAGTGGTTCTCGTGGACAATCAGAAGTATGTCACGTACTCGTGCATGCTTCCTTCTGGTGGACCTCAAGCTCATGTCGTTGCGGACTGACAACCGAGGCTTCTTAGTGGACAGGTACTGCTACTCTTCCCTTCCATGGCTCAATCCTGGTATGGTATACATTATCAAAAAATGATTCCTAATAGTATCCTGAGAATTCTATGTGCGTCTCTTTTCATATTTGAGCACTTGTAGGAGTGGGGTGTTGGGGAATTGGATAGACCTATAGTGGGTTCAAGATCCTAATCTTAGAGATCAGATTTTTTATCACTCTCTTTTGAATTTCTTATGGATAACGCCTAGTGCATGAGGATGAGTTGCTGTTGGGACAGTAGAACCTCTATAAAGCAATAGGGCCGGGACCGATCTTGACACATTGCATTAGGGAGGTTCATTTGCATTCATGACGTTTGTATGTGGCCCGATCCGGGACCGATAATCAATATAACCTTAGAGAGGTTTATTACTTTAGAGAGTACTGCTTTAGAGAGGTTCTACTGTAACAGGGGTCATTACAAGAGATGGGATCAGGCCCCTATCTGTTTTTGTACGGTATCCTCTACCTGACGTCGAATTCTTCAATTTCCAGTAGTTAGTGTGGACCATCACGCTTGTAGGTGTCAGCTCTCCTGACTTTCATACTTTGTGTGTCATAAGGCCATTGTATGTAGTCCGTAGTTCAGAGTTTCAGATTTCAACGGGTTTGGATTTGATTGCTTGTGTTTGTTTTAGCTGCCAAACTAGAATTTGAAATTGTTTACTGACAAGGCTCGAGTACATGCAGGACGGCGTCCTGTTCACAACCACTCTGTATTCTCCGTGCACTAGATCTTCTTGACTCCACCAAGCTCTAGTATTGTTTATATGTATAGTAGCCGCCACTGGAATGCTTCCGTACTCGGTGTTTCTGGCACTCAGCACTTACAGACAATTATATTTTGAGACTGGCACATGTTACGGCTTAAATCATGGAACAGACGTACCGTAGGACACTAGGAGGAAACGCATTTCAGAGCTGACTAGCTCATCCTCAGTTGATAGTATTAGCATATCCACGCTCACTGATTAGTTTAGCCTTATGTGAGATGAAGACAATTATATGAGAATTTCCTTGCGAATCCAATGGATAAGCTTGGTATCTAGCATTCATCTGGGTTGCATTGGAGAATGATGATTTTTGAATGGTATTTTTAGGTATTATTTGCTTGCCAGGGGTAAGCCTCTTGGCTTGAGTAAGGTATGAAAATCTGAACTGTACAATCTTGTAGTGTGCATATTGTAGATGGTGAAAATCAAATTTGGGGTCATTTGATTGTATAGATTGAAAGATTATAATGTTTTAGTGTTGGAAGAAGATGCTGAAATTTTCCTAAAAACACATTTGGAGGTGAAATTTGATTTCTAAACCTACTCAAATGAAAAAACTTTAAACTAAAAAGTGATTCAAAACAAAAAAAAAGAAACACTTTGGTGGAAAAAAAATCATTTGATTGACTCATTGTATTCGCAAAATTGTTTTGAACTGTCAAAAAACTGTGAAAAAAGTAACAAAAAACACATCTATGGCTGAACCTACCTCTACTAAAATGCTTCTCAGTCAATCGTAAACCACTCCCGGGATTTCCGCCGTTCATTTCCCGGGAGGGTTCTGCCACGTAATGCCTCGCTAGCACGGGTTTTTTGCGTAATCGGGGATTACGTGTTCTTCATCCAATTTTTTCTTTCATCCCCCAATTCTCATCCAAGAGCTCGTGCTTTACGTCGGGCAATGGCTTCTCGTCGTCGGGGATTCTTGAAAATAAAGCACCTCCTCGTCGGGCTCCGCCCTCCTCGTCGGCACTTTATTTTCAAGAATCCCCTCCTCCTCGGGCATTGCCCTATACATAACTTCTTGGATTGATATGAAATTTTTACCACAAGAACTAGACTAGTATGCTCAACTTTTCCAACAGAAATTGAAGAAGTTATAAGCTAACAAAGTTCACTATAATGCAAAAATGTCTAGATTTTGAACTTCGATATGCTTCCAAGCATTTAAAGCAATATGGATTGGCATGAAAATTTTACCACAAGAAGTAAACTTTATAGGGAACAAAATCCAACAACTTTTATTGAAAACTAATATTTGATGAAAAAGATAGAAGCCCCTGAAGTTGCACCCATCTCAATGCAATGTGGTGAACTCAAATTGAACCTGTAAACTTTGAATGGCTTTCAAAAATTCAATACATCTTGGATAGATCCGAAAATTTTACCACAAAAACTAGACTAGTATGCGCAACTTTTCCAACAAGATTTATTGAATTTGGACATTATATGCAAAAGTTACATCACTTTGAAGTTGAATGCTAGACTACATGAGGAAATTTTTGGTCCCCTTGGACGGTGAGTGGTTAAGAGAAATGCGATCCATGGGGTTTAATTTGTAATTTTCCACCTCTCTAGTAATATTTCACAGATTTTCAAAATAAACATAAGATAGCCTATACTTAATCTCATACCCACCTTAAATGGACACCCTTGAAGTTCAAAGTGTCTAAATTTTCCTTGGTTGCTTAAAAAAAACTCTTTAACTCTTATGGCTCTTTTGAAAAGTTGTGGTTTTAAAGCCTACTATCACAAAAGTGTTCATTTATTCAAGGTCATTTTGGAGGTGTTACAATTGAATGGAAGGTGCTACAAATTAGGTACTACTATTTTATTAGATAGACCTAACAACTTGGGAATACCACCTACAACTCATAGAGATTATATAAACAAATATGGTGTTTTCAAACCTAATACCTTATAAAAGCAATTTATTAAATTTTCAAATGAAAATTTTACAAAAACAACTAAGTAATAGGTAATCTAAACCATCCTTCCACAATTTGAACCTTGACAAAAATATGGGATAATACCATATTTGCTCAATACATGAAAACAACATTTATGATAATATCATAATTACAAATTCAATGCAAGACTTCCATTGATGCTATACAAGTTCAAAACAATATTCAAGTCATGACAATGAAAGCTTTCTTGCAACTTCAATAACATCTTTGGATCCAAAACTCACATTCTACAAGAACAATGGTTTTCAATTCCCTTTAGAGTTTAATGTATCATATGGGTGCCAACTCACTCATGATCAAACACCCCATCCATTTTCACAATATAAGTTGTTTTCTTTCCAAGTAAATAACAAATTCTAGTACATATGACACATTATCATCAACTACAAGACTCTTGATTTTGCAATTATTACTTGGCTAGAAATAGGACAACCTATATGGAACTAACAAAAACTTCAATGAGAAATAAAATTGTAAAAAGTTGTAGGTTCCTTCTAAAGTCTATTGTTGTACTCAAAAGAATTTTTCCACTCGACATACCCCCATTTCAAGTAAAAGATGGCAACCCATTTCTAATCAACCCTGATTTCCAATCAATAGGATGTTTTCTTTCTATGAACTCAAGTCATGATGTAGTTCCCAAAGCAATTGTAGCACATTATGATTGGTTGCAATGCTCTCATAAATGCAACTAGTCCTTGGTTGGTTTTGCAATCAGCCTATACGACCATTATAGGTTGCAAAGAATCTTCTACTAAAAACTTCATGATAATTACAATTTCTGTAATAAAGTCCTGAAAAAATATGGCACCCTTTCAAATTATATTTCTGTACGTGAAAAAAATTTGCATTCAAAAAAGCTACACTCTACATATGTGTAATTGGGTACATATGTGTAATTGGTTAAGTGGTTGGAAATGGGTGAAATACTCTATGCTCAATTGCTTTAAGTGTTCTGAAATGGTTTGGCTCCCTTATGGGCAAATTTACAATTATCAAGCATCGATCTTTGAACAAAGTGCATCTGGCAAAGTGCAATTAGTCAGCTGACGTCCCCGCCTCCCAGATTGAAAATACAATTTGTGAGATGCAAGTACAAGATCAGGAAAAGATTTGCTCACGTTCCATGAATAATGTAGTGATGACTGATGACCACTTCTGAGATGCTAAAAAAACCTTTGAAAATGGTGACGTACCTAGGGGCTGACTGGTATAATGAATTCCTGTGACAAGCTAATCCTTTCTGATCAGGATGCCACTATTGTACAGTCTGAAGTGAGCTGCAACTGTTGGTAAGGGTGTCGAGACGTCTCTGCCTAAGCCATGGCTGTTAGGAAACGAATAAGAAAACTCGCAAAAACTGAAATGAGGCAGAACAACTACGATCGGAAGCCACAAGCTTGAAACTACCAACACCCCAATGGTACCGAATATATGTTCAAAATTCCTCCTTAACCCCTTTAGTCTTGAACTTGCTGGTAGCTTCTCATCGTGAGTTCGTCTACCGACCCCTGGCTTCATCGTCAGAATGAGGAGATCTGTAGAAGTTGCTGAGCTCGCTAGGACACGGGGAAAGGGTATCTGCCTCCAGCAATTGCACGACTCGATCCATTGTAGGCCGCTCTTCAGGCCCAGGACTGATGCAGGCAACAGCAACTTGCAAAACAGATTCCAGTTGCTCCTTCGGAGCGCCATCGACGATCTTAGGGTCAAAGATTTCAAACTGCATGTTTTCCTTAATGCACAGCGTTACCTGCATTTCCACAGATAAAGTTAACGGTGATGAAACGATTGGTACCGATGTACCATCCTAACATCCTACATCCATGATTAAAAAGAAGACTATTGAATAAAGGAGAACCCTTCCTAGGCCAGTGGACTTCCGGTAGTCGGCTGTCTACAAACGTACTTATTGAACTTGATCCGGCTTCAGTAGTCATTATTTTATTTCAAATAGTACTTGTCAAAATTAGACTTCATCATTTATTATTGCTATACCAGAATGAGTTGTCATGTTTTCAAAGACTTTGTATTTTTTTCGCCTAATCAAATCCATAATTTCAATCTTTATTTTCTTCTGAAAGGCGAGAAGCTGAGTAACGGAACGATACAGCTGACATGCTGAGATCTACACTTAACGGGTGACATGAGCTTGTGGTGAACCCTTACCCAATTAACTAAATTCAGGCCTTCGGCAATAAGAGAAGGATCACTGGGGCGCTTGCCACTTAAAAGCTCCAACAGAACAACGCCGTAGCTATACACGTCCCCCTTCTCCGTGGCTCGTCCAGTGTGCATGTATTCTGCCAGAGTCACAGACCAGTTCAGTGCTGAAATAATCGACTTCTAGAGGAAGGGAAATAACACCTCATATCTGCCCCCTCTATCAAACTCCTGTTCATTTTAAGTGCCAGTGTTTAGAGGAAAAAGACAAACGCAAACACAGTCGAGAAGTAATCATTCTCTCGTGCAGAATAGAAGTGATTCGGCAACGATGATTTTAGCAGCATTACCTGGTGCGAGGTAGCCAAAGGTACCAGCAACTATAGTAGTCACATGAGAGGCTTTGTCTTCCAATAACTTGGCCAAGCCAAAGTCAGACACATGGGGATCAAGATTATCGTCTAGCAGAATGTTACTTGACTTGATGTCACGGTGGATGATGCGAGGGGAGCAGTCATGGTGTAAGTATGCAAGCCCTCGGGCAGCTCCAATGGCTATCTTCATCCGTGCAACCCAGTTCAATAACACCTCCTGAGGCTCCCTATCTGTGAGAAAAGGGGCATCCACCTGTGAGTTGCTTGATTTGGATCAATTCAATTCAAAGGAGTGAGAACAAGAGATACTTGCCAAATGAGCACACATGCGGTGAACGATGGGTTCGCGCAAAGTTGTGAAGCAAATCAATGATATGTTCATGATATCTCTTCAATTCGAGCTCAAGGGATCCTTAGCAAATATCTGGGAAAATATTGCAACAAAGGGGACTTATGCACAGACCGTGAAGAAATTCCTCCAGGCTTCCGCAAGGCAGATAGTCGTATATCAGGAGCTTTGCAGTTGGGGAGTTGCAGTATCCTCGCAGATTGACAAGATTTCGGTGCTTGAAACTACCCAGAATCTCCAGCTCTCTTTCAAACACACGGTCAGATGATAATCCCAACACTCCAATACGTTTTACGGCATAAGTTTTGCCATCGTCCATAACAAGGCGATAGACCGTGCCAAATCCACCAGAGCCTATCATGTCTCTCTCGCCAAGCAGATCCATTTTTTTAATGATATGCATGTTCGTATAAGGCAAATCACCATGGAAGTCCACCACCTTAGGTCCATTACATGCTGCATGATGAAGAGCACTATGTTACTTTCGTGAGTTAGAACAAATTGGGCTACTAAGAATAGCCGTGATGAACTCAGAACTGAACCTTTTACCTTATTTACACTTCCTAGAAACCTCATTATGATGAATTATGTAGAAATGTATGACACAGTTTGAGCACATACCTTCGACACCTTTGACTTTGGCAAGGTTTTGTTTTTTGTTACCATATTTCTTGTACAGAAACCAGGCCCAGAAGCACATGAGAGCGATGAGTAGCGCTATGCATACAGTACTCATTGCACTTATGAGGAGTGCATCGGAGTAGCTGTGTTTATGACTTGTACTGGGTACTTGTATTGATCCCCCTGTTGCAACGCAAATCAAGGATTATGCATACGCACGTGGGTATGGGAAACTGGCACCAAGACTGGAAATTTAAACTTCATCAACCCAAAATGCCTCTCAATCTCTCATAAAGAGACATGGTTTATCTCTTCTAGAAATCTTCTCTTCCATCATGAATCGTTAATGTTTATTTGCTCGATTTGCCAACTCTCTTCTGTGTATCAGAATAGTGCAAGCAGTAGCATTCTGTACCTGAGGCTATAGCTGGAGACGGAGCAGGACTGTTTCCACCCCCAAGAGGTATGGGCTCAGAATGTAGGGGAGAACTTGCTGGAGATATTAACTCTGAAGGAGCAGATGCTGAGGGGGCACTTGGACACGCAACTTTCACTTGAGAGCCGCAAAGGCCTGGGTTTTGTAGAAACCTGTAAGGAATTTGACTCATTCAGGTCCATCGTAGAGAAGAAGAGCACCTCAACCCTAAGTTTCAAATGCTTGATTTCAGCCAGCGAAAATTTCAGGTAGGTCAAAAACCACTGCTTTAGGAGAGTTGGCACTTACGATCGCATAGAGAATTTCTTCAAGACCCCATTTGTAGGAATTTCGCCAGAGAAGAAGTTAGAGGAAACATTTCTGCACCGGAAGCCCACAGTCAAGGCTGTGAACATTTAAGAGCACGATGCACGACACAACATAGGAAGAACTTGACTTCATCATCATCCACTTTTCATCTAAAGTGGATATGACGCTGTATACTCCACAAACTCAAGAGAGACTGAATAAAATTGTCAGAAAGACTATTACTTGAGATATAATGCATACAGAACGTAGTATTAGAGGCTTACAAGAACTTAAGTCGTGAAAGCGAACCAATCGTCGTGGGAATGTTACCCGTTAGACCGTTGCTCGACAGGTCCCTGCAAAGAAATATATATTTTTCTTATTCCGAATCACTCATAGTCTAGCATTTACCAACTCATTCTAGTGAAAAGCCGACACAAAATAGTTGCGTTAAGCTCTGTACGAAAACTTACAAGATTCCAAGTTGTCTCAGATTTCCAACTTCTGTAGGTATGCTTCCAGTCAGAAAGTTATCCCGTAGATACCTACAAACGATTTGAAGACAATACTTCAGTTTTAAACTGCAGATGTTGGAAGCCACGACGAGGAGTCCTACTTAGAAAAAGGAAAGATCAATACTCTTGACATCAAGGATCTCTCTGAACTTACAATTGTCTCAGTGATGTGCAGTTGCTGAGTTCTCTTGGAATAGGTCCAAAAAGCTTGTTTGAGTGTAAGCTCCTGCCATTCATAGATCCAGGTAAATTCCTCGTAAGACTACGTCTTTATACGGAACCATTCCAACATATCATAAGATCTAAACTAGCAGGTTTATGTTGCTAACGTGCTATGCAAGTTGTTTCACTTGCCGCCAGCCTCTTAGGGCTGAAATGCCTCAGGGGGGCATAGTGAGGTGAATGCCCTGAGACCGTTAAAGAGGGTCAATCCCTGAAATGTCTGGTACTAGTAAACTGTACATCAGCTTCCTTTCAAACCTAGAACAGAAGTATCGAGCAAAACTGAAAGATCTGACTTCAGATGAACACGAGAACCCACTGAGAAGGGGAAAAGCTATTAAGCCATGCTTACAGTCTGCGGAGTTGATCAAGCTTGCCAATTTCCGGAGAAATAGATCCACGCAACTGTTTGTACGGAAGTGCCCTGAGAAACAGAATGCCACAAAGCTTAATGCAATCCTTTGGAACAATAATTTCTAGCTTGATGAATTTTAACAGTCAACATTCATTGCCGACATATTGCTCAATCATGTAAATACTTTCTAAAGAAGAGGTTGTTCACGAACTTGCTACTTACAGCATGCGTACGCGACTTGTTTGTATCTCGCACGAAACTCCATTCCATCTGCACGGGTCAGCATCCCATTCATTCCAGCTGGCGAGAGAATCTGAAGGGTCGTTAAGAAGTGCTTTAAACGATAATAACGCCACACCTGAACACAAGAACGAGTCTCTGAGTTTCCAAAATCAGCAACCCATCCACATATCCCTGAGATATTCTGACACATTACTTTATGTGAAATCTATATTCCCTATACATGACGACGAACTATACTCTCCGATTTCGGGACATTGACAACGAATCCCCACTAAAATTTCCCTAGGTAGAGTTTTGTGTTCAGCAGTTCACAGCTGCAAAATCGTCTCTTCGGGAAAGTCTAGGATAGATTGATTCAAAATATGTACGATTAGTCATAAAAGACCAACCCATGAAAAAATTTGTTGATAATGCTCACCATCAGGTGACAATGCAACGCTCGAGGACGTCGACAGCAAGATAAATACAAGCATGGACAAGCTATGCTCGATGAAGTTTCTCATCACTGATACTCCAAGAGGAGACCCGCATAACCTCTTGTTTCTCGAATTTTCCTTTACTCCAGACGTTGGGAGTATGTTAATAATCAGCATCGCAAGATCAAGTTTATAACCACATGAGCACTGCAACCAAGAAATATTAATGTTAAACATAGGAAAGCCACTGGTTTTCGCAAGCTCGAGAAAGCAATTCCGAAAGGGCATTGCTGCACATCAAAATACTTTCAGAGTACAAGAGCAAACTCACACCAAAGAAGATTTTTAAAACACAACTGAGACGAGAACCGAGAAGAACACTCAAGGAAGTAAGCAGATAAATGGAATCTTGAAAGAAGTGTCACCAGAACAGAGTGAGAGAGAACTCTGCTTTCGTCTCGTAATTCAGCTTGCCGCTTTCTCAACGAGTATCCGTTTCAATTCCGTTCACTTGCTGTGGGCTGACTCCTTGTGCCACGGGCGTTCTGGTCGACTTATGTTTTATCTTCTTTACTGAAAAAGATATCGATGTCGATTAGACGTCCTGCCTTCAAAATGTTCATCAGCAAGTAAGACAGAGTAGTACGTAGCGGCTGAAAGTCACCGATAGTGAGAGAGATCCTTTCTAGATACAATTTCTGTAATTTGTCTGAGCTATCCTTATAGAGAGAATGGCGAATTAAGGTAGGAATCTATTGTCTGACTTCCAACTTCTAAACTGCATGGACAAAATAATGAGTACGAAAATAATCAGTCGCTCTACTTTCACCTTCTTACAATCTTCTGCGTATCAATTAACAACAGGAGTATCCGCAGCTACATAGAAGCACTTCTCTAAGCTTAAATTTGTCCAGTGGTGAACGTAGCTGGCCAAAGCCAACACCGGAGACAGTACCACAAGCGGCAATACTCTGATCGATGCAAGTGGATAATCTCCAAGAAAATGGTGTGAGCAGCTCTAATTGTTTTAACAGTGAATCAGTTCGTCAGGCTCAATTTATCGCAATGATCGCTCCCGTCTCAGTCCGTGCAACAGTGATCTCGCTTTCGGATATCAGAACACAATCCTGCCTGGAAAGTTGTGTATACGTCCGTGGAATTTAAATAGCACTCAATGCTTGGCCATACATCGCACACCGTCAACACTATCATTGATGGAGGTATGAGAACAAGGAGGACGACATGCTCAGCTTCTAAACTAAAATCAAGCACATTTCACTCCGCTGTGAATAATGAATGATTAAACACATAGCATAGAGAGCCGTCAAGATGTTTTACAATGTCTTTGCTCCTAGAAACAGAATGACAAACCATAGACGAAGAATTTCAAATAATAAACAAGACTAGGAATTCACTACTCTAACTATCTCTCTAAATCTTTCCCCCGAAGAAAAATTCTAAAATAGTGCCAAGACGAGGTTTAGTACCCCGCGACTTGCGATTCTAGAATCGCAGCGAAAATTACACGAACGGCACCCGCACTCAAGTAAAGAAATAAACCTCTCTAATACTAGCCAGACAGTGATAATCAGGACAAGATCAAATGGAAAATGCCACTGATTCAAATACTCGAGAACCAAGTAAACCGACACCTCCAAGTTTCTCCTCTCCAATGCCAGTACCGAAGCCATATTCTGAAGCAGGTAAACAAGGCCATGCAATAGCAACACGCTCTCTCTCTGTAGCTCGCCCCCGAGACATAATTCTTCACTACTATAAAAAAAAATTGAAACTGAGAGGAGGTGCTAACCTGTGCCTTCCAATTCTGAAATCGCGAGGAATTACACGAAAGGCTCCCGACAAGTAAACTTCTCCAGCACTTGCAGACAGGGATCCGGACGCAATCAACAGGCAAATGCAGCTAAGGCAAAGGCGCTAAGTAACACGAGAATCAGGAGAAAAAACGTCATCTTCGTAAGGCCACTCTAACTGCTCGTTGTACCGAAGTCATTTGTTAAAGACACAACAGCACTCTCGCAACAAACTCTGCGCGGCTTTAACCTCTTCCGTTCGGTCACTCTCCAAGTTGTTCGCTCGGCCTCGAGCTCCTAGCTAACTAAGGCACGTACTTACATCCCGACGACGTCATCATGGTGCGGACACTTCCTGCTTCAAAAAGGGAGTTCCAAGGCCTAAGGGGCCAAACTGATCCCGACAAAGACAGCGCCATCGAGCGCACTCGACATCGCCTCTGGCACTGATACAACAATCCACGGAGGAAGAGCACAGAGAGAAAACGCCGCAGATGCTGTACGCAGCATGACGAGGGGCGCGCGGGCGCTGCTGCTGCTGCTGCTGCTGCACATGGTCATTGGCGCAGGCACTTCTTGCGCAGCGCCTTCAAGGAAGCGGACCAAGGCGCTCTCTGACACATTGCCTGCAGATCGGTGGGTTCAGGTGCAGACAGAGGTGCAGAAACAAAACGGAGCTGATGAGTGATTGATTCTGCGACGAAGCTCAGCAATGGCGGGCTGCGATCGAGAGAGAACTCAGAGGAGAGACTGCCAACGTCAGAGCCTACGTTGTTCACTTGAAACGACGGAGACGGAGAGGATGGGCTACCGTTGGACGAAACCTCAATCGTCGACGCTAAATGGCGCTTTACCGATGGACGTCGGTTTTTCCAACGACGGAGGTCGTTGACTACTGTTGGACGAAACCTTAGTGGAATTGTGGTATAGAATTCTGAGGGTAATTCCCGAGGAAACTATGGCTTTATCCAACATATAGATATCCAATGATGTTTCATGAAATTTTATTCAAAATTTGGATGGATTATGTATTAGATAACCTTCAAGCTATGGTAGCGGTAAGTAGGTTGTCGAACATAATTGATTGTTCAACAACCTTTCATCTTTATGATCCAAGGATGTAGGAAGCAAGTTGAGAGGAAAGAACGTTATGTACTAGATAATCGATGAGCCGCAGTAGCAGCAAGTCAGTTATTGGACATAACCAGTTGTTGACATTTCTATCGCGACCTTTGATCTTAATGATCCGAAGGTGTAGGAAGCAAGTTGTAAGTAAACAAGGTTATGAGTTGCAACATGTGATGGAGATGGTGATGGGTGGCCCATGGCATAGAACCACGTTATCATCGAAACATCAACAATCGGTTATGATATTTTCCTTATTTGCACCTTAGAAGAAGATTTTTTGATGATTCTAATGTGAAAGGTTAAGAGAACTGTTGTATTCTTCAAACATAAAACCTAGAAGGTATATACACCTTCAATCCATAGTATACTAAATGTGAGACCTAAATTTGGATCCAAAAATAATCATAAAAACTTATATATCAATTACATAAAATGTATACAATTAAAACATGAATGTTTAAATTTTAATATACTTGGAGACAATATTTTGAATATTAATGACTATTAATTGCAATGAGTTACAAAAGTTGTTGGCCACTATATAAATTGCTCTCATAAATTGAAATTAAATTATAAAATAAAAATTGGATATATTGTTGTAGACAAGGGAATGTACCTTCAATAGTAATTTCAGTTAAAATGAATTATTTTTAGACATATTATTATTTGAATGAAGTTTTTAGGAAAAAAAAACTTTATGTGAAAAGCCAAAATGTCTCGTTTTTTATAGCAAGAATGTACATCTTAACTAGAATCACATGTTATAAGTTTTATGAATTTTGGATTTTGATTCATTGAGATCTTATAGAATGAAATTTGACTCCAAATTTTGATTCTTTTTATTTTTCACTCTATGAATTTTAAAAAATTGATATAAATAGTTATTTGATATTAGTGTAAATTTTTATTTTATTATTCAGCAATTTTTATAGAATTCAACAACTTTTGTTAGTCACTATATAGTATCCAATAATACAAGCTAAATTGAATTGGAATCTTTTTTTGGGTGTCAATAAGATTAGATAAAATATTTGATGACTACCTAGTAACTACACTCAATTGACTTAAGTGACAATATTAGGTTCATGTGTGCCATATGAACACAAATGTAATTGTTGAAAATGGACTATGCTTAAAGGAGGGACTTTGCTAACAAACATTATACTATATAATTGCCATGCCGCGTTGTCGTGATGTAAATGCATACATTATTTAAAATGTATACGTATTTTATATTCAAATTAGATTTTAAAATTCAAGTTCTAGTTTGAAGTTCAACACTAAAATGTTGAGCTGGAGGGTTTTTATGAAGTCATGAGATTTAGAGTTTTAGGATTCTTCTTTGACTTTAGTTTTTACCTCCATTTAGTTTAGTTGAAGTTTAATATCTCATTTTAATCTTAAATTTTATCCATATGTTTAGAAGATAAGATTATGAGTTAGAATTATTTTATTTTTTTAGTTTGATCTTGAGTTTCATTGGCTTTGGAGAGTAAACTTGAACTTATGTTCTTGTTCTTTTCCTTTAGCCAATAGTTGTTTGGAGATCCATTTGGGCATCTCCCACTTAACTTAGGGTTGATGAGTGATCTTCTTCCTCCTCTTAGGGGAGTTTGGGGAGTTTTTTATGAGGAGTTTTTTTGGTTAGTTGGTGTGTGGAGAGAGAGAAGTGTGTGTGTGTTTTGGAGAGTTTTGGCCAAATTTGGGTTGATGTAGCTCATTGAGCATGAAGAATTGAGTAATGAAATTTTGGCATGACATTCCTTGTGTTTAGAGCTTTCCAAAGAGTGTTCACAAGTTGAATTTAGACTTATGAATCAAAAGTTATAGAGTTTTGAAGTTGAGAGGACCTGAGGCCTTCCATTGAGAAGAGCAAAGGCTTAGACTTTGAGTCATAACTTTTGGAATATTCTTCATCTTGTCTTGAGATTTGGAGGGATTGTATATCATTGTAGTAGCTTTCCAAAAAGTCATCACCCATCTGGTTTGGAGGAGAAAGTTATGAGGAGTTGAAGGTCTGGAAGAAAATTGGAGTTTGGAAGGAGAAAGGCCGTGATTTGAAACGATCACAACTTTGGGTGTGTTTTTCATATGTCTTTGAAATTTCTTATAGAGTTAGTTTGTAGAATTTCCTATCCATAATGAGTTCATTCACTTCATTTGAACTCTTATTGAAGAAGTTATAGAGTGTAGAAGATAGGAAGGAGTGTTGCCTTTATAGTTTAGAAACCCGAGACTTTGTTCCTTAATAACTTTTGGACAGAGTCTTAGTTTATTATGAAACTTTATGAGATTGTGGATATTAGTTTGAGGATTTTAAATTGCTATCACACTTGCAATTTGGATTTGTAGTTCAAAAGTTATAGAAAAATATAGAGGCAGTAGTTGGTTGCCAAGGGATTTGAGGAACCTCTACTTTGCACTCTAATAACTTTTGGACAGTAGTTTAGATAGAGTTGAGATTTGGAGGGTGTTTTCTTTGTAAAGTTATCTTTCCAAAATGCTATTACACTAAGTATTTGGAGACTTAAGCCATCTGTAGCACTAGAAAAAAGGTCGCAGCTATTGAGAGGAAGAGTTTTCTAGTATTCTTTGGAGTTCTTTGAAGTTCTTTGGGGTTCTTTGGGGTTCTTTGGGTTCTTTTGAAGACTTGAAGATTCGAAGGCCGTACATGCCGAGGACCTAGCCTTGTGTTGTGGCTTGTGGCTCGTTTTCATTTCTGTTATTCCCAGCCGGTTTTGGAGGCTAGTTGAAAATTCAATTTCTGCATTGTAAAACTGTTGCGAGCCGTGGTTATCCAGTAAGCGCTCCATTTTGTGTTTGTGGCGACGAAGTGGGGTTAATGGCCCACATGGTCGATCTTTTATGTTGTTCCCATTGATGAAAGGCGCTTCCTGGTCATCGTGGGTTTGAAATTTAGGGGCCCATCATCCGGACGGTCACTCGTGTTGGCCGTTCCGTTTTACCCGTCCGAAACCTTGTTTCTTATTACACACCCTTACCTTTGGCCCCATAGAGCCACCACAGGATAAGCCTATAGAAGATTGAAGTGAAGATTGAAGTGAAGATAGAGTGAAGATTCGAGTTTTCAACATTACCTGTCACTGACTCAACGACTTGCAGCCAGGCACCCCGCGTGTTCCCTAAGCGCGCTCCTCTCTCAGTGGAAGCACCAAATGTCGGGTAGAGAGGAGCGCGCTTAGGGAACACGCGGGGTGCCTGGCTGCAAGTCGTTGAGTCAGTGACAGGTAATGTTGAAAACTCGAATCTTCACTCTATCTTCACTTCAATCTTCACTTCAATCTTCTATAGGCTTATCCTGTGGTGGCTCTATGGGGCCAAAGGTAAGGGTGTGTAATAAGAAACAAGGTTTCGGACGGGTAAAACGGAACGGCCAACACGAGTGACCGTCCGGATGATGGGCCCCTAAATTTCAAACCCACGATGACCAGGAAGCGCCTTTCATCAATGGGAACAACATAAAAGATCGACCATGTGGGCCATTAACCCCACTTCGTCGCCACAAACACAAAATGGAGCGCTTACTGGATAACCACGGCTCGCAACAGTTTTACAATGCAGAAATTGAATTTTCAACTAGCCTCCAAAACCGGCTGGGAATAACAGAAATGAAAACGAGCCACAAGCCACAACACAAGGCTAGGTCCTCGGCATGTACGGCCTTCGAATCTTCAAGTCTTCAAAAGAACCCAAAGAACCCCAAAGAACCCCAAAGAACTTCAAAGAACTCCAAAGAATACTAGAAAACTCTTCCTCTCAATAGCTGCGACCTTTTTTCTAGTGCTACAGATGGCTTAAGTCTCCAAATACTTAGTGTAATAGCATTTTGGAAAGATAACTTTACAAAGAAAACACCCTCCAAATCTCAACTCTATCTAAACTACTGTCCAAAAGTTATTAGAGTGCAAAGTAGAGGTTCCTCAAATCCCTTGGCAACCAACTACTGCCTCTATATTTTTCTATAACTTTTGAACTACAAATCCAAATTGCAAGTGTGATAGCAATTTAAAATCCTCAAACTAATATCCACAATCTCATAAAGTTTCATAATAAACTAAGACTCTGTCCAAAAGTTATTAAGGAACAAAGTCTCGGGTTTCTAAACTATAAAGGCAACACTCCTTCCTATCTTCTACACTCTATAACTTCTTCAATAAGAGTTCAAATGAAGTGAATGAACTCATTATGGATAGGAAATTCTACAAACTAACTCTATAAGAAATTTCAAAGACATATGAAAAACACACCCAAAGTTGTGATCGTTTCAAATCACGGCCTTTCTCCTTCCAAACTCCAATTTTCTTCCAGACCTTCAACTCCTCATAACTTTCTCCTCCAAACCAGATGGGTGATGACTTTTTGGAAAGCTACTACAATGATATACAATCCCTCCAAATCTCAAGACAAGATGAAGAATATTCCAAAAGTTATGACTCAAAGTCTAAGCCTTTGCTCTTCTCAATGGAAGGCCTCAGGTCCTCTCAACTTCAAAACTCTATAACTTTTGATTCATAAGTCTAAATTCAACTTGTGAACACTCTTTGGAAAGCTCTAAACACAAGGAATGTCATGCCAAAATTTCATTACTCAATTCTTCATGCTCAATGAGCTACATCAACCCAAATTTGGCCAAAACTCTCCAAAACACACACACACTTCTCTCTCTCCACACACCAACTAACCAAAAAAACTCCTCATAAAAAACTCCCCAAACTCCCCTAAGAGGAGGAAGAAGATCACTCATCAACCCTAAGTTAAGTGGGAGATGCCCAAATGGATCTCCAAACAACTATTGGCTAAAGGAAAAGAACAAGAACATAAGTTCAAGTTTACTCTCCAAAGCCAATGAAACTCAAGATCAAACTAAAAAAATAAAATAATTCTAACTCATAATCTTATCTTCTAAACATATGGATAAAATTTAAGATTAAAATGAGATATTAAACTTCAACTAAACTAAATGGAGGTAAAAACTAAAGTCAAAGAAGAATCCTAAAACTCTAAATCTCATGACTTCATAAAAACCCTCCAGCTCAACATTTTAGTGTTGAACTTCAAACTAGAACTTGAATTTTAAAATCTAATTTGAATATAAAATACGTATACATTTTAAATAATGTATGCATTTACATCACGACAACGTAAAAATATCTTTCCTTCGTTTCTTTTTCAAATCATTAAAATTATTGATGAAACATTTGAATCTATACATCTATAATTCATGGATCAATTAATTAATATTTTTCTTCCTTTTCTAAATTTGTATAAATTTATTTAATATTAATCTATTTTTTCCTTTGAGGAAAGAATTGGAGAATTTATATACTTAAAAATGAAAAAAAATTCACTATTTTATATTTCATTCATTCATGTGATTAGTTCTTCAATCCAACAAAAGAATATTTGTAAGAATATTTTTTTTATCAAGAGTTCAATTTGAAATAACCACCACATAGAAATATTTCTCTTGATAAATCTACAAAGAAAAAGAAAAAAAAAGTACAATATATTCCTATTTTTATTATCCATACCACAAAATAAAAGAAGTTTAAAATCCCCAATGAAGCCAACTTTCGACTACTCTCTAGCTAAAACTATTTGCTTATCAAATAGAAAGTTTTATAATACCACACATCTTTTTACAACATTGAAATACGGACATCAAGTATTTAGGATGGCTTAAGGTTCTTCAAAGATTGGTTTAACAACATTAAATTTTGCATGGTTTGCAATCTAGGTTGCATGTATTTTGGTTTGCCTATATTATCCATAACCACATGTAATTGCTTCATGTTTCAAAAAATTCAATTTAAAAATTATAGAGTTGAGTTCAAAAATTAATCCCAACTACGCAATATTTTTTCAAGAAAATATTAAGGTTGTTTGCAAAATTATATGGTCTATGACTTTCACATTACTATCCAAATGGAACAAATCAAAATTTTCCAAAAACAAAATCATAATCTAGGAAATATATATATAATTTTATTCAAGTTATAGTATTTTTTAGCTCCCTAGAGTTGACTATTTAGAGATTGTTGTAGGGAATTTTTTATTCTTAGGCACCACTTGGAAAAAGAAATATATTTCCAAAATATGAATTCATCTCTCTATCTTTAAAACTTTTTTAAAGCTTCAAGTCAAAAATTGAGATCATAGAAAGTATCCAAATTTTAATTTGTCACCTAAAGGAACAAACAAACTTCAAGAGTTAAAGAATAGGTAGATGAAATTGTTGCATATATTTATAATGAGCAAATTTAAACCAAGAAGGGGTTGCTTCATATTGCAAAAAGTTTGAAATATGAAACATTTACATGTGGTTATGGATAAGGTAGGCAGGCCTAAATACATACAACCCTTCCCAACCATACAAAATTTAAAATCCTAACACCAATCTTTGAAGAACTTCAAACTGTGCAAAATATTTAATGTCCAAGTTTCAATGTTGTTAGAAGATGTGTGATATTAAAGAACTTTTTGTTTGATAAGCAAATGGCTTTAGCTAGAGAGTGGTCCCAAGTTGGCTTCACTAGAGACTTTCAATCTTCTTTTCAATTGGAGTATGAATAATAAGAATACATTATAACAAAACATAGTAAAAAAAAACTCAAAATCGAGTGGAGGTTTTTTGGCCACGATTTTGTATGGGTTGACTACTCGTGTATTCAACTTCTTTTGCAATTTTTCACTACAAATACCTTTCAATGGTATATTACACGCCCCCAAATTCTAAAAATTGCAATGGAAAACTGCAAAAGAAGTTGACTGTCCACTACACATGCATGCGCAAAAACATGGCAAAAAAAAGCCACACTCAATTTTGAGTGCGATTTTTTTATACCATATTTTGTTGTAGTAATAGGAACCTATTTGCACTTTTTTTTAATTTTCCCTTATAGATATATCAAGTAAAATCATACTTTTATTTATTTTTAATTTCACCAAAATCTTCTCATTTTGCCTCATCTGCCAAGTACCAGGTCTTCTATCCTAGTTTCGCGTAAATACACAATATTTCAAGCAGTCTCATGCACATAAAAAATTTCCTTTTTTTTCTTCTCATTTTCAGTTTCGCAGATGGCCTAAACCCGCCAATTGTTCATCACTGATCAATCCTCCAATGAAAGAACGCAATATCTGCCAATTGTTCATGAAATCTGCAGTTGGTGACATTGTTTGCCATGACTTCTTTTTTCCACTCAGTAAGGTGGGTACACCCAAAATCACACCCCAATTGAAACTGCCATCATCACACAATGTACATCTCCAAAATCAATATGTACAAGTGGTGAAGAAAATGATCTCCAAAATCAACATGTACAAATGTTGAAGAAAATGATTTCAAAACACCTACTCAAAAAACCTTCGACCCATCATAACTTTTGCATATGATATCTACATGCAGCATTTTTTTGGTGTGTTGGAAACTTCTTTCACTTGTCAACAAATAAATGTGGAAATTTGACTAGTCTCATAATAATAACAGCAAAAAGTGGCAAGTTGGGAGGTACCCACCAGAGCTTCCTTGCTGGATGGTTCACACAATGGAATTCAATCATTCTCCAATCCTATTATTCATGGAGCCCACAGAAGAATACAAGGTTGCTTGAGAAAATGATTTGCTACCATGGGGGCCTTCTTGGATCCTTTCATACTAAAATTTAAAAAATTTGAATAAAAAATAGCTTTCACTGATTTGCTTTTGTTCAGTTTGTATGTCCATTTGGGAATCAGGGCTGCTATCAATTTGGCTTGAATTGAGAGAAACAAAAGCTACCATGAAAGGTACTACTATGACTATGGTGTAAATCCTTATCCCCTTTTCGCCATGGCTTTGCCAATGGCTTTCCATTCTTTGTTCTTGGTTTGTCTTGGAATAACTTTTGGGTCTTAAAAAAAATTCTCCATAGTCTGTAATGACTTTAAACTACCTCAGGTGATGGGCCAGGTGGTAGGAACTTCTGTTAGAATCAACCCCTTTTTTTTTGGCACCATGGGGTCAGATTGCACCATTTCAAAATAAATGGCTTTATTTCACCAGATAAAAGTAATCTTTTTTTGCCAGATATTTTTCAGGTGTCTTTAAATTATGGATGAAGTTGTCACATTTTGATGAAAAAGTGTGTATGAATATGATAGAAAAGTGTTTTTAAGTTCACTAGATGGATGAATGTAGAAATTTCATGTTGGCACTTTCTCAAAAAGTTTTTAAAAAGGGCTACTTGGAATCCATAAGGTTCCCAGTTCAACTCCCCATGTTGACATTACTCACATGGGAGTTCTTCGTGTCGATGCACAAGGAGAAGGTTGGTCTTCCTTTACTTGTTCTTGACAAGGATACCTAAGGTGTGTAATTTCCAGGCTATTCTCCTAAATTACCTTGGTTGTTGTGTCATGTAAGCTAATCGCAGACATTGAAGGTCAATTGTTAAGAATTTAATAAAAATCTCCATCCCTCACGAAAAATCTAGTTTGGTATGCATTGTTGAAATACCAAGCATGACAAGGAAGGGTCTCCTCATTGGCTAGCCAAAAGTGCTCCACTCCATCTTTGAAAAGCTCTACAATGGACTACGGTAGAAGTACCTATTTTGAACGTAGGACATTAAATCCTACAAAGTGAGATTAGCAGGAAAAACTCGTGTAAATTAGGGGTAAAAGTAAAAAAGTCCCATATTTTGTGCTGTGTTTTTGGGTATGATCTTGACTCGTCTCAACTAATTTGGGATCAATGACCGCAAATATGAACTCATAATTTGCAAAAAAAAAATGTTAAAATGTAATGATACATTTGATTTTCCATCCATAATTGTAAAAAGAGTAGTGAAAAAAATTTAAAAATTTAGTACTTACCTTTGACATAAATCTAGCCCATTGGTTCAACTTCGTAGGACAGGTTTAATAATCTCCATTTTGGACAACCCCCTATAATGGCTTCATAGGTTGACCTATTGTGGACAACATTTGGATGTAGTATTTATTGAAAAAGATTCTTTATTTGTACCTTCTCATCCAATCATCTTTCTTCATTTATTGCTTGGGGAGACATGCCAAAGCTAACTATAAGGTAGAAGTACTTATAATCAATGACTTAAGCAATTTTTAGGCTAATTGTGAGTAGAATGAGGCAAACAAAATTTTTGTCAAGTAGGAAGATAGGAAATATAGAAACTACAAATTTTTTAGAATTTTATCTGCAAAATTGAAATTACTATGATTTTTGGAAGCCAAAAAGTTGTAAGTACTAATAGCCAATGTCTAGACTTTTCCAATTCCAATCATAAACTAGGTACATTCCCACTCACTACTTCCTACTTTCTTACATAACCCCTAAAGGTTTTTGATTATGTTTTCACCAAAACTGCTCCAAAATTGTCATTTCTAGGACAATTACCAAATTTTAGAAAAAAAAACATTTTTGCAACAATGTAACCTTAGGATCTCTTAGTGCACTAGTTCCAAAAGATGTAAAGAATATTTCAGAAATTTTCGCCGTGTAGATTGCAAGATAATAGTGTTTGAAGTTGCAAACGTAATTTTTTTACCACTGTGAAAATTTAGGCAGTTGCAATTCAAAAGGCCACATTTGTATGAATTTTTTTTCAAAACAGTTGTTACTCTTTGGATTCATTCTTCAATTCAAGTTGGCTACATGCTTGAAAATTTTCAAATCATTTGGAATTGTACAACATGTACAAAAAAAGAGTAAGTAGAAAGAAGTAGAGATTAATTCAAAATACTAAAATGTTAACAATTTATTTGTTGAATTGAAAAATCCCAATCCTAATGGTTCATATGTTGTAATAAACAATACGCACCCAATTTTTTAATTTTTTTTCAAAAATATTGAAAATTAAGTCAAATAAAGGACTTCAAATTTTCTTTTAGAGTAGAGAATTTATAAGTACCCGGAAACTAAAATTCTTCATAACTTTTGATTCATTAATCCAAATGGAATGATTCAAAGCTTTCCACATATTTATAAATCTATAAAACCAATTTCAAATTTTTATTTCCAAAAAAAATGATTTTTTTTAATTTGCCAGAACTGCCCGAGTTGAGAAACAAACAACATATCATGCGATAACTTTTCAACCATGTAGTCAAAAGTCACGAAAATTGTTGGGCTTTGAAGATACTCCTCATCCGCACCTTCTATTAAAGTTTGGTTCCAAAACATCTAAATCTCTAGTCACATGTACCTGCCCAAAATCGCTATGTTGCCAATTAAAGGCACTTTGGTCCTTTAGGGGTGAAGAATTTGGGACATGTGTCATGATCTAATTGGGACCAACTTTGAAATGGAGGAATAAAATGCATTCCAGGCTTCGGTTGGAAATATGTTCTAGCCTTAGTTGGAAATAGCTACACTCTATAGGTTGGATATGGGTCCTTAGTTGGAAATGGGTACTTCTACTTTAATAGGTGAGTCAATGAAACCAAAATGGATCCTAATGAAAAATCTATATTTATATTGAATAAAATATTCATTTTTGAGTATTTCTTTTTGGGCAATGTTCCTCATCCTTATGTTTGCACACATTGAGCTCGATTTCACAATGAATTTCAGTATAAATCCTCCCCTAGGTGGAGGAATAATTCTCCTATATACCTTGAGGGAAGGATTTAGTTATAATGCTTGCAATCCCATTGGCTAATACATGCCATGTTTTGATTGGTTATGTACATGTTCAAGGGGTTCACATTCACTGGAAGAAAACTACATTGTATTTGACAAAAACTGTGTTGTAGTCAACATAAAAGTGTGGAATGGATTGTGTTGAAGTCTCCCTTTGTTATGCGGAATTTTTCATTCCAATATGAAATTCTACATTTTACTTGTTCAATTTTGTGTTGAAACATTGAAACACAAAATTTTGCATTATGAAGGGAGAACTCAACAAAATTCATTCCACACTTTGTTGTTGAATGCGACGCACTCTTTGTTAAGCAAAACGCAAATTTGACAAGTTTAACGCAGTTTTTGGCATGAATAGTGCAGTTTTCTTCTAGTGATTTGGTGGGAGCTAAAAGGACCCCCAATGAAGGTCAATAGTGTTATGAGTGTCCACTAAAAGTAATGCCAAAAAATTGTCAATCCCGAATTTGGCCAAAAATATGAAAATTAAAGTTAATATTATTAAATTAGTTTAATTTTTGTACTTTCTTGTTAACAACTAAAAGGAAGTTCCAAGACACCATAGAACATGACATTTGGATATTGAATGCAAAAGGCAACTTATGAAGGTTCACTTATGAAGGTTCACTTATGAAGATTGGCTTGTTCTTTAAGTTTGGTTCAAGCCTTATTTTGATTCTTTGTTGCCTCTCTTTGGTCAGTTTGTTAATTCTTTGAAAATGTAAAAAAAAAATTGCCAAGGCTTCTATGTGATTCTCTCTATTTTTTCCTTATCAATGAAATTGGTCCATGTGATTCAATAAATCATAGATAAAAATATGAAAGGTCCCAAAAAATTGCCATAGAGGAAGTTCTAAAATCAGTTGTTTCTTCTTCCACACACGTACATATTGATTTTGGAGATTTTAGAGATGTACCCCGAGGTGATGATGATGAAGGCAGTTTTGGGTCAGTGGCCCATTTGGGGATGCCGGCCCACTGTCCTGATTAGGAGTCAGAATTACTGATTAAAGAGTCAGAAAGAAGTAAAAAAATCATTCCGTTATGGTAAATTTGGGTTTACTGTGCTGTACGTGTTGGGTAAGGAAAAAATTGGGATTTACTGAACGTGTTGTGTAAGAAAATCAATTGATTAATTAAGAAAATCAATGGATTTATCCGTTGAGGGGGACCAATTTTCGTTGTTGGCAGACTTGGAACTGAAGGGCAGGGTGTAAGTTAATTATCATCATTATTATTATTATTATTTTCAAACCAATGAAACGGAATGTAAGTTAACTCTTCAGGTGAAACTTTATTGAACTTTGGAGCTAGATGGGTGTAGGTTTGTGAAAATTAAGAGATTGCATGAGTAAGTTATTGTCTTTAACCTACAGACAGAGTAACTCTGCAAACACATACGTTGTGTCATACACTCATACTCTGTAGTTCACGGCAGTTCACAGGTAATTAACTTAACACTGGTAGACTGAGTTCCAGAATACTGTCTCTTATCAGAACTGCTTTTGATCAGCCCCTCAGGCACTGGCTCGGGGGAAAATGCAGGGATTTTCTGTTTGGCACGCATGGTAAAATTTGCAAATTTGGAATTCATAATTGCAATCAGAGACCAACCCAAAATGAAGGACGTTAACCCTAGTTTAGCGTTTGGAATCATGTCCAGAATTGACGTTTTTGGAAAAATCATTCTAAAGTACTATTTGGAAGAATGATATTTCGGAATTGTGATGCATACAAGAATTGTAAATTTTGAGTTTTAGATTTCATCCGCATGGTTAGATTCCTCAATGCTTTCACCAATATTTTTTTTGAACTACAGTCAACACAAGTCAACCATTTGACATACTTTCACATTTGTAGTTTTAGAAAATTACAGACTTTAATAATACCAAATCCAACCTTTGGATAGAACAGAAACTTCATAAAGAATTTCTAAAAATTAGGATGATTTCCATCCAAGCAGTAATGGGATAGAAAAGTAATGTCGAATCTATTCATCGTCCAGAAATTGGACACGAGCACGCTCCAGGGTTAAAGCTTACCATCAAAGGTGGGCCCATCTAGATAAAACTTGTATTATCTGGGGTAAAAGTGAAAAACCCTCTTATTTTGGGCTGTGTTTTTGGATATGTTCTTCAATCCATCCAACTAACCAGGGGTCTGTGATTGCAAATATGAATTCAGAATTTGAAAAAAAAAATTGTGCAAAAAATAAAATAAAATTCCAGCATTTATCATTGGGGTAAATCCAACCTGTTGGGTCCACCTTTGATGGTAGGATTTAACATCCTCCACCCAAAATTAGATGAGAGAAGTCTTAAACATGGTACAAATTAGGGGCTTTTTTCTTACTTTTACTCCTGAGAACCCCAAACTTACCCTGCTGGCCCACTTTGAGTGGAGGATTTAGTGTCCTGCCAATTTTGGAGCTTCCTTTGAACTCTTCTGATACCCACCCTCATACCAGGAAGTAGTTCTGATAGTAGGTTGATTACAAGTAGTGTGTTTCAATTATTACCCTCTTGGTACATTACTTTCTGCACATCTTCGTACGTACACTGTTTAGTATCCGTATTAATACAATATGTACATACATGGCAGTTTTCTTACATGGGAATTGTAAGGTGCACAGGATATTGTACATTTTTTCTTGCAACTTATTTTATTTTATGAACAAATCATGTGATTTTTATTTATTTGTTTATTTAATTCCTTTTGACATGAAGGAAATGGAATTTTTTTGAAACATACAATCTTCAAAGGCCGTAGCTAGATTGACAAGACACAATAACTAAGGCAACCTGGTGGAATAGCCCAAGAATTACAACACCTTGGGTATCCCCATCCAAAGCAAGTAGAGGTACAACTTTTTCCTCATGCACTAGCACAGAGAACCCCCATACAAGCAACGTTAGCATAGAGAGTTGAATTGGGGACCTCATGGATCCCAACAAATGTTCCTACCACCTATTCCATTACTTGAGGTAGTTTAAGGTCATTCCAGACCAAGGAAAATGGAATTTCATTGCAAACATTAAATTAAAACATCCCCAGCCACAAGTTGCTTGGTGTGATAAGACAAAACAATCTTCAACTCACTCAACAATCTTATGAATTTTTGAAAGTAAGGTCACTTCACCTAAAATCAACACCTCTACATTTTTGTCTAAAATAAAATCTCAGTGTTTGTAAGAGTTTAGGATCATTATAGAAATACAAATTTTAATGCATTGGAAATTCAAAGTTTATTCATATGATGTATAAAATATGCATTCTAAATAATGGTCACTGCCTCTTTAAAATATTATTTAAAAAAAACACTCTAAAAGAAGGTGAAATCTTCTTTTGACTACCAATAATCCATCCACATACCCTTCAAGGTACCTTATACATTCTCCCCCTTAAAACAAGTCATTGTCCGCAATGACAAAGTTAGGATAATTTGCTCTAAAATCCACTTCCCTTTCCCAAGAGGCTTCATCTTTAGGATAATCTTTCCACTTTATTAAAAATTGTTGGAAAGATCGATTCTTTAAATGTTGAGTATCAACCTTCAAAATCCTCTCAGGTTCAGCCAACAATGTACCCTCAATTGCAGCATTTGGAAGGTCAGATAATACATGATTAGGATCTGACACATACTTTCTTAGGAGACTTACATGAAAGACATTGTGAATTTTCCAATCAATTGGCAATCTCAACTAATAAGCAACTGGTCCTATTCTTTTAGTAATTTCAAAAGGACCACAAAATTGAGGGGACAACTTCTTAGATTTTCCTAGCTTCAATCCAGACTTTTGAGGTGTGACTTTCAAAAAGACTTTGTCTCCTACCTCAAATTCACGAAAACTTCTCTTCTGATCAGCATAATGTTTAGCTCGCTCTTGAGAACTCTTCATACTGACTTTCACAGACTCAATTACCTCATTCATTTCCCTAATCATTTGATTAATACTTTCAAACCTTGAATTAGGAGTTGAAAGTGAAATCGGAGTCCTACACTCTTGTCCATGCAAAGAATGGACTTACACCAATAGTACTATGAAGTTTTTCATTATAGGCAAACTCCACCAAATACAACCACTTTATCCAAGAATGTTGCTTCTTTCCAACATCCATCATGAGCATATCTTCCAATGTTCTATTCGTCCGTTCAGTTTGACCATCAGTCTCAGGGTGATAAGCAGTACTCATTTTAATTTTAGTACCACACATCTTAAAGAGTGTGGTCCAAAATTCACTTACAAACTTTCGATCTCTATCACTTATAATTTCACTTGGCATTCCATGAAATTTAAAAACATTTCTCATAAATAACTCAGCTACCCCAGAAGCAGTTACAGTTGAAACCGTGGGAATAAAATGAGCTATCTTTGTTAATCGATCAACAACAACGAAGATACTATCAAATCCAGCTTGAGTTTTAGGAAGTCCAACAATAAAATCCATACTTATCGACTCAAATTTCAAGTTAGGAATCCCAAGTGGTTGTAATAATCCTGGATTCTTAACTTGTTCTATCTTCGAGACTTGACACTTCAAACATCTTTCAACATAATTTTTAATGTCACTCTTCATTCCTTGCCAATAATAATGACGTTTAATTGCCATATAAGTTTTTTGAAAACCTGGATGGCCTGCTATAGGAATATCATGACACTCATGCATGATGTTGAATCTATACTCCCCAAAATTGGGAATACAAACTCTTGAATTATAATACAAAACACGATCTTTCAATTCATAGGACTTAAATTTCTCTATCTCCTCACTTGTTCGAGCTCCTTTTTCAAGACTTTCGTACGGAAATCTTAAAACATTATCATTGACATAATGATCTTTAATCTCATCTATCAACAAATTTTTGATACATGAGATTGCATTTGCCAATGGTCGTCTAGATAGAACATCAGCCACCACATTTTCTTTACCTTTTACATACTCAATATCAAAATCAAATTCTTGCAACAATTCCATCCATCTACATTGTCTTCTACTCAAGTTAGGTTGAGTTGACAAGTACCTTAAAGATTGATGATTAGTTTCAATCTTAAACTTGACTCCTAATAAATAATGTCTCCAAACCTTCAAAGAATGAATGATAGCAAGCAATTCTTTCTCATGAATTGGATAATTCAACTCTGTTGGACTTAACTTACGAGATTTATAAGCAATTACTTGCTTGTCTTGCATTAATACTGACCCTATGGCTAAATCGCTTGCATCAATACATAAGATTATCTTTCTTCAACGTGTCAAACCAAATACGAGCCTTGTCCTTTAAAAGAACAACAGCCGCCTTGATCTTGTCTTTTTCTGTATATCTACTGGTGAAAAGATCTTCAACAATAGATACAAAAGAATTTACTTCTTCAAGCTTAACGTTCCGTCCTCCAAAACTAGGTCGATAAGCAAGGTTTTTAACATCACTCATGACCTCAACATATGACTGTTTCTCTTTATATCGTCGCTCACGAGATAGAGACTTACGATGATACCTAGATAGTGGACTTAGGGAAACATGGTCATCAGAAGATGATGATGATGAATTAGAAGAAGAGGGTGAAGGAGAACTTCTCCTATGTGGTTGACGGCTCCTTCTTCTAGATCTTGATCTCTCACTCCGGCTCCTCCTTCTTGAAGATGGGGATTTAGACCTCCCACGCTCACTCCTCCTTCTTGAAGATGGAGACTTAGATCTCCCATGCCGGCTCCTCCTTGAAGATAGAGATTTTGATCTCCCTCTCCTTAAATTGCTAGTACCACCTCTGGCCTCCCTCTCCACTCTTAAAGCATTAGCAACAGCTATGCGTATTGCTTCTACAACACTCTCAGACAAACTTGCTTCCTCCATAGTAACCAAAACTCAAACACTCAAATACAAAGCCTGCTCTGATACCAATTGTTACGAACCTTGCCCAATATATTTAATCTATAAGCTCAACCACCTGACCATAGAGGAGAATCTAACAAGCAAGTTCCTTTCCTCACCCCCGAGCTTTACATCTTATAGTCTCTAGGACTATGAGTTCCAACAAGATGAACTCTAGTGGAACTCTAGTGGAACTCTAGTCACTCTTTTACTTTATTATCTTTACTTGATTCCTTCTAATCTTAACTATGCATAGATAGTCTCTAGAAGCTTCCATCCTTATCTATGGACTACACAACTCTTAGTATAGTCCACTTGTCCATATCCAATGCTCCCTTGAACTCATCCAAGCCACCGGTCCACCCTAGTGCTCCCTTGAATTATCCAAGCCACCGGTTGCTCCCTTGAACTCATCCAAGCCACCGATCCACTCAGTGCTCCCTTGAATTATTCAAGCCACCGATTCACTCCAGTGCTCCCTTAGACTCATCCAAGCCACCGGTCCATCCCAGTGCTCCTTTGGATTATTTAAGCCACCGATTCATTCCAGTTGGAGTTGTTCTACTCCATTGCACACGTCTGCAATGTAATCTTTACCTTTGTGCTTACACACTAGCCATACAAAATATGGTTAGTACCTTCATCCAACATCCATCCACATACCCTTCAAGGTACCTTATAGTTCCCCTATGTGTTCATTGTCTTGTTCAAAAACTTTGAATTAGTCCTATTGGATGAATTTTTTAAAATTTTGAAAAAAAAATTATTATTATTATTTTCAAAAACTATATATTTAAGAAAAAGTTTTTTAAAAGTTTTAAAATAATAATTTAATTTTTTTTAAATTAATATTCTCTAACATAGCAATGTTTTAACCGCTTAATGCCCAAGGCACCTAAATATGGTGTTTGCAAAACTTTGAAGTTAATGAAAACCTAACAAAGCTACTTTTTTTAGTAGTTTATATTTTTGAAGGATTCTTTTTGAAGTCTACTTTAAACATCAAAAATCCAATCTTAGAAATGATTGACTATAATTTTTCTATTCAAGATTTTGTGCAAGGTATCCATTGCAATCTTGACTTTTTCTAGTGTTTGAGGGCTTTTGGAAATGAGCCTCAAATACACTAGATCTTACCAAAAAAATCACATTAGAAATCCATTTAAGAAAATTGTAGATTAGATTTTGAGAAGCCATAAATTGATTGGAGTTACATATGTTAGGCCCTTTCACTTCATTTTCTTTTTAGTCACCAATTTTTAGATTTGACTTGTGAAAAGAGGATTGAAAGGCTTTACATCACTTTTGCAATTTTAACACCCTCATGATCAAACTTTATAATCTTTCAATCCATAAGTGATATTGTTGTGCTTTCTTTTTCTAAATGATCTCTAACATGTCTAGATTGAATTTGTACAGTTACATTTCAAATTTTTTTGATAAATCTCATCATAAAATTGACTTTTTGTTCACTTTAGATCAAATTCCAAGAAGGTCAAAAAAGGCCTTGGGCATTTAGAGATTAACCACATCACATTGCTGATGTGGCACGTTCCCACAGTTTGGGAATTCAAAAAAACTCATGGGCTTCTAAGGCCCTCAAATCTCCCCTAATGATGTTACCATTCCTTTGATTACAAAGATGTCTTTCTATTTTGACAATTTCTAGATCCTTGGTCTTAATATAAATATTAGTCATTGAAATGATGTTCTTTTTTAGGACTATTACTACAATCTACTTAGTTTCAAATCATGTAATGACATATAAATTGGGTTTGTATTATAATGTTCCAAAACCAAAATATGTACCTATAGAAAAAAAATTCAAATTTTTTCAACTTACTTTATTTTTAATATGAATATTTGTTATTTTAAAAATCATATTAATTTAGAAGATTTTTAAGAAATTCTAAAAAATTTATGGCTTCATAAACAAGTAGGTTAATCCCTATAAAATAAAATATTTCATTCAATTTTACTGGCAAATTTGAACATCCAAGGAACCAATGATCTTGAAGTCTTACAAATATGATCATGAGGTTTAGCATTTCAAGGTAAAGAACTTGGGAGTACACCTAGGGATCTTTTTTGGATATTGTTTTGGCTTGGAAGTAATTAATTAATCTGGATGGGATGTGCAACAATCAATGTCTTCTACTTATTTGAATGAATGAAATTGTAAATTTGATTTAAATCTAGAAATTTAATTATTATTTTTATATGAATGCACATATGTTGAACAAATAGATGAGTTTTCATCTATATTTCCATGTTCCATTCATTCCCATTTACATATATAGCATCATCGACATAAGGTAGATTACTTTTAGTATGAACTAAAATAAATAAAATATAAAACCCTATATACATCCGATCCTCTCTAACTTCGAATAGACTATCCATTTACAAATGGTCTTCAAGTTGTTGTTGTTGTTGTTGTTGTTCATATAATTACACCTCCTTGCATTTATTAAGCAATTGACCAATGTTACAATTTACAAGTTGCCTTAATTTTTTTTGGTTTTGTTGGAAGTCAAAATAATTTTTTGATTTTCTTAAATATTTTTTAGACACTTTGTCAATAAACTATGAAATTTCAAAGTGTTGAAAATAGCTTTAGGAAATTTATTATTTTTACTAACCAATTTCCTTCAATTCTCATAATGAACCATTTTTTCAAGTATGAAGTCCAATTATATTATTTATTTTTTAATCAAAAAATAAATTTTACAGATTTTTTTCACCAAACTTTTCGATAATTTTCATATTGCAATTGGTATAGTTTTTTCCAATTCCATTGTCTAACTTGAAACTAGCAACAAATTCTTCCTAAATATATGTTGAAAATACATGTATTCCATAGTACAAATAGAAGAAGTACATTTTAGACAAGAAACTATTAGAATCAATTATAGAAAGGAGTTACAAATAAGTGAACTTACCTATTATAAGGCTAGGATCCTTCAATGCAATTGTGCAAAGAATTCCTTGCACAAAAAGAGTGTTAGAAGAGAAAGATGAACTCAACATAGTATGACAAGGCAAATGTTCTCTATGTGGAAAACATATTACGCTTTGCAAGGTACTGGGGGGGACTTGTCAATTTATTTAATAATTGCCTAGGGTTGGTTGAAGAACCATCAATAACTTGAAAAACACATTTGGAGGTGAAACTCAATTTCTAAACCTACTTAAATAAATAAATAAAAAATACTATAAAGCACTACAAAACTAACATACAAACACATTGGTGTAAGAAATTTCATTCAATTTATTCATTGTGTCTACAAAACAACATTGAAATGTCAAAAAATAGCAAGAAAAGATCACATCTAAGGCTATACCTCCTTCTACTAAAATTATTTTCATTTATTCGTAACTTCTTGGATTGATATGAAATTTTAACAATACAAATAAGATTGGTATGTGTAATTTTCCTAGTTTTTTAAGAAAAAAAACAATCTATGAAGATGAAACATGCTACCAAAGTTCACTATAGTCAACAAAAGTTTAGATTTCAAACTTCAAATTGCTCTCAAACATTCAAAAAACCTTGGATTGGCATGAAAATTTTACCATAATAATTAGACTTCAAAGAAAATATAGCTTAACAAATTTGATTGAAAATGAACATTAGATGAAAAATACATGAGCCCCAAAGTTGCGTCCATCAAAATGCAACTTGGTGATCTCAAACTAAACCTATGAACTTTGGATGGCTTCTTAGTACATCTTGGATTGATTTGAAATTCTTACTACCTAAACTAAAAGAGAGAATACAAATTTTCCAACAAGTTTTATTGAATTCATAAAAAGGATACAAAAGTTACAACACTTTGAATTGGACTTCCAAATCTTATAAGGACACTTTTGGTCCCCTTGTGTAGTGAAAGGCTAATCTAAGAAATGGAGTTGGCTAAAAGAGACATCAATAAGAACTTCACCACCCATTGATAGTAAAGCAGGCTAACCCACGCTAGGGCATGGATGGCCTCTAACATATGCCCCATCACATACTTGATTAGGGAGGGAAATAGCTGAATTCCTAGCCTTTACAAACCATGTGCCCCCATTCCTTCCAAGTGTGTTGATTTAATGGGTTTAAGGTGTCAACTCCTATTTTGTCATCCTTTTGTACAATATTTCACCCATTTTCAACCACTTAAGCAATTACACATATATAGAGTGCAACTTTTTTGAATGCAATTTTTTTTCATGTACAAAAATAAAATTAAGAAGGATGCCATATTTTTCAGAATTTTAATACAAAAATTGTAACTACTATGAATTTTTTAGTAGTAGGTTCTCTTTGACCTATAATGGTGATATATGTTGATTGCAAAACCAATGCAACCACAAGCCTGTTGCATTTACAAGAGCCTTGCAACCAATTATAATGTGCTACAATTGCTCCGGGAACTATAGTATAACTTCACGGAAAGAAATCAGCCTATTGGTTGGAAATGGGAGTTGATCAGTAATGGGTCCCCATCTTCTATTGTTCAGTCTTATTGATTCAAATAAAATTCAATGAAAAAATGAAAGTGTACTTGAGGTGTACTTAAGGTGTACTAATATGAATGACAATCACATATGTGATTGACTTCTTAGTTGATTGTGTTCAATTAGGTGTGGATCAACCTTTTTTTTTGGCACAATGGGGGCCAGATTGCACCATATGTCCTTTTTTTCTCTGGATAAAAGTAATCTTTTTTCGTTGAAATATTTTTTTCCAATTCTCTTTAAAATATGGATGAAGTTGCCAAATTTGGATGAAAAATTGTATGAATATGATGGAAAAGTGTTTCTAAGTTCAAAAGATGGATGAATGTAGAAATACAATGTTTCACCAAATTTGAAGTGATCGCCATCTTGGCACTTTCTCAAAAAGTAAAAAAAAAGGGCTAGTGTAGATGACTGGGATGTCTACTCGGTAAAAAGAAGCTTGGGAGGTTTAGAGTCCAGACCTCGGTTGCGCCTTTCACTAGCAAAGTTTGCGAAGAATGGGTGGCGATCAGCCCTTTTCTTCCGGCACCATGCGGCCAGATTGCACCATTTCAAAATAAATGTTCTTTTTTTTGCCAAATAAAAGTAATCTTTTTTTGCCATAAATTTTCCAATTCTCTTTAAAGTATGGATGAAGTTGCCAAATTTGGATGAAAAAGTGTATGAATATAATGCAAAAGTGTTTTCAAGTCCAAAAGATAGATGAATGTAGAAATACAATGTTCACCAAATTTGAAGTGATCGCCATCTTGGCAATTTCTGAAAAAGTAAAAGAAAAGGGCTAGTGGCAATTAGTCCTTTTTTTTTCCGGCACCATGCGGCTAGATTGTACCACTTCAAAATAAATGTTCTTTTTTTTGCCAGAAATTTTCCAATTCTCTTTAATCCCTAAAGCCCTGAACATCATTTTTTGAGATTATAAATTTTTTGGGCAACTCACTACGGATGGAGTTTTTATTTTTTTTCTTTGAAATTTTGATACAATGTGTGGCCAAGGAGTAGCTTTAAGGCCCGACAATTTTCATAACTTTTGACTACATGATTAAAAAATTATAGCAGGATATGTTGTTTCCTTTCCTCAGTGGGCAATCTAGGTAGCTGAAAAAACATCTTCAAAAAAACTTTTTCAAATTGGTTCTTTAGGTTTTTACAGACATGGAAAGCTCTGAATCAATCCATTCCGATCAATGAGTCTAAAGTTATGAAGATTTTGAGTTTGGGGTAGTTTACGGCCAGTTAAAGAATCTCTACAGTCCAAAAAAAGTTTGAAATACTTCATTTAATTCAATTTTTTATATTTTTAGAAAAAAATAAAAACAAAAGGTGTAGATTGTTTATAACAACATTTTAACCATTGGGATTGAAAATTTTCAAGTCCATGAATAAAATGTTCAAAATTTTGTATTTTGGCTCATTTTTTACTTTTTTCTACTTACTTATTTTTTCCTATATGTTGTACAATTCCAAATGGTTTGAAATTTTTTGAGAATGTAGCCAATTTGCATTGAAGTATGAATTCAAAGAGTAACCACCATTTTGAATTTTTTTTTCACACAAATGTGACCTTGTGAAGTGCAGCTGTCCGGATTTTTGCACGGATAAAAAAACAATTTTTGTCAATTCAAATGCTTATATCTTGCAATCTACACAGTGGAAATTTCTGAAATTTTTTCCACATGTTTACAAACCACCTTACTACAAGATCCTATGGTTACATGAGTCAAAAATGTGTTTTAAGAAAAAAATTTGCACTTGTATTAGAAATGGCAGTTTTGGAGCATTTTTGGTGAAAACATAGTCAAAAACCTTTAGGGGCTTAAGTATGGATGAAGTTGCCAAATTTGGATGAAAGAGTGTATGAATATAATGAAAAATTATTTTCAAGTCCAAAAGACACATATGTAGAAATGCAATGCTTCACCAAAATTGAAGTGATCGCCACCTTGGCACTTTCTGAAAAAGTAAGAAAAAAAAGGGCTGGTGGCGATGCTCTACGACAATTTTGTTCAGTGTCAGTAAGAAGTCTCTTTTTCAAGGATGCCAAAGGGGGACCTTGCCCCCGCCAGTGTCTCATCAGTGAGCTGAATGTTACGAAATCAATGCCCTGCACTTGGCAAGAATAGAATCTACTTGACTGGGGGAGTGGGACTGGAGGGCTTTTCTGCAGTCAGGTTTTTGGAACCATCCAGTTCTGAGTGGCTTCAGGCCTCTTACTGCACTTAATATTAAGTCATCAGTCAATAAAGCCTGGGTGTTTTTATTTTTTATTTTTATTTTTTATTCTTTTTATGGCAAAAGTGTGTTGAGGAACACGCTGCAAGAGTTTCCATGCTAGATAAAACCACCTGCCACAACCAGGTATCGAACTCGCAACCTCTCCATTTGGTTTGGGTACCTTTCCACCTTCATCACGTAGTTTAGGGTCATCTATGATCTTTAATTTTTAATTTTAATTTTCGTTTGCACAAACCAAAGAGCCGTTATTGCAAGGAAAGGATGGTTTCCAGTTGTATTTATTTATATATATTTATTGACACAAATGAATGGTTTCCAGTTTTACACCACTTGCTGGCTGGCATGATATTACTTACCCATTCGAGTACTCTTTGTTCATTCATCAATATATTAATGTGCAAGAATGGTTACAACTTACAGCACACAAGGAATCGCATTCTTTCATTCTGTCTGTCTGAGGACCGAATGAGAGTATTGATTGTTCAATGTAAGGTACTCAACTACTCAAGGACTACAGTATTGTACTTTGCTGTAGGAATCAGAGACAGAATTCCCCCTTTATCAATGGAATTCAGTCTCATTTGCTTCAGGGGAAAAAATATTACAAAATAAAAAAAATTCCAGAGTTTAAAAGAATGACTTGCTCAGGGAAATTAATGCAAAGGCTGGAAGTGAATGCAAAGGTGAGATGCCAATTCTTTTTTTTCTTTTTCTTTTTTAACCCCTAAATGACAAGCCGGTGGCCGTGGAATTGAGGAATTTAGATACCGTGGGAATCATTGGTTCAAAAAAATCTTGAAACACATGTTGGAAGTCAAAGCATTGTAGAAGATCTTCCTTTTCCACCCCTAATTCTGAGGATGAATGATTGCAATTATGTCCTACATAGAAAGATTCCCTGAAGTTCATCGACTAGAAAATGGCTTCAGCGTCGTTTAAGGGTTAAACAAATGAAACCAACATTTGATTGTCAAATAAGCATTTTTATTAAATTCATTTGTCAATATTTTCTCATATGTAGTTTTATTATTCTATAAAATAGTAACTATATGCATTTAATGCATCATTACACTAATAGATTGTAATAAAAATGCTTATTTGACATATTGTTAAAGTTTTGACATCACTATGTTGTTGTCGTTTAATTTAAAATCACTTGCAATCCAAACAAATGTGATATATACAACCCTTACAAACTAATGTTTTGGATTTACAAAGATTGCAATAAAAAAATTGTTTTGGTTGCTAAATACAAAGAATAATGTTTTGTATTAATTATGTATTATAGCAAATATTGTCAAAACTATTTAAAACACATGCAACAACAACTCAAATTGCAACCTATAAATCTTCTATGATTGCAATGGACATCTTAAGTCTTTGATTCATTAAAAATCTTCAATTTCCATTCAAATTCAAGTCATCTACATTTTTTGCTATATATATATAATTTTTTTGACTCATATGTATGTCAACTTTTTAAAATACCAATGGAAGTGGGTCTTAAATGGTATATTATAACATGCAAAAAATATTCAAGTTAACAAGGCTCAAAAAAAAAGCTTACGCAATTTTTGGAGTGAGTTATGAATCCAGCCACAAAAACTGAGTCTACAAGGTGGTTAGCTTTGGAATTCATTTACTTCCAAACCGTAATTGCTTTTTGCTTTGAATTTTTTGTGGATTGTAGTACACAAATGATACTACAATATCTATATTTGTTCATTTGAATTTTGTCCACTTAGATTCAACATATGGTGCATAGAGTGAAACAAAACCAAACATAGACTCAGTTTTTGTAGTCACTGTATTATCACAATCTACTTAGTTTCAAATCATATAATGACAAAAAAAAAATTGGGTTTGTATTATAATGTTCCAAAACCATAATGTGTACCTATAGAAAATAAACCATAATGTGTACCTATAGAAAATAAACCATAATGTGTACCTGAAGGAATCTGGGACAGGAATTCCCACTTTATCAATGAAATTCAGTCTCATTTGCTTCAGGGGAAAAAAATATTAGAAAATTAAAAAAAATCCAGAATTTAAAGAATGACTTGCCCAGGGGAAGTGAAGTTAATGCAAAGGCTGGAAGTGAATGCAAAGGTGAGATGCCAATTCTTTTTTTCTTTTTCTTTTTTAAACAAATGAAACCAACATTTGATTGCCAGAAAAATAAAATATAAACCAGCCAACCACTGGTGGCCTGGTGCTCGACTTGGAGAGTCATAGTGTGAAACACCCCTTAGAGCATCCCCATGCCTGCTCTTCAAATGCCACACTTTATACATTCTGGACCATTGATTTTACTCTGACAAGGAAGATCAGTGGCCCACAATGTTTAAAGTGTTGCTTTGAAGAGCACGCACAGGGATGCTCTAAGAGCAGGCCACCAACACACTCTAAAGGTGGCCTCAACAACTCCCAGCACGCACATTTAGTTTTTTCTCCCCACTGTCACTCGTGCAACATTCTCTTGCAGAGTGGCCACTTGAAAAATGAACCCAGTCGCTCACCAATAGCAAGCCTTCTCAAGTGACATAGAATCACAAATTGAGGAGATCATCATAAGAAGATTTCTGGCCCCTGGAAGATTGTTTCAGGGTTGTTCCCTGAAACTGTTCCCATTGCTGCAGACCAGCCCCCTGCTGGTCTGAATTTTTTAATTTAAAAAAAAAAATTCCAAATTCCAAATTTTTTCAGAATGTATTAAAAATCAAGAAAATGATTTTTTTAAAATTCAATTTTTTTTAAAATTTTAAATTAAATTAAATTAATTAATTAGTATTTTTTGACATGGTAGTCACTCGACCACATCAACATTGCATTCCCAGCGTTCCCAACATTTGGGAACTCATAGTCTTCTAAATCGGCCAAAAATCCTCTTGTGTGTTGTCAGACTTTGTCCGCATGCTTGTTGTGCGAGTAGTAGGTATCCATTAGTGGGTGTTGAAGCAGCACAAGAAGACACATGGTTTGAGGATGTAGGGTTACAGTTTGAAAGTACAAAGGAAGCCAAGGATGGTGGGGATCTACTGAATTCTTTTTGTCCTTAACCGTACCAAGGCCCACTCAGTCTCCTTTGGTATATCATTTTGAACCGGCACTAAACTTAGTGGAAATTCATCGTACTTGGACGGCAAAAACAACGGCATAGCTACCTCATGGTTGCCATCAGAGAATAAAATAGCTCGTAGATGAATCCCTCAATGGGCTTCCAAGTTGGTAGGCCATCTACTATCTTAGCAAAGAAGTTATATTTGCATCTTTGCTCTACAAAGTCCTCATGTAGCTTGCATTGGGCCTCTACCAATTTGTACTTCTTGGTTGCCACATTTGCCCATTCCACACAACTATAGTCTATAAGGTGGTTCAAAATGCGAATCTTGATTTTCTTTGACAACGAAGAGACCCTATTGAAGATGAGGTCATTTTGTTATATCTATAGTTTTCGTAGAACAATTGTTTGAAGCTTGAGTCATATACGCTTTATGGAATTGAATTTCCAAGGAAGATTAACCAAGAAAATCCCTTGGCACAAGGTAAGTACTCACCAAGGCCCTTTATTGCTCACCCTTCTAGCCGCGTAGGATATGGGAGGCCCATTGCCAAATGATATATGATCTTGAACATTCCTAGAATCAATGGAGTACTGATTTGACCAATTGCCTAGGACAAACCATGCAACACGTGTCAATAATCTCATTTATTCACTAACTTACTGTTGTTGTGTATATGTGTGTGATGGTGGAAGGTGACCATTGAATTGAAAGGGGTAGGGAAAACTCTCAAAAAAAGGAAACAACGAGATCGAGGCTCTCAAACAATTCAACTTGGGGGAGGGTTGATCATAAGGTGCCACTTGGGATGGGGGAAAGTGCAAGAGTAGAAAACCTTGTTTTACACCATGTATTGAGGAAGTCTTTACAAATCTCTCTCTTCCTATTACCACAACACCTATCATAGTAAGCAAGGATATGGTTTCTATGGGCCATCCTTGTGTAAATGGTGTTGCTTTAGGCAAGGGAGTAAATTTGTTGAGGGTTGTTATTAGTACCTTCAAAGATTTTCTTGTTTCTTGCCCACTAGAGTTGCCAAAGTGTGGCCAAGCTCAAAATGTAGTTGGTGATATTTACTTGGTTCATTGTTGGAGGGAAAACTCCAATTGAATTGTGGGTGCCGGGTTGGATGGGCCAGGGTGAATTGATCCCCTCACTTGGCCACTTGGGAAAACGCTGGAATTTGTAGAAAATGCTGAAATTTTTTATTTTTTATTTTTCAAATTCTGAATTTACATTTGCCATTACAAGCCCCAAATTAGCTAGGATGAGTGTACAAGGTAATCTACATAAGCCCCAAATAAGGAGCTTTTTGTTTTACTTGCTCCCTTGAAATACTTGGAGAGGCTAAGCAAGGGGGCCAGTTCACCCCGACCATTGGATGTTGGTAATGGTCTTTTTCAATGAAGGGAGAGTAGGAAGACCTAGGCCATAGTGAATGGGCTTGAGTTGTTTGCAAACTTTGTGCATTGAGTCACAAGAATAGAGTAGATGTTCTAGGATCTCAATGGAGTTTCTTCTGCAATTTTGACAAGTGGAGAAAAAAACCTTGATTGAGCTCTAGTTGGATGTAGGTAATTTGCCTAAATTAGGGTACATCTACACTAAAAAATATGTAGAGAATTAATAGAGTTGACCCAAGAAAGAAGGTCCAAGGTTGGGGTTTGGCAATATTATCACCTGGGGGCGATGTCATCGGCAATATTGATTGCTTCAGTTTGTTAGTAGCCCTATGATCATTGGGTGTTTGTTTTCTTAATTTTAATTTAAAAAAATAGTGGTCGTGCACTTTGCAAAGTGTAGAAGACTAAGGCACCCATAAGTGATCATTGAGGCAATTTTGGAGCACATTGTAAGGCCTTCAAATTTTTTCCCATATAGAGTATTTCACCCATTTCCAACCACTTAAGCAATTACATATATGTAGAGTGCAAATTTTTTGAATGAAATTTTTTTTCATGTACAGAAATAGAGTTTGGAAGGATGTCATATTTTTTCAGAATTTTATTACACAAATTGTAATTACTATAATTTTTTTAGTAGAAGATTCTTTTTGACCTACAATGGTAATATAGGCTCATAGCAAAACCAACCAAGGACTAGTTGCATTTACGAGAGCCACAATCGCTCTGAGAATTACACCACAACTTCACGGAAAGAAAACAGCCTATGGATTGGAATTGGGGATTGATCATAAATGGGTTGTCCTCTTCTACAAAGAATTTAGAACTTTCAAAATTGAATTCCTAAAATTGAAACTATTAAGAATTCTGACAACCAAATTGTATTCTTGAACAATAGTTGATGCCCATAGTCTTCTTATTCTAGTCATTCAAGAAATACTTGCCTTGGTTAGTACTTCATAATTTCTTGCTCACTAATTTGGGACATGTGTCATAATCTTATTAGTCCTAACGTTGAAAAGAACCACAAAAATGTATTCCAAGTTTTTATCAAAAATACTACACCCCTACAAGTTGCTTTATTAGAAATATTTGCTCCAAGAGCATTGTACCAAAAAAATTGTAGTATGAAAAAATGTAGTTTCATCTTATATAAAAGGATATTCTATCATCCATTGGATACTTCGAGTTCACTCTAGCTTATTTAGTTAAGGTTGCAAAAAAAAAAGCTTAGTAGCATAATGTTTTTGATATTTTCATCTTTTGAACCCCTCAATGCTTGAGGCACCAAAATTTGGTGTTTGCAAAACTTTGAAGTTTAATAAAACTTAACCAAATTACTATTTCAAAAAAATTCTTTTTGAAGTCTAGTTTCAATTTCAAAAATCCCATTTGGCAAATGAATGATAGTGATCTTTGTACTGAAGATTTTGTGTAAGGGTACTCATTGCAATCTTGATTTTTTGTAGTGTTTAGAGCTCTTCAAAATGAACCTCAAATACACTAAATCTTGGAGGAAAATTCACATTCAAAATTCATTTACAAAAATTGTAGCATATGTTTTGAAAAGCCATAAATTGATTCATTTGGAATTATGCATGCTAGGCTTTTTAACCTTATATTTTTTTTGTCACAAATTTTCATATTTGACTTGCGAAAAGAGGATAGAAAGACTTCACCTCACTTTTGTAGTTCAAACACCTTCATGGTCAAACATTATAAACATTTATTCCATAAGCGTATTTTATTTTCTTGTGCATTCTCTAACATGCCTTGTTTGAATTAGTACAATTACAATTGTAAAGAAATTGATACAACTTATCATATGTTGGCATTTTGTTCAATTTAGAGCAAATTCCAAGAAACTCAAAACAGGCCTTAGGCATATAGGGGTTATATCCTAGAAATACAAAGCCTTGAATTGCATTATAAAGATTTTAGGCAACTTCATATGATATCAATTTTTATTGTGATTTTTATAAATGGTTTTGAATGTGAGGAAATAAATTAACTTTTTCAAAATACAATTTTAGTTTATATCAATGTCCAAAGCAAAGATAATGCTCTCCTAAATATACTATTTAAGAATCTCCATATTTTCCATCTTTGTATGTGGGAAAATTTTCCACTACCTTGTTCTACATACAATATCAATGATCGCTTATGGGAGCCTCAATCTTCCCCACTTTGCAAAGTGCACGGCCACTCTTTAAAAAAATTAAAATTAAAAAAACAACATCCAACGATCACAAGGCTATTGACAAACTGAAGCAATCAATATTGCCGATGACATCACCCCTAGGTGATAAGGTTGCCGAACCCCAACCTCGGACCTTCTTTCCTAGGTTAACCCCTAAACACCGGCAGCGCCATTTTGTGGCATTTTGATAAACATAACAGTATGTGGAGAGGCACTATGGGCACTATTTCATCCGCTTTTTGTTTGTTTACCTTTCATGGAGGGTTATGAAGAGTACCTAATTGATTTTGTAGTCTTGATGGTGTTTGTCTTCACGTGAATGAGAAGTAAATAAGAAAAATAGATGGCAAAATTTGCTATTTCAGTGTATTTTGCTCCTTGCTCTAAATCTGAAATTTCTCCTTGAAAATGACATTTTTTGAGTTTGAGCCCAACTAAAAAAATGAAGGCCATGTACTCTAGTTTCTAATCCAATTGGAATTTTTGAAAAATTCATCATATTGAATATTTTATTGCAATTTGAATTTTGAATGTATTTTCAATGTCCATTATATTCTATTAACAGAAGAACATGGAAATTGTGTTTACACCATGATGTTTGTCATTGTAAAGTACTCACATGGTGAAATTTTCAGATTTTTTGAAATCATTTTCTATTTGATGTGATTTTTTCATCATTTTTCCCTTCAGAAATTATTAGAAAAATCAATCTTCTTCATAAAAATCTATTTTTTTTCTTCCTAAAGTTGATAAGACAAGTGGCTTCATCTCTGAAAAATAAATATAAAAAATTTCATACAAATGTACTTCAAAAATGGCAACAAACTAAGTGACAAGCATTGGGGCCAGAAACCAGTAGTTCCAGGTCCGGTGCATTAGAAGAAATCTGAGGGCATTACAGGGCCGTTTTGGATCTGTTCCCAAAACGGCTCCCAATGCCGCCGGCCACTGTCAGGCCAGATTTAATAAATTTAAATTTAAAAAATAAAATTGGGGGGTCCTGAAATATGAAAATAAGTCCAAAAAAAAATTGAATTTTTTTTAATTACGTGGCAGGGTCACGACTACGTAGGATTTGAATTCACAGGGTAGAAATAGAGATCCTGCAATCCAGGAACCCGCAGTCTCCTAATGCCCTCAAATTTCATCTAACGTTAAGGGGTTAACCGTCTATTAACTCTCTATATATTTTTTGGTGTAGATGTATCCTTAGATGCTTCATTGGTCTCTTCTTCTCCCATGTGAGTTTGATTGTGTGGTCCTTCTCTTTTTCCCAATTTGTTTTTGTTTTTGTTTTCGGACAAATGGTGATGTGGCCTTCCTTTCAAGAAGGTTTTAAGTTGATTGGCTCCTTAACTTAGGGGCTTTAATTGAAGGAGGCCAACTTTTGAGTATACAATTTTGAATATGTAATTTTTGTATGCAATTTTGACTTTGCATGATAAATGAAATGAGGTTTTAGAAGCACATTGGAAACGATAAAGAGGGCTATTATTTCTATCTCGCATTTTTTTCACATTTACCCTCATTTTTTTGTACAGGCTTGAAGGTGCCCCTTTTCGTTTTGAGGAAATTGGGCATTTAATTGCCTAAAAACAAACCCTGCCTTCTCCTGCTCGGTGAGATTGAGTGCATCAAGCTTGGTGAAGAGGCCAGTGGGCTTGGCTTTCCCTTGAAGGCGGATGTTGTATTCCATTTGGATGGTGTAATTTAAAAAGATTAGATGTTTTCTCGATGCTCTTTAGGTTTCCAAAACCATTCCCCCTGATCGAAATCTAAGGTAGAACCATCCGTAACCGATCATTTAAGGTATTTTAGGCATGATCTAGTGTAGTGCAAAGCAAAACAAATATTTTCAGAGGTGTAAAGATAAAAATGATGGGGATTCCAAAAACTTTGGTAATTTTATCACATGAATTGAAATTACTATGAATTTTAGAAGGCATAAAGTGTGCTTGACCAAATACCAATCTGTGGAGTCTTCTAATTTCAATCACACAAAAAAATACATTTTTACTCACTCTTTTCTACTTTCTTGCACACTACATTGGAACATGTTCCATGAACTTTTGGTCCCAACTTCAAAAATGAGAAAAAAACTCATTCTAGCCTTGGTTGGAAATACGTCCATCAAAAGGTTGACTATGGGGAGCCTATTGGTTATAGGTGGTTCTACCTTAAGTCTGGGATCATGTCCTGTAGCCAAACAAGCCTTGAGAACTCCTCGTTCGGATCAATTCTTGTGCTGTTGAGTACTGTACATGTAGGGCAGTTTTACAAATAAGTCGGGAAAATTTGGAAGATGTCAAAGTTTTAAAAATGATTTACAACTATTTCTAAAATTTTGAAAAAAATGTTCTTGAGAAAAATTACTCAAAGAAATAATTTTACCCAAAAATAGAAAGAGAATCCAAAATTAGGAGTGTCCTCATAAAGTGTCATAAATTTTTTTTTATTGAATTGTCAAACTGAGAAAAGTAAAATACTTCGGCGTGAACTTGGTGAAACAGACTACACGTATGGTATGCCTCCCGGCCTGGTGTGATAATCATTCTAGCTCTTTGTAATTTCTTGCCTGTGAGGTTTGTGTGGCTCTTCTTCCTTGTGATCCCTGTAAACAAAACAGCATGAGAGTTTGCTTGCGACACCCCCACTCCACTATTCTTTGGCGTATTTGGTGTGCGAGGAATAAATTTATTTTCGAGGCTCAGAGCATCCCCATGACAACACGCCAAACAGGCAAAACACGCTCATTGGGCAGGCCAAGGCAATGGGAGAGCCCCATGCCAGACTCGCTAAATGGAAAAAACAAATGTCAACTCCATACTTTGATGGGGGTACAGCCAAATTGTGTGTGCAAAACGTGGCATGCTATGTAATCTGATTCAGATTTCGAGGTATTGTCTACAGATCAGTTCTCGGTCCTTGGGCTTGTAAATGCAAAAAGGTGAGTATTGTGTGCAAAGTCACTCATAAAATGCACCTCATTAGCACAATGAAGCTTTTCTTGTTTTGGGTACTTGTGCTAAATTGATGAACTCCTGTCTTGGCGTGTCAATTAACCCCTAAAGCCCTGACTATGTTTTCACCAAAAAATGCTCCAAAACTGCCATTTTTAATACAAGTGCAATTCTTTTTTTTAAAACACATTTTTGACTCATGTAACCGTAGGATCTTGTAGTAAGGTGGTTTGTAAACATGTGGAAAAAATTTCAGAAATTTCCACTGTGTAGATTGCAAGATATAAGTATTTATATTGACAAAAATTGTTTTTTTATCCCTGCGAAAATCCGGGCAGCTGCACTTCACAAGGTCACATTTGTGTGAAAAAAACTTCAAAATGGTGGTTACTCTTTGAATTCATACTTCAATGCAAGTTGGCTACATTCTCAAAAAAATTCAAACCATTTGGAATTGTACAACATATAGGAAAAAATAAGTAAGTAGAAAGAAGTAAAAAATGAGCCAAAATACTAAATTGAGAACATTTTATTCATGGAATTGAAAATTTTCAATCCCAATGGTTAAGATGTTGTAATAAACAATCTACACCTTATATTTTTATTTTTTTCCAAAAATATGAAAAATTGAATTAAATGAAGAATTTCAAACTTTTTTTGGACTGTAGAGATTCTGTAACTGGCCACAAACCACCCCAAACTTAAAATCTTCATAACTTTTGACTCATTGATCAGAATGGATTGATTCAAAGCTTCCCATGTCTGTATAAACCTAAAGAACCAATTTGAAATTTCACTTTTTAAAAAAGAGTTTTTTTGAAGAAATTTTTTCAGCTGCCCGGGCTGCCCGCCGAGTAAAGGAAACAACATATCCTGCTATAACTTTTTAACCATGAAGTCAAAAGTTATAAAGATTGTCAGGCCTTAAAGCTACTCCTCGGGCACACATTGTATCAAAATTTCAAAGAAAAAAAATAAAAGCTCCATCCGTAGTGAGCTGCCCAAAAAATTTATAATCTCAAAAAACGGGGTTCAGGGCTTTAGGGGTTAAAGTTTCAGGAATAGTGCAAGGAAGAACCACAAGGCTCGGACTAATTGACTGAGCACTCCAAATCAAGCTTTGGCGCCCCTCTTTGTTGTGTTTGGCATGGAGATGCTCTTAGACTATTAGTCCGATTGAGATCAATATGTTAGCTTGGAAAATATGATCCTTGTTGGTATGGCTCATAGGAGCCATATCATGACTTACATTAGAGGGGATTTGAGGCCTCCAAAGGGCCGTTTCGGGGCTATTCCCCGAAATTGTTCCCTAACTGCTGGCCGTTGTCAAACTGTCATTTACTCAAAAAAAATAAAATTGGGTCCTAAAATATGAAAAAAAAGCTCAAAAAAATTTCAATTTTTTTAATGACGTGGCACTCTCTTGACCACGTCAGATTTCAGTTCACGCAATAGAAACAACGTTCTCGCAATCCAAGAACCCGCAGTCTTCCAATGGCCTCAAAATTTTCTAATGCTTTAGCAAATGCAGTGAAGAGAGACAGGAATTCATTTGCCAGGAGTTTTTGAACACCTGGTGCAAAAATGAGATTTTCTGCTCTGGTACCCTTCACAAGCCTGAGTGGCACCTCTCTCTCAGCCTCCTCCCTAGGCTGAATTATCCACTTGAGCCAGATTGATTGTTTTTCCCCTTTTGGTTTTTAATGGTCACCGCCCTTTTTTAAAAAAAAAAGAAGCATGAGATGATGAGAGTGATAGAATTTTTGACCTAATGGGGGTCCTAGGGTTTGGTACAGTATCGCTTCTGAGGGTTGGGTGTTCAATGACCCAGTCCAACATCTTAATGGTTGGGATGCTTGCCATCCCCAAGTACTGGGGGATTCTCTTCATGTTTCTCTTAAAAACTTTTAAGAACTTTTTTTAACAAATGGAAAGGAATTTCTTTGCCACAGGGAAAATAAAATATTCCCTTTAAAAACTTTTTTTAACATATGAAAAGGAATTTCATTGCCAGAGGGAAAATAAAATATTCCCTTCATGTTTCAGCTGGTCCTTGAGAGATTGATTGATGCGGAAAGCCTTAAATTGGCCGGGGGGGTTCATGGATCAGGAGCATGGCAAATCAAGTTGGAGGACACTAAATCCTCTGTTCAAAGTGGGCCCAACAGTATGGACTTGCTTCAGGCGAAAACACTGACAGGAATTTTTTTTGGCACATAATTTTTTTCCGCAATTTCTGAATTCATATTTGCAATCAGAAACTACCAAATTGGGTGGTGGAGGTCTAAACGAAATCCTAGACATGGCACAAAAATAATGGCACAAAATAGGGGGCTTATTTCGCACTTTTACCCCCAAACTCCCCAAAATTACCCTCCTAGAACCACTTCAAATGGAGGATTTAATGTCCTGCAATTAAGCCCATCATGATCATGGAATTGGCTACTGAATGAATGTATCCGGTTCATTCGTTTCAAAAATCAATTAAGAAAATGAATGAATGCTCTTTTGTCATTTGGTAATAAAGTTTCCTTACCTCTGAGGATTGAGAATTTGAGATTATTGATGAAGATGAGCAACCATCAGAAAAGTTGGGCCAGACTGTTTTGGTGCTATTTTGACACCAAGGGCTGCATTTTGACAATATAGGTGCCATTTTCTCCTTACTCAGTTGGTATTGGGGTTAGCACCAAATTTACTTGATTGCATTTCAATGCACCATCATGGCACCATATTCATATGCCGTGAAGTTCTTGATGACCATTGAGTTGACACTTCCATGGACTTTTAACCCCTCACTGCACAAGGTGACCAAAAGTGTTGTCACATAGTGTAGAAGTGCAATTCAAAGGGTTGTAACTTTTGCGTCCATGTCAGAATTGAATAAAAAAATTGAAAATTTAGTTTGGGTGGTACAATTTTCAAATCAATCTGGAATGAATTGATTTCTTGAAAGCCATTTAAAGTTTACAAGTTGAATTTGAATTCACCAAACTATGTTTTGATGAATATAACTTCAGGGGCTTGTGTCTCCTTCATCCAATGTGTATTTTTGATCAAATTTGTTGAATTTTGTTTCTCTTGAAGTCTAGTTATTGTAGTAAAAATTTCCATGCAAATCCAAATTGTTTTGTTTTGAATGTTTGGAAGCAATTCAAAGTTCAAAATCCTAACATTTTTAGATTGTGGTGAATTTTGGCAACTTGTTTCTTTGTCATATAGTATCCATTTTAAAAAAAAAGTTGTACATACTAGTCTAGTTTGTGTAGTATTAATTTTATAACAATCTAAGAAGTTATGAGTAGTTAAGAAGCATTTTTATAGAAGGAGATGTAGCCTTAGATGTGATGTTTGCAACTTTTCTTGCTAATTTTTGACATTTCGAAGTCATTTTGTAGATACAATGACAATGAGTTAATTGAATGAAATTTCATACACCAATGTGTTTGGATGTTGGATTCAAAGTCCTCTGAGGTTTGTTTTGTTTTTTCATTTCATATTTCTCTTCCAAATGTGTTTCTAGATAAATTCAAGTGTCCTTATTTGACACTAAAATATTATAATCTTCCAATCCATATGGCCAAATGACTGCAAGCCATCTACAATATCTTCACTTTAAGGGTCACCTTCTCTAGAAAAAAATTCAAAAAAATATATACACCACAAGATTGCATAGTTGGAATTTTTATACATTTGCGATATTTTGTACTACAACACTTCAAAGTAATGACATTTTTAAACTAGAAGAGGCTTGTGAATTTCAAGAGTTAAGGCCTACATAACTAGATTTGGCTCAAGCTTTATATTTTGTCTACATTTGTATAATACGCATGGAATCAATGTCAAATGTGTAGAACTATAAAGGGGTAGGCAAGAATAACTAAGTTGATGATTCAACAATTGAAGATTATGTGCCTATCAAAAATCCACATGCATTCAAGAAAGCTACTATACAAGGATTTAGTGGTTTATTATTATGAGGGGATTGCTTATTGGAAGTTGTAGAAGTTGCGTGACGGATGACATATGCAGTCGATATGGGGCAGTTACAACAACTCCAATATACATACACCTCTAGTCTCCAATTTCAATGCAAATCTGATACCTAATTCTAAGATGAACCTAGTCCTTAGGTTTCAACACTTTTTGCAAATGAAATTTGTCCTAACATTTTTTAGATTTTCTTGGCAATTGTTTAGGTTTTGGCTCTTGAGCTTTGGTTGCTTAGAGTAGTTCCTTGAAGATGTTTGATATGACTCTAAACGCTTGTATTTGAGTGTTCTTGCCAAATTTTTTGTGTATGTGGCATTGTTTTGACTTCCTTTCAGAGATTTTTTTAAGATTAAATTATTCCAATAGAACATGGTAGTAATTAAATAGCTATGTAATTTTTTATCCATTTTTTTGAGTGATTCCAAGTTGCACATTAGATTACTACTGTAGCTTACAAGGGAAAAATGAAAGATTTGAAAACCTATCTTATTTATGAAAAAGAACATTCCAAAACCTAGCTTGCTATAGACTTACAAAATAAATCCAAACATTTTCTTATTTAAAAAAAAAATCTAGAATCTAGATTGTACAAATAATAAATGAATCTTTAACCTAGCTTATTACAAAAATACAAAATGAATCAAAGACACTAGCTTAGTTTAGAAAAAAATTCTAAAATCTAGCATTTTATATAATAAAATAAAGAACTTGTTTTGTTATGAAAATATGAAATGAATAGAGAGAGAGACACACACAAACACAATAAAATAAATTAGATGGGTAATTCATTCCAAAAAGACAAATATAATTAGAGCTCATAATGTGTAACAATGTACCAAAATCGGTAAAAAAATTTTGATTTAAATTTTTTTAATTTAGCCCCCCTTTCCCCCTTCCAAAAAATTAAAAATTTTAATTAAAAATTTTTTGGGAGGGGGGAAAGGGGTGCTGAATTAAAAAAATTTAAATCAATTTTTTTTTTAATTCAACCCCCCCTCCCTCCCCTCTTGTAATTTTTGGAGGGGGGGGGGACGACTCCAAACAATATGGGACAAACACAAACATTCAATCTTCAAACGTATTTGTATTCGTATACATCCGTATTCGTATTTTCAGCCGTATTTATATTTATACCTGTACTTGATCCAGCGGCTATAAAATTTTCTTTGAGGGGGGGTCAAATTTTTTTGCCCCCAAATCCAACGGCTCACAATTTTTTGGCCAAGGGGGGAGAGATTTGCCAGGGCAGATTGTGGCTTGCCACTTTTCAGTACATTATTGCTTCAAAATACTAATTACTAAAGCAAGCTCAAAATCTTTACCGATATTTATTTTCTTAACAAATTTAGTTGTAGGATTCTTTAGTAAACTTGTTCAAGTACATTGTTCTAAAAGTTTAGAATGAATATGTTCACCAATTGCAAGTTCAATGTGCCTAAACTTCAAAATGTAGACTTTTTTAGATGTTTCAAAAGGTGTAGTTTTGTCTTTCAACATTTTAAGGAAAAAACATGTATGTCCTATAACTTGAATGTTAATTTTTGTCAATATATTGGAAAATGGATTGAAAACATATGAGCAAATTTTAACTAGAAAAACTTCCATATCCATTTTTAAAAAATTGTAAAGTAGAAGGTATTATTAAATGAATGGTAAAACTAATATGCTAATAACTTTTGGAAGAATTTGAGAATTTTTGATCCCAACAATTCAAATGTTCTCATAAAAAATTGGTATCTTTTATGTACATTCATTTTTATTTCAAATATTTCACAATTGAGAATAGAAGACAACTTTGTGTGTTTTTCTTACCTTCATTGCATGTGAAATAAAATTCTTTATAGTTTTTGCCCCTTTATTTGGAATTGAATGATTTAGCTTTTTGATTAGCTTTTTTGTTGTTATTAAAATAGTTTTCAGTGCTTGGTTTGACATTGAAATTCAAAAAAATCCTTCTAACATTTGCAATATTTTATTGAAAAGAAATAAAACAAAATTTTATACATAGATTATAATGTATAGCATTCTAACCCATAACTTTGTGCAAAAATCCCAAATTTCAAAGTCAATAGAAATTGCCTACATACAAAAAAAAAGGGTCTAAATATATTCCTTGGATCTTTAGAGGTTAAAAAATTATATTTTTGAAAAATCTATGTATAAATACTAATTGGATTATTTCCTTCACAACTAAATACAAATACAACAAAATAGGATTGGAAAGTCACTTGCCATTTTGTCTTCCTAGTCCTTAGTACATACAAAAATAAAGGTCATAGGAATTGTAAAGGTTACTTGCCTTATTATGTTCTTCATCTATTATTAATATTTGAAAAAAGGAAGTAGGAAGTATAGAAGCCAATTGCCTCACTACTTTCCAATCCAATTTCTATTAAACACAATGGAACAAAATAGAGTGTAATATCCAATTGTCCTAATGCCTCCCCTTTCCAATGAACAATGTCTTGTACCACTTGGTGTGAGCCCCCACTTCGTCATTTGAGACTCATTTTTATTAAAAAAATTCTTATAAAATATAGTGTATAAAATAGTACAAAAAGCCCCAAAAGAGTGTAGAATTAAAATAGGTATGTTACATGCTAATATAATATTTAGTCACATTTTGAGTGTTTTTATCCATTTAGGTTGAAATCCCACTTGTAAATAGGTTGTAAAACTACTAAAATCTAAATAAAACCTATATTTGGTAGATTGATCTAAAATAGGCCTATCTATCGTGCATGTCATGAAGTTGGTTAAAATAGGTCCAAGAGAACTTGATGAGAACCCTATGTACTAGTTTCACGGATAGGTTTCAAGTTCCCAATCAAATTTCACTTTACGTAGAATCTCCATTATTAGTTTGCAAGTTTGAAAAACATGGCGACAAACCAATGAATGGAATCTATGGCCAAAGGATAGTGATTCTAGGTAGAGTTCACGCTAAGAATTCAATGTCGAAGTCACTTTGATAAGATTTTTTTGTGTGAAAGATTCCTTGGACCCCTATAATTGAAGGATGGCACAAGATTTTACTCTCCTTGGACAATTGTATAGAGCCTAGATTTAGGCTTACACATATCTTGTAGGATTCTATAAGAGGTCATTAAAAAAGTTTTGGAATTTTTTGATACTTAGATGAAGCCTCTTTTAACAATCAACTGCTTTAACTTCCAACAAAAAATTTCCATAAATTATCCAAGTTGCAATTAAATCTCACTAAAAATTAGAATATCCTATTTTATATGAATAAAAGGCTCCAACAAGTCTTAGGACATTTTAATAGCCAAAAGTGTCCAAACTAAAGGGATCCTCACTGGATTGGCAAAATTAAAGATTATGATGAGGATTGACTGCCATTTTAGATGCTTATGGAATCAAAATGGGATTCAAGTTAGGTCTTTTTTTTACTCCTTTACACCTACTAAAGACATCTTTAGTAGGTATAATGGAATAAAAAAAACCCTAGGCTAGTTATTTTTTACAGAAAAGTCAAACTCCAAAAGTTGGATTTTAAAGTAGTCCGTTATAATACAAGAGCCTATCACAGAACTAAAATTTCAGATCAACATTGTCTTGAAGCATTTTGCCTCCTTGTAATCTATGTATCCATGGATTACAAATGGGTTGATTCATAAATTCTAAATCTATAATATTTGAATTAGGGATTTGAAAGTCCATAGTTTGGATTTGTTCAAAATTGAGAATATAATAATGGCTTTTGAATTTCAAAACCAAAAGATCAAATTGAAGATTTATATGAATATCTTGGAAGAACGCTACATCCATCAAAATTGTGGTGTGTGTAGTTATGAATTGAAGTTGTTAAGGTTTGAGTAGAGTAAACTGTTGTTGATCGTAAGTTACATCTCCCTCTTTTGGTGCAAGATATACTCTTTTGAATAGAACATCTGTAGATAACCTAGTAGGATTTTTACTTTAGCCTTTTGTGCGGATTTTTGGGGTTAATTTTGTGTTTTTGAAGGATTTTTAGGGTGTTTATGCACTAATTGGATGATTTTGTATGTTTTGTTACCAATTGGGAGTGCAGATTTTGAACCAATTTTGTTGTATGAATTCAATTTGGATGTGATGGAGTCTGCCGAGTGGGGTAATTTGAGGTTATGGTGGGTCAGGTCAGAACCCAGTTGGTGAATTTCTTTTGTGTCCAAGTTGGATTTTCATTTATCAATTTGGAGTAGTTGGAGGCAGGAGGGCCACTTGTCAGTTCCAACTGGGTATTTGGCTGGCAGTTAGGTTTGTGTTTCCAATTCGGTTAGTGTTGTGTGGTTAGGCTCCAAGTCGAGGCAGTTTTTGGTAACCGTTTTTGGAAATTCCTATTTGTTTGTGTTTTGCAATTTGTTTGTCACCCAATGTTGAATGTGTCCGCTGCGAGTCCCAGCCGATCGTGCTGCGTATTTGAGTTTTTGTTTGGTTTCCAAGTGGGAAAATTCTTTGTTTTTGTGTGTTAATGTGTGTGTGCTGAGTGTTTGGATTTATGTGTGAGTCTGTGTCCAAGTCGGGGAACTGGAGCAAGTGGTGGAAGAGTTATGATGTGTGAAGAAGTGATTCCTATTTTGGAATAATCAGTAGAATTATTACCAATTAGGAAGTGTAGGATTGGGGGACAGGAATGCATTGTAGAAATTTGAGTCCACAATTCGGGTTTATTAGTTGTGATGGAAACAATTAAGGAATCAGTGATAATTGAGGAAGTTAAATTTGTAACATGATTCCAAGTAGGAGGAAGTAGTTGAGAGGACAAGAGCAATTTGTAAATTGCAGATAGGGTCCTATTCGGAGATTTTAGATGAAGCTTATGGAAAACAATTATAATGTTAATGGTGATTTGTCACCAAATCGGAATTAATATCAAGCTGAGCAAGCTGATTTGAAGCTAATGGGAAGTGATTTGAGTTCCTGTGTGTGAATGTTATTGGATTAATTTTCCAATTGGATTACAAAGTTGAATGCTCTGAATGGGAATCAATTTGGACGTTGTGCATGTATGTGGGAATGCTACAGTATGGATATCAAATTGGAAGATGATCTGATGTGAGGTGAAGAATACAATTTGGAGTAATTAAGTATGTTGGGATGCTGGTTGGTGGTTGCTTCCTAATCGGGTTTAAGCTGAAATCAATTACCGATTAGGATTAAGATTGAGTTGATCTGAGAAGAATGAGTGAAAATTTTTAATTAATTAAAAAAAAATAAGAAGAGAAATTACACACCAATTTGTATAAATGTGTGTACCTGATGTGGTGAAATTAAGTTATGAAATATAAGGGTGCAGAATTTGTAAGCCTCATTGGATTTAGTGTGTCGTTGTAATAATGTTTTTGGTGATAGAGTTTCAAATTGGATTAATCTATTAGCATAGATTTCCTACTTGACCATCTCCCTTGGAATGAACTTATTATACTAATAGGGTAATTTCCGAATAGGTCATTATCCTTCTTCAACAACATCACACTAGATTTGCTAAGTAATAGGAGGATACATGATGACAAAGTGGAAATGATGCTTCATCGGAAGGCCCATGTTGGCTTCAAATACTCTAGTCTCAACATGACTTTCTATTGGCAGAGCATTTTGGCTTCAAGAAGACTATGAAGCTTATATCAAGGAGTTTTTGTTGGCTACAAATGTAGAAGTTTGTCAAAGAATATGTCACAATATGTGACACTTGCTTAAGGTTCAAAAATTTCCAACACTGATTGTATGGATTATTACAACCACTTCCAATTTTCAAAAAGCCATGGTCTTCAATCTTTATGAACTTTATTGTTAACCTAACCTTTTAAAAGACTTTAATTCCACCTTTGTAGTGGTTGATCGACTAACAAAGATGGCATACTTTGTATCATGCGACAACATAGTAAACAGTGAAGAAATTGTACGATTATTTATCCACAAGGTATACAAGTATCATGGATTTCCTAACATCATCTGTAATTGTGGTACCCAATTCACTTCCAAACTTTGATAATCATTGTTTAAAATTTTGCAAGTAGAAATCAAATTATTTTCAGCATATCATCTTCAAATGGAAAGAGTCAATTGGAAAGGGTCAAGTCTTGAGCACTATCTTCAGTGTACGAACAACTATCATCAAGACAACTAAGTGGACCTATTGCTATTTATTGAATTTGAGTACAACAATACTTTTAAAGAGTCCATTTAGGAAACTCCTTTATTTACCAATTATAGCTTCCATCCGAGATTGGATTAGTGCAACTTCAATGTTGCAAAGAATCCATTGGTAGAAGATATTGCTAATCAACTTTTGGAAATTCATAAAGAAATAAAAAGAAGATTTATCAAGGCCTAAAAGGAATAAAAATAAAACACAAGTAAATCTCAGAAGCAACACTTGTTTATTTGGACTCAGAACAAAATGTGGTTACTTTGTCAAAATCCAAAAATGTTAGCCTAGCGATAAACTCAACTATCAACATCTCAGACCATTCTTGGTCTTAAAATAAGTAAATAACATAGTTTATTGACTGTAGTTACCCAATGCAATGAAGCTACATCTAATGTTTCATATTTATTTTTTTAGAATTGTACAAATAATCAACTGTACCATGGTAAATACCTCCACCTCCACCTTCAATTGATATCAATGGCAAAGAACAATTTGAAGTCTTTGAAATCCTTGATTCCCGCATTATTCGAAAGAAATTGGAAAAATCTTGTTCATGGGTAAGGTTACAAGGTCAATGAAAGGACTAGGGAGCATGTAATCAACCTCAAAAACATTCTAGGGACGGTACAAGCATTCCATCAACAATACCAAAAAGAAATTGAGTTCGCAAAATGTTTGAGTCTAAGATGTCTAAACCAACATTAGTGCCACATCAAGATATTAAACAAGCCGAGATGTAGATGCAACAGCATAAAATATAAATATTGAAAAGGTTTAATTAGTGACTAAAAAAGCAACAACCAAAATAGCTCTATTAAAGGATACGCACAAAACTACAAGCGAGATTGAACCTACATCAATTTTAAGTTCTTCACTTTGCACACCTCCTTGTTGATGTTTACATTTGACAACCGTATTACTTGGTGAAATTTATTCCACCTGTCGACCTCTGCTAATGGGCACGTCAGTTCCCGTCAATACTCCCAATGTTCCCATGGGTAAGTTCTAGCATTAACACCTAAATGCCTAAGGCACCAAAATCTGGTGTTTGCAAAACTTTGAAGATAAATAAAAACTAATCCAATTTCTATTTTTAGTAGTTTCTATTTTCAGAGAATTCTTTTCAAAGTCTTCTTTAAGCATCAAAAACTTGATTTTGAAAATGATTGACTACAATTTTTCTATTCAAAAATTTGTACAAGGGTACCCATTGCAATCTTGACTTTCTCTAGTATTGAGGGATCTTGAAAATGAGCCTCAAATACACTAAATCTTGGAGAAAAAATCACATTAGAAATTCATTAAAAAAATTATAGAGTAGATTTCAAGAAGACACAAATTGATTTGGGTTATGCATGTTAGACCCTTTCACCTCATATTTTTTTGGTCATCAACTTCTTAGATTCGACTTGTGGAAAGAGGATTGAAAGACTTCACAACACTTTTGTGATTTTAACACCTTCATGATCAAACATTATAATCTTTCAATCCATAAGTGATATTGTTGTGTTTTCTTTTCCTAAGTGATGTCTAACATGTCTAGTTTGAATTTATACGGTTACACTTCAAAAAAAAAATTGATAAAACTCATCGTAAAGTTGACTTTATGTTCACTTTAGAGCAAATTCTAAAAAGATCAAAAGAAGGCCTTGAACATTTAGGGGTTAATTAAATTTTATCTATTTCTGAAATAAATGAAACGGAATTTCATTGTTAAATACTGAACTTAAAAAGTGTTGTATGGGTCGTTTTGTGTGTCCACTTATGGCTAGTGCGGGGGCTAGTGGTTTGTATTTTGCCCTTCTTGCAATGAAATTCCATTTCATTTTGATTTTTTTAAATGTTGAAAGGAAAAGAACACCTTCTCTCATGGAGGCCATTACCATACGTGTATGTCAGTTTCATAAATAACTCGGAAAAATTTGGAAAATGTTGAAATTTAGATTTACAAGTATTTATAAAAACCTGAAAAAATTGTTCTTGAAAAAAAATAGTAAAAGGAAGACATTACGCATGGTTAGAAAGAATGAATCCAAAATTAGAAGTATCCTTAGAAAGAGCCAAAATTTATTAAAAAAATTTATTATCTGTTCGCTAAACTATCAAATTGCAAAAAGTGAACTATTTTAGTATGAATTGCCAAAATTAACCTACATGTACAGTAAACCCATCCCACCAATGAGCTAGATTTATCCCAAAAATAAATGTTAAATTTTTTTATTTTTTGCATATATTTTTTTTGCAAATTCAAAATTCATATTTGCAACCAGAGACTCTAAATGACTGAGGAGGGGTCAAGAAAATACCCACAAACACGATACAAAATAGGGGGCTTTTTTACTTTTATCCTTTGATAAGACAAGTTTTACCCTGCTGGTTCTCATGTGTGGAATAGATTTTATGCCTCTTGCTTCTTTCATCAACAGGACGCTAACTTCGTCCCACAAAGTGTGACCAACGGGATAAAACTCGAGTTACCCGGGGTAAAAATTAAAAAAACTTAGTTTTGAGCCGTGCTTTTGGGTATGTTAAAGCCCCTCCCTAGCTAATTTGGAGTCTCCGATTCCAAACATGAATTCAGAATTTGAAAAAATAAAATATAAAAAAATATAAAAATTCAGCGTTTACCCCTAGGGTAAATCTAGCCCACTGGTCCCACTTCGTGGGTCGAAGTTAGCGTCCCACCTTTCATCAAAGAGTAATTGCTAAACACTAGCAATCTATTCATAATCTTTTTTGGATAGCATCAATACTGTCATTTTGTTCCTCTGACAAGGAAGATTAATGGACCAAAACGTTTAAGGGAGGAGGTCCATAAACCAACCATCTAAGGGCCAGAACAGAGTTTTGGGCAGGTCACACATCTTCAATATTTTTCAGTGAATTTTTCTTGAAAGACAGCTTGAATAGGCATCGAACCCAAGTCGTTTCATATTTTTTGGAGCTCTGTAGAGTTAGTTATGAATTTCTGAAGTCAATATGGCATAGGGCTCCAAAACCACCGACCTCCTCAAATGTTCACTGTTTGTACATTACTGTAAAGATCAAAAAGCATCATGTACCAGAAATATACATTTCAGAAGGTGAGCGGTTTTGGAGCCTGAGCGGTTTTGGAGCCTCCTCCCTTATGGTGTGGCATTCTAGTGTTGATATAGGTTGCTCTTGGGGCATCTCCAATATTGTCCTAATATATGGACCTAGTAATTGTATAACTAACTTTTGAACGATAAATAATTTGAACTTGAAAATTGTCTCATTGGAAGCACACTGTGAAGAAGTTGGAAGAGGTACAAGAAAAATCAAATTTAGACATAAGAAAATTACTATAAAAAGAAGGTAAAAATTTAAAATTATAAAGGTCTTAGTAAATCACTATTACCAAAGCAAAATTTGACCATTTACCTTCTAAATTTGGCCATTGGCTTTTTATTTCTTTAGGCAATTCCTCCAACTTCATAGATTTTTGCTTCTCAAAGGAGGTGTGACTATCCCTATTGTCAAAGCTTTTGAATAAGAAGCTCATGTGAATTGATCCACTTACTTGGCCTTTCAAAAAATGATGAAATTTTTATTTTTTATACATGATAAAATTTGTGAATTTTGAATTCATATTTGCAAAAAGAAGCTCCAAATTTGTTCAAAGAGATGTCGAAGGTATACTAAATAAGCTCAAAGTAGGGGAATTTCTTTTACTCACATCCATGAAATGATCTTTAAGGGCCATGCAAAGGGACTAGTTCACCTAAACCCAAGCAAGGGAGGCAATCCATTTAAGCATACCTCCAGTGTGGATTGAAAGAAAACATTTCACCATGTACATAAATAGATTTAAAAAGGACCCTACCTTGCCAAACTGAAAGGAGGATTAGGAGCGGGCTACTACCTATAGAAAAATAGATGTAATATATAGTCCTTCTATTCCTCTAAAAAGTACTAATAAAAATAATACATGAACCACTAAAAACATTCTATTTAAACTCTAAATGCCTAAGGCCTTTTCTAAACTTTTAGGAATTTGCTCTAAATTGAATTAAAAGTCAACACTTTGATAAGCTTTATTACATTTTTTGAAAAAAAATTGTACAAATTCAAATTAGATATGTTAGGGATGACCTCAAAAAAGAAAGCACAACAATATGACTTATGGATTGAAAGATTATAATTTTTGATCACAAGGGTGTTAAAACTACAAAAGTTAGTCAAAGTCTTTTGGTCCTCTTTTAACATGTCAAATCTTAAAAGTTGGTCAACACAAAAATATGAGGTTAGACTCGGGCCTAATATTTATAATTCCAATCACTTTTTGACTTTTCAAATCTACTCTACAATTTTTTTGAATGAACTTATAATGTGTGTTTTTCACTAAAATTTGGTATATTTGAGGCTCATTTCCAAGAGCCTTCAACACTATAGAAAGTCAAGATTGCAATGGACAACCTTGAACAAAATTTTGAGCTCAATCTTGAGTAGAAAAATCATAATCAGTCATTTTCAAGATTGATTTTTTGATCCTTATATTAAACTTAAAAAAAAAATTAAAGTAGAAACTATAAAAATGGAAACTTGATTTGGTTTTATCTAATTTCAAAGTTTTACAAACCTTAGATTTTGGTGCGTTGAGCATTTAGGAATTAATGATTTTGATCATTGTTAAGTAAATAGTGTAGAATTTTTGGAATTGATTAAGCATGAATTGATTTGAATTCCATGTCACTTACTCAATAATCAAAATAAAAATGAAGCAATTTAATGGTGCACTCACTATATTGAATTTAGTGGTTTAGGATGGGATGGAGGGAGTATCAACTAAGGGCATCTTCAAGCTTAGGCCAATGGGATGTTGCTTAAGTGGATGTTTTTTTAATGTGGCAAATATGAAGGGCTTTCTTCAACACATGGTACCAAAACCTTATTTTGGCTAATAAAGGTTCATTAGAGTTGCTTGGTTGACATGTGGTACAAGATGAACATGAAACAACAAAACAATTTTTCTTTTAAAAATAATCTTTTTTGCCTTTTTGTACCCTCTAGGACCAAATGTTGACATGATCTTGTTGATTAGTTGTATAGAAAGCTTGGCTTTGTAGGTTCAACAAATATGTTGGATTTGAAACACAAAAGTGTTTAAATATTGAGCCTATGATAATAAATGTGTGTTTATTGATGCATTGGGGCTATGTTTCTATAACTAACAACCTTCATCAATAAGTGAAAGTTTAGAGCAATAGAAGGTCGTTTAGGGGTTATTTCCCTAATTGTTCTTTAAATTGTTTAGGAATTGTAAATAGCCTATGTTGCTTGAAATTTTTAAATCTTTCAAATGATTTTTTTCTCTAAAATTTTAAAAAATTATTAAAAGAATTTGAAAGTTCATTTTTAAAATCCATTTTTTCCATTAAAATTATTAAACTTATTTTTTAAATAACTAATTTAGTTAATTAATATAATCTAATGTGGCATAGTCTTATTTATGTCAATTGTTGATGTCACAAGTTCCCACAGTTTCAAAAACAAACCTAGGAACTTGAAGAAACTCAAGGGCTTCTATTAAACTTGCCCCAAAATATTTTCTATACTTGTTGCACAAATTGCCAAGTTAGACGAAAGATGTTCTAAAGTAACAACACTTGATTCCACCTCCTTTCAAACATCAATCCCTACACATTTTTGCCTAAAATGTACTCCCATAGTCCATAAGAAGGTAGGATCGGTTGTAAAAAGAAATGTTTTGAATACTTTGAAAACTCATAGTTTATTCATATGGTATCCAAAAATGCATTCCAAAAGAATCAATAATCCTTTTTGAATACCAACAAGACACTACTAAAAAAAATTGAATATAGTAATGGCAACCATGCTCTATTATTTATTTTGGCTCTTTGAGTGTAGTTACCTTTACATATATTAGTCCCTAAAGGCCTAGCTTGCTAAATTTGGCATCATAGCAATTTTGGATAGATGGATGTGATTAGACTTTCCATATTTTGGGCCCAAATTTTAGTAAAAAGTGAGGATGAGGAATATCTCTCATGTGGACTAAAAATCACAACATTTGGAAATATGAGTAAAAAGTTATCACCTAATATGTTATTTTTTTTAAATGGATAGTTTGAGGAAATTTAAAAAAAAAACCCTTTTTCAAAATCAAAAATTTGAAACTCGTTTTCTTTATGTATGTATGCATGTGAAACTTTGAATCATTCCATTTTGATCAATGAGTCAAAAGTTATGAGGCATTTTAGTTTGCAAGTAGTTATGGATTTTCTACTCTAAAATAAACTTTGACGTCCTTTATTTTACTCAATTTTCAATACTTTTTGTTGATAAATAAAATCATACAATGTTGATTGCCTATTAGAACATTTCAACCATTGGGATTGGCATTTTTCAATTCCACAATTAAATTCTTAACAATTTTGTATTTTGAATCATTTGCTACTTCCTTTTACTAACTATTTTTTTCCTATATGTCATACAATTCTAAAAAATTTAAAATTTTTTAGACAAGTATCCTACTTAGCTTCATCAATAAATCCAAAGAGGCACAACCATTTTGGACCATTTTTCATATGATTTTCACTTTTTGAAGTGCCACTTGCCTTGTTTTCTATAGGGTGAAAAAAAAGATTTTTGAGCATTCAAATGCTAATATCTTGCAATCTATAAGGCAAAAACTCTAAAAATTTTTGCACACGTTCTCAAATCAATTTACTACATGATTCTATAGATGAAAATCTCAAAAAATGTTTTAAGAAAAGAAATTGGTACTAGTACTAAAAATGGGCATTTGTTTTTACTGTTTTTGGAATAAACATAGTAAAAGAACTTTAGGAGTTAACTTTGATTTGTTGATTGTTGATTTTGGTAAAGTGCAAATTTAGTTGCAGTGACTTCAAAAACTGAGTCTATGCATAGAACAAACGACTTCAAATGACAATGCCACGAACAAAAATCATTGAAATCAAAAGCTGTAAAAACAAAAATTGTAGAGTATAAAGTTCTACACAACACCAAAATGAAAAAGAAATGATCTCAATCACAACAAAGTAGATAAAGAAGTTGAAGTAAAATATATACATTGACTCGGTTTTTGCACTACATCATAGAAGTCACTTAAAAATTTGTCCATCGCCCTTTTGCAGCCAAAACAGCTGCAATTCGATCAGGCATACTACTATAGAATCTCTTACACTCATCTACACTAATGGAGAACCAAACCTCTTGCACTCGCTCCCATAATTGAAGGATACCAATGGGAGGACTAGAATAGGAATTCAATCACCGTTTGAGTAAAGCCCAAACATGTTCAATAAGATTACTTAGGTCAGGGGATTGTGCAGGCCACTCTAAAACACAAAATGGTTTCTTCCCAAACCAATCTTGAACTATCTTTGCTGTATGCACACCCGCATTGTCATGTTGAAAAATGACTTCTTCAGGATTGAACCCAAATATACGCAATGTAGCAAACAAATCTTGCTCTAAAATAGCAATGTAGCCTGCAGAATTCAAACGCCCTTGTATATAGTGCAATGATCCCAATCCTCTATAGGTCAAACAACTCCAAAGCATTATGGAGCCTCCACCATGCTTCACTGTCTAGTTCACAACACGTACAGGAATGTTTTCTTTCTCCTCAACCCAACACCAAGACCTCCCATCTGAGTTGAAACGACTTATTTTCGTTTCATCACTAAACACAACTCGCTCCCAATCACTCACAGTCCAATCTTTGTAGGTTTGAGCAAAATTAAATCTCTCTCTAATGTTCTTCTGACTCAAAGTAGGCTTCTCAACCTTCGTCATAGCACACAATCCTTGCTCTCTCAATGCATTCCTCAAGGTATTGTCACACATCTCCACACCAGTCTCTCTCCTGAGCACATCTGCTGCCTTTGTTGCAGTTTCTAGACCACCAACAGTAACTAAATGTGAAGCATATCGCTTCTCCCACTCTGTAAGGACCTTAGGACGACCGCCTTTTAACAAGTCTACATTGTGAGGAAGTCGCTTTCTCACTCTATTAACTGTAGATTGTGACAAACCTACAATCTGTGCGATTTCTCTACTGCTCTTCCCCTTCTCTATCAAAGCTACAATGTTTTGCTCTTTTTCTCAAGAATCACGCCTCATCTTCTCTTACAACCTCCACAAACCTTCAAAAAGCAATCAATACAATCTTACCTAAACCCTCAAAACAAAAATGACAAAATTCGACAAAGAAACAAGAACATACCAGTCGCCGAAGAAGGTAGCGACGAGCGCCGCAAAAACTGAGTCTATACATCGCCGACGTCTTTTTCTTTCTTTCCAAAACCCTAATGAAATTGATGATGTCACGATGACATCATCTCAAAGTAAACTTGTAGTACTTTTACATCCATATTTTACATCTACTAAAACTATTGTTATCCCTTTGTAAAGTGGCTCTGAAAGTGATTGTTATGTATATAGACTCAGTTTTTGAAGTCACTGTACATCTCTAGGACGATTTCAGCAGTCTAGGGAGTTGGCTTTTTGAAAAATCATATAAATTACATACAATAATCAATTTTCATTTCTTTTCTAATGTTCATAATTTTCACTCACAGATACTACAAAAATATTATTTTCAGGAAAAGTTGCTTCCCACCATGCTGAATTGCTTAAACTGATGGGTTTAAGTTCCACCTTACTTGCAGAATAATTTGGAACTAAGGAAATTTATAAGATATTATTTAAAGAATGCAATACGCATGTAAAATTATAGCACATGTCCATATACCCTTAGGGTAAACCCGCCATTAACTAGATACATCCAAAAACAGCAAAAGGCATAAGAAATTGCTTTCAAATTGCAACAAAATTTGAAAGAAGAAACCTTTTCTTGTAATTTTTTTTTGGGTCAAGCTTAATATGACATTGAACAATCATGCCAAATTTAACCCCTAAACAATGCCGGCGCCATTTTTTGGCATTCGGATGACTTTGAAAGGGCAGATTAAGACCTGAACAATAGTTTTTTCATTCACTTTTTTTTTATGACCTTTCATGTTGAGTTGTAAAAAGTCTCCAATTGAGTTTTTATTCTAACTACCGTTTATTTTGATGTAGTTGAGAAGTAATTAGAGAAAACAGTTTCTACTCCAATTGAAAATTGGGAAAAATTCGTAAAACTGAATATTTTATTGCATCTTGAACTTTGGCTGCATTTTTAATGTCTATTGCATCCTATTTATAGAAATACACGGAAATTGAGTTGTTTGTCACTATAATGCACACACATGGTGAAATTTTCAGATTTTTTGAGATAATTTACTATTTGCAATGATTTTTTCTTCACCTTTTCTTCAAATTTTTTCCTAAAAATCAATTTTCCTCAAAAAAATCTCAATTTTTTGTAGAGTATAGAAGATATGTACTTTCATCTCTGAAAAATTAAAAAAATTTAAAATTTGACACATAATTATGTGCTTCCAAAATGGTAACAAATTGTGTGACAAGCAAAGAAGCTTCAAACCAGTGGTGATAGGTCTATCCTTTAAAGGTTAAGAGCTTGCAAGTGCCTATTGAGTTAGAGCATTCCCACGGCATGTGTCAAAATTTGACTCAAAATTGGGCCCTTTGTAGGGCAGATGATTATGACCCATCCCGGCCAGAGTTGGGGAGCCCCACTGCTAAACAATGCAAACAGCCCTTTAAATAATAATAATAATTTTTTTAAACAAGTATTTCAATTTATTTTAGCTTGAATTAAAACCCAAAAACACTGGCTTTTTTTTCTTCCTTTGAGGTCTCACTCTCATTGCTTGAGGAGATCTCAAAATATTTTGAATTTGCAATGGAGAAAGGCTCCTTATATCCCCCGATAGGGTGGAGGGAGGTACTCCACCTCATGTGAAATATATGAATTGCAACTTGTTGGAACTAGAATTTTGAATTTTGAAAATCCAAATTTATACTTCAGTTGACCAACGAGCTCCGTCTTGCATCAATGAGTCGGTGTGACATGAGTTGAAATCAATTGTGAATTATTTTTCATTTCATTTGTTTCCAGACAAAGAGAAAGCAGTGAGTGCAAATTATTTGGAAGGGCGGTGCCAATAAGTTTGCACAACTGAAGTTGGTGGGGTGACTCGTGTGTAAGATAAGTTAGCTCCTCTTCAGTTGGTGTTGTGTCTGTTTCTTCAGTTCTTCCATCCCATGATTGTGGATGGCCCTGTGAATGATGTGCATTCAACTGGATATAATTGGGGATCCCATTGTGAGAATGATGGGTCAGTTGAATGAAAAAGACTTGAGGATCCCACCCCGGTTGGCAGTGGATGGCATATATAAATAAATAATATAATGTGGAATTGCAATTTGTGGAGTCAAATTGGGACTCACTCATTTGACAAATATGGTCAAGCTTTTTCTTTTTCTTTTAACCCTATACCGCCCAAGGTCCAACCAGGCTTAAAAACTGCTTGCATTTGCAAGTCTGAAGAGTCAAAATTAGAGTAAGTTATGAAGATCTTAACCATACAATATTGTAGTGTGCATGTTGTAGATGGTGTGGAATAAATTTGGGGTTGTTTGACTGTATAGATTGAAAGATTATAATGTTTTAGTGTTAAAAAAAGGTGCTGAAATTTTCTTAAAAACATATTTGGAGGTGAAATTTGATTTCTAAATCTACTCAAATGACAAAACTTTAAGCTACAAAGTGATTCAAAACTAAAAGATAAGAAATTTGGTGAGAAAAAACATCACACAAATGAATCACTGTGTCTGCAAAATGGATTTGAAATGTTAAAAAACAGTGAAAAAAGTAGCAAAAAATCACATCTATGACTGAAACTCCTTTTACTAAAATGCTTCTCAGTCACTCAAAACCTCTTTGATTCACATGAAATTTTAGGCACAAGAACTAGATAAGTATGCGCAACTTCTCCAACAGAATGTTTGAAAAAGAATCATGTATGGAGAAGTTATGAGTCGCCAAAGTTCACTGAATTGCAAAAACATCAAGATTTTAAACTTCGAATTGCTCCCAAGCATTCAAAACAACTTGGATTGCCATGAAAATATTACCACAATAACTAAACCTTAACGGGAACAAAATCCAACAAATTTTATTGAAAACGAACATTTTATGAAAAAGATACAAGCCCTCAAAGTTGCAGTCATTACAGCATAGTGTGATGAACCCAAATTGAACCTGTGAACTTTGAATGACCCTCACAAACTCAATACGTCTTGGATTGATCTGAAATTTTTACCATAACAACTAGACTAGCATGCACAACTTTTCCAACAATTTTTTTTTATTGAATTCAGACATTGGATGCAAACATTATAGCGCTTCAAAGTTGATTGCCAGTATGTACGGGGACACATTTCATCCACTTGGGCGGTCTAGGGTTAAGTACTAAGGTGGACATTTTAGCAGGACATTAAATCTGTCTCATGAAGTGGATCCAGCAGGGTAAAACTCGTATTACTCAAAGGTAAAAGTAAAAAAGCCTCCTATTTTGTGCTGTGTTTTTGGGTTTGCTCTAGATCCCACTTTAGATAGCGAATTTGGGGTTTGTGATTGCAAATACGAATTCAGAATTTGCAAAAATAAAATTTGTGCAGAAAATTAAAAAAATTCAGCATTTAACTCTAGGGTAAATCTAGCCCATTGGTGGCAGGTTTAATGGGCTCCGGCATTTTTTGCAACTGTACAGTCGGGTACCATAAACTTACGAATTTTTGCATTCACAATGAAAAAAAAGTTCATTGCTGCCCACTTTGACGCCCTCCTGAGGGCTGAAAAATTAATATTTTTTCACGAAATTCTTTCTACAAGATCCTCTGTATGCTAATAACATATGTGCCAAATTTCGAGTCCAAATGATTTATACAAAAAAAGATATTCAAACATGTACCAACATGTGTAGTTCAAAAACAAATTTCACTACTACCACTTTTGACACCCTCCCAAAAATTGAAAAAAAAAGTTTTGGCCCTGAAATTTTTGGTGTTAGATCACCTTAGTGTTACTAACTAATGTGACCAATTTCAAGTTCAAAAGAATTTCCCACAAAGAGTAGTTCAAATTCTACCAACTGACAAGTGTAGCCATGAGAAACAATTTCACTATGGCCTAACTTTGACACCCTCCCAAGGGCAAAAAAATTGTTTATTTACCATGAAATTTTTGACATGAGATCAACTCTATGTTGATAATATGTGTGTCAGATTTCAAGGCCAAAAGATTTACTTAAAAAAGATATATTCAAAATCTACCAACATGTGTTGTTATGGAAAAAAAATCCATAACTACACATGTTGGTAGAAGTTGAACTACTCTTTGTGAGAAAAAATTTTGAACTTGAAATTTGGCACATTAGTTAGTAACACTAAGGTGATCTTACACCAAAAATTCCAGGGCCAAAACTTTTTTTTTTCAATTTTTGGGAGGGTGTCAAAGTTGGTAGTAGTGAAATTTGTTTTCAAACTACACATGTTGGTACATGTTTGAATATCTTTTTTTGTATAAATCATTTGGACTTGAAATTTGGCACATATGTTATTAACATAGAGAGGATCTTGTAAAAAACATTTTGTGGAAAAATATTAATTTTTGAGCCCTTGGGAGGGCGTCAAAGTGGGCAGCAGTGAACTTCTTTTTTAGTGTGAATGCAAAAATTCGTAAGTTTATGGTACCCGACTATACACAAGGTGAGTGTCCCCCAAATTGCCACTCAGTGTTAAGGAAGGCACCCAAAAGTGTCATCTATAATAAGTGAACATTTCCAAAATCATGGATGTACATATATGGAAGAAATGTTTTTAGAATCAAACTTTGTTCCTTCATTACTTTTACATACTAGACCCAAATATTGTGTTCTTTTGTGCATTATAACCTCCTCTCACATCAAAAAATTTAAATAGTCTAATAATAGTAATGAGGCACAATAACAATTAGTGGTGAGTTTGAATTACTTAACCTTAAATGTCCCTATGCCTATCTACTATTATTAGAATTGTTAAATTTTTACATTTTCTAAGTAGCTAGTGAAAAGAGGTTTGAATGCACCAACGTATGCAACTTTTGGATATTTGTTAATTTTGGAAATGTAGACAATGTGATAATGGTAGTTCAAGGAAGGTGCAATTTGGGATGAATATATCTACTTTATTTACTACTATTATAATAGCAAAAAATTTATATTAACCGGTTGGCATGTGAAAAGAGGTTTAAATGCACCAAAGAATGAAACATTTGGATCTAGTATATAAAACTCATATAGGATCAAAGTTTTTAGTTAATAAATGTTCTAAAAGTTTTTTGCTACATAGATACAAATTCGTTTGGAAATGTAGACAAATTGGTGATAATGGTTTTTCATAGAGTGCATTTTTTGGGGTGCCCACCTTATTCAATCTAATCTTCTACTCTTAGGCCTAAATCACTACATATTATATATATGGTTTAGCCTAATTTTCTTACTTATTAGCCTTCAAGTGATTGTACATTTGGATTTGTTGAATTGAATTCTAATTAATTTTAAATATAATAAGAATTAGAGGTATTTCAAATTTTCTAAAGTATAAAGATGTATTAGGATACCTTATTAGTAGCTTCAATAGAAAATAATAATGATGATGATGATGGTAATAATAATAATAATTGCCTAATTGTTTTAGAAATTATCTACTTGTCTTGCCTAATATTTGGATATTGTAATTGATTGTAGAAGAATCACAATTTTCTTCTCCATGAATATATTGACCATTTAAGGCAATCTTCTCTTAGTATTCTACATATTCAATGAATATAACCTCATGTCCTATTCAAAACCATTAAATGAAGTAACTGAACTTTGTTAGATGCCCATATATTGGTTGGTTTCAAATGGTTGCCTAATTAGTATAAATAAATTTTAGTCTTGCCTACACTTTTCTTTTTAAAATTTATTAAAATTTATATTATGCACATGAGTGCCAAAGTACCTTACAAAGTACAATATAAAATGCACTTTCAAGACTAACTCAACCCCTAAATGTTTTTGACTATATTATCACTAAAAACACTCTAAAACTATCATTTCTAGTATGAATACCAAATTTTAGAAGAAAAAAATTGGACACATATAACCATGCGAATTTATAATACAAAGCTTTGAAAATATGTAGAAAAAATTTCAAAAATGTCCATCTTGTGGATTACAAGATATTTTTTTGGTCTTGCAAAAAACAACTTCACAAGTTCACATTTGTATGAGAAAATGTTATAAATGGTGGTGCTTCTCTAGATTTATTCTTCAAGGCAAGGAAATGCTTAAAATTCCAAATCATTTGGAATTGTGCAACATATAGGAAAAAATATTAAATAGAAAGAAGTATAATTAAAATATTTGAAAATATTAAATTATTGAGAATTTAGTTATGGAATTGAAAAGTGCTAATTCCAATAGTTTGAATGTTGTATAGAGTAATAAACAATCTACATCCTGTGATTTTATTTTTTTCAAAAGATTTTGAAAATGTTACTCAATGAAGGACTTTAAAGTTTATTTATAAGTAGAGAATCTATGTCTATCTCTAGATTGAAATTCCTCATAACTTTCATCTCATTGATCAAAATGGAATGATTCAAATCTTTCTTTATATTCATAAGTCTAGAAAAATAATTTCAAATTATTATTTCTTAAGAATTTTTTTTTTACCTACTTAAAGGTCAATGAAAATTACAAATTATGCAATAGCACTTTAACCATATAGTCAAAACTTATGAAAATTGTTGCACCTTAAAGCTACTCCTTAGGCATGTGTTGTATAAAAACTTTCAAAGAGAAAAACTTCTATCTTGCTATATTACAAAAAAACATTGTTTGGTCTTTTAGGGATTAATTTTAGTTTTAAAAAAAAAGATGTAAAATATAAATTGTAGATCATATTCATACATTTATGTTGCTGGAGAATCTAATTTTGTAATTGGACAACTTGCAGTCTTGCACAAAAAACTAAGCAAATAATACTAGTAGAAACATGGGTGTTTACACTAAGGACATGACAAAAAAAGATCCATAGGAAAAATTTGAATGATGGTAGGTCTTCATGTATTTATTTATCTACTTTGTATAAATTTTTGGAAAATATTTTTATTTCTCTATTTTGTTATAGGAAAAATTTGTATTTTAACAATCATGTTCAATATTTTACTAAAAAACATTCATTTATGAAATTTTATATAATTCCAAAATTTTGACAACATCTAAATGTGATGCATTGAGAATTTGGGAGTTACTTAGTTTATAATTTTTTTTAAAAAGAAGAAATCATGCACAAAAGAGGGCTATGGGAATGGACTTCATTGAAAGAAGGAAATAGAAAACAATTTAAGATAAAAAATAAAGTACAAGTTGATAAATAGGAATAATAAAAAATATATCTTTAGATATTGAGCAAAGTTGTAGATATTTAATTTAAAGTTTGGATTACATTAGAGCATCATCTCCTATTCAATGTTATAGAATTCACACACCTACACTTCAAACAAAATTATAAAGGCTTTTACAATTAAAACTATTTAAATGGATTAGAAACTAATCCATGCTCTATTATGAGAAATTTCTTTTGTAGAAAAGATACACCACCTCAACACTAAAATAAGAAAAAGAATATCACATACTTAGTTTCTCACATATCTACCCTTATTAAAAAAATTTAAGTAATATATCTTTTTTCTTTTTAGAGAAGATCCATTGAGGTGCATATTATAATTTAGATTTCAATTTCTACATGAATGTTGAGGAGTATCTCTTGTCTTGTCTTGTCTTATGTTTTGATGGATAGTCATTCAATTTTTCAATGCTCCAATTTATAAAATTGGATTCATATACCATGAAGTATTTTTTAAATTATTTTCTTAAAATCTAGGGGATTTGAAGTACTAATATCAAATCAAGTTGCTAACAAAAAATAAAGGATAATCTACATCCTTGTCAACAATTGTATATGTATTCACATCTATATCTACATCTTCTTGTGTAATTGGCTTTTTCATCTTAATATTTTATAATCTCTAGTAGAACCTATGTTCTAAAATGGTTTGGCTAGAGTTTTTGAATGGATGTTAGACAAAAAATTGTTGAGTGTTTCAATTTTATAATTAGACCACATACTACTTCATGAGTAGTGGAAGTAGATGTTTGTTTGTTTCTTCAATGTCATTGACCACAGTTTCTAGTACGTGAGCATAGAAAGTGTGAGCCAATGAACCTAAAATTCTATACACCTATAGCATAGGTGTCTATATTATAGACACCTCAATGATTATAGTATATCTATGTTCTAAACACCTATATTATAGGTATTTATGTTATAAACACCTTCAATGAGTGTAGGATACTTACTTATAGTTAGGCTTAAGGTTCATAGGCTCATACTTCTATACTCACATACTAGCATCATTGTTCTTGTATCCATCCAAATACTTAATTATCATTTAAGGAGTTAAAGTTCATCAATTCTATAAACCTCTAAATGCCCGAGGCACTAGAATCTAGTATTTGCAAAACTTTGAAGTTAAATAAAACCTAACCGAGTTGCTATTTTTATTATTTTATATTTTTGGAACCTTCTTTTTGAAGTTTGGTTTTAGCATCAAAACTTCAATCCTAAAAATGATTGATTATGATCTTTCTATTCAAGATTTTGTGCAAGGGTGACCATTGCAATCTTAGCTTTCCATAGTGTTGAGTATGAGCCTCAAATCTTGGAAAAAATATCTGCATTAGAAATTTCTTCAAAATAAATTATAGAGTAGATTTTGAAAAGCCATAAATTGATTGAGGTTATACATGTTAGGCCTTCCAACCTCATATTTTTTTGATGACCAACTTTTTAGATTTGACATTGGAAAAGAGGACCAAAAGACTTCAAGTCACTTTAATTAGTGGTTTTAACACCTTCATGATCAAACATTAGAATTTTTTGACTCATAAATGAAATTGTTGTGTTTTCTTTTCCTAAGTGATCTCTAACATGTCTAGTTTGAATTTGTATGGTTACATTTTCTTAAATTGATAAAGTTGATCAAAATATTGACTTTTGATTTAATTTAGAATAAATTTCTTAAAGATAAAAAAAGGCCTTGTTCATTCTGGGGTCAAACAATTGAGTGTTATTTCTCTCTTGGGAACATATGTTGTTTAAAAGTTTTCCATTTGAACCATTCCGAATGGGCCCAAAAACAAAATCTTCCTTGGCGTTTTTTTAATTTTGACTCATATTAGAACTATCCCATCTAGCTATTTGGAAGATCGAGTATACTAAAGAATCAATGCAAGAATGCAACCTTGTTGTATTGCCACTATACTATGGCCCCAAAAGAGGGAAGCATACATCTGGTTTGCTATTAGTTGGCCCCCTCTCTTAAAAATCCCTAGCCGTTAATTTTTTCAAAAAAATGCTTCCCCTCCATAATGTCATTGATTTCTCAAAAATTCACAAGCCGTTGATCTTTGTGAGATTTAATCTCAGCCATCAAAATACAAATCCAAGATATGGATATGGATATTATACAAATACAAAACACATATTCAATCCAAAACATAGATACAGATATTTGGTATAGGAATATGGATACGAATATGAATACACATATAAATATAGGTACATAAATGTAAGTGGATACGGGATACAAATAATATATGAATACAAAATACAAGTACCATACCTAAATATGAATATTTCATATGTTCTGCATAAGAGGATTTTTGGGCCCCCAGAAGACTGTTTCAGGGGTGTTCCCCGAAATTGTTCCCACTGCTGCAGACCAGCCCGCTGCTCGTCTGAATTTTTGAATTTTGAATTTTTTTTTTTAAGAAAAAATTCCAAAAACCTTCAGGATGTACTAAAGAGCAAAAAAATGATTTAGAATTTTTTTTTTTTTTTCAAAAAAATATTTTAAAAATATTTTATAATTAATTAAAATTAATCAAAAATTAGTATTTTTTGATGTGGCAGTCGCTCGACCACATCAGCATCGCGTTCCCAGTGTTCCCAGCATTTGGGAACTTGCAGTCTTGTACACCAGCTGAAAATCCTCTTATGCATATTGATTGTCATGCATGTTAACCTCCTTCAAAAAATTACAAGTAGGGGGAAGGGGGAAGGTAAGGAATTAGCTTTAATTAATATATTCTTTAAAATGTGTGTGTGGGGGGAGTTTAAAAATTAATTAATTAAAATTCTGAGTGCACAATGACTGAACTGTCTTTATGTACTTAGAGCATCCCCACCGCTGCTCACCAAAGGGCTCACACTAGCTATTTGGGCGGGCCAGATTAAAATGTTTGCCCCACGGCACGCATAATTCCACTCAAAATCTGAGTGGCCACGGCCAAATTTAGGAAGAACATGACCAAATGGAGGGTGGCTGGCCGTGCCCGCGAAAGGGGTTTGATTGTACTTTGCACCGCGAAATCGAGGTTGACACCCCAATTGTCCCTCCTATTTGAATTTTTTTTAATAATGAACTGCTCACAAGCAATTTCACTTGTATGAAATACTAAAAATGCTGGTTTTTCAATTCAATTGACACAAATGAAGTATATTCCATTACTATTGTAACAAAACTTACTTTACTTGTATCAACAATAAGTGATGAACAAGCACATTCAAATTTCTTTGTGTTTGATGAGGAATGAGAAGCTCCTTATATCCACAAGGAGTGGTAGGAACTAGAGACAACCCATGTGGGACATCAAAATCACAAAGAAATAAGAGGAGCTCCCCACTCATAGTGTAGGGGAATGTAGAAATTGTGTTAAAAACTGAAATTTCAGACCCCGTTTATGCATAGTAAAACATGCTATTTAAAAAAACTTTGAACTAACAAAAGTTGGAAAATAGACACATATTTCATCTCCAAAAATCCATTTGGGATTTCAATACTCCAATGAAAAGTTATGAACAAAATTGAAAGGGGGATTGAAAAGAAAACTTTTTTGACATTTCCAAGTATCTTTCAAATATTTTATCTTCTAACATTTAGAATCACATGTTAGCAACACAATTCTCTATAGAAATAAATTTCAACTAATTCATAAAAAATATTTTGTAATGAATTCAAATTGAATCAATCAATGAAACTTTTTGATTTTGGCAAATATATTTCAACAATGATCCAAACAACTAGAAATTAGTTTGAAATGTAAAAATCTAAACTTATGTAATTAAGAATTGTACTCTATTTTATTGGAAATGATTTAAAGTATTGATTCAATGCTTTGAAGACAACAAATAGTTCATATGTTTAAATACTTGAATTCACAACCATTTTGATTTATTGCATTAGGATCCTTAGGACATACAAAGAGTGTAGCATGAATAGGACAAGAGATATGAATTTTTTTTTAAACATTCTTCTTGTACAAAGCATGATTGAAGTAGGAACAAAGTTTCATATCACTCATATTTAGCCAATAACTTGCATTGCATGTATAGCTTTAGAAATCTAGTTTTTGAAATCAAGAAACTTTCTATTCAAAATTCTCAAAGTTATAAAAATATCAAAACACCAAAAAGTGACATTTTGGTTCCTAATTAGTTTAGGTTCAACATATGATTGCACTTTGAATTCCCATACATATTCCAACCATCCCTTTTTAGCAAAATAGTCCCATGTAGCATTCATATAATTCATTCTACTCTTCCTTCAAATAAGTGCTCAATACATATTAACCTCTTTATAGATCCTCAATTTTATGAATTAGTTGAAATTTATTTCTATAGAGAATTGTGTTGCTAACATGTGATTCTAAATGTTAGAAGATAAAATATTTGAAAGATACTTGGAAATGTCAAAAAAGTTTTCTTTTCAATCCCCCTTTCAATTTTGTTCATAACTTTTCATTGGAGTATTGAAATCCCAAATGGATTTTTGGAGATGAAATATGTGTCTATTTTCCAACTTTTGTTAGTTCAAAGTTTTTTTAAATAGCATGTTTTACTATGCATAAACGGGGTCTGAAATTTCAGTTTTTAACACAATTTCTACATTCCCCTACACTATGAGTGGGGAGCTCCTCTTATTTCTTTGTGATTTTGATGTCCCACATGGGTTGTCTCTAGTTCCTACCACTCCTTGTGGATATAAGGAGCTTCTCATTCCTCCACTAACACCTAAAACAATTGGATGTGCCTTTCTATCAATTTTAGTAAAGTTTACTTGACATACTAATAGAAATTAGTGAATTAACACTTCTAAGTTTTCAATGTTTCTAATACAAGGGAAGGGATTTTTTTCCTGGCTCATGTATGGAAGCAAAGCGAATTCGAAAAACTGAAATTGGAATTGTTTGTGGTTAAGTTACCAAGTTCATTTACTCTGCTTGATAACTGAACCTTAAAGACATTTACTTGGCGTTTGTACTTGGCGCGTCAGCCGTGGGGAAGGGGAAAAACAACAAGTCTCCACTCTCCAAATACTTCCTTCAAAACCCACTTGGCGCCCCTCTTTGGCGCGTCAGGCGTGGGGCTGCTCTTAGAATTGGCAGCAACTGCCATTCCAATTTTGATTGCATTGTTCTTCATATTAACAAAGGAGGCTAAGAAACTGCTCATTTAAGAGCTGATCTCCCTTTTTCATATATATCTTTTGATGCAAATGTTTTGAACTTATTTTTTAGTCAAAAAAATATTCTAGGATTCTAACACAACATAACATTCAGTAGCTCACAAAAGGACTGCCTTTCCCTTTGTGAAGTCTCCATCACCTAATTTCATCTGACATTTCTTGAAGTTTGCAACTTTAGTTACTGAATGGTGTGGGATATTCCACACCATTTCATCCGTTGGGAGGCAGTGTGATAGGTTGCTACTAAATGTTATTAAGTTGTTTCATATTTTTTGAAGCATTCCTAAATTAGTTATGAATTTTCAAGTACAATTTGGCTTAGGGCCCTATTTGTGATCAGCAGGCCCTAAAAACTCATATGTGCATAGTTTGGAAATAAATTTGGCTTTGTTTAAGATCTAGCATTGCAACATGTAAAAAATAATCAAGGTGATTTCTAAATGCCTTCCTTCCAAAAGTTGAAGTGAATGCTTGAATTAATCAATTTTTTCAGATTTTGTAACACTTGTGAGAAGGGAGTTCAACAACCAAGTCTTATTTTATTCACTTAGTTAAAAATGAAGCCACTGTGGCTTTGAAACCATCCATTGAAGAAGGAAAAACCAAACTCTTATCATGCTCCAATGTAATTAGAAGTTCATTGACTCACAATCAAGTTCCATTTCACAGCCTCCTACTGGACGGTTGCAAAAGCCTGGGTGATTTTAGAGCCCTTTCCTATACCTTAAACCCAAACTCAAAGTTGCTATGATAACATCGTTCAAACTCAAAGTTTGTTAGAACACTAATTTAAAGGTAGATTTGTCAATACAATTGATGGATATTGTTTTAAAACTGAAAGTGTTTGGATCAGATCTACAATCAAGCACATAATTTAGGACTAAGCATGCAAAACCAAATTGTTAAGTTGCAAAATAAACATATATTTATGCGACAAAAAAAATTACTTGCAATCATCAATTGTTTGGTTTCTTCGTTGATAGAAAATTGACGTGATAGTGACACATTGCTCATGCAAGGACAAGGCTTTTTTTGGTTGACTTTTTGGTTCTAAATTGCAACAAAAAATAATTTGGCTAAAAATGGCAATGAACTATGAAGCTTTCTCCAAAAAAACTTTGGATTAAAAGAATCTTAGATGACATAACTAGATTATAGATGAAAATAGAATTATGGACATGTGGTATGTACTAATATGATATTTGATATCCAATATGTGGATGAATGTTGAAATTTGGAGCATCACTATAATCTTTTATATCTCCACTTTTACACTTTGTAAAAAATGAAAAAAATAAAAATAAAAATTGGAATTCATCTCATGTTCCATTTTGAATCAGGGTTGTTCTGTTAGACATATTTTTGGGTTTCGGCGTCGTGTAGGATGTCCGACGTTGTGTGTCGTATAAGACAACATGTCGCTACCCCGTCCCGTCCCGTCGCGCAAGGGTAAATTTTTTTACCGCGAAATAAGAAGTTTTTGCCTACGTGGCAGGCTGTCCACACTGACGTGGAAAGCGAGGCAGGGCGACTACGCATCAAGATAGGGCGACCTCTTATCTAGGGGCGACTTCTTATCAAGGGGCGACCGCGGGTGGGCGACCTCTTTGTTGGAATTTTAAAAAAAAAACTCAAAATTGCCATTTTTAGTGCAAAAAGCAAAAAAATTAGAAATGGTAATTTTTTGCATATGTAATGGTAAGATCTCCTAACATTATAGTATGAGAATATGTGAAAAAAATTTCAAAAATTTTCACCACATAAATTGCAAGATAATTGCATTCAAACTTCAAAGTAAAGAAATCATTTTTGGGGGGACTTTGGCAACCTCAAGTGGGCGACCTCTTGTCATGGGGCGACTGCGGCCCGAGGAGATAACTTAGAGTAACTTTTAGACACCACGTGTGAGAATATTTTGGACCCCCTATTTTATGTCCTAAAATTTAAAGAGAAAGAAAAGAAAAAAATATGAGAATATTCTCCTACTTTGAAAGTTTATAACTTGAATTATTGATATTTTTATTTGTTGATTATAATTAGTTACAAATTTTTTAAGTAAAAAAATACACTGTAGAGCTGAAAATAATTTTCACACCCCTATTTTATATAAGAAAAAATTGTCTAAAAAATGAACAAAAAATTGTCAAAAATAGTTTTTCATTGAAAGTTTATTTTTCTTGAATATTGATTCCATATTCATTTAAATGCATTCTCTATAAATATTTGAGTTGAAAAACATGGCAGTTTAGTTCATTTTTCAACCTACTCTAATAATCATTTCATATGTTATTTGAATTCAAATTTTTTGGCAATAGAAGCCTATAGTAATTGTTAAGCACATCTCAAAATTTTAGGTCAAAATCATAGTTTATAAAAAAGTATATAGGAGGTCGAAAAATCACTTTAACACACGTAGTTTGTTTTTATACACTAAGTTATCTCCCCGGGGACTGCGGGAGGGCGACCTTGGGTGTAGGGGCGACCTCTTGTCAAGGGGCGACCGCGGGTGGGCGACCTCTTTGTTGGAATTTTCAAAAAAACACTCAAAACAGCCATTTTTAGTGCAAAAAGCAAAAAAATTAGAAATGGTAATTTTTTGCATATGTAATGGTAGGATCTTCTAACATTATAGTATGAGAATATGTGAAAAAAAATTCAAAAATTTCCACCACATAAATTGCAAGATAATTGCATTCAAACTTCAAAGTAAAGAAATCATTTGGGGGGGGACAATGGCAAATTAAGGTAGACATGCCTATTTACAATCTAGCTATATTGGAGCCAATTCTAAGAGGGGCACATATTTCTTTAAAGTGTGCACATGTTTTTTCAATCAAATCCAAATGGAATCATAATTTATCAATCAAAACTGTAATTTCTGTAAATTTTTGAAGTCGACAATTCTAAATTACAAAACCACCTCTAGGCTAAGGTCATAAACAACTTATAAACATCCTATAACCACCTGATCAACAACTAGATGTTCTCTATTTAAATAGAAACACATTACTCCAATTTGTCATAAAATCCTTGATTTTGTCATAGAGTGAAGGGAATTGGGGTTTTTTTAGGTAGAAATGGGGCCAAAACTAGAGTGACAAAAACAAGCTGGTCTAGTTGGTAGAATGGAGTTTCAAATGAAAATAGACTAGTCTACTTTAGCTTAAGAGATTTGATTTCTTAACTTAAAAAAAAAATTCACTTTAGATCTTGACTTTAAAAAAATTATTCTTCAAAACTAAATTGAAAATATAGGAAAAATAACTGTAAAAAAAATAATGTAAATTTCATTTTATTTTAAATTGTTAGTAGAAGGTACATCATAGAGGAAAAAATAAATCATGAATAGCTCTAAGGTGGAATTAGAAATACTAGTTCTAATAGTGAGATTGTTCTAATAATCAAAGTTAATACTACAAAACTATTTGTTTAAAAAAGAATTAAAATTGAAGTAAAAAATGAATCCTATGTCAAACAATTTCAAAATCTTTTAATTATTGACCGCAAAATAAAATGCTTCATAATCTTCACATCATCAATCTAAATAAAATGAATCAAAGTTCTAAGTAGACAAAATTACAATCTATAAGAAAAAAACATTTTAAAACTTTTGTGAATTTGTTTTTACCTACATAATTTAGATCTAAACTTATTTTGATATGACTCTTGCCTTTAGGCACTAATTCAAATAAAACTACATTTCTAAAAAGCTAATAAGATTTTCTATCTTATAAAAGTGTTTCAAGAAGTTCCATAAAAAATTGACCTTATAAGAACTTGTCCAAAATCCATTTTGACCCCTTGTAGAGACAATGAAACTTTAGGAGATTACGATCTACTCATGTATTACTTATCAAGAAGATTTTGAAATATAAAATTATGGATTGTGATTTTTTTTTTAAATCATCCCCATTTGATTTTTTCTAATCTTCAAGCATCATCATATTCTTATATTTCTTAGCAAGTTAGCATCTTCACCTAAAATTTAAAAATTAGAAGAAATAGATTTGAATTAAAACTTCTCTTTGTGAGTTACGTAAAAGTCAAAGAATCATCCTAATGTTGTAGTGAAGGGGTGCACTATGTAATATGTTAGGACATCATGTGCATTCAAGCCCCTAAAAGATGAGGGCTATGTAGGTACATTTGATGAATTAAAATAGGGACATCTTTACCTAAATTTCTAAAGTCGAGTCATTTCAATCACCCTATCTTTATTTTGGAATTTTTTGGGGTGCTAATTAATTATACCCTATGTTCATTATACATAGAAAAGAGTTGCATTTTTCTTGCAAACACAAAGAGAAGAGGATTAATTTGTTATTAAAACTTTGACTAAACATGTGATACATTTAAAAAAGACTAGATAAGCAATACTTCCATTCAACAATTGCATTCAAACACATTCAAAGTGTGAATACTTATAAGAGCACAACCATTAGTTGTCATGCATTAGTTGTCACCATTAGTTGTTACCATTAGTTGTCATGCATTAGTTGTCACTCTCATTTATATGTAGAGCTCATGCTCTCATAAAATTTAATTCATAGGATTTTTAATTTCAAACTTTGTTTACTACATAATAGTTTAGATTTTTGGAGATTCTTTTTGGCAACCCTACTTTAGAAAAAAAAAAAGAAAAGGTAAAGTTGTGTATTATTTCCTATCCTTCATTATTTATAATGAGTAATATCCCATTTTAGTAATGCTAGTTTACATCTAAAAATTGTCTAAAATTTAGGCCAAGAGAATTAAAACCACACTTCATTTGATTGCACATTATAGTTAAAGAATTGGGAGTGCCCTTCAAGATGTTGTATTATTGAATAATTAGATTTCAATATACAAAAAAATGAATGGATATTTGTGTAAGAACTTCATCATTTTAATTTCTCTATTTTTCAAGCATCATTATATTCATGTATTATTTACCACCTTCACCAAAAATTTTAAGACTAGAGGGAAGAGATTATTTTAACTTAGAACTTCTCTTCTGATTTTATATAAATTTCATAGTCATTTTAATGGTGTAACATTTATAAAGTGGATTTTAGGATACAAAATAATGATTTGAATTTTGTATAACTAAGAATTTCTTTGTTTGAATTTTTTTATTCTCCAAGCATCAACATATTCATGTATTCTTCATTACCTCTACCAAAAATTTAAAAACTAAAGGGAAGAGATTTAAATGAAAACTTCCCCTTTTGATCGAATCAAATCTTAAAGCCATCATTATGGTGTAATATTCATTAAGTGAATTTTAGAATAAAAAATAATGCATGGATATTTGTGAACGATCTTCTCCATTTGAAATTCTCTATTTTCCAAGCATCATTATATTTACGTACTATTTATCAATTTTCACCTTCAACAATAAAGAAAAAAGAAAAAAAAGAAGGGGTTTAAATAAAAACTTTTTCTTTTGATTTATACAAATGTTATTTGAAGGCTCATCCTAATGGCAAATTATTTATCAAGCAAATTTTAGAATTCAAAATAGTGGATGGAGACTTTAATAACAATTTGCCTATTTCAATTTTTCCTATTTTTAAACCATCATCATAGTCATGTCTTATTTAGGCACCACTTTGATTTCATCTTAAAAATTAGAGGGAAGACGTATAAGTGAAATAAGTTTTCTTTTTGATATACAACTTTATTTTGAAGGCTCATCCTCATGGTGAATTATTTTATCAAATAGATTTTAGAACTCAAAATAGTGGATGGAGACTTTATTAACAATTTGCCTATTCAACTTTTTTCAATTTTCAAGCATCATAATACCTATGTCTTATTTAAATACGACCTTACTCTCATCTTTAAAATTAGAAGGAACAGATTAAAAAATGAAACTTCTCTTTTAGATTTATGCAATTTTTATTTGAAGGCTCATATTTTTGGTAAATTATTTATCAAACAAACTTTAGAACTCAAAATAGTGGATAGAGATTTCAATAACAACTTGCCCATTTGAGTTTTTCTATTTCCAAAGTATCACCGTACTCATATTTTATTAGGTCACCACCTTCATGTCAATTCTAAAAATTAGTGGAAAGATATTTAAATGAAAACATTTGTTTTTTTATTTATAAAAATGTCAAAGAATTATCCTAACCAAAAAAAATATCAAATAAATTCTAGTATACAATATAATAGATGGAGACTCAAGTATATAAGAATATATCCATTAGAATTCTCCATTCTTTAAGAATCATTCTACTCAAGTATTTTTTATTACCTCAATTTATAATTTTAGAATTAGAAGGATGAAATTTAAATGATAACTTCTCCTTTTAATTTATGTAAATGTCAATGAGTCATTTTAATAATGACTTATTTATGAATTGAACTTCAAAATACAAAATAATAAATAAATATCTATGTAAAATTGTAAATTGTTCCCCATTTAATAAATCAATATACAAAAGATTACAATTCCATTTACACAAACATCCATACAATAATAAATTCCCCTCTATACAAAAGTTGAATGCTCATTGAAAATTTTGACCTTATGACTCCAATTATAAAGTAGAAAAAATTCATAGATTAAAATAGACATACAAAAATTAAAGCTTTACTATAGATAATTCAAGATAAACAAATTTTGAAAAGAGCTTTAATATTTAGCAAATGATATAAGACATCTATGCATTGAAGTCTAATCTCAAATATAAACATTGTCTTAGCTCACCAAACATAAAAGGTACATTAATATGTTCAAAAATTGATGCAAGTGTAACTCATCATAATCAACTTTACTACTCTTCCCTCTAATTAAAAAAAACCCTCCATACTCTATGTTTCATAGGCAATCACTTCTCTACAACAACCTCTTATAGAAGAATACTTGTCTAGGGTGACCGCATCGGGAAGAGAGAGCCGTTGTCCCCAAATTTTCAATTTTTTGCAATTTTGGGGCCATTTTGAGTCTTGGGGACCTTCTTGAAGGAGAATGCGGGTTTAGGGCGACCTCTTGTAGGAGAACGCGGGTGTAGGGCGACCTCTTAAGGAGAACGCACTATTAGGGCGACCTCTTAAGGAGGTGGGAGTTGTTTGCCCCCCAAATCTCAATTTTTTGCAATTTTGGGGTCATTTTGGATCTTGGGGACCTCTTTGAAGGAGAATGTGGGTCTAGGGCGACCTCTTGTAGGAGAAAGCGAGTGTAGGGCGACCTCTTAAGGAGAACGTGCTATTAGGGCGACCTCTTAAGGGAGAGGGAGTTGTTTGCCCCCAAAATTTCAATTTTTTGCAATTTTGGGGCCATTTTGGGTCTTGGGGACCTCTTTGAAGGAGAATGCGAGTTTAGGGCGACCTCTTGTAGGAGAACGTGGGTGTAGGGCGACCTCTTAAGGAGGTGGGAGTTGTTTGCCCCCAAAATTTCAATTTTTTGCAATTTTGGGGCCATTTTGGGTCTTGGGGACCTCTTTGAGGGAGACTGCGGGTCTAGGGCGACCTCTTAAGGAGGTGGGAGTTGTTTGCCCCCAAAATTTCAATTTTTTGCAATTTTGGGGCCATTTTGGGTCTTGGGGACCTCTTCGAAGGAGAATGCGGGTCTAGGGCGACCTCTTAAGGAGGTGGGAGTTGTTTGCCCTCAAAATTTCAATTTTTTGCAATTTTGGGGCCATTTTGGGTCTTGGGGGACCTCTTTGAAGGAGAATGCGGGTCTAGGGCGACCTCTTAAGGAGAACGCACTATTAAGGCGACCTCTTGAGGAGGTGGGAGTTGTTTGTCCCCCAAATCTCAATTTTTTGCAATTTTGGGGCCATTTTGGATCTTGGGGACTTTTTTGACGAAGAATGCGGGTCTAGGGCGATCACTTTTAGGGGAATGTGGGTTTAAAGCATAATTTTATAGGAGAATGCTTGTCGAAGGCAATTGTAATTGGTGTGTGAGCTATTTCCTTGCCTTTGTATGAGTTTCTTTTATTTCGGAATTTTTTGGCAATTAGAACGAGGTTTTGAATTTTTTACCTTTTTTTCCATTCTACTTGTAGAATTATTTATTATTATTTTTTGTCCGAGGGTTCTCATATCATCACACACTATGGAGACCCTAGAAATAGTTATTTTCTAAATTATTGAAAAATATTTATTGCTTACTTCCTCTTTGTTTCTTCGATTGAGTTTGGAGAGCTTAATGCCTTTATATTTTTCTCTAAGAATATATTTTAGGAGTTCTTGATTTCTAGGGTTTGTAACGCTTGAAGAACCATTGTCCCTTTAGGGAACAAATGAGATTTTATATAGGTACCTACTGTCTTAATTTTTGTCTTGAATATTGGATTTTTTTTTTGAAGATAGAAAAATTGATTAGCTTCATATTAATATATATTTTTTCAATTAGTATCCAAGATAAAAATTTATGCCTAAATAAACTCAAAACAAAAGAGAGGGGTAGCCCACAACAATTTTTAAAATCAAAGTTTTATTTATTTATTTTTTCTCATAGATTATATTTTTGCCTACATGAAATGTTTTGATACATTTGGATTTATTTTGAGAAAGTTATGAACAATCTTGTTTCTTGGACAATTGAATCATTGTCTTGAAAAATAATTTATTAAATTCATATCTAAATGCAATATTTACAATTATTAAAAAGGATATCCATGAATTTTTGTACTAGTTAGGTATAAGAATCTAAGGTTAGATGCCGAAAAAAACAATTTTCAAATTTTTCTTCTCTTTGCTATAAAAATGAGAATTTAAGTATTTTTTTTGTAGAAAAATGGCCTTGGTCCTTTAGGGATTAAGAACTCAAGTGTTCTAAAATTGCCCTTGTTCTTCAAATTGTCACTCTATATAGTGCAAAAATCTTTATTATGGTTTGCAGGCTCTTTCTTGTAATTATGCATTAAAAATAAATAATCTAGTTGTCTAGTTAAAACTTTTAATGTCATTTAAGAATGACTAAAAGAAGCCCTAAAAAAAAGATGCATTAGGGAACTATGTGGGTTGACTTTATGTACCTTGATATTATTTTTTTATCCCCCAAGATTCATTCCAAATATCTTACTATGAAAAGAAAGTTGAAGAACTGTTGGTACATGACTCTAGAATTATTCTCTGTGAATAGGTGACAACATTTAAAGAAGAGTATAGTAAGAATGCAAGAAAAATATAAATACACAATGGAATCTATTTTGTATTTTATTAGAAAATTTGCCGAATTAATGAAAATTAATTAATAATATGGAAAAATACAATAGTGAAGTTTTTGAAAATGCATCAATTAATGAAGAAGTTGAGTGTATTGATCTAAAGAAGCAATTGGCAAGTGGATAGTTGGTGAACTTGGTTATGAATAAACCATGGTTGATGAAGCCCTTGAAAGTAGTTTCCTCCATCCATTGTTTTGTAATAAGACATGATATTATTATACTAGCATAAATTCTTAAGCCACATTGCATGCCTCTAAATTTCAAAAAGTAATGTAAATAAATTAACTCGTTCTTTTATGATGTGCCATTTAAAAAAGAATATTGAATATCCTATATGCAAGGTGATAAGGTGTTGAGGTCTATATATAGAATCTCAAATTTGAATTTTCTTGTGCAAATTTTTGTAATTTTTGTCATAAAATTTACTCTCATTTGTTCATTCCTAAATTATTATGTGAAAAAATTTGCAAAAATGAAATTAAAATATAACTTGTAAGGGATCAAGAATCCACTTGTCTAAAGCTATGATTCATTGTATTTGGACTAAAGATAAAAAATTATAGACAATCTTGTTTATTGAGCAATTATAGAAACTTCTTGAAAAAATAACATATTATATTTCATTTTGAATGCAATTTTCACAAATTTTCTAAAAAATTGTTTGTCAAGGTTAAATTTTCTTCCTAGAAGAATCACACAATTAGAATTTACATGTTTCAATTACATCTTAGAACTATTAATAATTTATTTTTTTGTTCAACCTATTTCTATTTAACAATTTGTTAACCCCTAAGTACTCAAGCAACCATATTTGGTTGTTGCCTTACTTTGGGTATAATTTTTGGGCATAATTTCTTTATGCTTCACTTTAAAAAAAATAGATTGTCTTTCAACATTTACATTCAAAACTAATTAAGATCAATATGGCCAAAAAGAAATTATTAGAAAAATATTATGAAGTGTTTATAATTGCATAGTGTTGAAAAACTTAATATTTGGAGAAAGTGTTGATGCTCTCATTACTAGATCTTTTTCATTTTTTCACAAATCAATAGAAATCATAGTTTTGACTAATTCAAATAAAACTTCAAGTGCTATTTAAGATGAAAATTGTATTTTTGGTGATTTTTTTGAATTTATATCTTCAAAACTCATTTGAAGATAATCTAAAAACAACTTTATAACTGTACCTATATAGATACTTTCTATTTATTGTGCTTCACATAATCTTCTTTGATGCTAACTTCAAAAAAATTATAGAAGTTGTATTTTATCACATTTGTATTTTGTCCTAACCCCTTGAGCTCTTAGGAGTAATTCAACATAAAAAAACAAAGCCTATAGTGCATAAATTTTCCACAAATAGTGGTCAAAGTCATTGAAATTGTAGGCCAACATTTAAAATTTTATTTTTCCAACTTTGAATGCAAATATCTTCTAATTTGTGGGTGATTGCATGAGACTTGTACTATTTGTCGCGTTTTGCAATAGTACTTCTGACTTTTTTTGGAGTACTATTTAATTAGAAAAATAATTTTTAAATTAAAAAAATATGACTTATATATACACCTTTAAGACAAAGGTACCTACAAAAGGAATTGTATAGGAAAATTTTCTAAGTAGGAGAACTGGAAAAGTGCCAAACCTTAAGAAAATACATACCTTCATGTTTTAATTAGGGAAAAATAGTAAAAATAAGTAAATACAAAAAATAAAAAGTGGCCATTTGCAACAATTTTATGGAGATGGTCATTCAGTTAAAAATCTACCAAAATAATATTTTATATGTTTCAAAATACAAGCAAAATGAAGCTCTCTTTGTAGACCTCTACATGACATAAAATTAACTATTTTTAAAAATCCTTGTGTGTAAAACTAGAAGTCTATTAGAAGACCATCTCATCCAAATTTCATCTCAAAATCATTAAAAAAAGGTATTCCATAGTACTAAGAACTTCCAAATTGTCATATGTGACATTCAATCACTAGTATTATTTTTATATTAAATATTTTTGAAAATTATCAAAAATTCATGTAAGCTATATGATAGTTATGAGTACCTTTTCTAGAAATCTTGAGTCATTTGGAGCAAAAATACAAAAGTTATGGTCAAAAAATAGATCAACATGAGACGTGTGATGAAAAATAGTACACATCTTTCATGCAATTGCCCTTATATGGTCATACCTCATGAAAATTTTACCACATGATCTTTTATGCAAGTGAAGTAGAAGATTTTATTGTTACATCCACTTTTTTGTATTTTTAGAGAAGTGTAACAAATGTAATTTGCAATAGAAGAGGTTGCCCCCTTTTTTTTGCAATGGAATTTCTCCATATGTTAACAAAAAAAAAAGAAAAAAAGAAAGAAAGAAGTCGCCCTTACCCGAGGTCGCCCCACCTGAGGTCACCCCACCCGAGGTCACCCTACCCGTAGTCGCACATCCGCATGCGCCCTAAAATGTAACACGTGGATGCTACATGGCATCCAGGTGGCATTATTTTCCACGTGGTAATTTTAAAAAAGTCAAAGGTAAATTTGACTTTTATGGACGTCGCGGAGGGTCTACTGGACGTTTCGTGATGTCACGATGTCGCGATGTTGCGCTATCCAACAGAACAACCCTGTTTTGGATTAGTATTTCTTTTATGATTCCCCAACATTTTCACCCCTAGATGCTCCATGGGACCAAAAGTGTCTTCACATTGTATGGAAGTCTAATTTGAAGTATTAAAAACTTTTTGCATCCAATGTTTGAAAACAATAAAAACTTGTTGAAAAATCCACTATTTCTTTCTTCTAATCTCTAAAGAAAAAAATTTCAAATCAATCCATGGTGCATTGAGTTTTGGGAAGCCATTCAAAACTCATGGATTCAATTTGAGATCACAAAATCCCTAAAGGACCAAACTTACTTTTTTGGCAATATAGAAAATTTGGGCAGCTCACTATGGATGGAGTTTTTAATTTTTTTCTTTGAAATTTTCACACAATATGTGTTCAAGGAGTAGCTTTAAGGCCCAACAATTTTCATGACTTTTGACTACATGGTTGAGAAGTTATAACATAATATGCAATTTCCTTCGTTCGGCAGGCAGCCCGGGCAACAAAAAAAACTTCTTTAAAAATTACTTTAAAAAAAATTAAAATTTGAAATAGGTTTATTTGATTTTTATCTAAGTAGAAAGTTTTAAATCATTCCATTTTGATTAATTGAGTTAAAAGTTATGAGGATTTTTAGTTTGAGGTAGTTTGCGGCTACTTATAGAATCTCTATACTACAAATAAAGTTTGAAATTCTTTATTTATTTCAATTTTTCATATTTTTGAAAAAACAAACAAACATTGGGTGTAAATTGTTTAACAAAATATTACAACCATTGGGATTGTCTTCTTTTAACTCTTTAAAATAAATTGTTAATAATTTAGTATTTTGGCTCATTTTCTACTTTTTTCTACTTACTATTTTTTTTCCATTTATTATACAATTCCAAATGATTTGAAAATTTTCAAGCATGTAGCCAAATTCACTTGAAGAATGAATCCAAAGAGTTACAATCATTTTGGACATTTTTCCATACAAATATGGTCTTCTAAAGTGCAATTGCTTGGATTTTTCCAATGGTAAGAAAATGATTTTTGTCACTTCAAAGTTCAAACACTAATATCTTACAATCTAGACAATAGAAATTGGTGAAATGTTTACACATCTTCTTACACCTATATTCTAAAAGATCCTACGGTTACTTTTGTCTAAAAATGTTTTTTTCTTCAAATTTGGTAGTTGTCTAAGAAATGGCTGTTTTGAAACTATTTTGGTGAAAACAGTCAAAAACCTTTAGGAGTTAAAATGGCTACAAATTTAGGTCTTATATCTCCTTCATACAATTTTTTTAAAAATAAAATTTGTTGGATTATTTCAACTTTTTCATTTTGGTATGAAAGCGCAGCAATTGGCAACAAGTTGATTATGGCACGAAATGATTCATCATAATAAAAAATGAATGGATTTTTTAAGGACGGTTTATAAATAATCAAATTACCACAAATGGAATGAAAGGTGGGTCCATATAATTGATCAATACCTCGCAAACAACAATGCTCTCTTCCTATATGTAGTTCAGAACCTAAAGGCAATAATTGAGTAAACTGTCTCTTTTTTGTGTTGGTTCTTTGGCGACCGTGAAGTCACCAGATGAATTGCTGGATAGATAGATTATCTGGATGCTGCAGTTGCTCTTCGGTGAGACGGACTCGACTCACTCTCTGGGGCGAACTCTTGTAGAGCATCATAGCATGTCGGGAAACGGGCATACTGTACGTAGCCAAAAATATCCTTGGCTGTGCCCCGACTGTGTCTTTGAGACACAGGTGAGGCCGTAGGTCACGAATGTAAGGTGGAGGAGGTATCCCAAACTTGGCACATCGGGCAATTTTTCCCTTAAAGCTTTATAAAATTTACATGACATTCTAAACTATTTTGAATATTAGGAGCAATTTGAAATTTGGACATTTTTTTAATTATAATGAACTTTGGTCTCTTGTTTTCTCTTCATACAATCAATTTCCAAAATTGGTATGTAAAAGTCAAACATGCTAGTCAAAATTATTTGGTTCAAATTTAGTATCGATCCAAAATGCTATGAATGATTGAGAAACATTCTAGCTAAAAGAGTTTTCACCATACATGTAGTTTTTGCTATTCATAAGAAATAAATTGGTACCTTCAAGAACATCGTGAGACTGCTACTATAGTAGTGCAACTAGAAAAAAATATACAATTTTTGAAAAAAAAACAGTTTAAAAAAATAATAATAATTTTGAACTTTTTTTTGAAATTAAAAAAAAAATTGAACTTTTTTTCAAAAAAATCGTAGAATTATGGGACACTATAGTACTATGTGAGTACCATCTTAGATTTGTGCTTTATTTATATATTATAATTGCATTGTGGCAAAAAATCAAATTATAGTTAAAAGCCTTTTATATGCTTTAGATTTTTTGCAATGATTTTCTACAAACTCTAACAATGTCAATATTTGTCATAGTTTTTTGGAATTTTTTAAAAAAGATAGAAAATACATTTTCCTTTTGGAAATATAATGTAGGGAAGTAAGAATTATGGCACAAAGAGCCCTCTTAAAGTTTGAAGGAGATGTTTTCTTCCTACCATTTTTTTTACATTAAATTTTTTTTGTTTCTCATAAATTAAGGTTTTACCTATATGGAAAGTCTTGATACATTTTTTGATTAGTTATGCAAAAATTATAGATTGTCTTATTTTTGGACAATTAAAGCCTAGGGATTAAAGCGTATTCTTGAAAAAATAACTTGCAAGATTCATTTCTAAACTCCATTTTTACAATTTTTTTTAAGAAAATTACAAAGGTAAGATTTCCAGTTAGACAATGTTACTACAGTTGAGATTAGTGCACTCCAATTCCATCTTAGAGCTATTATTGATTCATTTTCCCTTCAATCTTCAACCTCATTCTACTAAATGATTTTTAATGAGTAAAAAGTACGTGTTTTTTGTGTGTGTTTTTGTCTTTAAATCCTAGATTGTTAATTCAATTTTTCAAAATTCAAAATTCAAAATTCAAAACTAGTAGTGCAAAACTTTTAAGTTAAGATGACTCAAACTTCAAAGCTAAAAAAACTGATCAAATAAGGTGCCAAAAAACTTCTATTTTTTACTTTAAATACAAATATTTCTCAATCTACACAATTAAAGTTTTTGAAATTTCTACCACACATATATATACTAGTTTAATAAAAGATCCCATAGTTAAATATGCCAAAAAAACAAACTTTAATGTTTTTACACTTATCAATAGAATAACATTACTAGTGTGTTAGCATGGAGATGCAAGCATGTGAGCCTTGAGTATGTGTATAAGTAAATATCTTACAACCATTGAAGGTGTCTATAACATAAATGCTATAGGTATTTATAACATAGTTTTACTACAATCCTTAAAAGGTTTGAATAATACAAACATCTATATCATAGGTGTGCAATCTTTTTGGCTCTATACACACTCGTAGGCTCACATGATACAACATTTTCAATAAAAATGGCATTTGAGTGTTTTCTTTTATGAAAATAAGACCTTGGGACTTTGGGGGTTTAGACTATTGATCAATTTTTTCCATTGCTTGCTTAAGCATTATTATTTATTGATTTGCTTAAAGTGACATTTTGAAACTTTGAAGTGGACCAATTGAACTATCAAAAGATCCATTGTTCCCCTTCCCCCCTTCTAATATGCATGGACATTATTAGACCATGAATCCATGATTTGTTTAAAGTACCATTTTTTCTAAATTGAGATTAGAGTCAAGTGAATGTAGAATTGCCATTTTTTTGTTTTCTTCCCTTGGCTTGTATGAACATTATTAGTTCACAATTCCTATAATGCATCATCTTATAAATTGAAATAGGACATAATTCCATTTAGAAGTTTTGTTTAATCCAAGGGTTTTCTACAATTCTAGCATCAAGATTCTATTTGCTTGAAACTGCTTTCAAACTCCTAAACCACATTCTAATACCTATCAAAACCTCACAAAACAATATAAAGAAGTTTTTAGAGCATTACTAGATATTCTTGACTTTCCCCTTCCTACAAGGCATAGAAATAAGGAACAAAATCAAATCTCCTCCAACATTCAATCTCTCTTTCTTTGTTTTTTACAAACTCTCTACCAATAGTTTGGGGTCTACCAAAAAACTTGTGCACATCTCTCAAGATCCGACTCAAATGACCCACAAACTGGATTGAAATCATCTTGTGACAATGAGATTTTTGAAGTGTTTTGGCAGTGGTGGTGTGAGTCTTGTAGTTGTCACCTGGGCCTCAAAATTTTCTTTTTTTCACTTATTGCTTATTTTAGAGTTATTTTGGTAAAAAAACAACAACAAAAAAGAGTGTTCACAAAATGTTTGAAAGAATTCCCTACAACTACAAGGAATTGGTCAAAAAAACCAAAACCTTAGAAGAGAAACTTGTATATTGTAATTTACTAAGGAATCGGAGACTTTTCACAAGACATTTTTGGACAAGTATGAGAGATATACATTGGTTTTCAAGAACAAAAGCAATGTCTTCTCTAGAAATTAGGACAATTGTATAACTTTATCTTCTCCAAGACAGCAAGACCGTGTTCATTGTAAAATTTTAACTAATTCTTCTTGTAAGACTCATAATCTATACAAATAAAAAATTTTAACTAGGCATTTATCATCATGTGCTTGCTTCACTAATACCAAAATCCCACTAGGAAAAAAACCTTGTTCGCCACACTTGTCTAAAATGCAACTATGTGTCCTATACAACTGCCTTGCAACTACAATCCTCTGTATTTGTACCAAATTTGATGTATACATTGTTGTAGTTGCAAAGTAGAAGCAAAATGAAGTTAAGGATTACAAGAATGTAAAACAAGTATAGCTATAAGGTATTCTACATCTAATATTTATTACAATTGTTGATGTCGACAACTTTACACTTTGTAGAGTCTAGTGTGTCAAACAACAATTGCATATAATCCTAATTCAACTAGGATTGAACTAGTAAACAACTATAGTGCAACTAGAATTCAACTAGTAAAAAACTACAAATCGACTAAGAGACATCTAATATGCAACTAAGAAACAACTTGAATTAAGTCTTATACTAATTGTCCTATATCAACTCTCAAGAGTACCATTAGCTTGAACATATAAAAATTGTAAGTTATAGCATTCTTATGTAATGAAGTCTCATAATAAAATCCTAATATTTTTACACTTTATAGATTTCTAAAATTTGTAGATTTTTACTTGCAAATTTTTATTTGTAGATTCTAACAATTTATAAATTTTATAATCTATAGAAATATACAAATATTTAAAGCCTAAGAAATTTTAAAACCTATAAAATTATAAACTTTTGGAAAGTGGTGAAATCTTTGAATATTGATATTTGGATTGCTAATCTAAAAAAGAAGGTGGACCTAAAATCTTGAAATTTGCAATTCATTGAAATTAGAATTTCAAAATCTACAAATTTATAAATCACAGACAAGATGCAAATAAGTTGCAATGAAATTACAAATGAGTTGCCAACAAGTCACACACAAGCAAATTCTACATAGGTTGTTGGATGAGAAACAATCTTCAATTACTGCCTTTTGCAACTACTTTGGAACTATTGCAACTTATTCACTACAATTGTAGTCTCTAGATTGTCACTCAATTGCAAATATTTGATGCAACTACAAAACTAAATTGCAAAAAGCCAAAAGACCTAATTTTCTTCTAGTATCCCAACTTGAAAAATTAGTTCTTTCTTCAATATCCTTCATTTGTAAATGGGCTAAAGTGTTTTACCTTTTCTACGCCAAGTGGATCTTCAAGGTCAAAATTCCCCACTTCAAACATGTTAGAAGGCCCAAGGATATCTTCCTTTGCAACCAATTTCTTTTTAAACTTGTTTGCTTGTTTAGAAGCCATTGCATACAAAGATTCTTAGGATGGAACTTACAGAGAACCAAATTTTGAAAATCCAAAATTCCCTTCCCATTTTTGAACTAAAGGCTCAATTTAAAATGACTCACTTTTGAAAATTTGAAGAACTTTTGAAGGAAGAACTTAAAATATTGTGCAAATCTTCCACAACTTCAATTTTTCCATCTAATGCTTCTAAAACCTATTCTTGCAATTAAACTCAAAATCTCTCTCTCTCTGCCTTTGAAAAACTCTCGCAAGTTGCACACATTGTTGCACATCTCTTCTATTTTTTTTTTATCAAAGAAGCTCATTCTTGTAGATTGCTACTTCCTCGATTGCAGTCTTTCCACAAGATGCTCTCACAAATTCAAAATCTCCTCCAACATTCAATCTTTTTTTCTCTGCCTTTCACAAATTCTCTACTAATAGTTTGGAGTCTGCCAAAAAACTTTTGCACATCTTTTGACACTATCTCAAATGACCCACAACCTGGATTGAAATCATCTTGTGAAAATGATATTTTTGAAATGTTTTGGCAGTGGTGGTGTGAGTCTTGTAGTTGTCACTTCAAATTTTTTTTTTTCACTTATTACTCATTTTTAGAATTATTTTGGTAAAAAAAAAAAGTGTTTACAAAGTGTTTGAAGGAATTCCCTAAAATCACAAGGAATTAGTCAAGAATATCTAGCAATGCTCTAAAAACTTCTTTATACTGTTTTTTGAGGTTTTGATAGATGTTAGAATGTGGTTCAGGAGTTTGAAAGCAATTTCAAGCAAATAGAATCATGATGCTAGAATTGTAGAAAAACACTAATCCTAGCCTTTATTAGAATTTCTTTCACAGATGTGTTTGAACATATTCAAGTTTCAATAAGTGATAGTGTAAGTCCAATAAATTCCTAGGAATACCTACGGGAAATTTCTCTAGACATTTTTCTAATTTCCTCAATTGGAAAAAAAAGGCATTTGTATACACTTGCAGATAAAATCCCACAGACAAAAACAAATTGTGATTGATGAATAAAAGAAGGTGTTTTTAATATAAAAGCATGCCAAGAGCGCAATGGCAAAGTCGGATTGTGAAGATTCCCTAACATAAAAATGATTTTTCTCTGATAAGATTAGTTCAACGGATGTTAATTTAATACTTTATTTAGAAAGTGCAAGTTCCAAGCGAAACATTTTTCTCGGTCTTTAGAAGCTTTTTAGAGGTTCTCCTAAAAGTTTCATAATTTTTTAAATTGCAAAAATGACTCCATGGGAAGTCAACCGCTTTTATTAGCATTTGGAAATTCATAGAAAATCCCCTAGTGATGGTAAAATCCCATTGAAAATCAGGATGGTGTATTTTAGCTTAAATAAGAACCTTGCCAAATTTCAAGACATTCCAATATTGATAAGTACTAGAACTAGTAACAACAACGACTTTTAACAATTTTATTAAATTCCTTGCTAGTTGACCAACGTAACGTACAAGGAGCATACAGTGTCCAATTTGAGTTAGCTTAGAGTCTTTTCTTACATTCTTGGACCTTCCCAAAAACCTTGGCTATGCAAAAATTTTGGGAAAAATCATCTCCAAAAGTAAGATTTTCTACCTTTTTCACAAGTTTTTAATTGTTAGCATTTGAGTGCAATTTGGCCTCGGGAGTAAGGGGTAGAGGGTTCTCCAAATTCATTTGGGTCTTTTGAAGACAATTGTATTGTCTGTTTGGTGATTGTACCATTTCTACCAAAGTTGGAATGGTCATAGTAGTATTGTAGAATTTTAAACATTAATTTTTAGTTTTTCCATAGGTAGTTTAGTAGGTAATTTGAGGGGGGAGGAGGCCTTATAAATGCATAAAAGGCCTCCCCCGCCCCTCACTTCACACCCCTTTTGCATTTTTTTATATGTGCCATACACAGCCACGTTGTCAAGAATTATTGGTAATTGCCAAAACTCTTTGCTTTCTATTGCAATCTAATTTTTCATTGTATTTTTGAAGCTTTCTTTCATGTTTTTGAGCTCATTCAAAGGACATTGGGAGCCCTTTGAAGTATTTTTCAATTATTGTTGTGTTTTGAAGTCTACTAACCATTTTCCAATTGTTCTTAATTTTTTGGTACTAACCACTTGACAAACTTGTTGTGTGGGATTTCTTACTCTTTAGTGGAAGAGAATCCCCCTTGAATTTGCTCATTGAACTCATTGTTTATTTGACTTTTGAACTTATACTAACCCAAGCACATTCCAACCAAATTCTAGCAATGTCATTATTGCTAGAATAACGACATTGTGGTGGAATGCCTTGGTACTTGTTTTGCATTTAAATTTGTGAAGTTCCAATGTTTTATAGTATTAACCCAATTCCATTGAGCTTTTGCATGGAACCTCCTAACTTTTGTTGGAGAAGGTTCCCTTGAAGCCTTGACATGAAAATTGTAAGTTTTTAGTGGGAATTAAAGTCCTTTAAGTCTTTGTATAACCAAAGTCTTGTGTTTTGTTCCCGAACTTAGGACTTGGGTAGCCTATAAAACAAAGCTTTGAACTTGGAACTAACTTTTAGTCCTAGAAAATTAAAGTGACCCCACCTCCCATCCCTTAGACAACAAAGCTTCATTCTTGATCCGAAATTTCCAATTGTCTTTTGTTTTAAAGGGTCCTCATATGGAGACCGTAGACTGTTGGTTTGGCACCAAAATTGGCAGGCAATGGCTATAAGTTTTGTGGAACTAAAATTCCAAGTTTTCAAACTAACCAGTGAATCATCAATCAACAGCGCCTAGTTATAGGGCGGGCCCTATATTGAACTAGCTACAAGCCCACTAGTAGTGCATAGCAACTAAAACATTGGTACAATGTCGTTTCATTAAACTGGTTACCCAAAAAACACAATTAGTGGAAGACTAGGAGAACCAACCCAATTTTTGGACATCCGTACATATGGAATGGATGAATTTTCTTGAACTTGTAATTGACAATTAGGAGTGACTTTGTTTTTCTCAAAAAAGAGTGTAGACTACCAAAGAAAGATTAATTTTCATTTTTTCCAATTTGAAGAAGGAAAGGGACTTTACCGGTTAGGGAGAACAATAGTCAAGGAGGAAGTTAGGATCAAAAATAGCTAGAAGATTTTATAAGCTTTTTAAAACTATTCTACACTTAAGAATTGGAGCTATAACGAAGAAGTAAAGTTTGGATGAAGTTTGGGATCAAATCAACGGGGATTTGGATGAAAGTCAATAAAAGTTGACCAAAATCTTTTAAAGTCAAATCTTAGGTAGTGGAATAGAAACTCAAAATTATGCAACAAACTAAATCAAGTTTCGATAGTTAGATTGTTAGAAATCAACAGATGAAGTTTTAAAGGGTAGATTTAGAGTAAAACTTCATCCGTTGATATTTTTTAGAAATCATGGTCAAATTCTATGTTCTTTATCTTTTTGGAAAGGGTGTAAAGATCTCTACAATTCACAACTTCTAACCTTTCATTTTCTCCAAATTTAATTGAACTTAACTAGAATCATAACTGAAACCAGTTACCAATATTATTCTGATTATTCAATTGCAAAAAAGGCATTTGAAGAGGGATATCATAATTATAAAGATTCATTGCTTAGAAGGCAAAATTGGATTAATGCTTAGACACCCATAGGATTTGAATTGCAATTTAAGATTAAGATCCTAGTTGTGTACACTTTATTTCAAGGGTAGGAATAAACCGTGCACATAATAGTGTATTTACTGAGAGACTATATAATTAATGTGAGATTAATTGTTAGGGAACTTTGTTTAGATTTTGTTAGTACATTTCTAACGATGGGGACGTGGTATAGGATTTTTTACAAGTGAAGGAAAATTGTCACAAGTCCTTTGAAGATTCGATTGAGCTAAGTAGGCGACATCCTCACAAGACCTATCAATGTGAGAAAGAGGGATATGGCAACATCGAAGACAATGAGGTCCTTTGTCTAGAAAAGATGCTACTAACCTTGTCTAAGTTGAAGGTATTATATGAGTATTAGAGCCATTTAGCAGTTTGGCACACTAGTATCTATTAGAGTCAAACCAACACACTTTCTCTATTGCCCATGCTATTGCTGCAAATTATTTTGGTGTGCCAAAGGACAAAATCACTCCTTGATTGGGGTTTTATTGGCAAGTGGTGGCTGCTACTTAGAAGAAAGAAAATTCATATATTTATGCTTGCTTTGATACCAAAATTTGAATGTTAGAATCTCTTTGGCCATTAGCGTTTTCCTATACACTTGAGACTTGATATTAAAAACCAATACTACTAACTTTGGGAGATCAATATTGATTCAACATTCCAATTGACAAATACAAACGCATCGCTAAAAACCCATATGTTTAAGGAAATAACTTCTACATGTAGTACAATGGTATCAGCCATCTTGCTTTACAATATTGCCAAGGTATTTCATCTTGCTTGGTATAGACTTCTGCGGATGTTACAATTCAGCTATAATACATTGTAGTGTACCAAACAACATGTGAACTTTATCAAAATACAGAAGAATACAAAGTTTTGCTTCATATACTTCTCAAAGAAACAAGCATACACCACCCATTATATCACTCTCTATTCTACCAATATTTGAATTGTGGCAAAAGATTTTGATTTGACCACCCTGAGAGTACAACATTCTTTAGTAGTGTACACTCTTAGAAACGTAATTTTTAGTCTATCAAACATATTGAAGAGGATCAAGCTCCATACTTTTGTAGAGTATCACCTTATTGTAGTAGAGATCTTCCATATGTTGATCTGCGTAGATCATACTATAATACAAGCTACAATTGAGAGCACAGTTGAAAATGTCTAGTTTATAATTCATTCCTTTATAGTATTGTCTTGATTTTACTATCAAAATACATGTGTATGGATTGGTGTAAACTAAACTTATCTATATTCAATATACAACAATCTTTGGCATGCTTTGGTAGTCCTTAGTGATACTAAAAGCAATAGAAACCATCGACTAATCCTAGTCAACAACATTATACAATGGTGCAATTGAAAAAAGCGGGAAACACCATTCCAGAAATAGGTATCTACCATACAACAAAGGAACTACAACACCATCATCTAGATTTAGTAAGAGGTCCAACAACAAAGATTCTTAGCTCTCCCATTCAGAGCACTTTCAAAGAAATAATCTACAACATACACTAGCTACAAGATCTCTCTAATATCCATCAAATGTATCAATATGTTGTATCTTGTTTTTGTTTTTTTAAAATGTTGGATTGACAACAACTTAAAATTTAGCAACGCACTTGACTTGTACATTTATCAACTTTTTTTTCAACCAAAAAATACTTTTCAATTATATTGATGCATTTTTTCATCCTAATTTAACAACTTAATTCACATTTTTCAGTAGAAATTAAAAAAACACTTGTGAAAAAAGACTACCTTGTTTGGCAAAAAGTCAAGATCTATTTTGAAATGGTGCAATCTGCACTACAATGGTCCCACCAAAGGGTTGCATTTTATAATTTGTATGTGAGACTCGAGACAAGGAAAACACTCCATTAACTATTATTGGGTGATAGTGCCTTTTTTTTTTTAAACAAATGAAACAAAATTTCATTGTAAAAGAGGGATGGGAGCAAGTCCATAGCTATTGGAGAATTAGGTTGTTTGATGAGCTCTTTTACTATCCTATGTAATAGTTATCTACCCTATTGCAAAATTGTAAATGCAACACTTTAAGAAGACAAGGACTCCCACCAAGAAATCAAAATTATTTTTCCTTTAGAATTAAATCAAAATATATTTAATTTTCATTTCTTTATAATGTACCTCTCATTGCTTAAGAGGCATCCTCAAATTGCTTTGAGATTGTAATTGGGAGTAGCTCTCTATATCCACATAGGGTGGAAGGAGCTATCTAAATCTTGTGGACAAATGAGAGTATGAACTTGAACGAGCTCTTTTAAGCTCATTCTCTCATTTGTCTCACATGAGTTGGGACACCTCCTGCCCCCCCCCCCCCCCTCTTGAGGATATAAAGAGCTATATTTCTCACTCATATTTTCATCTTCTTTTTTAAGACAAGTAGACAAGACTCTAATGTAGATGAAAATGTCTTTAAGCATTTCAATTGTAAAAAGAATTGAAATTGGAAGATCAATTCAGGGTCAGTTCCTTGAACTCAAGATAAGAAATGTAATAAACCCCCATATCAAGCTATGGTCAAGGCTCTTTATTTGACAATCTGCACTTTAAATTTGGCCATAGCCTACCAATTTTTGCCCCTAAGGTAGGTACACCCAAAATGGCACCTGACCTTAACCCCTAGAGGACCAAGAGTCCCCTCGAGGGACTTTAAGAATTCGGGCAGGTACTTGTGACTTCAATTTTTAATGAATTTTCTTGAAATTTTCACAGAAGATAGAAAAACTGATTAGCTCTGTGGGAATATTATTTTTTTTCAATTGGTGACCAGGAGCAAAAGTTATGCCATCTTAAACATAATTTTCAAGTCGTCGGGCAGAAAAAAAAATCTACAAAAACTTCAAAATTTAAAAATTAATTTTTTTTTCTTGTAGATTTTATTTTCGTCTACAAGTGAAGCTTTGATTCATTCCATTTGGATTAGTAATGTGAAAGTTATGAACAATCTTGTTTTTCGGGCAATCTAAGCATCTTCTTGAAAAAATAACTTATAGGATCCATTTGTGAATGCAATTTTCACAATTTTTCAAAAAAAATTGTTGGACAAGGTTGATTTTGTTTGCTAGAACAATCTCACCATTGGGATTATTGTGTTTCAATTCCATCTATGAGATATTTGCAATTTAGTTTTTCTTTTAATCTTGGACCTACATCCACTTGACAATTTTTTAAAGAATGAAAAAAAAAGTCTTTATTTTGTGAATTTTTTTTCCTAATCTCTTAGCTCAATTTCTCAATAGAAAAAAATTTAAATTCAAGGTTTGTAGTGCAAAAAAATTACATAAATGGAGGACAAAGTCATTTGAAGTTGCAAACTAGAGGTTAAGAAAACTTTGTTTTCCAACTTTGAATGCTCATATCTTCCTATCTATACGGTCAAACTTCATGAAATTTTCACCACATGGTCTTAGTTAAGTAAAGTACAAGATCCTATGGTTAGATTCTAAAAATTTTGTTTTTTTGTTCTTCATGGATGAATGGAGCAGAAATGGCAGTTTTGAGTGGTTTTGGGTTGAAAAACGGCCGTGGTCCTTTAGGGGATAAAGCACCATGTACAACGTGCATACATTTTCAAAATCAGTCATGTCCCAAACTGTAGATGGCGCTTTCACAAACACACTTTGGCTGTTAATAACTTTTGCATATGGTATCTAAATCCACTGTTCTTTGGTGCGTTGGAACATGCTTTCACTCACCAACAAGACTGTAAAAAAAATCTGAACAACATAATAACAGGAACTAGGCACAGTATGAAAAACTGGCGCTTTTGGGTGTACCTACCTTAACCGTGTCAGCCGTGGGACACTCCCATAGCCTTGACACAACCAATCACCGTGTTTGAGTGGCTTGGAGAGCAGCCTTAGCTATGCTCTGATAGTTTGATGAGGGAGGTTTAACATGAGGCATTTGGTTTGCTGCCCATGCCGGTAAATAAATGTTAAAATATGCTCGGAGACAACTGCCATTTGAAGCAAAATAATAAATCTAGTTCAGTCAATTGCTGCCCAAAGAAGCAGGTAACGTCAAAATAATGGTGAAGCTAGTCAACGAAATGTAGCCATGCTTGGAATTCATCATTGAAAAGAAAACCATGGCCAGTGTCGGTCTTCAATGCCCCAAACTCACATGCTCCAACATTAAAATAATCCTTGTTGTCACAGAATTACAGGCAAGGGCACGATCACAGTGACGTAAAAAACGACAGCACCTCTTTAATAACACACTGCCAAACTTGGATGGGCATTCAACACAAAAAGATTACATTCTATTGAATGATGATTTACAGAAACTCCACATATATTGCTTAACTTATACATACTATTGGCAAACTAAACCCTGCAAAGTTAACATCCATCATCTCCAAGACAGCAAGGGCAACAAAAACTAGCCGCCTCTTTCAAAGCTGCAAATAGTCATTTGTTGTGGGGAGAAAAAAAAAGACAAAATCTCTGCAAATGTCAATTAATAATGTGTTTCACCTGTTTTGAAAACAAACAAACAAAGAACTGCAACTCAGATAACTTAGCACTGTTCACTTAACCCTTGAAGGCCCACGGCCATTTTGGGTTCAAGAAAATTGTAGCTTTTGAAGTGCTATAAATCTAAATGTGACTAAGTAATACACATCTTAATTGTACAATCTTGTAGTGAGCATGTTGTAGGTGGCATGGATCAAATTTGAAGTTATTTGACCACATAGATTGCAAGATTAAAATGTTTTAGTGTTGAAAAAGAATGCTGAAATTTCCTAAGAACTCATTTAGAGGTGAAACTTGACTTCTAAACCTAAGCAAATGAAAAAACTTTAAACTACAAAGTGATTCAAAATCAGCATACAAACACATTGGTGAAAAAAATATCATTCGATTGACTCAATGCGTTTGCAAAATGGCTTGCAAATGTCAAAAAATAGGTAAGAAAAGTTGCAAAAAACACATCTAGGGCTGAACCTCCTTCTACTAGAATGCACCTCAGTCATTGAGAACTTCTTGGATTGATGTGAAATTTTAGTGACACAAACTAGACTAATATGCGCAACTTTCCCAAAAATTTTTATTGGAATTGGACATTGTATGAAGAAGATACAAGCCGCCAAAGTTCACTGAAGTTGCAAAATGGCGGGATTTTGAATTTCGAATTGCTCCCAAACAATCTAAACAACCTGGATTGACTTGAAAATTTCACCATAATAACTAGACTTCAAGGGGAGTAGAACTCAACAAATTTTATTCAAATCAAACATTGGATGAAGGAGATACAAGCCCCCAAAGTTGCAGCCATGAAGTGCACTTTGGTGAATCACATTGAACCTCTGTGAACTTTGATTGGCTTCCACATAATCATCACCTCTTAGATTGATTTGAAAATTTTGCCACACGAACTAGAATAATAGGCGCAAATTTCCCAACAAGCTTCATTGATTTTGGACATTGGATGCAAAAGTTACAGCACTTTGAATTCTATGAGAGCCCACTTTTTGGCCCCTTGGGCGGTTTAGGGTTAAGGTAAGGTAGACCAACGTATTACCACCATGATTTGCAATCTGATTATCTTGGGGCCAATTTCAAGAGGGACACATATTTTTCAGAGGTGTGCACATGTTTCACAAATCAAACTTAAATAAAATTATAATTTTTTGATCAAAATTGTAGTTTCTGTGAATTTTTGAAGTGTACAATCCAAAATTACAAAAATGCCCAAGATTAGGGTCATGAACACCCTTATAACCACCCATAACCACCTTCTCATCTCCCTATAAGCATCTAGGTATTTACCAATCAGCTATTGCCACGTTACCATAAATGACATAAATGCACTAATTTTGTCAGATTTCTATACAAAATCGGTTCATTTTTGGACAAATTTAGATGGTGGTACAGGTGGAAATGGGGCCAAAGATAAGGTGACGAAAATGGGTTGCAGATTGAATTAGGCTAGTCTACCAAAGTATGAATTTGTTACGAACTTTGAAGTGTGCAATCCAATTGAGTCAAAATACTCTCTAGACTACCTTAGAACCATCAAAAAGTGTATCCATAGTAGTCATTAGACCATCTATATTTTGTAACATGGCTATGATACAAAGGAATTAAAAAGTTAGTTCTTCTAATGAATTTTTCACTAGGAAGGTGGAAGTTCCTTAAGCAACCACTAATAACTCCATCACTATCACCCAAAGCATTGATTTTGATCACCAATCAACTTAACCCCTAAAGGCCCACGGCCGTTTTTCAACCCAAAACCACTCAAAACTGCCATTTCTGCTCCATTCATCCATGAAGAACAAAAAAACTAAAATTTAAGAATCTAACCATAGGATCTTGTACTTTACTTAACTAAGATCATGTGGTGAAAATTTCATGAAGTTTGACTGTATAGATAAGAAGATATGAGCATTCAAAGTTGGAAAACAAAGTTTTTTTAAACTCTAGTTTGCAACTTCAAATGACTTTGTCCTCCATTTATGTAATTCTTTTGCACTACGGACCTTGAATTTAAATTTTTTTCTATTGAGAAATTGAGCTAAGAGATTAGGAAAAAAAATTCACAAAATAAAGATTTTTTTTTCATTCTTTAAAAAATTGTCAAGTAGATGTAGGTCCAAGATTGAAAGAAAAACTAAATTGCAAATATCTCATAGATGGAATCAAAACACAATAATCCCAATGGTGAGATTGTTCTAACAAACAAAATCAACCTTGTCCAACAATTTTTTTTGAAAAATTGTGAAAATTGCATTCACAAATGAATCCTATAAGTTATTTTTTCAAGAAGATGCTTAGATTGCCCGAAAAACAAGATTGTTCATAACTTTCACATTACTAATCCAAATGGAATGAATCAAAGCTTCACTTGTAGACAAAAATAAAATCTATAAGAAAAAAAAATTAATTTTAAAATTTTGAAGTTTTTGTAGATTTTTTTTTCTGCCCGACGACATGAAAATTATATTTAAGATGGCATAACTTTTGCTCCCGGTCACCAATTGAAAAAAAAATAATATTCCCACAGAGCTAATCAGTTTTTCTATCTTATGTAAAAATTTCAAGAAAATTCATTAAAAATTGAAGTCACAAATACCTGCCCGAATTCTTAAAGTCCCCCGAGAGGACTCTTGGGCCTTTAGGGGTTAATGAAGTTTTAATTTCATTTATTGAAAAAAATATGTCATGAATTGATGTTAAATAATATCACGATGGAATGAATGATATCTTTTCAAGAGCTTTAAACAATATTTGTTATAGATATGAATTTCTTTTACTTATTCAATTATTCTTCATAAATATACCATAATTTCAATATTTCCCCAATTTTTTAGGATGTTTTAGAATATGCAAAACACATATGTCTTCCTCTTTTAAACAGAACAAATAACCTTGCTTTCATATTTAGTGATTTAGTGGAAAAAAATAGAAAATAGCAAAGAGTACAAATTGTTCGGGAGTTAGGGCACACAACATAATAAATGAAGGGACCAATAACCCAATACACCATTGACCAAAAATTGAAGGTAACTACACCTAATTATGACTACTTTCTAAAGTCAACCCCTACAAATTCTTGCCTAAAATGTTTGGTCAATCATATAAACACCTATTTTCAGCACTTCAAAAATACATAGTTTCTAGTTTTCTACCATAGTGCCCAACAGATGCATAAGAAGAGGATCTAAAATACCCATTTGACTTCCAACAAAATCCAACCAAAATTTAGACAATATATTAATACGAACAATGCTCAGTTGCTCATTCTGATCATCTCATGCATCTAAGTTAGGTTCAGTTACCATGTCCTTGGAAACTGGATCATCGGTGTTGAAAATCACCAGCAAATATTCAGGACAGAACAGAAAAGAAATGAACACAATACTTTCATCACAGCAGAACCCAATAACCCAGCAAAACAGGCAAAATATGCTACTCAAAAAAACTGTGGAGAGCAAAGACGATCTTTAAACTTGTCAATTCACAAGAAATTAATGTCAATAATGTTGCAGATCCACTAAAAAGGGCTGCCAAAACAATTAGCAGCACCAAAGCCTCAGTGCTTCACCAATGATATGCGTTTCATTTCAGCAGGCAGCTGTCGAATCAACAAACGATCAAACTGGCAGATCCCTCGAACTTGTAAAAGCTTAATATGTAGCTTCAAAAAAGTTCATTTACGAAACCACTCCAAATCACTACCAAAGACCAATCTACAACCACCAAGTGCTACACAATGTCGTCAGTTGAGTGGTTCCAAAGGATGCGCCGACTAGACGATGCTTATACCGTGAGTTCCTGATCCTGCACAACAACGATGGAATCACAATACCGGTATGTGTAAATAGCAATCGATCCATAAACAGATGGTACCCCAAAATTTATCTGACTCCGGGAGAGACAACTTATACACCTAACAAAAAGAGAGTCAAGGTGGGGTTTTCGCAGAAAAAGTCTCAACTCGACATTCAAAACATCAACTGGCGTAGGAAAATTAAAAGTGCTCATTCACATATCATACCTTGAGAAATGAAAATTCTTCGGCAACGCCTCAGCAGCAAGAACGTATTCTCAAGCACCAAAGAGCTGCACCCTTATTGCCTTCAAAAAGCATCTCAGCTATGCGCGCCAACTTGAATAGACGCTGAAATTTGTTAACCCTACTACAGTCTGATGCTGGGAAAAACGAATCTTCGCGCCATTGACTCCAGCAAAACAAAGCCCTCGTGCTCAGGGTCTCAAACAAAGATATCTACAGTATCAAAATCATAAAGGTTGATTCACCACAAAAGCATGGATTGTAGCAGCCGGGTAATGTACAAGTGGTTGGTTTGTCAAGCCATAATTTTGACCAAGGACTTCGTTTCTCAACCACTACAACTAAAGTAGAAGCTCCTAACGGATGATCGCTAGACATTCTAAATTAGCGAGACTAGCCAGGTTATGTCCCAGTTCCACCCAACTCCAAGACTGAGGCGAGTGGAGATAACATGAACAGATAACTTGAAACTTGCCTTCAATGTGCAAATCGGTCATCGCCCATTTATCTGACCCTGTTCAGAAAACGCTCCAAATTTCTGAGACTAAACCGAGGGTTGGTGTCCTGCTTGCAGCGTGCTGACAGGTATAGGACCAGCCAACATATGATGAAGTACAGTTGTCCAAACGAGACAACCAATAGCGACAGAAAATTGCCCATGAATAACGATAAGATAAAGCGAGCACTTCTTCCGCATAACATGCTCTCCAGGATCTTGACAGCAATTACCTGCTCATACCCCCAACAGAATCAACAGGAATATTAGAATCCTAGAAATATTAGGTCGAGACACAGAGCTTGGCCATATTCAAAATGAATGGATAGATGCTCTTCAAAGATATTATAGCTAATTTGAAATCTCAACAATCAGGGTTCATGGTTGACAACATGGCGGAGAAGGGAAATCAAAGTGACCAAACATCAACACGTGGCGTTCAGTAGAATTATGACTGACAGAACAAGGTTTTAAGCACTGAAACTTTTCCAGAAGACATGAAAAAATCAACAAGAGATTGTGCATACACATCTACTTTTTAAGGTATACCTTGTTCTGCATGGTGGAGACCAACTTCCATCCTCGTGAAAACGCAGCAAATCCCCAATAACGCCTTTCCATGATAGTCGCCCAACACGCCATAACGTAGATACAGGAGGTAGCTGCGTCAATAATGTAATCAACGCTCACAAATCCGCCAATCCGTGCAGCCAGTGCCAAACTGGTTGCGTCAACATCCTTGAAGGGGGCCAAGATCGAGAATGGCATCAAAGAGAGACGAAGCACAAGGCGCTCGGCTTTCTCTGGCTCCAGAACTCCGCTGCCCACAAAGAACTTCATGACGGACAAACACATGAAATCCCGAAATGCCCCATGAAGAACAGCAAGCCATATCAACCGAACCACACCTAGCCGGAAACCAGACTTCAGAGCTAAAATCACTCCAACTTGTTTTCCTGTGTACGCACTTATAACACTGTAGGCAACCGTGCCCAAGAGAGCTGCATGTTGCAGCATGATCACAGCACAGAAGGCCGCAAGGACACCTGCTATCACGCCCATCATAAACAGCAAGGTCAGACCTAAGGGCGGCACTGGTCGATCCACATTTCTCCCTCCCATCAAACGAGCTGAAGGCGCTCCTAAACCGACTTTCTCCTCGTAAATATCCTCAAACTCAGAGCTTTCGTTCTTTCCAAGAACCTTCAACTTAAGGGAAAACTTGGGCAGGGGCTCCAAGTCACTGCCACCCGTATCACTAGTCACCTCTTTGGACGATTCTTGTGTTGCCATACCACCAGATGCATCTGTAGTCTTAGCAGCCTGTGAGAGAAAACGATGGCAATCGAGTTTCAGAAGAATGTCTAATCTAATTATGACTAAATAGCGTACACATTGTATGAAATTCGCTTATTAAATCATACATCGGATGCATCTTTGAAAAACACCAAAAGCATGCTTCTACCGTAAAAGTGTGCAATTAGTAGTCACTGAGCAGTCACAAGCTGAACCTATTATAAAAAGTACACAAAAATGACGTCCACACGAATCTCGTACTTGTCTCCAATAACGTATGAAGCGAAGTTCAGTAATAGATCATACAAATTGCAGAAGTCAAGTACAACCCGACTTCGACAACAGCTTGGTGCAGCGCAAGTCAAATGAAAGATGACCAATAAAAATACCTAGAAGCGACCATTTAAGGAACAAACAAGTGTTTACAATAATTACGACTTAACTTGTGGATGGTCTTGATAGTAACTTAGAAGACATTCCAACACATTTTAGCTTATGATACTTGAATACTACATAAATTAAGTACCGAATTTACGAAGCCTACTGTACAGCTGTACCAAAACCGACTCTAGGCGCTACTGTTCAGCTGGTGTACATCCTCAGAATCAAAAACCTAAATTGTAGCCAAGATCAAATAGGGGTGACTTGTAGCGGTTGCTGCCTCGGGCAACAAGAAATGACAACCCATGTAATCAAATACTCAAATACACAAAATTAATTTACGAATAATACAATGAAAGCAGAATCAAAAGACACTTACATCCGAAGTTTGTGTTGAATAACTAGCATCCCGCTTCCAAGTGGTCCTCGAATCTGCAGCCCTAGTATCATACACCGACATCTTTTCTCTGGACTCGGCCAAGCTCTCCATCACAGCCTCGTCAAGTGAAGTAAGAAACATCGCGAGGTACCTGGCCACAAAACCTTTGTCGTCCGTGCCTTCTTTCAGTCCACCCTCAAAATTCGCTCGCGATGTCTTCAGATCACGAGACTGAGAAGCTAGCGACGAGTTCACTTTGTAGTTGCCATCTAGTTGAGCCAAGGCGAAGCTCGGACTCAACGCATACGTCTCCAATGAGTACGAGTAAATAGCAGAGATTAAGGCAAGAATGCAAATGGGAACCAAACACATACGCCACAACTGAGCCCCTTGCTTCAGCACACTTCCGACGCTATGCACCTCCCGAATGTCTGGCCTCCCCATCGCCACAGTCAAGAAACAAAACCGTAACCCAAAGCCGATTCTCACAGACCTTCGCGACAATACATGTATTTCGAGTATCAACCGACCAAACGAATCTTTAGAACACGCCACTCGAGCTTTCAACCAACCAACATATCCAACTCATCTAAATCCCATCTAAATCCATAAAATCCGCAAAATTCGAAAAAATTCGAAAAATTCGAAAATTCGCAAAGACCGAAACCCTAACCAAGAGACGATTCTTACAGACACCCCGACTTCTGCTACAACATGTACTTTAAATATCAACCTACGAACGCAGCTTCACAATAAGTCACTCTCCACCACTTCCAAAAATGTCTTCAACCGACTGCTCGACATGACACACTCAAAGTCGATAAATTCGAAAATTCGAAAATCTCCAAAATCCGCACAAACTGCACTTCCAAGCAGAAGATGAGAAAAACCTATCCCTCCTTCACGCCAACATCATCCTCCAAGAGACAACAACACCGACAATCGGGAACAACCGTTACACCGTCGAAACCTCCGTGCCTCTTCCGATTCTAAAAATGCCGCCAGAAATGGCCTATTGCCATGAACACAAGAGAAGAGGGAGGAAAGCGGACGACGACGAGGGCGGCGAAGTAATCTAGAGGATGCTGAGGAAGGCAAGAAAGATGTGGAGCAGCGAGAATGGGAGAGGCGCAACGCGGCAACACGGAAACAACAACCATGAGGAGTCAGTGGGTGATGCAAAGAGAAGCAGGGAAAGCAGGGAAAGCAGAGAGTCGGCGACGGACAAAAGGACGGACGGAGGGCTCTCGTTCACTTTCCGTCGGCACGCGCCAATCAATCTCGTGAGCCGGCTTCTTCGGCACAGCTTGCTGGCCTCCACGTGGTGAACATCAGTTTAATATCACATAACTTACTCACAAGTGATGATTCTAGTCACTTGTCAACAAATATTTTCACTATTCTTTTAATTGGCTCTGTTCTTTTGGACACAGTCCATGGCATGTTGGATCTCTATTTCTAAAGTTTATCTAGAACCCTATTCACATTGCAACACAATGATATAGACAAATATGGACACCCTTGTTTGGTCAAGGGGGGAGGCTGCCTAAGACTTAGGCGAACCAAGGAGGGTTGCCTAGGCAAACCTTCTTAAGTTCACTCTTGATTTTATTTTTGATAATTGTATTTAATTTTTTTAATTTAATATTTTAGTATTTTCTAGCAATAAAACTAATATTATTGTTCACCTAAGACATAGCCTCATGGCGACACTGTTCTTGTTTACACATAATTATGAGTCACTCTACTTTACAAAAGTATTTTTAGACTTCATTTTGCCTTGTGACATAGCCATGCGAGGTGGAAATGGCTCCCATACAATAGAATTTTTTTTTAAAGACATTTTGTTGAACCACTAAAAGCACTTTATTCGTCATCCACCTTCATAATTCATTGTAAAAATAGTCTCCCTTTCACAAAACATAAAATTCTAAAATGTTGTATCATGAAATTTTTTATAAGTATTCATTCAAAAGTAAAAAAATGTAAATGCCCTACAAGTAGTTTTGGATTGTTCTAAACCATCTAAGGTATTCAATGGTGTCAACATGGTGAACATCTAAGGCTAGTAGGGTGATGTAAGGAAAAAATATAAAGTTGTTTAATTCCTATCTTGAAAAAACATTGTAGAAGCCTTATAAATAATCTTCATTTTAAGATGGTGTGGTAGCATCTCCAAAAGACAAGTTCTACAATGACATCAAGCAAGAATCATAGCAAGAACCTTTTATATACAAATGTATAATTGAAATTTGTTGCATAGTTCAATTCAACATAACATTGTACTCCCTCCATCCCAACATAATCTTCTAGTTGAACAAATGTTGAGGATCAAATTTGAAATTGATGTCATTTTAACTTGTTTCCAAGTATTTCAAGGAAGTTGTTATTCATTCACTAAATCTCCAAAAACAAAAAATGATCATTTTTAGCAACTAAAGGATCATTTTGGGATAGAGGGAGTAAATTTGTTGATTTCTCACAAATTGTTTATGGGACAATTAAGGTAAAGCAACAAGTTTTATTAAATAGATCTCCTTTAAAATCCATTTGGAAGTGCCAACTAGTTTTGTATTATTATATTGATTTGTCCATACAATGAGGGTGCAATTAGTGTCACCAACAAACTTCATATTTATGCAAATTAAAGTAGAGGTATCTATAATGGATAATTCAAGCATTTTCTGGAAGATGTATGAAATTAATTGTGAAATTTAGCTTAGTGCATGCAAACATAAAGATGAGGAAAAAAAAATCTTCAAAAATAAATATTTTTTTTCAATATAAATGTAGATTTTTCAGTAGGACCCATCTTGGGTTCATAGACTCACCTATTACAGTTAGCTTTGACACTTTTCTCTAAGCAACAAACAATGAGAGATGATTGGAAGAGAAGGTACAGTTAGATAGTCTTTTTTCTATAAATAGCACATCCAATTGTTATCTACAATAGGTTAGTCTATAAAGCCATTAAAAGGAGGTTGTCCTAAATAGGTACTGCTACCTTAATGTAATAGAGTAATAAAATGGAAGTACATGTAGTCAATCACTTAAGTGATTTTCACGTCGTAGATCATGAGGAATATGATGTAAGTAAAATTTTTGCCATGTAGGTAGATAGGAAATATGGAACTATAAATTTTTTAGAATTTTATCCTGAAAACTGATGATTTTTAGAGACCAAAAAGTTCTTTGGATTATTAACCAATGTCTAGATTCTTCTAATTTTGATCATAGACTAGGTACTTTTCCAATCACTACTTAGTACTATTTTGTTCATTCCTTTGGAACATATATTATTATCTTGTTGGGCCCAATCATAAAAAGGAGGAAAAAACACATTTCAAATTTTTAGTTCCAATTTTGGTTGGAAATAACTGCACCCGGTCAACTTGCACCAATTCAAAATAGTGTGACTTTAACAAATTACTGTTACTTGCAGAATAGGGCCCACGAGACTCTGCCACGCGGCCAAACTGCAAAGATTTTTGGGCTTGTGCCAAAACCTCCCTTCCATGCGCTGGCCCTCGCAACCGCCACGAATTTCCTCTGGCAACAGCCTGCGAATGGCCTCATTGAAGCGTTTTGCTCACTCCCACAAACCGTGAAATTATACTATTTATTCAATTATACTATTTTTCATTTTTCAAAGGTCATTTTTTATTTACAGTAAGGGAGGAGGCTCGAAAACCGCTCAGGCTCCAAAACCGCTCACCTTCTAAAATGTATATTTCTGGTACATGATGCTTTTGATCTTTACATTAATGTACAACTAGTAAACATTTGAGGAGGTGGGCGGTTTTGGAGCCCTATGCCATATTGACTTCAGAAATTCACAACTAATTCTACAGAGCTTCAAAAAATATGAGACGACTTGGGTTCGATGCCTATTCAAGCTGTCTTTCAAGAAAATTCACTGAAAAATATTTCAAAATGTTTGACCTGCCCAAAATTCTATTCTAGCCCTTAGAGTGGTCGGTTTATGGACCTCCTCCCTTAACCCCTACCGATGTGCTCAACGTAAAACTGTGTTTGAAAATTCATCATAAATAATTGAAATTCCAGTATATTAATATCTTTGATTGTGTAGAACATTAATTTGAAATAGATGGATGAGTGCTAGGTCTTTGTCAATGTTTTTAATCCCTAAGCTTAAACACCCTAGGGAACCTAAACTATCATCACGTAGTTTCAAGTCTAATTCAAAGTGTTATAACTTTTGTATCTAATGTTTGAATTTGATAAATCTTCTTGGAAAATTTGCTCTCTCTTTTAGTTTGTGTAGTAAACATTTCAAATCAATCTAAGATGTACTAATTATTTGAAAGTGCATATCATGGTTGCAATTTCAAGGGCTTACATCTACATCTAGTGTTTGGTTTCAATGAAATTTGTTGGATTATGTTCCAATTAAAGTCTAATTATTGTGGTAAAATTTTCATGTCAATCTAAGTTGTTTTGAATGTTTGGGAGCAATTTGAAGTTCAATATTCCAACATTTTTGGATTACAGTGAACTTTAGTGGTTTGCTCCTTCTTCATATAGTGTCCATTTTCAATAAATATTTATGAAAAAGCTACGTTTACTAGTCTAGTTTGTTTGCATAGAATTTTATATCAAGCCAAAAAGTGATAAAGTGATTGAAAAGCATTTTAGCAAAAGAAGGTTTAGCCTTAGATGTCTTTCTTTTGCAACTTTTCTTGTTATTTTTTGACATTTCAAAGCCATTCTTTAGGCTCAATAAACTAGTAGAATGATATTTTCTTTCACCAATGTATTTGTAAGTTTTTTTGAAAATTATCTTATAGTTTAAATTTCTTTTCATTTGAATAGGTTTGGAATCAAATTTCACCTCCAAATGTGTTCCTAGGAAAATTTTAGCATCAACACTAAATTATTATTATCTTGCAATCTATGCAGTCACATGATTCCAATTTTGAATCATGTCATATACTATATGTGCACTACAAGATTGTACAATTGAGATTTTTACACTTTAGTGACATTTAGATCTCATTATGGGTGATTTGAGAGCAAGAGAGGGCCGTTTCAAGGTTATTCCCTATATTATCCTCAAATAGTAAATCAGCCCATAATGGCTGAATTTTCAAACTTTTGAATTTTTTTTCCAAAAATTCCAATATATATATATATATTTGATGTGGCAATCTCTTGATTGTGTTAAACTACTAATGTGGCACATTTCCACAATTCAAAAACTCAAGATAACTCATGGTCTTCTAATGCCCTCAAATCTCCTCTAATGATACCACTTCAAAAAGCATTGATGTCTTTAAAACCCAAAAGGCCTTGGACTTTTGTGAAGTTAATCTCAAATCGTCTATGTAACCATTTTATGACCTCAAACTTGTATTCCAAATCCTTCAAAACTCCTTCAATGACTTTACATCTACACCCAAAAACATTAGATGTTTTTTCAAGGTTCTTGGAGATTGTTTTGGACATGTTCCTTGAAATTGTTCTTTGTATAGTCAACCAACCAGTATTGGTTTGAAATTTTGAAATTTTAAAAAATAAAATTGAAAATTTCAGAAAATATAAAAGAACTAAAATTTGATTTTTTAAATTTTTTTAAATTATTTAATGTTTAAAAAATTAATTAATATTAGTTGACATGGCAATCTTGGTCATGTTAGATTGCTTGTGTGAAGTCTAAATGCTCCCAATGCATTCCTACAATCTGGAAATGTGCAATCTTCTAAAGGCTTCAAAAAACATCTAATGTCACTAGAAATTTTCAAAAGCATTCAATAGAAGTCGAAAGTGAAGCACTTCATGCTTCAATGATGTGTCTTTGAAAGACAAGTGCCTTAATATGAAATGTTCCTTATTTTAATCCCTCAAATTCCTTGACTATGTTTTCATCAAAATCACTCCAAAACTACCATTTCCAATACAAGTACAAAATTTTAGGGGAAATATTCTCTTGGGCATATGTAACCGTAGGATCTTCAAGGTGGTATGGGAAGAAGTGAAAAAAAATTCCAAATTTTTTACAATGTGGATTGCAAAGTATTATTATTGAAATCCTTTTAGAATAGTTGCAAAAAACACGATAGTTGCACTTCACAAGGTCAAATTTGTATGAAAGAATGCCAAAGTTAATCTGTAAATGTCTATAGCCTTTTTGGAGCTACTAGGATTTTGCTATGAATTGAATAAAAAGCCAACACTTTGATAAGTTGTATCAATTTTCTTAAAATTGAAACCATACAAATTTATAGTAGACATGTTAGAAATCACTTAGGAAAAGAAAACACAACAATATCACTTACGAATTGAAAGATTATAATGTTTAATCATGAAGGTGTTAAAACTACAAAAGTGAGTTGAAGTCTTTTGGTGCTCTTCTCACATGTCAAATCTAAAAAGTTGGTCACCAAAAAAGATGAGGTTAAAGGGCCTAACATACATAACTCCAATCAATTTATAGCTTTGTAAAATCTACTCTACAATGATTTTAAATGAATATCTAGTGTTTTTTTCCCTCTAAGTTATTAGTGTACTTGATGCTCACCACTATGGAAAGTCAAGATTATAATCAACACCCTAGAATAAAATTTCAAATAGAAATATCTTAATCAATCATTTTCAAAATCAAATTTTTGATGCTACAATTAGAGTTCAAAAAGGAGTTTCCAAAAATATAAACTACTAAAAATAGAAACTTGGTTAGATTTTATTTAACTTCAAAGTTTTGCAAACACAAAATTTTGGTGCCTCAAATATTTAGGGGTTAAGCATTTGGGAGACACGTTAACCCCTAAGCATCCAAATTCATCTTTAGGATTGATGGTCTCAGAAAAATCATCATGAAGTACTATTTAGAAGAATATTTTGGAATTGAACTGCAAGTAGAGTTTGAATTTTAGATTCTATCCTTATGGTTAGATTCACCAATGTTATGACCAATATTTTTTTTTAAACTTTTGAAAGGAAAATTCAAATTCCTTCTAAATTCAATTACAAGAAAAATATTGTCATTCTTTAAATAATTTTTGTAGGAATAGATTTGAAATGAGGTTCTTTTGACATAGTGGTTTTTTGGAATCTTTGTATTCTTTGATTCTATGACCTTATTTTTACAATTTTGGGTTTGTATTTGAGGCAATGCAATTTTGGCTTTGTCAACCACTTGACAGACTTCCACATTTGTAATTTTAGAAAAATAAGTACTTTAGTAAAACCAAATCCAACCCTTGGATAGGATAAGAACTTCATGAAGTATCTCTAAAAATTAGGATGACTTTCAACCGAGCTATAATGAAAAAGAAATTAGATTTTCTTTAAGTGCATTGTCCACAAATTGGATGTTGAAGCACTTTAGGGTTAACTAATGTCTAGGGATACAATTAGGTATAGTCTATGGTACAAGAATGGGAATAGGTATGCTAATGGTTGTTTCTACCTTAGATCATCTTTGCATACACTTCACAATCAACTCTAAGGTAGAACCACCCATAATTGATAACACCCCATTTCCAACTTGTAGACTTCGTTTATTTTCAATAACTTTGTAACAAATTTCCAACTAGAGCTTGGAATGTATGTTTTCTTCTTTTTCAAAGTTGGAACTAATAAGTTCATAATATATGTACCAAATTAGTGAGTAAAAAAGTAGGAAGTGATGAACATAAAAGGATTTCTTCAATGATTGTAATTGAAAGAGCCGAGACATTGACTATGGGTCTACATCACTTTTGGGCTTTCAAAATTCATAGTAATTTCACTTCATGCCATAAAATTACCAAACTTTTTGCAATCATGTTTTTATCGTTACACCTTTGAAAATATTTGCTTTGCATTGCACTACACCAAATCATGTTTAGAATATCTTAACTGGATATTAGTGATTCTACTTTATTATGTTGAAAACAATGGTTTTTTTTAGTGATTTGGTGCAAAATTGCACAAAATTTTTTGGCCTAACACCAAGCCTATAGAAAATAAATAGTAAAATTTTGGATGAAATTGCCAATAAATTTCAAAAGAATTTAAACTAATGGATGAAATCACCAAATAATGGATGAAAATAGAATGATAGATATGTATTATGTGCTAATATGATATTTTCTATCCAATATATGGATGAATGTTGAGAATTGGAGCTCCACAATAAAATGAAGTATCACCACTTCGTCACTTCAAAAGAAATTTAAAAAAAAAACTGGTTGAAAAGTCTGAATGAAGTGGTCTTGTAGTTGAGTGTTGAAAGCTCCTTTAATTTCTATACTTATTTGAGCATCTGTATCTTGTTGCACAGTACGGTCCAATTGAACACTCGTTTTCTCACAACTGTCTCAGGACCCTGACTGACCGAGACCACTGCACTTTTTAACAAACAACGCATTGTTGCCAGTTCATCTGATTTTATATGAGAATATAAACAATAACTTTACAACTGCTCTCTCGCTGAAAGCTCACAGATTCCGTATCCAATTCTACTTTTCTCAAAGTCTACTGATCTGATTCCAACTCCAATACAATTTAAAAGAAAAGTACAAACCGTTTCTTGTCTGGTGGTTGCTGAAAAGATTGTGCTAAAACAGTGTATTTTGGATTCTACAAATAAAATTCAAGCAGATAATACAGGCGTCATGGGAGGTGGGACTCCAGTTGATGGGGTGGAATCGTGCCCCTGCGAACAGACATTGCCAGCACCCACCTCCTCTCCCAATGCAATCCATAGCGCGGAGTCATGGTAGTCTTGGATGAGAACGGAGGCACCGTTGTCTCGCAAGACGGGACCTGGGTGGCCGGTTAGCAAGCCTACTACTGGGGAGCCTGCTGCCCTCCCGGCCTTTATGCCCGATGGAGAATCCTGCAAAACAAACGCCAAAACAACCCAAAAGGATTAATCATTCGATCTCATGCATCCCACCATGACAAGTCCCTCTATTTCAAAGAAAAAGACCAGAATTTATATGCAAAAAAACATGAATTCGAACTGAACGACGAAAAGAAAAAGGAAAAGGCAGAAGTAAGAGGGCATTCATTCTTGAATATGACAGGAGGGGAGAGGAGAGTAAAGCAGGAACACTTGAATATAATAATGGTTTACAACAGCATTGTGTAAATGGTATGGCATCAAATGACTTGCCATGTCTGTTTTTAGAGCAATTATGAACTTCCTCTAAAATTTATGATGCAAGTTCTTCGGTTTTCAAAACTAAACGGAATATGCTATCTAGTACCATCATAAAAGGGACCTGGACTAGAGGATCAAGAATGTTACAGGTACATTACAACATTAATTTCATAAATATGAATCGAAAAGAAGTCATCTACAAATGAGATGAAAAGGACAAGATTACACTTAACGCAGTAGTTAGTGTTGCCAAAGGCTTTGAAATACTGTTGTGGAGATCGTGGTACTACTCTATGCAAATGCCCAGAGGAACTACTTGATTCCACAAGGTTTTAGCGAAATTAGAGAGTCTATTATGACACCATGGAAAAAAAATGTGTGTTATCATTTATGGGAAGGTCTGGCTATTGTGATCACATGAAGACTTTCCTAAGTATCATAGAGAGGCCACCTCTAAATGATCACTCTCACCGTAAGGTGATCTCCCTATGAATTGTAGGGAAGATTCTTTCATAATGATGTCGAAACGGTCGAGAAACATTCATTTTTCCTAAAAAGTTCTGATAAGCTTGTGTTACCTCAAGAACAAAACATTGGCTTGGTTCTACGCCAAGGAACTTAATGGCCTTCAAGTACGGATCAGGATAGGGTTTAGGGTTGTCGCATTCACTCCCCACCACCACAATTTCAAAGAAATCGGGAATCTGCAATGCCGCTATTACTTGCTCGGCGTTCAGTCTCGGAGAGTTTGTTACTGCTGCTCGACGAAGCCCTCGCTTCTTCACATATTCAGAGAATTGAAGGAACCCTGGTATGGGCAACAGATCCTTGGCTGCTAGCCTGGTACCACCAATCCACAAGATTTCTTCAGAGGTCAACTAACAGTCAACCAACACCCTGTTGGTAAACATATTTAAAAAACAGTACAGATTTCACGTACGAAGGAGCCTTAGAAGAAATTTCGTGGTTGTTCGACTCCCAAGTTTTTAAGTTTACACTTAGACTCTTAGTTCCATGTAAGATAAGAACACCTAATTTTGACCGTGTTACTAAAATTGCATACCCTCTGAACATGGTTTGGAGTATACCTATAATGAGCACTTTGAATATTCATAATTTATTCAATGTTCAAACAGTGTCCAAATACTATTCCTGAATCTCTCGATAAGTGTAGTTTCTGAGCAAGTGCATAATATGATATGGTTTGAACTTACTCTCGGTACCGAACTTCTTTTCTATCCATCATTTCAATCCTTTTTTGCTCCTCCATTTCAGGCATAAGTTCTTCAGCTATAACGTAATTCAATTTGCCACTCATCTGACGAATGAAGAACTCATGACTGATAGGCACTCCACCATTGTAGCCTTCCTGCATCCATATATCTGCACCCGTTCTATCATCATTCACCTTTAAAGCACACTACAGGTACAATCTACTTGAAGAGATAGCTTTAACATATTGTACAGAAAGCGAGATAAACAACATTACATTCTAAGAAACTTCAACACCCTCTGAATTCTAATGCCATTTGAAACTTCTGTCATTGAAAATTATTAGAAGACACTCTATTTTCCGCCTCACTTGGTTGTTGAAAATAAGGACTCTTGATCTTCTTGTCTAAACGTTAAGGAAACAATTTTCTTTACTGAAAACTCTATTACGGAAGCAATTTTCTTTGCTGAAAAAACCCAATTACTATCACCAGCGATTACGGAAGCAATTTCTTTGCAGAAAAAACCTTATTACTTCGATCAACAGAGAGAATGCATTGCTTACCTCAGCGAGAATCTCTTGAAAGGCCAAGAAATGAATGGGATCGGAGTCCGCAATTGTTCCATCAATGTCGAACAAGATGGCTTTCAGCTTGTCGCCCTGAGGAAGAGGAGTACACAGTTTCTGGTGCTCCTCTTGTTTGTGTAAGCCTTCCTTGGGATGCGCACAAGGCTTCAACTCTTCTCTTTTGGCAACAGTTTCGCCCTTCTGCTCTGCACAATGCGGATCTTTTCTCTATTATAGCTTGCTTTGGTTTTTAAGGTTCAAAATTCCTATCACTTTGCTTCTAAAAGATGAAAGATGAAGAATGCCATTCATACACATTGAAGAACTCGTCCAATGTTTGGGTAGAACCACCGGTTAGGTCATGGTTAGCTTGTGGAATTGGAAAAAAACTTGTTGCAATTTGAAAACATTATAAAAAAATTGGATTAAAAAATCTATAATGTTTCTATTTGGGGTAAAAAATAGATAAAAAATTAAAATAGATTTGATCTTTGAAAGTTGAGGAAAAATAGCTAGCAGTCCAAAAAATCTCAAACAATGAATCAATCTCCTGTTGATCTAAACCTTGATAAAAACAACAACTCTTCTTTTGTAATATACTTCGTTGAACTTTTAATTTGTAAGTTGAATGTGTAAGTATGACTTGGCTAAATGACTATGGCCACTAATCTTTAAATGAAAGTGGAATTGTGTAGTTTTACTTATGATAATCTACAACCTCTTTTTTTGAATAATTGCATAATGATGCCATGCATTCAGTGATAAAATTTGGACTTTTGGACCTAAAAAAGATCTTTTTTGAACTTTGTATTGGTTTTCTAATCAGAGTACAATCATATATATTGGCTAAAATGCTAAAAAAATGAAAGAAAAAGTATCTTTAAACTATATGTCCATACAAGGCCCTCGCTACCATGGCAAAAAACATAATTAGTTGTTATGTAAAAGATGGAGACACCAAAATCTATTCCAACTTTTGAACTTGGTGTAGAAGATTGAAAACGCAAGAAACGGATAAGAAATGACTTGACTTTATGTCCAATAATGCTAAAGAGTTGCCTAATTGTTGGTTTCATTATCTAATCCATTCTATGCAATCGTAAAGCATCCAAATTTGTAAAGAAAGTGTGGATTATAATCCTCATTTGTTTAGCCATTGCAATAGAGATACAACTACCTTGAACTTTGAACTTTAATGTTATGAATATCACCTGTAGTTGGTGATTGTGGTGATCCATGATTTGGCTGCCATACCACTAAAGATGCATCTCCCATAGAGCCATCACATGTACCTGAGAGTGGACATTGTTCTCTATTTTCCTTTGGAGGATTTTTGCCTTCACAATTCATTGGTCCTTTAGGTCCAAAGCATTTGCCAATGATGGAGACATCAACATTTGTGGGGTTAGTAGGCTTTGAATACTTATATAAACCATCAATGTAATTTATAAGATTTGCACATTAGCAATGAGTTTGTTTCCCACTCAAGTTTGATTTTTCTTTATCAACTGATTTAATTGTGTATGTGATAGAAAAGAATGTGAAAAATGTAAGACATTCACTATTCCTCAGAAGAAAAAACTATATTATTAGCAAAAAAATAGATTTTATAAATTCATTTAGAATACAATTTTAGAATATCCATCAAATATATAAAACATTTTATGAATATGTGTGTTACTTATAGCCTCTATTAAATATATCATTTTTATGCATAAAACCTATAACTACAAGGGAAATAATGTCTAACCTAGGTTTGTGGGCTTGCAAGCACAACTTGTGTCACAGTTGCAACTCTCTTTGTTGCATTTTTCATCACCTAAAATACACTTACATTTCCCATCATTTATACAACGTTGTAGGTCACAATGCTTTTTTTCTAGTATAGGTATGCCAATGGATGAAGTTGTACTAGTTGTTAAAACTACATTATTAGGTATAGGAGCTATGCCAACTTCAATTGTTGGGCTTGACATATTGTAGAAGTGCTAAGTTGCAACTTGCAACACTAGGTCTTTTCTCAAGGTTTTATCCTTGCTTGACTTCACACAATACATACAACATTTTTATTATTATTATTAAGGGAAGTCCCTTTATGCAAATCTCAATCCTACATACCTCTACAACGAGTCCAACAAATGAAAATGAAAGGTAATACAAAGACTACACAATAAAATAAACAAAAACCAAAGTATTGGAATATAATAAGAATGGGAGCAATTGAAAAAGCAGGAAGCATGAAATGGGATTATTGTTCAACATGGAAATGTTCACTAGGTTGAAAACCAAGCACTTTAATAAAATTGATATCAAGAAGTATTAAAAAAAACATTCAAAATGATTTTTACACTACAAAATCCCAATCTAATTTCTAATGTAAACACATAAAGTTAGATAAAAATTGAGATTTTCAAATTCAAACAACATCAAAACATAAGGACAATACATAACTATATATGTATAAATTGTCTAATTCACTTGAAAGCATGAAAAGAAAAGGGGGAAGGTACTTACAATTTGAAATTGTATAGTTGAACATGCAGTACTAAGAGATTTTCTCCTTGTACATTGAAGAAAGCAATGGTATTTATATTTTTACTAGAAACTAAGGTAATTCTGTTCATAGCTGTTGGAATCTAAAAGATGTCCATTCACAAAACTTAGAGGTGTGTCTATAGGCCTTATGACTCCTACTTGTACTTCTTGTAACCATTCATTTGGAAACTCATCACTAGTGAGAAGGATGTCAACCATTACATGAGTATCTAGGGGAAGAAAATATTGCCCTTTGATTACTTCAATCTATAAATATTTGGGGTCCATAATGTTTAGTAGAAGATCTAGAGTAATTTTGAATGCTACAATTAGTAATCCTAGAATTGTTTTTGAAATTTAGTACCATATGCTACCTTTCAAGAGAAACACGCGTCAACCTTGGCTATCTTGAGAGTGAGTAGTATCATAACAAAATAGAAAAGAAAGGATTTTGGAAGTTGTGAAGAATTATTGGGAGTATTGTAAGACAAAACTAACTAAACATATGCTAATTTTACTATAGAAGAAGTTGCAAATTGGCTATCAAATTTTATTGTTTGTTGTAATTTTGACTAAAATAGCTCCTTTAAAAGCCCTTTTTTACAATATAATAGTAGCACAAGGATTCTTTTGGTAGAAACCAAGCAAAATTTAGCCACTTTTGAAATCACTAGCTACAATCAATGATAAAATTTCGTAACGCCATTAAAAAAGTTTGAATGTACTCCATTTTCCTAGATTTGATGCACCCTAATATTGCGCTATTGTACAACTATATTAATAAAGAACTAAGATAGTATTGTGGTACAACTAAATTAATAAAGAACAACTAAAATCATTAGGGACATGATCCTAGATGCCAACATGCCAACAATTCATTGACTCATATATTTAATTCACCTTCAATTTAACTTGGCTAAATGGCTCCAACGCCTAATCATGGAAAATGGGGTTCTTTACTTTTCCTTCAAAAATATCCAACCTCTCAACTCCAGTGATCACATAAGAAATCATCACAGATACTTTCATCCCAAGAAAGCTTGATGATTGTATTCAAAGTGATCTTTCAACAACTCTATAACAATCTTCACAAATCACAAAGTAAAATCACATTCAAACGTAACGACCCATACACTGAAATGGCACATACAGAGGTAATGGCCCAAACACCGACCCACTGATCAGTCAGCAGCAAAACAATACATGACGCATTGACGAGCAAGCACTTCCCTACCCCGACAATTGCAAGCATCCCTTGTGGACACATGAGGAATCAATGGGGCGACTCAATGACAATTGAAAGGGAAAGCTGCAGAGGAGATTACCCTCAACCATCGATATAATTTTCGCTGCCTAGAATTTCTCACAATCCTTAGAAAGAGAATCACAGCTTTCTTAAAAGTGAGACCTACGCATCCCGCTGCGATTTCCATTAACCAGTAAAACATCACCTCATCAAATTCGAAACCCCAAGCCTTGGTTTCCTCTGCAGCTGCCAATCGCTCCAGCGTTTGCTATAAACCAAAACTCACACTGGTTCATGAGTTTTGGTTGAAGAAGTGAAACATCCAAACGTAATCCCTCGTGTACTAATCTCAGCAGCACCTTCAGGAGCAAGGATCCCTACTCCGCAAATGAAAGGAGTCCCTCATGAACATGTCGGGAATCAATGCGGTACATCGAAGACGTGACGTGAAGCACTCAATCATCGAAATTATTTGCGTTGCCCTTGGATTTCGAGAAAATCCCAATCATAACTCGGAGAAAGAGAATTACAGCTCCCTGGCAGTCTGACCTATGCATCCCGCTGCTCATTCCACTAAGTACGCTGAAGCAGCATCGAAACCCGCAACCCTAATTACGCTTCGACTTCCTCGGCCGTGGTCAATCGCCTCAGCGCCTGTTTGTGCGTCCAAGTCTTCATGCTCTCTATGCATACCGCTGCGCACTCCACTAACTACCACGAAGCAGGATCGACACCTGCAATCCTAATTATTACTTTCGACTTCCTCGGTCTTTGCCAATCACTCCCGCGTCTGCTTGTGCGCGCACAAGTCTCGATGTGCATGTCGCGCTTGACCGCGAGCCCGACCGTGAGCATGACCATGTGGAGAATGCCATCGAAATTACTAGCATAGCTCCTGGATTTAGGGTAAATTCCTATTCACAACTCAGAGAAAAAGAACCATAGATACCTACCAGAGAAACCTATGAATCCCGCTGCACATTACACTAACTGCGGCGAATGGAAATCGAAACACGAAACCCTAACTAAGCTTCGGCTTCCTCGGCCGCGGCCAACCGCTCCAGAGCCTGCTTGCGCGCCCACGTCTCAATGCGCGTGTCGGGCTTGGCCGTGAGTCCGACCGTGAGCATGAGCGTGGTGAGAATGCCGGTGATGTAGTACGGGGCCTCCCAATCCTCCCACTTGCGCTTCTGCCCTGGTGCTAGGGGCGTCTCCCCGAACAGCACGCCGTTGGGACCCTCCTGTGTGCCGGGCGCGAACCAGCTGCTGCCTCCTCCTCCACCACTGCCACCACGATGTCGCTGCATCTGCAGCACACTGCGCACTAGTCCGCCTCCTCGCGCCATCGCCACAACTCAAAATCGGGTTGGAGACACAATGGAAAGATAGTCTGAGATTGGGCTTCTTCCCGAAACCCTAATCTCCACTCTAAAATACCACTCCACACATTTCTGTACACACTGACCCTCTCCTCAATACGGTAAGGTAGAAGGCTCGAGAATTTTCATAACTAATTCACAAAGTTCCAAAAAAACTATGAAACAACTTAGATTAGATGCCAATTTCACTTGGCTTTCAAGGAAAATTTATTGAAAATTGAGATATTGTAAAGTAGGCTCAACTGGGGTTTAAACCTATTAGTTTTGTGAAAAAGCAAGATGAGTTAAGAAAGTCACATGTAGTCCAAACAAAAGTGAGTGTGAAACTGAATTTGGCATCAAAATGGTGCCTAAAAAAATTTGGATCTCACTTTTGAAGTTGTGTGCTGTAAGATTCTTACCAAAAAACTTGACGGTTTGGTTGGAGATGCCTTTCCAAATTCCACTAGTTTCCGAGAAAGTTCCGCCCAAATTGGGGGGACTTTACAAATAACTATAATATTTCAAGAAGTTTTAGCTCCCCAAAATTTAATTTCACATGTTAGATGGGTGCTTTATGGACCTCCTACCTTAGAAAGCATAAAGGTTGGGAATTTGAAGAATTTGAAGCATAAAATTGAATTTTGGTTATCACAAAATAAAGGAAAGGGCATTAAGGGTAGGAATTTGATGAATTTGAAGTAGAGAAATGAATTTTGGTTATCACAAATGGCACATCAAAGAAAAAAATTTAGAAAGGAATTTCAACACTGCTTTAATATTGAGAGAAAAATAGGAAGGGTATAAAGGAATTGCAAGGCAAGATCAATTAAAAGAGTTTATTGAATCCTAAAGATCCTAAAAACGAAGCCTCTCGTCTTGCATCTTGAAAAAATATAAAACTTCGCTATTGATGATGACTTCAATGGCTTGCATCAAAAATAAGAGAGAGTGGAAGTCCAAAAGTACTTTAGTATGCAACTCTTATATTCTTTGATAAAGTTTGGAATGTGTTGCATATAACACTGAATGTAACACATTAATCTCACATTCAAATTATTTGACATTTAATACAATTATCTTTCAAGCATTGAAAAAATGAGCTAGAATCTATATATCTTCACAATTTATCATTATATATATACTGTAATTACTTCTATACAGAAGTTCTTCATATTGAGCCCAAAAGATCAATATGCAAAATCATTATAGTTTGCCTAGGAAAAAATAGTAAAACATTTTGTGGAAAAAAATTCATATTATAATGTGGAGGCATGCCAAAAATTCATATTACAATGTTAGGGTCACTTTACATATGCTATCCAAACTTGGTGAATTTGTCACTTGCACTAATAGTATAAACTAGTCTATGTATATTATGGACTCTTCTATCCTTAATCTTTAAACAATAGGTTGGTGACCATGGAATCATTAATTTTGATACTATGGAAACTTTTGGTTTAAAAAATATCTAAAAGTATACATTAGAAATCAAATTACTATTGAAAATCTTCCCTTTCTACCCCTAATTTTGAGGATAAATAGAAGATGGCACCCCATTTTTGATCAGCCCCCATTTCCAATCCATGGGCTATTTTCTTTTTGTGAAGTTATGGTGTAGTTCCCAAAGCAATTATGGCATACTATGATTGGTTGCAAGGCTCTCATAAATATAACTAGTCCTTGATTGGTTTTGCAATCAACCTATATCACCATTATAGGTTGCAAAGAATCTTCTACTAAAAAATTCATATTAATTACAATTTGTGTAAAAAAATTCTAAAAAAATATAGCATCCTTCTAAATTCTATTTCTATACATGAAAAAAAAGTTGCATTCAAAAAAGTTGCAATCTACGTATGTGTAATTGCTTTAGTGGTTGGAAATGGGTGATATACTCTAGTTACACTTTTGTCCTACATAGCAAGATGCTTAGTTTTCATTTATTGACAAAAAACAACCTTAGCTTTGTTTTTTGAAAAAAAAAGGACAGTTTGGTGATTGTAGAAATCATCCCTTTTTGACATTTGGTGAATAGTTGGTTCAAAGAATTCCAAAAAGTACTAATTGAAAGTCAAACTACTATACAAGACCCTTTCCACAAAAAACTTTGAGGATGAATGATGCACTACTATCTTGCTAAATAGAACGATTTTCTATCATTCATTGACCATAAAATTGGTATAGCGTTGATCATGGGCTAAGTTTGCTAATATAATTGCAATACTATTAATGAAACATTATCGATACTCATTTTAATTGTAAAATCTTGGTATCATTATAATCTATGTTCCAATTAATTATTCTTTACTAGAAGATTGCCCATCCTTACTTTCAGAGCTTTATGCAATTGGAAGTCACTATCCACTGAAAAGATCTTGTGTTGTCCCTTGCCTCTTTGGAAAACCACAAGCCATTGATTTTTAAAAAATAAAAAAATGCTCCCCCTCCCAAATGCCTTTGATTTCTCAAAAAATCACATGTTGATCTTTGTAAGAATTAATCTAAGCCGTCTGAATACAAATTCAAAATACGATATGGATATTGTATGCATATGATATATGGTACCAAATATACATACTATAAAGATACTATAGAAATACAAATACACAAGTGGTAATGGATATGATGTAGATACAAACACAAAAAGAAATACAAATACAGGAGGGAATATGGGATATGGGAGATAAGATTGTCCCATGTTGATTGTTTTATAACTAATTCTGAAAATTATAAAGAAGAGGTGGGAGGTGAGGATTGGGGGCTGATTAATTTTAATTAATTAATTTTTGTAAATTGGGGGGCGAGGAGCTAGGACTTAAGAAGAATCTTAAAATTTTAAATTTTGTGGGTGTCTTTTGGGTGGACAATGTGCCTCACTATCTACTCAAAAGACAACCCTTTAAGTCACTGTTTATAGTAATTGATGAATGTCTCCTTGCTTCCTTTCTTCTTGAGTGCTAAAAATTAGTAGCCATTTGATGAGGGTATAATAAAAATATCTACCTTCCAGATGCTCATTGTAGCCATTGATTTGTTGATCTGTTTGGTCAATGGAAAAAATAAGGGCCGTTAATTTGGGTGGGTTACTTTCCGCATTTAAAAAACCACGTACCACATAATATAGCATGGATTTTATTATTTCAAGGTAAAATTTATAAAGGATTTACAAATAAAGTAGGGGACTTTCAGAGTCAAAGATGCATTATAAGTAAAATAGGTAGCTAAAAAATCTCAAGTATTAAAATTTTTTATATATAATATAAGGACTAGAGATTAGGATCGTGAAAATTGTATTTAGTAGGGTCAATTTTATTTAGAGTTGGTTGTACAAAGGAGTTAGAGTATAAAGGTGTTACATGATGTTTGCAAGCATAGCTAGTTGTTGTGTTGTACTGAGTAATAGACCTTGTATGGATGAAAATAGGGGTGATAGACATGTATTTGAAGATTTGTGGATGGACTTTGAGATTCAAGTTAGGGTTACGAGAACTTTCCATTTCAATCTGTGTCTTACTTTTCAAAGCATTACAATTTCTATAAACCATGATTCTATTGGGTTTTTTTCATGCATTGTCAAACTATGTTTTTCATACACTGTAAAAGTTCTTGTATATACAATTTTTGGATTTTTGTGTACTGCAAGTGGTAAAATTGTCATACTAGTTTACTTGACTAAATTCTATATACAAAAAGGGTGTGACAATGGAAAAGAATGTTGAGCAAAGAAAACATCTCATTTTTTTGATGCAAATTTCCTTTATCTTCTCTCTAATCTTCTTACTTTTAATTTTTTTTTCAATTCACTTTTTCTCCTTATAAAGAAAATACCCTACAAAAAAACACTTTCATCTACGTAATATAAGTAAGTATAGGCTGCCATAATATAGGACATTTTCACAAATTATGTAATTATAGGGGATCATTTATTTGAGCCTTCGAGGTAAATAGCCCCCCCCCAAAAAATATCCCCTTGCTGCACGGGGGGATATGAAACATACAAAGTGACCCACTTGAGGCCATTAATCTCTACCGCTTAGAAGGGCAATGAGGCCAGCTGTCAGCCCGGGGAGGACACTTCTTGTATATTTGGGGGATCCACGTGCGGCAATGGGGTATTTTTAGGGGGGCTATCAATTACTTGTAATCATTACTTGGCAACATTAAAAGAGCCCCTATTTTACTTTAAAGCGGAAAAATCAGCCATATTATCATCCCTATTTTATTTTTAAAACACTTTGCTTTTTTAATGTCCCCTATTTTATATATAACTTTCTTTTAAATTTTACCTAAGATTATTTAAATGTACCCTATATTCCGTTGCACGTAGGTTATTAAAAAATGGGAAGTGTCCTCCCCTAGAGTGTCAGTCAAAATTAGGAATTAGTGACCTTTTGTCTTTTCTTCGTATTTTTCCTTTTTATCTTGGACATGGCACAGTAGACAATAGAGCTCTTCAAGGTGCAACATCAATGCCATACTCATCACCTTTGCTAGCCTACAAGGTTACTTTTGCTTTGTGATTTTAGAATTCCAGATGGAGATGTGACAATGTCATGACATTTGAATGAAGAAATTCTTAGCAATTTCTTAAACATTTCTTGAGATTTTACTGAAGAGTTTTGTTGTTCAATTCTTTTTGTGGCATGGAGAGGAGAACACAGAATTAACATCAAAGAGCCATTTTTGTGATGAGATTCATGGTGCAAAAGAGTGAGGAAGAGGAGTTGATTTCTCGAAAGAGGAAACTTGGGTATTTATTGGATTTTTCATATTCTAGGTTTCCATTGCCTGCATTTTGAAATTATTTTTGTTATTTTGAATTTGGTGATGCATTGCATCATAAACTCAAAATCAACCTTTCCAAAGACCATAACATTCTCAAAGAGCTACTTGAAAGCCATGAACGTAGACCTAAGAAATGAAATTCTGAGTTCTTTAATTTTGTGCATGATTATGAAATAATGTTATGTTTGCAAAGAAAGGTGCAATTCAGATTTGATAAATTGCTTCAAAGATGAAATTTTGAATTCTAAAATTTTGTGCATAATTAGAATTAATGTTATATTTGAAATGTCAAGTGTGGTTCAAATTTAAAATTATCTCTTTTTGATTGATTCATTCATCAATGTGTTCACAAATTCTTCATTGCATATTAGGAGATTAAATAAACTACTTCAATATTTGGAGTAGCAACATTAGTTTTGTGTTACAATGAAGAAAGTCCAATTTTCATAACTTTCTTGTTATGAAAATTTGAAGATTTTTGGATGTTCTAATATTGAAGGAAAGCATGTATTCCACAAATATTGAAAAAATAGGAAAAGGGGACAATGAAACAAAGAAAAATTCAATGCTTCAACTTTCCATTGACTTTAAGTTATACTTGAATATGAAATCTAGGAATGCCAAAAGATGGGACTTATGGATTCAAATTTGATAGGCCTTCACTAGAAGTAGCTCAAGAAATGGTTCTTATTTAAATATTTTGTGAGGTTATTTGGTTCAATAACAAATTTGAAGTCTTAGTACAAGAGTATCCTTTGGAGATTAATTGAAATTTTTTTTAATCAAATGAAAAAGTGACATTTGTGCTTAATTTAAAATTTATGTTGGATTTTTTATTCTTGGCACAATTTATCATTATCCACTCTAAAGATATACTTTAAAATCTATACTATGTTAAGAATAGTATGATAGTGCTTAGAGTAGATAGAGCCAAAAATATTTGTTCTCATGAAATTATCCATCAAATATAAGTAGGCCATGTCATTTTTATTATTATTTGTTATTTATTTTCTTAACAATTGTAAAAGAACTAAAAAATATTTTTATCATATTGCCTACATTCATGTCAAACAAGTGCATTCCTTTGAGTATGTACCATACATCATGTCAATAATGTACTACAATTTATTGAGACACTAATGTCTAGCTCCTCTGGTTTTGTGAATGCTATATTTAGGGCACCCATTTTTTTTTAAAGTTTCTTTTGTAATGCTCTTGAACATGCAATATGTTCTACTTTTGCCTTATCACAATCTTTCCCTCCTTAAGTTGCTTTAAGGATTTGTGAAAGGGGGGGGGTTACAATTTCGGATACAATGTCTTGATGCCACAACATAGTATGTACGAAATAAACATCATCTGAGAACATGACAAGCTTACATATACAACAATTAAGAAAATACTCATGTAAATGATGAATCATGATCAATAGATAACTCAATGTGTGTGTAGATGTTTTATATTGCAAGCACTTTGAGAATCTTCATAGCTTTGCAATTTCCTTAGTCTCAACAAAATTTCACAAACACATGTTGAAAACAAGAACATTGGTCTAAAAGTTGTAGTTTGTTATAATATCAAACATTTAAAATAAATCATCCAACTTGAATGAACCTTAAATTGTAATTGATCAAATCCTAAACAAAACTTGAATTGAATGCGTAGCAAGCAATAATATATCCTTCTTAATTGACATTAATCACAAAATCTCAAAGCAATGTAAGAAGACTTTAGTAGTTCCCATATTCCTTCACAATCGAGAACCATAGAAATTCCTCAACAAGTGTGATATAAACTCACATTGACAACTCCATCTATCTGTACAAAGTGGAAAAAATGCATGAATTTTCACAAATTCAAAATAGACCAATACCAAACTAGAACCAAATAAGGACTTTGAAATTGCTTAGGTGGGAACTTCCACAATTCTCAATGATAAAGCTGCATATGGAAATAATAAGTAAGAAAACTTGAAGATGCAAGGAAATAAGTAAGAAAAAAAATTCCAATCTACACACCCTATTGTGCCATTCGATGTTGTATCTAGTCACAATCCTAAACTGTTGTGATTGTATCTATCTCATTGTAGCCCTCATCAACAATCCTTTTCTTCCACCAATGAGAAAATCTATGGTTGAGATGGAGGGGATTTGTAATCAATGGCCATTATTTTATTTTCTAGGGGTGGGGTGGAATCTAGATTTATTCATTGATCAATCACCATAGATAGTTAGATGTATCACTCTCACTTATAATTATTGTGAAGTTTATGAATGAAAGTAATCTAGACATATACAATTTGGAAAAAAATTTGACATATTGAAAAGAGTGGAAACATTGATCAAGATTAGAACACATACATTGTTAAAATACAAACAATAAAACATAATTCAAACAAGGATATGAAGATAACAAAATTTTAAATATAAAAAAATATAGCATAGTAAGTAAATCGTATTTGTAAGTATTTGTTGTGTTTTCAAATATGAGAAATATTTTTGTGTTTTTTTCACAAGTATTTTGATAGTTAGAAAGTTCTAAATCTTTTTTTAATAATAAATGTGTACCATAAATGGCATAATCTAAATTTAAAAATGTGAGTTCTATTTCTTTGCACATTTTAAGTTATTTGCATTTTGGACACTAAAATTATCACAATGTGGTTGCTTGACCACTAAGTGATTAATTTGATACATAGGTAGTGTACTTCCTAGCAATTGCCAATGGTTTTCATTCAAGTTTTTTTTATTCTTTCTTGAGTGCGCGTGTACAATAGATGGTGGTGGAAATTTCTAAATTGAGGTGATATTAAATTATTAATACAAGAAGATGTGTTAAAAATAAATCATCAAAGTTGCTTCCTTAGTGCATTTTGATACATTCTACCACTTTGTTTCGGATCTCAAATTTAGCTATGAAAATGGTCTATATTTATTAACCCCTAGAGGACCATTGTTCTCGCGGGGGACAAATGGGATTTTGTTTGGTGATTACCTTCATTTTAAAGGTATATATACATTGGTCTTATTTTTAAATTAAAACAAAATTCCTAATTTTGAAGTATTCCAAAAAAAATTCATGAGAACTATCACAAAATGCAAAAAATAGTACAAATGTTTCTTGCAATCACCTTGTAATTTTGAATCATTCTATACTTATTTCTATTTATTATTATTTTTCCTATATTTTGTACAACTCCAAAAAAATTTGAAATCTTTTTAGCATATAGCCAACTTGTTTTTAAGAACAAATCCAAAGAGTCACCACCATTTAGACATTTTTTTTACACTCATGTATTCTTCTGAAGTGAAGTTCATGGGATTTTGTAAGGTTTAAAAAAGCACAATATTTTTTTAATTCAAATGTTAATATCTTGAAATCTTAATTTTCAAAAATGTTTTCTTTCCAAAAGTTGGTACTTGTACTAAAAATGGTAGTTTGGGAGTTTTTTTGATGAAAACATAGTTAAAAAACTTTAGGATTGATTGGATTCCCTTCCTTCTATTTCATCACAAAAAACTCAACGAAACTTAGCACCAACTTAACTTCAAAAGTTAGTAAATTTCAACTTTTTGCGTTTGATTTTTCTATGAAAAGTATCTAGCCTAACTAAGCCCTATAGTGGATATGCAAGAATAAAAAAAGATCCCATTATGGCTTCATTCCTATTTGTGTGATCTTGAAATACCAATCGAACTCAATTGTAATCTTTAGTTTTGCTTATATTTAGGGAATCCAAATGATTCAAGTACTTCTAGCTATTGCAATGTCTTCAAATTTATTCAAAGGTCTTAATAAAAGAAGCCAACCTTAATTTTTAGTGAGGTTTTATCACAAATTAGATTATTTTTAAGAATATTCCACTATAAATTAAAACAATTAACTATTTGGAAAGACATGGCTTTTGAGTATAAAAAAATTATGAATCTTTTTGTAAGACTTTTCATCAAATCATAAAATATATTTGCCAACTCATCTTCTTGCTTTGAACAATTATCAGAGCAAAATTTTGCTACTTTCTTTAGGAAGTCACAACACTATATGTGAAGGCTTAATTCAGCACCTAAATGTTGAAATACTTTATTTTTGCACACAAAGGGTTTTGACATCACAAACCTTTGGTATTAGGATTTCAACATTTTTCCATTCAAAATTCTTTTGTATTTGGCAACTTCTAGGTACTCTTGTTTTGGGAAACTTGTCATGTAGAGTTGAAAGCATGATGCAAGGTCTATAGAAATATTCAAAAAAATTGGGCAATTGAGTTATTCGTAAAGTACACTAAACTGGGGTTTAAACCCATGAGTTTTGTGAAAAAGTTGGTTGAGTTAAAAATTCAAAATAAAAGTGGGTATGAAACTTATTTTTCCATCAAAATGGTGCATAAAAAAGTTTGGTCTCCACTTTTGAAGTCGTGTTGTGACATAAGTATCTTGCAAAAAAGTTTGACGCTTCAACTATAGTTGCCTTCTCAACTTCAAAAAAAGTCATGCCCAAAGTGGGGGGACTTTACAAATAGCTCAAATATGGATGAAATTTTTTTACAATACTTCAGACATTTCCCTTGTGTTGTTCCAAACATTTAGGCATTCCCCAAAATATTTAATTTATGTCTAAAACCGAACCTTCAAGAAGGTACTGCTCTAAATCGTGTCAATACAACAAGTGAACATGAACAGATTTCCCACGCGTCGCAAGTGTATGATCATTTCGATCTTGTCCTCTATGTTCGCAATTTGCAGATAGGATGGCAAGGGTTTGTGCTGCTGTCAATAAAAATTTTCAATCTTTTGTAGACCAGCTCTGATTTTCATAGAAAGAATTGAATCTCGTGTGCATCTCATTTGGCAGTAGGAAAAATTGCCAATTTCATGTCTATTGTGTCAATCATGTCAAATAGTTAGAATCTCTCAGCTGATTGAGGGAGATCCCTGTCGCCATACTTTCCACTTTCATAATCTTGACGTGGAGCCCATTATGGAGAGCGTCTGCGATCTCTTCGGCGTGGAGGCCGTGTCTCCTGTTGTGACAAAACCTAATTAATCAGCCAGTTGAAGCCGGCATTCAGGTATAAAGACTCACAATTAGGGTTTCCGTCTCTGGGTTATGTGTTGATTTCATGTTGCATGCTGAGAGCTCAGCCACTAGGTTCGTATAGCTTGGGAAAATCAGCAGTTGGATTTCTGTGTGGGGAAAAACCTAATGTCATTGCTGTCAACAAGGATACCCTAATTTTGACACTATTCTACCGGCGATTATCAATGCGAAAGTGGAAAGGGTGCAAACCCAGCATTACGTACTACGCAGGAATGTAATTGAAGATTTCGTGTGTTTCTGGTTGGACTTTTCTTTTGATCTTTGCAGAATGAGGAGAATACTCACAGAATTGGTTAAAGAAAATCCAGATTTGGCTCATATTCAACACAATTTTCAGTAAATTGACAGTTTTCGATTGCCGTGATGAAATGCTCACGCCATTGTCAGTTGGATAACTAGTTGGACAAGTCTAAATTTAGATTTTGCACAATGTTGTGGTTCTTTGCCAATTTTAACAAAGAAACAGTGCCATAATCTTGAGAATGTCAGAGTGATACTAAGATTGAAGTGGAACTCTGGTGCAGCTTGACATCAATGGATCCCTCGCACTATGAACAGGCAACGACCAACGCCATGGACGGGATACGCTCCACCAAACCAAGCCGCATGTACTAAGCCTGGCGTAGCAGCGTGGGACAAATCTCAGCCGAGAGTCCGAGTTGAAACTCGGCGACCCCAACCAATCCATACAGGATGCCATCCAGTCTTCAAGCCCAAAGTCCAACCGCCAACACAAAACTCCCAGTTCAATGTGTTTCTTGACAATATGCAAAGGTACAAAGATTATTCCACGCACGGTCCAGCAGGTCCAGTAGCATATGGTCGAACTCCAAACTCACGACAATCAAAATCGTTTCGAAACCAGACATGTCGATCAATGCAAGATTCAATTGAATGTAGAAATTCGTGCCCTTAGTCAGTTTCATTTTGTGTGATTAACAGGCCGAATTCTTTCCACATATGGACTTTCATTCTGCTTTGAGCTTGAATGAGTGTATTGCAATTGGAGCGGTGCGTTGTAGACTTGTGAGCTTTGACATGCTTCTTCCAGACGCAATTGTCTTATATTTTAATGAATCAAAACCATCGTTGAAATCCAGTTTTCTTATATTATGTCCATTTGTCAAAGTCTCAAGGATATTATTGCCATGTTGATTGTTGAGATTCGCTGCTGTTGAGACATATTAGCACGGTAGCTGTCACCGTGAATTGTTTGCTTTCCTGGGGATTTCAGTATAGCAGCAAGCATGTGAATTACTCCCTCTATTGCTACTGGCGTTCTTTTGTAAACACACAGTATAGTAGAGGTACCCATTAGTAACATACATCCCATCAACAATAAATAGGGTACCTATGTCCAACCAAGATTGGAATGCATTTCTGTTTTCTCCTTTGAATGTGTGTCTTTGTACTTTTTCAAGGTTTGGACCAATAAGTTAATGACACACAAAGTGAGTACAAGAGTAGGAAGTACTTAGCAGGAAAGTAGTTCTTGAATGATCAGAATTGGGTGGCTTTAGATGTTGGTCATGGATCAAGCTCAACTTTTGCCTTTCAAAATTCATAGTAATTTCAATTTAAAAGATAAAATTATTAATTTTTTTTGCAATCCCCATTATTTTTGTTAATGCATCTTTGAAAATATTTGCTTTGCCTTGTACTATCCTAAATCATGTCTAAATGTGCTTGTTTTATTGGTTGTGGGTACCTCTATTATAAATGAAGGACTAGTATTTTTTGGAAACAAAGGGTGTACCTATTCCCCTTGAAACAATGACCTATAACGATGGATTCACACCTTCAAATCCTTCACTCTTCTTACTGCCATTTTACAACAATATGAGGATGAAATTCTTATTTTGCTTATTTTTTAGAAATGAAATAATTTGTCTTTTTGTGAGTTTGTTTTAAAATTGAAAAATTGAAAAAAAAAATTGAAAATATTGTTAATTAATTCTTTAAAGAAAAAGTGAAGAAATTTTAGATCTTATATCGTAAAATATATTCAAACAATTTGAAATTTTTATCCTAGGTATATATTATAGTGTATTACATCATGGTTTATATTGAAGTTATTGTACTATTAAAAAATCAACTAACCATGGTGATAGATCCAAAGTTCAAATTGCAATAAAATATTGAATTTTAAGACTCTTTTGATTATTGTAGAAATTGCATTTGGCAAACTTCATTTCATCATTTGAATACAAATTCAAAAAATATCATTTTGCAACTAGAATTTACATGAAGAGTATAGAACAAGAAGTGGCCAAATTACACTATTGTATTGATATATTGGGGCAATTTGTGGATTAACAAAAACTTCTTCTATTGAAAATTTAATAATATCATAGTAAAAGAATATTTAATACAATTCATTGAGAATTCTATGAAAAATCACTCAATCAACTTTTTGAAAACACATTGAAAGAAAATTTGGATTTTATCCATCCTACAAACCTTCTTAAAACCATCCATTTGATCCAAATTGTCCACAATGTCTTTATAGCTTGAATCTAGAGCTGATGTATAGTAATGTATTGTTAAATTGACTTAGTAAACATTTCCTAATGCTTAATACTTCAAGGTGATAAATATTTATCTTTTAGGCAATTTTACAATTTGGTAATGCATGCTTATTGGTATCCTATTCTTGCTACTTTCAAGTTCAACATTTCATTGTTGTTGAATATTTAACTAAAGTTGGAAAATTAATATTTGATAGATGCTTTTAATAAAAATAGTTTTTCAAAAAGACAAAATTATGTTTTTTGGATTTACAAATATTTTCAACATCTTTTTTTAGAATAATTTTTAGCAACCTTCTTTGATATTGTATCTATAATTTTGATGCTTGCTCTCCTACTAGTAGATTGTAATGAGGATCACCATGCATGTGCCTTTTGGGATACAAGTGAGAACTAGGAATCAAGCTAGGAAAACTAAAAATTTTTTAAATGTAGGGTTGATTGACATGCCCTTATATAAACCATCATTGTCTTAATTTTGAATATAAAAGTTGAAAGACACCGCTAACTTAGTAAATTTTTTTAAAGGATTTCTTTTGCTTGGAAATGTTGTCCAAAGTTAGACAAAAATTATAAAAAGGTTGATTGTCAAGCATTTAGGAATTTTGATATCCCTTCTAGATGAAAATATCTTCAAAAGAATTAACCTTGGTCCTTTCTCCCTTCTCTCATCTTCAAGAATATTGAGGGTTGTTGGAAATGAGCCTCAAATATACAATATCATAGAGGAAAAATCACATTAGAATTTGTTTAAAGAAATTGTATAATAGATTTTAAAAAGTTGTAATTTAGTTGGAGTTATGTATGTTAGGTCCCTTAAACTCATATTTTTGGTGACTAAATTTTTAGATTTGACATGTGAAAAAAAACTTGAAAGACTTCAAATCACTTTTGCAATTTTAACATCCTCATGATCAAACATTATAATATTTCAATCTATAAGTAATATTGTTGTGTTTTTTGTCCTATGCTATGTAATCTCTATTATGTTTGGTTTGCATTTGAACGGTTGCAATTCAAACAAATTGATACAACTTATTAAAATGTTGGATTTTTGTTCAATTTAGATCAAATTTCTAGAAGCTCAAAAAATACCTTATTTGGACATTTAGGGATGAATGACATTGTAGAACTCCAATTTTTATATGAATCTAGTTTCCTATTTTAAACTCTCTCCCTAAAAGTTCATATTTTTCTTAATACATTTAATACAAAAGTTATTTTGAGATTTTAATAAACTAATGATTTAATTTGGAGATCCCTTTAAATTTTCAAATTTTTTCAAAGAACTAAACTAAGCAAACTTCATTTCATTAATTGAGATCACATTCAAAAAGGATCATTTTTGTTGGATAATGTTGACAAAAAAAATACAAAGACAGAAAATTTATGAAACTTTTTTTGGGCAAGAATATTACTGATATTTAATATATTGTATTGCACTAATATTTTCTAATAGTCAGCATGGCTCTAATTTACCAAAATCACTCTACTTTGAATTAGAGCACATTAAAATATACTAATATGCTGTATCAAATTAATTTTTTAAAATTGGAGTAACACTAATTTTTTGAATGATGCTAATTTTTTGCTTCATACATAGAAAAAAAACAATGTAGCTAGTACTTTTGACCAAATCTTATTATAGTATTATTTATTTGGTAAGGTGAATCAATTTTATAAAATTTATATATTACAAATTCTATGTTGAAAATTGGCATATCTTAAGAAAAAAATGTGCTCAAATATGATATCCACTCACTATGGCCTAATCATACCAACTTTGAATGCTCAATTGTAAAATTTCCAATTTTTTTACCATGGTAGATAAATCTAAAAATCATCTATTTTTTTGAGTAATCATTAGGGGTGATTTGAGGCAAGATAGGTTTGTTTCAAGCTTGTTTCCCTTGTTGTTCCTGAAACACTTAAAACATGTCCCACTGTTGTCAAGCCAATAATTACCAAAAATAAAATAAAATAAAAATTTGGTCCTAAAATATGAAAAAACATCCAAATTACTTTTTCTTTTCAAAAATAAAAAAATGAGATGTGGCTAAGTCTCAGCCATGTCACATTCCTCCCATTGTATAGTTCCGGGAACTTGTACTCTTGTTTTGGCCTCAATCTCCCTTAATGTTTCTTGGTTTCTTCAAGCCACTTTTGGTTCATTATTTATAAATATAAATTTTAAATTTCCAAAATTAATCTTATCACTATAAATAATGAATTGATGAATTCTCCCAAAGTTAGATAATAAATAGGGAATTTTGTATTTCCTCCATGATTACACAAAACTATCTTTTTTAATTTAAAGTGGGATGAAAGCCATTAAGAGTCAAATCAAAATTAGCATTGTCTTGCATTTACACACAAGAATGCATTACAATGCAACACCATTTTTCAAAATGCGATTTATATTTGAACCAAACATTGTCACAATATATAAGATGTATACAATCTAAATATGAAAGTCTATTGTTGAATTTTAGTATATTTAATTAAAGACTTTACTTAAAAAATTTGTACCTTTTTCATATAGTGTCCTAATGATGCATGCTTATGTTTGATATTAGTAACTATACTCAATTGTAATTAGTGTGAAGTATAGGTGTGCATAACTTAGTGAAGAGACACATTCAAGAGCTCTTAAAACTCCTTGTTAGGTTTTCACAAATTAAGTATTTCATTTTTATGTGGCAACAATCATATGCTTTATACACCAAAGTATGTCGTTTTGGAAGTCAATTGTAAGAGTAGCCCTGTAGTAGAACTACAAAGCAATACTCTAAATGTCTTGTGCCATTGATCAATCTTCTTTTGACAAAAAAGAGCAATGGCTCAAAATGAATAATCCCTAAAGTACCATTGTTTGTTTGATAAAAAAATGGAAATTTGGGTATGTACCTACACTGCCAATGTATGTCATGATTTTTTGAAACTTTTAGTGAAGATAGAGAAGATGAATAGTTTCATGGAAATATATTTTTTTCAAATTGCTGCTCCAAAACAAAAGTTATGCCCAAATAACCTTAGAATTGCGAAGATAGGGAGAACAATTTTTTTCTTATAGAATATATTTTTGTCTACATGAAAAGCTTTGATTCATTCCATTTGAATAGATGACATGAAAGTTATGGATCAATCTTGTTTTATGGGCAAGCAAATCATTTTTGAAAAATAATTTGTAGGATTTATTTCTGAATGCAATGCTTACACTCTTTTAAAAAAAAAGGTTCTACATAGTTTAGTTTGCTTAATAGAACAATCTCACTACTATAATTAATGAATTTGAATTCCATCTTAAAGATATTAATTATTTAGATTTTCCTTGAGTCTATTAGTTAAAGTGAAGCGGATGAAGGGTCGGACCTAAAAGTAGGAGCGTAAGGCTTAGAAGGGTAGCCTTGTGTGTCAGCACAACAACGAAACGTGAACCCATCAGATACAATATGAAACAAAAACACTGGAAGCACGGTGCTGTATAGTGTCGCTTACCTTTGCCATTCAAATGTACCTATTTCATACCTACTTCTATTCAACAATTTTTTTAAAGATGAAAATTAAATTATTTTGAATTCATTTTTTTCCTTAGACTTTCTACTAAATTTCACACTATAACAATAAATATTTAAAGTTCAAAACTTTGTAGTGCAAATTTTTTTAATTATGAATGTTCAAAGTCAAATACTCTAGTCCCTCAATGTACTAAAAAACTTGTTTTTTTCATTTTAAATATAGATATCTTGCCATCTATGTGGTCAAAAAATTTGAAATTTATTTTGCACATTCTTGTGCTATTTAAGTGTAAGATCCTGTGGTTAGATGCTTCCCAAATAATTATTTTCAATTTTTTGCCCTTTGCAATAGAAGTAGTAGTTTTGAGTGCTTTTTGGCTAAAAAAAGGCCTTGATCCTTTTGGGGTCAAAGTGTTGCTTGACCCTATAGCTACTCTAACAATTTTTTGAAATTTGATGTTGGATACATGATGAACAAACCATTCCTCGGGAAACTTCTTAAGTTTTGCCTGCTAATTTCTTTCAATTTCCAAATTATACCAGTTTTCCAAACTTTGAGGATGATTATTTTGTCTATTTTTCACTCAAGATTAAAAATCTTTAAACTTTTGCACTATTTTTTTTTACCAATGTTTTCAAATTGCAGCCAATTTTCCCCCCAAATCTTCCAGCTAACTTTGAACACATTACATTCAGTAGCAGCCTGTCACATTGCCTCCTAGCAGATGAAATGGTGTGAAATATCCCACACCATTCCATCCAGCACCAATGGTATTCCACTCCAATCAGTAACTAAAGTTGCAACTCCAAGAAATGTCAGATGAAATTAGGTGATGGGGACTTCACCAAGGAAAGGCAATCCTTCCATGGGCTACTGAATGTTATGCTAGCCGCCGGTTTCCGATCATTGGAACAAACTCCGCAGTCACTAACCAATAATGATTGGAGTGATGATTTGTGCTGAACGCATTTCCCACATGATCCTGAAAAGAGAGCCTACAGCCATAAAGCGACCCTAAGACCAAAAAAAAGGGCTTACGACCGTGAAATCATCCTGAGATCACGGAAAATAGCCTACGAATCAATCCTGAAACCACGGAAGAGAGCCGGAGACCGTGAAGTGTCCCTAAGACCACGAAAGTGATGAGTCCGAGTTCTCTCTGAGTGAGCGGAGAGAAGACGGTCATCGTCATCACCAGGGCAAGTCGAGACTCAAATTGTTTCAAGCTGTTTTTTTCTTACATTGTTTTCTGGAGCAAAATGCACCTTAAGCAATTTCATTCGCGAGGAGTCATGCTTGATTGTGGCTATGGCGGGCCATGAACGCCTGTTGAAATAAGCGAGGTTTAGCAGTACGAGTTACGAACTAAGCAAGCTTACAGTAAGTAATAAGCCTCGCCGGGCTCCACCATGAGCTTGCCGACATAGCTGGATCCCACAGGTGGCACGCACATTCCACATGTTTGCCATCCCTGCTTCTGTTGCCTCGCCTCTGCTCTAGGAATAGGAATTTTCATTGCTAGACTGATATGACGGAGTTCTTTTTACTGTAGCTTCGTTGCCTTGACGATTTCAAACAGGTAACTCAAAGCCAGACGGAGCTCTCACTCGTCGGGTTCTCCCTGCGTTGGAGATCGATTTTTAAGTGTGTCGGTTGCGCGTTTACCGGTATATTAGTAGTAATTTGTGAGCAGCATTCTTGTTTAAGATTTTGGTTAAGACTTAAAACTCTATGGTTGTTACGATCCTGTACGATACTCACAGTCCGAGACGTGGACTTGGTAAGAACAGAGGATTTACGGTAGAGGAATGTGGCATTTTAATCTGATGTGGTCAAATGCAGGCCTTCGTTTTGGCATTAGATTTTTGTTAACGGAATGATTCAGTCACCGCGGCTTCTGTATGTAGCCTTCACTTCCGCTTAGTGAGCCAGAGTCTTTCGTTTTGTCGCTGCTCTCGGGCAACTTGTGTCGCTGGAAACTCTCGGCCGGTTTCTGCTCGTTGGCTCCAGCTGTTGACGAGGTGCTACATGTCGTGGCTCACGTTGCGGAGGGCATGTCGTTTTGAAGACTCGAAGGTTTTCGATTGAGTTTGGTTGTGGTTCGTCGAAGGTATTTTGCTCCTTCGTTTCTTGCTCGGGCGTTGTCGAGGTTTCATTGAGCTTTACTTGGGAGAGAGTAGCACATGAGATAGAGCATAGCTTGTTGCGAGCATCTGAGGTCGTATTAGAAGAGGAGACGGGTGTGTGGGGAGCCATTGGCGAGATCGGTACCTTGGATTACTAACAGTTACGAAGCTGATCGAGGACGACCAATCGATGTTTGGTGGAGACGGTGACCTCATTATTGCCAATAAAGTTGCACTGTGTCCGAAATTTGAATAGCTGATTGCCGTGGTTCAATTTTGAACACTGCAACTTGCAACATCTATATATGGTCCATGTAAGCGCAAATACTTAGATCTTGTCCACAGCGATTGTGAATGAGAGTGTTTTATTCGTTGAGTTTCAAGATCAGAGATTCTAGAGCTCACCGACTCACTTGAAAATGCCCCAGGATGCAGCTGGTGAGGAAGCTGCTGGAATTTCAGTGCTTTGGAGTCAAGATGAGGACCTATTATCTTCAGAAGTCCTCTTTTCAGTCGGAAGGGTTTCAAGCATTGGTTGTGCAATAGCAATCCTTTCGGAAGCGCAAACTTCGCGTCATCTGTAATTCTTGATAGTGTTGAAGTCAGCAAAATTTTTATCAGTAATTTAGCAATGGCTGGCGGCGGGACAGACCAGGATACAAATGGTATCGACGAGGTTAGATCCGTTCCGATAAGTAGCGATGGGAATGTTGTAGGCTCTCCGCAGCATTCTGTTTCAGAGGCGGTTGGCAGCCCTATCGGCACTCCTATTCAAATTCGCCCGAATGGAGAATTAACTGCGGAGAATGGTTCGGGAGATCATTCTTCGAGAGATACAGCTTTACCGGCGGGAATCAATGTCGGAATTGGAAACGTGCCGCCTGGGGGATTGGGGATACCGCCGAGACTTGTAAAACCGATGGGCGCAGCTTTATCTCCATCAAAAACCTTTACTAGAATACAAGAGGAGAGAGAGGAGTTGTCGGCGATGACTCCTACACCTAAAGAACATCACTTACGCAGCAGGAGTATAACTTTACCATACATAGGAGAAGTGACGATGGGAACTATCCAAGGCTGGGCTAAGGAATGGCTGCGTAACCCTAAGAACATTGCTCTTCTTATATGGATGGTAGCAGTCGTTATTTCTGGAGCGATTCTCTTTATGGTTATGGTGGGAATGCTTAACGCAGTTCTCCCCAAAAAGGCTGACCGAGATGTGTGGTTTGAAGTTTCGAACCAAATCATCAATGCTCTTTTCGTCCTTATGGTGCTTTATGTCCATCCCACTCGAATCCTGCATCTGGTGTGGTTGATACGTTGGAATCCGGAGGATATCCTGAAGCTTCGGGCCGTTTATTGTAAGAAAGGCTTGAGGAAGCCGAATGAATGGTCGCACATGCTTGTTGTTATACTTCTCTTGCACCTGAACTGTATTGGTACGTATGCACTCGCTGGACTTAATTGGGGATACAGAAGAGCGGATCGTCCGTTCTATGCTGTAGCAATTTGCTTAATAGTTGCCTTAGGTGCGGCATGTGCTGCAGGGGTTTACAACAGTCTTAGTCCTCTTGGGAAAGATTTCGTGCCTGAAAGTGATGAAGATGAAATTGCTGAAGAGGCCAGTAACAGGGCTGAGAAGGGAGAATTGAAAGGACCACCTACGCTGTTTCATTTACCTAGAAAGTATCGACTCCTCGAGAGAAGAATGACGTTTGCTTCCAGGGAGGGCAAGCTCGCTGTAGATCCTCAATGGCAAGGGGGTCTTTGTAGTTGTTACGAAACTCCCAAGATCACCGCCGTTACCACCACTTGCTTTGCCTGCGTATTGGGATACAATCTAGAGAGGCTTGGATTCGGCAACCGTTATGTCCATATTTTCACGTTCCTTCTTCTGATCTTTGCCCCCTTCCTAGTCTTCGACATTGCAGCACTCAACATAGATAACAGGTATTTGAATTTTCTCGTGACTGTCTTTGTGCTTGTGATAACTGCTTTAATGAAACCCTCACAGGTCTATTCTGCGGAGGAGATGCTTAGATGAGTTGTTTTACACCTATTAGACTTGCGCGGCTGCAGCTTTTCCACTTTTAATTACATGTATCCTAGTCGGTGCTTCGCTTCTCCTGTTGTGGTTGTCTCATATCTGGCTATCAAATAAGAGTTAGTCCTACCATCATTTTGGTGTAGCGTAAATCCTGTTGTTCATATCACATAGGATTTTCGGATTGCACAGGCAATGTTCAAGAGTAGTTTTCTATGAATCCATTATCTTCAGGTTCCATACGGGGTTTCACCCTATTAACTTTATTTTTGTCTGGTGTCAGTACTATTCGACAGAGCCTGGGGGGAGCAGGCATCGTACTCTGTGTCTTTGGATTGCTGTATGGAGGATACTGGAGGATCCAGATGCGAAAGAGGTTTCACTTACCTGCCAGTTCATGGTGCTGTGGGCAGCCAAATATGGCTGATTGTACGCAGTGGTTTTTCTGTAGCTTGTGCTCTTTATGCCAGGAAGTTCGCACTGCAGAGGCATTCCATGTGATAGACGACAAGTTCTATCACAAGGAGCAAGCAAGACCCCAATCACCTGGGTACGGAGTCAAAACACCCGCACAGGGTGTTTTATTAAACCCTGTACCAGCTTCACAACTACAACCCCACCTTGAAACGGACGCAGAGAAGATAAACCACACTGAACCTACTCCACTAACCACATTGACTCCACCACCCACGCAATATGTGGAATCTTAGTAATGTTTTTAGACTATTCATTAGTCTCCTTTTAGAGTTTCCCTTCCAGCGGTTTCGGGGTTAAACGCTCATAACGCTCATAAACGCTATTGACCCCAATTTTCAAGTAGGATAGGGGGCCAGATGCATACCATTAGAGAATTCCCACTCTGTATTTATCCTTTTTGAAAAACTGTCCTTACGAGGTCCATCTACCTAGTTTGACTGCAACCTTCATCTGTTGAGAAGTCAGAGAAGCATGCTCTTGTACAGTCCAAAGGTTTCCATATTCCTGAATATACTATTACACGTTGCGATGACGTTGTATTTCTAGTAAGTGTCTGTTGCGAGAAGTGCTATGTTTAGTGAGTAGGTTCTCATCTCAGCAATTTCATCTGAAAGCACACGAAGTTATTAAGCCTGCTGCATTTGGTAAGTTACCACGGTAGAAGGCTGTCCATCCAACGTTTTGAATACTGACTTTTCTTGGCTCAGTGTGAATGAGGTTTCTTTTGGCTGGATTCCATTTTCTTGCCATTGCTATGATGAACTTTTTTTTCTTGAAGGCTTTCGCTTTGCACAGGGAAAGTCATGGGAACCCCTATTGCTGGCTTCTCTGTTTATGAAAAAGCCGCTTCTGAGTGCAGATTCTGCAGCTGCTAGGTGCAGAAGTGATTTCAGTCTGTTGTGATTAAGGACTATGAGAGGGAAAATGAGGAACTCTCTATCAAGGAACAGAACTCTTGTTGTTGGTGATAGTTTCACATGGAGACGAGTAGTCAGGCAAAGTTTATAGGCGAGATTAGAGTCGGTCATTTCGAGGATTGTTCAGATTTCAGGAGTGGGGAATTTGAAGTTGGTGATAGAGAGACGAGGTGACGAGGTAATAGTCGTGTTCATATGTTCCTAATTGTGTCCCTGTGTCGACAAAATGAGCAACCACGGGTCGGAGTTCGAGCAGGTGGTGGAAATTGTATTTCAAAATGTTCAGTATTTGCTGACTGTGTCTTTGGCTCCGGGGGATACTCTGTGTGTGGAGGCGGAGCACAAATCCGATGGTTCCCGGTGGCGTGGGGACTTCACGGCGAGATGTAAGTTTTCAACTCAAATCCTTGTAAGAATCTCGTTATTCTCCATTATTGTGAATCCGCTTTGCATACAGAATCATGAGCAGGTTGGTTGTTGTATGATTGTGGCCTGCGATTGGGCAGACATCGAAGAGATCACTCAAAAGACAGGAAACTTTAAGAAATTCTCTGTGTTCGTGAAGATGCTCCGGTCTGCTATATTACAGGAATCAGACGCCGTGTTTGTGGACCTGTTAACTTACCAAGACTTTGAACTGCTGAAGAATAGGTGAGACATTTCATCTTAAGAGTTGCAAATTTACCCAGAGCTGATGATGATGAGAGACTGAAATGAGGTGCCCACTTTCTCGTTGTGGAAGCCAAATGATTCTCCATTTCAATATTCTGAGGAGATTGAATGCGTTGAAAATACCCGAAATTATTCCATTTTGGTGCATTTCTTGAGACCAATGATTTCAGCTCATTAGGTCTGAAACATGCGCTTGCAATTCCACGCCATTGCCATGAAATGTAGAGGAAGGACCCTTCTTTCCATATTGCTCCTAGTTTGTCCGTATTCAGCTCGGTTTTGTCCAACTGAGACTAGCCTCTGGGGATATGAAGCAGGAAGTTGCGTGAGATGGGATGCCAGGCCCTCCGAAGCGCGACAAGTAATAAACGATATCTCATCCTCACCTACACTGGGGAGTTTGATAGGTGCCCCTCTTCTCTGCATTCTTAGATTAAACTGCGATTGCTTTGCTTACCATATTGGTGTCGTATTCACATCAAACCTGCAGTCCCGACAGTGAAAATAGGAAATCCACTTTGCAAGCTCATAGCCAAATATTTTAACATCCAAATCATTTTCTTTGCCATTTTTAATTGTAGGATATGGTTCCTCCTTAGTTTGGTATATTTGGTACCTTCCTTGAAGCTTCATAATATATTTCAAATGATTCCTCCATTTGACCATTTCGGTTCTGAGTCAATCGATTTCAATTTCTTTTATGCAGAGTTCATTACCCCCTGCCTCTATTGCACGAGGATAATCCCGAACCAGAGGCATTGAAACGCACCATTCGTCGTCTGCGGGATGAACTGGAAGAAGTTAAGGCTCAGCTACAAAAGAGGACGGACCAGAATCGTCATGAATTGCTCGATGACGATGATTCCTTTCGCACTGATCCCGACTGTGCTGAGATTAGGAGACTAAGGGAGGAAAATTCTCTGCTCACAGCTCAGGTGAAGCTATTTATTGTTTACATGTGGATTTCTGCTGTAGTGCTTTATCTGTGATAATTTCCAGGCGCCTTATCAAATTTCCTAAGTGTCTTGGTGTCTTCCTTGCAGCTTTCTTGCATGGAGGACTCATACAGGATGTTCGGTTATGGCACGCAAACCGACCGAAGGTACATCGGTGAATAATGGACGATGTCTAATGTTCCTGCACTTTGAGTTTCAAGGTTGATTTGTGATTTCTTAGGAATGCTCATCAGTTTCATCACTCCAATAATTTTTAAGGACGGTCTTGTCCCTCTCCTTAAGTAATGCGGCTTAAGAATTCTTGTTTTCACACCTGTTTATCTCTCACGATTGCCCCGATTGTTTGTTACTTCTCTGTTATTCGAGCAGAGAGGGTGACGAAGAGCGAATGAAGCTCCAGAAAGAACTTGCCCTCACTCAAAAGAAGTGCGATCTCCTATTTTCCAGAATCGAAGCTAAGGTTGGTCGATTTATCTCATTTTTGAAGGATTAAAAATATTTTACCGTCGTCATGAAAATTTGAGGATTTTACGGAACTTGCTTTCTCAATAGACGTTTGTTACACCATCGTGTTATTATTTCTTTTATTCATTGACGATAAAGAGTTGGGTTCATCGTACTCAAAGAGAGGCATCGACTGCAGAAAGACGTGAAAAAGGAAACACAAATGTTGCGCGCAAGACTGGATCAAATACAGGTTAGAAACCTGCAGACCTTACTATCTACTCTGCACTTGCAATGAAGGGAATTGTTCATTCTTGAGCAGTATGACTTGCGTTAAAATGGAGGGTGTCGGCACTTTGTTTGAATTGGACCCATTGTCATTTTGGGTTTATGCTTTTCACAGGTTGGTTATCTCTCTGTGCGTTCGTACTGAAAGTACTGGCTGCTCTTTGGATCTGCTAAGCCCCGAGATGATTAAGGTTAGTTAATTTTCACCGGCTGTGAAGCCGTGTGGGTATTACGCCATCATTTTTGATGATGTGCCTGTCCTAACCTAAATTTTTCCTTCATGTTCGGATAAAAATCCTTATCTAGTGTCTGTTTCGCGAATCATGTTGAGCCAGTTTTAGTGAGTCAATATGAATTCTTCTGTGATGTTACTATTCTGTGGAGGTGTAGGAGGACATCCGAAGTGAGCGCAACGTGCATCGGAAAGCGGTCACTCGGTTAGCAGGAGACAATACCGTCCTTATAGAACAGGTAATGGCATTGTATGCTTGATCTGTCGAATTTGCGAGTCTTCGAAATGAGGTGGTCTGCAGAGATTCATGCAAATTTGACATGCATGTGGTCATAATACTCTCTCTTGGTTCCATACAAAAAATTGTTTTGTCGCATCCATTTTAACTCAGTGTCAATTGGAAGAAATATGCTAAGTCCTCAGGAACGTTGGTTGCCCAGGTAAGGAATCTACGAGATTCAGAGAAGAAGTTACGGGTGAAGGTACGAGAGTCAGAAAGTGAACTTGACATTTTGAAGAGGAGGTACATTAAATATAAGCGCTGAATTAATCTGGACTTGTTGATATTCTTTGCTATTTAAGGACAGAGCATGACTGTCGCCATAGCTAAGTCTATGTAATATTTCAAGTCATCAGTAGCTAATATATATACGCTGTCCATGTTTTGTAATCTTATCTGCTTGAATGCAGATTGAAGATTCAAGGGTCCAGAGACCTGCCTCCATCTCGCACAAGACCCAGGTTCATTTTTGACAAGTCACCGATTTAGTGTGTAGTTTTATTAAATTTTGCCTTGCGATTAGCTTTTCTTCAGAGGGAACCTTCAATGCTCTGCACCTCTAGAAAGTGCAACATGGTGATTCCCTTTCAAGGTAGATATCTCCGCTTAAAGATTTCAATGATCTGTCAGGGACACTTTTTCAGCGCCATCTACCAGAGTGGGTGGTGGAATTCCTAATGGACACCGAAGACCATCTCCTATGTCAACTCGCACAGCTACGCCGACAGGAAAACGGCGGAAAACTCCCCCTGGTAAGCAAAACCTTTAGTTTGCTCAATCATTGACATGCAGTCATAGAAATATTGACGGTAGTTTTAAGAAAGTGCTTCTCACGGACTAAGTTGACAACTGCATATTAACCATAAGATATGAATCGGGGACCAACTTAACAATTAAGAGGCTCATTATACTAGAGAGAAACTAGAGGAAGCCTGTCACCGATCTATTTGAGCAAGTAACCACTTTAATAGAGGATTGGCACAAGAGATTTAGTACTTCTTTTTTCATTTTTTCATGCTCTAGGCATGCAATGTGCCACATTGAAGATGACATGGCAATGAAGAAGCAAGTGTCTTCTGGGCACTATTGTTTGGAAGCACATGAAATTGGGAAGAAGGAAGAACTTTGTTTATCATTCATGCCATGTGCACTAGAACCGGCAGTATTCATTACTGCCTGCGTCTCTTTAGTGTGGTAACACCCTGTGTTATATGATTAATTTTGCAGGCTCCCGACCATCCTCCCGACCATCCTCTTGCCCTTCTTTTAGATACTCCCGCATTCAGTCTCGAGAGGGGAGTATCGATGTCAGAGGACGTTCTCCTGGGGAGCGGAGACCCATTCGTGACATACATTCCCGGCCATCGTCAGCGAGATCAGAAGATCCATATGCCAGGTGAGTATCTAGAGATGTTCCTTGACAATTGAGTTTCAATTTCCTCTCTTGTCAGTTGTGAGGTCATAGCATATGCCTTTTAATCAAACCTCGTGAATGCATCATTAATGTGAGAATCTATCTCTCAGATTAGCATATTAACCATGCAACTTCTCTGATAACTAAGGAGTATTCATACTTGTGAGCAGAGAGATTTCTGGAATTGGGAGACAACGCTCGGTGTTGACAAAGAGTGCTCGCCATGGTCTTGAGCCATTGAGTGCCTCAAACAGAGCTGCATCTCCTGTTGAGGTACTTCAGTCTTTCTAAGTACCGTATATCAGATTTTAGCGTGTTTTATTCTTGAGCTTAGCTATCCTTTCAATTGCTTTTCTGATTCGTTCAAATTGGTGCCCCAGACTCAGACGAGCTCGAAATTAGGAAGGAGCAAAACATCTCAGGAGAGTCATCGTTATGCGCGAGAGAACATCAGTCCGTCGCCTGTTTGGTAATGTTTATTCCAGGAACCTGTTTACTTATGAATTATGTTTTTGCGTCATTCTTCCTAAGATTTCTTGCAGAACCTTTGCAGGAGTAGGAATATTGGACTCCAGCCAATGCGAGGACTTGTCAATAAGGGTTCCGGTTCGGCATCAACTCCGCGATGCTTCACTACTGATGATGAGCATGAGCCTGTAAGAGAATCTGATAATTTTTCCCAGTCAAGTAAAAATTGACAAGGTTGTACTGCGTAGAGGGTTCATTAAAAAATTCGGTGACCACCGACTTCTTCAATGTATGTCCTTTGGGTCTCAACGACCAACATGATGCCAATATAATCTCTAATCGTTAACCCTAGACATGGTCTCTGTGAAACTCCGAATGCATTCCTTTGTTAACCGCAAAATGGTTGTTTGCAGGTAGTGGAACACTTAGGTTCAAGGCGTGGTTCGAGGGCCAGCTCTCCAGGCACCGTTTTGAGAGACGTAAAAGCAAAACTCCACAAGTATGACTTGTTGATTGCTGTCATTGTGTGATTTCGCGTGAAGATATTTCTAAAGTTACCCATACGATCTAATAGACGTCATATAAGGGACGTGGGGCTCAGACTAATTGTTCATTCATATTTGAAGGTTTGCAAGGATGGAAGGTTTTGACATTAGTTGTTCTGAGTCGCGTGGTACAAGTGGTAGTTTGAAGGACTTCCACGGTGATGCATCCTCCATAGACAAATCAGGTGAGAAAATTGACATACCCAGCTTTCATCTTTCATCTGTCATTTACTATAATATTAGTTATAGGTCACCTAATAGTGTTAGCAACCCTACTGAAACCCCTTTTATCGGCTACACTGTTCGTTATCATCCAATCAAGGGTTTGGTTGACATGTGGCGAGGGTAGCATTATTAGAGTGGTCGAATTCTTACAATCAGCTTAATTGACGCCAAGTAACATGTTTCAGCATCCATGTATTATATACGTCGTGAAATTGTGATTATCTTTTAAACATCTTTGTGATGCATGCTTGTATGCAACAGGAATGTTTGATGTCATGGTGGAGAGATCCTACGATGATGACCAGGAAGTTAGGGATATTGACTCAAGGCTGTACGCTCTCAAGAATTTTCTTAGAAGTGCCAAAGCCAGAGCAGCCCAAAAGTAGAATGCGGTAGGAGAGTTTCCAATTACAGAATTTTTTTCGTGTCTGCAAGTGAACCAAGAAGTGACGGGAGGAATGATCAATTGCAACAAGGTCTGTAGGTTATTGAGCGAACAGTCATCGATTTCATTTCATTATTGGAATCAATATTGTTGTACGATCACCCTATTTGATTCAACTCGTCTGCAGTCATTGCCTACTTCCCAGGGGGAGGAGGCGCCGAGTTTGCACTGGCTATCTAGAGTGGGTGTACGTAAAGCGACCTGTGAAGCGTTGGTATCCTTTTGGGGAGCTCGTCCCCTCAAAGTTTGTTTTGCACGGCAAGAGGAGTATGCTTCTAACCCAAGTTGTTTCATATTTTTTGGACCTTGGTGGGATTAGTAAACTGTTTTCAATGGGATGCTCGTCCCCTCAAAATTTGCCTCAAAAAGCAAGAAGAGCATGCTTCTAACCCAAATTGTTTCAAATTTTTCGGACCTTGGTGGGATTAGTAAACTGTTTTCAATGGAATGCTCGTCCCCTCAAAATTTGCCTTGAAAAGCAAAAAGAAGATGCCTCTAACCCAAATTCTTTCAAATTTTTTGGACCTTGGTGGGATTAGTTACGGTTTCAGAGTCCACTACACCCAGGCCCTTATTTGTGTAAGTTCCTAGAGGGGAGCAAAACCACTCACTTTTGTCAGCCTTGAAGGAAAAACATTAAAAACAATGTTCACAATTGTAGAACGCAAGTAGAGAGCGTCTGAGTGTAATATGAATTTGGACCATGCTCATAACATGGACCACATTATGAGCATTGACCAAATTTCTTTGATTTTTCTGTAGTGGTACTGTCTCCTTCGATACAAATGGCTTTTCTCAGCTACATGATTGTCTGATCTCATTACAAGGATTTGCCAAATCCTTCGCAAAATGCAGTCATAGTACCCACTGAACGATGGTAGAGCAGGTGGCATGGGAGAAAACAGTAACGGTTCCACTTGTTCGGTTTCAGATTGAACGACAAAAGAGCTATGGCAACTACAGTCTGCATCAAGGCTTTTGTAAATTACAGTCTATGCAGGTGTTTCTGTATCAGACACTGAAGAAAGGTTTTCATTCGGATCTGTAATAGTAGCTGGGGTAACGGAATCCTGAGTCCCATGCAGGTGTTTCTGTATCAGACACTGAAGAAAGGTTTTCTTTCTGATCTGTAATAGTAGCTGGAGTAACTGAATCCCGAGTCCCATGGTTCACTGCCGAAATAAATTAATTGTAATTTACACCGGTGGGGGGAGCCTCTTCCCTCTTCCTCGAGGAGATCGATTTCCTTCACACAATTGCAATGATGAAACCAGAGTTCGTTTACACCAGAGGATTCGGTCTACACAGCGTAGATCACACCAATTTCGATGGAATCTGCTGGAGGTATGTGTAACTCCACCGACGGTGCCCTGCTTATCCGTCTCAAAAAGTCGTAAACATAGTTGATAGCGAATTTCTTCGCCCTCGACGATGTGCCGGAGGCCTGCACATACGAGTGACCCAGAATGTAGACCACGCCATTTCTCTGTTCCTCGTCCAGGTTTCGGAGCTCCATTCGCTTCCTTTGGTCCGATCTCTGAAAAGGAATTTGATCTTGAAGGTTACCAGTTCGGAAACGCACTTTCCTCTTAGCAGTTGCGTGTGAAGGGTGCTCATTGCCATCGCCCTTCATCAGATGTCATAAACAAAAACAAAAAACAATGCTTGAATCAGTGCCACCATCTGCAATGGAAACTCCAGTTTAAACTTTTGTGAACTAGCATGGTTTTAGATCAAAAGATGGAGATCATCAAATCGAATACAATTGCGGCTAGTCGTAGTGGACCATTCCCTCAATACTTGCAACAGAAGACTCCTCGAGATCATTAACCTGTTCATTTTGGATCCAATTCCATTGTTGTAAGATGAAAAGGATGCTATTTGGTCCACTTTATGGGATCAGGAATGAGAGACTATCATAGTTAGAAACCAACAAAGAAGTGAGTCACACTTCCCACAACCACCAGAACGAAGGGAAATAGAAGACGATACCTCAGAGCCCAAAGCAAGAGGTTGTTTGCCCTTCAAATGCCTCATTTGAATATCCGAGTCATGTTCCAGTGGGTGAACTGAGCTCCTTGGGAGAATGGTTGATGTTAATGGTCTCCTTCCCTCATTGGCTTCACCCTCGTCGCTGTATGCTCCTTCATCGTGTTCTGCCAAGATGAAGATACGCAGATCTGCCAAGAGCATCTCCTCAAACCTCACATCGGCTTTAGGTATGTCTTTGTACCCATAGCGAACAGTACACCTGCCAGTAATACGGATAGATCAACAGAAGCTCAATTTTTTAACGATCTTCGTATTCAAGCATAACTTGAGAGGACCTCATGGAAGGGTATCAACAAAGAGTTACCGTATCCGTTCACTGGACAGTGTCCCACAAGGATCCCACAAGGATGAGCTGTACAAAATTACTTCGAAAGTAACACTCTGGCCAATTAAATTTTCAAACCACAATTTTCCAGAAAATTTGCACCAGTCGGGAGTTAACGGTTTGAAGTTACCTGAACAGCCGGAAGCGCTTAGGACCAATTCGTGAGAAGAGATTGCGCTCGTGTGGAGGTATGTAAGGCACTGGAACAGATTTTATAGTGACCAGTACCACAAACTCGTGAAACGCCCGCATATGAGTGTAAAAATTAGAGAAAACTAGCGGAACACCGTCCGTTGCCAGTTCTGTGTAGTAAAGGCCAATACCGGGGACAAGAACCCTTTCGTCAAGCGCGTTCGAGGACACCATCAAATCCCATTTCATTCCACTGTCCATGGCCTCGTACTTTTTGGAAGTCCCATAATTCCATATGAACATGACGATCATGAAAACTGAGGTCAACACCAACGGAACCCATCCTCCTTGTGGAAATTTCATGAAAGAGACCGAGATGAAGAGTGCCTCAATAGACCCAAATATTAGTAGGAAACCCAGAGCTTCAATTAGGTGTCGTCCCCGCACGATTAATATTACCAAAGCCATGAGAAATGTGGTCACAAGCATTACTGTTATTACTGCAAGACCTGCAACGAAATCAACTTATTGGCTCCTCGACATTGAAATAATTAGAAATTAAAAAAAAAACATTTCAGGGATAGATACTTTCGTGTTATTACACAATTAAATCACACCCAAGCTGTAACTCACTCACTGAACCCAGACATGCAACTCAGAAGCTCAGCCACTCAACCCAATTACCTGGTATTCTATCCGTTTGTTAGAGGTTTTCGTAAATTACCAATCAACAACACTCGTATTGCAGCGAGATAGGAGTTCTAAGGATATCTCTGGTTGAAATTTAGAAAGCATGTACATACCATATGCATTTCCAATAGTGATGGTATTCCTACAGCCAATTGTTACAGCCATACACAACACGAACAGGAACAAGTTGATTTCAGGTATGTATATTTGGCCATGGATTTCCTGTGATGTATGGATAACTTTGACTCTTGGAAAACAACACAGCGATACGCATTGCTTGATGATTGAAAAAGTCGCTGAAATGACAGCTTGACTACCCACTATAGCTGCCAGTGTTGCGATCACCAGAACAGGCCAGAAAAAAGGCTCTGCACATTGACATAAAGAGAAACTTGTCAATCCAAATTGCCACTGTCGGACAACAGGGTAGACTCGATCTCGCGCCCATTTTGATACAACGTATACAATTTTTCCTCTAGTGCGCTTGATCATTATATGAAATCTTCACTAGTAAGTATCCCAGAATGAAATGATTTGCACCGACTTTCCACAGGGTAATGTTCGCCAACAAACACGTTGCATGAATTCAATCATACCAACGTAACCAGTGATATGAATTGAGATTACGTGGAATCGACTTGTAGAAGCTTTCTGAAACATCGTTCCGGTTCTTGGTCAAGTAAGCAGCTTGCCCAATATATCCCAACATCAGCGATGGATACACCACTGCGGCGAATGCAATCTGTAATCAAATTGCAAATGGCAGAGATAAGGTCTTTGTGCACAGGCATTAATAGGTCCACCTAATCCACCATTTCCAGGTCTCTCAGGTGATATCGAGCTAAACTTTAGTACATGAGTGACTTATAACTAATTAGACGACGGATTACATCACTTCTTCTGACAGGTTAGAATAATACCTGGATAGATAGTTGATTAAAATGACCAAGATCTGCAAACATAGCCTCAGTTCCTGTAACATATACACCAGCAGAAGTAGTTACGATGACCAGTCCTGTTATACATGAACTCAAGCCTTTTTCTGTATGATTACATATTCAAACCTTTCACAACAGCACACTCGCTAAATTCTTATTAAACCCAGTAGGTTATGCGTTCTGTTTTCCCTTTTTTGTACTGAGGGAATAAATTGTGCAGTACAATTTCTCATAGATTTGAGTACTAGCAAGAAAAACCTATCACATATATGCAAAAAAAGGGCACTTACCTGTAATGCACAGGACGACACTACCGAGGGATGCCCAACCAGCTTTCCCAGTGAGTTTTAGGAACTTGTACATGTACACTGGATTGAATGCAGCCCAGATTCCCTGTGGATTATACACCACTATGTTGTATACCCCAATGCTGGAGATGCAGAAAAGCCACAAAAGCACAATTGGTGCAAATAAGAAAGCGACTCGGCGGGTGCCACGATGTTGAAGTGAGAATAAGCCCGCTAGAATGCCGCATGACAGGCCTGTAACTACACCTGTCCCCATAACTCACCCTTGTTAGTTAGGCACACATCAATCGCCGAATTTGAACCTTCTAACGCGAGGGGAAGATAAGGAGAGAGCAGCGCGGGTGTTGTTACTTACCCTCCGGAAGATTCGGTACTGCGACTTCGATACCTGCAACAGCTGATAACACTGCAACAAAATTGAAATAATCAGTTAGAAAATGCAGATGATTTGGGGGCATTTCAAAGACATAGGAAGCGGCCCAGAAACAGGCAAGCGTAGAGAATGCAGCGCACCTGACATGGCGGGCGTAAAAACACCGTCCGCTATGACCATGCAGGTCCCGAGTAAGACTACTACAAGGAGGCCCTTTCGAGCCCATTCGAACTTTTCAAAAAAATCCTTCACCCTCAATCCACCCGTTGTCTGTTGACGAATCTCCACATTATAAGTAGAAAGCTGTAAATCAGCATCTTGTTGATTGGGCAATAAGCTGAGCTTGGCATGACGGCATAAAAGAGAGTAGAGAGCAAACGTTCCTCCTGTTCAGTCACATCACGATTCAGGGTACACGGTTATGACCTGATTGCATCCTCCAAATTCTTAAAGCAGTGGCTTCAATTCGTGAAGCTGCACCAATCATCCAGAGTCAATCAGATACAAGTGCAGTGCAATCTGGGATTATGGAAAATATGTACGAATTGTGCACCTTCGCCATTGTCGCTGGCACTCAACACAATGAACACATATTTGATGAGCGGGATGATTGTCAGCGTATACAAGATAAAGGACAAGACGCCCAATATCTCGTCATCACTTTCGTGCAAACTTGGCCTGCCAGAAAAGGTGTTCCGAAACACGTACAGAGGTGAGGTGCCTAGCTCCCCATAGACCACCCCAAAGCTCTGAAATGCCAAAAATAGAATCGTCCTAATTTGCGTGTTTTCCTGCGTTGCAAAACCTCACTCCAACTCTTATAATCAGCTACGAATCCGCAGATAGAATATTTTTGAATTCCACAATTTAATTGCCACTATGCAAACCTGGTAGTTAACTACACTTGAAGAGGTCAGGATATTCAGAGCCATGAAAAAATCTATTGCAGCTTCAATTGAGTCTTCTATTTCTCTTCCGCACCAGAGGAAGCCGCACTAGTTAAAGAATGTTTGATAATATCCGTACGGAGCTGGAGACAAAATCTGAGTATTCAAAGCTCTCTCTGTCTCTCAAAGAATATTCCCTCGTCCGTCGATGACATAAATTACGTTCCTGTGAACAAACCTGACTTCATTTTGTAAGATGGAGTACCTGTAATCCGTAGTCCGAAGAAGGTCCGACATCCGCCATGATGATTACTACAATTGTACAGTTGCACTCGATCCTTATAAGCAGTTTAGTTAAACATAGCGTGTTTCACATGCGAGATTTAATCCAAAATCCACTTGGTTTATGTAAAAAAGTTACTTCATGAACTCCATTTTTCTTTTTCTGCCATACGATTGAATGCAGAGAGCCATTTGGCTTGTCACCTTCCTCCGCTTTAGAAACTGAAGAGTTTCGCTATCCTAAGAATCTTAACCCATTCGACGCAGCACGATCTGTGGCAGAATATAAAACGATCACATATATGAATTACAGAACTAACGCGGAAATATCCACGCACACCAAAATACTCAGAACCATGGCCAGTCAGAGTGGAATGCGCGCGGCATAATTGCATAGAAAGAATTTGTAGGCGCTTTCAGCCGCCACATTGTTCAAAACAGTGCATTCAAGCGAGAGAATCTTGGTCAATCATTCAATCCCTGCAGTACTGTACAGCAAACGATCGAGAAGAATTTACAGTGTGCAATCTGTGTCGAAGAGAAATGAGACTACTGCGATCGATCGACCGATCGAATGAATGCACCACCCGTGCCGACGGAAGACGGATATAGTAAGTACACGATGATAGAGGATAGAGTACAGTGCAAAATTAACGATCCTGACCATTACGCAATACCTCTCTGCCTCTAATGTGCAAGCATATAAATAAATCAAATAATTAGCAATTGTCGCTCTGGAAAATCGGTCAAATCTGCCATTGTCTTCCCTCTCCGATTCTCCTCTGAACATCGTCACAACATCGGACATAGACGTCATGGAATGTCCGCTGGCGTATCCGAATCCGTCCCTACGCCTATTCTTGGAGTAACATGACTTCTTCTAGATTACGAAATTCAGCGAGATTGCCTGCATACTCATATCACCACGCATCCATTCACTATGAGGCGCGCGGAAGCAGACGTAATTCACTACTCCATTGCAACAAAGTTTGTTGCGACAGATCTCTAACTTATTATTCCTACACTGTCGTGACAGTACTACATTCAACTCGATAAGCGGACTCTAAACGAAGCGCTCTCAATTAATATACCCCACCGAAAGAGCGTCATATGACGACGCCAACCGGAGGAGCCAGCAATGAACTGCAATTAACGTAACTCCCGAGGACAACCGTTTGGCTTAGCATCAACACCATAAATTATGCGATCTCTGAACAAATTTGAAATCTCCTTCGCTGCAGAGTACTTCACATTAACAGATCGAAGAACACTCTTACACTGATTATGAAGATAAATCCCGTAAGCTTTTTTTTTCCAGTTTCCTTCGATGAAGCCAAACAAACATCCCTCTCGGAATGCAACTAACACTCCCCTACAGAATGAGCAATAATCAACGACCACGACTCACAGAATGCAACAAAACGACAGGAATTCGATCACTGACGATTCAACCAGAGCACGCAAGAGTCACATCAGAAAAGTTTGAATTCAATTGCAATGGACAAGGCCGGTGACCTTGGAAGTACATCATTTCTTCACGGCACTCCATCCAAGCCTCTTGATCCCCACGAGCGTCGCTGTCACTCCGAAGCAATTAAAGCCGCACCGCAGACATCAGCGTCAATCCTCTAACCCTAGCGCCAGGAAAAGCTCGGATCCTCGGCAAATAGCGTATGGCATTGCCACTCCTTTTCACTTCATGCCGCGCCCTTGCATTCCCGAGTTGTCTTCTTCATGTGGCACAAAGCTTTCCACCATCGCTTGCTGATCGAATGGATCATCACAATTATAAGTCTACTGAAGAAGAGACAGCGTAAAATCATGCTACAGTGCGCGAATGTACTCTTTGACAAACGAGATTGAGTGTGGAGGGAAGGCAATGCAGTGCGCGCAGCAAGGCGAAGACGGCCTTAACGTAATAAGAATTGAGCAGCGCTCCGCGCAGTGAACCACTCAGGCACTCACCTGAGTCACCTCTGTTAAAACTCATTTATCTGTTGCCTTCGTGGTGGATGAATATCATCAGGTTACGAATGAACTATCCTGCTCGGGGATGAAACATCGACAAGCACACCGACGGTCAAAGCTGGTTACGGCCAACCCAAACTCTGTTCTCAATCCTTTTTTGAATTTTTGCACATTTTCGCTTATAGCTTTGTACAAATATATCATTTTCCAGAATTTAATGAATTTGATCATTAAAGAAGATTGTCTTTTCTAGATTCAAATATTACATTTGACAAATGAGAGGTTAATTGGATGAAATAGGGCCTTGAAGCCCTCTGTTCATCATCCAAAATACGGACGTCGGCACACTTTAGGGTTAAAAATTCATGAATTTTGTGGATGAATGTTGTGAGGTTACAAACAGACTATCTTGCTTGTGGATGAAACAGTGTTAAGTGCACAATCAAAGCTGGTTATGGAGACTGAAGTTTTGTTAAAATTCTTGTAATTGTTGAATATTGTGGATGAATGTTGTGAGATTATGAACAAACTATTTTGGTTGTGGATGAAACACCATCAAGTACACAAAATTACACAAACAAAACTAGTTATTGAGATTGAAATCAGTGGGGAAATTTTTATGCTATCACTACTCTAAAAGTGAAATTAGGTGTTACCACACAAATTGATTTGAAAATGTTATAAGTGTTATTACTTTTAATGGAGATTCTTATCAAAAATATAGATATCAATACTATTCAAAGTGGAGATCTCAACAAATATAGTTGGTAAGAAAAGTTCATTAAGAATAAAAATTTTGAAGCATTTTTAAATTAATTAGTGTGATTAACACTAAATTTCATTAGTAGTATACTTTGAAGCACTAGCCACAGAAAATTTTAATTTTTCATATATAAAGAAGAGTAGCTTTTGCAAGTTCAAAAACTTCAACCCCTTCAAGACAAGAGAATTATCCGGATTTCTAAAATTATCAAGATGTATCATGAAATGACACTAAAAAAACTTAATAATGACTCTGAAACAATAGTTGTTATGTATGATTCATAGATTATATGTATACAATTAGATCAAGTAGTAGGGTGATGGTCCTATACAAGTCTCCAAAACTAAGCTATCTTTGATTCTTGGGGGGGGGGTCATTGTGTTAAAAAAATAAGGATATAGGAGCAACCAACCACTATTTTATAGGGGGTATTACTTTATTTCTTTTTTGACATGCTATCATTATGTAATTTTCTAATTTGGATTAATAGAGAAGGGGCTTGCATTACTTAGAATTTCAAATTGATATGAATAAATGATATGGTAATTTAGATTAAGAAAAAAATTCTACTACATTTTTTGTCCCATATCAAATTTCTTTCAAACTTTATTTTCTTCCCACCTCCAATGACTACTTGCAACTAGAACTTAATAGATAGTACAAAAACAATTCTGACATATTATTGTGCATATTGTGAAGATACCTACATGGAATCAAACAACATAGGTTTAAAAGTGAATTTGATATCAAAAAGCAATCTCTATATCATTCATATTGATCATGTAAACCTCATTATCTTTCATTGTTGATAATTCTGAACATTCCAAAATTAATCTTAAAAAATTTTAGAAAAAGGAACACATTTTTGCATGAATAGAAAAAATCGATTCCAAAAATAGAAGTTTCTAAAAATAAGGGGATGAAAAAAGTGTCAATAGCTAAAAAATCTAAATTGAATTTCCATTAAATTATTTTAGCACCAATGTATTAAATTAGACAAGAATATAAAATGATGTTTCGACTAGGGTTTGTTTTTTTCAATTCTTGTGAAGTGTCAAAGTGGCGATATTTCATTTTACTGTGGAGCTCCAAATCTCAACATTCATCTATATTTTTGATAGAAAATATCATATTAGCACATAATGCATATTTATAATTAATTTTCATCCATTATTTGGCAATTTCATCCACTATTTAAAAAAAATTTGAAGTTTATTGGTGATTTCATCCAAAATTTTACTAGTTTTTTCCTATAGGCTTGGTGCTAGGCCAAAAAATTTGGTGCAATTTTGCACCAAATTTTCAGAAAACCCCCCCCCCTAGTTTGGACCTTTGTCAATTCTTGAAAATGGACTTTAGTAGTTACTAAAGTAGGCCACCTTCTAAAAGGTTCATTTCTTGTACATTGATGGTGCAATGAAGAATACTACAAAATGTACCTTTGTCATTTTAGAAGGCTTCTTTTTATTCCCACCCTCTCTATAATTTAGTTCTCTTGAAAAAGCTAACTCCACCATTCCTAAATTCTAGAGATGGTAATTCAAGTGCATGGGTATGGACACATTGTGCATCAACTTGTTTTTTGGAGAACATAAACTCATAAAGATTAAAGAAAAACACTTTCAATTGCAAAAAGGAGGTGGAACAAAAATGTCCAACACCAAAGGAGACACCTCAAAAAAGACTAATCGTGCAAGGGCAAACTCTAACCCATTTGAGGTAGAACTACTCAATGTTTTTAATTTCTCAATTTCAACATCTACTAACTCCTCCCATTTGAGTCAATCACCCACCCATTACCACAATTTTAGCAACCTTTTAGCATCATGACAATGCACTTAAAGAAGAGACATGCATGTCAACATGTGGTTTGGCATAGGTCTCCCCATACTTTACCAATTGATTGCCAAGAAACTTTAATAAATCAAAGAAAATTCATTTGTTGTTAAAATGTCATCATTCTACTTACATAAGATTAATCATCCTTTTCAATCCTTAAAAGAATATGTGAATTGACAAATAACTTCTTTCAAGTTTCTCAATAGCAAATCTAGGTGGTAATAGGTTGATCTATTTTACTACTAAGGTAGGAGGCCTTAAAACAAAGTAAGCCTAAAAAAAAGTCCTCATCAATGTTCAAAAAGATTGCATTTACGGAGGTGGAAATTATTGATAACCTTTGTAATTCAACTTCATAAATTCATAACGAACTTATTGAAGGTTCAAATAATCTGAAGCATCTTGAATTAGAAGCCAATTTGATTTTCTTTCTATTAGAATTTACTGAAGAACACTTCAAGGACTTCAAATTTCTCTAAAATGCAATCATCTCTTAAATGGACCACTAGTACCTTAGTTCCATCCCTCACAGATTGAACCCAATTCAACAAATTGGGACAAAATATTACAAAAGACAATGGATCACGTGTAAAAAAAAAGAACATTTCCTAGAAGGTGGGTCATGATCTATATAATCTTCATACAATGCTTACAGTTGCACATTTGATACCTTTGTGACTATAAAGAGGTTACCAATGTTGGTATTAAAAAATAGAATATTCCATATCTAGTTACATGTACACCTAGGTTCCTACGATGATACCTAGATTGATAGTTGTATCATACTCAAGTCAATTTGCAATGACTAGGATATTGGTAGCCAAGACAACAGTCTGTAGTGGTAGTAAAGCCAAGGCTGGATTATTGGACCATCCCAGACCATCTCAAATGTGTTGTATTGTTGTAAGAGTAGTGAGCCACCAAGTTATGTGTTGTATTGTTGTAAAAGTAGTCAGCTACTAAGTTATGTGTTGTATTGCTATAAGAGTAGTAAATCCATTGTAGGTATTCTAAAGTAGTAAATGAACTAATGAAGTATATTTGGTATGGTACAATACTATACATATAGTAATAAAAATTTCTATTCTTTAACCTAAACCAATATGCCACTCACAAGGTAGCTGAGAGAGTATCTTTTTTAGACTTTTGGCCCAAAAAACTAATATAAAGGGGGATATATTAGGACTAATGCATTTCTAATGGGGCCTATTATTCCAAACCCTATAGTACTTTAAAGACATCCAATGTCATTTTCTATACCCTATATTACTCTAAACCCATTTATAATTTTTTACTCCCATGTTTTTAAAACACCCTATCATTTTTTTGCTCCTAGTTTGAGTAGTTTCCTACTCCCACCATTCACTACCCCCCCGAGCTTTGATTCAAGCATTACATGTCAATATATCAAATAAGTTAATCATTTTAATATATTAAAGTATGACTTCACTAAATGTGTCCTTAGTTGTTGACACTTATAATGTATGAAGAAAACAAATGTGATTAGAATCAAAGAATTTTAAGAAATTTTTAATGAATATTTAAGTTGGAAAAATTAATTTTTAGAAAAAAATTGTCCCATGTCTCTAGAATTTTCAAAAACAAGCATTTGGAATATCAAATAATTTTATTTTAATATCATTTTTGGATATGACTTACATTTAGTAAGTGAATCTATAAAATAATTAATTGTATCAATAAAAATTTAATAAATTGTGTACTATCATGCCTACAAATCCCAAAATTTAGTGATTTTTTCCACCCCTATTAATAGATCTAAAAACATTTAATTTTAAGAAAACAACTTGTTAGGAATATATATCTTGATTCCGTTGAGGTGCAATAATTTTTTTTCAATTGAAGGATCTTAGTTTGTACTTGATCAAATGAACAAATTAGACAAATTGTGTAGGCTTTAAACAAAAATAACCTAGTTAGTGCCTCTAAAAAATGATACCTATATAGGACCATTGTCCATTACACAATCCAATATTTTTCAATTAAAATTGAAAACAAATAATTGACTATTCTTTCTAAAATGGATTGTAGATTGATTATTTGTGATTTTTATAAAAATTTGTTTTTAAATTCAAAATTTTAAGTTCTAGTCTTAGTAAATTTTGAAGACTTTTATTTCTCTTTTTTTATTCAAGTTATTTTTTATGAGTCATTTTTTGAACTATAATTTTTTTTGAGATTAGACATACTAGTACCTATTGAATTTAAGATAATAGCAAAGTAAGGTCTTCAAAATCTATACCTTAAAAATATTAAGGAACTCACATAAGGATCTTCAAAATATTTGATGAATGTAAAAATACATTTTGTGTGCTTAAAATTGTAGTTCAAAATTGGATTTTTGGTCTTTAAGGGATTAAAGTCACTTTGAAGGTGGGAGGATTGTATGGTGAAAGTACAAATTAGAGCCTACTAGTCTACTACATATTCCATACCTTTATCGAATTTTGTCCAATTGAAGAGGCTTAGTATTCATTTCAAGACAAAATATAGGTGATAAGAAAATAAGAAATCATGTGCACTCTTTCATTTTCATAATTGAAATAAATATAGTATAAATATTATATATCCTAATCAAATAAAGTCTTTGTATTAGATGTAACTTCAAAATAAGAATCCAGATCATAAGAGATCATGCATATTAAATATTGAATCAAAAAAGAAGAAAACTATTATCCTTTTGGTTGAATTGAATGAATATTTTTACTAAAAAGTAATTCCACTATGTAGGTCAATAAAACCTAAACAAAGTGTCTATCTTTGAAAGAAATATTTATAAAAGAAGTGTAGGATTTACATTCATTGACCTTGGCCTAATATAAAACTTTCCATTTTAGCAAATGTAAGTAAGTACCAAATCTCATCTTAGAAATACTAAGGTGAACCAACTTGTATTACCACTATCTATTTCTATTATCTCCTTATGATTCTACAAAGAATACATTTCAAAACAAGAATGTATCCATGAACATATTGGTGGGACTAGAATTTTGGTGGTGATATACTCACTTTCCTTATTCTTTGCACAAAGTTTAAGAATGTTGTATCCTTTAATACCTACATCCTTTTTTGAAATTTTGCGAAATTTTACCTACATCATTATGCAAATATATTATTTTCCCACTTACATCAAATAGGTAACAAAAGAAGTTAAGGCTCTATTTTAACCCTCAAAGGATTAAGTGGAAACCTTGGAAATCATACATTTTGATACTATCATCTACTTTGAATAAACCAAATATACTCATTGGGAGTCAAAGTACTATAGAAGATCTTTCCTTTCCACTCCTAATACCAAGGATGAATATTTGCACTTCTATACTACAAGGAAAGATTTTGTCATTTATTAGACACAAAACATCCAACCTCTACACTTCTATCATACAAGGGAAGATTCTTTGTCATTATTGGGCACAAAACATCCACCTCAACATTTAAGGGTTAAAGATTCCAATATGACTTTGGATGAATGAGAAGTTGAACAAGTGATAATTTTGCTAAAAAGCAATATGCTCATGATGGATTTCGGAGCACTTCTAGGTTAAGCATTGCTTTCTATCAAAGAACAAAATCTCACAACAGACAACAGAGGGAGACAACCCACCAGAATGAGTTGGAGCTGTGATCATCAAGCACACTCAATTTATCACTAAAAAACAGCATTGCATGGAGTACCTCATCACATTTTGTGAGCGATTGGAACAAAAACTTTCTGTAAAATATATCCACACGCATCATCAAAAAGGAGCAGCTTAAAGATTTAAGACGCCTCAAGTTACATGTATTGACAAGCTCTACATTGATATAATTCATAAACATGAGTCACCTCTACAAGCCTTTTAATTCCAAAAGTCTTTCCTGTACATAATTAAGCTGTTGAACCCTGTCAAATCGTTTCCACTAACTTGACCTCTCGTGCCCAGTTAAGACGTCCCAAGTATAATAAAATGGCTTTGCTATTGAGAGTAGAGCGTACACAACCACAAAAAAAATACACGGGGCACGTCCACACTAACCCTACATGCAAGCACTTGAAAATTACATGACTGTAGAACATGAAGCCTAGTTTAGTTACTTCGACACTGATCCTAATTTGAATGAGGATATCTTGGGTCCTGTAAAGGTTTGCCGCAACAGCTGCTCGAGCGCAACAGGATCTGCCAGAGGCGCTTGGCATGTGAAGTTCTGGCACACATAGGCCAAAGCTTTTCCATCGGGGCTTCTCCGTGCCATTGCAAACGCCACAGGATTGACCGACTGCCAGAAAGCCCTTTCATCTGGATTCGTTTCGTCAATCAAGAACACCTACAGACAAAAAGAAATAGAAATTGTCATAAAAACACATGATATGAAAGAAAAAAAACACTTTGAACTTCCCATTTTTTTCTTCTTCTCAACAGTGACACGATTTCACCAGCATACCAACAACGATCTACCAGCATCCACGGGTTCAACCAAGGTCACTAATTTGTAAGACGTTTTAGATTTTCCAACATTTTAGATTGCAGTTTACTAGATCACTACCTATTGGTGACACATCAAGGTCACCAATATGTAATACAGTTTTTGAATAGCTATTCTAGGTCAGGGTAAGCATTCCCACTTCAACAAGATTATAATATAAATGGATGAAATACAGTGTCTTATTTGATTCTCAAATGAAAAACAATATTTAAGACTGAATGAATAAGAACATTTAAGTTCAAAAACTAAAGAAAATTATACTACTACTAATAAATAACCTCGAAATATATGTTTTTGTTGAACAAGGTGCAAGTTACAATGAGATGTCATCTAATTTACTTTTTCATATGAAGAATTGGTTTAAATTTGGAGAGACAATAGGTGCACATGCAATATACTGTAGTTTGGGCTTTAACCCCAAGAGCTTACAAGTGTAATAAATAAAATGGTCAATATTTGGGGAAAAGTTGAAAATCAAAACAGAAATTGGATTTGACCAGCAAGCATCCACTAAGTGACAAAAAAAGGTTCAACTAAAGATAATAAGGTAAGCGGTTCATAAACTGACCACTTGATATATGGACCCTGGTCTTAGTAAAGATCTTAGGACGAATGAGCTGAAACGATGGTATTCCGAGCACTTACCGTTTTGTCAGGATCAAAGAGAGCGTGACAAGCAGTCAAAAGAGCCTCACTATCTGGTGCATTTCGAGCACCAGAAATAATAATTTGGCGCTTAGCAGCAACATTGAACGAATCAAATGCACAGCAGAGAAGGGGCACAGCCATGGCCACCTCTTTCACCCGTTGCTCATAAACAGCCTGTATTAACAAAAACATTCAAACATACAATGATAAGCATAGAATGCAAAGCAATAATAACAGCTACCACAGGGCACTGCAAAAAAAGCACATGCAAACATGACACCAGACCTAAACCCTAAACCCTAAAACCCTAAACCCTCACATTCTCTAGTGTCTTCCCCTCTGGTATCCCTAAACACTAAAACAAAAACGGACGTAACCAGCTCAAAACTTATGCAGTACTCTCACTATCTCACTCTGTTATGTCACAAGCAACTGCATCTAGAAATATGATAATAAGGAATTTGACGAGTGTAAACGGGTTCTCGTGAGATCCCTAAGACTTCTTTGATGCCACAGCATCATAGACCTCCCTATAGACACGAGCACGTTGGGCACCAACGCTGTGACATTAAAGAGGTACGAGTGCATTACCAGAAGATGCTCTGCTGAGTTGTGAAAGCTTTCGGAGAGGTCTCCTGCCACCAACAATGACAGGCGGAGAAGGTTTTGGGCTGCCACCGAATTTCCAGATGGTTCGGCACCGTCGTAGTCCTCCTTCATACGGAACAGGATGGATGGGTCACCCTCTGGAGTGCTGTAATATGCTCCACCTTCTTTATCTAAAAATAGTTCATCCTGATAAAGGGCGAACATTCACATTAATTAACAATTGGAAGTAGGAAAAGCTATCATTGTAAATTAAAACCTTTTAACAGTCAGATTTCATCTATAATGTCTAGTTTTCACTCAAATACACCATTTGAGATCATTCCATTTTACATATCCTAACGATGGCAGGGGTACAAAAAAGTTCAGCATTAACACTTAAATTTGGTTTATATTTTGGAGGGGGTAGCAAAAAGAACAACCATACATGGATATTATATGGAGGATCGACTGAACCACTGATACGCATTAAGATAGGGAGTCATGCATTACTGAGCTTATAGCGGTTTTGAAAGATGGATATCCTATTTCAATGTGAGGCCAAAAGCTGCTAACAAGCAGAGAATCGAAGAGGCCCACCTGAGAAGATTGAAGCTCAAGGGCCCACTGGAGCCACTTGTAATCACCCCCGCATTCGAATAGATCTAAAAGGCCAGCAATAAGGAAAGCATAGTCATCCAGAAAACCAGGGGCTTTCGAAGGACCATTTCGATAGCTGCGAGTTAATCTTTTGGTCTTCTCATTGTACAGCTTGGATTTCACGAAAAGTGCTGCACGCTCTGCCGCTGTCAAGTACTCCTTTGGCTGCGCTGCCAACATAACTCATTAGCTCCGAAATACCAGTAGTAACCTTTAAAAGAGAATAAGAGGTAATCTGTACTGTTGCAAAAAATAACACTGTTTTCAGTAAAAGTGAAGTGTTTCAAGCACTCTTAAAGAGCATCATGAAGGAAGTCTTAGACATAGTTCATTGGCAAATCTCCTTATGATCACAGTGATTACATTTAGGCCTCCCCATCAGGAGATCTCCGACTTATCACTTTGACTGTAGGAAGACCTCTCAATGAGACATAAGTAAGATTCTCTTCATAATATTGTTTACTGAAAGTTCCTGAAATAGTCTAATTTTACGAAAAATCCAAATAAAAGCGCTTTAACAACCTTTAGATAATAAAAACAATGACATCTCAGGTGAGAATTAGTGCACACTCAGTGGACATATTTCAAAAGAGGAGCAACAGGGTGAAAAAATCACATGGCATCCAGTAACAGGGAATTCGTAGCGAACACCAGGCGGTTCAGTAAGGAGAATGCGAGAAGCCCTTGCAAACGCTGAGATTGCCAGACCATTCCAAGCGACAATCACCTGATTTCAAGGAACACAAGCTGCGATTAGTTTGTGACTGAGTTGAGCTTCGTCTAGACTAACAAAACTATAGTGAGAATCCACCAAATCCGCCATATTGCGGATGCAGTGAAGCGGCCAGCAGTGTACTCAGGATCAGGTTCTGAAGAAGTCTCGGGGTTGAAAATAAAAAAGCCCACTATCGCAAGTGTCTCTACCCAATAGAAAAATGTAATTATCAGATGTCTCCTTCCCTATAACCTTCAAAAGCATTTCTCAATATAATCCTAACTGAATAAAAAATTTCAAAACCCCTCCGTAACAATCTTAGATATCGCTATTCCTATGACCACATGCTAAAATCCTATTAGACAAGGTAACTTATTCATTCTTTGGCCCCAACATGCAACTATTGCTTTCAATATATAAATCATTTTAATGGGACACCTTTCCTTTTGATATTTTGAACCTTGGGGGTAGAGACGAGACACTGTAAGACTCTATATTATCAGCCCAAAGGAATACCGGGGTAGATAGTGACCTTATCATCAAGATGTGGTCGAGGGCGCAAGGCTCGGAAAGCATGGAGCTGAGTCCTGCACTGACCCATGTACTGAGCAATCTCTTCCGGTGTTTTCCCAAACTTGGCTGCAACATCAACCGTCGGCCGTTTGATGAGCACGTTCTTACCCCCAAATTCTCCATGAGGGTCACTCATTCTTGAAAGGTCGCAGTTTCCTTCAGCTTTCACGTAGTAGTATGCAATGAACATTTGAGCCCTGTCCTTGCCGAGTACCTCTTCAATCTGCACTCCAGCAACATAACCCATATTACGTGTCTGAAGATCAAATTGCGGACTGAAGAAGACCACAGGACTTGGTAATCCTCAAGTTTATAGAGGCACACTAATCAAATGCATAGAAAAGGTACGAATACCATAAACAGAATCCTGAAAAACAAAAAGCTTACTACAAATCGTACATTTTCAACGATGACAAACAGATTCTTAAAGCAGTGAAAGTCCACGAACACTGACTGAACAGTGAAATTGTAATCAGGCTGTCTCAGGAACTCTTCGACAGCGCGACAAGAAAATCCTCATCAAAAGTCAAGGGAGGTCTCCTGCTCATGATAAATAGGGAGGCCTCCGAATGAACCTAGGTAGGGCTCTGTATGACCATAGGCTGATCTCCCCATAAATCTTGAGGGTCTCTTCAAGATGTTGTCTAAACTTCCTGGTACACGCTAATTTGATTGAAAACACCGAAATTGTCTAGACCATCGCAATTAAGTTGTTTAATAATTACAATCACAATCATTCGTGCATTCCCATTCCTTCCAATATGTACAGCCAAGTACATTGACCAACGTCTGCAGATGGTCGCAAGTCTCAACGTGTTGGTCATGATGAAACTGACCTCTTGCAAAGTCCAGATGTAGAAGAGACCCTCTTTCTTCTTGGTAGAACTTGTAGACTCGGCACTATCTGCGTCTTCAGCAGAGTAAATTCCTCCTTCGGGATGGGTCATGTCACGAATAAGGTAGTCCAGCACATCCCGAGCCACGTACGAGTACGAATGATCCTTCACAGCAGCGAAAGCATCCAAATAAACGTTCACGAGCTGGGCCTGGTCGTATAGCATCTTCTCAAAGTGGGGTACTGCAAACAATTGCAAGACCCCACTGAATCATGGTCAAAGTAAAGTACTGAAGATAACTGTATATCTCCCAATATAGGATATGGAAACCTGTACTTCACTTTCTAGACACACGACCTAGATCACCTTCATAAACACTTGTGATGATAAACTGAGCCAACTTAAGGCATTATAGACACAAAGATAACACTTTAACCCCTAAGGGACCATGCAAACATAATATGGTTGTAAGGCATCTTTCAGAAGCCATCACGTGACAAATTCTCATCATTCAATCAAATAATGATAATCAAAAATTCAAATGGAAATCATATTACGTAAAATTGAGACACTTAAAATCTAGATCAATGTAGTCAAACTTTTCATATTTGAATGATCATCCTTTAACCCAAAAGGAACCATTGCGAATTGATCAAAGTTAGAAAATATAAAGTTTTGATATTCTTGGCATTAACTTCCATCCTTCTATACCATAAATTGAAAACATATTTATAACTAATGGTGTTAAAATTCAACTCTTGAAAAGGAAATTCTGCAATCTTTGATGGGAAATTGGGAACCTTTTATAATTATTCAAAGTTTGATGCTTCTAAACTAGTTCTCAAAAACATTTATCAACTTTGACGGTAAGGATGATTTCTCATCACTAGATGCCGCATTTCCTCTTCAACAGAAAACTTCAGAGTCATACATGCCAAAACTTACAACACATCCACATTTAGTTCGCAACCACGAGGTCCTTTCGGCAGGTGTCAACATACCATGCCAGTACTCATCCACACTGTAACGATGGAATCCACCCCCAACGTGATCATGCATGCCACCGTTTGCCATGCATTGCAGACTGAATAGAGCCATTTCAAGTGCTCGGGTGGCAGCAGAGTCTTTGCCTTGCTGCTCCAAACGCTTGTAGTTTCTCATCATAAGAGCTACCTCGACGGGCCGAGGAAACTTGGGAGCTCCTCCAAAGCCCCCCAATTTAGCGTCGAATCCCTTGGAAAGCTGCAGCCACATCAAAGACTCCCTCTTCATCAGAAAGTTGTACAAGATATTCATACAAAGGGAATAAATTTTGGCCTCAACAGATTTGGCTCTTGAACCCAAATCTGTCCACACCTTCACAGTTATCTCCCAAAAACAAGTCTCCTAAAACTGTTAAAAATGATTCTAATTGACTCAAATAGTGTCAGCAGCTTGCATCTGTAGATGGTCACAGTCTTGCTTTCTCCAAATTCTTAACAAAGGGTAAGATCTCAGATGAAAGGTGCAAATACTGTACCACTACGTCATTTTCAACACTTATGAGTTGAAAAATTTTAATTTTGGAATTCAGATAGCACGAAATATAATTTTTTAAATTTCAAGTTATTGAGAAATTTTCATATTCTGACATTTCAGATTTCACAAAGAATTAATAACCTTCATATAAATTGTTCTTTGTTTTTCGGATGATGGTCTACAAATTAAACAAATTTGAAAATACTTCAAGTTTCGCTGAAATTATTTAAGAAACTGACCGTAGACGTAGGGTGGATGGGTTCTTAAGGAGAAGTAGAAAAGAACCTGAATAGCACAGAGTGAAACAGCTTGCGCAGGAACACCGCTCTCAGTGAGCTCTGGAGTAGGGGCCACAGCAGCAGTAGCTTCAGCTAGTTGTTGCACAACCTGCTTTCCTGTTTCTCGCAACAACTCCTTCTTTGACTCCCATACCTCCTTTACACGTCTGAAAAAAGTTTAAATTAAAAATGAACATTTAAGACATCAAAAGTCCATGTTCTGTACTATGAAGACAGCAACTGTTATAAAGTTGCTGAACACAGTGCTCAAGCCGAGTGCCTGTAGAAAACCCTCGTATCCAGAATTATGGATCAGCAACAAGATGTTACAGCATTTCGTTCCTTCCAAGGTTTGGTTCCTTCCAATTGAGGAAACAAAGTACAACACATAGAAGTCTATTAGAATCCGTGTAAGCCCGCGTCCCCCCAAAATTTGCACATGACAGAAACGGAACTCACTTCAGAACAGTTTTGAAGCCAGGACGCCCGTACTTGTCGTCCGGAGGAAAGTAAGTGCCACCAACTATGGGCTTTAACTCAGGAGTTAGAAATACACTCATGGGCCATCCTCCACCTCCTTGAGAAGCTTGTACGTACGTCATATAAACCTGTGTGCAGAAACCTTACCAATCAGAAAAAGTTATTTCCACTTAATAAGTTTGCTTGTTCCTCATCTCCAAAACAGGTTAGTTATACTACAGAATACCGAAGGAGGAAACCCAATTCAGTGTACGGTTTACCCCGCAGATAAATACCCTCATAAATAATGAACCCTAATAAACGGAGAGAGTAGGGTTTGTGATAAGGTTGGAAAAACAGTTAGGCCGTGCAAGCCGACCCACTCAGGGAGACTAATTAAGATTTACAGAAAAGGGTCTCAACGGAGTTGGTCTCATTAACCTTTGGTATTATAAATACACTAGGGCCCTCTGTACTTTGGATATGACTTTATTGCCGTTGATGTCTTACAGAATACCAAGTCTGCACTACAGGTCCTATCCCCACCACAAATGAGAAGACATGCAATACAAAGTTCGTTATACTGATTAATACTGCCTACTCAAAATGACCTCGAAGTAAGGACGGGACAAAGCGCACCTTATCGACATCAGGCCGTTCTTCTCTATCAACCTGCGAAAGAACACCAGAAGCTCATTTAAGTTTGTCTACTTCAAATCAAATTTTGTCACTACACTAGTACCATGCCTGCCCATCCTCTTAAGACCCAAGTAAATGCTCGCCGAGATGACTTTGGAAAGTCATGATTAAACCTTAAACACGGTGTGAGGTAGATGAGCTAACCTTAATGTTGATAAACCAATCATTCTGGAGCTTAGCAATCTCTTCACTCTCAAACGATTCCACCTCCATAACATGACACCTGACCCCACAGAAAGAATTCATGAACCCCACAAGACTTGAACTTAAAATAAAATGTATCACTTCGAAAGTTCATAGCCAATTATGATAACTTCCGAAACATATTCTTAACATTCAAAAGTCAGGGCATGCTGTCTTCTATCAGTATATTTTGTAGCATTCGTTAAATGATTCATTTTAACTCCTATTAATATTGAAGCAACCACTTTAAAAACATTTAGGAAACCCTTTGCGACGCTTCCAGGAAAAATTCATGCTAAAAGTCCTAGAACTGCCTACGTCTCATAACACATGCAAGACAATTGAACTTCTTCTCAGGTACGTTGAAGTATAAAGCTCATTGATACGACTAAAATGTTCTTATACACCTGATTATACTTCTCTCTTTGACCAAAAAAATTGGTAGAAGTGAAGGCATCTTACTACCGAAAACAACAGTCGGAATAAACGCGTACCAGTGGCAGGTGCTGTAACCGACTTGAGAATCAAAACCCCAGATGATGGACCACAACAGACACAAGTGTCAGCAACAAAAGCAGAAAATGATAGAACTCCCTTCCACAGTAGCTACTATGCAGACTAAAAACAGACAGCGGTCAAGATAAGAATCAGAGAATGAAACCGATCCAAGAGAGTAAAATAACCACTATCGGGAAACTACACAAAAGGCACTACATTTCATAATAATATTCATACAAGAGAGTCGTTTGAGGTCACCATATCTACAAATGAAAATATAGAAATATCAAAGGAACGCAACTTATGAATGCCAGGAAGACAATTATTGCACATTCAAATGCAAAATCTCATGCAAATTTTTCATCGCATAAGCAAGGGTATGAAAAATGCGTCAAAATGACTACATGAAAAAGTACATCATGAGAAGTTCGATACCTGAAAGAAAAATTGGCTTGTCCTCAGCTCGTGCTCTGGCAAAAGCTTCCTCACCCCATGGGTACCAATCCACCTTCAAGCAGCAACATGGAACACAAGATACTGAATGTCAATATATTTTTGACATCAAAAATTAGAGAAGATAGTAAATTTAGCTACAAAGGAGGGGATTTAGAATAGGGCAACAAGAAAGACCATACTTAACAATTCACACCATTAGAATTCTAAGACCTGGTCTGGAGAAAAAGCCAATATCAGAATCACATTCTAAAACTCTAAGAGCGGCAAGGAAACAGTAGTCTCAACAAGCAGAGAGTTGTGTTGTCAGGCTCACTTTGGTAACAAGCACACAAATTGCGAAACTGGACAGCCATCATAACAAAACAAAACTACAGTTTGAGCACAACTGGCCACAGAAGTTGGGGTACCAACACAGACTACACCACTGATACATGAAGCACATTACAGATTCAACCAAAGACAAGTAAAACACAAAACATCAAGCCCTAAGCTACACTCACAGGATTGTGAGCATGCTGAAGAAGGTAAGGGCTGTGCTCTTTCGCAAGACGATTCGTGTGCTTGTGCGACGCAGAGCCTTCATCTCCATCCATCTCGCCTGACATTCTCGCGGAGTTTCTCGTCCAGAAACACCTGCCACTCAATGGCGCCTCTTCACCAATCCCGCAACCAAAAACCGTGGAGCTTCGCAAACTAGAGCAACAACACGAAGACGACGATGACGACGAAGATGCTCCAGTAGCAGCAGCAACAGTAACACCTGGCCTGCCACTCAAAACCGCAAAGGACGATCTCTTTGGATAATGCGCCCTTCGAATGCAAAAAATTCCCCGTGACACTACAGCGTGGCTCTGTCTGGCCAGCATTGCAGGGGAGCGAGAGCCGAAAACCCTAATTCGGAAAGATAGCCAGAGCAACAACCCACCACCCTGCACTCTAATCCCACACAACAATAATCGATAGAATCCTTCTCCCTCCCTGTCTGCATCTCTTACCAGAACCACCTCCACTCACCCTCACTCCGCCAATCCATTACAAACCATTCCAAGCTACAAATAAACAGACCAACAATGCAACAAACAACACAAATTCTTCCAAATCCGAATTATCAAAACCACAAGAGCAAAAGTGCGATTCCAAAACTCGAATTTTAAAATCTGATAAAAGCATAACGAAGTAGTGTCACCCACCTGCTGCGAATTGCGCTTGCCACCTCACATGCTCTTTAGTTTACATCCAGCCAGTGTTGTTGGCTTCTCATTTGCTCAGCTCGACCCCAACTTAGCCGAGACGACAATGAACGGAAGGAACCGAAAGGAGGAAAGCACGACGAGAAAGGAACGTTGGTTGGTTGGGATAGGAATGCAACCAACTGAGGAAGATGACCATTGTTTTTGGATTGAGGCTGGGCTTGGAGGCTATGGATGGAACCGCTGATGAAGAAGAAGGGGAAGGTATTTATATTACCCTGTCCATGTTTTGCCTATGTTCCAAGAATTGCTCTTACTATTATTCCATGACTTTATAATATATGAATAAAAAATTGTCTTGTGATGAATTGGTGCCATTTGGGGATTATTGTTGTATAGTTTTATGTTGGTTGGAGTTTGAGTTTGATTTGAAAGTAGATAAAATTTCAATGTAAATAATATGGCCAATTAGGATCTATAAGATACTTTGTGCTATCCTAAACAATGAAGATAAACTACCCCATTCTTAGTTAAATGGGAGCATGTCCATTGTCAACAAAACTATATTAGTCATCTACATTCAAGTCCTGAAATGTACATACTACTCATATAATTTTGCCTACAATGGACTTGCTCTCATTTAGCTTAGAATGGGGGTATTTAATTACCTTTCATACATTATGTTGTTAGAGTTTCAAGTTTGCATGCCTTCAATTTTTTTACTTCAATTGCACCACTCATGGACAATTGTTTGACATTTGATGGCAATACTTATACATGACCTTCAATATTAACCTACTTCTATAAGCTTTAAATAACCCTATCTTATTCAATTTGAGTTTAAAAAGTTTAAATCAAATTGTGATGGATGTGTCTCCCTCTCTTCTTTTTCATAAAATTTATTAGAACTTGCTTTGATTCACATGGGAGAGACCCTACACCAATATACTCTTCAATGAGAATTTCCTATTCTTCCTATTTATTTTCTTATCTTTCATTGACCATCATAAACAAAGCATTTGTTTGAAATTGATCAACTATCTAAGCTTTGTGGACTTAAATGGCAAATTCCATCCTCCATGCCTCTATTGAAAAGTAGATCGAATTTTAGAACCAAGATGTTTTTTCCCAAAAAAATTCATATTTTAATATGATAATGAGGTCATTCGACCATCTACTATAGTTGAATGACTGACTTATAGTGGTAAACACCCCACTAAGTAAACCACCAATTTTTAACTCGTGACTACCTCATCCATTGGCCTAAGCCAAAGCCATTGAACCAAAGTTGCAAGACTAATATGTAGAAGTTGATTTGCAATTGCTATGAAAAGTTTCATAGTGAAGATGTTTTTTTTCTACATAAAATTGGTTGCCACAAAATCACATGATTGAGAGCAATAGTAGTGATGGGAGATGGAAAAAGGAAAGTAGTTCATCCAAATAGATTCATTCCTTCTCTCACCACCATTGTCATAATCTTAGATTGATAGATGCATCGATAGATGAAAGGATAAATGATTGTGTCATGGCTTTTGTCATGACTTTAGATGGATGAATGCATTGATGGATGATCATGAACTAATTCATGATGGAATATGCATTAGTAGATAAGCAAAGATTGCCCAAAGATAGATATCTCTAGATGTTGAGTTTATACACTCAAATTAGATAATTTCAATTGGATGACAAGGGCATTGGAACACTTAGAGATGGATATCTACAAATGATGGATTTATGCATTGGAGTTAAACAACTCGACATAAATGACTAGTGCACTCAATAAACACAAGTGTATTGGAATTTGGAGTTTGATAACTCCGATAGAAGATGAAAATTTGGACTAGATATAATTGGAGAATGAAACCACTACAAGAGAAAGGGATGTTTTAAGTATAGCCCTAGTAGCATAGTCTTTTAAGTAATGACCTTTAAGTAAGGTTTTTAGAAAAAATTTACTAAAAACTTTACTTAAAGGTCATTGTTTAAAAGACTATACTAGTAGGACTATACTTAAAACATCCTTTTTTCTTTTAGTGTAACTAGACATTTTACTTTAGTAGATGAATTTAGTTATAACTAAAGTTAGAAAGATAAAGATTAAAAAAATGGTCCTAATCTCTCTTAAACCCTAAAGTTTTTTGACTAAGTTTTCACCAAAACCACTCCAAAATTGTCATTTCTAGAATAACTACCATATTTTAGAAAAAATATATATTTTTGGAATAATATAACCTTAGGATCTTTTAGTGAACCAGTTGAGAGCATATAGAAAAATTTCAAAAAATTCCACCATGTAGATTGCAAGATAATATTGTTTGAAGTCATAGAATTATTTTTTTTACCACTGCGGAAATCCAAGCAACTACACTTCAAAGGGCCACATTTGTATGAAAAAATGTCTAAAATGGTTGTAACTCTTTGGATTCATTCTTCAAGTCAAGTTGGCTAAAGTCTTGAAAATTTTCAAATCATTTAGAATCATACAACATGTACAAAAAAAATAGTAAACAGAAAGAAGTAGAGAATGATTAAAAATAATAAATTTCTAACAATTAATTTATTAAATTAAAAAATGGCAATCCCAATGGTGGTAATGTTGTAATAAACAATCTACACCCAAATTTTTTATTTTTTTCAAAAATATTAAAAATTGATCTAAATAAAGGACTTCAAAGTTTATTTAAGAGTAGACATTCTATAACTTCCTACAAACTATCACTAACTAAAACACCTCATAATTTTCATCTCATAAATCCAAATGGAATGATTCAAAGCTTTCCATCTCTATATAAATCTAAAGAACCAACTTCAAATTTTTATTTCTTAAAAGTGTTTTTTGAAGAAGTTTTTTGAGCTTCTCGGGCTACCTACAAAACAATGAAAATCACATGTCATGCAATAATTTTTTTATTAAGGTTTGTAGTAAAAAATCAATTTGATAAATTACTCTTTTCACAACATTTGTTATCAACCTTGTAGAAGGTTTGAATGGTTACACAAAATTTAGGTCATAAAAATTTTATTTTGAATTTTCTAAAGTGCATTTATATTTCACTAGTTTGTAATGATGTAGACAGTTACTGATGCTGATGCAGGCAGTTACTACCTCTTTAGGATCCATAGTTACAAATTGTGCACCTAACAGAGGCAATAACTACACCCACAAATAATTTAAAAAAATTTCACCTTAACCACCCCCCGTACCCCCCCGAAATATTTTTAACTTTTTATCTTTTCATAACCCCCCCCCCTCCTCCCTCCCCTCCTCTTGTAATTTCCAAAGACCAATGTAACTGACAAACAATATAGGACAATTATCTTGTATCCCGTATCTATATTTATATTTCAGTATTGCATCATATTTGTATTTGTATTTGTATCAAAATCCATATCCATATCCATATCAAAGTCTATACCCGTATCCATATCCATATCCAAATTGCATTAAAAATTTATAGAAATAGTAGTTTATTAGAAAATAGACCAAGAATTTGTGAAGTAGATGAATATATATATACTTGATGTCAAGAAAAACTCAATCTATAATATGCATTATCTTCTTAATTTACTAACACCTTCAAATGTGAGACTTTGCTTATTGTAGTGACGTGGTTTTACTTTAAATTAGAGTCCATTTTTCCAATACATAAATTCATACTATACTTACGTCCATGTGCCATTTCCAATAATAGGCATTCCATTTGTAAACATCATAGAATGACTTTGGATTAAGGTTGGTGGATGAATAAATAAATAAATTGATTTTGGGCACACATAGGTTTTCATTGGGAATTAGCAACTCTTCGACAATCCACATTATTTATTTAATAGAAAAAGAAACTAGGTATGGCTAAGCATTACTTACAACCAAAAAAAAGTATACCTTCTTCACAACCTTGTCTAATATTAAGAAGAAGTATATAAGTATGGGACATTTAAGCCAAGTTAACCCTTGATGGATATCTAATAGGTACCATATATACAATCTTGTATCTTGCTTTTAAAATGCTTTTAAGATATATAATAAAATATGACATATACCATTGGATTGAAGATTCCACACCTAAAATCTTTCATTAGGACATCATTTTAATATCTTTATCTTATATTGTTTCCATACCACCTCATATATTTAGGATTTGTAGCCATTTCACAATTTCTCATGTATGTAAGAGGTTCAACAATAATCTAAATTTGAAGAGTTATGTGTCATTGGATCTTGCTCAACATAAATACAAACTTTTGTAATCACTAGAAATGTCAATTCAATCCTTTTGTATGTCAAATACACAAAAATAAACTATGCTAAAATCCAAATTGGGCTTCTCAAACCTAGAAGGGCTAAAAACTTCTTCAAAGTACTCATAGTATCCAAATGTTACTCACTTCAATGTTCTTCAATTAACAATCACCTCAATATTTTTGATTCTAAGTTTTTCAACAAATTAACCTTCTAAAGATGCCACTGACTAGAATGGTCCAGTAGATGACAAAGAAGTCTTGTATGTTAGACAAAAGAATAATTGTTCATCCTTAGAATTGTGTGCAAAAAAAAGATCATAAATAGTAGCTTGGTCTCTAATAAACACTTTGACTGTTTTAAACTAGATGATTTATACTTTCAAAAAAGATGATTTCTATGGTGACCAATTCATCTTTAGAAGATTAAGGTCGAAACACCCAAAGCCATCAATATAAACAATTCAACATAATTGGAAACACCTTTCTTCCAAAAAATAATATTTTTGTAGTATTAGTGAATGAAAATCATAAATATTCCAAAAAAATAAAAAAAATTGAATGTCCTATATAATTTTTTAATGATTTTAATAGTCTGCAAAAACTATTTTTGCAGACTATTAAAACTATCATATACCTAAATTCTGCAAAAATTAATTGTCAATCTATCAAAGATAAGTGTGTCCTTCAAATGCATCTATGGATCACCTTTAGGCATTTGGAGGACACATTAACCAAAGTCTAGGACATAATTGGGGAGTCTAGGGTCCAAGAATAAGAACAAGTGCACGAATGGATGTTTCTACCTTAGTAGGTTTTGGGTTGCAATAACAAGACAAATCTCATTCGCGAGACGAATAATATTTCAACACAGTAGTACCTTGGGTTATTGACCTGCACAAATCACAAATGATAGACTTATAGACATGAGCATTTACACTAAGGTGACGCTACGCAATCAACAATGCTACCTGCCTCCTTTTTTTATCTCAAGGGAATCTGTTTTGTTTTTGTCTGGCTCTGCTGCGAAGGACTGAAGGGAGCGGAATCAACGATCAATAAACTTAGCCGAGGCTGAGACTCTTCAAGAGTTTCGAGAATTTTCTTGTTCACAGAAGCTGAATAAGCTCCTCAGAAAGAAAACAAAACAAACAGTAGGCACAGTATCCGTTTCAAATAAAAGCTTGCTGCTGAAGGCATAGCAACACCATAGCATCCTCACATCTTTAGTGACAATATGGACCTTAACAGTACGAGGATCGTAATACTGAGATAGATCTCAAGAAAAACAAATAGAAGGAAAGTGAAAGGAAATCATGACCTGGTAAATTACAAATAAATGACGAACACAGGAACTGTCTCAGAACCTCATGAACCCTCACTAACATCAGCCGGGAAGTAACATGCTATGCTAATTTTCCGCAAATTCGTTCACCCCATACTAGCGATTGAAAGAAAGTCTCAGTCCCCGAGGATGTCAACTCAAAAACAAACTCAAATTAGCGTGGCTTAAGACGAAAGTAACATGAATTAACAGCTTCCAGGTGGACTCATAATTGCAGTTTGACTCCCAGGAACCTGAAAACTGATTGCAAGATAAAGCACGCAACATACCTCTTCCGATTTTCGTGGATTTCTTCATCGCTGGCTTCACGAGAAAGGCCGCATACATCGCCAACACCAAGGTCTTCGTATTCTGATGAAGAGATATGAAGAGAATAGATGCTCAAATCTTCCAGCATGTTGTTATTGAAATCCAAAACCAGTTTCTTATTCGTAATATTTTCAACCCGGAATACTTCACAAATGGGTTGTTGACAACCGCGCTGGTTCGCAACCAAAACAAGAAAAAGACTGGATAGCGCCAACATCCAGATTTATTCAGAAACAACAATACAATACATTCTTGCCTCACCCAAGCAAGTGGAAAAGGAAACGGATGAAGACACATCAAGGAAGTTGGACTAGAAATCACCTGTCGAAGATGAGAAAGTTGCTTGAGACTGGGCTTGTAATATGTAATACATAGAATGGAATAAAGCATGGTGACGATCCGTTATTTTTACTCGAGCCTCTAGAACCTGATTATTTTCCTTAATCAAAAGGTTACCAACTCGGATTTGTTTCCCATACTTATGATTGATCTTGAGAGGGACGAGATCTATATCCAACCTGTGTGTCTGACGTGCTCGAATAAAAACAAGCTCCGCATCTTCGAATACTAAGTACAGTCAATGTAACATATGTATTGATAAGTGCTAAAAGATCAGAAAGATTGTAAATCTGCACAATTGAAGCTTTTGATGAGCCAACATTGCAATCAACAAAGCTGTGCTCCTGAGTCGACAGCTCCACAATAGAAGTGCATATAAAGTCTGATACATTTGCAAGAAGCAAATCCTTCATGTGTTTTTTAATTATTCTCCAAAAACATAACAAACGTTCTCACAGCACGTCAATTCAGAACGAAGCCTAATGCTGCAATGTGGCCTAAAAAACACTGTCCCGCAGCGCATTGGAAACAGTCCCTCCCTGAAAGCTCACGTTGCAAACATACACTTGTATTCCCAATGTCCCAACTATCTTAACAATCCAGCCTTGCAGAGGATTCGATAGACCAAAACTTGCTGACATTGGGAGTACTGTGGCAATGCAAACAATTCTGAGCTTACAGACTTTGCTCGTACGCTGCCCATCCCGCCTTGCGATACTCCTTTGCAGCAGCAGCAGGGTCTGCAGCCTTGATAATACCACGTCCTACAATAATAATATCACTGCCTCTCTCCCCAATTACCGAGCTAGGCGTGTTGTACTGTTGGCCGAGAGCATCCCCACCAGCAGTCATTTGAACGCCAGGAGTCATATGAATCAATGTGGGGCTGCCAGGCCCTCCCACCCAAGCAGCGGGGTTGGTTGAGATAAATCCAATAACAAAGTCGGGATGATCTGCAGCAATCTGAGCAGCCGCCTGGGTGTACTCCCCTTTGGCGAGGGTCCCTTTCGAGCTCATCTCTGCAAGAAGCAAAAGTCCACGCCCCTTCGGAAGCCCCTTCAACTTCAAACCATCCACAATGCCTGCACCAGGGACAATGTGGGCATTCGTGATATCTGCCCACTCCACTATCTTGTAAATGCCCCCTTCGTATTGCATGGTCGCCGTGTTCCCAATGTCCGCAAACTTCCGGTCCTCAAAAATCAGAAAATCATGTTTGTCAGCAATTTTACGAAGCTGGCGACCGAACTCCGGAGTGAAGTCGGGGAAGATGTCAACGTGCGTTTTCAGCACGCAAATGTCTTGTCCAACGGCATCCGCGAGTGCTAGAAGCTCCCGAGCTGTGTTCACATCAGCGGCCACCGACAAATTGCTCTGTTTCCTTTCCATAATCTCGAAGAGCTTCTTTCCGGTAGGGTTTTTCGTCAAGCTCGCCCTCTCTCCAAACGGCAACCGTCTCCCCTTTGCAGGAGTCAGCGTAACGAGCGGCATGCTCACCGACGTCTGATTCGCGGCCAAAAACTTCCCTACCGAGTCCGCGACCTCTTGCGTCAATTTGCCATGGCGCACAAGAACCTCCACAATCCGCGTCAGTTTCAGCGCCGCGTGCAATTTCAGCCCATGCTTGGATAAAGTCTGCGGCCCGCCTTGCTCCCTGTCAATCAACACCACCACGTCCGTCACCTTCAACCCGGCCGCCACCAGAGGCTCCACGGTTTCTAACACCGATGCCCCGCTCGTCACCAGATCCTCGATGATCAAGCACTTCTGCCCAGGCGTGAAGAAACCTTCAATTGCCTTCTTCGTGCCGTAATCCTTTACCTCCTTGCGCCGCATCACCATCGGCACATCGTGCTTGAGCGAAATGGCGGTCGCAATGGGCAGCGCCGTGTAAGGAACACCACAGATCACATCCTGCTCCACGCCTGAGACGGTGGCCCAAACAGATTCCGAAACTTGCTGCAAGAGCTTCGGGTAGGAGACTATCACTCGCAAGTCGATGTAGATTGGGGAAATGATGCCACTTTTGAGCTTGAATTCGCCGAACTTCACTGCCTCCACATTGTGCAGGGCCAGGACCAAGCTATCCACCGCCGCATCCACCATCACTGCACGAGACAAAACTCCAATGCAAGCCTCTAATGAGATAGGTATGAGGGTAAGCGCTCCTCGTCCCTAAGTCCGGGACTCAAACTTTCAAACTTGAAGACACCAAACAGAAGCTGTTGCTCCAAAAAAGAAACCGACAGAGATACCTGCACGAGGGAGTGAGAAGAGTTCCGCGAAGTGAACGCCGGGAGCTGCCAGACGGACACCGCGCGGGAGAATTCTGCAGCAGAGGAGAGAGACGAAGCTGGTTAGTGGGATTTCCCATTTGAGGAATAGTAACCAGATGTGCTGTTGTTGTGATCTTCGTGACTGAAGGAGAGGGACCTCTAAAACCCTAAACCTTAAACACTGCAAGATCCCTCAAAATAAACCCGAAGCTTGTTTTCAACACACCAATCCCAAGTTCTTTCCCAGCACCCCAAGCCCTCTAAGTAAACCCATACCAACCACGTCCAGCAGACAACCGCACACAAAATTCATCACAACAAGGACTACACTCCAACAATCCTAAAACCCTCAACCCCAGACCAGAACCCCGAACCCTGAAAGCCCCCGGCAATGGATGCAGCAATACGGCAATGCTGAGTCAAATCCAAGACTGCCAGAAAGGAGAAGTGTAGACCCACGTACATTGAAACTGAAGTCGGCGTTGCGAGACAACAATTCGGGAAAAATTTGAGAAAACAATTGGACAAGGTTGCGACGGTGATGGTGAATTGGCGGAATTGCTTGGGATGTCAGCAGTTAGGGTTCGGGGGGAGATATTTTAGATGGGAGCTGAATCATCTGAGGCCGGCTCTGCCGTGCCTTGCGCACTTGTCCGTTAACCCTACAACTGCAAGCTACAAGGGGGTCGATTCTTTGCGGTTGCGACACCGTGCACACTTGGCATTTCCCACGCATTTGTCGACCTGAAACCCCCAAAATGTTTCCCACAGTCCAAGCCGCACGCGGCTGGAGTGTTTCCCGCAACCCAAATCACACATACTGTAGACACAATGTTTTCCGCACCCCTAGTTGCACATGGCCGCAATGGTCCCAAACTACAGTACAAGTCGCACACGAGATTGAAAGAGACGACCTGACCAGAAATCCGTCAACGAACAGATTCATCTCCAATCTCATCCAGACTGATTGAGGGTTCAAGTTAAGGTTAAGGTCTTAATGAGTGCTTAGAGCATCCCCACGGGTTGCGCAATGGAGAAGCACAGGCAGGGCTGGTTTGCAGAGCTGAAGTGATGCAGCTGGTCACTTGGCGCTCCATTGGTCCATAGGGAGACGGGCATAAGACTCAAGGAAAGGGACTTGGCATAGGAACCAAGACTGTAAGAATGCCAAGTTATCACAAAAAGCTCATAGTGCCTCCTACATGCAGAAAAAAGTCTTCAATGCTACGCTTTATACATGGAAGATTGTATCATTTGACATATCGAGCCATTGCCAGTCTCCACTATTTGGCCGTCTCTTGGCCATTTTTGGCCGTGGCCTGTTATTTTTTTCAATTCACAGTGCCTCATGTGGGGCAAGATTTGCAGTTGGGCACGGTCATTTGCAGTGTTTGCATCACTCCCTAAGGCCTTGTGGGATGCTCTTAAGGACGTTAAATCGGCTAGGGTGAATTGACCCCTTCACTTGGCCACTAGGAAAACACTGAAATTTTTTATTTCTCACTCATGATAAAATTCACAATTTTTGAATTCAAATTTGCAATCAAAGACCCTAAATTAGCTAGGAGATATATTAGAGACAATTTTTCAAGCCCCGAATAGGGAACTTTTTGTTTTGAGATGACTTAGACTAATTGAACAAGGGGACCAATTCACCTAGATTGATAAATCCTACCGACCATTGAAGGTGGGTCCAACAAGGTGGATCTACCTCACAAGAAAACACAAGAATTTTTTATTTTTTGCAAGTAATTTCTTTTGCAAATACTAAATTCATACTTGCAATCAAAGACCCCAAATTAGCCTAAAAGATATGAAAAACATACCCTAGACATAGCACAAAGTAGGGGTCTTTTTTCACTTTTATCGTAGAGAACTCAAAATTTACCCTACTAAGCCCACCTTTGATGGAAGGATTTAATGTCTAGTGTAGTTAAGGGAGGCCAAAGACATTTCTGACCACTTAAAGTAGATACATGTATCTATAGGTTTCTTCAATGTCGAAATTTTCTTGTGTGTAGAATTTGAGTTTAGAACGAACCTATAATTTTTCACATTTCTATTTTAAAAAATATAATTATTATGAATTTTTAGTTGAAGATTCTATTCAATACATCCTATTTATATAGACCTTTTTATTTTTGAGCAAGGATTAGATGCAAAATCCACCAAGGGTTGATTGCAATATTGAAAACATTGTACCCAATCATAATGTGCTACAACTACACCACAACTACATCAAGAATTATGTCATACTTAATCACCATTTATCTCTTCCTACATGAAAAGAAAACAATCTACATTGATAGAATGAGAGGTGATCAGGAGTAGGTTGCCTCCTATACATGCAATATTTCATCCACCCAAGTACATATGTAGACCAGTAATTGACCATATAATTTTTTTTAAATTCCCTAATCCTTATGTTTAAGTCTATTTTATTAGAACAAAAATTTATACATATGTAGTATTATTTACTTGTATATGTCTTACTCATAATTGCAAGTACATTAATTTGTACATTATGTATTAGTTCAAAAAAAATTCTAAATTTTTTAACATTATGAATTAAGACCTCCCTATATTATGGTAAGTTGCAAGTTGTTTGGTAAAAAAATTTGAAATATTCTCAAATATTTTTCGGCTATATTCTTTGAAACTTTTAAAAATATTCATTTTAAAGTACACCTAGAAAAACATGAATATTATGAAAATGCACCCAAATTAGCACATGTTTCTTAAAATCATATTTCAATTGATGTTTTTATACTAAATAAAAGTTTATATTAGATGCTATTATAAGAATCTTCATGGGCTAAATTTTATATGATGATGCAAGACAACCACCTACAAATCTTCATTGATAATGATGGACTTTTCATTTTGAATAATCACTATTGGGTGCATTATTTGAAAATAGCATACAATAAAATACCTTTTGAAGGTTGAAATGGTAGATACTAAACAAAAATAGAACAATCTCAACACCTCTTTGTTCTTTGTATACAACATGTGGCAATGTTTGCTTCAATGTCATGTGTTATTTTGCACTTCCTCATGTATTATACAATTATATAATGAATGAGATATTAATACAAAATCAAGGTATTTTGATATATATTTTTGTTATTTCAAAGTTAAACACAAATTTTAGGTAGAAGCAAATAAAAATAATCTTCCATATACCTCTCTAAATTTTGTCTACAACTTTTGAATGGAGGATTCAAACCACAAACAAATATTTGAATTGAAAGGAAATTATTTTCAATTTTTCTAATTTTTTTAGATAAAAATAAATTAGAAAAAAATAAATTCATATATTTAAATAAGGTCCAAAGTTCAACTAAATTCTCTACTAACCTTTTGCATTCTTTATATAAGTATTTGTATGTACACCTTGATCTAGATTATTCCTCATTATTTGTATGCTTTCAATGTATGTTGCTAGAAATACCATTTCCATTGTAATCACTATAATCATGTTATATTCAAGATAACTGGAAAGTTTTGCTTAGTATCCATTTCATATAAGAAGGAAGTCTAAGACCAATACATCTTTGTTGCAATTGTTTTCAATGATTTTTATTATACACAAAATATTATATTACTTCTAACACATTGAAATTGATGTAACACAATTTTTTACAATTTTGGATTTGAATTTGTACTAGTAAAGAAATTCATTTCTTGGATTGATAGGCATCATTTTCATTTAAATATGTAGCTTTGGATTTTTTCAGTTGACATATACCATTACTTTGTCTCTTTCTATAGGTACAATTAATAAAAACTAATTCTTTTCTTGATTTCATGGATTTTGAAATGTAAGTTTTTCAATTCTCTTATCATCTCAAATGTATGACATGAGATACAAAAAGGTTGATCAAATGGAAAAAAGACTCTTTGATATTTGTCATCAATCCTTTGGACCCGTAGCCACTTGCTTTAATAAACTACTAACAAGTTCCCACTTCATTGTTTTTCTCCTTATTTTTTAATAAATAATGTAGTAAAATGACTACTCTTGAATGCATTTGAAAACACAATTCATCACAATTCCTATTGTTAAATTGCCTAATATTTTGTTTGATATTTGAGTTATTCGTAAAGTACACTAAACCGAGGTTTAAACCCAAGAGTTTTGTGAAAAAGCCGGTTGAATTAAAAAAGTCGAAATGAAAGTGGGCATGAAACTTATTTTTCCATAAAAATGGTGCCTACAAAAGTTTGGTCCCCACTTTTGAAGTTGTGTGACATAAGTATCTTGCAAAAAAGTTTGACGCTTCATCTATAATTGCTTTTTCAACTTCAAAAAAAGTCATGCCCAAAGTGGGGAGGACTTTACAAATAATTCAATTGTTATAAGTCAAAAAAGTATTCTAGATCCTTTTTCATGCATTTTTTGGACCTTGTGTATAAAACTATGAATTTTTTAATTGTTAAAAATAGATGAACCTAAAAACACCTCTAGAATCTTATAGATAGAGGTAGTGAATTTAGAGAAGAATCTATAGGGGTTGTTTTGTAAAAAAATTAGAATTAGGGTCAATTTCTATTGCCTTATTGGAGAACCAACATTTAGAAGACCCTCTAAAGCTAGATGAATACTCCAAATGGACCTAGAGTCTTCAATTTGTTTCCTTCACACTCAGTTTTCAAAAACCAACTCCTTAGAAATCATCATTGTTCTTCACATTTTTCTAAAACTAGAGCTAAGAGTTAGATTTAAGCCTATAAATTGAACTTTTACCCCTCAAAACTACAAAAGTCAAGTTTTCAAGGAATTATAGTTGAAATTTTTGTCTCTCAACAAAAACTGCTATCTCCCAAACCACACTCCAAGCCATCTAGATCTCCATTTTTCAAAAATAAGGGCTAGAGGCTAAATGAGTGCTTAGATGCAATGGAGAATCTACTAGATATCTCTTAGAGCTCTAATAAGTTCAATCAAATATACTCTTAGATGCAATTACCTTTAGCTTCTTAGGAGCAAGGTAAATTTTTTACTATCTAGCCATGTCACTCATCTAATAAAGGTCTATAAGAAAATAAAGTCAATATATACTATCTTTAAGTGTGTATATATATAAAATTTGTATTTCATAGTTTATAATAATAAGTAAAATTTGACAAATAATAAACCTTCATTTGGATGAATTTAGTAAAATGTAGTTACAAAAAATCCAAATTTCCTATATACTTGTTGGAAATGTCATTTGGAGGTCTATTTTTGGCAATTGATAAAAACCAATTACTTTACTTAGGGTCTCTTTACATAGCAATTTAAGTTCCAACTTTTGAAATTACAATTTAAGGCCAAATTCCAAGTTTTATAGATTTAAGAAGGTGAATAAAAAGTACTCTATGAGCAAAAATATAAGACTTGGGACCTCATAATGTAAAGACCAAAACCCAATCTTAATTTCAACTTGTTTCATGTAAATTATTATTCCATATTCTGTAGCAATTAAGTACTTAGAAAATAGGTCACAAAGTCAAAATCTTATTTGGAGGCACTTATTGCTTCAAATTTGCATTGGCCAAAATTTCAACCCCACAAGAATGCTTTATATGATTCATTTTATATTCAAAAATATGATTGAAACTCAGAGGCAAAGTTGATTTCAATTTTTGCAAAACCCATTTCAACATCCACATCTAACTTCTTTGATGCCAAAAATCCCAAAAAGTGCAGTCATGGACTTTGGACTTTGCACATAGTGTGGAGCATGAAGTTCCAATTTTGAGCTCCCCAATAAGATTGCGGAACTTGAGACATAGTGTGAAGTGGCCCTTAGTCTCTTCCCTTGTGACATCAAAAAGCACAATCAGTTTATACTCAGTCATTGATTAATGCAATCTCAAGAAAAAAGATGTATGATTTGGCCTTAGAGAACTTGCACACAAAACTTCTGTACATTTTGAAGGCATTGCTAGTAATATTCATTGACATGAAAGCCAAACTTTCCCTCAATGGGGAAAACGTTACTACGTATCAAGTAATCTTTACCACTTACTCAATTCATTACCTTTGATATAAACTACCTCTTAACCCTAAAATGACACATTAGAGAAAAAAGGAACCCAATAGAAGGCCCCATTAGAATTGCCAAGAGGACCCTTGATTACATTTAAATGTGTACTTCTTTATTAGGACGATGAACTAATCCCCTATATCCGCCCATGTTGACAATAGTTTTCCATCATGACAATAGGACGGGGAGCAAGGTTCTCATTGGTGGACTAAAGTGGATGTACTTGAGTTGAGTTCTTTCTTTAATCCCTGAAAACTGTCACTAGCTGTCACTAATGGTACAAATTGACAGAGAAATAATAAACTAATGCTACAGATTGATACAGGGGAACTCAACATTATGCAATTAAAATAAACATAACTGGGAGGGAAAATTGAAATTGACTTCACTGCAAGCACTCTTTACCTAGGGGAAGTCAGGCAAGATAGCGATGGTTTTCTGTCAGATTTTCTATCTTGTTGAGTAGCTTCCTATGACCCACATATAGACTTGCTTGTCAAACTTAGAAGGCCCTTTATAAGGTCCATTTTTTCTCTAATGAAGAGGACAAAAAGTGTCCTCACAAAGTTTCAAGTCCAATTCAAAGTGCCGTAACTTTTGCATCCAAGGTCCAAATTCAATGAAACTTATTGGAAAAGTTGCGCAATATTTTCTAGTTTGTTTGATAAAAATTTCAAATCAATCCAAGTTATAATGAAATTTTGGTGGCCAATCAAACTTTACAGCTCAATTTGATTTCACCAAACTGCATTTTAAGGCTGCAACTTAGGGGGCTTGTATCTACTTCATCTAATGTTTGTTTTCAGTAAAATTTAATGGGTTTTGTTCCCTTTGAAGTCTACTTATTGTGATAAAATTTTCATATCAATCCAAGTTGTTTTGAATGTTTTGGAGCGATTCAAAGTTCAACATCCTGCCATTATTCAAGTATAGTGAACTTTGGCGGCTTGTTTCTTCTTCATACAAAGGCCATTTCCAATAATTCCTTTTTGAAAAGTTGCGCATAATAGTCTTGTTTGTGTGGCTAAAATTTCTTGCTAATCCAAGAATTAATGAGTGACTGAGAAGCATTCTAGTAGAAGGAGGTTTTACTTTAGATTTGTTTTTTGCAATTTTCTTGCTGATTTTTGACATTTCAAAGTCGTTTTGTAGACACAATGAGTCAATTGAATGAATTTTTTTTTCCACCAATGTGTTTGTATACTAGTTTTGAATCATTTTGTAGTATAAAGTTTTTTCATTTGAGTAGGTTTAGAAATCAGATTTCACCTCCAAATGTGTTTTTGGAGAAATTCAACATCCATTTTCAACATTAAAACATTATGATCTTGCAATCTATACGGTCAAATGACTTCAAATTTTGTACATGTCATCTACAACATGTAAATTACAAGATTGTACGGTTGAGATTTGAATAACATGAAGACATTCAAATCCATAAAGCTTCAAAAGCAATGATGTTTTTGAACCCCCAAAATTGAATGTCACTTTGGGGTTAAGAAACGAAATTCCAGAGGGTTGCTGCGTTACAAGGTGCTTGAACAGTGACTGAAGAACATGATGCATGCCCTTAAATGAGGTACTAGTATTGAGCATGAGCTCACCCAATAGAAAATTTGCTTAGGTGTGAGATAACTGTGTGCCCAGATACTGTATTCCATGGAACAAGACAGATCAAATTTAAGAACTCATAACCAGAGTTCCTTGACTGCGTTAAAATTCTGCCCCGAGCTCGATCACCAGGCCTCTGCAGAAGCGTCTTCGCAAACACAACATCAATTCATCAGCTTGATCAGATGTTTGAAAGCCTGTTCGTACACTTGTTTCAGGAATTCCACAGCCTGAATACACCTCTTGTCTCATGAGAAGGCCAGAAGCATATAATACTGATGTACTTTTCAGTATTCTAACAATCATGAGCAATCACAAAATTATGTCCGAACAACATCGGAAGCTACAACTCAATTTCAGTAAATGGAAGGCAGTAAGCAGAAGCCTAGAAGCACTAGTATGAAGATTATTAGTAATTAGCCGTACATTATTGATGACTTCTTCAACTGGCACCCACTTCCACTCAGAAAATTCAGGTTTTGCAGAGCCATCGCGCGCCTAGCAAGTTGATCTCGGTCTCGTTCCCCGTGAATTTGAACAGGAACCTGAATAGACATGCAGATTTCAATCAAGGAACACGATAGAACAATATCCAGAACAGAAAGGCACTCTTACGTAATTAACAACAAATATGAGACATGCAAGTTAATCCTCTGGTACGTACAAAGGCAACCGTATCAACGCAAACGTGATCAACTTGAGAGTCCCAACTTTTCCATCGCCATGTACTCTACTAAATTCTACATATCAACGCTGTTGAGAACTGCCTAAATTTGGCAAGAGTTTACACTGACCATTTCTGGGCTTGCCCATTCCACTCGGTTCCCCACAAATTAGTAAGCTTTGCCTTCACCTCGGGTGGAAAGTCGTACGTTAACCACTCAGGCACCTGCAAACCTATTCGGCAGAGCGTGATATCATAAAGCAATGCGGAAGATTAACATCGCAAGCAGAGCGCTGGGTGCAGTCTGATATTCTCGACAGAGTAGCAACAGGTCAATAAAGATTCTTTGAAAAAGGTTTATAAAGCAAGCAAGTTTCTGAAATCGCCCATTTCAAACTGAGCCAAGCAAGAAATACGACGTTACTCGCACCTTAAAATATTTTGAAAGTACTCGTACCTCTCCCAAATACTCTGCAGAGGTAATAACGCCCGTCTCTTCCCTCAGTTCCCTGTAAGCTGCTGCTCGAGGGTCTTCTTCTCCATCTATACCTCCCTGCAGTAACCAGCTCCCCATATTTCTCACCATTCACTATGTGGTTGTCTCCCATTACCATGCGCTTACCATGGTAAATCCAAACGTCCTCACAAAAATAGGTACTTCAAAAATAAATATAGCTGACCACCGGAGAAATTTCCAGGACAATACATGGAAGAAGTTCATCACACCTGCCAGGGCATTTGCGAAGCTCCGGGAATATCCAATCGCTGCGCTACAAAAACCTGACAACACAAAAAACGCAAGCATCTAGCTGAATTCGTCACTTGTTCTTTTAACAGTAGCGAATCGTTTCAAGAAGCTGAAAATGTGCAAAAAAATACCCTCAATGAAGTTTACTAAATAAGTTCATATGACCTTCCTTCCAAAATTCGAATAATATCACATTCTCTTAACCCTTCAAAGGATCCAAACTGGGCCTCATGCTATTTAAAAGAGATTTGAGAAGGTCATATGAGAGCTTTTCTGTGTCTCATTCATCGATTTTTCGACCAACAGACACAACGCTCTTCATTGACATAAATATGCCCCCATCAGAATTACATTTCTCATTGTTGGAGTCATACTTAGGGTTTCATCTATAGGATGACATTCATTATAAGCCAACGGCTTTAGGGCTTATCTATGTATATAAGCCTGGCCTCTAAACTTGTTTAGTCCTCTTAAACTCGCGTCACAGAAGCTACAATACTTCTGTCTTTGCCTATAGCTCTGATACCATATAGACAAAGACAGAAGTACTGTAGCTTCTGTGACGTAAGTTTAAAAGGACTAAATAAGTTTAGAGGCCAGGCTTATATACACAGATAAGCCCTAAAGTCGTTGGCTTATAATGAATGTCATCCTATAGATGAAACCCTAAGTATGACTCCAACACTCATACCTTTAATCGAATGAATTAGTCATTGTAGTACCATGAATTCTTCGCTTTTTAAAGGTTCATGAAGACAATCATGTTCACCACTCTTCAGGCACTTGTAAGACTTCTAAACAAGATTTACATAACTATCTCCAACAAGTGGCGTAAAGAATTCCAAAAAACAAAAATTCGCAATGGAAACACTTCAAGCCGAAAGACAAACCTGATTCTTCTCATTGATAAGACAAACACCAACATCAGCCCGATACATCGGCGGTGGATCACTACAAGCGCCAGCCATGGCAGAGTTGAAGGAGAAGAAGCAGCTTTTCCATCTTTCATATGTTCAGTTACTTTAGTAGTAAGTTGCTGATGAAGCACTGTTGGAGGCTCCAATATCCACACCCTCCAGTGTTGAGAGAAGGCAGTGCTAGCCAATGCTATTGAATAAATTTGAGATAAATCATTTAAAATTCTTTAAAAAACCAAAGGTATGGAGTATTTCTAGATGACCCTCTATGTATGCTCTAAATAAGAAGTAGTAGACTTCTCACATATACCAATATAACATGTAATAAATAATAAATAATTGATTTTTAGTGTAGTATCAAATAAAAAATTTAACTTATTTGCTTTGAAAATAGCAATTGAAACTTTTCAAACCTTTACATTACGTAATTAAAAAGAATATTATTATAAAATTTGAGGATTCCATATTCAATGAATATAGTAGCTACTAGGGTGGCCCGTGCCGTTGCCACAGTCTAATTTTTTTAATGTATAGAAACTTCAAAATTCAATAACTTTCATGCCGTAGGTTGGAACACCATGAATCAAAGCCCGTGCACCCCTCCTTGCCGAGGGCTTTCCGACGGTACTAAACACGCACCCGGTGTCCTGTTGTAAATTTCTATATAGTGTACAAACATATTATAATATATTTTATTGGATAGCTTCAAGCTGACGTTAATTTTTGAATAACTTCAAGGTGACGCTGTTCTATTGAAGTATACGACATCCATATAAGAACACGATTTTGCCTTGGAGTTTCATTGGATTTTGTTAGTGAGTTTAGTTTCTACATTAGAATTAGAATGTCGAACTGGAGGGTTTTTTCTGAGTCTCAAGATGAAGAGCCTTAACTGGAGACTAAATTCGAACTTTCATTGTTACAACTGTCGGATCAACCTATTCTGCTGCGAGATATTGTATTGCCATGTGAGCATCTACGGGATGAAGCTGGGCCTTCTCGATCGCGGAAACAACCTCGTGTGGAGCAATGGTGGCACGGGAACCTTCAACGAGATGCTCGAGCTTTGGTAATCTTATTACAAGTTAGGTGTGTTGAGCTCGGAGGTCGTGAAATGACATTTGAAGGATGTTTTGAAGGTCTAAACGACAAACAATACTTTGGTATAGTGAGGCCTATCGAAGGGAGCCGCGGTCATGAACGATGGTTAGAAGGACCGGTGAATCCTTTGACTAAGGCGGAACGTACTAATTATGTTGTCGCAACAATCAAACGCATCCTCAAGTTTCTACAGATGAAGTGAAGCTTCAATTGAACCTCTAGTTTTTTACTTCTAATAAACATTTATTGAATGTTAGTTTTTAATTTTATATTTTGAGTATTTTATTTTAATCGCAATGTGTGATTATAAATGTAGGATGAAGATTTGATGATAGGAAAATTAGCTTGGGGTTTGATGATAAGGAAGAGTGTGAATGGGGAAGTGATTGGAATCTTAGGTGGGGTCTTGGTAGGGGTATAGGTTAATGTGCCTCACCCCCTCACTTATGGTGGAGAGGAAATTAGGGAAAAGATGCTTAGTTGGTGTGTGTGGAGAGAGAGAAGTGTGTGTGTGTTTTGGAGAGTTTTATTGGCCGAATTTCGGGTAAATGTAGCTCATTGAACATGAAGAATTGAGTAATGAAATTTTGACATAACATTCCTTGTGTTTAGAGCTTTTCAAAGAGTGTTTACAAGTTGAATTTGGAATTGAGAGTCAAAAGTTATGATCATTGAGAGGTCAGAGGCTTCAACAAGCTATAACTTTTGTGATACTTGTTTGTCTGACTTGAGATTTGGAGGGTGTATTTTCTTTGTGTGTATCTTTCTAAAAGGATATGATACTTGTTGTTTAGAGTTTGTATCAAAAAGTTATGAGGTACCGAAGTTTGGAGTGGAGTTTCAGCTTGAAGGAGGGAGGCCGTAGCTTCAACACCCACAACTTTTGGTCAATTTCTTTTATGAAATTGAAATTTTGAGAAGTATTAGATCATCAATTTATCTTTCTAAATTGAGTTTATTTATATGAATTGAAGTTGTTATGCAAAAGTTATGTAGTATCAAAGGTTGAGGAGTTTCATACCTTCTTATTTAAGAAGGCCGAGACTCTATCTTTCATAACTTTTGGATAGTATCTTAGATCATTGTGATATTTTTACAAGTTATATACATTAGTGAGAGCTTTCTAAATTTTTATCACACTTAGTATTTGGAGCTTTCAATCAAAAGTTATTGCGATATAAAGAGGCAATAATTGGTTAGGAAGAAGGAAGAGGACCTCTACTTTGCTCTCATATTACTTTTGGACAGTATCTTAGAATAGTATCTTAGAATAAGCTCAAATTTTGTGAGTGATTAGTTCATGCTCTTAGATTTCTAAATTGCTAAAGCACTTAGCATTTGAGTTCCTAGAGCACCTGTGACACTAGATGGAAGGTTGCAGCTTGTATGGAACTTAGTTTTACTTAGTTCTTGTTAGGATTTCTTCAAGTTTGAAAGTAAGAGAAGTTTTCAAGACTCAAGGTTGAAGATTTTGGGACTCAAGAGGGGAGAAGATTGAAGATTTGTGTGTGTGGCTTGTGGCTTGTTTTTCCTAGCTGGTTTTAGAGGCTCATTGTGATTTTCCTTGTTTTTTTCCAGCCGATTTTGGAGGCTAGTTGTTATTTTCATTTTACATTGTAAACTTGGTTGCGAGCTATGGAGTCATTCTTATGATAGTTATTAGCCCAATTTCTTGTTTGTGGCGACGAAGTGGGATTGATCACCCACATGGTCGATCTTCTATGTTGTTCCTACCGGTAAAAGGCGCTTCCTGATCACTATAGGTTTGAAGTTTAGGAGCCATTCTTTCGGACAGTTAGCTCGTGGTTTGGCCGTTTCGTTTTACCCGTCCGAGACCTTGTTTCTTATTACACACCCTTACCTTTGGCCCCATAAAGTCACCACATGATAGGCCTATGGAAGATTCAAGTGAAGATTGAAGTGAAAATCGAGTGAAGATTCGAGTTTTCGATATTACCTGTCACTCACTCAACGACTTGCAGCCAGACACCCTGCGTATTTCCTAGGCGCGCTCCTCTCTACCCGACACCAGGGGACTCACGGTCCGAGAGATCTCAATATAACAAACAAACAAACAAACATCGTATCTTCATAGGGGGATTCTATAGATGGCACCTCTATTTGAATACTACAACAAAGATGCATGCTACTTCTATATACTTGCGTGTAATGCTCATCTATTAAAAAAATATCAAATATTTAAGCTTCTCATTTTCCCTCTTCACTATTGCACACCTAAAGTACTCATACAAATTCCACAACATAAAACCTTCAAAATCTCTTGCAGCATATAAAATCAAACCTCAATTAGCAACATTTTGATTCTATATCAAAGTAAGTTATATTTCATTCCAAAAAACAAGACTTGCTTTTTAAATTGCAAAATTGCAAGTTCAATTTCAATCTCCACACCTTTATCCTAATTTCCACATTCAATCAAATAATAGTGCATGCCATTCTCAAATCCTAGTCTAGAAACACCAAATACCATCTATGTCAAAAATGTCTCATAGGCCAATTGTCCTAAACAAAAAATTAAAAAAAGTCAGCTAGTTGATCAATTGTTAAAATTACAAACCAAAGAGAAATCTCTTTGAAATTCTCACCTAGGAAGAAGCAAAACCACAAACACTTTCTAAATATTCCTTAAAGGTTTTCACAAATGCAATTTAAACAAAAAGCTCCAAAACATATATTACTGTAATTAAGGACTTCAATCATATTAAATTACTTTAAAGGTTCTATTGCCAAAAGCAAGAAAATTAATATCAACAATGTGACCCTTAAAAGGATGAAATCATTATAATCAACTATAGTTGAGTATTTGTTGAATTTAGGCTAAGGCCCAATAAATGTTGATCCTTTTAAAATGTAAGCAATTCATTAGAAGTGTAACTTAACTTCTTTAATTCCTTCAAAATACCAAGTCTTTAAGTTCAATCATTTTTATTTTTGTTTTTATTTTATGATGATTTTATTAGCATCTTTGACTTATTCTATAGACTTTGATTCTATAGTATTTGTTAGTTAATAATATGCTATGAATCTCATTGTTAATATCCTATATTGAATCAAATTATAGTTTTTAATTTTTTCGCTCAAAATTTTTTATAGGCTCTATAAACAAATTCAAGTAGTTTCAAGATTTACTAGTAATGAGTTGCTTTGGGTTCTAATACTACTATCTTAACAACTAGTTTCCAATTTTCATTTTCAACCTTCTATATACCTCTTTTATATGTAGGTTATAGATGAGTTTAATAATAAGAAACATACTAGGTAATTAAGACATGTGAAACTCTTAAAAAAATCTACTTAAATGTTATATTTGTTGAAAATGGAGTTGTATTTATCTACCTGAATATTCATTTTAGAGGCAACTTTGTTTGGTGTAGCAACTACACTCATGCATCTACATATGTATATTAGGTGACTTTATTTTGTTATTTTAGTCGCAATTGTATTGTAAATATCTTTATTTCTTGGATTTTCAAAGGCCTTAATGGTAATTTTAGAAAACTTTCAAGAAAGGAAGACATAGAGATATATAATTAAAGCATTATTCAACAAGAAAAAAGTTCACCTCAATAAGAGTTGGAGACTTGGAGACACAATAGTTTGTAGTTTTTAAATGCTAGAAATTCAACAAACATATAAATTGGAAAAGATACATGCCATCATATAGTCAAAAATCATATCTCACAAACAAGTTTATGTATACAATAGTAAAGGGCCATTAAACACTAGGTTCAATCATCATGATAGTCTTCTTCACTAGTAAGCATCCATTCTTTATAGCAGGCACATTTTTAATTGGATTGAATTGGCAAGTACTTTTCTAAGCTTGTAGCTTAAAAATTCATTTGTATAATGTTATAGCAATTGTATTACACAAAAAAATTAGAATAAAGATTTTTTACATATAATACATTTATATTATAATGCAAATAATCTATTTGAACCTATTAGAGTTGAATGAATCAATTCAACATACATTTAGAGCTCCTATATTTATTTTATTAGTTTAAGACTTCAAAATTCCAACTTCATGTATTGTACATGAGAGTCACTTTTAACAAAGACACATAGAACTTGAATTATCTTAAAATCATATCATGAATGGTCCACATCACTTCAACATAAATCTCCATTAAGAAATGTCTTGTTCAAAAGGTAGGCAAATTATTTCTTTATTATCTCTTCTTCAAACATAAAATCTATATAATTGGTGATTACATGTATATCATATATTTCATCCATTATTGGACATGTATTTATTTTCAACAATCTCCTCATTGCTAGAAATTTCCACAAAAAACATACATTCTTCATTGAAATTTGCCCTCCTTAGTAGCTTCTTGTTTGTTAGAATTTCCTTCACTCAACGATTGTCCTCTACTACTTATTCAATGACATGAGACATTTTTGACAAAAAGACCCCATAATTTATGCCAAATGTAACCCTACAAGTTCTTTTATTCCGGCACTATGATGTTAGATTGCATTATGGTATTAGATTGCACCATTTCAAAATAAATGTCTACTTTTTGCTGGATAAAAATAAACTTTAATTGCCACACATTTTTCATATCTATTCAAAATATAGATAAAATTGTCAAATTTGAATGATTGAAAAAGTACATGAATATTACTGAATTTTTTTTTTTAATAAAAATGGATGTAAAAATACAATGCTTCACCAAATTTTAAGTGATTGCCATCTTGACACTTTCTTAAAAACTAAAAAAAAGAAAAAAAGCTGAACCGTACTGTAGGCTATTCAGAACTTGACATGTGAAGGTTGTCCAATCCGTATGTGAAACAACTGAAGTGATATTAGAGTGTGTGATAATAAGGAGATCTGTAATTTCATTCTTGTGCGTCACCTTCATTCAGAAGTTTCTCGCGACCTCCGAAGGTGCAGGTCGAAGCGGCGGGGAAGCTTGGGCAGAGTGCTCTCATGTAGCGCCGTGCACAAGCATTTGGAGATTCTCCGGCATGCAGAGCGACTTGTTGGATTGGTGTCTAATTTTGCGGTGTAATTAGTAAGCGTTGCTTGTTGAATTAGCGTCTGAAACCGCTAAATGTGGCCATGGTGTGTCGCTCCAGCATTTGATAATTAAAATCTGTCTTGACATTTATTTCTCTAAATTTGACTTCCTGGATGTTTTCACGAGCATTTGCGGGATTGTAATTGTAAATTTCTATGACTGGTGACGTTCGCAGTTCTGGATTTCATTCTTTCGTGTTTTCAGTTGTCCAGTGCTGTGCTCTCTCACTTTTTTTAAGCAATCGTTGTGGTGGCAGCGAAGTGTGCATTTTGGTGCGCCCTTGGACCTCATCAACCGATCTACGCGATGACGGAAGAGAACCGCATTACGCAGACGACTGGTACCAAAGCCAAGAAGGCATCTAAGCAATTGGCGAGCTGTACTTCGGCGAGTTCGCCTCTCAAGCGTCTTGTTCGAGTTTCTTCAATGAAGTCTATGAAAGGATCTTTTGCAAAGTCTCCGCCAACCAGCTCTTCCGACTCAGAGTGTGGGAGGAAAGGTCTCCCTGGCGGAAATGCTGCTTTCAATCGCAAGGCATTGACGAAATCCTCCCGAAACTATTGTCTATGTCTAATTCTCTTCGGTGTGACTAAGTGGATTGACTAACACGGACCTGACCAAGTCTCTTATAGGATCGGTATGTCATTCCTTACCATTGTTTAGTAAACTTACTCATATCGCATGTTCATTCAGACGTCCCAGGGAACGAAGGATACCCTGGAGGATGCGACGTTTTCTACCTCCGAATGCTCCTCTGAGACTACCAGCACAGAATTTGTAATCACCTTCTCCTAATTTTTGTCGTTTCATCCCGTTACTGCTGTAGTTAACTTGAGATCAAGAACTTTAGAGTTTCGTATACAAGTTCCAGAGTGCCTCTTCGTATGTGACTTCACTGGTGCGTTGTCAATTGAAATTGATTTTTCTAGGTCTTATTGTTCGAGATGCCGCCCTAGTTGTCAGCAAGGAAGATCTGGTCACCAATTGCTTTCCACTGCATTGCATTTAGCGTATTTACTAACTTTTTGCACCTTTTTCTGAGGGCTTGCACATTTACATGGATTGTGAAATAGGAGGCTTCGAATGAGATATCATTGAAGTATATTGAACCGGACGAGACCAAGTGCATTACTACCGTGGGAGAGCCTGACCCTGGACCTCATTTTAAGGACTTGGACGTGCTGAATTCAACTTTGACTATGAACTGGTTCTCTCTTGGTAATGATGACTTCGATGATTTGTTGAAAACTAAGCCGGACCAAAATCCCGACATTGCGGGTTCGGAGAAACAGATGTCGCTATCCTGTGGGGTCAAAGCTGTGGATTCCCCTGATTCAATCTCTGAGGAAATTGACAACGGCCATACCGACGAGTCCCAAGGAGCAGATTGCAGGGAGTTTAGCAATACCACATCTCCGCAGGACAAGAAGCCTGAAGACGAAAAGGTTGTTGAAGACGATCTAAGAATCATTGAGGCACCAGATGTGCAAGAGTGTTCAAAAGGGGAGAACAACTTCCACCAGTGCGAAGATGAACCAGCCTCATTAGAGACATCAGAAGGAACGAGCGAAGCAAATGCACAAGAACATACTCAGCAAGCGAAGGCATCTGAAATTCTGCTGTACCTCAAAGGCTATGGAATTGATGCGTTCAGAGATTCACTGCCCCTTAAAGTTCTGTTTTCTAGTCTCTTCGTCCTGTTGGCAATTTGGTTATCGGTACTAAAACTGACTGAAGACGAAATGGCTCCTCCTCCTACATAATCGATTGTGTACGACGGGTTCAAGACACGATGATCACTTCGCACTTCGAATCACGATGCAGTGGCGGGAGATTCCGACGAAGCTAGTAGGACTTTTTGAGTTTGCGTCGCTTTGAAAAACAGAACTTCATTACTCATCATCATAAGAAACAGAAGTGCAAGTCACAAACTCTTCCTCCTCACAATGCTCTAAGGGCAGCAGAATTTAGGTATAAAATCATCTCTGATTGAATCCTTGCGGGCAGTTCCCCGGAATTCTCTACTGACAGGAAGACTATATTTTGAAGTTTTTAACTGCTGTGAGAGGATCAAAATACTCCTGTTCAGTTGTCATAGAATTTCCAGGCGTAGTTTCAGATTCATGTACTCTTTGAGATGACCTCTCTACATTCTCAATGGCCAGGGATTCGGATAATCCTGTCATGCTCGTAGCATCGGCCTTCTACATTTGGATTTTAGCAGCACTCCTCAATTCAGTATCCAACATCATTTCGATGTTCCTCCCCTGTGATTGGCGTTTTCTATTGAGGCCTTGCTCACTTAATCTCTTGTCAAGGAACTACACATATCTACAGGATGAGAGACAATGTAAGCTTACAAGTGAATGGCAAAATTTTCAGAATCAAAAAATGAGGTACATACACATCCGATTAAATTTCGATACAATAGATTATTTCCTTCGTTCCAGTACTCGTTCTCTTGTTCCTAGCTGTAACATGGCTGTAACCTAACGCAAGAACGTGTATGTTGATCCATGACTATGACACAATGTGCGGGTAATCAAGTTGTCTTCAACTTCGTGGCTCTCATGGCAGATCTCACAGTAAGCGAGTGATTATATTCCCTTGTGCTGCCATTCTTCCTCAATAATCAAGGTCAACACAATACAAACTCATAATCACCACTCCTGAGAAAGCGCAATTTGCACCACTTACTAAACCACAAGACAAGAATGGAAAGAAGAAATGTGTATTAAAGATACATCGAAATAGGAGATCTACAACCCATGCACATCCCTTGGGGAGGAATGAGCAGGACCGAATTCCACATTCAGCCCAGAAACAATGGAAGCCGGAAAGTTATCGACTAATCTTCTGCTGCGAGGACCGAGAAATGGCGGATCTTGTGTTTGGTGGGATGCATTTGCTGAACCTCCCACCATCACCGAAGCTGAATTCTACAACCCGCTCCTCCCCCACACCACCAGCGACAGCGAGAATGAGAACACGACCATCAAGGCTCCCCATGCCACGCTTGTGAGGTCCAAAGGCACCGAATCAGAGGCGGCCAACGCAGGCGTGGCGATGGCCATCATGGACGCCGACGCTGCCGCCATTATGGCGCGCTGCCTGATGACGACCTCGCTCTCGGACTTGCGTTGGGTCGAGCATCTCACGGGCGCCATCTGCCGATCATTTCAAACAGTCACGTAAATCACTCCTCGTACTTGATCGCAACACAGAAAAAACGCCACCACATTGCAATACGGACACAACAAGGACGCCATTGCCGTTTCGTTATCAACATCATCGAAATGCGATTCCAAGTTCATTGCACAGAAGTCGATACTCATTTTGACGATGGTGCGAATCAATTGCTCCGAGAATGCAGTTTCAATAATTTCAACAAACAATGGAGGACCTAGAAATTCGAACTTCCTAAACACATGTAATGAAAACCGCCGCAATTTGAATGACGAGTGCCACACAGGGGTACATCACCCCTGAGCGTACACCTGAAGTACACTCTCCCCTTAGAACACTCACCAAGTGTCCCATTAGCAGCAGTCTAGCAGAAAGTGCTGAGCAGGGGACACTCTCTAAAAATGTAAACCTAGGGTAGATTCTCTCAATGGAATGTCCATTAATGTGGTTTCCATACATACGAATTTCCCGAGCATGCATAGGTTCACAACATACGGTGAAAATTACGTCCACAATGAATCAAAAAAACAAGACTTCAAATTCTAGAGAACAAATCTGTCAAAAACCGCCGCACTCGAATGAGCGACGAACACTCCACAGGAGACACCACCTCAGGTACATTCTCTCCATAGAATGTACATTGTGCGGTTTCCACACATACAAACGTTCCCAACATGCAATGCAAATCACTCCCACAGGAATTGAAAAAAAACGAATTAAATTTCGCCACAATCCAAATGCGAAGAGCGCACCACAGGGGACACTCTCTCCTGACATATACATCTCAGGTACATTCTCTCCATAAACTGCGCATTAATGCGATTTCTATGCACACAAATTTCCCGTACACGCATTGCTTCCCTAACAAGCGCTGTAGATCACTCCCACAAGAATTGAACAAACACGAATTCCAAATTTCACAAAACAAATTAGAATTGCGACGGGTATCAAAAACCGCGGCAATTCAAACGAGCGTCCAACGAGACGGGAGCTCCACATGCTACACCGCCTCCTAAAATGTACACCTCACGTACATTCTCTCCATTAAATGTACAGTAATGCGGTTTCCATAAACACAAATTTCATGAACACGCATTGCTTCCGAACACGTGATGTAAATCGCTTGCACAAGAATTTAAAAAAACACGAAATCCAAATTCCACAAAACGAAATCTCTCAAAAAACCACCACAATTCAAACCAGGACAAAGAGCTCCCTCCACAGAGCAATACCACTCACCGAAACTGCACACGCTCATTCATGTTGCGGTAAATTCGAAAAGCGGAGAAGCGACGATCCAGGCCAATTGAAACACAATGCAAGCCTAGCAATGTGAGCATCCTACCTGGACGGCGAACGTGGTGGTGCGCGCTGGGGCGAGGTTGAGCTTCTCCCCGGCCAAGGAGGCGCAGGCGCCGACGATAGGCACGGAGGCGACAGCGAGAGCGGCCATGGCTGAGGAGGAGCAAAAGAATGAATTGGAAGTGATGGGAAATGGAAGTGGCTGATTGCGGATTGCAGCGAGGTGGGTGGGCAGATTGGGGAAGCAGCGAAGACGGAGTGTGATGCAATTGGGGCTTCTTCGGCAGTAGTGATGAGAGGCGTGTGTGCAGCACTTGGGGCGCCACTGGGGTAGCGGGAGTGTGGTCGCGGGTGTGTGGTCATGGGCGTGGGGGCCTTATCTCGTCAGGAAGGGAAGATGGGAAGGGGGAGGGCCAGCGTTTCATTGGTGAACGCCTGGATAAGTAAGTTAACCCAGGCATGCCCTTGCTTTCTTTCTCTCACTTTTTTGTATGGGGGAGGCAGGACACTAAATCCTCCATTCGAAGTGGGTCCAGTAGGGTATTTCCCCTCCATTTTGCTGTATCTAAGGGAGAAACACCCATTTCCGTCCCTGTACCTATTCTTGGTTCCTAGAGTGTCATTAAATCTGTCCATAAGCGTTCATTACAGTGTCTGACAAGTGTTTAACTCTAATTTGATGACGCGGATGTAAGACACATGTATAATTTTCATTCACTGACAACTGATTTCCAGCAGAGTTCAGTTTAGGGTACACCTATAGGACGGTTTTAGTGGTCTAGGGAGCCACCTCTTTGAAAATTTGTAGAAATTACATACTAATTCTGAAAATTTTAATTTTTTTTTAATATTCATTATTTTCTCTCGCTAATACTAGAAAATATCAATTTTAGAAATAGATGCCTCCAACCATGCTGAATTCTTTATTTGGACGGTTTTGGGTGTTTCCACTGTATGCTATGCTCTAGACCTCTCCTATCTAATCAAGAGTCTCTGATTGCAATATGAATTCAGAATTTGTAAAAAAAATTATATGCTAAAAGTAAAAAAATTCATGTACTGATTTCTAGGATAAATCCACCTACTCAGCCCACTGTGAAGGGAGGATTTAGTATCCTCTATGGGGAGTGGCTCTAAGCTTTGAAATTTTTGTTGGTGAATAGGGTAGGGAACTAAGAACATCTCAAAGTATCACTTTTTTTTCTCACTAATACATAGGTACAATAGACTGTTCAAAGTTTCATACCTCAAAGCGTCACCTTTTTTTTCCCCACTAATACACAATTACAGTACACTACTCAAAGTTTCATATTTTCTTGTTGGTGAATGAAAGGAGGTTCAATTACACCAAAGAATGCAACATTCAAATACCATATAAAAAAGTTACGAGCAATCAAAATTTTCTTAGTAAATGTTCTAAAATTGTTTCTTGAACATAGGTCTTTATTGATTTTGGAAATGTATAAAGACTGATAATAGAAGTTTTAGACAAGGTGCAATTTGGGATCTACCCACATTAGTTGCTAAAATCTTACTTGATTTTTTAGCTAGTTCTTGTTGCATTAGAATGAAAACAAAACAAAAATGTGGATGAAATTAGCAAAATCATGCCTATGAAGTGTCAAAATTTGTATTTGGATGAAGTTTGCTACTTTGTAGATGAATGAAGGATGGATGGTTACAATTGGATAATTCGTTTGATCTGTTTGGATTCTTAGGTGCATGTCATGCTTCCATCAAGAAAACAAAAGCTCACTAGCTCCAAGAAACATTAGAGAGAGAAATTCCTTTCCAAGTGCTTCATCAAAAGATAATAAGATTACTTTAATTTAAAGGAATTTTTTAGAATTCATATAATCACATTATGATGCAGAGTATTTTATCTTCCTTCCATTGATATCCTACATAACTTTTCTTGAAGCTTTCACAATGAATATTAATTCATTTGGATGAAGTTCACTTTCTACAACATTGATCATCTTTTGTGTGGATGGTTGTACATTTAGGGGTTAAAGTAGGAGGTTTATTAAGCTCTAAAATTATCTACATCCTAAAATCTACAATATTTGTGCATTTTGCTTTTTCATTACATTAGCAATGTACAAATAGTCTACATTTCAAGAGGTGTGTACTAATTGTAATTAATTCTATGAAGCTTCAAAAGATATGAAATGACTTAGGTACTAGATGCCAATTCCATCTATTTTTCAAGAAAATTTATTGAAAAAAGTATTTCAAGAAGTTTAACTCCCCAAAATTAATTTTTAGGTCTTAAATGGACACTAAATAAATGGTGATTGAAATTGCAATTGAAGTAGAATTTAACACATGATGTCATCTTTCAATTATTACTTCTATCATTGCATAACTCCAACTCTAATTAAATTAAAATTTTGAATTCTTTCGGGATGCAATTGGTCTCATTCGGTGATGAATTTACCACCACTGTAAGGGTGGAAATTGATCCTGTGATGATTTTCATGTGAATCGCTGTAATTTGGAATCGTAGCCTAAATACCGATTTAGATCATAATGCGCAGTCTTATGCATGTGAGATGAATCCCTGGAAAAAACTCTAATAACTACTTTGATTGAAAGATTTAAATATAGAAACATCTGCTTGACAGTTTCACAAAACGAGTGCAAATGTGCAATCACAGACGAGAATCAAGAGGGATAGGTCAAGAATCAGCCAAACGCTTGAAATTTCGAGGAGTTACCAAAGTTTCCTTGCTTGCAAAACGTGGTGCTGGCATGCGAATTGCCTTTGACAGGCAAAGCTTTCTCTTCATCTACATCCAGACTATGCAACTGTCTGACAAGGATCAGCTTGAGATGAGTCCTACAATCCTTCTACAGAGAGATCTGCTTCTGAAAGCATTCGACAGTCTGACATGCCCAGTTTGTAATAGAACAACCAAGGCAATGACTAAAAGCTCGCTATGGAAAGCTGACCAAATAATTAGCCCACAAAGAAATATGCCTGCGATCACATCACGAAGAAAGCGAATATGATTGTCGACAACTGAGATGACAGAGCTTCTCCATGTTCTCGTCACGGAGCTAAAACCTCCATCGTTGCTTCCTTGGTTGCCTTCTGAGACGCTACATATTCCCAATTTCGCTCAGGTCCATCAGCAACGTGCTTCCAACACCGCTTATTTGCGCCACTAATCTTTTGTAACTTCCTTGCTTCTACACCTGCACAGATACAATGAGCAAGATATGAATGTCATCATCCCACACGAAGAAAAGATAGATGGACAAATTAAATCGGTCACCTGGAAACTATGATACTGTCCAGAACTGTAAATTTCATGAATAGGACCAGACGCCAGATTTTCCACATGACTGAAGGTTGGATTTGGTACTCCTCAAGACTGTTGATTCTAAAGAAAGATTGCCATGATAATAGTTTTCATAGCTCCACCTCACACGAGACAGGACACTAATAATATGACACTATGAGCAATATCACTTTAGAACCTGCAGCTAAGATGTCTCCGCCAAAATCAATAAGAATGGGGCGAGGTTGACAAAATCAGACAGATGCTTGTCACAGCTTAGAAAATTATATAGAAGGTCATCACCCCTTCAAATTATCATGGTTATTTATGCTATGAAAAGAATGCCAAGTCAAGTTATATATGCTTGCCTTGTTCATGATATATACCCCAAGCAATTCCATGCCCGGCATCCTTCAAGCACATAATAAATAACTCGTCAACTCAAAGAGAAACTTCCGGCGTAGTTGACAGGAAATGAAATTTTCATAAGAAAATTACGATCTGCTTCACGCATGCCAAAGGAACAGGAATCTAAGATTAACCGCCCGGCTCATCACCGCATGTGATCCGTCAATGTGCGGCCTCATAGAATGTGCCCTGTGAGGCTGCGCCCTATGAGGTTAGACGTGTCTTAACTTTATGCCGAAAAAAAGCCCAGTCTGCTTGCGGCCTCTCTCCACACACACTCAAAAAAACTAAATTAGATGCGGTTCAGAATAATCCTTGATCTTTCTCTCCTAAACATAAACGTTCTGCCCGTCCTCAGTAGACCGAAAAACAGGGATGAAGAAGCATGAGGAGTGAGTCAAGCTAAAAACTCTAATTCCACCCTTCCTAAAAGATGCAACCCTTGCATTTCCAGAACTAGACAATCAATAACCTCAGTATATCAGAATCGCAGCAAGACTCATCAATGTACCTTTCTTTCCTCAGATATTTCTAAGCGTTATGCTGATCCTCCATGAAAAAAATCATGGGGATAGAAGAACACAAGGGAGTGAATCAAGATGAAAACTCCCAATCCCGCCCTTCTCAGAGATGCAACCCTTGTATTTTCGGAACTAAACAGCCATAACCTCCGCGAATCACTGTCACAGCAAGACTCATCAATATACCTTTCTTTCCTCAGATATACTAAACATTCTGCTGATCCTCAATGGAAGAAGCCACTAGGATCGAGGAACACAAGTAGTGAATCAAGCTGCAAACTCCAATTCTATCCTTCCTAAAAGACGCAAACCTTGCATTTTCAGAAGGAGACTGTGATAACCTCCGCAAATCACAATCCCAACAAGGCTCATTCACGTACCTTTCCTAACTTGACGTCATAAATCTTGTACTCAGTTTGAGGTTGCCAATGCGTCTTGGCAACTTTGTGACCGGTGCCCCAGTCTGGCAGTAGCCTGGCCACGTCGAATAGGTTGCTCCTCTTCCGATGCCCAGTGCCTGGCTTCTTCTGGACCACCTCTGCTGCAGCTTCCGCATGTTTTGCGACGGACGCCATGGCCCTCCGCAACGGGAGCATCGTCGCCGAGAGCGAAATTGCCATGAGCTCAACACACCATCGAACCAACTCCCGAAGAACGAAACCCTAAACCCGCTAAGAGACGGCAATCGTTCGCCGCGCGTTCCCCGAGCCCGAGAAAAACTGGAGCCCTGATGACACGTCACCCGCCGTTCGTTCTCCCATTCTCGACGGGGCCTCTCAGTTACGTTTCATCCCCTGCCATCTCCTCTTCTCTTCCGAAATTTAATCTCCTCCGATATCAGACTTGAGGGTACCGCAATCGGAGTCGGGTGGGCATTTTCTAATACGGAGTAAACATGTTGTGCTCATCTTTTATCGTTGCTGTCGTTCTCGTGTGCCTCTCTTGCTCTGTCTGTACGAAGCCCTAATTTCTGGTATCGGAGAGTTGAGTCCACCTTGTGGCCTGTCTTGTGGCCTGTCTTCGCTCGCGCTGGAGTATAAAAGGAGGCCCTTGCTCGATCCCCCCACGCCACCAGCTTCGCTCTCGAGCTTGCTCTGATGCTTTCAACGCCGACCTTTTCTAGTCGACAATTCGCACACCAGAACTACAAGCCCTTGATCTGGCTTGCTCGACTAGAGTGTGGTGCGGCAGAGGCTTTGCAATCGTAGGGCTCCTCCAAGGCCGTAGACAGCATTCGTTTCTGCCAGTAAGTTGGGCTCGCCCGAGGAATTTCCTGACCGCTTGTCATTTTCTTCGTAGTGCAGCGCTTTGTTGCTTTGTGTTTTGGTGATTAGAAATTATCTGGGAATGCATACTTAGTCAACTGAAACAGAGCCCACCAGCTGCGGCTTGTTTTTCAAGGCCTGGGCTTCGACGTTTGGCCGCGAAATTGTCGGGATCAGGGCTCTAAACGAGATGATTTCCAATATTTGCACGTTGATGAAGCGCGCGAGCTGAGGTTTATGCTTGCGTTGAGGGTTGATGTTCTCTGCGATGCAATGGAACTGAAATGTTTTCATTTTTTTCAGACAATCAGGCATTTGTGCTGTAGGAGAAAAGGGACGCTCTGATCTCCATGCTGGTCTCTTCGATGCGGTACCTTTCTAATGATGCAAATTTTGTTTCTTTCTAGACAGAAATGTCGCTGAATTTTATTCACTTGCCTATGTTTCATATTGTCGTGTTTGTTTCAAAGAATTGGTCTTCCCTACTTGGATAGCCCTCATATGATGCGCATCCGGGAGTTTCATTGCCTGTGGATAGAACGTATCAGAGTCCGTAGTAAACTCTGTCGTTTTTCATTGCCACTAAACAAGTCCTGGAAGTTGCATGGGCAGGTGGGGGCTCATTGAGGATAGTGGTGAGTATCTTTCAAATTAATCCAACCGACACCTAACATGGTTCCAAGGGGTCGTTCTTGGCAGCTGAAGACATGTCTGCCATGAGTTCGCCCATAGTGGGCCAGATGACTGGAGGCAGTTCTGGAGAGCACCATGTGGATCTGAAGCCTATTGACAATTCTGCGGCCGAGGATGCTTTAAGGGCAGCAGAGACAGCGTGTCAATTAGCACTGCAACAGATCCCCCAAGAAGTCGAGGTGTCACAGGAAGTGCTTGTCTACCCTAAAGGTGAAGTTGGTGCGGTGACGATCACTGAGAAAGATATGGAGGGGCTACAACCAGGCGGGGATCTCAGCAATAACATTGTTGATTTCTACATCAGGTACGTGACCTTGTTATTGTTCTGTGTTTGATAGATCATTACTTTGGGTTAGATAGATGATTTGGATCCTTGTTTTTTCTAGTTTCTGGATGACCACGTGGTGATTTGGTGGTTTCGTATCAGTACCTTTCCTAACGTCGGAGTGCTACCTTTTGGCTGCTCTGATTGCAGGTTTCTTGAAAGGGGCCTTTCCCGTGAGCATGGAAATCGCTTCTATTTCTTCAACAGCTTTTTCTTTAGGAAGCTTTTGCAGAGCACATCATCCACAGGCATTGATCCGTGTAAGGTGGACTATGCGCAACTCCGGAAGTGGACCGAGGGAGTGAACCTCTTTGCAAAAGACTATGTTTTCATTCCTATCCTCAAAAGGTAGTAGTTCTATTGTGTTACTTGTTTAATGTCGTTGCAAATTTGAGGGTTTTCAACCGATTTTAGTCTTGTGCTTGATGAATAGTATCTAGGCGTTGTTTATTTTTGTGTAGTATAATATTGTGTGTTGATAGTGACAAAGAGAACTTTGTCCATATTTGCGTTGTAGCTCTGATATTGTGGTATTCTTTTTGGGATGGCAGTTCCCATTGGAGCTTGGTCATCATATGCCACCTCAGTAACCTCACTCGTCCGTCTGGTGAGTCTGTATTTCATTTCACTGCTTCTACTTCAAGGTGTAAATGGTTGTGGATCTTTGTCGCAACTAAGTTTTGTTGCTTTCTTCGTAGGTGAAATGATGAGATCCCCTTGTGTAGTTCATCTAGATGCGATTAGAGGGCAACATGAGAGCTTTGAAGGCTTGATCCGGAGGTGAGTCTTGGACTAGATGGTGGATTGAAGACATATTCCTTTGTTTTAGATCAATGTTGACATTTGTGTTCAAAGTTCCATTTCAATATATATTTTGGTATTTCTCAAGGTTTATAGAGCAAAACTTGTGTATTGTTTCTGACATTCTTGTCAGTTTGTGGTTGACCTATTTCACCAATTTTTTTGTATGTATCTCTTGTGAAGAATGAACTTGCAAGTGTAATGTGTGTTTTCTAGGCTGCTTTTTTCTAAATATTTTTATTATGTCACTTGTGCAGTTATGTCTTACAAGCATGGATGGAAAGATTCCAGGTTTCAAGTAATGGGGATCAATTACTAGCACTTTGTCAAATGAAGTATGTGGAAGCCAAGGTATTGTTGGTTCTGGCTGCCTTGTTCCTGAGAACCAACTTTTTGCTTTTTTTAATGCCAAAACTGCAGAGAAAGGCTCATAGTGTATATTTTGTTGTATTTTGATTTTGCAAGGTTCCCGAACAGGACAATTCCCACGATTGTGGTTTACATGTTTTGAACTATATTGAAGCGTTTCTGGTGAAGTCCACTTTATCAAACTTCAGCTTTCCTTCAAGTGAAATGGGTGTTTACTTTAATAGTCCCCATTTTATCCTAGAAGTTTCGGGCAAACGGAAGCACATCCACGACCTTATCCATAAGCTTAGCAATATATCTCAAGAGCGTGCTAGGAAGTGCAGGGCAATTCAAGAGGTTTTGCAGTCCACCCAAAATCTTCGGTTTCTCTTATTTCATGAAGGTGATGTTTCTTCTGTTGTGGGAGATGAGGTTGTGATTGTTTCTCCATACTCTTCGTTTTCAGCATCCAATTACAAAGTACAGAGGTGGTCACATATTATTCATAGATATTCTAGTTATATGCTTGCATCAAGCAGGATACTGAACTTTATGGATTTTTCTTATTGATTAGTGCATGTGCTCGAGTTTATCAAAGTCACACTCTCTGCAAGTGTTCAAATTCATGTCTACTGAATTTGCAGTGTGTTCTATTGAATTTCATTCTTTTTTTCTTTTAGAAACATTAATTTGGACCTATCGGGTGGTCTACGTTTGGAATTTTTGAGTTTTTCAGGCCTAGTGAACCTTAGTCCTTATTGCTTCTCTGATTTGATTTGCTCAGCATGGTCTTACTTGCAGTAGTGGGTGTTTTTTACAGGTAATTTTGAGGCATACATGAAAGATGTGCAGAGTGCTAGCCCAACCTTTTTCAATGGTCAAGGTTCTGAGATCAACCTTGCGTCAACTCATGAAGATGGACTCGATGTCCAACATCAACAATCAAGTGGGATGGCAAGGGCGGATGATGAATCAATGGATGGTGCACAGATTGAAACCACGCAGTATGAAGATGGAAATGAAACTTTATCACCCAAGCAACAATGTGTTGAGCCTAAGATGCAAATTGGTGACCCAATACATTTCAATGGTTCAACTTTTGTAGTGAAGCATGCGTCCTCTCATGCAGATGCGTTTGATGTGCAACAACCAAGTGGGATATCAAGGTTGGATGGTCTTGAGCTTCAACATGTTGAGTATTGGAGAGTCAATGGAGACAACCTGCTGCAACATCTTGTGTCTCAAGAAGAACCATGTATGGATATGGTTGAAGTTGAAAAAGGGAAAAATAAGAGAGGTAGGAATATGACAAAGGAGGAGACTTGGGTGTTACTTTCGTGCATGGTGAAAGGAGGTCGCTTTTGCAAGGGGAGTGGAGGCCGAACGCATTGGAACCTCATCTGTGAAGAAATTGGAAAGAAGCTTGGAAGCGCGGTATCAGCAGACCAATGTCGGCTTCGGTATGACACTTTGTTGAAAGCCTATAAGACTTACAAGAAGTATTGTATGAAGACTGGTAAAGTGTTCTCTACAATCACAGAAGCAGAGCGACTTGAATTGAAGTTGGCAACGACCTTGAGTGAAGAAATGTACACAACGATGGATGAAATTTATGAAATGCGTACCAACCCCAATATATCTCAAAAGCGATTGAAGTTGAGTTGTAATGTGTGTAATGACTTGCATCCGTCAAGGTCACTTGACTCTCTTTCTTCCAATGCACCACCGATCACAAGGGTAAGGTCATTTGACAATGAAGTTGTGAGTTTGTTTTCAATTCTCTTTGATATTATTATGGCATGTTGCTTGATTGTTGGATTAGTGGATGGTTTATTGATTTGTTGTATTGTTCATTCTTTTGTGTATTCAAATGATGCATTTGATTATGGAAGATTGAATGTCCCTAAGATTTAGTTTGTAACTTTGAAGGTGGCTATATCCATGCAAATTTGAGAAAGAGTAGTTGTTTGAATTTGATTGTATGAACTTGATAGTGAGGAATGTGATAACATTCTTGCAATTTATGTTTGTTTGCTTGGTCTTACTAGGTCATGGGTGTGGTGCAGGTTGTATTGGATAGTGCATATGGAGCCATGGAGGTTGCACTTGGCAATGTTATCCCAACAAATGTGATGAGTTCTTTGAATGAGGACTTGCAATCTACACTACTCAATTTGGTCCAAGAGTTGTCTTTTTGGGGTTGGTTGGAAGTGAAGAATGGAAAAGTTTTCGATTTGAGATTAAAATGTCGAAGCCTAGCGTTTGTGCAAGATCGTGAGCCGTGGGAAATTTTGAACTATGTAGGTTCTATTTGCCAAAATTTTGATCATTATGTTTGATTGATTCATATTTTATGTTAGGAGATGATTTGAATTCTTGGTTTTCACTTGTTTAAAATGATAGGAGACGACAAGGTATTTGAATTATTATGGATTTCATTGTATGTCTTTAGTTAATTTCCAATTTTGTTTAAGATCTTGGTTCTTATAACAATCATTCTACTCTTATGTGGCCAAGTACATCTTTGTGCAGGTTTTTAAGCTTTGGAAGTTGGATTTTGTGAATGTGGAGGGTATGGTGTTTGAAGAAGTAAATGAGATTGGCGATGTAGATCTTTGGGCAAACAAAAGATGGTTTTTGAAGTTTGAGTTCTACGAGAAGATCTCCAAGGAAGTGTTGTGCAAGAATCCCCAGTTCCAGACCTATTGCAATAGTTATCCGTTTGAGAAGTCTTGGGGTCAACATATTAGGCTGTTGATACTCAGAGATCATGATAAACTCAAGCATCTGGATTTGAAGGACCTTCCCAGCTTGCGATCCCTTGCCATCTCCTCTTGTCTTAATTTGAGCTTGGTAACAGGTTGGGAAGTTCCAACAGGTCTTGCATTACTTGAAATAAGTTATTGCAATGCTTATCTTGATTTTCCTGAAGTACAATACCTTTTGTCTTTGAGGGAAATTATGCTGAATGGAAGGAGATCCAACATGCAAGGAATCCCTTGGGACTTGTCTCAGTTGAGCCTCTGCAGTAAATTGCAGAGATTGAAGATATGTCAGGATGAGAGCTTGTCAAAAATAATAGATCTTGAGACGTTGAAGGAATTGAAGTTCTTGGAGTCCTTGTCACTTGTATGGTGTTCCTTTTCTAGCATCCAAGGCTTGAGTGGGCTTCAAGGTTTGACAACACTACAGTTGATGGGGTGCGGAGGTTTGAGAAGGGTGCCAGATTTAGGTTGCTTGAAGGGTTTGACCCACTTGGATATAAGTAGGAGTAGTGTTTACAGTATTGAAGGTGTAGAAGAATTGCATTTGTTGATTTCTTTAGACCTTATGGGTTGTAGATCACTAAAATGGATTCCCTTTTTAGGACACTTAAAAGCGTTGGTTTACTTGGATATAAGGGGAACTTACTTGGATATAAGGGGAAGTGGTGTGAAGGGGATCCAAAGTAGAAAGGACTTGATTAATATAAAGTCCTTGAAATGGGATTGAGAAAAAAGAGATATGTAAGCTATATTCACTTGTATTGAATGCTCAATGAGTTAGTTTAGCATATTGGTTTGATAATCTCTTGTCATGATTTTCCTATTATGAACTTCTTTAGTGGACTTTTCTTTGATGACCAAGAGTTGGGATATCTAATTGCCATGATTGAAGTAGTGTAACAACCTTTGAAGGATATGATCTTTTGTATCCAAATTAGTTATCTATGTGTTTCAATTATTGGACCAATAGATGCATTCTTTTTTTTGTACAATAAGCAATGAAGTCATATATGGACTATTTTTTGGCCTTTAGGGTCCTTCAAGGATAAAGTACAATATCCCTTTAGGATCATAGGTAGTTTGGGTTTTTGAATTTGTAGAATTGGAATGCAAAATATAAATTACAATAATAGTATAAATATGGTTTGTTGCCTGCCCTCCCAACCCGCTGATCTTGACATCCTACCCCACGAGCACTGTAAAATCAGTAGTTACTAATATGGTACGGAATATTTCGCATCATATCATCCTTTGGATGAAATGGTGTGGAATATTTCACACCATTCCATCCACGGGAAGGCAACTCTTCACACTACTTCTGAATGTTATGAATTGCAAATATGAATACAAAATTTGAAAAAAAAATTATTTGAAAAAAATTAAAAATTCCCGAGTTTCTCCTTGTAAAGTTGTAAAATTTAGAAGAATAAACAAAATATAGTTTTTCCATAGAAGTTGGAGAAAATGGTCTATAGTTCTTATTTATATAATAAGAACAAATGTTGATTTAACTTATATTTCTACAATAGTATTTGGGACCTAAAATTGGTAATTCTTTTCAAAGTGGTTGTAGATTGAATATTTATAAATTTCATAAGAATTTTATTTCTTTGAGTTCAAATTGTTAAATTCTAATTGTAGGAAGTTTTTGAAATATTTTTTTAAAAAAGAAATAACTTCATCCACTTTAAACAATGGGTGTATGTGATGACTTTCATTGGGGTTTGAAAAAGTTGGTTCAAATAATACCTAGGCTACATTTAATTCAACAACGCTAATTTGTGAGCCTAAAAGCATGAGCTTACGAGCTGTGAGCGTAGGTTTTGTGAGCCCAAAGAATTAACCAAAAAAAATTGTGAATTTTTTAAGCCAAGGGAAAAAAAAAGTGAAGTCATTTTTTAAAAATCTACTTATAGTAAAGTTTCAACTTTATGACCATGGACCTATGACCATGGAAATGTTATTAATGTATTTTAAAATTTCAAACCCAACTATCTCTAAAGGGCCTCTCAATACCTTCCAATTTTTTTTTTGAATTTTTGAATTTCTTTTTGAGGTTCAAAATCTAGAATCTAACAAGGGGATGGAGTCGTGAAAAAAAAAGGGGGGGGAGGAGGGGGGGTTTCCCGATTTTATCACCCAGAAATTGATCTCTTGGTACTGAGAGAAGGTTTTCGAGGGTGAAAAGTTGCAACAAAAATGAACTAGTAACATAGTCGGAAAAAAAAAAAAAGTTGAAAAAAAATGAAAAAAAAAGTTTTGAGAGCTCCAAAGCCCTCTACCTCCGAACCCCTTTCAATATCAAGAGGGATTTTGGAGGGTGATGGAGTTGCAAAAAAATTTGAAAAATAATAAAAGGACTGAAAAAAAAATTGAAAAAAATTGAAATTTATAAAAATAAAAATAAAAAGTTTTGAAAGTCACAAATTTCAAATCTCATGAGGGGGATACTAGATATAAAAATCCAAAATTCTTAAAGCAAGTTAATAGGTCCATGCCCTAAAAATCACTAAAAATTTCACCAAAAATTCTAGGCTCACAAGTTCACAGGCTCATAGGCTCATGCTCGCAGGCTCACAAAATAGCATCCCCGCATTTAACTTACTTATTTATTCAAGTTGTTTCCTAAGGGTCATTTTTTGCATTGAGAAAGTTTTGGAAGGCAAGTTTATTCAAACCTATAATAAGAAATAGATTAGGTTTGCGGAAAAATTGTATGGCACTTTTATTGAAATGTAGACACAAGGTTTTGACATCACTACTAGAAAATGGATGTTTCATGACTGCAAAAATATGACTGAGGATGACTAGCGACTAGTTGCAATCAAATTTTGACCTTATACTTCAAGAGCATATATTATACGCCCGTTGGGAACACCAAATACTTCATAGAGAATAATAGGGAAGACATTTGTGGGCACAGAGTCATATTTGACAATCATATTTTTCCTAATCATATTTTGCAGTCATATCTTAATAAGTATTACATTTTTTGTTTCGGGCTGCCCAAGGAAAATTTGAGTGGGAAACATGTTTGGAAAGCACTTAGTCATATTTTTTACTTTAGTCATATTTTCAATCATATTTCTTGTGAGTTATATTTTGCAATTAAATTTATTTGGTAGTAATTTGTTTTCTTTTGAGGTAGCCCAAGGTAAATTTAGCCTCAGTATATGTTGAGAAAGTGTTGATTCATATTTTTTCTCAAGTCATATTTTGTAGTCACATCTTTTTGTTAGTCATTTTTTTTCTTTTGGTGGCAGGTAAAGGAAAATTTAGGTGGAAAATATGTTTGAAGAGTTTCTAATCATATTTTTCAATCATAATTTTTCTTCAATTATATTTTTGTGTTAGTCATATTTTATATTCATATTTCTTTTATAATTATTTTTTTCTTTTGATGAAGCCTAAAGAAAAGGTGGACAATCTATAATGGGGCTTTTATATTTTGGTCCCAAGGACCACTCCTTGGATTTAAAGCATGATTTTCTCTATAAAAAATATTATATTTAGTTCTATGATTTGTCTAATACAAAATTGATGTCAAATAATTTGGAGTGACACTTCTTTATATTTTAATGAATACCTTCAAAATTTCATAGAACTCAATAGAGAAGCAAAAAAAATTAAGTTGTTAACAAAATCCAACTTTAAATTCAAGATCACTTAGATAATTTCTAGAATTTTTTAATAAATATAACATTTTTTTTTAAAAAAAATTTAAAAAAAAAATAGAATACAATAAAAGTAGATAATTAAGACTGCTAGTTTTAGATTGTAAATATCAATATTCATTTACTTTTAGGAAAAGAAAGAACCTTTCAATTTTAGTGACATAAAGAATTCAATTTTGAAGTTAAAAATTAACTTAGGCTTATAGGCTAGAAGCAAATGTTGGATGAAGTCTTTGAAAGATGATTTAGAAATAAAACTTTATATATCTTTAATTTTTGTAAAAAAAATTCTATTATAACTATTTTTACTATTTTAGAATAGGCATGTTGTATTGTACAACCTAAGCTTATAAAAAGTTTGAATTTTTTTAATTGGATTTGGAAAACTACAATTTAGGCCTAGATTAGCTAAAACCATTTCAAACTTCTAACTTCTACTAATTTGTCAACTTTATTTAAGATGTAAATGACTTATAGTTTAATGTTAAAAAAAACTTGTTCATTGCATAAAATGCAAAATAAACAACTTCTGAACATCTTATTAGGATTCAGAGTTCAACAAAGAACATCATTGTGTATGCTTTCTCTCAAGGGTATAGATAAAACTCTCACATATGTCATATATTGAAGTTTGTTTCTTTTTTAGAATTTTTTTTGGACATGTCATACAAGTCACTTATAGAAGATTTGTATAAATCCTACAGAAGTTATAAAACTATTCATATGAAGATTGAGGCTCACTATGAGCACATGCACGCTTGTATTGGAATTAAAAGATAGGAATTTGAATGTTCCTACAAAGATAAAGAATGCAAAAGTACAATCCTTTGTTTTTGGCTTCAATAATGTTTTTAATTATTGCTTATATCAAATACTTTTGCTTTGCCACACTTTATGCATGAGCTTAAGTACATTGACAATTGTATAATACAAGCTTTGACATCTTTTTCATTCCATAATTATAGTTGTTTAAGGCCTTGCAACTTCCCTTTACAAATTTTGTGAAGTTGGAGTGTCAACTTGTATCCATTTTGAATCAAATTTGGATGTTAAACTAACTTAGTTGTGTTGTATAGCCATATTTGGTCAATTTAATGCGTATATCAAGTCACATGACTAACCTCAATCATGTGCATGATTGGGGCAAATCACATGATTGACGCTAGTCATATGACTAGAATTAATCATGTATATGACTGAGGCAAGTCACATGACTAGGGCCAATCACAAGATTAGGATTTAAAAACCCTAGCCGCCACTTCTTTGTAGCCGCCACTAAATTAGGATTTTAAAACCCTAGTTGTAGTCATCCCTTCTAAGTTGAACATTTGACTATTTTGCTTCTTCATTGTTTCTTGTTGCCTCTTAAATTTTGCTTCATGTTGTGTTTTAGCTCTTACTTCTTTTTGTTCCTTAGTTCTTGATTCTTTCAATTAATTAGTTCTTGCTTCATGTTTCTTCTTAGTTTTTGTTTTTTATTAATAGTTTCCTCTTGTTACCTTATAGTTCTTGCTTCTAACTTCTTGCTTCTTTTTGTTTCTTATTTTCACTTGTTGTTTATTGTTTCCTATTTCCTCTTCTTATTTCTTGTTAGTTCTTCTTGTTGCATCTTAGTTTTTACTTATTATTATTTGTTGCATTCTATTGTATTCCAACTTCTATTTCTTGTTGCATCTTGAACTCAGTCTTAATTCTTATTTGTTCTTAGTTTTATTGCATCTTCTTGCATTTAGTTACATCTTGCTTGTTGTTAGCTCTTAGCACTTGGTACTTTTTGCTAATTGATCCCTCTATCACTATTGTTATTCTTTCTTCTTGTTTATTTGCAATTTTTAGGGATATAGTTGTAATGAATTTTTCTTACCTTAAACTTGTGCTACATATTTTGTATTACCTTAAATTTTTAAAGGTTGAGTTATTTTATTCATTCACTGAAAATTAACCTTTTTACTTGTATGTGTAGGCACTCAAGGTTGAATGAAGTTATTGGGAGCTACTTGCAACACTAGAGAGGCATCTTCATATTTTTGTAAGGAATATAAATCCTATAAGCATGCGAAACTATACATTTATAATGAGTCATTGTGATATGTTTTGTATTATTGACTAATAAATGTCATTGACAAGAGACACATTCTTTTTTGCATTTTGCTTTCTATGATTGATTCTTGTGCATCTTCTTGTGCATGATTGATACGTTCTCACTTTCAATCGAATAGCCTTTTTTACTTAGCTACTAAGTTTTGTTGATGCATAATTACAATGAGACATATATATTTAGAACATATAAAAAATGTAATTGTAGTTTATTAAAGTTTATGATTGTAATCCTCAATTATTCCATTTACAAATTATGCATACAAGTGCAAGAAATTTAACTCTCCCTTCTTTAGAATATCACTTGCTTGAGTAATATTTCACAATATATCTTAGTCAAAATATGACTAGTTGTAGTGAGATAACACTCACAATGAAGCCATAAATGTAACTCTAAATTTTTAAAGATATGACTACATTCAATCATAAAAGTATTAATAGCATTCCTTATGAATTACCACATCATTAAAAAATATGATTCACATGAGTCATATTTTACATCATTAAAAAATATGATTCATAAGAGTCATATTTCACATCATTCAAAACTATGACTCACATGAGTCATATTTCACATCAAGAAAAAATACAACTCATAAGGGTTATTTTCAAAATTGGCAAAAAATGTGACTCACATGAGTCATATTTTAAATCAACCAAAAATACAATTGACAAGGGTCATTTTTTACATCAACAAAAAACATGACCCACAATTCATTTTCTACAACATCACAAGATATAACTCACAAGAGTCACCTTTCACATCATTAGAAAATATGATTGTGTAAAGTCGTATGCCATATTAACAAAAATATGATTCTCTCTAGTCATATGCCACATTAGCAAAAAAATATGACTACATAGAGTCATATGCCATGCAGGATTTTTTCTTTTGCCCGGACAGCTCAAGAGAAGTCAAACCTTTAAGGACAGTCAACGTCTACGCCACGTTGGAAAAAATGGCTAATTATGGCTAATTATACCCCCTAATGTATATGACTGCAAATATGACTCATGTCCAAAATGACTCGTCGGTAATGACTGGACCTAGTTATATCCTGCGTCATCTACAGTGATTTTAGCATGAGTCATATTTTGAGATTTTATAACTCATTGCAGTCATATTTTGTGGTCATAAAACATGCATTTTCTAGTAGTGCATACATTCAGAGGACTATATTTTTTCTAATTAGGTGTCCAAATCAAAAAAAATTCGAGAATATAGTTTCCTACCTTCAAGAGGTATGATCTTTCATTCTTTATAGTCAAAGTTTTTGAATTTTCTTTACAAATTTTTAGGACAAATTTATAAGGTCAAATCATTTCTACAAAAAATCCTAAATCTGTAAATAACCTCCAAAAAATGGATAGAATATGGATAGATTATTTGACCTCTTCATATTCTAGTATAATTGAGATTAGGAAAAATCCAAGATTTATATATGAAAATAATCAAACTTGTATTCAAAAAATAGTATTTAATAGTCTATAGGCTCATATATAGGGAGGAAAAATCACACTCCAAAAAAGGTCAAATTTTGTTGTTCTTGCTAGGTAGGGCAAAAAACAATTGTTGAACTTCTAATGTTACATTCTTGAAATTTACAAAGTCAAATAGGTTGAAGGTCTAAATATTGCAATAATTGTAGATGTTTTACTTAAAATTTTGAATGCTAATTTGTGAATTTAGAAGCTAGATAATGTTAAAGGAAATACTAGAGCATTCAATCTTTTAGGCCAATATAATATTGTATTTGGCCTCTGATTTAAAAAGAAACTATCAATTTCAAAACTGATCATCCTTTGTTTGATATAAGACCTAGAAAAATGTTGACATTACTAATTTTGTGCCTTTGGGATAATCAACTTGACTTCATGCATATTGAAGAATAAATATTTTTTGTGTGCAAATTTATTGATGTTATATTCACATCATTGAACTAAGTTTTTCCTTAACACAAGATTTTGATATTTATAATGATTTCTTTTTCTCAATTCAACAAATCTAACAAAAGAAAGCCTTTGAAGTTTAGTCCCTATTCCAATTGGAAGTTTTGAAAATTCTTTACAATAAGTATTTTACTGAAGTTTGGTATTGAAGATCCATAATGATGAATTCAATCATTACCATATTCTTAACCCCTAAAGGACCAATGTGGAAAATTTGGCAACATAGAAATTTTAGACAAGTAAGTGTGAGTGGAGTTTTCATATTTTGGGCCCAAATTTTAGTAGAAGGTGGGGATGAGGAATATCTTCAATGCGTACTAAAAATCAAGACATTTGGAAATACAAATCAAAAGTTATGGCCTAATATGTTACTTTCTTTTTGTAATTGGGTAGTTTGGGCAGATTGGAAAAAATCTCTTTTTTCAAAAAGAAATTTTGAAATTGGTTTCCATCACTTATGTATGTGTGGAAAGCTTTGAATCATTCCATTTTGATCAATGAGTCAAAAATTGTGAGTTTTTTTTGTTTGTAGGCAATTATGGATTTTCCACTCAAGAATAAACTTTGAAGTCCTTTATTTCACTCTATTTTTAATATTTTTTAAAATAAATATAATCCTAGGATGTGGATTGCCTATTATATCATTGCAACCATTGGGATTGGAAATTTTCAATTCCATAAATATGTTGTACAATTCTAAACAATTTGAAACTTTTTAGGTAGGTACCTTAATTGGCCTAAAGAATGAATAAAAGAGGCACAAACATTTTGGACTATTTTTCATATAATTTTTGCCTTGTGAAGTGCAACTGCCCTCTTTTCCATAGGGTAAAAAAAATGATTTTTGAGCATTAAAACGCAAATATCTTGCAATCTAAACAGTGGAAAACTTTGAAATTTCTTACACGTGTTCACAACCCAATTTACTACAAGATCCTACAATTACAAATTTCAAAAAAAAATTAGAAAAAAAATTGATATCAATACTAAAAATGATAGTTTCCAATCAATTTTGGAATAAACATAGTTAAGGAACTTAAGGGGTTAAATATACAGTGATATAGAGGTTTTCCTTATCACAAAATTCCACACTATAATGTACTTCTATCTTGACCTCTATTCTAACAATTAAATTTTTTTGAATATGATTTGTATTAGATATGTGTTTTTACATTTTTTTTTTATTAAAAAATTTATGAAAAATTGAAACTTTTCACAAAAAAAATTGAAGTTTCTTTTGACAAATCCCAGACATATGATGTTATTTCTAAAAAATGAAGCAAAAACTACTCATAAATAGAAAACAAATGGAGGTTATAAAGTGAGTGACAAACTTTGAAGTTTGTCTATACAATCATAGGCTCCATCATTCATAAGTTAGATAGAAACAAGTGTTGCATTTGGCCTTGCTATTGCCACCCATCTATTTTTCTAACTTTTGAAGAGAGTGGATATCATATCATCTCTTACAGTACTAGGAAATAGTGTAAATTCTTGGGATCATAGAGATTAATCATATAGCAATGAAGTGCAAGATACACATGCTTATTTATGCTATGTATAATTTTATTTATTTCATTAATTTGGTTCATTATAATTTATTACAATAACAAAATTTTGGCATGGATCAAATTGGCAAAGTACCCTTTTCCAAACACTCAAAAGTCCTATACTTAAAATTGCTAATATTTAAAACCTGTTTGCATTTGGACAACATATCATTTGCTAAAAAAGTATATCATGATGAGAAAGTTCTTGTTCACAAAATTGAAGGTCATAAGAATTTTGTTGCAAGGAATTCTTTCTTGTCCCACTTGTGCAATTCAATATGTAACCTTTCAACCAACAATAATGTTTCTATAGTAGTTACCTCCGAAATCTCTTAGTGCCTTAAAGTGCACCCTAGAATGAGTCCACAAATAGTATAAATAACTATTGAAAATTATCAATGAATAAGATATGGTCGTTTATCAAAGAAGGATTGACAATTTTGGTTTTGGTGACAAGCTTCTAAGCTCCCATCACATGATGATTTATGTCTATGACAAGCTTTTCTTTCGTTTCATTTCTTTGAAACATGGGGGAATTTCCATTGACCTTTAACAAGCTTTTCTATTTCTTATTCTTTAACCTCATTTACCAACTTGAGTATTTTTTCCAATGTCAAAAACACAATTGTAGTTCCTCTTTATTCCTTTTGACATCTTTGGAGGGGGACCTTGTGCATGTGACTACTATTTTTCAATGCTACTTGTGAGCACCTTTCAAGCTCTCTACTTCCTAAGCTTTGTACACTTCTTGTGATCTTATACTTGCCTAAATGAGAGAATGTATTGTGCACTTCTTCCTTTTTTCTACACACCTTACACTCCCATGTTTTTAATTCACTACCTAGCCTTCAAATTACCTACCACCCAATTTGTGGTGGATTTGAGTGACCCCAAAGCAAAAACTATCTTGATCATTGCTCACCCAATGAACTATTTGTAGAAAAAATAGTAGTTTGGGCAAGATCAAAATCATTTAGTGAGCACATTCCATGCTGTAGATTTGCAGAAGTTGAATGAGGCTGGTGCCTTCTTGAGCCTGCCATCACTTCCGCAAGACTTGAAGGAGCCATCTTGTTCCAAACTAAAAGTGTCAATCTTGGCGCCCTTCTTCAGTATGAAGTTCTATCCTGTCTTGCATTGGCCTTGCCGTCACGTGTGTCAATCTCGATCCCTGCAAACTCGAACTTATGAGTTCTAACTTATGAGATCGCTCAAGGCAGCAGCGCAAGCAAAATATGATCGAAGCTCTGCAACTGCGAGTTGACACAGGGAAGGTAGAGTCCAATTCCTCGTGGGAATCAACGAAGAGTTTACGTGAATTTTATCTGGAAAACAGAGAACTCCCAAGAGGGAAAAATATGGCCATGACCTCATGGTAATCGATTACTATATGGGAATGTAGTTCCTCTTGGTAATAGATTACCTTGTGGTAATGGAGTATGGAAGGTACTACATAAATTGGAGAAAAGAGTCTGAAAATCTTGGGGAACATTAACATAAATTTCTTTTATTATATGCTTTTATCTTATATTTAATTAAAAAGTATAGTTTACTATACAATGTAAAACACATTGTACAATACAATACGGGAAATACAAACCATGGAATTGCTTCTGAAAAGACTTGCCTCTTATACTTCATAAGAGTCTCACCAACGACAATGCTTATGGGATAATTTCTACAACAAAGAACCACATGGTAAAATCACATTTTTTTGGGAAGTGTTTTAACATGTGGGAAAGATACAAAGATTTCCCTCTTCATGTGTTGAACTCACACTTTACCACATGGTCAACTAATGAATTCATACTTTCCCCTTTCATGAACAGTAGAATGTGGGAAACATAATGCATTTTGCCTGATGCTACATCGGGTAAAACTTCCTACCTTCCCTGTGTGAGGCCTCTCCGAACTCAGCGACAGGCTAGCAAGGAATCGAGCGGGTGAAGTCTCAGGAATACATACCCACTCGCCCTCGCGGACTTTCTTGACATGCAGGATCGATACATGCATGTCATTAATAATTTTCTGTTTGGTGTACATAGCCTTCTAAAAAAAAGTGAGAGTAGTTTTCTAGTCGCTTGCTCCTGTTTCACAGCACCGTGGTTCTTCTGTCTTGAAGAATTGGCCTTTCCGAGATGGGCACTTGGGCAGCCTAGCCCTCACTCATGCGATGTGCTACCTAGCTGGGAGTTTCATTGCCAGGAAGTAGAGAACTCAGAAAGCAACAACTTGAGTTATGAATCAACTTTCTCTATAGAACTATTCGTTTCCTATATAATTGTTCTGGAACCCATATGGGTGGCGGCTCATTTAGGATAGTGAGTGAAGGCAGCAACATCAATAGCCAACCATTTAAGCAATTTTGAAGCAAAGAGTGATCTATATGAGGTGGAGGAAATTTTTTCTGTGTAGGAAGATAAAAATGAAGGGGATTGCAAATTTTTCATGAATTTATTTCCAAAATTGAAAATGCTATGAATTTTGGGATTCAAGAAAATACTCTTAACTCTTCTGATTCCAATCATCCCTATGGTGAGACTATTCTAGAAACCAAAGTTAACCTTGTGAAACTTTTTGTTTAGAAAAAATGTGAAAATTGAGCTCAAAAACAAATTTTGCATCGGTTTACTTTGAAAGATGTTCTATTTGCATATAAAATAAGATGCTCCATAATTGTCACATCACAAATCTAAATAGAATCAATCAAAACTTTCTAATTAAACAAAGTGCAATCTATAAAAGTTCATTCATAAAAGATTTATTTCAAGTTCTTGTGAAGTTTTTTTTGCCCACCAAGTTTAGTTCTAGATTTATCACGGTATAATTTTTTTTCTTTTGGATGCTAATTGAAATAAATATTTTAGTCCCCAAATTTAATCATTTTTTCTATCTTATGAAAAATCCTCAAAATATTTCACCAAAAATTGAGCTTATAGGAACTTACTCAAAATCCATTTTGTCCCCCAAGGTGGCAATGCAACAATAGGGGTGAAAACAACCTAGTAACATTTCAATTTTCAATAATAACATAATGTAACTTTGATAAATCAATGTAAGTTTTCTTTGAGCATTTGAAGAAATTTACCATTAATTTTATGGAAAAGAAATTAAGGAATTTATATCAGATACAAATATATTTAAAAAACATAGAAACCTAAAAATAGAAGAACATTTAAGCATAGAGTGTTCTAGTACTAAGAAAATTCATCAAAAAAATTAGAAATGATGCTTGGAAAGCTTCAATTATGTAGTTTTCAAAAGCAATAGAAATCATTTTAGATGTCAAAACCAAGTTTTAAAGAAAACAATGCTTGAAGTAGTAAATTATACTTCATAGGATACTTATTTTTTTTAAACCTACCCCTTAAAAAATAAAATAAAGACTTAATATGACTTGATTTCAACTAAATAATGTGGATGTACGTAGTATTAACAAAGTTGTATGCACAAAAATTGGATGAAAATAATTCATTGTTTGATATAGAAGGAGAATCTTTGACCACCCAAATGACACTTTTGGACTACAACATCCTTTCAAGGATAATTATTCTTGACTAAAAATGTACAAATAAATGTAATGCAAATGTATTGCTTAAGGTCACTTCTATATGCTTGGACTTCTATGTAAATAGATAAAAACTACATCCTTCTCTTTTGTCAATCAAAAGGCAAATCAAAAGTTCAAGTCTAATATTTCATATTAATTTTGCAAAAATTTGGTAATTGCCTCTTCTACGATTTATCAATAGTTACTAACTATGTGATTTTAATACATTGATTACAAGTCTACAAAAGGCACAAATTGTACGTATATGAAAGTTTATTTCCTTTGTTGTGTATTTCATGTGCATTGAAATACACACAAAAAATTTGTTGATGATAGTGTCATTGCTACTTGTACTACAAGAATATTTATTAAATAATATCAATGCTCCAAAAAAATATTGTCAATATTAAATTGTTGATCACCATTCTATTTAACATTAACTTTTTTTTCACTAAATTTATTTGCATTTTGGTTCTCAACACCTAGTTAGTATACATTCTAATAAATTCTACTTTACATCTCAATAATTTGAATGGAATCCATCATTTGGCCATCAAATTTTTGCTTAAACTAAATTCATTAGTAGGCTGCCAAGAAACTTGATGATGTAGTGAAGGAAATTCACTACATTGGTATTTGGTGAGAATGGAGGATGGAGTGGTCTTGTCATACAAAAATCTATTTTTCATCATGGATATTCAAAGGATATGGGATAACTTGAAGATGAGAGCATGGCTTCTGAATCAAATGTTGTCAAATGTAGGAATTGTATTTAAAGTAAAAATTCAAACCTAAAATTGGTATAGTAGAATAGTTTTTTCCCTTAAGACTTTGGAATATAAAAAGTTGGGAAATCAAACTAGCTTTCATCTCTCAAAGTCCATTTGAGATTTCAAGCCTCCAATCAAAAGTTATGGACAAATTTAGAGAGAATGTTTAAAAATGTCACAAAAAACCCTTCCAACCTATCCCTCAACTTTGTTCATAACTTTCAATGATTTGAATTTAAAATCTCAAACAGTTTTTTAGAGATGAAAGCTAGCTTGATTTTTCAACTTTTCTTCGTCCAAAGTTTCTTGAAAAAAATATTCAAACAAAGAAGACTAGTATGAAGGAGATGCCAACAAAGAAGGACTTCATTAATATCATTGAGGTATAAAATGAATAGCAACTTAAGCTACATTCACTAATATTGGATGTCCAATGTATTGGTTGAAAACAATTTTCCAACTTCAAAAGATGTACACTATATGTAGGTCAATTTTGGCAAGTCATGCTCAAATACTTTAATTTTGCAATTTGAAGATTTAGCAAATGTGTAGGATTTATAAAAAAAATGTTAGCACTTCACAAGAATACTCCTAATTTTGGACTAATTCTTTTTATTCATGCGTATATGTGTTCCTTTTTTCTAATATTTTTCAAGAATAATTTTTCAATTTCTTGGAAATAGTTGTAAATAAAAAATTTCAACATCTTCCAAATTTTGCCAAGTTATTTACAAAATTGACCCATATATACAATATTTCTCTTTCATGTGGTCAATACTTTTGAGCTTTTTCCAATAAAACATGAAACAATTCAATACAATAAAAATGTTTATGAAATTCCTAAGTCCACAAGAAATACCCTCCAAACGCATTGTAATATATATAGCTGGTTCATTTAACTTCATTTTGTCATGCAATTGAAAGTAAACAAAATCCAATATATCATTATGAGACTTTGCAATCTTACACTGACCAAGATATAATATTTAATGGTAGGTCTATAGGCTCATATGAGAGGAATAAAAGTCTCATTGCTAAGAAGGCTCAAAGTTCAAAGTTCATTCAAACTACACAATAACAAATTTTCTAACTTCTACACAAAATTGTAGAATTAGGTTGCTTCAAAAAATAGGTTGCTTTATATCTAGAAAGTTATTTTACAAGCCATCAAAGTCAACAAATATCTTTAAAAATATATTCATTGATACAAACAGAGGTTTATGAGTTCTAATTATAGCAATGTTGAATTAAAAAATAACACATTTTTGTACAATAAATGAAAATGTTTATATAGTGTCAAATGTTAAGAAATAAGTGTGGAACAACCTAATTTCAATATTTTGTGTAGTGTCATAATCTTGCAATTTAGTCAGTAAAACATGAAGTGAAATGGGCTAAATGTTTAAGTATCCAAAAGCTTGTTACTTTATTTCAAAATGATCTATTTTAGTGAAAACTATGACTTTTGGAATAAATATATTACAATCAAGTAAAATATGGATAATTTGCAATGCCTTATAAATAATGTGTCTCTAAAAACTCAAGCCTAGAAAAGTTTACTTCTATATTTTATATACAAAAAGAGAATAATAGAAGAATGTAAAAAAAATGCTGAATACTTTGATATTTCATTTCTAGAATTTTTTTTTATTAAAAGAAAAATTATGAATTTTTCATTATTTCTAATTTGAAAGCCCTTCTCAACCATTATTTTGCATCTTGGAGGAAAGAAATTGTATTCTTTGTACTCACACAAAGGTAGTGCATCTTTAGTGCAATCATGTAGAAGGTGAAAGCTTTTTGATTTTAGGAATCTCTTTCCAAGCATTTATAACTTTATTAGATGACTTCGTCTTCCAATTTCTACCTTCAAATTTGCATTTTGGTGGCAAAAAAAGAAGCAAGCCTCTTTAAATGGCTAAAGTAGACATTCAATTGAGCTTGTGTAAAATAGCAAACTAATTACTTAAAATAAAAATAATTACTCAATTTCAAAAACTATCACATGTATTGTACCTTCATTTCAAATCTCATGTAAAATGGAAATACAATACATAAATTGTAGGCAAAAAACAAAAAAATCTAAAGTTAAGAGGACAATAAAAAGACAAGTGTCTCTTGGAATCATTGAAAAATAAATCATTGTAATTGTGAAAAATGTTTTGCTAAATTTGAAATGCTAATTTTCTCGTTTAGTACTAGCTACATAATTTGACAAAACATTATTTAGAAAATTCAACATATGAGGCCAATATAATATTCAATTTAGCCCTTGATTTTTCAAAAATCATTTTGTTTTAAAATTCACCATACCTCCTTTTGATATTAGTCTTCCAAAGATGCTAAGGACATTTTGCGTTGTAAAGATGGTCAATCAAGTATTGTGAATTTTGAACAATGCATAGTTTTCATCCAATTAATGTTATATATAAACCACTATTTTTAAGTTGAAGAAATATTAGTTGTTTTCTAATTTAATATGGGATGGTTTATTTAAAGGAAGGTGTTCTATGTAGTTTATTTCAAAAATTTGAGTTTTTCCTTTAAAACTTGATTTTGTCATTCACAACAGTTTCTTTTGTTTTTGAGCAAGGCTAACAAAATAAAGCTTTTAAAGCACAATTTCTCCTCTAGTTAAAAGATAATCATATTTCTAAATATAAAAAGATTTAAAAGCATGTGATAGTATGAAGTTCTTCATTATTGAAAATTTTAAAATTTCAACCTAATGAACTCATTTTCTTGACAAATTTAAGACATGCAATTATGTCTTGAAAAATAAAAATAAAACTCTTCAATCACAAATAGGAAAGAAATGGAGGCTACAAAATGAGGGACTTTCAAGTTTGACAACATAGTCATACACTCCTATTTTTAATTATTAGATAGTTGTAAGTGTTGCCACCATTTCCACCCACCTTTTTGACTTTTGATGAATGCAAGTGGCCATATCAACTCTTTATATTAGTGTAAGTAGTTGGGATTTCCACAAATTAATTAGTCGGTGAACACATATATAAGATTAGACTAATTATCCTTTTTGCTACATTTTAGTATTATGTATTTACTTTATGTATTTGGAATATTATCATTGATTATAATTAGAGAATTTTGGCTTCTCCGTGTTTTCTTCAGTTGGGCGGAAGCAAAGAAGTCCTCCGTCTTGCTTGCGATTAAGATCCCGTTCAATTTATTTGTTGGTAGCTAGACTGCAACAGAAGCCGCTTTGCAACCGTCAGGCTTCTCCAAAATCCAAACTCACAAACAGCAAGTAATGGAGCGGGTCATTCAGGAATAATTACTTGCTTGCCCTTGAAATTTTTTGACAGGGTACATGTCATTAATTTTCTGTTTTAATTGGTGTATAATTAGTGTTTTGTAGTAAGTTAGCTCTGTGTTTTTTGGATTAGAAAATTCCTTAAACTTGGCGATCTACTTTAGTCTACGCACAGTAGTTGGAAGTTGTTCAGACGGCCATGGCTTTTATACCTTGACTTTGATTGTAGCGAATTGTTGGGATTATTCATAATTAGGATTCTAAGCAAGATCCTTTTCTAGCTAATGTGTGTTTGGTGGTGTTGAGTGTCGCCTGGTGTATTTTTTCCTGCAATGGAACTTCCTGAAGCGTCTTCATTTATATTCCAGACACTCAACCAAAGCATTTGCGCTGTGAGTGGGAGAAGCAACTGGTGAACTATTAAGAAGGCCGGCTAGGGACATATTCATGCATGATCCCCATCTTCAACTGGTCTTTCCAATCAGCTGAATGCACCTTCTCGAGTGATTCAATCCTTTTCTTTATAAACAGGAACGTCCCCGAATTTTATTCACTTGCTCACGATTCTCAACTGGAATAATTCTGCTTTTTCTGAAAGAATCGACCTAACTTGCGTAGATGGGTTGGGAGTTCCATGGCCTGTGGATATTACGTAATTAACAACTTGTCATGGGTGATCAATTTTCTCGTTCCCTCTGAAAATAGTTGTCCTGGAACCTCGTTGGGCAGTCCCTGGCTCATCTACGATAATTAGTGGTGAATTTAGTGGTGAATTTAAAATTCCAAAGCAAGTTGAAGAAACCAACAGGGAGTCAAAACTGGTGTCTCATTTCCAAGCACCGTTCCTGCACTGAAGACCAAAGAAATGTCCGCCATGAGTTCGCCCATGTTGGGCCGGACGCCACTGGAGCTTGAAAGACTGCATTTGGATTTCCAGCCTGTTGAGAAGTCCGAAGCCGAGAATTTCTGCTCTTGTAAGGGCAGCAGAGACCGTGTATCAATTAACTTAGCAATGCGACAGATCCATCAAGAAGTTGAGCCTTCACAGGCATTGCTTGAGTTTATCTTGAAGGTGAAGGGGATGGGGGCGACAATCACGGAGAGAGATTCCAATTTAGCAGGGAGGCTTTTTGATCAGCAATAACAATGTTGATTTCCTCATCAAGTGACCACTCTTGTGCGAGTTTCTGAAAGAGTTTCATATTTGGGGCTCCACAGATCATGAAATGTGGATCTTTGTATTTTCTAGTAATCACTTGTTCACTGGGTGATTTCACGGTGTCAATGCATTTTCTAGCACAGAAGCTCTCTCTGTGTTGTGCTTTGCTTGTAGATATTTTGGCAACAGGCTACCCACTGAGCATGGAAAGCTCTTTTATTTCTTCAAAAGCGTTTTCTTTCAGAAGCTTTTACACAGCACTTAGCATTTTCAAGCCATAACATTCAGTAGCAAGGTTGGCATTGCCTTGGCCCTATAGTGAAGGTGTGAAATATGTCACATCCAACAATGTTTATTAGTAACTAATTGGTTGAGTGTGGAATATGCCTCACTATCACTGTAGAGGCATACAAGCTACTTAATGTAATGGCATTTGATCCATGTTAAGTGGACGATGAGAAACTCTAGAGGAGGATTTAAGAAGTGACTGACCTCTTTTGGCAAAGATTGTGATTTCATTTCCATGCTTGAGAGGTGTTAGACTCCCTATTGCATTCTACGCTTAATCATGGTTGCAAATTGTTAGGGTCTTTCAAAGATTGCACTCCATTGCTTGATTTGTAGTGTCCAAATTTTGTTATTTTTTGTCTAGTATAATATTATGTGTTGACATTGATGAAGTGAAATTTGCAAGCTATGATTTTTTTGTGATCATTTTGGGATGGTAGTTTTCATTGGAGTGTGGTCATCACACATCACCTCAACAACCTTTGGCATGCACTTGATGAGGTTATATTTCACTATGTGATTTGGAAGGCCCAAATATTTACTTCTTCTAGGCAAAAGGAGTTGAGTTGCTTTCTTTGTAGATGAAATGATGAGATTCCCTTGTATGGTTCATCTATATTTGATCGAACAACAATACAAAAGCTTTGAAGGTTTGTTTTGAAGATGAGTTTGAGAAGTATAAATATGATCAAATGACAATATGAGAGCTTTGAAGGTTGGTTTTGAAGGTGTGTTGTTCCATGTAACTACATTTGCTTACAGCTTTGGCTTTTCTTAAGGTTTGTAGGTCAAAATCTACTATATAGTTTCGAAGGTGGTCAATTGCCAAGTAGTATGCTAACTTGTTTCAACTCATTGCATTTTCAAAACAACACAATCATTAACCTCCGCAAATCATTGTCATAGTTAGACTCATCAATGTAAGGTAAGAAGCTCAAAAAGCAACCATGTAAGTGTTGATGTGCCTTTTTCATGTATCTCCTAACATAGAAATATTTTTAGTTTATTTTTCAGTGAAAGAAAATTAGATGGGGAATCTAACACAAGTTGTTTCATATTTTTTGAAACATTATTGAATTAGTTATGTATTTTCAAACACAATGTACTATAGGTCCCTATAATTATGTGATCATAGGCCCTTGGAAACCTATCCATGCATAGTTGGAAAAAACCTAGGGCTTGTTCAAAAACTAGCATTGCAACATGTATAAATTGTTTCTAAAAGTGTCCCTTTCTAAATCTAAAATGAATGCTTAAATTAGTCATTATTTCAGATATTTTAGTACTTGTTAGTACTTGTAAGAAGGTAGTTGAACAATAGATTTTTATTTTGAATTAAATTAATAGACACCTAGCCACTTAGTTAGGAATGAACCTAGTGTGATTCTCAAACCATCCATTGAAGAAGTAAAGACAAATCTAATCAAGTTCTATTGTAATCCACATTTCATTTTCCCCTAGTTCAAGTGTCCATTTCATAGCCGGTTGAAAATGCCCGCTTGCTTTCAGAGACCTCTCCTATACCTTTCTTTCCATAGGTATAATAAACGTTCTGCTGATCCTCCATGGCAAAAGCCACAGGGATCAAGGAACACAAGTAGCGAAGCAAGCAGAAAACTCCAATTCTGTCCTTCCTCAAAAGATGCAAACCTTGCATTTTCAGAACTTATCCTCCGCAAATCACAATCCCAGCTAAGGCTCATTCACGTACCTTTCCTAAATCTTGGCTCCGTCATTCCTTGTTTCCATCGATCTGCAGCAGCAGCTCCGTCCCAGAGAAAGCTCAGCTTGTTTATACGGCAAGAAACGGAATTGCTGGATGGAGCGACTGCCAAACTGAAGCTGTGTGAAGGAGATTGACTGAGGCTCCATTAAGACATTAACCATACATTAGCAGTAACTTAAGCCTACGTTCCATTTGAGGTCGTTTGATTAGTGAGAAGTGTGAAAACACTTGATCCATAAACATTCAGTTTTCCGCAATTGTTTCTGAGATCAAAGAAAATCTTACTGTGGGTGCAAAAGTTCATGTGGTGCATGTTTCCAAAGGTTGTTAATTGCAGGGAAACGAAGGCTAAAGGCCCTTGAGGTCGTGCGCTCTTAAAAGTGATCTGGACCACCTGTGCTGCAGCTTTCGCGAGCTTTGCGACGGACGCCATGGCCCTCCGCAACGGGACCATCGCGGCCGAGCGGGATATCACCGTGAGCTCAATCAGAATCATCACCGTCAGAACGGAACGGAAGAACAAGGTCCTAAGCCCCAGAAAACTTCGCCGCACGTTCCCCGAGCCCGAGAACAACTGGAGCCCTGACGACACGTCACGTACACCATTTGCCGTTTTGTTGATTGGTTTTCCTGCATTCTCCACGTTTCATCTTCCCAGTACTCCTCCGAAGTCCGAACTCCTGGCCTCCTCCGATATCAGACTTGGAACGCGTCAACGTGCTGCCATCGGAGTTGGGTCTGGGCATTCACAGATTATCTGGCGCTCCTCGGTGGCGTCAGTGGCGTACCTCTTCCTCTGTGACTCTGTTTGTATGAAACCCTTATTTCTGGTATCAGAGAGTCGCGGAAACCGGAGTCCGACTATCCTCTTGGCCTGTCTTCGCGCTGTCGTTTTCGTGTGCCTCCTTTGCTCTGTCTGTATGAAGCCCTGATTTCTGGTATCAGAGAGTTGCGGAAAGCAGAGTCCGACTTGATCTATGCTTTTCTGGCCTGTCTTCGCTCGCGCTGGAGTATAAAAAGGAGTCCCTTGTCCGATCCACACCACCAGCTTCGCTCTTGAGCGTGGAGCTTGCTCGGATGCTTTCAATGCCCACCTTTTCTAGTCGACAATTTGCACACCAGAACTACAAGCCCTTGATCTGGCTTGCTCAACTGGGGTGTGATGCGGCAGAGGCTTTGCAATCGTAGGGCTTCGCCAAGGTCGTAGACAGCATCCATTCTGCCAGTAAGTTGGGCTCGCCCGTGGAACTTCCTGACCGCTTGTCATTTGCTTCGTAGTGCAGCGCTTTGTTGCTTTTTGTGTTTTGGTGATTCGAAATCCTCTGGGAATGCATACTTAGTCAACTGAAACAGAGCCCACCAGTTGCTGCTTGTTTTTCAAGGCGTGGGCTTCGACGTTTGGTCACGAAATTGTTGGGAATAGGGTGCTACACGAGATGATTTCCTTCGTTTGCACGTTGATGATACGCGGGAGCTGATGTTTTCTGTGATGCAATGGAACTGAAATGTTTTCATTTTTCTTCAGATTGTCAGGCATTTGTGCTGTAGGAGAAAAAGAGACGTTCTGGTCTCCGTCCTGGTCTCTTCAATGCGGTACCTTTCTAGTGATGCAAATTTTCCTTCTTTCTAGACAGACATGTCGCTGAATTTCATTCACTTACCAATGTTTCATGTTGTCGTGTTTGTCCCAAAAGAATTGGCCTTCCCTACTTGGATAGCCCTCATATCATGTGCATCCGAAAGTTTCCTTGTTTGTGGACCGAACGTATCAGAGTCTGTAGTAAACTCTCTCGTTGTTCATCGCAACTTAACATGTCCTGGAAGTTGCATGGGCGCGGGGGCTCATCGAGGATAGTAGTGAGTACCTTTCTAATCAGTCCAACCAGCGCCTAATGTGGTTCGTTCTTGGCAGCTGAAGACATGTCTGCCATGAGTTCGCCCATACTAGGCCTTGTGACTGGAGGTAGCTCTGGAGAGCTCCATGTGGATTTGAAGCCTATTGACAATTCTGTGGCCGAGGATGCTTTAAGGGCAGCAGAGACAGCGTGTCAATTAGCGCTGCAACAGATCACCAAAGAAGTCGAGGTGTCACAGGAAGTGCTTATCTACCCTGAAGGTGAAGTTGGTGCGGTGACAATCACTGAGAAAGATATGGAGGGGCTGAGAAAGATATGGAGGGGCTACAACCAGGCGGGGATCTCAGCAATAACATTGTTGATTTCTACATCAGGTACATAATTGTGTTGTTGTTCTGTGTTTGATAGATCAATACTTTGGGTTAGATAGATGATTTGGATCTTTGTTCTTTTTAGTTTCTGGATAACCGCGTGGTGATTTGGTGGTTTCGTATCAATGCCTTTCCTAACGTCGGAGTGCTACTTTTTGGCAACTTTGATTGTAGGTTTCTTCAAAGGGGCCTATCCCCTGAGCATGGAAATCGCTTCTATTTCTTCAACGGCTTTTTCTTTAGGAAGCTTTTGCAGAGCACAGCATCCACAGGCATCGATCCGTGTAAGGTGGACTATGCGCAACTCCGGAAGTGGACCGAGGGAGTGAACCTCTTTGCGAAAGACTATGTTTTCATTCCTATCCTCAAAAGGTAGTAGTTCTAGTGTGTTACTTGTTTAATCGTGGTTGCCAATTTGAAGGTTTTCAACCGATTTTAGTCTTGTGCTTGATGAATAGTATTTAGGCGTTGTTTATTTTTGTGCAGTATAATATTGTGTGTTGACATTGACAAAGAGAACTTTGTCCTTATTTGCGTTGTAGCTCTCATATTGTGGTGTTCTTTTTGGGATGGCAGTTCCCATTGGAGCTTGGTCATCATATGCCACCTTAGTAACCTCACTTGTCCGCCTGGTGAGTCTGTATTTCATTTCACTGCATGGGCTTGAAGGTGTAAATGGTTGTGGATCTTTGTCGCAACTAAGTTTTGTTGCTTTCTTTGTAGGTGAAATGACGAGATCCCCTTGTGTAGTTCATCTAGATCCGATTAGAGGGCAACATGAGAGCTTTGAAGGCTTGATCCGGAGGTGAGTCTTGGACTAGATGGTGGATTGAAGACATATTCCTTTGTTTTAGATCAATATTGACATTTGTGTTCAAAGTTCCATTCCAATCTATGTTTTGGCATTTCTCAAGGTTTATAGGGCCAAACTTGGTGTATTGTTTCTGATGTGGTCTCTTGTCAATTTGTAGTTGACCTATTTCAATAGTTTTTTGTATGTATCTCTTGTGAAGACTGAACTTGCAAGTGTAATGTGTGTGTTTTCTTGGCTGCTTCTTTCTAAATATTTTGATTATGTCCCTGGTGCAGTTATGTCTTACAAGCATGGATGGAAAGATTCCAGGTTTCAAGCAATCGGGATCAATTACTAGCACTTTGTCAAATGAAGTATGTGGAAGCCAAGGTATTGTTGCTTTTTGCTGCCTAGTTCCTGAGAACCGTCTTTTTACTTTTTTTTAATGCCGAAACTGCAGAGAAAGGCTCACAATGTATATTTGATTGTATTTTGATTTTGCAAGGTTCCCGAACAGGACAATTCCCACGATTGTGGTTTACATGTTTTGAACTACATTGAAGCGTTTCTGGTGAAGTCCACTTTATCAGACTTCAGCTTTCCTTCAAGTGAAATGGGTGTTTACTTTAATAGTCCCCATTTTGTCCTGGAAGTTTCGGGCAAACGGAAGCACATCCAGGACCTTATCCATAAGCTTAGCAATATATCTCAAGAGCGTGCTAGGAAGCGCAGGGCAGTCCAAGAGGTTCTGGAGTCCACCCAAAATCTTCGGTTTCTCTTATTTCACGAAGGTGATGTTTCTTCTGTTGTGGGAGATGAGGTTGTGATTGTTTCTCCATACTCTTCGTTTTCTGCATCCAATTACAAAGTACAGAGTTGGTCACAAATTATTTATAGATATTGTAGTTATGTGCTTGCATCAAGCAGGATACTGAGCTTTATGGATTTTTCTTATTGATTAGTGCATGTGCTCAAGTTTGTCAAAGTCACACACTCTGCAACTGTTCAAATTCGTGTCTACTGAATTTGCAGTGTGTTCTATTGAATTTCATGCTTTATTTCTTTTAGAAACATTAATTTGGACCTATCAGGTGGTCTACGTTTGGAATTTTTGAGTTTTTCAGGCCTAGTGGACCTTAGTCCTTATTGCCTCTATTCTTTGATATGTTCGGCATGGTCTTACTTGCAGGAGTGGGTGTTTTTTACAGGTGAGGAATACATTAAAGATGTGCAGATGAAACCGTTTTGAATGGTGAAGGTTCTGAGATCAACCTTGCGTCAACTCATGAAGATGCACTGGATGTCCAACATCAACAGTCAAGTGGGATGTCAAGGGGGGATGATGAATCATTGCATGGTGCTAAGATTGAACCCACACAGTATGAAGTTGGAAGTGAAAATTTATCATCCAAGCAACAATGTGTTGAGCCTAAGATGCAAATTGGTGACCCAACACATTTCAATGGTTCAACTTTTGTAGCAAAGCATGCGTCCTCTCATGCAGATGCATTTGATGTGCAACAACCAAGTGGGATATCAAGGTTGGATGGTCTTGAGCTTCAACATGTTGAGTATCAGAAAGTCAATGGAGACAACCTATTGCAACATCTTATGTCTCAAGAAGAACCATGTATGGATATGGTTGAAGTTGAAAAAGGGAAAAATAAGAGAGGTAGGAATATGACGAAGGAGGAGACTAGGGTGTTACTTTCGTGCATGGTGGAAGGAGGTCGCTTTTGCAAGGGGAGCGGAGGCCGAACACATTGGAACCTCATTTGTGAAGAAATTAGAAACAAGCTTGGAAGCTTGGTATTAGCAGACCAATGTCGGCTTCGGTATGACAGTTTGTTGAAAGCTTATAAGACTTACAAGAAGTATTGCATGAAGACTGATAAGGTGTTTTCTACAATCACAGAAGCAGAGCGACTTGAATTGAAATTGGCAACGACCTTGAGTGAAGAAATGTACACAACCATGGATGAAATTCATGAAAATCGTACCAACCCCAATATATCTCAAAAGCGTTTGAAGTTGAGTTGTAATGTGTGTAATGACTTGCATCCGCCGAGCTCACTTGACTCTCTTTCTTCCAATCCACCACCGATCACAAAGAGAAGGTCATTTGACAATGAAGTTGTGAGTTTGTTCTCACTTGTCGTTGATATTATTATGGCATGTTGCTTGATTGTTGGATTAGTGGATGGTTTATTGATTTGTTGTATTATTTGTTCTTTTGCGTAGTCAAACGATGCACTTGATTATGAAAGATTGAATGTCCCTAAGATTTAGTTTGTAACTTTGAAGGTGGCTTCCATGCATATTTGAGAAAGAGTTTTTTGCTTGAAGTTGATTTTATGAACTTGATAGTGAGGAAGGTGATAATTTTCTTGCAATTTATGTTCACTTGCTTGGTCTTACTAGGTCATGGGTGTGGTGCAGGTTGTATTGGATAGTGCATGTGCAACCATGGAGGTTGCACTTGGCAATGTTATCCCAACGAATGTGATGAGTTCTTTGAATGAGGACTTGCAATCTACACTACTCAATTTGGTCCAAGAGTGCTCTGTGAAGGCTAGGTCTTTGACCATGAAGAATGGAAACGTTTTTGATTTGACATCAATATGTCAAAGCCTAGCAATTTTGGAAGATCGTGAACCGAGGGACATTTTGATCTATGTAGGTTCTATTTTCCAAAATATTGAGATCATTATCTTTGTTGGATTCATATTTTATGTTAGCAAATGATTTGAATTCTTGGTTTTCACTTGTTTAAAATGATAGGAGACCACAAGGTATTTGAATTATTATGGACTTGATTGTATGTCTTTAGTTAACTTCCAATTTTGTCTAAGATTTTAGTTCTTATAATGATCATTCGACTCTTATGTGGCGAAGTATATCTTTGTGCAGGTTTTTAAGCTTTGGAAGTTGGATTTTGTGAATGTGGTGGGTATGGTGTTTGAAGAAGGAAATGAGATTGGTGATGTAGATCTTTGGGCAAACAAAAATCCCCAGTTCCAGACTTATTGCAATAGTTATCTGTTTGAGGAGTTTTCGGGTCAACATATTAGACTATTGAGGCTGTATGGGTGTCATGTACTCAAGCATCTGGATTTGAAGGACCTTCCCAGCTTGCAATCCCTTCTCATCTACTATTGTCTGAATTTCAGCTCAATGACAGGTTGGGAAGTCCCAATAGGTCTTGCATCACTTGACATATGGGAATGCCCAAGTTATCTTGATTTTCCTGAAGTACAGTACCTTTTGTCTTTAAGGGAAATTGTGGTAAGTAGAATTGAATCCAACATGGGAGGAATCCCTTGGGACTTGTCTCAATTCAGCCAATGCAGTAAATTGCAGAGATTGGAGATATGGAATGATGAGAGCTTGTCAGAAGTAGCAGACCTTGAGACGTTGAAGGAATTGAAGTTTTTGGAGTCCTTGTCACTTGGATCGTGTTCCTTTTCTAGCATCCGAGGCTTGAGTGGGCTTCAAGGTTTGACAGCTCTAAAACTTGTACATTGCGAATGTTTGAGAAGGGTGCCAGATTTAGGTTGCTTGAAGGCCTTGACCCACTTGAGTATGTGTTGGAGTAGTGTTGACAATATTGAAGGTGTAGAAGAATTGCATTTGTTGATTTCTTTAAACCTTGAAGGTTGTAGATCACTAGAATGGATTCCCTTTTTAGGACACTTAAAAGCATTGGTTTACTTGGATATAAGGGAAAGTGGTGTGAAGGAGATTCTAGGTAGGGAGGACTTGATCAATTTGAAGATCTTGGAAGGGGATGTAGAATGAAGATCTATGTAAGCTATGTTCACTTCTATTGAATGCTTAATGAGTTAGTGTAGGATATTGGTTTGATAATCTCTTGCTTATGATTTCCCTATTATAAACTTCTTTAGTGGACTTCTCTTTGATGACCAAGAGTTAGGATATCTAACTGTCATCATTGAAGTATTGTAACAACCTTTGGAGGATGAAATCTTTTGTATTGAAAATAGTTATCTACATGTTTTAGTTAATGGACCAATAGATGCTTTCTTCAATTCTACAATAAGCAATGATGTCATATATGTACTATTTTTTGGCCTTTAGTGTCCTTCAAGGATAAAGTACAATATCCCTCTAGGATCATAGGTAGTTTCGGTTTTCGTGTTTGTAGAAATGTAATGCAAAATACAAATTAGAATAATATTATAAATATGTTTTTTTTTAAATTGTAAAATTTAGAAGAATAATCAAAATATATTTTTTCCATTGAAGTTGGAAAACATGATCTATGGTTCTTATCTATATGAGTAGATCAAATGTTGATCTAACTTATATTTCTACAATAGTATTTCGAACCTAAAATTGGAAATTCTTTTCAAAGTGATTGTAGATTGAATATTTGTAAATTTCATAAGAATTTTATTTCTTTGAGTTCAAATTGTTAAATTCTAATTGTAGGAATTTTTTGAAATACTTTTTAAAGAAAGAAATAACTTCATCCACTTTAAACAATGGGTGTATATGATGACTTTGTATATTTAAGGTTTTTTATTGGGGTCTAAAAAAGTTGGTTCAAATATACCTAGACTTTATTTAATTTAATTATTTATTCAAGTTGTTTCTAAAGAGTCATCTTTTGCATTGAGAAAGTTAGTTTTGGAAGGCAAGTTTATTTAAACCCATAATAAGCAAGAGACTAGGTGTGCAAAAAAATTGTATGGCACTTTTATTGAGATGTAGACACAAGGTTTGGACATACATTCAAAGGACTATATATTTTTTTCAATTGGGTGTCCAAATCAAAAAAATTTCGAGAATACTGTTTCCTAACTTCAAGAGATATGATTTTTCATTCTTTATAGTCAAAGTTTTTGAATTTTCTTTATAAATTTTTAGGACAATTTTATAAGGTAAAATCTTTTTTTACAAAAAATCCTAAATCTATAAAGAACCTCCAAAAAAAGGATAGAATATGGTTAGATTATTTGACCTCTTCATATTGTAGTATAATTGAGATTAGGAAAAATCCAAGATTTATATATGAAAATGTGCAAACTTATATTCAAAAAATAATATTTAATGGTCCATAGGTTCATATATAGGGAAGAAAAATCACACTCCAAAAAAGGTCAAATTTTGTTGTTCTTGCTAGGTAGGGCAAAAAACAATTGTTGAACTTCTAATGTTACAATCTTGCAATTTACAAAGTCAAACAGGTTGAAGGTCTAAATATTGCAATATTGATGTTATATTCACATCATTGAACTAAGTTTTTCCTTAACACAAGATTTTGACATTTATAATGATTTCTTTTTCTCAATTTAACAAATCTAACAAAATAAAGACTTTGAAGTTTAGCCCCTACTCCAAGTGGAAATTTTGAAAATTCTTTACAATAATTATTTCAGTGGAGTTTGGTGTTGAAGATCCATAATGATGAATTCAATCATTACCATGCTCTTAACTCTGAAAGGACCAATGTGCAAAATTTGGCAACATAGAAATTTTAGACAAGTACATGTGAGTGGAGTTTTCATATTTGTGGCGAAATTTTAGTAGAAGGTGGGGATGAGGAATATCTTCAATGCATACTAAAAATCAAGACATTTGGAAATACAAATCAAAAGTTATGGCCTAATATGTTACTTTGTTTTTGTAACTGGGTAGTTTGGGCAGATTGGAAGAAGTCCCTTTTTGCAAAAACAAAAATTTGAAATTGGTTTCCATCACTTATGTATGTGTGGAAAGCTTTGAATCATTCCATTTTGATCAATGAGTCAAAAGTTGTGAGTTTTTTTTGTTTGCAAGCAATTATGGATTCTCTATTTAAAAACAAACTTTGAAATCCTTGATTTCACTCTATTTTTAATATTTAAGAAATAAATAAAATCCTAGGATGTGGATTGTTTATTACATCATTGCAACTATTAGGATTGGAATTTTTCAATTTCATAAATAAATTCTTAGCAATTTTGTACATTGAATCATTTGTTATTTCTTTTTATTTACTATTTTTTCCTATTTGTTGTACAATTCTAAAGAATTTGAAATTTTTTAGGCAAGTGCCTTACTTGGCCTCAAGAATGAATAAAAGAGGCACAAACATTTTGGACTATTTTTCATATAATTTGTGCCCTCTTTTCCGAAGGGTGAAAAAAATGATTTAGAGCATTAAAATGCGAATATCTTGCAATCTAAACGGTGAGAAACTTTCAATTTTTTTGTACATGTTCACAATCCAATTTACTAGAAGATCATATAGTTACAAATCTCAAAAAATGTTTTTGAGAAAAAAATTGATATTGGTAATAAAAATGGCAGTTTCTAACCAATTTTAGAGTAAACATAGTCAAGGAACTTAAGGGATTAAATATACAGTGACATAGAAGTTTTCTTTATCACAAAATTACACACTATAGTGTACCCCTATCTCGACCGCTATTCTAACAATTAGAATTTTTTGAACATGATTTGTATTTGATATGAGTTTTTACATTTTTTTTAAAAAAATTTACGAAAAAATTAAACCTTTCACGAAAAAAATTGAAGGTTCTTTTGATAAATCCCAAACACATGATGTTATTTCTAAAGAATGAAGCAAAAAACTACTCATAAATAGAGAAGAAATGGAGGTTATAAAGTTAGTGACAAACTTTGAAGTTTGACTATACAATCATAGGCTCCATCACTCATAAGTTAGATAGACACAAGTGTTGCATTTGGCCTTGCTATTGCCACCCATCTATTTTTCTAACTTTTAAGGAAAGTAGGTATCATATCATCTTTTACAGTACTAGGAAATAGTGTAAATTCTTGGGATTGGGTGATTGCAAGAAACACTTGTCTTATTTTGTGTCACACGTTGCATTCTGATTTGTTTTTTGGCCATAACTTTTGTGTTTTAGGTCCGATCGACTCAAGATTTGTAGAGATGGTACTCATAACTATCATAAACCTTCCATAATTTTTTCATAATTTTCAAAAATATTTTACTATCCAAAATTAGACCCCAATTGGATGTCACACTTGGTAGTTTAGGATTTTTTAGTACTGGGCTATACCTCTTTTTAATGATTTTAACATGAAATTTTGCTGAGTTGGTCTTCTAGTAGACTTCTAGCTCTCCAAGGAAGGGTTTAAAAAGAAAGTTAATTTTGTGAGGTGTGGAGGTCTACAAAGTGAGCTCCCTTTTGCTTGTATTTTGAAATATATAAAATATTATTTTGGTGAATATTTTGTGAACGACCATCTCCATAAAGTTTTTGCAAATGGGCACTTTTTATTTTTGAAAATATCTATTTTTACTATTTTTCCCTAATTAAAACATGAAGGTATGTAACTATGTATTTTTTAGAGGTTTGGCACTTTTCAAGTTCTCCTACTTAGGGAATTTTTCTATCCATTTCCTTTGGTGAAAACCTTCATCTTAGAGGTATATACACTAATCATATATATTTTTAAAATTTAAAATTTATTTTTTTAATTTTAAAGTACTCCCGAAAAAATCAGCCAAATGCAACAAAATCGGGAGGTGTTTCTTGCAATCACCCGATCATAGAGATTAGTCATGTAGCAATGAAGTGCAAGATACACATGCTTGTTTGTGCTATGCTTAATTTTACTTATTTCATTTATTTGGTTCATTATAATTTATTATAATAACAAAAATTTTGCATGGATGGAATTGGCAAAGTTCTCTCTTCCAAACACTCAAAAGTCCTATACTTAAAGTTGCTAATATCTAAACCATGTTTGCATTTGGACAACATATCATTTGCTAAAAAAGTATACCATGATGAGAAAGTTCTTTTTCACAAAATTGAAGGTCATAAGAATTTTGTTGCAAGGAATTCTTTCTTGTCCCAGTTGTGCAATTCAATATGTAATCTTTCAACCAACAACAATGTTTCTATAGTAGTTACCTCCAAAATCTCTTAGTGCCTTAAAGTGCACCCTAGAATGAGCCCACAAATAGTATAAATAACTATTGAAAATGATCAATGAATAAGATATGGTGGTTTATCAAAGAAGGATTGGCAATTTTGGTTTTGGTGACAAGCTTCTAAGCTCACATCATATGATAATTTATATCTATGATAAGCTTTTCTTTCTTTTTCTTTCTTTGAAGTTACATGTGTAGAATTTCCATTGACCTTTGACAAGCTTTTCTATTTCTTGCTCTTTAACCTCATTTACGAACTTGAGTATTTTTTTCAATGTTAAAAACACAATTGTAGTTTCTCTTTATTCCTTTTGACATCTTTGGAGGGGGACCTTGTGCATACAATGACTACTATTTTTCAATGCTACTTGTGAGTGCCTTTCAAGCTCTCTACTTCCTAAGCTTTGTACACTTTTTGTGATCTTATATTTGCGTAAATAAGAGAATGTATTGTGCACTTCTTCCTTTTTTCTACACAACTTACACTTCTATGTTCTTCATTCACTACCTAGCCTTCAAATTTCCCATCACCCAATTTGTGGTGGATTTGAGTGACCCCAAAGCAAGAACTATCTTGATCATTGCTCACCCAATGAACTATTTGTAGCAAAAAAAGTAATATGGGCAAGATCAAAATCATTCAGTGTGCACATTCCATGCTGTAGATTTGCAGAAGATGGATGAAGCTCGTGCCTTCGTGAGCCTGCCATCACTCTTCCGCAAGACTTGAAGGAGCCATCTTGTTCCAAACTAAAGTGTCACTCCTGGCGCCCTTCTTCAGTTGGGCGTGCAGTTTGAAGTTCCATCCTGTCTTGGCTTTGTCATTAGGTAGTCAATCTCCTTGTCATTAGGTAGATCGAGGCAGCAGCGCAAAATACGATCGAAGCTCTGCAATTAAGTAACTGAGCGGGTCAAGCTGAGGCTTCTCCGAACTCAGCGCCAGGCTTGCAAGTAACTGAGCGGGTCAAGTCTCAGGAATACATCCTGACTCGCCCTTGCCGACTTCCTTCACAGGATCGATGTAGTCTGTAGCTCTGTGTTTTCTAGATAAGAAACTTCCTTAACTTGGCAATATTCGGTTCTGGTAATCAATAACTTACTAGGGTGGCCCGTGCCGTTGCCACGGTCTAAAAGAAAAGAAAAAAATATTTTTATTTCTTTAAAAGTCATAACAACTTTGAAATTCAATAACTTTCATGCCGTAAGTTGGTACACCATGAATCAAAGCCCGTGCACCCCTCCTCGCCGAGGGCTTTCCGACGGTACCAAACTCGCACCCGGGGGACTCACAGTGATATCTCAACATAACAAACATCCAAACAAACAGTGTATCTTCATAGGGGGATGCCCTCTATGGCCGCCACAATATAATAAAAAAAAAAAAGTGAAAGTAGTTTTCTAATCCCTTGCTCCTATTTCACAATACCGTGGTTCTTTTATCTTGAAAGAATTGGCCTTTCTCTTGGGTAAGGAGCTCCCATATTATATGGCCTTGATGATAATCACTTTTAATGCATTTTAATCTATTCACAAAATATATAATTTGCTTTGCTGTAGGAAATTCTTGTAGGTCTTTTAACAAGGAATACGAAAATGTAATTATATAGATGAAATGAATTTTTTTTAGGACAATAATAGCATTAAAAACCAATTTATATGAGTTTTTTTAATACATGTATCATAGGCCAAGCTATCCAACTTTTGGGGATTTTTAATAAAAATTTAATTTTAATTGGAGAGAACTTTTTGTATGGATTTAAAAAAAACTATGCATAGGTGTTTCAGTTCTTCATATATATTGTGAGTTTGTTTTTTCTAAAATGTATGTTATGCAACATTTTCTACATATAATTTTCTTTTAATTTTGCCTTCATCTAACTTTTTGGTCTTTTTAATTTGATATAATTTTAACAAAAGCCATCCTCTAAACCGTTTTAATGCCGATGACCCTTGCATATAATACAAGAGTTGCATACCCGGGAGTTTTCCCAAATGGGCAGTCAAGCCCTCATTCATGTGATGTGCTACTGGGAGTTTCATTGCCTGCAAATGGAGAACTTCACTTAAGGGAGGAGGTCCATAAACCGACCATCTAAGGCCTGGAACAAAATTTTGGGCAGGTCAAACATCTTGAAGTATTTTCTAGTGAATTTTTCTTGAAAGATAGCTTGAATAGGCATCTAACCTAAGTCGTTTCATATTTTTGGAGTTCTGTAGAGTTAGTTATGAATTTCTGAAGTCAATATGGCATAGGGCTCCAAAACCGTCCACCCCCTCAAATGTTCACTATTTGTACATAACTGTAAAGATCAAAAAGCATCATGTACCAAAAATATACATTTCAGAAGGTGAGCGGTTTTGGAGCCTGAGCGTTTTTCAAGCCTCCTCCCTTACACCGCAATAACTTCATGGTCACGAAACACTTTTCTCTATACAACTACTGGTTTCCTCTGAAATGGTCTTGGGTACATATGGACAGTGGCTGGGAGTTTCATTGCCAGGAAGGAGAGAACTCAGAAAGCAACAACTTAAGTTATGAATCAGTTTTGTCTACAGAACTATTCGTTTCCTCTGAAATTGTTCTGGAACCCATATGCGTGGTGGCACATTTAGGATAGTGAGTACATGTAGCAACACCAGTAGCCAACCATTTAAGCAATTTTGAAGCAAAGAGTGATCTATATGAGGTGGAGGAAATTTTTTCTGTGTAGGAAGATAAAAATGAAGGGGATTGCAAATTTTTCATGAATTTATTTCCAAAATTGAAAATGCTATGAATTTTGGGATTCAAGAAAATACTCTTAACTCTTCTGATTCCAATCATCCCTAAGGTGAGACTATTCTAAAAACCAAAGTTAACCTTGTGAAACCTGTTGTTTTGAAAAAATGTGAAAATTGAGCTCAAAAACAAATTTTGCATCGGTTTATTTTGAAAGATGTTCTATTTGCATATAAAATAAGATGCTCCATAATTGTCACATCACAAATCCAAATAGAATTAGTCAAAACATTCTAATTAAACAAAGTGCAATCTATAAAAGTTCATTTATAAAAGATTTATTTCAAGTTCTTGTGAATTCTTTTTGCCCACCAAGTTTGGTTCTAGATTTATTACGGTATAAGTTTTTTTCTTTTGGACGCTAATAGAAATAAATATTTTAGTCCCCCGGAAGCTAATAAATTTTTCTATCTTATAGAAAATCCTCAAAATACTTTACCAAAAATTGAGCTTATAGGAACTTAATCAAAATCCATTTTATCCCCCAAGGTGACAATGCAACTATAGGGGTGAAAACAACCTAGTAACATTTCAATTTTCAATAATAAGATAATGTAACTTTGATAAATCAATGTAGGTTTTCTTTGAGAATTCTACAAAATTGAAGAAATTTACCATTGATTTTTGGGAAAAGAAATTAAGGAATTTATATCAAATACAAACATATTTAAAGGACATAGAAACCTAAGAATAGAAGAACATTTAAGCGTAGAGTATTCTAGTACTAAGAAAATTTATCAAAAAAATTAAAAATGATGCTTGGAAAGCTTCAATTATGTAGTTTTCAAAAGCAATAGAAATCATTTTAGATGTCAAAATCAAGTTTTAGAGAAAACAATGCTTGAAGTAGTGAATTACATTGTCATGGGGTACTAATTTTGTTTAAATCTACTCCTTAAAAAATAAAATAAAGGCCTAATATGACTTGCCTTCAACTAAATAATGTGGATGTAGTATTAATAAAGTTGTATATAAAAAAATTGGATGAAAACAATTCATTGTTTGATAAAGAAGTAGAACCTTTCACCACCCAAATGACACTTTTGGACTACAACATCCTTTTGAGGATAATTATTCTTGACTAAAAATGTACAAATAAATGTAATGCAAACGTATTGCTTTTAACCCCTAAAGGTTTTTGACTATGTTTTCACCAAAACTGCTTCAAAACTGTCAATTTTTAGACAACTATCAAATTTTCTTAAAAAAACATTTTTTGACAAAAGTAACCATAGGATCTTTTAGAGAAAAAGTTTAAGAATATGTGGAAAAATATTCAAAAATTTCTGCCTTGTAGATTGCAAGTTATTAGTGTTTGAAGTGACAAAAATCATTTTTTTACCACTGCGGAAATTGGGGCAGCTGCACTTCAGAAGACTATATTTGTATGGAAAAATGTCAAAAATGATTGTAACTCCTTGGATTCATTTTTCAATTGAAGTTGGCTACATGCTTGAAAATTTTCAGATCATTCAAAATTGTACAACATATAAGAAAAAAATAGTAAGTAGAAATAAGTAGAAAATGAGCCAAAATACTAAATTATTAACAATGTATTTATAAAGTTAAAAGAAGACAATCCCAATGGTTGTAATGTTGTGTTAAACAATATACACCTTATTTTTTTTATTTTTTTTCAAAAATATTGAAAATTGAATTACATAAAGAATTTCAAACTTTTTTTTGTAGTGTAGAGATTTTATAACTAGCCGAAACTACCTCAAATTAAAAAACCTCATAACTTTTGACTCATTAATCCAAATGGAATGATTCAAAGATTTTCATGCCTATATAAGCCTAAAGAATCAATTTGAAATTTCACTTTTAAGAAAAAAGTTTTTTTGAAGAAGTTTTTTCAGCTGCCCGGGCTACTCGCCGAGTAAAGAAAACAACATATCTTGTCATAACTTTTTAATCGTGAAGTCAAGAATTATGAAAATTGTTGGGCCTTGAAGCTTCTCCTCGGGCACACATTGTATTAAAATTTAATTGAAAAAAACAAACTCCATCTATAGTGAACTGCCCAAAAAAATTATAATCCCAAAAAACGTTGTTTAGGGCTTTAGAGGTTAATTAGCTCACTTCTATATGCTTGGACTTCTATGTGAATAGATACAAACTACATCCTTCTCTTTTGTCAATCAAAAGGCAATTCAAAAGTTCAAGTCTAATATTTCATATTAATTTTGCAAAAATTTGGTAATTGCCTCTTCCACATTTTATCAATAATTATTAAATATGTGAATTTTATACATTGATTACAAGTCTACAAAAGGCACAAATTGTACATGAAAATTTATTATCTTTGTTGTGCATTTTATGTGCATTGAAATACACAAAAAAAAATTGTTGATGATAATGTCATTGCTACTTGTACTACAAGATATTTATTAAATAATATCAATGCTCCAAAAAATTATTGTCAATATTAAATTTTTGTTCACCATTCTATTTAACATTAATTTTTTTTAAACTAAACTTTTTTGCATTTTAGTTCTCAACACCTAATTAGTATACATTCTAATAAATTCTAGTTTACATCTTAATAATTACAATCACCAAATGATTGAATGAAATCCATCATTAGGCCATCGAATTTGTGCTTAAACTAAATCCATGAGTAGGCCACCAAGAAACTTGATGATCTATTGAAGGAAATTCACTACATTGGTATTTTTTGAGAATAGAGGATGGAAAGGTCTTGACATACAAAAATCTATTTTTCATCATGAATATTCAAAGGATATGGGATAACTTGAAGATGAGAGCATGGCTTTTCTATCAAATGTTGTCAAATGTAGGAATTGTATTTAAAGTCAAAATTTAAACCTAAATTTGATAAAATACAATAGTGGTTTATATATAACATCAATAATGTTGCACACAAAAAATTGGATGAAAACTATGCATTGTTCAAAATTCACATTACTTGATTGACCATCCCTAGAGCACAATTAAAACATCCTTGGCAACTTTCCAAGACTAATATCAAAGGAGGTATGATGAATTTTGAAATATGATGATTTTGGAAAAATCAAGAGCTAAATGTAATATAATATTGGCCTCATATGTTGAATTTTCTAAATAATGTTTTGTCAAATTATGTAGCTAGTACTAAACTAGAAAATTAGCATTTCAAATTTAGCAAAACATTTTTTACAATTACAATGATTTATTTTTCAATGATTCCAAGAAACACTTGTCTTTTTTATTGTCCTCTTGACCTTATATTTGTTTATTCTTTGCCTAATTTTTTTGTATTGTACTTCCATTTTACATGAAAGTTGAAATGAAGGTACGATACATGTGATAGTTTTTGAAATTGAGTAATCATTTTCATTTTAAATAATTAATTTTCTATTTTAAACAAGCTCAATTGAATGTCTACTTTAGCCATTTAAAGAGGCTTGCTTCTTTTTCTACCACCAAAATGCAAATTTGAAGGTAGAAGTTGGAAGATGAGGTCATCCAATAAAGTTATAAATGTTTGCAAAGAGATTTCCTAAAATCAAAAGGCTTTCACCTTCCACATGATTGTACTAAAGGTGCACTACCTTTGTGCAAGTATGTAGAATACAATTTCTTTCCCCCAAGATGCAAAATAATGGTTGAGAAGGGCTTTCAAATTAGAAAAAATGAACAATTTGTAATTTACTTTTCCTTTAAAACTTAATTTTGACATTGATTTCGCAACAATTTCTTTTGTTTTTGAGCAAGACTAACAAAATAAAGCTTTTAAAGCACAATTCCTTCTCAAGTTAAAAGATAATCATATTTTTAAATATAAAGAGATTCAAAAGCATTTGATAGTATGAAGTTCTTCATTATTGAAATTTTTAAAATTTCAACCTAATAAACTCGTTTTCTTAACAAATTTAAGACATTCAATTATGTCTTTGAAAAATAAAAATAAAACATTTTTATCACAAATAGAAAAGAAATGGAGGCTACAAAGTGAGGGGCTTTTAAGTTTGACAATATAGTCGTACACTCCATCTTTTAATTATTAGATAGTTGCAAGTGTTGCTACCATTTCCACCCACCTATTTGACTTTTGATGAATGCAAGTAGCCATATCAAATCTTACTATACTTGGAAATAGTGTAAATAGTTTGGATTTCCACAAATTAGTTAGTCGGTGAACACATATAAGATTAAACTAATGATCCTTTTTGCTACGTTTTAGTATTATGTATTTACTTTATGTATTTGGGATATTATCATTTGTTATAATTAGAAAATTTTGGCATGAATGGAATTGACAAATTGCCTCTTAAAAAACCTTTAAAAGTCCTATTAATTACTAAAATTTCAAAGTTAATAACATCACAAAGTTTAAAAATCTATGGATTGTCAATGGATATTGTATAGTTATTGTCATTTTGTAAATGCGCATGCTAATTTACAACTTATTGCATCATTATGATGCACATGATTATTGCAAAGAATTGACACTATTTTGTAATCAATATTAACTATTTGAATTTGAAGTTAACTACAAGTTTACAAAAGACACAAATTGTATAGAAAAATTTACTATCTTTGTTGTGCATTTTATGTGCACTTAAATACACTTAAAATCCTTGATGATAGTGTCATTGCTATTTGTATTGCAATAACACTTATTAAATGATATCAATGCTCCGAAACATATTGCCAATATTGAATTGTTGATCACCATTCTACTTAACAACTTTTTTTGAACTAAATTTTTTTGCATTTTGTTTGTCAATCAATATATAATAAATATACATTCTTATAAATTATAGTATACATTTTAATAATTACAATCTCCAAATGATTGAATTAAATCCATTAACCCCTAAAGGACCAAACTACGTTTTTTGGCAACATAGCGATTTCAGGTAGCTCACTACAAATGGAGTTTTTGGTTTTTTTCTTTGAAATTTTGACACAATATGTGTCCGAGGAGTAGCTTCAAGGACCCAAAAATTTTCATAACTTTTGATTTCAAGGTTAAGCAGTTATGGCATGATATGTTGTTTTGTTTGAACTTGGGGCAGCGCGGGCAGCTGAAAAAACTTCTTCAAAAAACCTTTTTTTTCAAAAGTGAAATTTCAAATTGATTCTTTAGGTTTTTACTGACATGGGAAGCTTTGAATCATTCCACTTGGATTAAGGAGTCAAAAGTTATGAGGAATTTTAATTTGTGGGTAGGTATGAAGTTTTTACGCTGTGAGTGGGAGAAGCAACTGGTGAACTATTAAGAAGGCCGGCCAGGGACATATTCATGTATGATCCCCATCTTCAGCTGGTCTTTCCAATCAGCTGAGTGTGCCTTCTCGAGTGATTCAATCCTTTTCATTATAAACAGGAACGTCTTCGAATTTTCTTCACTTGCTCCCGTTTCTCAAGTGGAATAATTGTACGTGTCTTTTTTCTGAAAGAATCGACCTTAGGTTGGGAGTTCCATGGCCTGTAAAAATAACGTGATTAACAACTTGCCATGGGTGATCAAGTTTCTTGTTCCCTCTGAAAATAATTGTCCTGGAACCTGGATGGGCAGTCCAAGGCTCATCTAGGATAATTAGTGGTGAATTTAAAGAAAGTTGAAGAAACCAACATGGAGTCAAAACTGGTTTTTCATTTCCAAGCACAGTTTCTGCACTGAAGACCAAAGAAATGTCCGCCATGACTTCGCCAATGTTGGGCCAGACGCCACTGGAGCTTGCAACGCTGTATGCATTTGGATTTCAAGCCTGTTGAAAACTCCGAAGCGGAGAATTTCTGCTCATGTAAGGGTAGCAGAGACAGCACTGTATCAATTAACTTAGCTATGCGGCAGATTCCCCACGAAGTTGAGCTTTCACAGGAATTGCTTGAGCCTATCTTGAAGGTGAAGGGGACGGCGGTGACAATCCTGGAGAGAGATTCGGAGGGACTCCAATCAACCAGAGGGAGGCTTCTCAGCAACAACAATGTTGATTCCACATCAAGTGACCACTCTTGAATGAGTTTCTGAGAGTTCCATATTTGGATCATTTGGATTTTTGTTTTTTTCTAGTTCTGGGATAATCACTTGCTCATTGGGTGATTTCGTATCAATGCATTTTCTAGCAGAGAAGCTCAGGCTACCCACTAAGCATGGAAATCTCTTTTATTTGTTCGATGGTGTTTTCTTTCGGAAGCTCTTGCAATGAAAGCACTCGGCATCTTGAGGCATTTGATCCATGGTACTCTAAGCAACTCTTCACATGGATTGAGGAAGTGACTGACCTCTTTTGGGGTAATTGCAAGAATGACTTGTCCTATTTGTTGTCCCCTAGGCTTCGAACATGGTGTTTTTTGCTCATAACTTTTGCATTATGTCTTTGTTTGCCGTGAAATTTGGAACAGAGGTACACACTAAAGTTCTTGACATTTGGTAATTTTTTGAAATTTTTGAAATTATTTTACTATTTTTAAACTGACCCTGATTGGATGTCTACCTTGGCCATTTTGAGGGGTTTTAGTACTATTTCCAACCCTAAATATCAAATTTGAAGGTGAAAATTGGTATACAAGGACTTTTACTATAGTTACACAATCTTGTGAAGAGATTTTCTAAAAATAGTAAAGTATTCACCTTCCACATGTGCTCAAAGTGCACTACCAAGGTACACTTGTAGAGAACACAAAATAACTTTTTTGAAGATGAAAATTGGCAAGAAGAAGAAACTTTAAGTTAGGAAAAATGGATTCTTTTTTCTTTTTTTTTATAATTTTTTTACTATTTAAAAAAAATTAAATTCCAAACTACCTATTTTCTTGTATTTTTCATCACTCTTTGAGAGAGCATAACTTTTTGAGATAAATTTTTCTAAGTTAGAACTTTCATCTACATACTATTTAGAGTGTTCTTAACAGTATCCATATTTTATTTCATTAAAAAAAAAATTATTCCAAAAGTCACAATACTCCAGTACTAAGGCCATTTTGAGACAAAACCGTGAAGTCATTCTTGCAATCACCCTTTGGCAAAGACTCTGTTTTCAGTTCCATCCTTGAGAGGTGTTAGGCTTCCTATTGCATTCTATGCTTAATCATGATTGCAAATCGTTAGTTTTTTTTAAGGATTTCAATCCGGTTCTTGATGTCTAGTGTTCAAGCTTTGTTATTCATTAGAGAAAATCTAGACGAGTGGTCATTGCAAGAAACACCTGTACTATTTTGTGTCACACATTGCATGCTCATCAGTTTTTTGGCCATAACTTTTATGTTTTAGCTCCAAATGACTCAAGATTTATAGGGAAGGTACTCATAACTATTATACACCTTCCTTGTTTTTTTCATAATTTTCAAAAATATTTTACTATCCAAAAATAGACCCCAATTGGATGTCACACTTTGTAGTTTAGGGGTTTTAGTACCTGAGCTATACCTTTTTTTAATGATTTTGAGATGAAATTTGGATGAGATGGTCTTCTAGTAGATTTCTAGCTCTCCAGGAAAGGATTTTAAGAAAAAGTTAATTTTGTGAGGTGTGGAGGTCTACAAAGTGAGTTCCCTTCTGCTTGTATTTTGAAACATATAAAATATTATTTTGGTGGGTTTTTTTGTGAATGACCATCTCCATAAAGTTTTTGCAAATGTTCACTTTTTTATTTTTTGAAAATAATTATTTTTACTATTTTTCCCTAATTTTTGAATAAAAGTACCTATTTTCTTGAGATTTGGCACTTTTCAAGTTCTCCTACTTAGAGAATTTTTCTATCAATTTCCTTTGGTGAAAACCTTCATATTAGAGGTATATACATTATTCTTATTTTTTAAATTTTTTTAAAATTAGTTTTTTAATTTTATAGTACTCCTGAAAAATTCATGAGTATTGTTGAAAAACGCAACAAATAGGACAGGTGTTTCTTGCAATGACCCACTCTCCAAAGGGCCACTAAGAAGTGCTGGAAGGACCCTCCAATAACATTTATTTTGGCTTAACACTATTGTTTTCCCTATTGTCATTCACTGTCGATTTTGCAATTGTTAGAGCTATGAATAGCAAAGAAACATCAGTTAATTGGAAGAAGGGGTGCCACATACCTTCTCTCTAACAAATTTGGAATAAAAAAAGGAAATAAACTAATAGATGCTCACAATATTCACACAAGTTGATATGCATCTCTATTAGAGATGCTGCCCTTTCCCAAGCTCCATAGGACTCTCCAATTAAAGTGGCTTGTCAAACCTTGGCAACCCTTTGGAGAGTCCAAATTTTCATTTATGTTTTTGTCTAGTATGATATTATGTATTGATGCCAATAAAGCGAAATTTGTACCTATGTTGTAGCTCTCATTTTTTGTTATCATTTTGGTATGGTAGTCCTCATTGGAGCATGGTTAGCATATGTTGCCTCAACAACCTTTGGCTTGCACCTGATGAGGTTATATTTTACCATATGATTTGAAAGGCCAAAATATGTCTCTCTTCTAGGCCAAACAAGTTGTGTTGCTTTCTATGTAGATAAAATGATGAAATCCTCTTATATGGTTCATCTATATCCGATTGAATGACAATACAAGAGCTTTGAAGGTTTGTTTTGAAAGTGAGTCTAGGAATCATAGAATATTGGGTTGAAAACATACCTCATAGGTTGTTAAATGTACCTACATTTGCTCATATTTTTGAATTTTCTTCAAGTTTGTAGGTCAAAACTTAGTTTATAGTTTTGAAGATAGTTAGTTGTGAATTAGTGTACTAACTTGTTTCAACCCATTGCATTTTCGAAGCAACACAATCATTAACCTCCAGCAATCACTGTCACAGCCAGACTTATCAGTTCTGTACCTTTCCTTTCTCAGACAAACAAAACGTTCTGCTGATCCTCAATGGATAAAGTCACAGCGATCGAGGAACACAAGCAGCGAATCAAGCTGAAAACTCCAATTCGATCCTTCCTCGAAGATGCAACCCTTGCATTTTCATAACTAGACGGTCATAACCTCTGCAAATCACAGTTCACGCACCTTTCCTAACTCAACGTCATACATCATTCCTTGTTTCCATCGACCTGCAGCAGCAGCTCCGTCCCAGAGAAAGAAACGGAATTGCTGGATGGAGGGATTGCCAAGCTGAAGCTGTGTGAAGGAGACTGACTGAGGCTCCATTAATCACACATTAACTTACTAGACTAACAGTAACTGAAGCCCACGTTCCATTTGAGGATTTGTGTGAAGTGTGAAAACACTTGATCCATAGACATTCAGCTTTCCGCAATTGATTCTGAGATCATTGTTACGAGCAAAAAGAGAAACGGGATGGGCATTCGTTCGCCGCACGATCCGCGCGCCCGAGAACAACTGGAGCCCTGATGACACGTCACGCACAGCATTTGCCGTGCATTTTCGATGGGGCCTCTCAGTTCCGTCTGCCAGTCACTCTTCTCTTCCGAACTTCTCCTCCTCCGATATCAGACTTGGAATGCGTGAGGGCACCGCAATCGGAGTCGGGTGGGCATTCTCTCAAGATATGTTGTGCTCCTCTTTTATCGTTGCCGTTGTTCTCGTGTGGCTTCCTTGCTCTGTCTGTGCAAAGCCCTAATTTCCGGTATCAGAGAGTTGCGGAAATCGGAGTCCGACTTGTTCTGGCCTCTTGTGCCTGTCTTCGCTCGCGCTGGGGTATAAAAGGAGTCCCTCGTCCGATCCCCCCACGCCACCAGCTTCGCTCTCGAGCTTGCTCCGATGCTTTCAATGCCCACCTTTCTAGTCGACAATTCGCACACCAGAACTACAAGCCCTTGATCTGGCTTGCTCAATTGGAGTGTGGTGCGGCAGAGGCTTTGTAATCGGAGGGCTTTGCCAAGGCCGTAGACAGCATTCGTTTCTACCAGTAAGTTGGGCTCGCCCGTGGAATTTCCTGACCGCTTGTCATTTGCTTCGTAGTGCAGCGCTTGGTTGCAGCGCTTGTGTTTTGGTGATTTTGGAAGTTTTCTGGGTGCATATTTAGTCAACTGAAACAGAGCCCCCCAGCTGCGGCTTGTTTTTCAGGGCCTGGGCTTCGACGTTTGGTCACGAAATTGTTGGGATCTGGGCTCTGAACGAGATGATTTCCAATGTTTGCACGTTGATGAAGCGCGGGAGCTGAGGTTTATGCTTGCGTTGAGTGTTGATGTTTTCTGTGATGCAATGGAACTGAAATGTTTTCATTTTTTTCAGACAATCAGGCATTTGTGCTTTAGGAGAAGAAGGGACGCTGTGATCCCCATGCTGGTCTCTTTAATGCGGTACCTTTCTAGTGATGCAAATTTTCTTTCTTTCTAGACAGGAATGTCGCTGAATTTTATTCACTTGCTTATGTTTCCTATGATCGTGTTTGTCTCAACGAATTGGTCTTCCGTACTTGGATAGCCCTCATATGATATGCATCCGGGAGTTTCATTGCCTGTGGATAGAACGTATCAGAGTCTGTAGTAAACTCTGTCGTTTTTCATTGCCACTAAACCAGTCCTGGAAGTTGCATGGGCAGGTGGGGGCTCATTGAGGATAGTGGTGAGTACCTTTCAAATTAATCCAACCGACACCTAACATGGTTCCAAGGGGTCGTTCTTGGCAGCTGAAGACATGTCTGCCATGAGTTCGCCCATAGTGGGCCAGATGACTGGAGGTAGTTCTGGAGAACACCATGTGGATCTGAAGCCTATTGACAATTCCGCGGCCGAGGATGCTTTAAAGGCAGCAGAGACAGCGTGTCGATTAGCGCTGCAACAGATCCCCCAAGAAGTCGAGGTGTCACAGGAAGTGCTTGTCTACCCTAAAGGTGAAGTTGGTGCGGTGACAATCACTGAGAGAGATATTGAGGGACTACAACCCGGGGGGGATCTCAGTAATAACATTGTTGATTTCTACATCAGGTACGTGACCTTGTTGTTGTTCTGTGTTTGATAGATCATTACTTTGGGTTAGATAGACGATTTGGATCCTTGTTTTTTCTAGTTTCTGGATGACCACGTGGTGATTTGGTGGTTTCGTATCAGTGCCTTTCCTAACGTTGGAGTCCTACCTTTTGGCTGCTCTGATTGCAGGTTTCTTGAAAGGGGCCTTTCCCGTGAGCATGGAAATCGCTTCTATTTCTTCAACAGCTTTTTCTTTAGGAAGCTTTTGCAGAGCACAGCATCCACAGGCATCGATCCGTGTAAGGTGGACTATGCGCAACTCCGGAAGTGGACCGAGGGTGTGAACCTCTTTGCAAAAGACTATGTTTTCATTCCTATCCTCAAAAGGTAGTAGTTCTATTGTGTTACTTGTTTAATCGTGGTTGCAAATTTGAGGGTTTTCAACCGATTTTAGTCTTGGGCTTGATGAATAGTATCTAGGTGTTGTTGGTTTTTGTGCAGTATAATATTGTGTGTTGACATTGACAAAGAGAACTTTGTCCTTATTTGCGTTGTAGCTCTCATATTGTGGTATTCTTTTTGGGATGGCAGTTCCCATTGGAGCCTGGTCATCATATGCCACCTCAGGAACCTCACTTGTCCACCTGGTGAGTCTGTATTTCATTTCACTGCATGCGCTTGAAGGTGTAAGTGGTGGTGGATCTTTGTGGCAACTAAGTTGTGTTGCTTTCTTTGTAGGTGAAATGACGAGATCCCCTTGTGTAGTTCATCTAGATCCGATTAGAGGGCAACATGAGAGCTTTGAAGGCTTGATCCGGAGGTGAGTCTTGGACTAGCAACGTGGATTGGAATTTCATTCTTTTGTTTTTTTTCTATGTTGACATTTGTGTTCAAAGTTCCATTTCAATATATATTTTGGCATTTCATAAGGTTTATAGGGCCAAACTCGGTGTATTGTTTCCGACGTGGTCTCTTGTCAGTTTGTGGTTGACCTATTTCAGCAATTTTTTGGTATGCATCTCTTGTGAAGAATGAACTTGCAAGTGTAATGTGTGTTTTCTAGGCTGCTTTTTTCTAAATATTTTGATGATGTCACTTGTGCAGTTATGTCTTACAAGCATGGATGGAAAGATTCCAGGTTTCAAGTAATGGGGATCAATTACTAGCACTTTGTCAAATGAAGTATGTGGAAGCCAAGGTATTGTTGGTTATGGTTGCCTTGTTCTTGATTACCACGTTTTTGCATTTTTTAATGCCAAAGCTGCAGAGAAAGGCTCACAGTGTATATTTTGTTGAATTTTGATTTTGCAAGGTTCCCGAACAGGACAATTCCCACGATTGTGGTTTACATGTTCTGAACTATATTGAAGCGTTTCTGGTGAAGTCCACTTTATCAAACTTCAGCTTTCCTTCAACTGAAATGGTTGTTTATTTTAATAGTCCCCATTTTATCCTGGAAGTTTTGGGCAAACGGAAGCACATCCACAACCTTATCTTAGAGCTTAGCGGGATATCTCAAGAGCGTGCTAGGAAGCATAGGGCAATCCAAGTGGTCCTGGAGTCCACCCAAAATCTTCGGTTTCTCTTATTTCACGAAGGTGATGTTTCTTCTGTTGTGGGAGATGAGGTTGTGATTGTTTCTCCATACTCTTCGTTTTCTGCATCCAATTACAAAGTACAGAGGTGGTCATAAATTATTTATAGATATTCTAGTTATATGCTTGCATCAAGCGGGATACTGAACTTTATGGATTTTTCTTATTGATTAGTGCATGTGCTCGAGTTTATCAAAGTCACACTCTCAGCAAGTGTTCAAATTCGTGTCTACTGAATTTGCAGTGTGTTTTATTGAATTTCATTCTTTATTTCTTTTAGGAACATGAATTTGGACCTATCGGGTGGTCTACGTTTGGAATTTTTGAGTTTTTCAGGTCTGGTGGACCTTAGTCCTTATTGCTTCTCTGCTTTGATATGCTCAGCATGGTCTTACTTGCAGTAGTGGGTGTTCTTTACAGGTACTTTTGACGCATACATGAATGCTAGCCCAACCTTTTTCAATGGTCAAGGTTCTGAGATCAAGCGTGCGTCAACTCATGAAGATGCTCTGGATCCCCAAGACAAACAATCAACTTTGATATCAAGGGGGGATGATGAATCATTGGATGGTGCTCAGATTGAAGCCACGCAGTATGAAGATGGAAGTGAAACTTTATCACCCAAGCAACAATGTGTAGAGCCTAAGATGCAAATTGGTGACCCAACACATTTCAATGGTTCAATTTTTGTAGCGAAGCATGCGTCCTCTCATGCAAATGCATTTGATGTGCAACATCAACAACCAAGTGGGATATCAAGGTTGGATGGTCTTGAGCTTCAACATGTTGAGTATATGAAGGTCAATGGAGACAACTTGCTGCAACATCTTGTATCTCAAGAAGAACCATGTATGGATATGGTTGAAGTTGAAAAAGGAAAAAATAAGAGAGGTAGGAATATGACGAAGGAGGAGACTTGGGTGTTACTTTCGTGCATGGTGGAAGGAGGTTGCTTTCGCAAGGGGAGCGGAGGCCAAACACATTGGAACCTCATTTGTGAAGAAATTGGAAAGAAGCTTGGAAGCTTGGTATCAGCAGACCAATGTCGGCTTCGGTATGACACTTTGTTGAAAGCCTATAACAAGAAGTATTGCTTGAAGACCGAGAAGGTATTCTCTACAATCACAGAAGCAGAGCGACTTGAATTGAAATTGGCAACGACCTTGAGTGAAGAAATGTACACAACTATGGATGAAATTCATGAAATGCGTACCAACCCCAATAAATCTCAAAAGCGTTTGAAGTTGAGTTCTAATGTGTGTAAGGAATTGCATCCGTCAAGGTCACTTGACTCTCTTTCTTCCAATCCACCACCAATCACAAGGGGAAGGTCATTTGATAATGAAGTTGTGAGTTTGTTCTCAATTCTCTTTGATATTATTATGGCATATTCCTTGATTGTTGGATTAGTGGATGGTTTATTGATTTGTTGTATTGTTTATTCTTTTGTGTGGTCAAATGATGCATTTGATTATGAAAGATTGAATGTCCCTAAGATTTAGTTAGTAACTTTGAGGGTAGCTGTATTGACGCATATTTGAGAAAGAGTAGTTGCTTGAAGTTGATTGTATGAACTTGATAGTGAGGAGGTGATAACATTCTTGCATTTTTTTGGTCTTACTAGGTCATGGGTGTGGTGTAGGTTGTATTGGATAGTGCATGTGGAGCCATGGAGGTTGCACTTGGCAATGTTATTCCAACGAATGTGATGAATTCTTTGAATGAGGACTTGCAATCTACACTACTCAATTTGGTTCAAGAGTGCTCTTTGCGGGGTTGGTTTTGGGAAGTGTTGAATGGAAGAACTTTCTCTTTGAAATCAACATGTCGAAGCCTAGCAATTTTGCAAGATTGTGAACCGAGGGAAATTTTGAGCTATGTAGGTTCTATTTTCCAAAATATTGAGATCATTATCTTTGCTTGATTTATATTTCATGTTAGTAGATATTTGAATTCTTGATTTGAATTTGTTTAAACTGATCGTAGACCACAAGGTATTTGAATTATTATGGACTTCATTGTATGTCTTTAGTTCACTTCCAATTTTGTCTAAGATCTTAGTTCTTATAACAATCATTCTACTCTTATGTGGCCAAGTATATCTTTGTGCAGGTTTTTAAGCTTTGGAAGTTAGATTTTGTGAATGTCGAGGGTATGGTGTTTGAAGAAGGAAATGAGATTGGCGACGTAGATCTCTGGGCAAACAAATCATGGTTTTTAAAGTTAGAGTTCTACGAGAAGATCTCAAAGGAAGTGTTGTGCAAGAATCCCCAGTTCCAGACTTATTGCAATAGTTATCCATTTGAGGAGTCTTTGGGTGAGCATATTAGAGTGTTAACACTCGATGTGTGTGAAGAACTCATGTATTTCGATTTGAAGGACCTTCTCAACTTGCGAATCCTTCGCTTATTGCGTTGTCCGAATTTGAGGTTGGTGACAGGTTGGGAAGTTCCAACAGGTCTTGCATCACTTGAGATAAGGGATTGCCGTGTTTATCTTGAAGTACAGTACCTTTCGTCTTTGAAGGAAATTATGGTAAGTGGAAGGATATCCAATACGCGAGGAATCCCTTGGGACTTGTCTCAGTTCAGCCAATGTAGTAAATTGCAGAGATTGGAGATATGTGAGGATTGGAGCTTGTCAGAAGTAGCAGACCTTGAGATGTTGAAGCAGTTGAAGTTCTTGAAGTCCTTGTCATTTCTAATGTGTTCCTTTTCTAGCATCCGAGGCTTGAGTGGGCTTCAAGGCTTAACAACACTCAGACTTGAAGGGTGCAAAGGTTTGAGAAGGGTGCTAGGTTTAGGTTGCTTGAAGGGGTTGACCCACTTGGATTTAAGTTGTACTAGTATTGAAAATATTCAAGGTGTAGAAGAATTGCATTTGTTGATTTCTTTAAATCTTCTAGGTTGTAGATCACTAGAATGGATTCCCTTTCTAGGACACTTAAAAGCATTGGTTTACTTGGATATAAGGAATACTGGTGTGAAGGGGATCCCAATTAGAAAGGACTTGATTAATGTAAAGTCCTTGAAATGGGATTGAAAATGAAGAGCTATGTGAGGTATGTTCACTTGTATTGAATGCTCAATGAGTTAGTATAGGATATTGGTTTGATAATCTCTTGCTCATGATTTTCCTATTATAAACTTCTTTAGTGGACTTCTCTTTGGTACCAAGAGTTAGGATATCTAATTGTCATGATTGAAGTAGTGTAACAATCCTTCAAGGATGTGATCTTTTGTATTCAAAATAGTTATCTAAATGTTTCAGTTATTGTACCAATATATGCATTCCTTATCTCTACAATAAGCAATGAAGTCATATATGTACTATTTTTTGGCCTTTAGGGTCCTTCAAGGATTTAGTACAATATCCCTCTAGGATCATAGGTACTTTGGGTTTTTGAGTTTGTATAAATGTAATGCAAAATACAAGTTAGAATAATAGTGTAAATATGTTTGTTTTCTTAAAGTTGTAAAATTTAGAAGAATAAAGAAAATATAGTTTTTCCATAGAAGTTGGAAAACATGATCTATGGTTCTTATCTATATGATTAGATCAGATGTTGATTGAACTATTATTTTTGCAATAGTATTTAGAACCTAAAATTGGAAATTCTTTTCAAAGTGATTGTAGATTGAATATTTGTAAATTTCATAAGAATTTTATTTCTTTGAGTTCAAATTGTTAAATTCTAATTGTAGGAATTTTTTGAAATACTTTTTTAAAGAAAGAAATAACTTCATCCACTTTAAACAATGGGTGCATGTGATGACTTTGTATATTTAAGGTTTTGTATTGGGGTTTAAGAAAGTTCGTTCGAATAATACCTAGGCTACATTTAATTTACTTATTTATTCAAGTTGTCTCCTGAAGGTCATTTTTTGCATTGAGAAAGCTAGTTTTGGAAGGCAAGTTTATTTAAACCCATAATAAGAAAGAGACTAGGTTTGCAAAAACATTGTATGGCATTTTTATTGAGATGTAGACACAAGGTTTGGACATACATTCAAAGGATTATATTTTTTTTTAATTAGGTGTCCAAATCAAAAAAATTTCGAGAATATTGTTTCCTAACTTCAAGAGGTATGATCTTTCATTCTTTATAGTGAAAGTTTTTGAATTTTCTTTATAAATTTTTAGGACAAATTTATAAGGTCAAGTTTCTTTTACAAAAAATCCTAAATCTATAAATAACCTCCAAAAAATGGATAGAATATGGATAGATTATTTGACCTCTTCATATTGTAGTATAATTGAGATTAGGAAAAATTCAAGATTTGTATATGAAAATGTGCAAACTTGTATTCAAAAAATAGTATTTAATGGTCTATAGGCTTATATATAGGGAGGAAAAATCACACTCCAAAAAAGGTCAAATTTTGTTGTTCTTGCTAGGTAGGGCAAAAAACAATTGTTGCACTTCTAATGTTACAATCTTACAATTTACAAAGTCAAACAGGTTGAAGGTCTAAATATTGCAATAATTGTAAATGTTTTACATAAAATTTTGAATGCTAATTTGTGAATTTAGAAGCTAGATAATGTTAAAGGAAATACTAGAGCATTCAATCTTTTAGGCCAATATAATATTGGATTTGGCCCCCGATTTTAAATGAAACTATCAATTTCAAAATTGATCATGCTTTGTTTGATATAAGTTCTAGAAAAATGTTGACATTACTAATTTTGTGCCTTTGGGATAATCAACTTGACTTCATGCATATTGAAGAATAAATATTTTTTGTGTGCAACTTTATTGATGTTATATTCACATCATTGAACTAAGTTTTTCCTTAACACAAGATTTTGACCTTTATAATTATTTCTTTCTCTCAATTCAACAAATCTAACAAAATGAAGCCTTTGAAGTTTAGTCCCTGTCCCAATTGGAAATCTTGAAAATTATTTACAATAATTATTTTAGTGGAGTTTGGTGTTGAAGATCCATAATGATGAATTCAATCATTACCATATTCTTAACCCCTAAAGGACCAACGTGTAAAATTTGGCAATATAGAAATTTTCGACAAGTACATGTGAGTGAAGTTTTCATATTTGGGTCGAAATTTTAGTAGAAGTTGGGGATGAGGAATATCTTCAATGCATACTAAATATCAAGACATTTGGAAATACAAATCAAAAGTTATGGCCTCGTATGTTACTTCTTTTTGTAATTAGGTAGTTTGAGCAGATTGAAAAAAATTTCTTTTTTCAAAAACAAAAATTTGAAATTGGTTTCCATCACTTATGTATGTATGGAAAGCTTTGAATCATTCTATTTTGATCAATGAGTCAAAAGTTGTGAGTTTTTTTTGTTTGCAAGCAATTATGGATTCTCTATTTAGAAATATAGTTTGAAGTCCTTGATTTCACTCTATTTTTAATATTAATAAAATAAAATAAAATCCTAGGATGTGGATTGTTTATTAATTATTACATCATTGCAACCATTGGGATTGGAAATTTTCAATTTCATAAATAAATTCTTAGCAAATATGTACATTGAATCATTTGCTATTTCTTTTTACTTACTATTTTTTCCTATATGTTGTACAATTCTAAACAATTTGAAATTTTTTAGGCAAGTACCTTACTTGGCCTCAAGAATGAATGAAGGAGGCACAAACATTTTGGACTATTTTTCATATAATTTTTGCCTTGTGAAGTGTAGCTGCCCTCTTTTCCATAAGGTGAAAAAATGATTTTTGAGCATTAAAATGCAAATATCTTACAGTCTAAACCATGAAAAACTTCAAAATTTTTTACACATGTTCACAACCCAATTTACTACAAGATCATATAGTTACAAATTTCAAAACAAAGATTTAGAAACAAATTGATATTGGTAATAAAAATGGCAATTTTTGACCAAATTTGGAGTAAACATAGACAAGGAACTTAAGGGGTTCAATATAGAGTGGCATAGAAGTTTTTTTTATCACAAAATTCCACACTATAATGTACCTCTATCTCGACCTCTATTCAAACAATTATAACTTTTTGAACATGATTTGTATTAGATATGCGTTTTTATATATTTTTTAGTAAAAAATTTATGAAAATTGAAACTTTTCACCAAAAAAACTGAAGTTTCTTTTGACAAATCCCAGACATATGATGTTATTTTTTAAAAATGAAGCAAAAAACTACTCATAAATAGAGAACAAATGGAGGTTATAAAGTGAGTGACAAACTTTGAAGTTTCACTATACAATCATAGGCTCCATCATTCATAAGTTAGATAGACACAAGTGTTGCATTTGGCCTTGCTATTGCCGCCCATCTATTTCTCTAACTTTTGAAGAGAGTCAATATCATATCATCTTTTCTAGTAGTAGGAAATAGTGAAAATTCTTTGGATTATAGAGATTAGTCATATGGCAATGAAGTACAAGATACACATGCTTGTTTGTGCTACACTTAATTTTACTTATTTCATTTATTTGGTTCATTATAATTTATTATAATAACAAAATTTTGGCATGGATGGAATTGGCAAAGTGCCTTCTTCCAAACACTCAAAAGTCCTATACTTAAAGTTGCTAATATCTAAACCTTGTTTGCGTTTGGACAACATATCATTTGCTAAGAAGATATACCATGATGAAAAAGTTCTTGGTCACAAAATTGAAGGTCATAAGAATTTTGTTACATGGAATTCTTTCTTGTCCCACTTGTGCAATTCAATATATAACCTTTCAACCAACAACAATGTTTCTATAGTATTTACCTCCAAAATCTCTTAGTGCCTTAAAGTGCACCCTAGAATGAGCCCACAAATAGTATAAATAACTATTGAAAACTATCAATGAATAAGACATGGTGGTTTATCAAAGAAGGATTGGCAATTTTGGTTTTGGTAACAAGCTTCTAAGCTCCCATCACATAATGATTTATGTCTATGACAAGCTTTTCTTTCTTTTCATTTCTTTGAAACACATGAAGAATTTCCATTGACCTTTGACAAGCTCTTCTATTTCTTGCTCTTAAACCTCATTTACCAACTTGAGCATTTTTTTGAATGTCAAAAATACAATTGTAGTTCCTCTTTTTTCCTTTTGACATCTTTGGAGGGGGACCTTGTGCATTTGACTACTATCTTCCAATGCTACTTGTGAGCGCTTTTTCAAGCTCTCTAGCTACTTCCTAAGCTTTGCACACTTCTTGTGATCTTATATTTGCCTAAATGAGAGAATGTATTGTGCACTTCTTCCTTTTCTCTACACCTCCTTACACTCCTATGTTCTTTATTCAGTACGTAGCCTTCGAATTACCCACCACCCAATTTGTGGTGGATTTGAGTGACCCCAAGCAAGAACTATCTTGATCATTGCTCCCCCAATGAACTATTTTGTAGAAAAAAAAGTAGTATGGACAAGATCAAAATCATTCAGTGTGCACATTCCGTGCTATAGATTTGCAAAAGATGGATGAAGCTCGTGCCTTCTTGAGCCTGCCATCACTCTTCCGCAAGACTGGAAGGACCCATCTTGTTTGGTACTGCGAACTCTAGATCAAGGCAGCAGCGCAAGCAAAATACGATCGAAGCTCTGCAACCATGAGCTGAGGCCTCTCCGAACTCAGCGACAGGCTTGCAAGGAATACATCACTGACTCACCCTTGCCAACTTTCTTGACATGCAGGATCGATACATGCATGTCATTCATTTTGTGTTTGGTGTACATAGCAATCCATATGCAGTCTGTAGCTTTGTATTTTTTAGATAAGAAACTTCCTTAATTTGGCAACATTCGGCTCTGGTAATAACGATGCCCTCTGTGGCCGCCACAATATAATAAAATTAAATAAAAGTGAGAGTAGTTTTCTGATCGCTTGTTCCTGTTTCACAATACCGTGGTTCTTTTATCTTGAAAGAATTGGCCTTTTTCCTGGGTAAATAACTTTCATATTATATGGCCTTGATGATAATCACTTTTAATGCATTTTAATCTATTCACAAAATATATAATTTGCTTTATTGTAGGAAATTCTTGTAGGTCCTTTAACAAGGAATCTGAAAATGTAATTATACATATGGAATGAATATTTTTTAGGACAATAATAGCATTTAAAACCCATTTATATGAGTTTTTTTAATACATGTATCATAGGTTGAGCTACACAACTTTTGGGGATTTTTAATAAAAATTTAATTTTAATTGGAGAGAACATTTTGTATGGATTTTAAAAAACTATGCATAGGTGTTTCAATTCTTCATATATTGTGAGTTTCTTTTTTTCTAAAATGTATGTTATGCAATATTTTCTACATATAATTTTCTTTTAATTTGGCCTTCATCTAACTTTTTGGTCTTTTTAATTTGATATAATTTTAACAAAAGCCATCCTCTAAGCCGTTTTAATGCTGATGACCCTTGCATATAGTACAAGAATTGCATACCCGAGGCCTTTCCCAAATGGGCAGTCAAGCCCTCACTCATGTGATGTGCTACCTAGCTGGGAGTTTCATTGCTTGCAGGTGGAGAACTTCAGTTACAACGCAATAACTTCATGGGTCAGGAAACACTTTTCTCTACAGAACTACTCGTTTCCTCTGAAACTGTCCTGCAAACCACATGTATGGACAGTGGTTGGGAGTTTCATTGCCAGGAAGTAGAGAACTCAGAAAGCAACAACTTGAGTTATGAATCAATTTTCTCTAGGGAACTATTTGTTTTTTCTTAAATTGTTCTGGAACCCATGTAGGTGGTGGCTCATTTAGGACAGTGACTGAAGGTAGCAGCACCAATAGCCCACCATTTAAGCAATTTTGAAGCAAATGGTGATCTAGCCTATATGAGGTGGTGGACATTTATTCTGTGTAGGAAATATGGGGATTGCAAATTTTTCATAAATTTATTTCCAAAATTGAAAATGCTATGAATTTCGGGATTCAAGAAAATACTCTTAACTCTTCTGATTCCAATCATCCCTATAGTGAGACTACTCTAAGAAACAAAGTTAACCTTGTGAACAGGGCATAAATTTGACACCCTAGCCAAATTTCTAGGGGACACCCTGGTCAAAATTTTGGATGTCAAAAGGACACCCTTGTCCAATTTTTGGGTGTCCCTAATTTTTCATACATTTTTTTTGGTTAGTTAGAATATTCTCAATTTTGAAAAATTTGTAATATCAATATATATTTTTTGTTACAAATGAAAAGAGTCACTATATATCATAGCGTACAAAAGAAAACAAACCTACAAGCGGCGACCTTTCATGGCACACCATTTCACCCAAACTTGTTCAGAGTCAATGGCTTCTATAGGAACTTTTGCCATTGCAACTCTCATTTCTGCTTCCAAAGTCTCCAATACTAAATTAGAACGTAAATTAGACTTAATATGATTTTGAATAGAAAATCCCCTCTCACAAGAAGCTGTGCTAGCAAGAATTACAAGAATACTTTGCCACAGCTTGGACATGTGAGGATATCTTCCAATATAGTCCAAATTGGAAGAGTACACCATCTAAGTTTGGTGCATTTTCAAACCACCACATGAAATTTGAAGAGTATCCAAAAAACCTCGAAGCTCGGATTTTAAACCACGCTCATCAAGAAAATTCCCTCCATTGGTACAGAAGTGCTCAATAAAAACTTTAAGCCATAAAGAAGCATTTCGGTGAAGAAGTGTCAAATCTGCTGAAAAAGAAATGGGACTAAATAGCTTAGCTGCATTGAAGATCTTCAAATCTAGAAATCGTTGTCACAATGACTTTAACACTTTGCGCACATAAGCCTGTGCAATCACTCTACACCCGTGTAAGGTGCCATCACCACCAAATTCAACTGCATGGGGCAATGGTGCATAATGCAATATATATGAATGCACAACTCCTGTGGAGTCTCGGAACTGAATTTGACCACCTTGAGAAATGTCCAAGAAATGTGCCACAAACTTTGTATTTGCACCAAACTCCTCATCTTCATCAACCAAAAATTTTCTTGACAAAGGCCGTGTTGTAATCTCTATGGCTTCTCCAATATCGGTCAAATCCAAGTTCTCTTTCTGAAAAATCTTGTTGAATATATTCAACTCTCCAAGTACATCTGCCAAAAGATGAATAAAAAAGAGAACCGAAAAACAACGGAACTCATGATATAATTCTCCACATCCACTTGGGCCACCAAAAAGCGATAATACAGCCGGCATAATTGATGCCATTCGTTCCATTACTTGGCCCATAGACAACCACCGTACATTGTGAACATGCAAAACTTTCAATCGCCCAATATCCATGACAGTCAACACCCCTTGCAATGCTTCGTTTCTTAGAAACGACTTCCCAATCCATCCATATAATCTGTTCGATAACTTCTCCACTGAGGCTAGAGGGCTGATTTCTTCCACAGCATCTTTGGAAGCTAGTGCTTCCCTATGGGCTATGCAATGTGTTCTGAACAAATGTAATACCTCCCTCTTCAATTTTGTTGCAAAACCTTCGTGCACTCCAACCATAGCTGCAGCCCCATCTATAGCAAGTCCAACAAGGCGTGTTTGATCCAAATCATATTTGATTCTAGTCTTCTTCCACGCTTCAAATATGGATGCTGTTGTACCATCTGGAATGCCTCCAAGGTTAAGGAATTCGGTTTTGGGTTGGCCAATACCATCATTTTCCAAATAAGTGACATAAGTAATCAAATGTGACTCCAAAGCCTTGTCGGTGGATTCATCCACCATAATAGAAAAAAATGAGAATTTGTAACTTCCTCAGTGAGTTTGTCTTCAAGGACACTAGCAATGGTTAGTAGAAATTCCCTCCCAGACATTGCATTTGCATAGCTTCCATAGTCATCTACTGCACTAACATTTGGCATATCCATGAATCTTCTAAACTTCACAAGATTTGGAAAAAAAGATATAGGCATGCTACAAGAAGCCAAGAAATAAATCATTTTCATGCAAAAAATGATTTTAACCTTGTTAGAGTCCAATACCTCTTCCAAATGTGCTTCCATAGATCTTGCAATTTTTCCTTGCAAACCCAACCATCTAGTACGAGCATAGATATGTTGGTTGCTCAAGTTGTGTTTGAGCAATCCAGAGTTCTGTAAATTCACTGATCCTTTTCCAACCCCCCAAGGTCCACTTGCTCTAAATTTTTCACAAAAAATACATTTCAATCGAGTTTGTCCCAAAACATCAATAGCTCTTACCCAAGGGTACTTGAATTTCCATTCACCTCTATAATTTCTTGATTTCATACTCCCTTGTCCTCCCATATTTGCCTCATGATCCAAAATATCCATAAGTGCTTGCTCCTCCGGTAGAGTTTCATAATTGGCACACCCTTGAAGGACCCTAGCATTCTTCTCTTCCACTTGGTCATTGTCCTTGGGAATCTCCACATTGTCTCCATCCACCTCACTGGATCCAACATTCAAATCCACTCGAGGTCTCTTAATGAACCCTGCAAGGGTTGCTTGCTTCTCCTTCTTCTTACCCTTCTCCGTAATCTTAGCCCTCTCTATAATGTACACACAAGAAGGTTAACAATTTGAACATAACTTCCAATAAAATGCTAAAAACACGAATTCAAATGCAATGCAAAAAACATAGCTTTGAATGAAGTGGTTTAAACAAAACTTGGAATGAAAACTTCACAAAACAAACCTTGAAATTTGAAGCTTAAAAGAACCTCATCAAGACTTCCTTCTTACAATCTCACACACAACATTCTTCCAAACCCACGCACCTACTCACTCATCAATTGACACCAATTGCAAACACTTGTCACTAAAAATCATCACAACCATATCCAAAGGCACTCCTACACACCCTCACTCACACATTTTCACACCAAAGAAAGCATGAGAAGAACAAGCACAAAGAAAAGAAGATACAAATACAATACTAAGTTATAATAAAATGCATACCCCTTGACCCTTGTCTCCCATGTGCCGTACGGCGTACGGGCTCCTCACTCCTCAGCTCCTGGAGTCGCAAGCCTGCGTAGCAAGGCCAGGCAGTGCGGCACTCCTGCAGCGCTGCGGGCCTGCGGAGTAGTGCGGCACTGCTTGTGCCACCTGTGTGGGCCTGCGGGGCAGCAGGGTTGCGGTTTAGGGCCTGCGGCCCACTCTTGCCGGCCCCCAGCCCAGGCGGCCCCGGCGACCAGCCTTAGGGATGGCGGAGCCGCGGAGTGGCGGGACTGCGGGAGCCAGCCTAGGCCCCGACGCCGCGGCCCCCGCCCCCGCCCCTGTCCAGTACTCCAGTCTGCGGCAGTGCGGCTCAGAATCTAGGGGTGGGGCCGTAGGTACGGGGGACACCCTACAGAATTTTTTGGGTGTCAAAAGGACACCCTTGTAAAAAATTTGGGTGTCCTGAGGGACACCCTGTTTGAGATTTGGGTGTCTAGGGACACCTTTGAAGGCAAAATACCCCCCCCAGGATGTCAAATTTATGCCCTGCTTGTGAAACTTTTTGTTTGGAAAAAATGTGAAAATTGAGCTCAAAAACAAATTTTGTATTGGTTTATTTTGAAAGATGTTCTATTTGCCTACAAAATAAGATGCTCCATAATTGTCACATCACAAACCCAAATAGAATCAATCAAAACTTTTTAATTAAACAAAGTGCAATCTATAAAAGTTCATTTGTAAAAGATTTATTTCAAGTTCTTGTGAATTTTTTTTCCCCACCAAATTTAGTTCTAGATTTATTATGATATAAGTTTTTTACTTTTGGACGCTAATAGAAATAAATATTTTAGTCTCCGAAGCTAATAATTTTTTCTATCTTATGGAAAATCCTCAAAATATTTCACCAAAAATTGAGCTTGTAGGAACTTACTCAAAATCCATTTTGTCCTCCAAGGTGACAATGCAACTATAGGGGTGGAAACAACCTAGTAACATTTCAATTTTCAATAAGAAAGTAATGTAACTTTGATAAATCAATGTAGGTTTTCTTTGAGAATTCTAAAAAATTGAAGAGATTTACCATTAATTTTCTCGAAAAGAAATTAAGGAATTTATATCAAATACAAACATATTTAAAAGACATAGAAACCTAAGAATAGAAGAACATTGAAGCGTAGAGTGTTCCTGTACTAAGAAAATTTATCAAAAAAACTAGAAATGATGCTTGGAAAGCTTCAATTATGTAGTTTTCAAAAGCAATAGAAACCATTTTAGATGTCAAAATCAAGTTTTAGAGAAAACAATGCTTAAAATAGTGAATTAAATTGTCATGGAGTACTAATTTTTTTTCAATCTACCCCTTAAAAAATAAAATAAAGACCTAATATGACTTGCCTTCAACTAAATGATGTGGATCATGGAGGTTGTATTTAGAGTGGATAGTCACTCACAAGGGGTTTTCCAAATAAATATATTAATTATTTAATATTATACACGTGTCACTTTCTGGTAGGCTATCAAAGTTTTTGAAACCGGCTACCCCCGTCCTGCTACAATGAACCTCCCTCTACCACTGCAGTACTCTACCTACAACATGAAACTGACGGAGCTATCTTCTATAGACAACCTATAAACTGTACACATATAGTCACCATAGATAGTGAGGAACCATGTTAAAAACAATGAAAACCATACATGATTGTAGAAATTGTATACATATTTCAAAAGGGATACAGTACCTAGTTTTCTATTGAATGTGAAACTTTTAAATTCAATCTAAAAGCCTAATTTCTTCAACAACTTCGTCTTCAATCTCATGTCTCATTCTCCTTAGTTGTCCCTTCACGCTCTTGGGGGGGTAGTGCCTTAAAAAAATAAGGATATAGGTGCAACCAACCACTATTTTAAAGGGGGCTATTACTTTTTTTTTTTTTTTGACATGCTATTATTATATAATTTTTTAATTTGGGATAATAGAAAAGGGGCTTATATTACTTATAATTCCAACTTTCTATGAATAAACTATATGGTATTTTAGATCAGGGTTGTTCTGTTAGACATATTTTTGGGTTTCGGCGTCGTGTTAGACGTCCGATGTCGCGTGTCGTATAAGACAACCTATCGCTACCCCGTCCCGTCGCGCAAGGGTAAATTTTTTTACCGCGAAGTAAGAAGTTTTTGCCTACGTGGCAGGCTGTCCACGCTGATGTGGAAAGCGAGGCAGGGCGACTACGGGTGGGGCGACCGCGTCTCTGGTAAGGGCGACCGCGCATCCGATTTTCAGGGCGACAGCGGGTGCAGAGGCGACTGCGGGTACCGGGCTCAGGCGCGACCGCGGGTTAAAAATCCAACGCGACTGCGTCTCTTTTGCGACCGCGGGTGCAATGGAAGGGCGACTTCAGGTATAGGGCGACCTCGGGTACAAGAGAAGGGCGACTTCTGGTTAGGGGCGACCTCGGGTGCAGGGCGACCACGCCTCTATCTTTGATGGCGACCGCGGGTGTTTTTTACCCCTAAATGCTCAAGGCCTTTGGGGGAGTTTCTAGGAATTTGTTCTAATTTCTAAAGTGAAGAAAAAAATTACTTCATGATGAGCTTTAAGAAAGAAAATTTTAAATGTAACCATTCTAATTCAAACTAGACATGTCAGAGATCATTTAGGAGAACAAAACATATATCACTTATGGATTGAAAGATTATAATGTTTAATCACTATGGTGTCCAAATTGCCAAAGAGATTTGAAGTCATTCAACCCTCCGTTTACAAGTCTAATCTAAAAAGTTTATGATTAAAAAAAACGGGATGAAAGGGCTTTACAAGCATAACCCCGGTCAATTTATCGCTTCTCAAAATGTACTCTACAATCTTTTTCCTATATAATGTACAATTCCAATAGACTTTAATTTTGTTTGAAGCGTATACCGAGCTTGCCTTATAGAATGGTTTTAAAATATAACTACCATTTTCAAAGTTTATTTATAGCATTGTGACCTTTTAAACTACAATCCTTGATTATTACTACAGGTCTACACTTCATTGTAGTTTTCATTTTAAATAACAACAATATATTATACATTTTGAATTTTTTTCTTGTAGGGGTGTGAGGGTGTGCCTCTAAAGGACCTTTGTGTTTGTGGTGTATTGAATTGAATTGACACAATCATTAACCCGTAAAGCCCCGAATTGCATTTCTAGGGATCTCACTACCTATTGAATTTAATTTTCTTTTCTTTGAAATTTTGACACAACATGTGCCCGCAACTTAGGGGAAAAGGACCAACAATATAATCCCTTTTGACTACACGATCAAAAAGTTAGGACATGACGTGTTGTTTCCTTTAAAATTGTGCGTAGCCCGGGCACCAAAAAAAAACTTCTTTAGAAATTGTGACATTAAGAAATAAAAATTTGAAATATCTTTATTAGATTTTTATCTATGTGTAAACCTTTGAATCATTCCATTTCAATACATGAGTCAAAAGTTATGAGGAATTTTAGTTTGGGGTAGTCAATGGGTACTTATAGAATCTCTACTCTACCAAAAAAGTTTGAAATTCTTTATTCCATTCAATTTTTTATATTTTTGAAAAAAAAGTGAAACATTGGATGAAGATTGTTTCTTACAATACTTTAACTAAAGTAATTGGCATTTGTCATTTTTATAAATAATTTGTTGACAACTTAGTATTTTCAAGCATTTTCTATTTTTTTGTTGGTTTCTAACTTAATGTTTTTTCTCCCATATGTTGAACAATTCCAAATGATTACAAATTTGTAGAATGTAGAGCATACATACCACTTTGATTCTAATATGAGTTTAAAGAATAACCATCAATTTTGAGTGTTTTTTATACTAATGTCACCTTGTCAAGGGCAATTGGCCAATTGCCGGAAAAAAAGGGGTTTTGCTAGTACAAATGTTAATATCTTGCAATGTACATGGTGAAGATTTTCTCCACATCTTCTGAAACCATCCCACAAGAATATCTCACCATTTCATATGTGACAACAAAAATTTCAAAAACATTGCACTTGTATTACAAAACGCAATTTTGGAGCAATTTGGGTAGAAATATACTTAGTTAAAAATCTGTGAGGTTAACCAACTAAACCAAAGGCTAGAAAATAATAAAATAACCCCAAAGTTAATATGTCGAAATACGATGAAAATGCCTAGTAAGGTGCTACAACATATCAATATGTAAGGTACTAAACTACTAGGCTATAAACTTCCGCTAGAAATCTTTTCAAAAAAACATTTTTGGAAGATACAGTGGGACTAATTTACCTTCCAAACAATTGGACTAATATCTAGTTACAAACAAAAATCTGAATCGTTCTGCACTTCGTCAGCATCAGGGTCCGTATCTTCGCGCGATGCGTAACCAGCGTCTGTGTCGCTATCGTGGCTTGAGCTGTCATTCTCGTCCTCTTCTCTTGTTATTGGTTCTGGTCGTATTTCTCTTTCCACCTCCGAGGTCAAATTCCGCACAACTATATCTTGACCACCAGGAATCGCAGTCTGGACTAGTCGTTTTGTGGGACGCGTTGCATCAATAATTCCATCAACTACAGATTCAGGACCTGCTTGAACCGCTATTGATTGGCTTGATTGTTGGACCGCTTGCGTGGAGCACCCTGCCCCAAGCCTACAAGGTTCCACAATTTGATTTGCGCGCTTCGGATGTCTGTGTGTCCTTTCATCTACTCTTCTAATGCGCCTTTTTTTACTTCTGTCTCTATTGTTGCTGTTGCGTAGTCGTTCTTCCAACGATATTTCTCTTGGCTCAGACACTGGAGTTGGTTGGGTGGCTTGTGGAGCGGACTCGGGGACTTCTTCATTGATGCTGGATAGTGGACCTCCATCTAAAGGCGTCCTTGTCGATGAACTAGGGGCCGATCTTCTGACTCTACCTTGGCTTGTATCTTCCCCTCTGGGCACACGGCCCCTTATAGAAGGAGTTGTGACTGACCTTCTGACTGTAGTCTGCCCTGTATGTCCACCTCGAGTCAAGGAAACGTTCCGACTACGGTTGAGGATGGTATTCAGTGGCGCATCTGAATCATACTCAGCTGCCTCCGTTGTTTGTATGGTCGGTGAATTCATTGCTACCGAAATAGGAGTTACTTCTTCTACAACCTCTTCAATGTGATCCACCTCTTCTTCTGCTTCAATTCCCGCATTGATTGGTGCAATGTTTCCAATATTCATTGCTCTGCTTGAAGGAATACGTGTTGGTACTGGAGATGTTGGTACTGGAGATGTTTCTTGAACATCTGAGGCAGGCATTTGATTATCTGCTTGTTCGTTGTTGTCAGAAGGTGTTCTTGCCGCAGTTCGTGGTGAAACTGTGCCCCAATTTCCGACCCACGCATCATCAGGGTTCCGCTTTGGAGAACGAAAAAGTTCTTCCTCATCAACACCTTCCGCATCATTGCCACTTGCAAATGTGTTTCCATATCGATATGGCGGTGGACTTGGTGGAGGTGGGACCATATCTGCCCATTCATTGTGATCGCGCAAGAGATCTTCTTCTTCTCTTCGAACTAAATTATCTTCGATAAAATCAAAATAACCCTCGTCCTCCGATCCTGAAGGCATAGGCTCGTCCCTCTCTTCATCAGTGTCTCCATCCACGAGGACCCTTTCATAAAATTGAGCAGCATTGTACCCACGCTTTTGACGTTCCAAGTGGCAGTTAGCATAAATGTACACTAAATCTTGAGCCTTCTTTGTGGTCAAACGATTTCGCGTTTTACTATGCACGAATGAATACATGCTCCAGTTTCGTTCACATGAAGATGCTGAACAAGTCAACCCTAGAATTCTCTTTGCAATCTTCGGAAGAGCATCGCCGCCTACATGATTCCACCATTGATGAGGTTCTAAATTGGTCTCTGTGATGTCGAGAACCTCTTCTCGGGGATCAAATGGCCCTGTCTTCTCCTCAAATTGGACAAGCTCTTGCATTGCCACGACCACTGAAACTCCTAATGATGGAGCTAGTTTTCGTATGACTCGATTCAAAGCTGCTTTGGCCGCCCCATCGTTTTGAATTTCTTCTACTCCTGCCAAAAACGGATTCAAGAGTGCTCCTGCATAGTGGAGGTCCGTTCGCATTAACTTCCAACGAGCTTCAAATTTCTTCTCGTAACGCGTTGCAACCACAGGGTCTAAAAGAAATGGAGGATCCTTGAGAGCATACACGTGTTTCTTCAACTCGAACATTATCAACCAAGCTTTTGGCATTGCTGGTTTTTTGTCATCAAAGTGTCGTAGAGCAACGAGTACTGGCTCTATCATAAACACGAAATTCTTGCATTTTGACCAAAACCTTTCAGAATGAATGTTTAGCCGAACATCCATTGCTTTGCGCCTAATGGTACCTCCATTAGTCCGATTCTGCAAACTGAACTCGAAGGTCATGTAAGCGTCATCTGCAACCACGGTTTATAAAGCTTGTTTGCAATCGAGCAGGCGGTCTACCATAAGGAAATTGGTGGCAAACCGTGTCAAAGTAGGTAGCCTAAGCATTTTTTTTGGAGAATGTTTCCGAAACAAAGCCATAGTGAAATGGTATTTCTTGATATGCTTCACCATTGTCCTACACTCGCTTACCAAATCCTTCATCGTTTGAGACTTTCCCCAATCTTCCAAAAGCAAATCCAAGATGTGAGCCGCACACCCTTGTTTGTACATGTGGGGATATTTCAGTAACAAACATGACATAGTTCCAATCATTACTGAAGCATTGTCTGTACACAATTGCACAATATTTGAAGGACCGGCCTTGTCTATGTACTTCGACATTAAAGCTGTCGTGTAGGCAATGTCCTTCTTCGCTCCCGTACTGTCCTCTGATCCCAAAAACACATCCCCTGCTGGACAAACGAGCATCACATTCATCAGCGGCCGCCTATTGGTATTTGACCACCCATCTGAACAAATAGTTGCTCCATATTGCGCAATAGAGTTCTTTGTCCGGTCATTGACCATTTTTTGGACAACTTCTTTCTTCACATCAATCATCCTGGTACGCAACGCGTTGAATGCTGGTGGACGATATAAAATTCCAGCTGCTGCAGTTTCCTTCACTGCATTTATAAATGCAGGGTGTCGCGTGACGTTGAATGCAATATTGGCTTCATAAAAAAATGAAGCCCACGTCGCATCCAACTTTTGTCTCAAGCCTATTTGTAATGCTTCATCTATACTTCTTTGACGAGAAACCACAGGGCGGCTTCCTGTTCTGTCAACCGTACTTGGAGTAGAATCCACTGAATCTGGGGTAGGGTTTGTCGGGCCGGCTGGACCCGTTGGATTTGAAGAACCACCCACCTCACCACCCTCTACCTCTTGAATGAGGGATTGTGCCGCACCAATGGCCTCATTGCCCACAAATGGTGTTTCAAACAATTCTTCAAAGCTCATGACTTTTGGAACGTTTCCGCCGCAAGTCATAAACTTTTCACGTGCACTTCTAGGGATTTTTGGACAACGTTCTGCTGTTGCCGAGCCACCATATCCAAAGTGACTAAATGCCCTTTTCCGCACAAAGACTTTGCTCCACCCGCAAAACATACATTTCCGAGAATAGGATGATTGATCATTTGGAACGCATGGTATAAGCCAAGGGTCCCAATCTTTTGTAGCCCTACGCGTATCGGGCCGACCTTGACCACCACCTGGGACAACCATGGTGTGAATCCACAATGAGTTTCACCCCCAAAAAATCGATCCAAGAATCCAGTAACGAGGAAAAAGTTATGACAATGCTACCTACTGTGAGAGGGTTTTTAAACCCCCTCAAAGCAAGGCTCTTGCCCTCCAATGAACCAAAACATCCGCAAGAAGCCTCTTTCGAAGGTTCAAGGCTAGAGTCTAATCACTGAAGCAAGGTAATCCCTCAGTGTTTCAGCTGCAGCTTTATACTCTGTTGCCACAGGGGCGACTGCGGGTACAGGGCGACTTCGGGTGAACAGGGCGACCGCGGGTAATGGGGGCGACGGCGCCTGCAAGGACGACCGCACGTACGAGGGCGATCGCGCGTGGAAGGGCGACCGCGGGACAGGGTGAGGAACTGCAAAAAATGACCCGCGATCGCCCCAAGCGCGGTCGCACTCCCCGGACGGGCGACCGCGCATGGAGGTGGCAGTTTAGGTTCTGGCACCGAAGGTCGCCCCTGACCCGCGGTCGCCCCAAGCGCGGTCGCACTCCCCGGTCGGGCGACCGCGCATGGACGGGCGACCGCGCTTGGAGGTGTCGGGCAGCAGTTCTGGCACCCGAGGTCGCCCCTGACCCGCGGTCGCCCCAAGCGCGGTCGCACTCCCCGAACGGGCGACCGCGCATGGAGGTGGCGGGCGGCAATTCTGGCACCTGAGGTCGCCCCTGACCCGCGGTCGCACCTTTGCAGGTTTTCAATTTTTGGAAAGCGCGGTTGTTGTACACGCGGTCGCCTTACAGGACCAGCTGGCCTGAGCAAGGTGGACAGTTATTAACCTAGCTGTAACAGGTATTATTTGAGAGATTCGGAGATTCCTCCTAGTTCCACATTATATCCCACTTCATTCTCATTAAAAGCAGCATCTAAATTACTATGTAGCAATAGTTACTCCAAAGTGATTTACCATTTCATGCACATAGAAGCTTTTAAAGGTATTTCCAACCCCTTCACCACCAAGCCTTATTGGCTCTTTCTCCAAGAAATCATGAACCTTCAAACCTCAATAAAAAAGGTGTACACTATTTCTCACCCTCCTTATAGCGGCTCATTATGAACTGGGTCCTTAATTGCTTCACAGTTTACAGCTTTGTGTGCCGGAGTCAGAAATTGTTCCCGACTGACACGCAGGTGCACACCTGTAATTACTATCTGACCTGCCCGCGGTAGAAGTAAAACCCTGCTGCCCAAAGGAAAAATGTACCGTTTCAGTCCCAGTGTTCTGGCAGGGACTAACACAGGCGGTTCTCCACTGAACCTGCCGTGGGAAGGGCTGGAGGGGCCTAGCATGGGGGTGAACCATGCCCTATCATGCACATGTATGCCCATGCCCATGCCTGCTTGTTTTTTCATCACGAATTCAGCACTGATGCTCATTCCAGTGTTTCACTGTAGTCAGTTGGTCTATAGGCAACGGTTTTGGTCGGCTCATATTTTTGCTTGCTACGGTCTACATGTTTACTTTAAAAAATTAAAAATTTTGTCCCGTTAAGTACTAAATTTATTCATAAATTATACTGAAACCATTCTTCTTGCATACAATGTTTGGAAAAAGGTGTCAATACCCTAAACCCATCAAACATTTGGAGAGACATATATAAATTTTTTTTATTACATTTAGAATTATATAGAGATAAATTTTCACATATATACATAAATATTTAAATGCACACGCATATGTTTTTATCTGTCATGCGATTCACCCAATAAAAGAATGCATCCACTTCTCTTTGGGCAAGGTCTAGGGGCTTAGGCCAATTTTTGGGGTTGTAGCCACCTTATGTTTTGCTCTTCTAAACATTTTGCTTCATTGAAATTGTAATATTTGGGAACGCACTACACACCCCATTTTTTTTATCCATCTATTTTCCTATGTGCTAGGTTTAGGGGTTTTCGAAAATTCTTGGATTTGTAGTCACCTTATGTTTCGGTTTTTAAGACATGTAGCGGGATGAAATTTTAATGTCTTGGTACATACTACACACCCCATTTTTTTTATTTATCTATTTCCCTTTGCGCTAAATTATGTGGTTTATTCATTTTTGGTGTTTATGGGCACCTCATTTTTTGTTCTTGAAGACATTTTGCTTTATCTAAACCGTTATCTTCTCGTATACAATTGCACATCCTATTTTTTTCCTTCATCCACTTTCCTTAGTGGACGTTTTGTGCTTTAGGCAAATTTAATGGGTTTGGGTCACCTTCTATTGTGCTCTTTATAACATTTTGCTTCATCGAAACTTTAGTGTTTCGGTACACTCTACACACACCATTTGGGGGGGGGGGGGGATCCACTTTTCTAGTTGTGTAGAATTTCTTGCTTTTTAAAAATTCTTTGCACTTGGACACCTCATGTTTTGTTCTCTAAAACACTTTGCTTTACCTACACCATTTGTCTTGGTACACACTACGCACCCCATTTTTTCGTCAACATGGAGTGCTTTGCGCTATTTTTTTAGTTTTTGGACTCCTCATGTTGCATGATTTAAAACATTTTGCAGAAACTGTAAGCCCAATGTGATAGTGCACTTTCAATTTTTTTTCCCTTGCATGAAATTGTAGAAACTTTAGGTATATTTTAAATGCTAAGGCCAATCCTTGTTCTATAGCGCTATTTTACATTTTCATCCGTACTACTTTAGGGTTTAGGGTGTATTGCATAGGACAGTGGAATATAAATTTGGTGAAATATTTGACCCAAGTTCTTCATGAAATTCCAATAAATATCAATTATTTCTCTATTGTTTGTTTGTTAAAACTCATTGTTGCAATTAAAACCCTAGAGAGTACTAGTTCACAATATAGCAATTATTATATCTTATGATGATGTACTACTCATATTTCAAAGCCAAAAAATTGTATAATTGACTTCATCACAATCTAAGAACCTAAATTTAATTATATATTTTTTTGTTTCTTTGAGCACTTCAGAAATAATGGACCATACATAAAATTTTTAACCAACTTTTCAAAAAAAAAAAAAAAAAAAATTCAATAAATCGTTAAAGACATTATCAACCTCATCCACTTTGATGCTTTGCTTAGTTGGGTATTTAAAAGCAACGTTTCCACAGTACTGGAAGGCCTGCCCTTACTTCGGATGGAGGTTTGGTTATTCCAAACCTAACCTAAACCCTTCTGCTGTGTTAGAACAATGCAATTACGGCAATCACTGTATTCCATTTGCAACAGCGGTAGTGTTTTGCGAAATTTGTTGCTGTGCTCTTCTTCGCTCGTTCGATTCATGGTTTCATTGTGGTGCACTTGTCTTTGTAGTGCAAGTTCTCCTTCCTTAGGATCCAGTGGTGTAGAACTGAAGTGGAACATTTCAAGGAAGCACTTACACTGCCTAGTCATAGGGTTTAGAAGTACTCGAGTGCTCCTTCCACCATCTTCAGGTTCAAATGGAGGGCACAATCATGATCGCTGGAAGGGGTGCTGGAGTGTGGGAGTTCTTCGCTCCCATTACGCAAGACTACTGCGACATTGGACCTCCAATTCCGCAGCGGGGCACCTCCACCAGCTTCGCTTACAGAGGTTCAATTTTCACATTCTTTTGTTTTGTGGGCCGCTTCATTGTTCATCGTCACTTGGATTTTATGTCTATTCCGTTTGAGAGATGGAAGCTTAGGGTGCCGGGCGTTTTCAAAAACATTGCTGTTGTCTTTTGTTTGCGTATGCCGATGAAGGGAGGCACTTGGGTGTAGCTGCGGTTTAGGGCTTACACATTGCTTCTTGTACTTCAGTCATTTGAGATGGGTGTTTAGGGTTTGATGGATTCAGTGCTATCCCCGCTTGAAGCTTGGCTACTCCAATGACGAACCCAGGGACTCAGGGAGGTCAAAATTTAGGGTTCGGGAGTTCACTTCCAATTGTCAAGCTACCTTCTTCTACAACTGACTTCAATTTTTCATTATTGATCCACCATCGCCTTCTTTCACAGTGAACTAGAAGTATTCCTACAGCCCCCTCTAAGTGCCCGCGTTTGAATTCATTGCAGGATTGGATTTCATTACCCGGACTATTACTTTTATCATTGCCCTGTGTTTCGGTGGGGTGACCAGATTGGTTTGGCGAATTGGTTTACAACTGCTGACTTCAAAGGGGTGGCTCCCTATTGCTCATGCAAAATGACAAGGCATGAGCAGACAACGACTGGCACAGTTGGTGCACTTAAGCAGCTGCAAGGAAATGCGGCGAAGGGTGGAGAGGCTACAAAGTCGGAGGTATGCAATGTTTCAGTCTACTATTCTTGGCTTCAGTCTTCCTTGTATGTTGTTATCTTTTGGTACTGGCCACCTTCTCCTTTGTTTTTGACATGGCGCTGCTTTGGAGCAGATACCATCTCCATCACCTACGACAGCTCCCGAAGGAAAGGCTGCCTCAGTGAACGAGGGTTTCTGTCAAGCTCTTACGATAGATGGTCATGTTTACAACGTCAATTATGGCTCAGTAGAAGAATTTGCTAAGCTCATACAGGAATGCGCCACTGATGCTGTTACAAACATACCACGCGCTGTTGACCCCGTCCGCTATTTTTTCCAATGCATTCACTGTGGAGACCAGACCTTCACCAGCAAAAAACGATTGAACCATCACAGGTTTATGGCACAGTGTCCTGCCGTGTTAGATGACACAGGAAATCCTTTGCGCATGTTGCCCTATCCAGATCAAGGGAGAGGTCAAGGAAAAAATTCCGAAATGATTCGGAAGGGGAAGTCCGTGGATGTGGCGATGAAGCTTGTCACAAACAAGGGCATTAAGGATGCGATGGCTTCAACAAAGGTGAGAGTGGAGCCCTTCAAGGCCAAGAAGGAGGCTACTACAATTCGGAAGGGAACCAGACAATCACCATCGACAAATACAATTGCAGAAGTTGCTCAGGGTGGTGGAGCAAGGACAGAGAAGACGGTACAGGGAGACAATACGGGTAATGTGAAAGGGAAAGAACAGTCAAAGTGCTGTGACAACAAAGGTGCTGATAACAAGACAAGTGCACCTCAGAGTACACAGGAGCAGAAGACTGTGCGGTTTTCCGATGATTTAACACCGGCGAAAGGGACGCGTGACAGTAGGACCGGGAGTGGGACTGCATGTACCGATAGGGACTTCCAGAAGACAAGGAGTGCAAAGAGGAAAGAAATAAACGTCCATCAGCCACTACGGTCGACTCTGAAACACTGCCACAAAATTGTACAGCGTGCGGGTGGAACTGCGTTGGAACTTGACCCTGATGTCCAGCTTGCGGGTAGAACTGCGTTGGAAATTGCTTCGAAGTTGAAGGCTCAGAGCAAGCCTATTGGAGAAGCATTGGATCCTGTTTGGGGTACTGGGAGTCAGGCAGATGCAACAACAACATATATAACAGGGCAGAAGGAGAAGAAACAATCGAAACAAAATGTAGGGACTCAGTCAACATCAAGGGTCCTTGCCGGGGAATGCACAGAACTAAAGGTGACACCACTGAAGAAAAGAAGATGCCGTGTACTTCTCTCAGATGAAAGCAAGGACGAGTCACCTACAAAGCAGGGTTCTGGAGGCATGGCGGATGTGGACACGGAGTTCCCGGCCAAAGACCCCGCAGTGTCATAAGACGATGCCTTTGAAGAGATGATGCACATGGACTTCATTGAAGACACTCCTGTTGAAGGTGTTCTTGAAGAGGAGGGCGTCCAACATGAAGATGCTTTGGACCCTTCTGCCATAGTCCAACAAGATCAACAGTCTTCTCCTGTACCACAGAAGCCTCAGCCCCAAATATGCACCACATTTGAACCTCCGCAGTGTTTTACTGAAGCACCGAAGCCTGTAACCAAGAAAGACGAAGCGCCTAAACCTCTAGAGTGTGGCGAGGCAGATTCAAAGCGTCATGGACAGTCTTCTGCAATGCGGAAACGAAAAGCAGGTTTGAAAACCGAAACTATGCCAGAACCACTTTCGCCCAGTGTTTCGCCAACGAAAAAGCATCCAAAGAGTGCTGATGAATCAGCGATTGTGGTGTGGACTGGAAATTACGAAGGTAACTATGCTTTACATCAATACTGGCTAAGCGGTCGGGGTTCTCCAAAGACAAAAATGTATCATCCAGACTTAGCAGGCTGCACGTCCGGACGAATGGAGCGTCTAAATCGTGATGAGCGGGAGGTCAGGATGGCTGCCCGTGTAAAGGCAGATGCTTTGCTTGAATCGTGCCACCGCCCTAAACCGCCAATCAGTTGTGAGCTTCCAAACATCTACCATTTGCTTCAAATTAGGCCACAGTTGTTCGACTGGGTGTGGAAGGGGCAATCAGAAGAAGCTTTTAAGGACCAGTTTCAACACTCTTGGGACTCTCAAACATTCCAAGCTGCAACCAAGCAGTGCGTCATGTGGTGGACATGTGAGGCAAAGGTAAGATAATGTTGACCTTAGTTTCTGTTTCTAATCTACAATTTCTGAAGTGTCTGATTTTGGTTCTATTTTTCACTTCCCAAGAGCGTCCATTCTTTTGTGTTATGGCAATTTCCAGCATGGTTGAAAGTGCACTGTTGCAGATCTGCGACAGCAGAGGTATTGATTTCTCGCGCTCCAATCTTCCATGCATGTCATCGCTCTAATTTTTTGCGTCCTTTGTTCTCTGACAGGAAGAGGATTACCCAGACGTATTTGTGGCAGTTGGCCATGCCATAAACTCTTTGTGCTACAGTGTGAAATATGGAAAAGTCCCACCAGACATCTCATTGCTGGGGACATACTTACAGTATGTTAAAGATCTTGCTGAGTATGAAGAGAAATGTCGGTCCTATGTTGTTGACTTGAAGAAAGAGCAAGAGCGCATGGTTGAGGATGCTGTGTCTAAATTTCGTCAAGCCACGAGAATGAAACGCGAGGCTTTTTTGTGGGATTGGTGCCCTCTTTGGTATGTTGTTTCAGAGAGCAAAGAGCTACTTGCAAAGCTACCGCAGCCACCCTGGCGTCATGATGGTTAGTGATAACCGCCACTGTTCTTTGTAGGAGGAATTACTTCATTATGCCATTATTCATTGCATTACTGTCTTTCTGTCATAATGTCACAGTGTTAAAGAGAAAACACTGTCACAGTCACAGTGTCACAATAAGATGTGGAACGAAAACTACCTAATGTGAACTTGGATTTGCATTACAGACGAGGAGGCTGAGGAGGTTCGGCGCATCATCCTTGAAGAACCGTTTTCTAGAATAAAGCCGACAGCGTTTGTGCAAGTGATGCGAATAACCCTCCATAACGTCTTTGGAAGGTGGAGGCAAATGGCTTGTCCCGTCTTTGGCCTCAGTCGTTCGCTTGTGAGAACTCTTTGCTCTAGGCAAAGAGACATCATGCTAGCCGTATTCGCCTTCACCTTTGAAGCACCTTATCAATTTGCAGGTATGGCATCTTTCGAATGGGACTTGTTGCAATCTACCATCATGAAGGACGCACAACTTGTTACCGAGGGCAAGGGAGAACGAGTTTTGGATAGCGTTTTGGATTGGCTTGAGCAAGTCCGTGTGCGTGCATTGCAAGACCTTGCACGGGATTATCCAGTTGCATTTAGGTAGTGCTGGACAACAATCCTACATGAACACTGGGGAGATCAAGCAAAGTATTGGTCTAGGTGCCTCCGCTTTCGTGAGGACTTTGACATGGGTTGGGTTGCAGATACAATGGCGCCCACATGGGCTAAAAAGGTGAGGGAGACCCGTATGAAAATCATTGATCTTGTAAATTCGATGGAGACAACGTTTCGTGAAGATGAAGACGCAGTTTGGGCGAACTACCGCGCTTCTACTCTGCAGTGTTTTGCGGAAGCAGGGAATGAAACACTGCAGGAACCCTCTGAGATACAAGCGCCGCCCATATCTTATGAGTCGTTGGACCTAGTGGAGGGTCAGAACGCAGTACGCATGGATGACATTTGCACCGAAGATCTCCACCTAGAAGGTTTGCCCATCTCAGAGACGCCGACGACTTTGGGGTTTTTGGTAGGCACAGAGCCAGATTCTGCCGAGGGAAAAGGGTTTTCCATGCTTGCTACTCCACGAAACATGACTGTTGAGTTCGCTTCCGCAGCAAGTACAGCTCCAGAGATTTGTTTGCAAGAAGAGGATGATACTCACGATAGTGACGACCTGGAAATTCTGCAAGACATGGTGGTTACAGAAGACCCGGTGAGTGCGCAGAGAGTGGAGCATTCAAAAAGCGTGACATTCCCCCCCCAAAACATGGTTGATTGCATGGAGACGCGTGACTCCAGGCTTTCTATATAGAAGACTTATGAATATTTCAAGGTGGATGACCTCCTCGATGCCTTGCCCAGGTACTCTATTTCTTTTCCTTATCCTGCAGTTCTATTCCATGCAAAACACTAACTTCCAAAAAATTGGATTACTGATTGTTGATTTCATGACGTGTACAAAAAGGCTGCATGTCACAAAGTTACTAGTACTATCAACTTCTTTGGATTTGATTCGGAGTCTCTGGCAGTGCCAATAGACCAAATCCAAGATCTGCAAAGGGGAAGAAAGATGCTGGGACAGAATGTCGTGGAGCTTTTATGTCATCGCCTTTGGTGGAGCTTGTCAACAGAGGCACGAGGCCAAGTTTACATAGCTTCTTCACTTATGCAAGGTCTTCTACATCCAGCCTGGGAGTCGCAGGTGGAGGATGAACTGGTTAGGTGGGGTCGGCAATATCTTGTCCCCTCAAGAATATATATGAAGTGCCCAAAGACCTTCACAGTGGTGGTGCCATATATGAACAATTTACATTGTTCCCTGTTCATTTTAACAGAGTCCTCATTCATGCACCTAGATAGTGCAAACCTGCATAGGAAGTCGGAGCACCAGGAGCATGCGGAGCGCTTATGGAAAGTCTGGAAGCTTGTACATGAGCCCCCTTTGTTTGGAAATCCCCCTTTGAAGAAGGTGCCAATGTTTCGTCAGAGAGGCAACTACGAGTGTGGGTTCTTCATGCTGCGCTTCATGGAATTGTACATTCGTTTCTTCCATATAGATGAACCCCCTTTGCCTGTGCAGAAGGCTCAGACAATGTTCTGCGCTGAGGTTATGTGTGCACGAAAGCCTGCTGCTATGCAGAAGAATGTCATCCGTGCAATTGCAAATGAGTTGAGCATCACTTCGGAGTGTGGGCTTTACGAGCCTCCGTTTCGAGCAGTCTAGGGTCCATCATCAAGGGGATGAATTCTTGAAGCTCATAGTTCGGTAACGTAGTTGGTAGAGGACAAAGCTGACGACCTGGATATGTAGTGGAGGTGTTAGTATGTTTGTTGGCATATTGGGGTGGAGAACACAACGTTTTTACTACGGATGAGTTTTGTAAGTGCAAGTTGAACTTTTTTAGTTTCCAAGGAGAATTGTTTGACAGGAAGCCCTCAATGTCTCGTGGTTTGCCAAATCCTTTGTGGCTGTGCATAGTGTTTTAATGTTTCAACTCTTTTTAGCGTAGTGTATCAGTGTGAGAGAGTTGGCTGCCAACTATTTTTTGTTCATTGTCACAGACCGCATTTCAGTGGCTAATAGTGAAACATAATTGAACTGCTTATAACGTGGCAATACTAAACCATCGTACATATATACTATAGAACACTGTATACTAAGCAATTGAGGGGCACCTGCTTTCACTGCAAGGCTATATTTTGTTTTAAGTGCATTTCCGCAGCATTGAATTCTTTCAATGTGGCTTGTGTATTGGAATATCACATGGACTTTTCCCTCATTAAATTCAGCATTATTTTAACTTCATAGTTGTTTCTACATTAATTCAAGCAAGATACCAGTAACCCAACCTCGCCCCTTCTTAGTGCATGACACGAAACTCAGCGTTTCGTGAGATCCTAAGAGCAAGGCAAAGGTTGGCTCATATAGACACAAGGTTTTATTTAGATGGTATGAGGTTTACATATAATGTATGTGACTACATTTTAAAAAAAAATAGACATTGTAGACTTTTGCGTACAAGAAACCACTACCATTGTACACACCTTTCATCGCCCCCTAAATGTATTCCAGTGTTTCACTGCCGTCAGATGTAAACAATGGCTAGGGTTTTGGTGACCAAGGGTTAGGCGGCTCATGTTTTTCCCTATTTGGGTCTACAAGTCTCCCTGAATAGGAATTCAAAAAAAAAATTCGAGTAGTCTCAAGAAATGTTATTTCCTGAATATTAAGACCTCTCTTCATGCATACAGTGTTTCGAGAAAGGTGTCAAATGAAATGAACCCATCAAACAGTTAAAGATATATATAGAGAATTTCAAATATGTATATATATACACACACACATATGTTTTGCTTTTTTCTTTGATTCTCCAGGAAAAACAATGTGTACATGCATGTATGTATGTATATATGGATTAGCTATGATATCAAAAAATTAAAATCCATGAAGGGTCAATCCTTTCTTGCAAAAGAAGTACAGACAACTTCCATTCCTATACCAACAAAGATGGGAATTTTTTAAATCTTCCTTTCTTCACATCTAACAATAGCATGTTATCCGTTAGTAGGATGAAAACAGGTAGAAATAATATAAACGTTTTTGCCCACATGCATCACAAGAATTAGTATTGTGAAACTTTTCTTTACTTGCATCCCTTATGTTTTTCTTCAAAGAAATTTTGGCTTAAAAATAACAAATAGCATTGTCACAAATACCATTTCTTCCTCAATGCATTTTCTTCCACACAAGGTTTGGTGGGTTGTGCAAATTTTTTAGTTCTTCTACACTTCATGTTTCTTTGTTAAAGAAATATTTCTTAAGTAAACCATTATATTGTAGGTTACACAGTATGCAATATTCACCCCATTTTTTGGGTTCATCCATTTTCCTTTGTGCAATGTTTCGTGGTCTGTGTAATTTGTTTATGTTCTCGGTCTCCTCTTATTTCATTCTTGAAAACATTTTGCTTGATCTCAACCGTTCTGTTTATGACTTCTGGTACACACTACACACCCCAATTTCTGTGGTGATCCACTTTTCTTTGTTCAAATTTTCAGCTCTGTTAAAAAAAATTTGGTTTTTGGACACATTGTGTTTTGTTTTTTCAATCACTGTGCTTGATCACAACCAAAATGTTTTGGTTCAGAGTGTACTACCCATTTTTTTCGATGATCCACTTTCCTTTGTGATGAAATTTGTGCTCCGTGCAAATTTTTTGGATTCTAGTCACCTCATGCTTAGTCCTTGGAGAAGTTTTACTTCTGTAAAGGTTCGTGTTTTGTTGTATACTGCACACACCATTTATCAGAGGGATCCATTTTCCTTTACCCAAGGTTTCGTTGTTTAGGAAATTTTTGTGGTCTTTGACACCTCCTGTTTTGTTCCTTGAAACTCTTTGGTAATCCTAAAACATAATTTTCGGTTATAAAGTATATACCCCATTTTTTTGGGGGTCATTTTCCCTAGTGCAACATTTCATGGTTTGTGCAAATTCTTTTGTTCTAGCACACCTCAAATTTCGTTCCTTCAACCATTTACCTGTACGTAAACCACAATGTTTTGTTACAGAACCAATTTTTTGGGGTGATACAATCTTCTTTCTGCAAGGTTAGGTGGAACCCAGTTCTTTAGGTGATCCAATTTTATGTCTGCAAGGTTAGGTGGTCTGTGAATATTCTTGTACTAGAGCATTTCATGTTTCGGTCTTTAGAACATTGGATTCATCGAAACCAAAACATTTTTGCAGTAACACTGGTTTAGGTGGTCATCCATCTTACTTTATGAAATGTTAGTTGGTTTAGGCAATTTCTGGGTTCTTCTACAACTCATGTTTTGTATTTTTAAGCCTTTTCCTTCATATAAACCAAGATGGCGATGTACACACCGCGTTTGGTCTACTGATCTATTTTGTTCTTTTCAAGTTTTTTTTTTGGGGGGGGGACATTTCTGTGTTTCTTGACTAGTCACATTTTGCTCCTTAAAACATTTTCTTCTATCTAAACCAAATTTTTTTTATACACATACACGTTTTGGGGGGTTATCCATCTCGCTTCATATTAGGGTGGATGCACTTGGAATTTCTATATGTAGTTGGATACTCGACACCTCATGATTTTCTCTTTCAAACGTTTTACTTCAGGACAATTAAAATATTTTAGTACACACACCATTTTCTGCAGAGATCTGTTTTCATTTGGACCAGGCTTCAGTGGCGTGCCCATTTCTTCCTCCTGCACACATTTTGCTTCAAAAACTTTTAGTACGCAACCCATTTCTTTCTTTTACATTTTTATGCACACGTACCCTCAAATATAGAATTTTTTAGCATATAGATTTCTCTTTATCATTCCAATGTGCTATAGGGGAATAAAAAGATTATGCTCTCGGAACATTTATGGCACTCTTATATAGGGAATATGTAGTCATAAATATACTTTGATGTCTCCTCTGAGACCTATTTTTTCATGTCGTAAAAAATAAATAAATTTCATTGACATATATGTTTTATTTTCTAAGAAAATCATAGTGTTTGGCAGAAAACTTGGAAATTTGTGATGCATTTAGATTTTTTATATGAGGACTGTATGGAAATCAAATGTTAGGGCAGCCATAAACCAAATTTTATAGGGAAATTCAATTTTTGATGGCTCTAAGTTTGAGAACGACATTCGGTTTTTAGAGTGTTTGGTGGCTGGGGCACGCTCGGCATGCATGACGTCGCCTTGGAGTGAGGTCTGGACAACTGCGAGCCTCAATGAATCCACTTTTGTCGATCGATGAGACGGCATACGGCATTCCGTACAGTGCACGGAAAAGGTGGCGCAGTGTTTCGGCTACGTCGTAGGCTTCCGAGTTCTGGGTTTCTTGAATTGCTGTGCACTCGTTGCTTTCTATAGTTCTTTCAAATGAGACTTACTTCAGTACACGGAAATTTTGGACGTAGTTGGTGGCAAGTGCTTGCGCTGCCTTTTCTTAGGGTTTAGGTGCTTACACCGCTTTGCCTATATTCTTACACTGAATGCGCTCCTAATTGCAGGGCGAAATCATTACCTTTGCAGAGCTTGGGACACGTGTGAAGCCCATCGCTTCAGAAACCACTCAAGAGCGGTCTCCGAATCGTCAACGACTCCACCTTTGTCTTCACTCCTCACGGGCGCACAGGTTCTCTTTTCACCATCTTGTACTACTCTTGCGTTCGATTTTCTGTTGGGTTCAGGCATTTCAATTTCACGGCACTTGTTGCGTTCGACATTAGGGGCTGCGTTTGCACGTCTTCCCGGTAGACTGCGTGGTCAAAGCTTAGTCGACTTTCTTGTATTCAAGAGCGCAGTTATTCAGGCGGTCCTCATTCCGTGACACAACAGTGATGCACGTTTTAGTACCAACTCCGTTAGTCTTACAACGTTGAAATGCGTCTCAGTTTGGAGAAACAAAGGTTAGGTGATTCAGTTCTGGATGCTTGCAAGGACATGGCGTAGCAAGAGCACTTAATCAATTGAAGTCCGCCTAGGGTTTAGTGTTCAGATATGCCTAGGGAGGGAATACAAAGAGCTCTTCGTCATGATGCAGGCATGCAGCTAGCAAAATCAAGAGAAGGGGTCGTTTAAAATTCGAAGTTCAATGGTACTAATCATACTTCTTCTGATTGGTGGTAGGGCTAGGGTACAATATGTGGACGCTTACTTGTACTATGAACCAGTGTTTCGTTTGGTTCAACAAGTAGGCTGGACTAACTGGTTCAGTGGTATAGGCATTTCCATCAAATTCTATTGCTGCACATGCGACATGGCAAAGCTCAAGAAAACTGTTACTATCAGAGAGGTCAACGGCCGAAGGGTGCTGAAATCTGTGGGTGTTCCTGGTGGAGGCACTTCAAAGGTATGTAGTGTCTCAATTCCATTTTCTAGTTCCCTGTGTTTGTCCAATGTGCTTTGTTACTTACATAGGAAGACATTGTGACGTCTTTGACATGAGGATCGATTTTGCAGGTTGATCCTCCGGGATCAAGTGCAAGAGTACAACCTCTTGCACCAACTGAGGGTTTTTTTCAGGAAGTAACAATTGACAACCGCTCTTATAATGTCAACTACGGGTCTGCATCAGAGTTTGCCAGGCTGTTGCAGGAGTGCGCAACGGAGGCAGCGACTGATATCCCTCGTGCTGTAGACCCTGTCAGGTACTACTTCCAGTGCATTCACTGTGGTGACACATCATTCACCAATAAAATGCGCTTGAATCGACACCGTTTCATGTCACAGTGTCCTGCTATGAAGGATGACACAGGGAATCCTATGCGATTGCTGCCTTACCCAGATCAAGGAAGAGGACAAGGGAAGGTTACAAAAATGATGCGGAAGGGGAAGGCTGTGGATGTGGAGGCCAGGGTGGCTCACCAAATAAGTAGTTCCACTCAAGCAGCCTCAACCAAGGTTACAGTGCAGGCTTCTCACTCCAGGGGTGGTGCAGACACGATTCCAAAGGGGGCAAGGCGAACATCATCTGCAATGGCCATTGTGGATGCTGCCAAAGATACTATTCCAAGCAGGACAAGGCGAGCATCCTCTGCAATGACCATTGTGGATGCTGCCAAAGACGGCAATGTCAAAAAAGCGAAGAAGGGCCGGTAGGAGGGTACCAAGTCTGCGAAGGAGACGGTGCCTGCGTTGATGAAGGAGGGGAAAGGCGGGCAGCAGGTTCTACCAAAGAGTCCGCGTGACACTAGGCGTCAGCAGAAGGTCGTGCGCTTCAGTGAGGATGTGGCACCTACACGCAGAACACAAGGCATTGCCAAGGACAGCGACTCTGAAGATAGCGCAAGGGACTTTCAAACACCACTGCCCACGAAGAAAAAAGATGTGGTTTCCAAGACTGCAATTTGTAGGTCACGTTTACGATCACACACACGAGAGCTTGAGCCGCTCTTTGAAAAATGTAACACCATTGGCCACGCACCGCTTGGAAGTGTCTCCGACATTGCTTCGCCGGTGCGGTTACAAGATAAGGGTACACGGGAAACGGCTGATCCAATCTGGAGTGCTCAAGTGCCGCCAGAGAAGACAACAAAGGAAGGGTTCAGTCAGAAATCCAAGAAGAAATTGAAGGGTGCCTTGGGAGGAGTTCTTCAAAAAGGACTAGAAAAACATGGCAAGGGTCCACTTCTATCGACAGGAAAGAAGGGTAAACGGAGGGTACTGGTAACCTCTGACAGTGCCGAAGGATCCCCTACCCGAGATGTGTCTTCTGAAGACGTTCAAAACACTGGGGACTCACCTGATGGAGGTATACTTGAAGATTTCTCTGTGGGTGGTGATGATAACTACGAATGTCACAGGGCAGAAGATGATGAACTTGTAGCTGTGATCGTTGCATCGCTGGGAGAGGGGGAACCTGTGAAAGCTATAACAACGGGAGATTCCCTCAAGGTGCAGGAATTGAAGGAACCAGCTTTGGCAGCCCCGCTTCAGCAAACGTGCCCTTCTATAGTCAGAGGAACTTCACCACATTCTTTTGCAGCGACACTATGTGTACAACAGTCTTCTCCAATTGCTCAGCCGTTGATTCAGCCCAAACAAATACCTCGAAGCAGAAAACGTCCCCCTAGTGTTTCGGGTAGCCCTTCTATTACGCTCGCAGAGGAGTCGGACCAGAAACGAAGAAAGAAGGTTACGGATTTGGCTATTGTTGAGTGGACAGGGAGTTTTGAAGGGTACCATGAATTGCATCAATATTGGCTTAGTGGAGTAGGTACGCCAAAAACTAAAATGCATCATCCAAATCTCCCGAATTGCACAGCTGCACGACTGGAGCAGCTCAATAGAGAAGAACGAGAAGTAAGGATGGCCGCTCGCAAGAAGGCAACGACGTTGGCAGAAGAGAGCCCTAGTCCATTGAAGCCAGTCTTCCAGGAGCCTCCTAATGTATATTACTTGCTTCAAATTCGGCCACAACTGCTGGATTGGACTTGGGAGGGTCAGTCTGAAGCTGAGTTCAAGGAGCGGTTCGCAAAGTCATGGGCCTCCAAGACTTTCCAAGCTGCTACAAAGGAGTGCATTGTGTGGTGGTCATGTGAAGCTAAGGTAAGAAAAATGCTAACTACCTTACGTCATTAGTTCCCTTCTGTATGTGTTCAGATTTTCTGTTGTCCTCAATTGTTGTGTAAGTGGACATCCATTTGGTTCTTTGATATTTTGGACCTCAGTCTATGAATTTCATGTGGTCCTTTTGTTTCAGGGTGTTTGTTCTTTTAAACCAGAATTTTAGAGTTTTTATTTTGTATACATTGATTGACAATTTCTTGTAAGGCAATTTGTAATAGGAGGAGGACTACAGTACAACAGTTTTGGCTGTTGGACAAGCCGTGAAATCCCTGTGCCACAGTGTGAAATACAATGAGGTGCCACCAGACATTTCACTGCTTGGAACATACTTGCAGTATGTGAGAGATCTTACAGATTACGAAGAGAAATGTCGATGTCATGTGTCTAAGCTCAAGGCAAAACAGGAGTGCATCATACGTGAGGCTGTTACAGAGTTTCGACACCAAACGCAAAGAAAACGTGAGCAGTTCGTGTGGGATTGGTGCCCCATCTGGTATGTTGTCTCAGAGCAGAAAGAGCTACTACAGAAACTGCCTCCCATGCCTTGGCGTCATGATGGTAAGCGATGACTTATCTTCTGTATACAATTACAGTGTTTCATTCATGCCAGCTCAGTGTTTTAGTGTCACGTTTCCAAAACTGGGGCTAATACAATGCTTACCAACTTTGCAGATGAGGAGGCTGAGGAAGTTCGATGCCTTCTCGTTGCAGAGCCCTTCAAGAGAATTAAGCCAGCGGCATTTATCCAGGTGTTTCGAATTGCCCTGCACACTATATTCGGCAGGTGGCGGCAATTGACGTGTCCCATTTTTGGAATCAGTCGTTCTTTGCTTAAAACTATTTGTCAAAGGCAGAGAGACATTGTGCACGCCCTGTCAGTGTTTACCTTGGAATCTCCCTTCCAATTCTCCGGTATGGCGTCATATGAGGCGGACATGCTTCATACGGCCATTATGAGGGATGTCGAGCTTGTTTGTGAGGGAAAAGAAGATAGAGTAATGGAGAACATATTACAGTGGGTGCAACATGTTCAACTGCGTGCTTTACAGGATCTTGCGTGTGACTACCCTATTGCCTTCAGGTCGTGCTGGACAACAGTGTTTCATGAACAGTGGGGAGACCAAGCTCAGTATTGGACGAAGTGCCTCCATATGCGTGAGGACTTTGACATTGGTTGGATAAATGTCCAGTGTATGCCCACATGGGCTTCCAAGGTTACAGAGACGCGTGAAAAGATCTTGGAGCTTGTTAATTCAATGGAGGTGGCATTTCAAGAGGATGAGGACGCAAGGTGGGCAGAGTATCGTACTTCAGCCGTGCAGTGTCGCGTGACAGAGGATGTCAAAATAGCGCAGCAGAATTCGGAGACTACGGTGAACGCTACTCCTGTTGAGCCCTTCACTTTGTCTCAGCTGCCATCTCTGTCTCAGCTGCCGTCTGCATTGCACATCGATGACATTTGTACGCAAGATCTCAATATGTGTGTCCAAAGCATCGCAGAGACACCGGCAACGTTGGTTGGGCTGGTTTGCAAGGAGTCATTTACAGTTCAAGACAGCTTCTGCCTTGTGGAAGCTACTCCACGAAGCCTTACTGTAGACTTTATAGCACTCGACAACGCTAACCCAAACTCAGGTGTGGTGTCAGGTGCAGATTCTGTAAATGACATGGGTGTGAAGTGTGGGGCCAGAGCGAGCATACCTATAAAGGTTCCTGGTGATGAGGATGCCTCCACTGCTAAGGATGATTCACATACAGGGGAAGACGAGTCCACAGAGGACAAAGTGCAACAACTTACAAGTGTTGATTCTGACCCCGAGAGTGCGCGTCGGCTTACTAATAGGAAAACTGTAACATTTCCCCCACTTTCCACTGTCCTAGTGGACGACAAACGCATTTCTAAGCTTTCTATACCGAAGACCTATGAACACTTCGAGATAGACGAACTCATGGAGGCCTTGCCAAGGTATAATACCTTTTCATCTTTACCTTCTTATGTTTGTGTTTTTAAGCAGTGGTGTTCAAACTCTTTTTTGGAAACACAGGGGACTGAATGCGAGAAAACTCTTTTTTTGCAGGAATGGCAGAGGGGATCGTGATGCAGGTGCAATTCTCTTCTTTGGAGCGGATAAAGACTCAATACCAGTACAGGTGACTGAAGTAGAAGAACTACGAAGTGCTAGAAAATATCTTGGGCAAAATATGATGGACCTTCTCTGCCGGCGTCTTTGGTGGAGTCTAACATCTGCGGCGCGAGGCCGGCTATTTATAGCCTCGTCCTATATGCAAATCCCCCCTGGAAAATCGTGGGAGTTACAGACAGACGAGGCACTTGTGAAGTGGGGTCGACAGTTTCTTCTACCCTCACGAATTTTTAGACACTGCCCTCGTGAAATGCAAGTGCTGATTCCATACGTTGATTCCGCGCACTGGTCACTGCTTGTTTTAACAGAGACATCGATCTTGCACATGGACAGTGCAAGTATGCACAAAGATTTGGTGGAGAAAGACTTTGGCCGTCGGCTTTGGAAGGTTTGGCAACTCCTACACAACCCCCCCTTGACCTTGCAGCCTGAGTTGAAGAAGATTCCAGTGTTTCGTCAAAGAGGGAATTATGAGTGTGGTTTCTTTGTGCTTCGTTTCATTGAGCTGTACATTCGAGTCTACCATGGCAATGAGCCTGCTCTTGAAATGTCACAGGCTGATGCCTTTTTCCGCTCTGAGGTAATGGCGGAGGCAAAACCTGCAATTATGCAGAAGCATGTCATAGCTGCAGTTGCAGATGAACTCAGTCATCACTCAGTTGCTGACTCATATGGGCGACCGTTTCGTCTAACCTATGATGCAGTATTAGGCGAGGCATCCCCCGTAGTTTTTACTGTGAAGGATGCAGCTTTCCACATAGAGACGTGAAGTTACAGTGTCTTTTTAGTTTTCTGTAGTTGTATTCTAGTTTTTCGTATTGTGTTCAATGTTTCTCTGGTTCTCTACTATCTTCTCTTTCCCTGAATTTGTACAATGATTGGTTAGCCAAATTTTATTCTTCATTGTATCATTCTCAGGTTAATTTATCTTCGTTCTATGATGTTGTCATATGAAGAACCCAAATAGATGTACTAACATGAAGCCATTTTTCAAATGCATACTGTAATATACCCAGAATAGTGGATTATCCAGTTGATTTTCAATATGTAGTGCTTCTTGGATTTTCTCTTGCTCTAAATGATGTTTTTCATACTAGATCTTCGTCCACTTTACTGTTGTAGTCCATTTCAAATGTATCAGTGTGACAAATGAGCGGCATTGCAAGTGAGGTAGCTTGGTTTGAAGACAACAACAATGCCCACCTTCACAAGTATGACAGCTTTTTTACGGCTAAAGGAGAAGTCAGTTCTTTGTAGCCAAATAATTGATGGAGTTGTAATTCAAGTCTTTGGCAACTGAGAAGCATCTCTAATGTTTCATAATTATGACGGTGTTAACCTTAAAAGCGTGTAGTGCTCAATGAGTACAACAAACAGTTGTTTCTGTAAAGACTATGAATAATTATTTCTGGAAAATGAAACCACAGGACAAATGAAGCTAAGGGAGTCCTTCACTTCGGCGTACTGAACATTTCCTATAGGATTGTTTTCGTAGGAAGTGCCCTCTTACAAAGATTTCGATGTAGTTATAAGAAAATAAAGTTCCATTGAATAGAACGCACCTCAGAACGCCGTCTGGGAAATATGAAGGTCTACTTTTGAATGAAAACAATAAAGAAGAAGTACCTTGTCACCTATGGCACTAAGTATTACCATCTTAAATTCCTTTGATGAATGAGTAGGACAACGCAGTGGCACTGAATTTATTAGATTGAAAATATTGTAGCCATCCTTGTCATTGCCATAGATCAAACTTGAAGTGTACTATGGAACCCATAGAATGGGTTACGAAAAGAAGGAATGCAATTTATACTGCAAAAATCGAAATTGTAGCATTGTCCAAAGATAATTGTAGTGCCTGAAGGAACTTTTGCATGCCCTAAACTATTCTAAATGCTCACATACACTTCTAGTTTGATGTACTTAGACTTTTCATTTCCATAGCAGTAAAGATGGGAATTACAGAAAGCCTCAATCATTCTTTCACATCTCACAATAGCATCTTATCTGTACTTAGAATGCAAACATGTTGAAATAATATCAACATTTTTGCCCGCATACATCGCATCATCACATGGTGTGATAGTGTGGGAATTTATTGTCCTTTTATCCCTCATGTTTATGTCATGAAGATATTTTGGTTTGCGTAAAAGAAATTGTCTTTTTACACACACCAATTATTTTGGTCGTCCATTATATATTGTGCAAGGTTTCGTGGTGTGGTACGTTGATTGTTCTTGGACACCTCACATTTCATTGTTCCAAACATTTAGCTCTTCGTAAACCACACTGTTTTGTGCACACCCCATTTCTTTCCTTGATTCATTTTGGTATATAGAAGGCTTAGGTCTTCAAGAATGTAGGAGATTTTCATTTCTTGGACACGTCGTGTATTTTTGTTTGAAACAATTTCCTTCGAAGAAGCTAAATTTAATTTTTGCACACCCAAATTCTTTTTACGGATCTATTTTGCTTTCAATGAGCTTTACAATCGTGGCAATTTGTTTAGGTCTTCGACACTTAATTCTTGTTCCTAGAGACAACCTACTTTACCTAAACTAAAATCGTTTAGTACACCCCCCATTGTTTTGGTTGATCTTTGAGTAGGCACAATATTTTTTTTCTAGAACTCATGTTTATTTAGATTCATTGTTTTTTTCATTTTTTTTAAATTTTTTAGAGAAAGGAAATCATAGATTCAGTGTTTTGAGGCAAACTACATGCCCAGTCACCTCATGCATGGCCAATGCATGAATTGTAATGACCCATCCATATCATCATAATACATGTTATGTATGATGGAGTATGTTGCCTCGTAGTTTGTACTGGCTGCAATGTTACAGCCTCGTGTTCAGTGCCAATTCAAACGTGTATAACGTTGTTCTGTGTGACGGTTAGGGTTCAAGGCGGCTAGGGTAAACACCTTCGGTGATTCTGGATTGTATCGTCGCTTCACCACTTACACCGTGATGTTTTGGGGTACAAGCTCGTACGCTGAACTCTCTATTCTACCATAGAGCGAAAGGCGCAGCTTTGGGAGAAACAAGTGCTGCATTCTGGTATTGCAATTGAAATTTCTACATTGTTGTTTTCTTTCAGAATGTCGTGAATTCTTGTGTTGCGCTTCACTTTGCTCTGCTATGAATTTCCATATTGCGGTTGTGCATGGACTATAGAATTGTTGCATTGCAGTTCAACGTTTGAACTCCTGAATTACTATGTTTTGTCTCAATTACTGTATTCCGAATTAGGGTGTTCTCTGTTCAGTTTCTAAATTGTACTGTCACTGGGTTTTTGATTCTGATATTGCATTTCAATCTAGGTGCAGACTTAGAGTTTACAGTAATCACAGTCACTGTCTTGTGCACTGAAGTTAAATAGGAATTCAGAAACTTTTGCAAACTGGATGTAGGAGACATTACTTTCTGATTCACTGAGCATTAGGGTTTAGGGTGAGGATTTTGGGGTGGGCGGTTTAGGGCTTCAAGTAGTATCAGTTGCCATAGTGGAATGAAGCAAGAGTGCCTCCATATGCATCCTAGTCTGAATGCCTTTCTCTTACTTGAATTCAGGGGTCATGGTTTTGTGGGAGGACTTGTATAAAGAACAGTTCAGAGAGGAACTTCAATGTATCGAAACACTGGTGCAACGACCGCCTGAAGGCCCCATCAGTAAATCCGACTTGATTTGGGAATTGCGGGAGACACAGTTGGCTCGTGGACCACATGGAGAACGGAAGAAAAAGCTAGTGGTGGCTCAGCAGTGTTTCATTCCTACAAACAGGCTTGAAGACTTCATCAAAGGGATGCAGACCATCACCGGGGGGGGGACTTGCAAATATGTGAAGATCCGCACAAAACCAGGAAAAGACAAGGGACCATCCAGGGCTACTGCAACTACATCAAAGGATGTTACACGGTACATTTTCCTACTTTGCTATTTTTATCCAGTATTTCGCTTCATTGATTCACTGCATTCATAGAATTCATCAAGTTTTAATGACTTATATCTTGTGCACTTGTCTCTACAGCTACCATTGCCAGTATGGTCCGGAAAATCATACTACAAAGGTGAAGGTAGTGACGGAGTCCATGCTGCCGAAACACAGACGGAAGGTCTTACTTGGAAGTACCCTTACAAGTCAACATTCACAGTCCGAAGACACGAATGTCATGGCGGGTGGTGACCCTAAACCAAATGCAGTGAAGAGTCGAAGAGGGAGGAAGAAGGCCACTATAGGGACGGGAGCAGTGGAGAAGTGCAAGCCCAAACGAGGTAGGCCGAAGAAGACACCTGCTGATCCTAGTGAAAATCAAAACAATGATGTCACTACAGGGACGGGAGCAGTGGAGACGTGCAAGCCCAAACGAGGTAGGCCGAAGAAGACACCTGCTGATCCTAGTGAAAATCAAAACAATGATGTCACTACAGGGACGGGAGCAGTGGAGACGTGCAAGCCAAAACGAGGTAGGCCGAAGAAGACAACCGTTGATCCGAGTGAAAATCAAAACATTGGTGTCACTACAGGGACGGGAGCAGTGAAGACATGCAAGCCCAAGCGGGGTAGGCCGAAGAAGACAACCGCTGATCACAGGGATATTGAAAACAATGGTGTCACTACAGGGACGGGAGCAGTGGAGACATGCAAGCCCAAGCGGGGTAGGCCGAAGAAGACAACCGCTGATCACAGGGATATTGAAAACAATGGTGTCACTACAGGGACGGGAGCAGTGGAGACATGCAAGCCCAAGCGGGGTAGGCCGAAGAAGACAACCGCTGATCACAGGGATACTGAAAACAATGGTATCACTACAGGGACGGGAGTAGTGGAGACGTGCAAGCCCAAGCGTGGTAGGCCGAAGAAGACAACTGCAGATCAAAGTCACACTAGAAACAGTGTTGTCATAGTTGAAGAAGGTTTACTCCAATGTACACTACCAGGAACAGGGTGTAACACTGGAGACACGGCGCCAGACATCTCTAAATCGCTGCATGACCCTTCAGCCCAAAGCGATGAAGTACAGAGATCCGAGTGTGGCACATTAGACTGCAGTCAGTTCCAACTTCTACTTGATTTGAATTCTCCAGCTGAAGACCTCTTGCAAGAAGAAACACTTCATCCTCCTAGCACCACTTGTGTATCACCTACTGACTCAAAGGAAAGGTGGCCTGTACGAAAGAAGAATCCAGTTCCCTGCAAGCGTGTTCAACGACCGCAACGCAAGGCAAGAAAGGTGAAGGCTGGAACTTCGGACTTGGACCTCAACGTAATTCCTGTCGAGATTGACCTCAATGTTATTCCTGTGGAGGAAAGTAGCCATGATCCAGCAGTACAGCACATTCGTGACACTGAATCTGTTGCCTCCAAAAGTGGGTTCACTTCCACTTCCTTACCAGTGCCAGTCGTGGTTGAAGGCTGCCCAAGGGTGAACAATCAGGGCGAACAGGAAGTGGATACTGTTTTATCATTGAACTCTTCTGGAGTGCTTCATAATACTTGCAGCTCGGACAAAGAAACCCTGGAAACGGACACTGTCGCTGGGGAAGAAGGAGAAGTTGGGAGCACTACAAATAACTCCAACACTACCTCTGTAACGAGAAACAGGGACCCTAAGCCGCGTGATTCTTTGAAAAAATGGGGGGCCTCATTAAAGCGTGGCTGTTTGGCATCATTCTCTGTGAAAACTCTTCTATTTCTTCCACATGTGACTCAGATTTGCATTTATGAGGCAGACCATGTCAATGAGAACCGGGTGCAGTGTCATGGCTTACATGATAGTGGTGATCGTAGTGCTCTTGCTTGGCAACTGTCCTCTGAAATAAAGGAATTTGTTGTCACTCTTTTAAGGAGTGGAATGATTGTGGCACAAATTATGGTGAAACATATAGCGGTGGTGAAAGAAGCTCTCCAAGAAAAGAAGGAGGTTACAAGGGATATGTTCCTCCACGAGCGTGACGTCCGCAATTTGGCAACTAAGGTTGCACGGGAGACGTACATGCTGCACAGTGAAGACGCCAAAAGTGTTCGCATGTGGGTGCAGGAAAACAAGGGCACTGTTTTCTTCTACCAAGAAACAGGCAGTGTTGTACAAGGAGGTCTCACGCCTACCAATATACCATTCACTATTGGTATTCAGACACCGTGGCAACAGGAGATGATGCTGAAGTTTGGACATGAAAGTGCAGTTTCAATTGATGCCACGTTCGGCACAAATGAAAAGAAGGTACTGTTTTGCTTCTCAGTGATTCTAGTTTTCAATTTCTTGAAAGTGACATAGCATCTGTTGTCATTCAAAGTTCATGGTCCTCGTCCATGTGTCACGGATCTTCTACAATACTGAATTGTTTGCTGAATGCAGTTTCCTCTTTACACTGTCATGGTCTTTGATGATTGGCACAATGGCATTCCCGTGGCCTTCATTGTGACATCGCGATCCGCTCAAGAGGACTTGACTCCTTGGATGCGGGCATTGGATGACAACATGAAAAAGGAGAGCCCTCTTTGGAAACCAAATGCCTTCATTGTCGACTGTGCACAGGGAGAGATTAATAGTTTGCGGTAGGACCAAAACACTCGGTCCCTTTGTTTGAACAACTCATTGCTGTAAATGACTTCTGTAACATTGATTTCTGATTGCCAATACTTTTGTCATGCACATGAATGAATATTGAAAGTAACGTCATGCCATCCGTAGGAGGTAACATGAAACTGCCTTAGAGAATACTTGAAGGTCCATCCCAAATCATTCACTAATTTCATTTGACGCTTGGTAGGATTGTATGGCCGTCCACTACAATCTTCCTTTGCTTATGGCACGTGCATAGGGCATGGCAAAAACAGGCTTGCATCAAGATACACGACATACCTCTACGCGCCCAGGTCCTTCAAGGCCTTGGAGCAATCATGTACGGCCGTGATGCTCCGGCAGGAAATGATGCTAGTACGTGGGCTATTCAAAAATTGCAGCAGCTTCAAACTTTGTACCCTGCTGCAAACGAATTTTGGGATTACATGACAAAGTAGTGGTTGCCAAAAATTCACATGTGGGTAGTTGGTTACAGAAATCTCCCTTATGCTGGACAGGACACCAATGCAGCAATAGAGAACTATCATGGCTACATGAAGTCCATTCTAAAGGCTGAGAGGAGTCGGTTGACAGGTCGACGTGTTGATTGGTGCATCCACGTACTCACTGGGGATGTACTCACGCACTACTGGTATGAGCAAGTGCGTAAGCGGTATGGATTCGTTACCAATAAAAAGGAGCAAAACATTGTTGTCTCTGCACTTATCCGAGCACGGGACATTCCCGACAGCGATGTGACACTACCAGAATGGAATGGGGGCCCAGCATACGTGACATCCTCCAGCCATAGGCATCTGCAGTATATTGTGCACAATCCAGGTGAGTTGTGGGCTATCTGCAACTGCCTCCATGCTCAGAAAGGTAACACTTGTAAACACAAGCTCAAGATCTTGCAGCTTCTTCATCCTCTAGTAGCCGAAGGGACTGTCGCAAGGTATTGCATAGGACTGAAGGGGAAAGCTGTAGCCGAAACAAGGGATCTACTTACTCTTGGAAGAGTACAACCTGAGCCTTCAACACCAACACCAATGTCATGCTCTCCACATTCGCCACTGGCGCCTGAAACACTGGATCCATCGTCACGGCAGCACGTAGACCCACATTTCAACTTACAAGTCCAAGCTAGAGACCTGCTTGAGTTTGTTGACGGGGATGTGACTCTGATGGAGCACTTGCAAGCAGACTTTAATAGATCACTTGGAAAATTGAAGCTGCTAAAAACAGAGATAGAGTCAGGTAACATCCATCCCACGACATCGAATCCAGTGTTTCATACAGTGCAAGATGGTCTGGGAATGCGTCTGCGACGCCTGAAAGACATGCTGGAGCGTGGGGGAAGATCACGAGCATCTAGAAGGCTGCTTTAGGGCATCAACCGTCCTGCTTGATTGCCATCATCTTTTCTCCACACAAGCGCTTAGAGTACAGTTCACTTGTACTGTATGTGAGCATTTGAGGATGAAGCACCTTACCATTTCATATGTGGGATGCAAAAAAAAAATTTATTGTCGTGACACTTTGCTTTTCTTCAAATTCCCTGCAAACTTGTATGATGAGGCACTTCATAGGCAACAAATCTTCTAAGCAATGTTTGATATGGCAGACTCAAGGACTCCTGAACTGCATTTTAATTATGCTATGATTTCATTTTGAAGGAACCGTTATGCATAGTCTTCACAGAAACAAGTCATGTTTGTAATCAATGACTAGTACGCGCTTCCGAAGTCAACGTTGTTATGATTGCAAAACACTGGAGATGCTTCTCTATAATCCTAAATCAAAGTAGAGCCCAGGCATGCAACGATTTGGAACATTGATTTCTAAATGAAAGTAGAGCCCAGTCATGCAATGATTTGGAACACTGATTTATAAATGAAAGTACAACCCAGTCATGCATTGATTTGGAACACTGATTTATAAATGAAAGTACAGCCCAGTCATGCAATGATGTGGAACACTGATTTATAGATACCTTTTCGACAAAACAAGTAAAGGGTCTGCAGAAATTAGTCAGTCGACATTCACTACCATGCGTTAAGGTCATAATAGAACCCTCACTTAAAGAAGGCAGAACTAGAATGCATGAATGATGCATATAGCAAAGGTACACACAAACATTGACCACAGGATCCCTCCCTTGCCATTGTGCAATGACCATATACAAGTCCAAGTTTAGAAGTTAGAGACTGAAGGAACAAAATGATCCCTAAAGCTCACACAATGCGTCATCAACTTCGTGTAAATGTCAGGCTAGTCCTAAATGGTAATATGTTCCTACTTCTCACATAACACAAAGTTCCTTGCCATATATATACAGAATTACTTTGGCAAGGTCCCAATTACATTGATCTAATTGATAAACTAAACCTTCTACAGCATCAATAACATTGAGTTCAATTAGTAAACAATCCATATCATATTCCAATCCATTAGGTTGGACTTGGTATGCAATTCTACAGAATGTCGCAATTATGTGGAGTCCATCCTAGCTATACACACACCCATAAATTGTTCTACATACATTGTAGTACAAAATATATAAGGTGGTTTAAAACAGATACGTCACAAGCAGTTCAATCATGCTCTGCTATTGGCCAAGAAAACGTTACCAATCACTACAAATACTACATGGTGAAAGGGAATTCCATTGAAGCGAAACACTCCACAGAGAATGTGGTGAAACATTATAACCACCTGCACAGACAGAAACGGACTGTCAGAGCTCCATACAAAGAAGCAATACTGTTGTCCAAGTAACTTATAAGGTAAAGATAGTCAGGCACCCACTAAGAAAAGCAGTGCACAGGGAGATAGGTGTCTTCCTCACACAAACATACACGGCAACATATACGCACTATGAATAAATCGCACTCATAGTTTCCTCTCTACCGAAACACTGGAACCTTCTTCAAAGGAGGATAACCCATCCAAAACCGTTGCTGTCTCTGAGATGGGAAGATTGTCTAGGTGAGAGGTTGGGTGCAAGCGTCATCAATTTGTAATGCCTTTCCTTTGTGCGACGAGGTCACTGGATCGGATGAATTTTGCGGGGCTAGTGTTTCAGACTAGTCTTCCAGTGTTTCGTTGTTGGCTTCCTCCAGACACTGTGTAGTACTTGCACGGTATTTGGCCCAAACTGAATCTTCATCCTCAGTCCAAGCCATCTCCATACAGTTCATGAGGTCCACGATTTTTGTACGGATCTCTTTCACTCTAGAAGCCCATGTAGGCGCCACAGTGCCCGGAACCCAACCCAAGTCAAAATCCTCACAGAATCGGAGGCACTTAGACCAATGTTTTGCCTGCTCTCCCCAATGTTCATGTTTGGTCGTCATCCAACACACCCTAAATGCCACTGGGTAATCACGTGCTAGGTCTTGTAATGCGCGCACCCGTACGTGCTGGAGCCACTGCACGATGTTATCCAGAACTCGCCCTTCTTTTCCCTTGCTAACGAGTTCTGCGTCCTTCATGACAGATGCGTGTAGCACGTCCCACTCGTAAGATGCCATACCTGAAAACCGATAAGGTGCTTCGAATGCAAAGATTGATAGGGCTATCAAGATGTCTCTTTGCCTATGGCACAGTGTTCTAAGAAGTGAACGACTGAGCCCAAAAATGGGGCAAGTCATTTGTCTCCACCTACCAAAGACGTTCTGGAGTGCAATCCGCAAAACTTGCACAAAAGCTGCGGGCTTTACTCGAGTGAAAGGTTTCGCTAGAATCATGCGTCGAACCTCCTCAGCCTCCTCATCTGTGTGGCAAGGCACACATTATATATTTCGCAGGTACAGTACATGTATGACAGTGAAACACTGAAGGAATGAATATGCACATTCTAAAACAACTGTTAAATGGAAGACAAGAAAAGGTCAGTATTTACCATCATGCCGCCAAGGGGGCGGGGGCAGCTTTGCAAGCAACTCCTTGCTCTCCGATACAACATACCAAATGGGGCACCAATCCCACACAAGAGCCTCACGCTTCATTCCTGTAGCTTGACGGAATTCCAAAACCGCATCTTCTACAAAGCGTTCTTACTCCGCCTTCAACTCAATGGCATGAGATTGACATTTCTCCTCATACTCTTCAAGATCTCTCATGTATTGTAAGTACTTGCCAAAAAGTGGGATGTCCGGGGGGACCTTTCCATACTTTACACTGTGGCACAAGGACTGCACAGCTACACCAACCGCTACAAAAAATTCTGGGTAATCCTCCTCCTGCATGAAATGAAGGGTTAAATATATTTTCACTGATCTACATCACTGGCCCTATAGGAGCCCAAACTTATGCAAGCCAACATAGGGTACTTCATTCCATGCACAAAGTAATTGTAATATAAAACAATGGATACGGGTTGGAAGTGCAAAGGAGAGCAACAACAAAACATGATACGAATCACATCTGTTTCACAAAAAGAAAGTTATTTATGTCATACCTTAGCCTCACACGACCACCACATGACACACTCCTTGGTTGCAGCTTGGAATGTTTTTGAGTTCCAAGACTCAGCAAACCGCTCCTAGAACTGCACTTTTGACTGCCCCTCCCACGCCCAGTCTAACAACTGTGGCCTGATTTTCACCAAGTGGTACAAGTATGGAGGCTCACAATTGACAGGTGGTTTAGGACTATGGCGTGACAATGCCAATGCATCTGCCTTCACACAAGCAACTGCCTTCGCTTCCTGCTCCTCTGTATTTAAACACTCAAGTCAACCAGATGTACAATATGCCAACTCAGGATGCCACATTTTGGTTTTTGCAGAACCAACACCGGTGAGCCAATAACGATGTAAGGCATGGTTTCCTTCGTAATTACCTGTCCACTCCACTATCGCCAAGTCATCAGCCCTCTTCGCTCGCTTCCTGTCCGGTGTAACAGTAGGGGAATGTGGTCCTGCATGTAATACAGTTTCAGAATCCGCTTTCTGCTTCCGGCTTGGAGATGATTGTTCTTCAGGTTTCTTAGCTACCTTCTTACGTTGCTGCGGTCTAGTGGCTGCGGCTTTCTTGGTCTTCGGCGTCCGTGCTGGAGTAGAACACTGTTGCAATGTAGATACAGCGGCTTTCATTGGCTCTTGCTCAGAGGCTGGAGTAGAGCACCGTTGACGTTCTAAGACAGCAGGGGTAGGCTCCTTCTCATGTTCCGCGAGATCTTCCTGCTGCACGCACCTTTCTTCTATAACACCTTCAAAGACGTCATGTGGTGACAACGGAGGTCCTTCGTCTGGGATTTCGCTAGGCACGTCTGGCTGGTTTGTCAAGGGTGCTGGTGAACTCGTAGGTTCAATGTCCGGCGTTGACTCGTCTTCACTATCAGAGAGCAGTACCTGAACGCGTCGTCTCCTCGGCGGTGTTTTGTCCGGTCCTGTGCAGTGTTTCGCAATGCTATTCAATGCTGATCCTTGCTTGGAATCACCCTTTGATTGATTCTTTTTCTTCTGCCCTGTCATGGACGTCTTTGTAGCTTTATGAACTCGAGAATCCCCAATAGTATCAACTAACTCTACGGAAGGAGTTTTCTTTGCCTTCATTTCCGATACAATCTGTGACACTGTTCCTCCTACAGCCTGCCCATCCAGTGTGACCTGCACCTGCGTTTCCAGCTGCTGAGTTTTCTGACTGTCATTTGTGTTGTCCTCCATATTACTCCCGGCCGTAGTGTTGCGGAGTCCTCCCAATGACGTAGTATCCTCAGAGAAGCGCACACCACCTCCCTCGCCTGCTTTCTTCTCTGCTGGTGTGCTACCGTCCCCAACAACTGCTGTCAGGGTTTTTGCCGAAGGACTTGGCTCATTTCCCCCCGGACTCATATTAGCCTCCTTGTTCACCTTACAAGGCTCCACTCTGACCTTAGCCGAAGCTTCCCCACTCTTGGTGCCCTTCTTTCGGACCAGCTTTGTCTTCACGTCCACGGCCTTCCCCTTCCGAATCATTTCAGATTTCTTGCCTTGTCCTGACCCTTGATCTGGATATGGCAACATCCGCTTAGGGTTTCCAGTGTCGTCTAGCACGGCAGGACATTGAGACATGAACCGATGATGGTTCAGTCGGTTCTTGCTTGTGAAAGTCTGGTCTCCACAATGAATGCACTGGAAAAAAAAACGTACAGGGTCGACAGTGCGTGGTATGTTTGTAACTGCGTCCGTGGCACATTCGTGCAAAAGCTTGGCAAACTCTTCAGCTGACCCGTAATTGACATTGTAAACTCGACTGTCGATGGTGACAGCTTGACAAAAGTCGTCATTCAACGATGCACGCTTTTCTTCCTCAGCTCCTGCTATTGTTGGGGCCGCCTGCTAATCCAAAGGAAAGCCATTTCAGAAAAATGGACTAATTATTCCAAAGCAATGCCATTTCACTAACGTGGAAGGACCCTAAACCAAAGATAACAATGTTCTGAAAGCACGAGGGGCTCACAGAAGCCAGGCACCGTGACACTGCATACCTTAGAATTGTCGGGCTGTCCATGGGTGGTTGCATCTCCTTCGAAATGCCTCAGTGCACCATCTGCAGCAATCGTTGTGTGCGTGTGCTTTGTCATTTTGCAGGAAGAGCAATGAACCTCCTCTCGAAGGTCAACAACAGTAAACCAATTTGCCCACCCTATCTGCTCACCCCAACGAAACACTGGCCGATAGTAAAAGTAATGGTCTGGGTAAGGGAATCCAACCCTGCAAAGAATTCAAACTTACCCACTTAGATTGGGCAGCAGAGACGTTGCTAAAGAACAGTGCAAGAGCTATAAAATTCTTATTGAACCCTAAACCCTAAAGCCACCACAAATTTTCATGGCCCTCAACTCAGTTTTTTACCTTCCACTATCGCTCATTGCAGCAGCCGCAGCACAAACACAAATTACAAACAACTCCTACAGAAACAAATGTCATTCCACATGGCTAACGCAAAAGCAGTTGTCGATGCCTATGAACACAAACAAGTTACCCTACAGTACCCGATACCACTACTGCCCTTAAACCCTAAACCCTGGTGGAGTACTTTTGACCACAGCGTTCAACCTTCCCTTCCATCGCTCAGAGGCCGGAAATGCAATGCAAGTAAGTGAAAAAACTGAAGCCCTGTAGAAGAAGAGGATCGGCAGAAATAGAACCTGTGCAAATAAGGACAGTAAAGATGTCCACTTTGGACTAGGGTGTCCAATCTTGCTGTCTTGATAAGCACAAGCTAAGACGTCCTTCCGCAATTCGGCGCCCGCTGGAGTATTCATGATTTGTGCCTCCGATGAACGTCTTACGAGCTATATGAAGTTTACGGGAGTGCTTGAGTACCCTACCCCCCTGACGAGACAACTTAAGTCACTCGCTGAAGTGCCTGCTAAAGCAAAACATCATGAAGAAGAGGCATGGAAGCGCTACGCTGGAAACGTGGAAGCGCTACTGCAGGCAACGAAGGGAAATGTCGAAAAACAGGGAGCAGCATTCCGATCCGTAAATCAAAACACTGCTCTGCGTTAGTCGACGAAATGGCAGCTAAGCCTACTTTCGAAGTTCCACATGGGTTCGGATTAGGGTTGGTGAACTCCAAACCTCCACTCGAAGCAAGGCAAAGCTTTCTTCAGTACGAAACACTTCAGTTGGGATTCCAGAACACAAAAAATACATTATCCCAACAATAATAAGAAGCTTGCCTTAGTACCTATTACCATGATTTGTAGTAGTTGTTTAGACCGTGGAGGATGAAATCCATTTCCAAGCGGTCAATAAAAGAAAATGTGAATTGAATTTAGTCTTTTACATTGTTTTCAAAATCATTCAAACAATTTTTTTACTTAAAACTAGAAAGAAAAAGTTGCCATGAGAAATATCAAATCTTTCATTGCGTAATTGTAACACTTGTAATTTTTTGTATGCAACATGTTTTCATAGAGTACATATTCGAATAAACAATCAAGATTCTTTGGAATTTCATACGTTGGTATTGCTAGCATTGAAGATTTGCTTTAATTCATTAACTTCTAAAGTACACCAGAGCCTTGTACAATGAAAAATTCAAAGTGAAATTGTAGTACGGAACTAAATTGGTCATTTTTGGTCAATATATGGTATTCATGGTTGGTAGCATTCATTAGTAGGAAATTAGTATTCTTATTTTTTGTATTTCTTGTTGAAGCCTAAACCCTAAGCCAAAATATGCTAAAGAAATAAGCACCATGTACAAAGAAGACATACATTTCCCACGGTAGCAAACTGTACATCACCCTTAGTAGCCTATCCCATAGAATAGGGTGTGCAAAAATTGTATACTATATATAGAGTGTACTCAAACATTCTGGTTCTAATGAAGCAAAATGTTATAAAGAGCACAATAGAAGGTGACCCAAACCCATTAAATTTGCATAAAGCACAAAACGTTCCACTAAGGAAAGTGGATGAAGGACAAAAAATAGGGTGTGCAATTGTATACGAGAAGATAACGGTTTAAATAAAGCAAAATGTCTTCAAGAACAAAAAATGAGGTGCCCATAAACACCAAAAATGAATAAACCACATAATTTAGCACAAAGGGAAATAGATAAATAAAAAAAATGGTGTGTGTAGTGTGTACCAAGACTTTAAAATTTCATCCCGCTAGATGTCTTAAAAACCGAAACATAAGGTGACTACAAATCCAAGAATTTTTCAGAACCCTAAACCTAGCACACAAGAAAATAGATGGATAAAAAAAATGGGGTGTATAGTGCGTTCCCAAACATTACAATTTTGATGAAGGAAAATGTTTAGAAGAGCAAAACATAAGGTGGCTACAAACCCAAAAATTGGCCTAAGCCCCTAGACCTTGCCCAAAGAGAAGTGGATCACCAAAAAAAATGGGGTGTGTAGTTGTTCCTCAAAACATTATGGTTAACATAAGTGAAATGTTTTAAAGGGCGAAACATATATTGACCAATAACCGGAAATAAAAGGGCACAAGGCACAAAAGCTTGCACAAAGGGAAATGGATGAACCACAAAAATGGTGTGTGTTGCGTGTACTAAAACATCATCGTTAAGTTAAGTGAAATTTGATAAAGAACGAAACATGAGGTGTACAAGAACAAGAAAATTAGCACGAACCACCGAAGCTTGTGGAGAGGGAAGTGGATGAAGAAAACAATGGGGTGTGTAAAACCGCTCTTTCTTCTAGGTAAGCGAAAATGAATTCAAGGAAAAAAATTAGGGGTGCAAGGAAATAAAATTCCCACGGTGCTAAATGTTGCGATGTATGTGGGCATAAATTTTGAAATGAATTCTATGCATTTGCATACTAGTTACGGATGACATGGTGTTGTTGGATGTGAAGGAAGTCAGATTATTTATATTTTCATGTTAGTTGGTATAGGAATGGAAATTTTGAGCATTTTTTGGGTTAGAAAGGATTGACCCGTCATGGATTTCCATGAGTTGGTATCCTAGATAGTCCTTACACAAATACATGCATGCATTCTTTTATTGGGTGAATCGCATGACAGATAAAAACATATGCGTGTGCATTTAAATATTTATGTATATATGTGAAAATTTATCTCTATATAATTCTAAATGTAATAAAAAAAATTTATATATGTCTCTCCAAATGTTTGATGGGTTTAGGATATTGACACCTTTTTCCAAACATTGTATGCGAGAAGAATGGTTTCAGTATAATTTATGAATAAATTTAGTACTTAACGGGACAAAATTTTTAATTTTTTAAAGTAAACATCAGGGTTGTCTTGTCGAACATATTTTTGGGTTTGGGTGTCGTGTACGACGTCCAATGTTGCGTGTCACGGTGACAACTTGTTACGAAGGGCGTCCCACCTCGTCGCGAAAGTCCATTTTCAGCAGCTCAAAAAAATGAAAATCTTACTATTACTATGAACCTAAATGAAGAATATAATATGTATTCATAAAATTGAAACACTTAATTGAAACCCAACTTATATATGTCAAAATTCTTAATTTATAATGATTTATTTTTAAGTCAACTTGATTTTTAGTCAATGAGACGTCACGAGGGCTCTACTAGACGTTGCGTGACGTCTGTCTGTCGCGATGTCGCAATGTCCGGCAGATCAACCCTGGTAAACATGTAGACCGTAGCAAGCAAAAATATGAGCCGACCAAAACCGTTGCCTATAGACCAACTGACTGCAGTGAAACACTGGAATGAGCATCAGTGCTGAATTCGTGATGAAAAAACAAGCAGGCATGGGCATGGGCATACATGCGCATGATAGGGCATGGTTCACCCCCATGCCAGGCCCCTCCAGCCCTTCCCACGGCAGGTTCAGTGGAGAACCGCTTGTGTCAGTCCCTGCCAGAACACTGGGACTGAAACGGTACATTTTTCCTTTGGGCAGCAGGGTCTTACTTCTACCGCGGGCAGGTCAGATAGTAATTACAGGTGTGCACCTGCGTGTCAGCCGGGAACAATTTCTGACTCCGGCACGCAAAGCTGTAAACTGTGAAGCAATTAAGGACCCAGTTCATAATGAGCCGCTATAAGGAGGGTGAGAAATAGTGTACACCAATAAAAAATATCATACTTTTACTTAGGAATGTTGAGTTCTATGAGAGCTCAATTATGGAGGAGGACAACCCTCAATTTCATGATATTTCAAATGCTTAATCCCTAAAGGACTAATAAGATACAATGTGTCATCTTCAAAGTTTTCAATGGCAATTTCTTGTAAGGGTGAAGCAAATCTCAATATGAAACAAAGGGAATGTAATATTTTTGGGATCTCAGTATTAGACTTAGATTAGTGGGAAAAAAAATGGGAAGACAAAATTTTAAAAAATGACAGCTATTCAAAAATGTATACTTGAACTTCTACCAAAACATTATGGAGATAGAGTTTCTATTAAAATTCAATGGAACCCCCCCCCCCTAGTACTTTAAAAAAAAAGGAAATGTAATATTTTTGAGATCTCAATATTAGACTTAGATTATTGGGGAAAAAAATGGGAAGACAAAATTTTAAAAAATGACACTTATTCAAAAATGTAAACTTGAACTTCTACCAAAACATTATGGAGATAGAGTTTCTATTAAAATTCAATGGATCCCCCCCTAGTACTTTAAAAAAAAAGGAAATGTAATATTTTTGAGATCTCAAAATTAGACTTCGATCAGTTGAAAAAAAAATGGGAAGACAGAACTTTTAAAAATGATACTTATCCCAAAATGTATACTTGAACTACTACCAAAACATTATGGAGATAGAGTTTCTATTAAAATTCAATGGATACCCCCCCCTAGTACTTTAAAAAAAAGAAGGGAATGTAATATTTTTGAGATTTCAATATTAGACTTAGATTAGTTGAAGAAAAATGGGAAGACAAAATTGAAAAAATATGGCACTTATCCAAGAATGTGGAAATAGAAGGACATTTACAAATAAAATATTAGAAATTTAAGTTACCTTTTTAGCTCTAACATGGACCTTAATGACATTGATCTAAGCAATTAGATAGTATCCTAAAGAGGATATCTTAGCCTCCAAAATTTATGTGGATTTAGTTGCAATAATGGATTATGTTGAATGCATCTTAAGGACAAGTATTTATTGTAAAGATGCTTGCATTGACCAAATGATAACAATGTTGTGTACAATTTGAGAAGAACTTTACTCCAAGTCAAATGAGTAGGAGGTTTCCATAAAAATGAATCCAATCTCATGTCATAGTATTTTGTGTTTAATCCTTATTTGAAGCCTTTGTGTAGGCTTCTCATGATTTAAGGGTTTAGGTAAATGGTTTTTTTTTTGCTATATAACTTCCATTCTAAAGTTGTAATTGAAATATCAATTATATTTCTAGATAAATAACATTCCAAAGTAGAGGGACAATGGAAGTTTAGGGATAATTAAGGATTTCGGTTTTATTGAATATAATACTCCAAGAACATATAATTTAAGATCTAAAAAATGTTCAACAAAAGATCTTTAGGAATAATTAAGGGTGAAGCAAATTTCAATATGGTAATACTAAATTATCTTTAGACTCCAAATAAATTTTTCTAAGGGGTTAAAAAATCTATATTCATCTTTTTATAAATTTGTTTCTCCCAAAACTACGTTTGTGGCCCATGATGTTGATCATCAAGAATTGCTATAATGTAAAGATCTAACCATTGAAATGTTCTACAATTAATTCCATACATGCTAGATATAATAATTTTTACTTTTGTACAGTTAAAATTTTAAAAAATGATAACACCTATGTGCCCAAAAATATGGAAGGATACAATTGATTGAAATCCTCCATTGTCAAAACTGTTTTAGTCTTGTAGGGATTAAAGGAATGCAATATTACTATTGCATAAAAAATTTGTAGTTAATAGACACTTGAGCAGAATGCTACTTCAATGTTGCAAAATTAAAAATTAAAAATTGAAGTTATACATATATCTTTTAGTAAATGGCAAACACCATTGTATTAGAAATGAACATTTAGACCAAAAACATTTGAGCCAGAAGGGGTGAACAATAAAAATAAGTTATACTATAGTGAAACTAATACAAATATTTGAATGCAATTCAATGGACACACTCCAAAAATGAATTTTAAGCCTTTAGGTGATTTGAATCAGGTAGTTTTGACAATTGCTATTTTTAATTCAAGTAATAGATTTTAGGAAAAAATATGAATTTAGGCACATATAATTGTAAGATCCTATATTACACTAGTTTGAGAAGATGTGGAGGAAAGTTAACCAATTTTCTACTATGAAAATTGCCAAGATATTAACATTTGAATTGATTGTAATTCTTTTGAGGGCCTTGTGATGTATGAAAACCTAGGAAGTTGCACTTCATACAATCACATTTGTATAAAATAATTGTCGTAATGGTGTTTCTTTTCTATACCAAATTACCAATGTTCAAAGGCAATTCATAAGATGCTTGAAATTTTTTTTAGGCAAACTACAAGTGTATAACATTTTTGGAAAATATATGTCAGTACATAGGAATATAGAATGATTTCAAATAGTAAGTTGTTAAGAGTTGAATTATATAGAATTGAAAATGCCAATTCCAATGGTAATTATTATCCTGCATCTAATATTTCAATTTTTGTTATAGATTTCGAATATTGAATTAAATGAAGAACTTTACAGAATTTATTGTGCATTTGTTGATTAGAAAACTAGGAAATCCCTAACAACCCTTAATCAAAATACCTCTTAACGATCATGACAGATGCTACTATATGAGTCTAAAAATGTGAATCCCCAAGACTATTCACCTATAGTATAGGTATTTAAATCATAGAAACTTTTTATAATTAGAGATTTCTAGTTTGATTATACTATACACACTTATATTATTGGTGCATATGTTATAAACACATTGAAATATTCAATAGTTGTGGGATACCTACTTATATCTATAATCAAGGCTTACATACTTGCATTTCTATCTTCTCATGCTAGCATTTTAGTAACAAAATCAAATTAAGAAATTCACATTTTAAATTTATTTTGAAAATTTGTAGAGCACTTATTTCAAAGCCCAAAACTTATTGGGGTTATGCGTCTCCAATGTATGCATCTCCAATGTTTGTATCTCATTTTTTCGGTGACCAAATTTTTTAAATTGAACATATGAAAAGAGGATTGTAAGACTGTGCATGTGTTTTGTAAATTTAACACACTCGTGAAGTCGTGATCAAACATTATAATCTGTCATCCATAAGTGATAATATTCTATTTTCTTTACCTTCATAACCTCTAATATGCACAGTTTAAATTTGTATGCTTATAATTTAAAGAAAATTGATGAAGCATATGAAATATTATCCTATTCCTAAAAACTAAAAAGGAATATGAAAGTTGCATGTACAAAAATGTATTAATTGAAAGAAACATCTATTTTATGAAATTTAGATATGGACACTTTCTTCATAAAAATTTGAAATGTCTACATATTACATATTGAGCATTTTATGGAGATGCTTTTTGAAAGATTGAATGAGCATTTTGGATGTTTAAAAAACAACCATCAACATGCAAACAAAGGAATATGAATTCTTTTGCATCCATACACATCAATGATAGAAATGAAACACCCCAAGTTTGCAAAATAATACTAAAAAATAATAGTAGCCTTTTTATATATAGATGTTTACAAAAGTCATAAGTCCTCCAAAAAATGCTAGCATTGCTAGCCCCCCAAAAGATCATACAACACTCTACTTGCTTTGTTCATCTGTCTTTAGCCTTTTCTTAGCTTCCAAGTCTTTCTTCGCCTCCTTGTAGGCACTATCCAAATTGGATTGAAGAGGAAAATCCCACCATTTATTTTTCATGTACTCTTTCTTCAAATTCAGTGCATTGAGCAAATTCATCTTCTTCTTCTCCACTTCCCCGGCCACATCACTTTCCAATGCGAGAGCATGGGCTAACTTCTTCTTTAGGTCCTCTGCTTCCAACTTCAATGTCTCATGTTGCCTCTCATGATCTTCAGAATCTTGTATATCAACAATACGATCAAGAGGGGCTTTGTCCTTCATTTTCTGAAGGTCACGTAATTTTGATTGTGCACCTTCAAGAGATCTTTTTTCATTTTCCAAGCAGTTAGCTTCGATGTGACAATCTTCCTTGAGTTTAGCCAATCGTTCTTCTACAAATTTGTTAGTTGAAGAACTAGAACCTTCACCCCCTGAAACGGAGAAGTTCAGATAGAATGCTTCCAAGTTCAAGATTTGCTCATGTTGCTTGGACAACTGAATTCGTCCCGATTCAATGAGGGCTTGAAGGGTTGGAACATCATCAGAAGTATCAGTCACTGCCCCTTCCTCCAAAGTCCTTTTCTCTTCATTTGCTCTATCCAACTCTTCAAGCACACTCTTCAATTGAACTTTATCAAAGTCGTTCAATGGAATATCTTCGTTGGCCTCCACACTTGCAGCTTCAACAGATCCTTCAATTCTTGGCATCCCTTCCAATGAAGGCAATGTCAACGTGGGGCCCGCCTCCACTTCCCCCTCCTCCAAAGGCTCCAAATTAGCCAATGTCTCACCCACATGTGGCAGTCCAACATCCATCAACTCATCTTCACTACTTTCGTGATCCGACCACACGAACTCATTGTTCGGAACTTCATTCTTGATGAAAATCTTTTTCCCTAAACCTTCACGTGGGTTTTGGGAGGGACCCGCCCTAGGAATGTGCTTGGTTGACGGTTTTTGGACAAGCTTTGCTCCCTTAATGGTGCTCCAATCCACCCTTCGTCGAAGAATAACTTCCGCGTACACCATCTCACACAGAAACAAGGGAATTTCATTCCGAGGCACACTTCGTGTCTTGTACAAGTATCGATATACTTCGATACATCTTTGTACAAATCCATCGTGAGTGCAAGCATGAAGATTTGCCATATTTGACTTCAAGTGGATTTTGTGTCGATGATAGGGGAAAAGCTTATCGATGTGGCACCATTGTACAAATGCCCTACAAGTGGTCGCGGTTCAAAAGCCTTCGATCCTCTCCCAACCTCCATGAGCCACGACATTAGAGTCCACAAGGACGTGTCGTTGTCTTTTTTGCATCTTGCCTTTGGCTTTACGGTTCCTCCGGGTGGCGTCCATTGGATTGAAGTAGATTGAGGTATTAAAAAATACCAAAATGCGACAATAGCTGCCCCAATAGATGCACGAACCACACAATCACAGTAAAAAAAAACCAAGTACTGGACACGCAGTCAGCCACGAGAAGCGGGTGACAGAGCAGTGTGTAGCACTGGAATTGCTAGTGGGCGAATGCGGATGGGGCGACCACTTATAAACCCGATGTCGCCTGGGGCGCGTGCGTTCCGTGCGAGGGCGACTGCAGGTGGGGCGAGTGCGGGAAGGGCGACCGCACGAGGGCGACCGCGGGTCCTTTGAAGGACCTGTTTTGCGGTCTGGGCGACCGCGCCTAGGCGAGTGCGCGAAGGGCGACCACGGGAAAGGCGACCGCGGGTCCTTCATAGCAGTGGCGACCGCGGGTAGGGCGACCGCGGGTCCTTTTACGAGGTCATTTATTTCTGAATTTCCCGCCTTCTGACTTGGGCGACCACAGGTTGTTCACCAAGGAAATCTGAATTTTGGATTTCGCCCTCTGAAAAATAGTTGTAGAAATGAAAAGGAAGCCGATGTGAACTAAAAAAAGGATTCATGGGAAGAAATGGTGTGTAAAAGAACAAGGAAATGCCCATTTTTTCAAAAAATAAAAGTTTATAAAAATAAAAAGGGAAATCATATTAACTAAAAAATGCTCATTTGGAGAAAATTCCATGAGAAAATAAATATAAAAATAACACAATCAATGAAAGGCTTGAAAGAAAAATGCATTGTAGGAATGAAAAGAAAAATCTCAGTATCAATAAAAAAAAATCATGAATTCAACTACAATAGTGCAGTAATGACCTGAAGTATGTAAAAGCTAAATGCTCAATAATGTAATTGAATGCCTATATAAGTTAAAATGCAATGGTATACATTTCCACCAATATTTGGTGTGTAATTTTTGAGCATAGGAAGCTGAGATTCATTTTATATAGATTAATAATGATGTCCAAAGTTGTACACCATCTAATTTGGTGGGAAAAATATCTAACTAAAGAAATTGTTGCAAAAGTATTCTATATAAAAATAACTACCAAGTGGACTACTAAGTATTATTCAACCTTCTTTTTTGGATCCATATTGCTTACATAAAAAAATATAGAAGCATGTCTATTCTTTATTGTTTTTTTATTTAAGTTGAAGGTGACATTTGAGAGCCATTGTAAATACAAAATCACATCATTTCTTTGTTTTCCTTACGACCCCCAATCAACATCCAAGAGCATAATAAAACATGAATTTCTTTTTTGGGTTTTAGAATATGATGATTATGGTGTGAAAGACCCTGAATCCAAAAGCACATTAGCCTTGTTTTTGTGGGAGGTTTCTATTGGGAACCTCATTTAATTCTAAGACATATTTTTTTATTTTTTTAGAAAGTTTCCCATCATAACTTCATTAAATTCAAAAGAGCATTTTCTTTTAAGAGGTTCACATCAGAAATCTCATTTAATTATAAAACTAATATCTTAATTATTTAGTAAGGGTTTTCATTAGGAACCTTATTTAGTTCAAAAACATATTTATCTTGAACCCCTTTTTTTAAAGGGTTCCCACTGAGAACTTCATTGCACTCAAAAACACATTTTTTTGGATGTGGTTCCCATTGGAAACCTCATTTATTTCAAAAACACAATTCCCTCTTTTTTTGGCGTGGTTTACATTGCAAACCTCATTTCATAAAAAACAACAATTTCCCTCTTTTTCAAAAGAGGTTTGCATTGGGAACCTCATTCAATCCAATAATTTGTTTTATTTTATAAAAAATTTGGTTCTTGTTGTGCATAAACTCATATGCATTAAATTCTGTGATGCCTTATTTGGAATACTCATTCAAAAGATGTTAAGTGATATAACCTCACCTTTGGAATTCTCGGAAAAAAATTAAATTTTTAAGCTATTAGTAGTTGAGGTTAGGGGTCAACTTTAAATCAACCTCTACTTAAATAACTATTTAGAGAGAACAAAACATTATTTTCTTTAGGGTGAAATCGTAGATCAAATATTGAAAGATTCCTTAGTTATTGGTCACAGGATTGATGATATCATCATTTGGAACATGAAGGGGGGGATTTTAGTGCTCAATTTCCTTTTCTATCTAGCCTTTCGGCCCTTTTCAAGCTTGGCCGCTTTGTATATTGGATTCATCTTAATGCAATAGTTCTTCCATTTTTTCAAATACATATTTTATTTTATTTTTTGCAAATTCATTTCAAAAATAAAGTATTACAAAATCTAAATTCAAAGTGGAAAAATTTTAGGATCTAAATATTCTAAAACGTAGGTATTGTATATGGTATTATTGTCCAACAATATGTTATAATCTTATTAAAATATCAAGGATTATTTTGAATTTTCTTCTATTCTAATCCTTGCCTTTATCCTTTACAAATTAATATCAATCCTCTTTAGTTTTTTGAGATAGGACAAGTTCTTATACACTTTAACAATTCCTTAAAATTATAAGCGTACAAGTTCTAACTAGGTAAATGCAGAGATTATCAAGGTAAAGAAAATATAATATTATCACTTATGGAATTATGGATCAAGAGAGTATAAATAGGTATGCCACAACTATAGAATATTTCAACGTGTTTATAACATATACCCTATAATATAAGTGTGTATAACATAAGTGTACTAGAAATCTCTTTTCTATGATCCAGACACGTATATTATAAGTGAATCGTCTTCTAGTCTTAGGGACTCACATTCTTAGGCTCATATAGTAGCATCCGTCACGAGTTTTAAGAGGGATTTGGGATGCAATAGATCTCCCATTTGTTCAAAAAATAAAAAATAAAAAATTGTACAATGGTTTGTAAAGTTCTTCATTTAATTCAATATTCAAAATTTATTACAATAATTAAAATATAATGTGTAGGATAATTCTTTGAAATTTGAACCATTGAAATTAGCATTTTCAATTCTAGAATTGAACTACTAACAACTTAGTCTTTGAAATCATTCAATATTCCTATCTACTTGCTATGTTTTCCCAAAATGTTATACACTTCCAAATGGTTAAAAAGTTCTCAAGTATATTATCAATTGCCTCTAAACATTGGTATAAATAAGCACCACCATTTACGGCAATTGTTTTATATAAATGTGATTGTATGAAGGGCAACTTCCAGATTTTCTTACATGTCACGGCCCTCAAAAGAATTTCAACCAATTCAAATGTTAATAGCAAGGTAATTCTCATGGTAGAAAAATTTGAAATTTCCTCCACCACTTTTCAAACTAGCATAATATAGGATACTACAACTATATGTGCCTCAATTCATTTTTTTCCTCAAAATCTACTACTTGTATTCAAAAGAGCAATTATGGATAAAACAAAATTCAAATCACTTAGAGGTTTAAAATTCATAGTTGGAGAATGTTCATTGAATTGCATTCAAAGATTTGCATTAGTTTGGCAAAGGTATAACCTCTTCTAATTCTTCACTCCATTTGGCTCAAATGCTTTGTTCTATTAAATGTTAGATTTTAGTACAATGAGATTTTCCATTTACTAAAAAACTAGGATACAATACATTAAACTATTCCCTAATGACAAATTTTTAGTTGTCATGTAAAGCGACCGCCTTTAGAGCGACCACACTTCACAATTTATTTATTTATTTTGAACCAAAGGGGCAAGCCCTCTGCATGAAGAAGCTTAACAAAATTTGCAAACCCTGAAAGTAAGGCGACCGCGGGTAAGGGGCGACCGCGCCTCAAGGGCGATCGCCAGTGCCACAAGTTGCGTCAGAACACACTACCATTCCAGGCTCGATCGCCCCTTAAGAGAATATTCTATTTACTAAATAGGTTTCATCCAGTGTCCCGCAATGCTCTATCAGCAGGGTTGAAGTTCGAGTTTCAACGAGACATTTCTCGATTTTATCCATCTTCAGAAGTTTTTTGTTGTAGACATCATAAACTCGATTGAAAACATGATGAGCACTTTTCACTTGCAGCTCCGACGACACGGGATTATCTCGACACTTGGCAGTGCACAGCACAATTGCCTTCCCGAGCAAAACTTCCACCACATTCTCATTCTCAACTCCCTTGATACTGCCTTGCGATATAAACACCTCCTTCCCGGCCTTGCGTGGAGGAAGCTCTTTCTTCAGAGTAAGGGAGCTCCTCAAACGCGGTCGCCCCCCAACCGCGGTCGCCCCCCATCCGCGGTCGCCCCCCAGCCGCTGTCGCCCCCCAGCCGCGGTCACCCCCAGCCGCGGTCGCCCTCCAATCGTGGTCGCCCCCAGTCGCGGTCGCCCTACCCGCGGTCGCCCTACCCGCGGTCGCCCTACGCACCCGAGGTCACCTACCCGCTGTCGCGTCTGGATCCGCACGCGCCTGGGGCGACTTTGGATACTTAAGCAGTCTCCGGGACCGCATTCGCCATCTTGCCTCGGCCTTGCGCATTGTCTTTCACCCGCCTTGGAGTGGCTGAATGCATGCCCGTGGGCCGGGGTCCTTTATTCAATTTTGGGGGGATTTTTTTGTCATTTTGATCTATAAAATTCCTCAAAGCTACGGTGAAGCTTTCGATTACACGCAATGTCCAACCCAATAGAAGATGGCGACGTGAGGCACAAAGGTGTTTTGGATACTCATCCAATATTCTCAGAAATGCCTAATCCCACAGAGGGTACCAGTACCTTGAGGCGAAAATCCCTTTGGGATTTGGATGATCCACAACACTTTCTAGAGCCTATATTTACAAGCGAAACAACAGGGAATGAAGCTCGATTGAAGAAAAAGAAGTCCAGGTCTGCTCATGATAAGGATCCAACATATCCTCCTTCAAGTTATACGAAGTATGCATACGAGGTGTGCCTTCAATGGTACGCTAGCAAAAGTGTACAATTTTTGGAGGCAAACTATTTGAGGGATGCTGGAACAGGCACGGAGAAGCTGACAGGGGATTTGGAGGCCCGAATCTTAAGCAAGTGTTATGAATCAGAGGACTTCAAAGACGTGGACTTAACGTACAATTCCAGATTTTGTGATTGGATGACTGATACTATTCAAGCAGTAACTTTTAATACCAAGAAATTGATGATAGAGTTTCGTGCACCAACCACAGGACGAGTGGAAGATGAAGAGGCAAAGGAATTCCGTGCGAAGATGGAGTGGTGGCATACTGCGTCCAAGAGATTGTCAAAGTTTGGATCGAGGGGTTTCAAGTGGAAAAATGACGCTGTGAAGGCTGCATTTGCAAGAGATGGTGGAGTGAGTATCATATGGATTCCACCCACGGCAAAGGTTGAGGCCCTCGGTGGTTTTTCTCGTGAAGGTGGCCACGGAAAGGTGCGAAAGGTTCGAATAACAGGTCTAGATACCATTCCACCAAATATTGCTCTTGCGGGGAAAATGCCAAAAACGAAGGACTTGCGTGATCAACGGGTGGAGCGGTCCGTAGAGGCCTTGGCATGCCCTTTAAATTATGCAGGCTTAATTAAGTTTTTTGCCTTAAACTCAATTACCATGGAAGCGTATACATTGTGGTGGAATGGAGGTCATTTGGGTGACTTACTGAATGTGGATAAGCTGGTGTCACGAACTACTGAATGGCACGAAGTGCATCGAATCAGAGAACTTCCTGAAGAGAAACAAAAGGAAGTTAGCCTTTTTCGAAGGCATAAGGCAAAGTTGGCATGGACCTTGGTGTATGTGACTCACCTCATGCACCAATCATCAGTGCTACACAACGATTTATCTCCGAGAAATGTATTGTTGCACTATCCTGATTATTCAAATGAAATAATCAACATTGGGATTTGTGATTTCGGAATTACAAGCCGTGTAAACGAAAAAGCCCCATCGCATTATGGATATCCTACCAAGGAAGAGACACGGAAGCAACAAGAGGGACGATGGTGGGTGGCTCCAGAGTTGTTTTATACATTTGGACCACCTAATTCGGATACAAGCATACCAATTATGCAATCGAGGCATAAATATACAAAGCAGTCAGACTCGTATTCTATTGGAAAGCTGGTGGAAGCTATGAAGATTGGGGATATGTATCCTTTTGACAAAGAGACATTCACAACGATGGATGCATGTAGGTATTTTGCTATGAAGGTGGGCCAACTCAAAAATGAAGATCTGAAGGAGAGACCAACATGTACAGAGGTGGTGAATTTGGTCCTAGGGCCTCCATGGTATATGAAGCCTCCAACATTTGTATTGCGCGATTCCCCCCTGTAGTGATGAATGCATTAGTTGAAGGCAAATTGTTGAGCTATTAGAAGAAATTGTTGGCAACAATGTGAGCCTATCATTTTGTATTACTATACACGAATATATAAATTTTTCTTTGGCAAAACAAAGTGTACATACCATTGCCTTCCATGCATTGTATTTTAAAAGTTAAAATATAATTTATCTTGGAGTCAAATTTGTCTTCACTGTGAGTTGAAATGTCATATGACATGTTTGTATCAAGTCCATAAGATCACCTTTTTGGGGAGTATGGGGAAATAATATATTACGCAGGCTTTATGGGTGATTGCATGAAACACTTGTACTGCTGTGTTGCATCATGTTTTGTGGTGACTAGTTTTTTAGCCATAACTTATGTTTTTTAGCTCCAAATGATTCAAATTTTTAAAAATGGGTACTCATAACTATTATACATCATTTAGAATTTTTGAAGATTTAAAAAAAATATTTTACTATTTTTAAATAGCCCCCAATTTTTTGTCACATATTCCAATTTAGGGGTTTTTAGTACTATTTAGAACCCCAAAAAAAGAATTTTGAGCTGAAATTTTGAGAGAATGTTTTTTTAGTAGAATTATAGCTTACCTCCAAAGGAATTATAAAAATAGTCATTTTTTGGATGTATAGAAGTCCACAAAGAGACCTTCTTTCTACTTGCTTTTTGAAACATATTAAACATTTTTTTGGTGATTTTCTTGGTCAAGCCTTATCACCAAAAAATCTTCTCAAATGGCCAATTTTTATTTTTATTTTCAAAAATGTTTTTTATTTTTTATTAATTAGAACATTGAAGTATGTATTTTCTTCACCGGAATTCTATGTGTTCTATGTCCAAAATCCTAGTGAAGAAAAATACAACTTCAACATTTTAATTTGTAAAAAATAGAAAAAACAAATTTAATGAAATCTAAAAATTGGCCATTTGAGAAGACTTTTTGGTGATAAGGCTTGACCAAGAAAATCACCAAAAAAATGTTTAATATGTTTCAAAAAGCAAGTAGAAAGAAGGTCTCTTTGTGGACTTCTATACATCCAAAAAATGACTATTTTTATAATTCCTTTGGAGATAAGCTACAAGTCTACTAATAGAATATCCACTCAAATATTCAACTCAAAATTCGGTTTTCTGGGTTCTAAATAGTACTAAAAACCCCACAATGTCAAAGTGTGACAAATTAACAAAATTGAATTTTAAATATCAAATATTTTTTTTTAATTTGTAAGAAATAAGAATAATAATTTGAGTCAAGATATCGAGGAAGTGTTTTTTTATTTTGGACACTTAGTTTTTTATTCAAAAGTTAGAGCCATCTTAAAGCGGTCAACCCAAAAAAACGCAACAAATAGTACAAGTGTTTCGTGCATTCACCTTTAATATGCTCACAAATTTCATGCTCATGCCTCATGGAGTCATGGCTCTTAGCTCACAAGCTCTTTGTTGCAAGCTCTCATACTAGTGTCGTTGAAAGTGAACGTGTTCAAATTACTTGTTAAATTGTGTTAAAGGATTTTCATTATTTTGTCATTTTTTATTTTTATTTTTTTTAAAAATATTTTGTCATATTTTTAAATAGTCACTTGATTGCTTGAAGTCAATGACATTGACATGTTTGTTGGCCCTTTAGTGTGCAATTTTTTTTCCCAATAATAGACAATATTGAGTAAAATTACAATTCCCAAAATGTTATAGGTTTTTTTTGTCCATAGTACTCTATAGTATAAGGGATTTTTTTCCTCTAGTAATTTACATCCTTAAAGATTTAAAATAGACTTAAGAGATATGGGACTTCAAGCAACAAAGGACCCAAACATTTGAGACTTCATTCACTTCAAGAGTTCAAGTTGGTAGTAATTAAATAAAATATGATGAGCCTTTATCCGTATAGTGAAACTAAAAAGTCCTTGATAATTGTATCCTCCATTTCTTTGCTCCTCAATCCTTACGTGCAAAGATTTTTAGGTGATTTTTTAGATTAGAGATGAATTAGAGATGAATTGACATGATTGACTAGTGCATGTATTCAGAATTTGAATTTTCTATTAAAAATTTCCGATCATTATGAAATATGAATTTATGAAGAAAGCTTAAAAGAAACTAATATTCAATACTTAATCCTTGAAGGGCAAAGGGGGACATAATGTACTTACTCAAAATTTTCAATGACAAATTCCCGATAGGGCAAAACTAATTTAAGTCTTCATTCTTAATACACAAAGAAAACTTTAATTTTATTTTCAAATTTTATTTATTATAAATCTGAAAAATATTACCCTAAACCTAGAGTTCTAGAATTATAGTGTGAATGTATGATAGAAAATACCAAATAATTAGAATGATTCCAATTTTCTGGGAAGATGTTTCTATTTATGGAATGATAATAAAAGATTTATAAAATTTGAAAATTTACACATATATAGTTTTTATAAAAATGTTAAGATCCAATTTGGCCAATTTCCCTATTTTTTACAAATTGAAAAATAAAAGTGCCTATTTCCATGAGCCATTTGTATTTTTCTAGTTCACCACTTCACCTACTTAGAAACCTTTTCTACACTTTTCCTTCATCGGATATCTTCTTCTAGAAGAAATATACATTCCCTATATTTTTTATATTTTTTAAAAATTGTTTTTGTATTTTGAAAGTACTCCCGGAAAATCAAGAGTACTATGGCCAAAGTGTACCAAAACCGGTCAACCCTCCTATGAAGATAGGCTGTTTGTTTGTTTGGATGTTTGTTACGTTGAGATCTCCTGGACCGTGAGTCCCCCGGGTGCGTGTTTGGTACCATTGGAAAGCCCTCGGCGAGGAGGGGTGCACGGGCTTTGATTCATGGTGTTCTGACATACGGCATGAAAGTTATTGAATTTTGAAGTTTCTATATGTTACGTTGAGATCTCCCGGACCGTGAGTCCCTCGGGTGCCTGTTTGGTACCGTCGGAAATCCCTCGGCGAGGAGGGGTGCACGGGCTTTGATTCACGGTGTTCCAACCTACGAAATGAAAGTTATTGAATTTTGAAGTTTTTATACATTTATAAAAATATTTTTTTCTTTTCTTTTAGACCGTGGCAACGGCACGGGCCACCCTAGTCTTTCTTGAACTTACGATAAATGGTCTACAACATAAAATTCTTTGAAAGATCTAACATGTTGAATACTTGAATTAGAATTTGAACAATTTTAATTAAAAGAAAGTTGTCGAACTTGTCAAAATGTAGACAATTTTTTCAATTTACAACAAATTCCAAGAAGCTCAAAATAGGCCTTGGCGCCTTTTCATTAAGGAGTTAATGGCTTTACGTGTGGAGAAGTTTCTTGTGCCATTCCATGTTTGATAGTTTTGCTATAGATCTTGAATAAAGTACAAGATTTCAATTTAGAAATTTTGAATGGAAACGAAATTTAATTCCAAATATTCGGTTTTGTTACCTTTTATGAATAGCTAATTGGTTAAGTTTGAATGTCAAAATGAAGTTATAAATTTGTAATGGGAGAAACCAAGAAAATATTGAAAGGCACTATATTTTTTTATTTTCTTTAATGATTTTAGATTGGCTTACTGACATATTGGATATTTGGATGAGGAAATGGAGTTTGTCATCATGCTTTACAATAATTTGTTTATTACATTTTGGAAGAATGGATGTGAATTCATTTATTCATGGTATATTTAACTTCTTTATCTTATATACTATTATAGATTGAATTCCTTTATTTTGTTTTGTTTGCAATATTTTCAAAGAAGGAAGAAAATGATAGATAGTACTGAACTATGTTGTTTAGAAATCATTTAAACCATAGGGATGGTCAATTATGTTATTCCATCAACACTTTTTTGCCATTTTGGCATGTACAATAATTTTCTACCTTTGCCTATTTACAATTTATTTCCCTTATCATATATAATTTGAATAGTTTTAAAACCTTTTAATACAGTATCAAATTTGTTTTTTTCGTAAATATAGAAGAAGACTACTATTTTTTAACTACTTGCAAAACCATTTCTAGATACATGAGAGGTTCCTCAGAAATAAATTATTGAAAATAGATATCTTTTTTTTGGTGAACTATTATCTTCAAAGATTATAGAAAGTTACAACACAAAGGATTTTTCGATTTCAACCATACAAAATTCTTACAAATTTGGGACTTCACGACTTTAGGGGATGCTAACTTCGTAGAAGTCACTGAACTAATCATTAACCAGTAAATGGCCAGGGCCTATTTTGAGCTCCTTCGAATTTGCTTTCATTAAAACGGAATGTAAACATTTTCATAAGTTTTTATTATTTCACTCTTGATTAGAAATGACAAACATTATCATCAAAGGTTGCATAGGAAAAAAAATATATCACTTATAGAGTGAAAGACTATAATATTTGATAATGAAGGTGTTAAAACAACAAAAGAACTAGAAGCCCCAAACCCGAAGGCGCGGTCGCCCATCCCGCAAACGCGCACCCGTGGTCGCGCACCCACGGTCGCCCGTCCCGCGAACGCGCACCCGTGGTCGCGCACCCGCGGTCGCCTGTCCCGCGAACGCGCACCCGTGGTCGCGCACCCGCGGTCGCACCCCACGAACGCGCACCTTCCTGGACTCGCGGTCGCCTTGAATGCGCAGTCGCCCTTGCGCACGCGCCCTAGGCGATTGCGGGTACTTAAGCAGTCGCCCCGACCCGTAGTCCACCTCCCTTGCTTTGCGCATTGACCTTCACCCATTTAGATGTGGCTGATTGCGTGCCCGTGAGCAAGGGATTCCATACTTCATGTCGGGATTTGCCATTTTTGCGCTCGAGCTCTGCACATGCTTGGCATACTGTTATGTATGAGTATGTGCCTTTTTTTTTATAAAATTTTTTTTTTGTAAATGCATATAGGTTTGTAAATGTGTAGTTTGCTTGTTCTAGGGATTTAGGTTTTTAGAAAAGAACATTTTAGTCGTAGAACAATTAGTTAAGTTAACCATAGAGTAGCATAGTACTCAGGTAGCAATAGTTATGGAGGATGAGACTGGAGCAGCCCAGCCTAGTACAGGCAAACCATTGACTTCACCACAGAAGAGGGCAGCTCGAGACAAGGACCGTAAAAGGAAGGGGAAATGTCACAAGAAGCGAGTGCCTCTCCTTCAACATCTAAAAATCAAGGCTTTTTTGGGTTGGAGGACTGAACCTGAGCCTTGGACTTACAAAACAGTCAACAAATATGTTGATTGGTGCCACATCAACAAGTTGTTTCCACATTGGCGCCACAAGATTCATTTGGGGCAAAACAAGGCCAATCTTGCATATTGCAAAGATGAAGACTTCACACTCAGATGCTTGGAAGTATGGATGAGGTTGTATGGGGAGACCAAGCCATATAGAAACGACAATTTCTGTTTCTTCCTGGTCCAAATGGTGTATGCTGAAAACATATTGAAGAAAAAAGTGGACTGGTCAACATTGAAGGAGCTTCTAGTTGGAGACCATGTGGAAGAAGCATCTATTGTGGCAGAAGGTGAAACAATTGATGTGAAGAAGTCATTGGCACGAGTGAAGCCTGGGAAGTTAGCTGTTTTGGATGAAGACGTAGTATGGTCGCCTAATTCTAGCTCGGATGAACACACCCATGAATACGATGGGTATAATTTCCAGAGCGACGATGAGGATGATGGCATGGGCGACCAAAAAAAGGCCTTGGAGTTGGAACTTGCCAAGAAAGGCAAAAGAAAGGTGGAGGACCGAGGGACTCCATCAAACATCCCAAAACAAGTCAGGGAGGGTCATGAGCATATGGAAGTAGGCCAAAAAATTGTTGAAGGCCTCCAAGATGGGAGAGTAGGTGATGGAGAAGAGAGTGTGGACATTATCCAAGCTCAATTAGATTCAGCAATTGAGGCCTTGGATTTGGTGAAAAGACATGTGTTAGAATTGCGCCAAATAAGAGCATTGGAACTTAGTGCTGGCACAACTGCACACACCATCCCTATGTTGAAGGAAGAGATGAAGGCCATACATAGGGCCATCTCTGAAAATGACGAGCGCCTAGCTTCTATGAAAAAAAGTAGAGATCTTTATTACAAGAAGAAACAAGAGAAGTGTGGACACCCAATGGACGTGTATGCCATACTTCAACAAAAATTGAGAATTCTTGAACGCGAACGTTGGCGGGTGCACAATGACGTAAGAGTCCTCAATCGGCAAATAGATGAGGAAGAAAAGACCAACTACGTTGCTGCTCTACAATGTGCCTCAGAGCTAGATTTTCTCGCTATGGCTCCTCAATACGGTACCACAGAAGAAGAAGTATCAGTATTGCGGAAGCTTGTAAAGCTACATGAGAAGAAATTTGTGGAATCAGTGAAAGAGGTGGGACAATTGGATTCACAAATTAAATTTGAGCACGCTTGGATGAAGTGGAAAGTGCGTACTATAGCTCGAGGTGTTACTCATAAAGACCTTGAAGAGATAGGTCCAGAACCCAAAGAAGAAGATTTTTGTAATACCACACGTTGAAGTGAAGTATTATAGGGTTGTGCTTTGATTTTGCGTTTTGGACAAATGTGTCTAATTTTAGGATGTAATTTTTTGGTAATTAATGTAAAAAGCAATTTTCGGAAAAAATGTGCAAGTCGTGAGGATATTTTATTGAAGATGTGAAATAGTATTATGATAGTTTAGGACATAACCACTTGAATAATTGTTCCACCAATTGAAAACCCTACCCAAATCAATATAAAATCAATTATTTTCTGTTGTTTAGGAGTTAGGACATTGTAATGACAAATGTTTATCTATAAAAAAGAACCAATAATGATTAACTTCTAAAGGAAGAATGTCAAATTTTTCGAAAAATTACTTTGTGGTGCCATTTCTGTTGCATTCATCCAAAAGAAGACTTTTTTTTCCATAATATCCAACCGTAGGATCTTGTACTTTGCTTGCCTAAGATCATGTGGTGAAATGTTTAGGAAGTTTGACCGGACAGATTGAAAGATATGGCCATCGAAAGTTCGAAATAAAGTTTTCCTAGATGCAATGCCTATAAATGGAGAATACAAAATACTAATTACATTCATTTGCTAGAAGAAATACTTCATGTTTTTATGGTGGAATGAAAGTGGAGTTTTAAGAAAAATAGATTAGGTACATTTCCAATTTCCAGTTGTGGTAATAATAAAAAAATTATGATATTTTTTAGCAAACTTTGATAATCTTTTTGGCATAGTAAATTAACAGTCATTGATAAAAAGAGAACTTTCTAAAAAAAATTGTGTGACAAAGTTCCCTTATTTTTTCCAAAGATCCATTTGAGAATTGAGATTTCAAGCTTCTGATCAAAAGTAATGTGCAAAAATCATAGAAGGCTTCAAAGGCCAAAAAATTACCAAAAACTTCAACATTATTTCTCCTTTTTATCCATAAATTTTGAAATAAAGATCCAAATGTCAAATCAATTCTTGGACATTTAATTGAACTTCAATTCAACCCTTTTTTTGGTTTAGAAATTTCCTTCAAAAATTCATTTATTATACCTAATGGATGTCCGAAGTGTGTTGATTTGGTTTCAAATTATATGATTTCTAATTATAACATGGATTCTAGACTTTGTAGAGAATTCAAATAATACGTGATTTTTTGAAAAATGAATCTATGTTTGTACAATCCTAGGTTTACAAATACATTTGCCTATGGTTTTCAAAGAACATAAAATTAGGAAAATAAATTTTCCTCTAATATGTCAATGAACAATGAATTATGGAAAAACAAAATTCATGAGACATATTTTGTCTATATTATTCCATAAAAGTATGTATGTAAAAAAGAATTTGAACCTTCAACTTCTCTCATTGTTCATTTTTTTATATTTATCATATAAATTATTAGAATAAAAAAATGCGGTCTTCTTGTATGGGATTTAATGATCGAAGTACCTTTCTTTCATTCAAAAATAAAACCGACGTAGGCTACTTCTTTCCATGATCCAACATGAAAGAGTACTTTGTTATAAAACAAGAATAAAAAACAAATCAATTTCCTTAATACAAAGATTCAATTCGTATTTATAGAAATGAAGCCATTCACTATTTAGACAAGTGCAAACAATAGAATTTCTATACAGTAAGGTAAAGCCGAAAAAAAAGTATATATTAAAAAGAGATAAACACAAAATTGTTATGAAATAACAATTAATGAAGAAAACCTACTAGAATCCATCAAATAAAACTATAACAATAACACATAGGCTAATACTTCACAATGCAAATAGTGATGAAGTTCCATCGTATTATCGTATAAGAAGACTCTAAGAGCCTTCTTTTATATATATAGTATGACGAAAAGTCACAAGTGACCTAGATGATTACGAGGCTAGCTATAGAACCATAGTTAGCATCTTAAACCCTAAACATTTGGGTCTTCATGTGCATTGCTTGATTCACCACGCTCGTGGTTGGATGATTCTCCAACCACAAGTTTGCGCTTGGCGCGAGTGCGTGAAGCTGGTCCATTCGCATTTAGAATGGATTCTAAGACGTTGGAATCCTTCAAGGCTTGGAGGGTCCTCATGGTCTGTGGAGAGTGTTTCTCCAACAAATAGTCAACAGTTTGACTCGTGTAGTAGGGCCCATATGTAGAGTCCAGCAATGCCATACTAGTAAGATCTTCTTCAGAGGCATTTGCAGTCTGGTCGCACACTCTTTTTCCTTCAAAATCCCAACGGTGACATTCCGGATGACGTCCCCACATGAAGCTTTGTGATTGTTTATCGAAAAATCCACCAAGGCATTGGAAAAAAAATGCCCTTCGTCCCTCGTTCTGTGGACCGTTTCCCATGAGCTTGGATGCAACTTGCACGATCTCTTCTGGGTCAGTTTCCCAATTCAATTGAGAACTATCTGTGCCCTTTTCTTGATCATGTTGGCCTTGTCGCCAACTCCAAATCAGGTCTTGGCCCCATAATCTGGTCTCCGGAGTTGTGTCACCTGTGTGTTCCCAAGAGGGCGGCATATATGTCATCAAGTTGAACAAGGCGTATAAACGATCATGGAATGGGGCTGAACAAATAACACAACGTCTCCGTATGAGGCATTGTGTAATTAGACATTGAGGATGGTATACGTGCACGCATGATCCAAGTGCCCATCCTCCTTCAGGACCGAAGGATTCTTGACATATAGGACATTTTGTATGGTCCAAAACAAAAGTTGCTGGCTTTGGCCACAAAAGTTGTCGTTGTTTCTCATCTACGTGGCACGACATCTGGTTTTTGTGGTCCCAACCAAGCTGTGTCCAATTGATTCCTTCATTTCCAGGGGTGTTCAACATAGGCATATTCTCAGGAAACATGTCCTCCATAAATGCCCACGATGTGAGTCCATTCTCACGTTTAGGGGCATTTGCGACGAAGTTATTTGAAATTTTGTCCAACTCCTTTGCAACTTGCTGTGATCTGTCCACGGAGAGAATGCAAGCAACCTTCTAGTGATAGTATGTTGCTGCCAACTCATTCAATCGTGCACGAAGCATCTTGTTTTCCTCTCGAAGGCCTAGTTTCTTCGGAGATGGTACCGGTACTGGGAGTGGAAGTGATGGAAATGAAAGTGAATCTTGAGTCTCGTGAACACCATCTGCCCCCATGATAGCATCTTCCGTGACGGTAGGCAAAATCGTAGCTGGCAATACTGAAGAACGTTTGACACGCTTGCCAGGAGGAGTACACTCAATGAGACCGCTAATGAGGTCTTCCACGACCCTCTCCAAATGATGAGGATCATGTTCAATGAAACCTTCGTCCATATTTGACAAAGTAATTGTCTCATGTTGTTTTTGTCGAAGGCGTTGAAGTTCTTTGGCTTGTTCTAAAATGAGAGCATTCTTCTGGTCCAAATTTGATTGCAATTTCTTCACATCAGATTGGAGTGAAGCAATTGTCGTGTCTTTGGTCTTCAAGAGGTCAAGAGCCTTATTGAGAGCCGTGGTTGAATCCCCTTGAGCTAAAAGAACAGGAACGCTCGCATCCACAGGCGTTTCATCATTTGGTTCGAAGTCGAAGACATCGGTCGCACTTTGCAGTGGTAATGATGGACTGCGAACTGTTGCTGAGGTCGATCCAAGTCCGATTTGATTCGGCGAGCGTGGAACCTTAGAGGGGCGTCTAGGTTTCCGTCCTCGTGATGATGAAGCTCCTCTGACAGCTGGATCTTGAATTACTGGTACAGGGGCAATTTGTGGAGCAATCCGTATTGGCCTTGGAGCATGTGTGCCATCGGAATCGCTATCTTCTTCAGATTCCGATGTGATAACTTCGATGACACTCTTATCGAAAGGATCTTTTCGAATTGGTCCAAGTCCACCCTCCGGAAACTTCAAGACTCCTCTTGGTATTGATCCAATTTCTGGAGGTGAAACATACATACTTTCCTTGATGGTGGACCAATCCACTTCTTTTTTTAGAACCACCTCAGCATACGCTCCTCGAGCAATGGAAAGCGTGACTTCATTCCTTTCTACAAAAGGAGTGTTGTAGAGGACTTGCCAAATTTCGATGCACCTTTGAACAAAAGCTGGATTTTCACAATATTTCAAGTTCGCCTTGTTTGTGTGCCGATTGTGATGATGGCGCCATGTCGGAAACAATTTCCCAATGTGACACCATTCAATGTAGTCTTCGCACATTTGAATTGACCAAGGCTCCTCCTCCTCGCTCCAGCCTTTAAATGCGGGGTGATCAGGATTGTTCAGCACGTGTAATCGCTTGCGATGAGTATTGCCTCTGCGCTTCTGATTTTTGTCTAGTATAGACTTCCTCGCAGCATAAGTGATTCGTGTATTGCGTGGAACAACGGGGGGCACCTCCGGGGTCTGCTCTGTAGCCATGAGATAAGTTGGTGTTCAAAACACCAATAAGGAAACGTGGATGGATGAAGAAAGAAGTAATTATTCAACTCGAAGTTAATGCATGTAGCCAATGAAGGATGCAAGACGAAGAGCCTCGATGGAGAATTAAGGTACCAATGCCTTGTGCGAGCACGGCTTTATAGGTGCGAGTACGGGTAAAATCCAGGGCGCGTGCGAATCAGAGGCGACCACGGGTGGCGCCAGGGCGACTGCGGCTAGAGGCGACTGCGGCTTAGGGCGACCGCGTATTGGAAGGGGGCGACCGCGGGTCCGAGTAGGGCGACCTCGGGTGCGGATGGGGCGACCGCGGATGTGGGGGGGCGACCACGGGTCCTTGAAGGGCGACCGCGGCTGCGCATGGGGCGACTTCGGGTGAGCCGCGGTCGCCTAATCCTGCAGTCGCCCCTAGCGCGGTCGCCCCCACACTAAACCGCTACCCGTGGTCGCCCTAGCCGCAGTCACCCTACCCGCGGTCGCCCTACCCGCGGTCGCCCTACCCGCATGCGCCCTAATTTTTGCCACGCGGGCATCCAGGTGGCATTATTTTCCACGTGGTAATTTTTAAAAAGTCAAAGGTAAATTTGACTTTTATGGACGTCGCGGAGGGTCTACTGGACGTTTCGTGACGTCGCAATGTCGCGATGTCGCAATGTCCGGCAGAACAACCCTGTTTTAGATTAAAAAAAATATTCTACTATATTATTCAATCTTCATGAAATCACATATATGAAGTGAATGATGTTTTCAAGTTACAGTAGAATTTGGCAAAAGAAAGGTTTTCTTGTGAATGGAGTTACAATGATATTACAATTTGAAAACTTCGAAATGTGTATTCCAGTATAGAAAATGTGATGTTATTACATTTTGGAAGCTCATTGTTATACAAAATGGCATTACAAAACACAACAAACACCAAACATAGTTTGGAAGCCGAAATATGGAGTAAGAAATATGTCATTGTGTTTAAAAACACAATGAGTGTATCCAAAATGTGCATACATGATCAAAACTGAAAGTTTGCACCTTCACCTAATATTTTCTACCATAACCGCCATCCAAAATTGTCTTCAACTGTAAGCCTGTCTTCAACTGTAAGCCTGTATTGCAGCAAACACAGACAATTGCATCACACTTGCAGTACACACAATTGCAAACACACTATTTCAATTGATGCAAACATACATAATTGCAAACACACAATTGCAGCACACGCAATTTCAACTGATGCTAACCTACATAATTACAGACATACAAAATTGAAATTCTAAGGGTTTAGGGGAAATGAACAACACATGAAGAACACATGCAAAAGATAATCAAAAGAGATTCATACCTAATCAAACTGGACGGTGGGATGGGGTGAATGCAAGAAAGACCGACCGGTTTTTGTAGCATTCACTTGTACTAGCTAGTACTAGTGAACTTTTGGAAAAAAATATTTAAAAATTAAAAAAAATGGATAATTAGAATAATACTATAAACATTATGTCACCAAAATTTCAGATCCAAAAAAAATTTGGATCAGAAGTTATTCACAAAATAGGCAAAACAAGGTTTTTGAAGAAAATAGATACTTTGACATTTTAATTTGTAAAAAATAGGAAAAGTAATTTTCAAAAAAACTAAAAATTGGCAATTTGAGAAGACTTCATGATGAAGAGATTTCATCAAAATAATGATCTTAAAACCATTTTCAATGTTCACAATTGCGCGCGCAAGGGAACCCTATTTGCATGAATGTAGAAGATATATAATAAATTTTTTTTAAAAATATTTTTGGTGGACACATGCCTCTTTAGTGTGTTAATAGACCACACAAATTTCAGCTCTAGATTATTAATTTTGAGTAGTCCCTAGTACTAAAAAACCCTAAATTGCAAAGTGTGACAAATTAGCTTAATTGAAATTTAAATATAAAATGATTTTTGAAAATTTCTGAAAAATAATTTCCCTAATTATTGTCTAAATGATGATCTTCACAAAAAAATTCAAGTCCATTGACTTCAATCTGCAAAAGATATAGCCAATTACAACTTGGAAACTGCAAGTGTGACGCAAAAAACGGTCGGTCTTTCTTGCATTCACCCGATGGCGTAACCCAAACACGGCTGGAAGGCTGCACTTTGCCTCCACGAGGCACTTCAACCTCCTTCCGGCCCCAACCATCTTGCAAAATTTTGTGCAATGCCTGCAGCTCAGTAATGGACAAGTCCGCCAAAGCTTTGGACCATAGTCCCTCGCTGATTACTTGCTCAAATGCCCATGTGCGAGAAAACAAAAAGAAAGCACTCTCATACAGTGAGAACAGAAAGGAAATGTCCCGGGCACGAGCTCGTGAAGTCCAGCAAGAGATGGGTCTTCACTTCATATGATGGAATTCAGCCACTGCAGTACGGAGTGCAGCAAACTCTGGGAGTCCTTGCAATGCATCTCGCCACTATGTGCACGTCGCTGCTAGACGTAGTAGAAGTGTCAAGGTTTCCTCTTCGTCCACGAACGCTCGCACCCAAGTGTCTTCAGGAAGTCGCACTCTGGGGAATAGCACGCAGTCCCAAAGAATGCCTGGGAAGTTCACGACCTCCATGCCTGCGGATCTACAAATCACATCAATACAAATAATTATTTGCCCAGACAATGCTACAGCTTCCAACACTGATCCAACGCCCCTTCCCTTCCATTCACAGAGCGGCACCCTAAATCGACAGTAATGAAATTGATAATCAAATTGCCTCTAAGCAAATGCGGAACCTAGGAAACACTAGATGCACAACAAAACTAAAGAAGAGATGGAGTAATTCAAACAGGTGAATTATAGTCGATCAGTTTCGCCTGCACTCTACAACAGCGACATTCAAACCCTAACTCCATCCCAAACGAGAACTTCTCAACATCCTAGCACTAGATCCCAACCATGCTAGATTGCGAGAATTGAAACGATTGCAAATGATTGAACCCAACGCAGGAAGTCATTGTTGTGCCAGGACTGAGAAGCGAACCAGCTTTGGCGCAAGTGTTCAAGGTGATTACTTTTCTCGGGAAGCTGGAAACTGCAGTACTGCAGTCTAAACGCGGAATGCAGAACCCCGACGTCTCCCCCATCACCACTCGGAATGCGCACAAAACCACAATTCAGCAAAACACAAAGAATGTTGATACCTTCAGAGGCTAGTCACTATATATGGATGTTTGCTACAAGAAACAGCCTCCAAAACAAACAACTGATAGGATTAGTTTAGACTAGGGTGTAGGGTTTTTGGTTGATGAAATTGCCAACCACCAAAGATAACCAGCAGCGCCCAAATCTGAATCTACAACGCCAGAATCTGGAGAATCTCCAAAGTGCAGCATCCTTGCACAATCAATCACACCCAATAGTCTAGCAGCCACACCATGCAATCAGCCAAATCAAGAAGGAATAGTTTGGGGCCCTTTTTACATCTTGTCAGCCACATCAGCACCTACTGAGGTTTAGGGTGTCACAACTCTGGGTTTAGGGCTGCCCTATATAATTTTAAAATTTTCCAAATTTTTAAACCAAATCCTATACTATTATAAACTTCAGGCTTGGGAGTAGTTTATTAACTACAGTTCAATGCACAGGTGAGTAAAATTCATTTTCAGCAATCTGAAGATGCCATATTTTACTCTATGTACAGCAAAACATGGGAGACGTCAGACGGAAAAGCACTAATTATTAAGAGTACAGGAAAAGAGTGGATCTTTCTGTGACAAAGCTATTAACAAGACGAAAGTGTGACTTACATATTGCACAGGCCACTCTCAAGAACTTTGCCAAAGTATTGAAGAATGACCTGTACTCTGCAGCAATATTGGTGGATGCCGTACCTGCTTGTCAAACCTGAGTCAACAGCAAGTACACGCATGAGGGGATGCAAGTCTTTGTTACTTTAAACCGTGTACCTTAATACATGGATACATTCAACTCATGCTTGTTACCATCCCCTGTCGTAGCACAAGGAAGCACAAATCCGTCTGTAGGTGTTAATTTGGCGTTAACACCGTTCAAATGACTCATGTATCATTCCCACAGGATTTTACGTAGATTCCTCAAGATATCCGGAATAACAGGATGCGGAAAACAACCCCAAGACAACAGTAACCGGATTCCCAAAATGAAACTTCCTCACAACATCCGCATTCCTTTAGATTGCCTTTCTCACCATTCATACATACTTTACCACTCTCACAACAACCTCCAAACAGGGGGGAGTGCCCAAACTCTGTACCTTCCCCTATCCAGACTCACAGTATCCGACTGGGCGGATTAGGAACCGAAAGGAGTGCCCAAACTCTGTACCTCTTCCGGATCCGGTTTCCGGATCCAATCACTCAAGTAACCAATGAAGTTTAGCCTCTATATTAGAGGGGTCCGCGGTTGGCATTTAGGAAGGATGCGTTGAATCCTACCCTCCTCAAGATTATAGTGAATGGAGTTCCACTAAAAGAGAAAAATAACAAAAAGACATAAAAGAAATAGGCTGCAAGTTCCTCCTCACAACTAATCCGGATTGCAATCCCAACTAGCAAGTCACTCAGGAAACCCCTACAAACCCCACATTACTACAATGACAGACTCACCCAAACTCAGTTCCTAAGGCTTAATCTAGGAGCCAGATAACTAGGGGATCCTAACTGTCTACACATCCCTCACTTCCGGTTATAGTAGGACCTCAACAACACGTCAATTGGCATGCGCCCACTCTCCTAGCAGAACACACCCAATCTAAGAGCGGCTTTCCCACACAGAAGCCTCCAAGTGACTGCAGCAGCTAGACTTCAATCCTAATACACCAGTAGCCTCAACCAAATCACTTCAATTTCCCGGAACCGGATTCAGACAAAGTCTGGGGGAGACACCTCATCCAAACACCTGCAAACCCAGCTACCTCGCACTATCCAATGGTTCTAGCATTGCACGGCATACCAATCCAGAGTCGAGACTTGTTCAGACCAACTCTTAGAAAGTAGAAATTTGGAAATCAGATTGCAAATGAAAGGAAAAACAGAAGTAGGAACACCCGGGGCAACCAACTAACAGCCACCCCTAAATACCAACCCAAGGGAACCCTAAAAGCCCCAAGGGAACAAAATCAGAGGACAAGAGAATGCCAGGTGGCATTCCTTATCCACAAAAGTCACTTTCCTATCCACCCAACTGGACCCGAAAAAAGTGGATCTCAGATCCGAAAAATCCGGATCTGACTGACCAGGTGCATTCTAAGTCAAAAGCACCTTGCTAACTGCTTCCTACCTACTGGAAAGGTAACTTTCCACCTTTTCCACTAAGTCTGCTCCTCAAAATTCTCTACCTACTCTACTTTCTATTCCTAACTACTTCTTCATCCGCTTTTTGGGGGAATCCGCATGCTTGGCGGCTCCCTTGCGTGCTGGCTGTTTCCTACTGGTGGAAACCTTTGCCGACGCAGCTGCTTTGCCCTTGGAAGGCGTGGCAGCAATCTTACCCTTCCCCGCAGATTTCGGAGGCGTGATTTCCGCCGGCTCTGACGGTTCCGGTTCCGGTTCCGATCCTGATCCGGATTCCGAATCCGACTCCTCTTCTTCGTGCTCGCTCTGCTCTGGGGACTCATCTTGGTCTGACTCCAGCTCAATGGGACTCTCTCTCGCCCGTTTCGCTGTAGCCTTCCTCTTCATTGTGCTAGGAACCTTGGGAGATTTCTCGGATACCTTGCTCGGAGGCGTCTCTTGATCCTGGTCTTCCGCTTGGACTTGCTTCCGGATTTGGGATCCGGGTGTTGTCCCTTCTCCTACATCAAGATTAAGTCAGGAAGATGCCTTGGGCGCCTGTGGAGTCTTCTCTTCCACTGAACCCTTGCCCTTGGATGACATCTGGACCCGTCCACGATCCTAGGGTTGAACCTCAGATCCTCAATCCGGTTCCGGATTTTCCGGTTAGGTAAGGGTTTCTACTTCCCTTCTTTAACCTTATTATCCCAATTGGATGTCTCCAATTTCCACCTCTTACTAATCTTACTAATTTTCCCTATTCTTGATCAAAGAATCGAAAAATTTATCTAAGATTAGCTTCCTTATTCCTAATTCTATACTAAACATTAAAAACCTGTATTCTAGGTTCCCACATCCCCAAAAGTGGCCTTCACACATTCAGTGCCCATATTCGTTTGCCATGTTAAGCACTGACTAGTGTGAGTTAACAGATAGTACATCTTGAACTTATTGCACATATAGCAAGAATCTCAGTTGGCATAGTATACCTGGCACCGGATTGAGTAGGCCATGACCCCGTGGTTAACACTTGCACAGTGAGCGTTGGCCCTTCATTCCTTTCCGCACCAGCCCAAGTTGTGTTAAATCCTTGCATGGTGTCCCGAGATGTCTTCATGTCCGTAAACATGCCTTCGAGTTTCGACGTAAACTAGTATCCACACTCCATCTTCAGCTTCACGATAAGACTATGCTGTACATCATCTGATACAGTCCTGCCAAACAGTAGCCCACCAGTCCAAGTGCTGCTTGTAGTATTTTTCAAAGACATCCTTCTCCTGAAGGTACCGAAAGAACATCATAATCTGATCCAATACCAACTTGACTGAAAGCAACAACAATAAACTTTATCAAGAAACTGGGTTCGCCTTCAGCAACCAAACTACTAAGAAAGCCTTCGCAACCCCATCACCAGAAACAGAGGTAGTTGATGAGAAACTGAAAGAGAATACTTGAAAGCTGTGAACCTACCGGTTGCTAACAGAAAACTAGAGAAAAATGAGCTCGTACCGCAATATTTGTTAAGACTTCCCCATTGTCACGAATTGCATGGATTCGACCCATTGCCTGCACACACCGTCAATTGTCAAAAGAGGGAGAAGGCTTCAACCCCGTGAATAACAACGAACAAGGAAATGAACTCAGGAGATCGAATATTCAAATTCATGAAGTATTCAAAAGATGAATTGAGGGCGTTCTGAAACATCTTGTCGTTGTTGAAAGATTGCCTATTACCAATCGTACCCTTCTTACTCTCTTAATTCCCTGGTACTAAATGTCCTCCAGCCTAAAGAATGCTACCGCACTCCACAACACACGGCACCAAGATATTCTACAATCCAGATTCAGGAACCCATTCCGAATGCCAATTCAAACCAGCATCTTTGAACTTACCAAAATTTGAATCCAACACATCACCATGCGTGCAACTCAAGATTGGGAAGCAACAAAGGCTTACCCCGATAAGAGCCGTCAGGAGGAGGAGCATACGAAAGTAGCTGATGCCAAGATTGCACAGGGCTCCACACTTTGTCTCATTGCAAATCCTGGTGCTGCAACTCCTACACGTTGCCAAAACGGGTCATACTCATAAAAATACCATGCTTCGCCAAAATGTTCAATTGGAGAAACTAAGTGAAGGCTTGCTCCGCGTCACGCCTGCCGCGACTGCTGGCACATTCTTGAGCTGAGCTCCTCAAATCCGGGCCCAACGAGTTACGACCCACCACCTCAAGAAAGCCCCCTGTAGAAATTATCAAAGCTTTCACCAATAACCCTACAAAATTAGTGCAACAACACCCAAACTGAATGAATCAAGGTGTCACGGCAATTCTGGTTCATTACAAGTCCATTTTGGAGATTTAACAAAAACAGTTTACACACACTTACTAGAATTTGATTGAACTTCAGATTGAAGATAAATTGGCAAGAACTTGGGAGGACATCATGGCTGTACCTTTGAGACTTGAATGCAAGAACCACGAGTAACTGCAAAACCTGCACCTTTCAAGGAGTTTTTGACACAAATTCATCTAGAACCTGCCGATCACTCTCCCGCAGGGTATAGACATTGCTATGAGAATGAAACGACAATGCAATGGTACAAATCACGCTGTTGATGTCAATCCATTGGGTGTCCGTCACATCGTACTTATATTTGTTCCTCCCTGGCGCAGATTTGAACCAATTGAGCATAATTTGAATGGAGGGGGGAGAACTTACCTTCTTACCTGCTGAGGTGTGAGCTATGAGGTCAACTGGGTTCCTACACAGCCCCCACGTTTTCCCAACCCTCCTATGCATCTTCTGCACCCTACCCAACCACCAAGTGCCAATGTCTGGGCCATTGGTCACAGCAACCGGCCGTCCCACTTGACCACTGCAACGATTCCGCTTCTGTGTTGCTCTCACTCCCGAACTCTGACCAAGATTCGGTGATTGCATGAAGAGAACACCGCAGTCAATTCCTAGCCCCAGGAAAGCAGTCGTTGTGGAATTAGCGGCAGAAAGGTAATCCTCTGCGTTGTTGAAGTAGACAGAGTTTTTGATACGTGTCAACCTATCTTTGGATTAAAAGGGATTCCTATTCAACTCGCCTACCAATGTGGATTTGTAAATGGCCCTGCTGTTGTACAAAACCACAAGCTCTATTTTCTGTGTAGGGTTTCTAGAAGTGAGCTACACTTCAACTGAATCTAGCATTTGGCTAATAGCATCTCGGCATTCATCCTCAACAACCCTCAAAATTAGTTCCCTATCTTCCGATATCTCCTCAACTGCAGTCATATCGGCATCAACGTTGGCACTCTCAGCGTTCAGCAATGAATCATCTGTGACTATGTCTTCGACATCTGGCTCCACACTATCTGCCTCCAACTGCACGGCAAGATCCTCCCGCATTACCTCAGCATCGCCGTCTTCACCTGGGACAGGTTTTTCGGGAGCCACATATGCCCAATGCTTGGGATCTGCCCTCTCCACTGTCCAAGGCTGCAAGAACCACTGTTTCTTTCTAGCATAAGTGGATGGAGCCATATTCAGCACCTTCAACTGCGCTTGGGCAGCCTTTAGACCCTCCTTCAACGCCTCCACGAAGTCATCATCTGTGAGAAGGGCATTGTAATCTCCCAAATCAGCAGGGGATTGTCCTCGTTCTAGAGGATGCAGGTCCGCCCAGATGTTCTTCTGCTTGTTATGCGCTCTAGCAAATTGAAGTCCATTGGGTCCATACTCAATCGCAGCAAGCTGATTCACTGTGTTTGCACAACCAACCAGCTCCTGGAAATCGTAAGCTCTTTCCATACCCTGCATTCCCCCCACCTTGCTAAAAAAAATTTCACATGAGTCAGATCCTGTGAGGTGCAGTGGAACCGGTAAGTGAGAAAAAGCATCCCGAAAATACCTAATGAGCAAGACCACGAAATGGCAAGAAACCTGCACATCAAGGTAGCATTGGTTGCTTACAAAGCACTCCAGCAACGTGAGATTCTTTGTATTTCCTCCTACACCATGGTCACCATGGACAAACCACAACTTTCATATCCTGAAAAAGAATAACACTTTGCTAGCAAGCACCATTCTCTCCCTCAAAGTCAAAGACATGGAAAGGAACAAATCTATATAATCAGCACATATAGACAAATACAGCTCAGTCCCCAAAGTTCTCTCCTGATGTGCATCCCTTCCAGTTCTCAATTCCTGCAAACAATTTCTTGCCTTTTTTGCACAAATGCGTTGTGCACTTGCCCAATTTTGTCTATCTGTTCACTCCACATCTTCCTTTCTAAGACCGTGTTGATCAATCCCAAACCTTTGATACACTTGACCAAGGTGATCTAGGTAGCAAACATCAGCCCCCAACTGAAGATTCTTTACAGCCGAGTCAAGTGGGTTTATCAATTTTTTTCCATTATGGATAAAATCCTGATCATGCAACCCTCTAACTTTATTCTCCCCAAGCCATTCACAAGACAAGGACCAGCCTTTCCATGGAATTTCATACCTTAGGCCTACCTTGCTGCAATAGTCTTGAAGCTGCCTCCTCCTGGAATCCCCATCCAAAGCATGCCCTACAATAGGTCCAAGAATCGGCCCACAACTATTTTCCCAAAGCGTGTCAATCGATGCCCATTGATTACGAACCCAATCAGAGTTAAATCAATTGCAAGTGCAGGAGCAAACAAGTACCAACTTGGGCAACTTATCATGTAGTGGATTTACCATGATCACACGAGCAAAACTGCCCTTTGCATTTTGCCTGAAAGAATCAACAATGGCGGCATACCCACTCTCACTGTTCCCTACTAGCGACCTGAAACTGGAGACGCACTGATGATCCTCCTTCACTCCACAAAAGCCCACCAGTCCATCATCCCGGGCGTCCCACGAGATTCGACACTTCACTTTGGTCTCGTCTTCCGCCAAAATGACAGGAACAGGTCCCTCCACTCCATGAGTTGCTTTAGCCTCCCTGTAAATTTCTGCAACAGCAGCAAACAACGAGGAATGCTCACCTGCAACAAATTGAACCCCTTTTTTGTTTTCTCTTTTAGTACAATCATATGATGGCCCACCAAAATTCAAACTAAATAAATCACACATTCTTCTGCCACCATAAATCCTTATAGCTTGAGCAAATGATTTTGAATTTTTGGAAAATCTGTGACCCTGCCTCACACGATTCAAATTTGTGGCAACATCCCTGAGGAAGTTCCACAAAGCTGGTTTCCCCCCGAAGGCATTGGTTCTGTGAGCCACCAGAATGTTGTTACAGAAAGAAATAACATCCTTCCTATTAAAACTTTCTACAGCACTAAGTTTCAAACCACGGTGACTTACTTTCAACTGTGCTACCCTGGACTTCATGAGCCAGTGCCTAGCCTTTTCATCACGATATTTTTTAGCTAACGTTCTAGATTGTGAGGCCAGTTCAGGCTGTTCAGCGCCCTGTAGGTAGCCTATTCTTCTTCCAGGCTGTGTATCCCTGCAGCCACGTTTAACTACTGCACGACCTTCCCGAAGCACCCTAAGCCTAAAATCGTTGGCTTGCTCAATTTCTATACATTTAGAACAAGTAAAATCCGGGAAGGGATCCCCGGTGCCATAGAGACGTTTACACTCTACATGGCGGAAGCATACTCTCACAAGAACAATTGTACCTTCAAACATAAAATCAGCAGTTGTGCTAGGCTCTGCCCTCCACACGGATCCAGGCATTGAATCATTTAGCAATGAATCGACTCTGTAGGACTTCCCAGCGTAAGCAGTTGTTTTTTTCCTAAATCCCCAACAAAGCAAGGACAAAATAGAATCTGAGTGCATACCTTCCCGACATTCACCTAGTGCTTCGATATCTGCACTACCCCTGGTAGTACCGCTGAACCAAGAATGGAGGTTGCGCTGATCACCTGTGGTCGATCTCGACCTTACACTAGGTCTCCCCCGTTTCTCCGAGCTCAGTGCATTTGAAGACTTTGAGGAACTGTTTGCAGCAGACAAGTCTTCACAGCACTTGACATGAAGGAGGCCATGCACGTAATGCTCTAAATTACCTCGGAGGTTTCCTTTCTGTGGGCACAGGAGCATGAGTTCTCCATCGATTTTGCAGCGCACCTTGAACCAGAAGGACTTCAACTGAATCGCAGCCACATCTCCTACAATTGCAAATGTCAGATCATCCGAGTCTATGCTGTCATTTACGCTTTGAAGAATGCTGATACCTTCCTCCACGAGTCGCCTGTGATCTACTGGTGTCAGAATTACGGGTTTGCTGGATTTCCCATCCTTCTTCGGGTGATCGCTGTATAGGATCTCCCTCTTTCTGCACCACTGCTTGATGTGGAGAGCTGAATGCAAATGACTCTTCTTAAAATTAGCAAACAAATTTTGCACGGCACTCTGGGAGTGATCACGGCCCGTACCTCCAATTTTTCTCTTGCACTCCCCGCACAGAATTTTGACAACTGCCACACCATGGTGATCGTAAGTCTTCAGATTCCAATGGTGATCTGCAAAATCCATAACCTGCAGCTCCCTCCTCAACTTCTTAGCACCCTGCTTGTAACTCTGAAGCACATCAGCAGGTAAGAGGGTCGATTGCAGGAAAGTCTCTTCATTAGCCTCAACTTCAAGAAATTCTCCTGGATTTCTTCGTGCACCATCTTCTTCCTCCTCTAACGTCGGGGCAGCACCGGCTTCGAAGACATCCGGGAGACAGGGACGGAAATTCCCACCAACCCTAATTTCCACTTCTAGCTCCACTACTAACCCTAAACCGCTTGCTTCGTCCGTGATCCCAAGACGACGACGTTTGTGAAGTCCATCGCCACCTTCCAATGCAGGAATGACATAAACACGTTCGGATACAAGGTTCATAGACTCGAATCTCTTCAAAATTTGACATCCATCTTCAAAGTGCCAGAATAAGAAAGGCCACTCCACGCATCCCCCATTCTCCAACAGTGTGCGCAAATCAGAGTAATTGTCACCTGAATGGCAGAAGAACGGACTCAGTAGCTCCGGTCGCCCACCATCCTCTTCCACCGAATACAGGCGAATTTTGAACTTCAGCGCCATCATCCGCACCCGACAATCCTAAACCCTTGACACACAGATTTGAAAGTAACAGCATGTAGAAGAAAGCGCACGGAAAGGCAATCCCAGAACCCTAAACACCTGTATGAAACTTCTTGCACACACACAACGGTAAGTTTGGTGAGGCAGCTCCGAGGGCAGCTCCGACTTCAAAAAATCTAAACCCTAAACGAGATTGGAGTGACGGAGTTAACCGGCTGCAGTAAGTCCAGTAACGGTAAACCCAATAGTACTTTGTAAGTAGATCTCTTTGTCAGTTGTGTACACTGTATAGTATCAAGTTCTAAGAGTACATTACTTAAGTCACACAAAGGATCCTAAGTATATTTGCTATAGTATAAATTATGTTCCTAGTAATAGGAATTTTTTATTTTTTAATTCTTAAGAATATGCCAGTGACAAAGTATTAGAGAAAGTAACTTTTTCAGACCTTTGGTCAATAAAATTAATATATAGGGGGCTATATTAGGACTAATGCAATATCTAATGGAGCCTATTAATCCGTACCCTATATTACTTTAAATACTTCCAATGTTATTTTCTATACCCTATATTACTTTAAGCCCTTTTATAATTTTTTGGCCTTATGATTTTAAAATACCCTATCATTTGTTCGCACCTATATGGCTATATTGGCATATTGCTACTCCGTGCGCTCATTGCCCCCCCCGAGACTTGGAATTCTCACTCAGTTTGGGAGTTTTGGGTTTTTTCTCTCTAATTCTCACACTCTCTAGCTTCCTTCTAGTTTGAGAAACTAATCTAAATTAATTCCTACACTCAAGCTCAGACTTAGTCCTCAGATTTTCTCCTAAAAGTCACACCAGGTGGTACAATTTTTCCAAAAAATGCAAAACAGGACCCCTTGGGGTATCACCCCATTTGGTTTTGTATAAAACCAGTGTATGTGATGTCAAGTTAACATAACCAGTCTGTACGTGCTAGTTGTTAACCAACCATCTGTATTCAATGCCGACTGTTGGCAGTGCCGACTGGCTGGACAGTGCCGCTGCGGATATAGTGTCGATTGTTGGCTGGTGACCGGGGCCGGTGGGCAACCGGGCCGGTACTGGCTGCTCTCCGTGGCTGGGCTGGTCTGGCTGCTGGTCTGTGGTGAAATTTTAGCCTTTCTAAAACCCGGCAGTTGCTAGCTACGGGTATCACAAACTTTGGGGTCTCTTAACGGGACCCTTTTACAAAATACCAAATTGGAATTTCGGTATAAGTAAGTTCAAAGCTCTGTCGTCTGGGTGTTTCAAGCCTGAATTTTGGAGCAAATCTAATAAAAAAGACAAAAAGCCCCTAGAAATATGGCGATAGCTTCGCCGTCTCAAGGTGTGGACCTCAAATTGTAGGATGGTTCTGCCAGAACTCCGCTTACTCTAAGAGCCAAAAAGAAGTGTGGATCCTACCCAACTTCCTTGTCACAAAAAAGGACCTAAATCACCCGTTTAAGCTTAGGGGGATCCTCGATAAGCCAATCCAGGCTGTGAATCCCTTGTCAAAAGACTTAAATCGAATGGTCTTGGTATCAATCTTCAAAATAGAATACTAATGGAAACTCAAGTGTGTCAAAGAACAAGGGTGGAAGACCCCAAACTTTGCAAGGTAATCACTTGAGAAGATGATAGATATGATAGAATAGATGCAAGTGGTATGAGAGAGTTTTCGAAAGAGGTTTGATAAAAAGAGTTTTCTGGAAGTGAAATAAGAGATTTTCAAAAGAGGTTTCAAAAAATGAAATAGAGGGTTGTGAAATGAGGGGAGGGAGAGGCCTTTTATACATTTCCAAGGTCTCCTCCCCCCTCAAGTTACGAATAAAACTAACTAAGAAAAAACCAATTAACGAACTAAAAATCTACCCTACTACTGTAGCAATTCTAACTTTTGGAGAAATGGTCCAATCGCCAAACAGACAGCGCCATTAGCTCCAAAAGACCCAAATTAGTCTACCGGAACCCCACCCCTTACTCTCAGAACCCAAATGCACCCCAAGGCTAACATTTACGAACTGGTAAAAAGGGTGGAAAATCTATCTTTTGGAATTGATTTTTCCCAAAGGTTTTGACTAGCCCGGGTTGTCGAGAAGGTCCAAGAATGTTGGAAAAGAGTCTAAGTTGACCCGAATCGGACTACGTATGCTCCCCATGCGCCGGTCAACTCGCAAGAGTTTTGGTAAAACCATCAAAACTTGTCTACGCTGCCGGTTCTGGTACTTGTTGATATCAGAATGTCTTGAAATTTGGCGGGACACTTATTTAGGCTAAAACATACTATCCTAATTTTTAGTGGGATTTTACCATCAGTGTGGAATTTTCCATGAATTTCCAATTGCCGGTAAAAGCGGTTGACTTCCCATGGAGTCATTTCCGTAATCCAGAAAATTACGAAACTTTTAGGGGATCTTCTAGAAAGCCCCCCAATGACAAGTGAAAAGGTTCGCTAAAAACCTACACTGTCTAATCAAAGCAGAAATTGCAATGTGGCAGAATTAATTCCTCCGGGGAGGAATCATTCCCGTACAAGGGAATCTTCCCTAGTTGGCTTTGCCGTGACGCCCGTAGGAGAGTGTTGGACTTCCGTGGGGCTAGTGCAATCTCCTGTGAATCGCGTAATATCGTGTCTGGTCTCGTGATAATTGTAGAAATTGGCTCTAAGGAGTCTTTTAAGGTACTCCGAAATAATTAGACCCAATTCTCCATCATTGGTAGGAATTGCATCAATCCTACTGTGAGCACTCTTTTTAGTTGATTTTAAACCATAATAACCCTAAATATGAGCAATAAGCGAAAAAAAGAAAAATCCGAGGCTTGAGTGACAATGACGGGGCTCACAGAGCTCGAAGGTCACCTGGTAGTTTGATATCCATTGCTGTCGGACCGGAGTCTGAAGAGATGTCGTCCGAGTGTTGGGGCAAGGCTGTGCGGACGTCCAGCGTCCAGCATCCGGCACCCCGCGGACGTCCTGTGACATTTGAATTTCTTTATTTAGTGCGCTCGGTAAAATACAGAGGCGGACAGCCGCCCCGGCAGCCGACGTCGAAGGTCCCGTCCGACCGCCCGTCCGCCCCGACCGCCGGCGTCCGTGATTCTAACTTTCAATATAGCCATTCGGTATTTAACTTAAAATAAGAAAATGAAGCTTGAAAACTTTTCTTTTTATTTGAACTTAAAATTTTGAAAAATTCCAAGAATTGAAAAATTTATTGCAATTGCAAGTTCTATGTGTTGAAATCCGTCAAACACAATACATTGTCTTTTTCATTCATATTTATTCGTTTTAAGATCAATCCTTATTCCTTAATTTCAATTGCAATATTCAGTTTTCCATTTAACATTCATTAATGGTGAAAATTTCAAACTATTCCAATATATAGTATAATTGACATAATTTTCTTAACTTTTTACTTTAAAATTATTACAATAATATGTAGTTTTCATCAAGCAATTTGTAGAAAAATAGAATATGTAGAAAGTAGAATTTTACAATAGAATTTCTCTTGATAATGTATAAAATCAAAAATTTAATTTTCTTTAATAGCCAAATTTGACTTTGAGGTCTTTGTTATTGTAGTTTTTGGTTCAAAATTTTTGAAAGGCAAATTGAAAATTATATATAGTGATCTCCATTTATACTTGTACCTTTGGAAGAAATTGAAAGTATTTCGGATTTTTTCTGCTAGTTTTCCTATATTTATTTTTAATTTTTGTAAAAAAATGATAACGATTAGAATTTTTCTCAAAATCAATTGCTCCCATTTTTGGTTCAATTGATAATCAACTATTGTTTCAATCAAATTTTTGTTTCAATTGATTTGGTTATTTTTGTTTCAATTAAAAATCAGCACAAAATCAATTGAAACCAAAATATAAATTTTATATCGATAAAATTCATAGTTTCTATTCCATTTGGTCAAATATCATCCTTAAGCTAAAATAAGCATATCTTATTTTGTTCAAACATCAATCTTATATTTTTATTACTTGAAACTATGAATTTTATATCACTATGAGGAAATTCAAATGATTTTGAGAGAAATTTTAGTCATCTTTTTAGTTGCAAATATTAATTGGTGGGGAAATTCACAATAAAATTTTGGAACAATGTACCCTATTACTTGAACAAGTTAACAAAAAGATCAACAAGTTGGTTTTCTTAAAAAAAATTTAATCATGAAGATTTTGATTTTTGACATTCCTTTTGGGACAAGTTTTTAGTATTTTGAAGTGCATTTCGGGCACCAGTCCTTTTGGGGTTAATGGCATTTTCGAATTTTGAATCATGATCTGTCCATGTCATGATTTTATTTAACCCCTAAATGCCCAAAGTCCCCTCAGGAGACACTTGGGATTTCGGGCAGGCTCGTGTGACCTGAAATTTTGACATAATTTTTTGAAACTTTTTTTGAAGATAGAAAATCACATCAGCTTTCTAAAAATATAATTTTTTTTCAATCGGTGCTCGGGAGCAAAAGTTTTGCCATCTTAAGTCAAAAAAGCAGTTCGGCGGGCAGAAAAAAAAAACACAAAAAAATGAATTTTTTTTTTTTCAATTTTTTTTCTGAAAGATTATGTCTTTGTCTACATTTGAAGCTTTGATTCATCCTATTTGGACTAATAATGAAAAAGTTATGGACAATCTTGTTTTTCGGGCAATTTAAGCATCTTCTTCAAAAAACAACTTATAGAATTCATTTTTGAATGCAATTTTCAATTTTTTTCAATTTTTTTTTTTTGAAAAGGTTAAATTTGTTTTCAAGAACAATCCCACCATTGGGATTATGATTTTTTTATTCCATCTAAAGGCTATTAACAATTTAGTATTTTGTTCAACTTTGGACCTACTTCTACTTAACAATTTTTTTATATGTGAAAATCAAGTTTTGACATTCTGAAATTTTTTTCCACAACTCTCAACTCAAATGTTCAAGATAAAAAATTTTAATCTTATGGTGTGTAGTGCAAAGAAAATCCACAAATGGCCATCAAAGTCACCTGAAATTGCAGGCCGCAGTTGAAAAAAACTTTCTTTTTCAACTTCAAATGCTAATATCTTCCAATCCGTACGATCAAACTTCATGAAATTTTTACCACATGATTTGAGACAAGTGAATTACAAGATCCTACGGTTAGATTCTAAGGAAAAAGTTTTTTTAGGTTTCTTGAGTGATTGCAGCAGAAATGGCAGTTTTCAGTGGTTTCAGAGCCAAAAAATGCCTTGGGAACTTAGGGGTTAAAATTGCCATAAATTTCTCAGAGCTCCACAAAAAGAATTTTGTCATTTGAATTTCATTTGTGAAACGTTTGTACACCTCTGAAAAATATATAACTCTCTTGAAGTTCACCCTAACATACTCAGATTGCAAGTCAGGACGCTAATAGGTACTTCTACCTTACTTACTACTTAGACCTTATACATCATGCAAATTGTTACACAACCTTATCAAGTATCTATGTGCACAACAACATCTACCAACAATAAATACTATTGATCTCATTCCCCCCCCATGAATACGTTTGCCTATCAAATATCAAAGATCATAAACATTAATAGCTGAAATTTTCAAATGCTTTCAGTAATTCAAAAAATATAATAGATTTCATTTGGGTTGCCATACATTGGTGCTCCGTATATATACTACGTATTATATATGCCGCACGTGTACATTCTCTCTATAACATAGACTACATATCATTCTATACTTACGTATGCTACTATACTATGCCGATCTATTCATACGAACACCAAAAGTGTTCATTGGGAATAGGCCAGTTGAAAGTACTAGTCCAACGATTGATGATGCGTGCCAAACCGCCCGCATTCTCCAGGCCGTCTTTGCAAGGGCGCTCCAAGTACGCACGAAATGAAATTGCCAAGGCTTGGTGATCAAATTTGCTCATGCTTGGCGTTTCCATGTTCAACTTGTGGTACTCCTCAGAAATGCAATCCCTCTTAATTGCCATGGCTATTTTGTACACACACGTACTCCTCCGTTGCAATGGATAAACTTGGAATTACTTGCACATTTTTGTCTTTTTCGTGCAAATATGCAATCTTCGAGGTCACCCACCAACAGTTTTGCAAAGCAGCATCCATCTCTTCTTTGGATGTGAACACGTACAATGACTTCGGTGGTTCTGTAACGTACGAAGTCATGCTCCAATCGCACACTCCAATGTACATGCGCGACTCGTCCGCGGGGAAGTGCAACATAATGTTGTCCAGTGAGATATCATTGTGCAAATATCCTGCATCGTGCACCGCATGCATGATATGCAACAACGCCCATGCTAGCTCCGTACGTTTCTTCCAAAATCGTGCAAGATGATCCGCGGCAATGACATCCGCATCTGTTGGCGAGCTATATTGCAAGTGCATACGTATGTTGTCTGGATAAGTTCTATCCAAATGCATCATCTTCCGCAAGGTCCCGCCATTCCACCAATATGCATATCCTTCATTCCTCCTTGCATGAACTGCATGAAACCGTATCACTCCGGGATGGCCAATCCGCACCGCCATGGACTCGTTTTGGTGTTCCGCCTTCGCAAGATGAAGTAGTGTCTGCTGTACATTAGATAGCTTTTGTGGCAAGACATATTTTTGATCTTTCCATTTAAAGTCAGTATGGAGCGGAAAGTCGAAAATTTAGCAACCGGATTTGTTCAGGGAATGGGTAAGATCCAGAAGTAGTACCAGATAATGTTGTAGAGACCGGGGGCAGAATAATTCCGGTTTATTACGACGGAATACCGGAACGGAAAAATTCCGGACCCTACAGAACGGATTCTATCCGGATTCAGTCCCAGAACGGAACGGATGATTTCCGGACTTGGACCGATCGGATGAGAACGGGAACGGATGATCAGGAACGGAAGACCGGATCCATTTCTGGAAACTATATAAGGCCTGACATTTTCAGTTGGCCCATTTGCTCTCAGGCGCTTCGTTGTGTGTTTTTCAACCCTCAGCGTTTTCCGCCTTTTCTGTGAGTTGGTTTTCCGCGCGTGTTTGGTGGCGCGACTTTCTGTGGCGCGGCTGTCAGTGGTAGCGCCTGGTACTTGTCAGGGCGGGCGATTGTCAGTGTGCGCGGGTTTCAGACGGTGTGCCCAGGCGCTGGTGTGCGCGGGAGGACTGTGTGTGTTTTTGTGCAGGTGATTATTACGGGCGGTTTAGTTTTGTCTGTCATTGTGAGTGTGTGTGAGGAACGGGACGTGCGGCTAGGAGAGAAGTGAGGTAGTTTTCCGGATAGTTGCCATGCCGCAGCTACGCCGGAAGAGAACCGAGTCCACTACACCCCCACCCTCAGGGATAAAACTAAAGAAAGTAGTTCCGCTCATTCCTACTACAGAGCCGGAGAAAGGCAACTTGATGGCGGACTTGACCACCATGGGGTGTCTAGGGTTAGCAGAGATACCCTGGGGTTTCAAGGAGGAGCGGATGGTGAAGGAGCTGAAGGGCAAGGTGTCGAATCAGTTCGACAACACGGCGCGGGGAATGCCGCACAAATGGACGGAGGCGCATTGGAGGGCCGTATACGGGTTCAAACACCAGGGGCACGGACCGGCCGGGAGGAAGGTAGACTTCCTCCAAAACAAGTTCAGTGGCACCCCTCACCCGAAGGACAGATACCGGATCATGGACTGCAACGAAGACAGGCATAGGCGCCTGTTGAAGTTTCTGCTTCCGATCCTTCATCCGGAGAAGCCAACCCGGATCACGATCGGCCTGGCCAACACCATTTTCGGTGCGCTGATCGGAGACCGGAAAGTGGACTGGGGCCGGATCATACAGGACCTGATCGCCCGGTTACTGAAGAACCTCGGAGGGAGTAGGGCAACTCCGATCTCCCCCTACCTCTTCCACCTCTACCACCATCTACAGCTCCTTTCGGATACGGAAGAGAAGACGTGGCACACCCAGAAGATAGTCTTGACGTACGGGGAGACGTCAACGGATGATGAGGAGGGCTCCGAGTCCGAGACAGAGCGGGAGGACTCGGATAAGGAAGAGGAACCGGAAGTTCCGCTCGTGAAGCGGCAGAAGACCACACCGCCGAACACGAGGGGATCTCCTCCGGTCCGACGCAATCCGGGAACGGAAGGCAGAGCGGGACCATCCGAACCGGGTCAGGCCGAACCAGCAGCAGAGGAAACGGATCCCAGTGATCCGTTCGTGCAACTGACGGAAATCCTGTGCAACATCCGAGCGGATTGGGAGGTCAAGCGGATCGTCTTGGAGAACATCGCGGGGATGGTCAATGGCAGACCGGATCATACTCTCCCGACCGTGGTAGGGAATTGCATCGCCTCGCCCGCGGATCTCGCCAAGATGGAGGAGGAAAACCGGAAACTTCAGGAGGAAGTTGACGGTTTGAAGGCGGAGCTCCTTGTTCTCAGGGACAACGAGGCCGCTACCAAGGAGATGGCGGCGGAGACCGTCAAACTGGCGGAGCACGTGAAGGCAACATTCGGGGAACCCGGATCGGCTGTCATCCGGGCTCAACTGTTTGACGAAGAGGTGCACAAGGAGAAGAAACTATCCGGAAGCCGGATAGTCCGGATTCTGTCCGACTTCTCCGAAAAGGTGGAGACGACTTTGGTGAAGGTTCGGGAGGCGGCCGAACGGATGGAAGACTGTAGCCGGAGACTGACGGAAATTCCGGTCAGACTCTCCGATCTGTCTCTACCGGATATTTCCGAAGGGTTGCCTCAGAGACCAGGGAAGGACAGGACGCCGCAATCCAAGAAGTCAGGGCGAGCGTCAACGGGCAACCGGGAGGCGGCAATTCAGTTGTCGGAGTCTCCTGCGAGTCCGGTTACTGGAGCTCCGATTGCAACAGACGGAGAACGGAATCGGAACCTCACCGAGGTCTTCGAGCAGATCAGTAGGGCGGAAAGCCCGACTATAGGATCTAGGGTAGCGGAGCCGGATACGTAGGTATTAGGACTTTCCTGTTTTTGTAGTTTTTAACTTAGGAACGGATCAGGAGGAAATCCGGTCCGGTTTAGGAACTTGGAGCGGGTTGGAATTCGTTCCGGTTCAGAAGTAGGTAGGAACGGATCCGCCGAGCGTTAATCGCGGCGGACTTGTATGGCGCTTTTTGCTTTTTTGCCCATTATTTAAGTCAGTCCCCTCGCGGTGGACTGGGAGTCTTTTCCTTTGCATTATCTTTGTGTATTTTATTCTCTCTTGCTTTGCGTGTGTATCTCCCGAGTTTGGCAGGGCGGCGCAACGCGGAGTTAGGAAGGCGCAAGTGGTTTTGCAGGCGACATTCTCCCTTTGGTGCTTATTTTCCGTGTCTGAGTATATGAGAACGGGTAGAGAAGAGTTGGGAGTGTAACTCTAGCGCCTCAGCGCTTCTAGGACTTAAGATTCCGGGTGAGAAAGCCGTTGTTAGGCTAGACGAGAGGGAGGGATTCCTTAATCGTGCTAGAGCTCCTGGGTGGGAAACCCAGTTGAGTGTCCGATCTCCTGTGAGGTCTCACCGTCTTTGTGGCAAACGGAAGAGTTCTGGTTGACGTTGGAACGGACGGATACACTTGTAGCCACCTGGCTCCCCAGGAACGGAAAGTCGCGTCAAAGTCGTTGTAGTATGAGAAGATCGTACGGGGGATCTCTGTGTGACCTACAGTCCGGATCTTTGTCTGGATTGTTGTGAGGGATCAAACCGGATCTGAAGTAATTTTAGAATTAACGGGTAGAAAGTGGGTCTTCAGCCACTATAAGTCACGGAAGGAGCGGTGGGCCTACCGCTCACAAAATCAAGCGGCGACCCCTCTGATGGTAAAACAGAGGCAAAACCAAACTGGATTGAGGAACGGGTGTGGACGGATCATCCGGAACGGATTGGTCCGAAGAGGAAACCAGGAGCGGAACTCGTTAGGGAGCGGATCCGTTGCAGTCTGACAGAACGGATAAAATCCGGGAAACCGGAAAAGTGAAGGAACGGATCCGTTCCGGACCAGATTGCTAGGATATCAGTTTTTGAACGGGATAACGGGTTGTCGTCTCGGGTTATTTGTGTATTTCCGGTTCTAGATCTAGAACCGGATTATAGAGTTTTGGGAGCTGTCCTATCTTAATCGCTTAACTAAGCCAGATACTTCACAGAATCTCGCGGGTTCGATCTTTAGAGTCACTTAGTTATACTCTACAGTGATTTTTGTGAGTATAACAGGGAATTTACTTACCCTGTGTTGCGACAGCTTTGCTGCAAACTCCCAATACTCAGGTATTTCACGGCATCCCCGAATTTGCACCCTCCGAATTGTTGCGTACCCGCCTTTGGTTACGACATCATCACAATTAATCACGGTCGCCGTGTCTGGAAGTGCTATTAGATGCTTCCTGCCTTCCGTCAATTCAACCATTCCATCATTGGTTTTCCACCAACCCATAGATCCTCGTCTGTTCCTAGCAGACGCAAATGGAGCACATCGGCCGATAAACAATTCAGCCCTTAGAATGACTTGCTGAAATGCAGCATCATGTTCACGGTGATGCCTCCCATATTTCGTTAAGATGTCCTTTGCATTCCACAACGCGTCATGCACCTTATTTTTCAAAAACGGCTCAAAGCCACTCTTATCCATCTCACTGTGCCATTGTGGACAGGGTTGACGAATTGCAACGTCCAGGGCAAAATTACGTCCAAAATCCGGACGTCCGGACGTAGTGGACGTTGTGAACGTAGTCCTCGACGACCAACGGACGGCATCCGTCGGAAGCAGATGTGCGGACGGGCGGTCGGAACTGCGGTCGGACTGCGGACGGCACCGTCCGACCCGCCGTCCGCAGTGTCCGACCGCCCGTCCGCACTCCCCGACCCCCCGTCCGTACTCCCCGACCCCCCGTCCGTACTCTCCGGCCCGCCGTCCGCAGTCTCCGACCGCCCGTCCGCAGTGTTCGACCCGCCGTCCGCAGTGTCCGACCCGCCGTCCGCACTCTCCGACCCGCCGTCCACAGTCTCTGCCGCCATCGGACGACGGTCGGAAACTGCGGACGGCGGGTCGGAGAGTGCGGACGGGCGGTCAGACACTACGGACGGGCGGTCAGACACTACGGACGGGCGGTCAGATACTACGGACGGGCGGTCGGACGGTGCCGTCCGTAGTTCGACCGACCACCCGTCCGCCTTCCGTCTTACTGAAAGGCCGTCCACATGGTTGTTCGGTCGCCCGTCCGCTGGACGTACGTCAAAAAAAATTTCAAATGTCAAAAGACATCCGAGGGGTAGCGTCTACGTCCCATGGACGTCCGGACGTCCCGTCATCCCTGATTGTGGAACAGAAACCGCATCCATAAGCCGTCGCCACATGTCGTCCATGAACTTTTTAGGACAGTCCTCATTGTAGCGAACATACTTCATCTGCAAGGACATCGTGCTCTCCGATTCGTAGAAGTCCACGATCACTTTAATCAGCATATTATTCAATGCTTCAGAGGGCTTGTTTGCTTTTACCTCCTCTTTAGATGGACCTGCCACCTCCTCCAGTTTCCTTTTACCCGCCTTCTTTGTTCGTCCCATCATGATAAAAATCACGTCAAAACTTCGAAAAAAAGCAACAAGGGGTCCCCAATAATGTCACCCTTGCTTTCCCTAGGAGGGGAACCAATGGAGACTTAAGAACTTAAGCCACCAAGCTTTCCACTCCACGCTTGCAAAATGCAAGGGAGAAAACAAGAGTGAGGGCGGACGGCCCCGACCGCCCCTCTTATACCCTAGCGGACGCCCTAACCTGTGCGGACGACCCGACGAGGCGCTGTCCGCGCGATCGGGCGGACGCGCGGTCGGACGGCGGACTTCCCGTCCGTGCGATCGAGCGGACAGATATGCGTTTATAGGACATTTATGTTCTATGACTAAAGGATCATTCCACATTTGAAATTCTCTAGTTTTGATTTTATTTCAAAAAATACGCCACGTAGCCATTTTTGGGTCTACTTTGTAAATGGCCTATTCATTTCAAATTTCATGTGAAGACGGGCCAAAAAAAATATGGAGAGGTTGGAATGTCATAGAACATTTGTGTTCTATGACTAATTTCCATTTGGAAATTGAAATTGCCTATTTTTTGTGAGATTCCAAAAAATAGGCTACATTGCGATATTTGGAGTTTTTTGCTAAGTGCCCTATTCATTTCAAATTTCACGTGAAAAGGGGCCAAAAAAAATATGGATAGGTTGGAATGTCATAGGACATTTATGTTCTATGAGTAATTTCCATTCCACATTTGAAATTCTCTAGTTTTGATTTTATTTCAAAAAATACGCCACGTAGCCATTTCTGGGTCTACTTTGTAAATGGCCTATTCATTTCAAATTTCACGTGAAGACGGGCCAAAAAAAATATGGAGAGTTTGGAATGTCATAGAACCATTGGAGAAATTGGATTGTCATTGAATTTTGACTACGGATGAGAAATTAGGGCCTCTCTTATTTTATTCTTATAAAAATTCTAAATGTACATGCTAGAGATCACATAGGGAAAAAAAACACGTGAAAGTTTCATTCCACCTCTTTGGACTACGGATGAGGAATTAGGGCCTCTCTTATTTTATTCTCATAAACTTAAATAAACTAACATGTAAGTCTTCTATTTCTTTTAACCCCCAAATGACCAAGTATTGCCTTGACAATTTTTACAATTTTCAAAATGGGTCATCAAAATATATTAGTTTCAAAGGCATAACAAGCATAACCCCAATCAAGTTTTTAGCTTATTAAATTCTACTTCACAATTCTAAGTTGTTAAAACTATGTTTCAAATATATGTTCGAGGAGGCATTGTAACCGGAGTACTCGAAAAGAGGGGAAAACATTCCGATGCAATATTCATATTTAAATAATAACAATAGCTACACATTGGTTAATTTTAATACTACAGGTCAAAGGTCCCATCCATAGATCCAATATTGTACTCACGCTTTTCAAAAATTTGTATTTTTATAAATACTTATAGGTTCTTGAGTACCCCTCACCAACATTACAATACCATGCTTGCCACCACCTACAGTACATGGCAGTGGATTACAATCATTACACCGTAGTGCGGACTAGCCACTACAAGAGTGTAGTCTTTTTGTTGTACTTCACTCGGAATCTGAGTCAGTATCATCTCTCTGACTATGGCCTATAGAACTAGATCCATACACCCCCATATATGGTCCTCCACCGTACACGTCTCCTGCTCCGCTTCCCGCTCCTCCTTGTCCATAGTTCCCATAATGAGGCCATCCAAAGGTTGGAGGAGGAACTGAATCTCCATAGTAGGAGCCTCCTTCATTTGAACGGCCATGGTAAGACCCTCCATGATGCCCATAATTTCCATATGAACCACCTCCACTAGACCTCGAATGGTATTGGGAGCCTTCTTGGGTAGAAGGAGCATTGTGCGCGGTTCCAGAGCTTCCTCCTAGGATTTGAGAACGACTTTGTCCACCTCGTGGGTCATGTGTACCACGTTCACGTCCATAGTACCCATCGTAACCATATTGTGGACCACGATCTTCTATGCTTCTCCGCATTGCCTCACGCATTTCATGCTCGTATTGAATGTCCTCTCGAGCTTCTCTACGTTCATGCCTCTCTCCACCGGCCACGGGTGCAGTAGCCTCTTCAACATCATCATCATCATCATCTGGGACGGGCTCGTCTGCATCCGGCATCACTGTTGCAGGAAATCCAAATTGCCCTCGATTGGACCATTCGGGCATGCAATCGCTTGCATTAGTCCAGCTCGTATAAATGACTGCTTCGTTGCGATTGAGAGTCGCCACATCTTTTCCATATATTGTGCGCCAATCAACATCTTTGTGAAGTACAATCTCTGCCCAGACCATGGCCATGTTCGTATAATTCATGACATTTGATTTGGAGTCACATATACCAGCATTACGCGTCACTTCATCGTATCGGTGAACAAAGTGCCTACTGAGACACGTGGATGTTTGCCCTTCCCAACGGCGAACTTGTTGCGCTGCACGGTCCGATGCCCACAATTTGGCAATGTGCGTCATTTTCACGTACTTCTTGCACGTAGTGGCGGTCCAAACTTTCTTTGGTTCACTCCCCCATCCGGGTTCACCAACACACATTGGATCATTCCAATCATCCCAATTTATGCTTTGGGATTTCCCCTTGTTTCTCTTGTTTTCATCACGAGGCATGGTGGCGTTGACTAAAATGAGAGCAACTGATGACTTCGTTCACACTAATTCCAGCAATAAGAAATCAAAATGCTTCAAAGTTACAATGCGATGCAGTTTAGATGAAGTTGTAGTCCCTCAGAGCCTGATCATTACTTCAACTAAAGTTCGTGAAGCATTTTAGTGATGATTAATGAAGCACAACCGTTTGCACACAACGTCGAAAGGGGCGCGCAGAGCCACAGATTAAATCAGGCACTGGATCGTCCACTCCGGAGGGAAACAAACGGTTGTGGCAAAATGAACGTCCGCCCCGCTTCTTATGCTGAGCCGTCCGCCCCCCACCGAGGCGGACGGCCAGATGCTCATCCGACGGCTGAGAAGCGGACGGCACAATCCAGCGGACCAAAATCGGCGTCCGCTGGATCGTACGGTAGGGTTGCTTTCGTCGCGTCACGTCCGTCCGTCAGGATGTCCGTCCGCTGACGTGACGGGGAGCCGAGCGTCCGTCAGGATGAAATTCACGACAGAATCCGCGACAGAGGATGAAAAATCGTCGACAGGGCCGTCAACGAGGCCGTCCACTGTTGACCGGACCGTCCAGGATAGAATCTGAAGTTTGCAGGATACAAGGCTCTGAAGTTTGCAGCCGGCCAGCCCTAATCGGTGGACGGCCTCGTGGACGGCCCTGTCGACGGCCCTGTCGATGGTTGACGGACTTCATCCAGGCCGTTGACGACGCCGTCAGCATTCGGGACGGACTCCGACGCGTCAGGACGCGTCATGACATTCGGACGGGAAAACCCAACGTCACGTTCGGATAGACAACCCTGTCGCACGGACATCGGGCGGACTCACCGAGGGACGGACGACGCGGACGGCGCCCGTTGGGGGCGGACGCAGGGACGGACGGACCGATGGGCGGACAGGCGGACGGGGCACCGACGGGCGGACGGGGGCAAAGAGGGGCGGACGGCGGCACCGACGGAAGAGCGGACAGAGGGGCGGGGGATTTGAAACCCTCAAAGACCTAAGGTAGAAGCACCCAGTACAGCCGAAGGTAGTTAGTTAGCAGTTTCAGCATAGTTGGAGGCACCTTTTCCTATAAAGAATATTTTTGTAGTATTGGCAACTGAAAATCATGAATTTAAAAAAAAAATTAGAATTTTTGGACGAGGCATCTAATTTTTGTGAATTTTCAAAGTAGGACTTAGTAGAGCACCTAAATCAGCACTCCTAGTAAATCTGCCTAGATTCTCACACCAAAATCTAAAATAATCATAACCCACCAAGTACAACTAAAGTTTCAAGGTACTAGTGGGGACACTTTGTAAGAAACTCTAATGTCAAACTATGGATACACTGAAAATAATGGGTGCTTCTACCTTACATCGATACTTGAATTCTTGAAATTCATTGAGTAAGCAGTTTACACTGGTTTAGGTTCTGAAACCAGCCAAGTTGATGTTAAATCTTCTCGAAAATCAGAAATAAATGCTAAATTCTCTTTGCAATTTGCATGCATTTTGGGGAATTTGAACACTTCATGGGATAACTATGACTTTAGGTTTCAATGTTCAAATTATATGTATCCAAAATTCACCTTAGGACCTGATAGAGAGGAATGATTTATATTACCATAGTACGTTTTCAATTTCAACAAAAATTAAATTCTTTTGGAAGAATTTGTAATTTTGGGAAATTATAATGATACTAGTCTTAAATATTGGAAATTGTCAATATCATTTGTTGAAATTCAGGTGATTCAAATTGTTCCAAACATAGTAACACACCTTCTATGACAATTGACAAAGGAATATTCAAATTTAATGAAATTCCAATTGAAAGTTGGAATCCTAAAGGATCATTCACTTTTGGCCCTTGTGGGGAAACATGGGATTTGTGGTAGTACCTACGGGCTGAAATTTCAAATTCGATCCTCGTTTTTAGTTTTTAAGATCTTCTTCAGAAGATAAAAAAATTGATTAACTTCCATGGAATGTAATTTCTTTCACAATTGATTCCCAATAACAACATCTATGATCCAATGAACTCAAAATATTGAAAATAAGGGACGGGGGGTTGAAAAAACTAGAACAATGTCACCATTGAGATTATTGTGTTTCAATCCCATGTTAGAGCTATTAATGATTTAGTTTTTCTTTCAATCTTGGACTTACTTGTACTTAACCATTTTTTGAATAATGAAAATCAAGCCTATTTTTCTTGAAATTTTTGTCTTAGACTTTCAACTCCCATCCAAGTTCTTCAAATTCCTTCAAAACTTTTAATTGAAGGTCCATTCTCCGTGCTCCATAGTTCCAAAAAATTCCACGAGTAGCGATCAAAGTCATTTGATATTTTTGCTACTTTTTCGTAGATAAGTAAAGTACAAGATCCTAAGGTTAGATCCGAAGAAAAGTATTTTCTTGGTTTTCTTATAGTGAACGCAGCAGAAATGACAGTTCTGAGTGGTTTGTAATAAAAAAATCGCCTTGGTCCTTCAAGGGTTAACAATAAAGGGAGAGATTTATATTTCATAACCATATTTTATTGCAAGACATTCTGAACTCTGAAGTTGTAACTTGTAAGGGCCTAATATAACAATTTCTAAACAAATTAGATAAATGTATCACCATACTTTCTACAATTCTACAGTTGGAAGATGGTGACATTCATGATTGCATTAGAGGATGAGTGAAATTTGAAAATGATGCAATTATACTTTAAAAAGGATTTCAAAATGTGAAAAATTATAGAATCCTTCATTTCAATCTAAGTGAATGTAAATATGAAGGAGTGTACTTCAAATGATTTTACCCCTTACTGCCTTACTGGTTTGCATTTAGAAATATGTAAAGAGTATATGTTTTCTCTATTAAAGTAGGGTGCATACATTTTTTAAATTAATAATGTGTTGGATCCTTGAATCATTCATCAATTTCTTTTCACTATTTATTATTTTATATGACCCCCATATTTCCATAATGCAAAAATGATGAAGAAACTAGGGTTTAGGTTCTAGGGTTTAAGGTTTAGGGTTTGGGCTTGTCTACACTCTACCAAAGTGGACGTCGATGCTATTCAGATAGGGTGTAGGGTTGAGGACTTACTTTCTTTAAAAATTTTAATGTGCAGAATGAAACTCAATTTCACACATACACAATACATTGAACATTGGATGCTTTTTCCAACCCTTCACATTTTTACCCCTAAAAGCTCGCACTTTTTTTTTGGAATGTATAGAAATTTTGGGTAGATGGGGAATTTCGTTAAAATGGCGGTATTCCACATGCCATTTTCACACCTTGACATCTAGGACAAGTATACATTGCTAATATCTAGGACACTTTTAGATTTCTGAAATCTATGACAAGCATAGATATTAGACCAAACAATCTAAAAAATCTAGGATTGGTATAGATTTCAGAAATCTAGGAGAGTTGTAGATTTCCAAAATCTAATACAGGTATAGATCCTAGGATAGAAAAAACGATTCAGACCGCGCAATCTAAACTGCTCAAAAGCGCCAATTTAACGAAATGGCGCCATTTTAACGAAATTTCCCATGTAGGTACCTACTACTTAGTACTTATGAGCGGGGATATCCAGATTTGAGGCTAAAATTCGAATGGAATTGAGTCAATTGACCAATGTGGGGGCGAGGAAGATCTATCATATGCACCAAATTTTCATGGCATTTGAAAACACCGGTCAAAGGTTATAGCCTAATATGTTACTTTTTTTTTGTAACAGGGCATTTCATGCAAATGAGAGAAAATCACTTATTTCATAAACAAGAATTCCAAAAATTCATTTTCTAGAGTTTTGGATACGCGTGAAGTTTTGAATCATTCCATTTTGATGAATGAGTCAAAAGTGATGTGGATTTTCTATTTCCGGGTAATTTTGGATTTCCTACTCTAAAATAAACTTTGAAATCCTTTATCTTATCCAACTTCCAATATTTTTGGACGAAAATAAAATCGTAGGATGTAGATACATTATTACAACATTTCAAATTTGCAACCATTGGAAATTTGGGATTGGGAATTTTCAATTCCATATTTCAACTGTAAATAATGTAGTGCGTTTTATCATTCTCTACTACTACGTATTTACTGTTTTTTTCCTATACGTTGTACTATTCCAAATGATTTGAAAATTTTTAAGCATGTGCCCAACTTCTATAGGAAAACAAATCCAAAGAAGCACGACCATTTAGATCATTTTTTCATAGAAATGTGAGCTTGGGAAGTGCAGCTGCCTTGCTTTTTGGCTTTCGCAAGGTAAAAAAAATGGTTTCAGTTAATTTGAATGCTTATATCTTCCAATCCACTCGGTGGAAAATGGAAATGTTTGAAATTTTTACCACATGCTTTTGATGCTATATAATACAATATCCTATGATGAGATATGTCAAAAAAAGTTGTTTTCCAAAGATTTTGGTACTTGCACTTGAAATGGCAGTTTTTGGAGGCAATTGGAGTGCTTTGGAGTTTTGGTGAAAGTATATTGATGGTCCTTTAAGGGCTCAAGCTTTAAATATGACTTCTGGAGAACCCACTGTTCAGTTTGGACTTGTGAAATCCAATGTGGACTTTTCACTTCTCGAATCCTAGGTTCAGTTTGGACTTCTAAATCTGAGCGATCGGCAGGGCGGACGCCTTTGTCGGACGCCCAGTCGATCGTCAAGGCGAACGGGAAGGTCCGAAGGGCGGACGTTGGGCAGTCGGCACAACGGACTGTCGTGCGCGCAGTCTAGCAGAAAGCACCTTTATCACACCCAAACGTGATAATATAACACGGAATATCGTCCCAGGAGATTCCAGACGTTAATAACAGTTGCGTTTTCCGGTTTCTAGGTTTCTCGGATCAAAACACCCCAAGTTACTACTCTTAATCTGGAATACCACTTGTCTTCCGGACTCTTTTTCCGGATCCGTCTTTTCTTTTCGAATCCGTCTTTCAACTATGACCGAATCGCTTTCTCGGATCCGGATTTCACCTTCGCTCGGATCCGTCTCAATCCGGAATCCGATCCCGTCACTCAATAATCGGTTTTTGATACCCCTGTTTTACCCTCAGGGAGTCCTCACTTGATCTTTAGAGGGGTAGGGACTTACCACTCGTAAACCTCACGCTCTCTCCTCTCAAACGAAACATACGAAAACACCAAAAGATATCCGGTGTTGCATTAGGGCCGGATTCGGATCCTCACAACTTTCCGGATAGCTCTAGGCCAATTCAGTTAGCAGGTCACTCAGGACTAAGTTCACTTGCCCTTACTACAACGACAGATTCTAAAACCCCTAGACCCGAAAGGACGTACTTTCCCAGTTCTTTGGATCGACTCAATGGTTGGCGGGCCTTTCGATGGACAGAACTTTCCTATAGCGGCTGCTAAACTCCGCAGGGATCCTCCCCTGCGGTTCCGGAACCTCCTCCTCGTCACTCCTGGACGCACACCGGATCACCGCTCCGGTGAATTCAAGGCTCTACGCTCAAACTCACGATTCAAGATCCTAACTCTCGGAAGGTGGTCACTCAGTTCAGATTTCAAGTGCCTCAGAATCCGGATTCCTCCTCACCCGTCCCTCTTGCCTCTTAACACTTCAACAAACACACCAAGACAGACTCAAACACAAGTCAGAGCTAGAATGTCCATCCGCCGGCTCAGATTAAAGAAGGGAATGAAATACAATGGAATATGCACTAGGAAGGAATGACAGGCCAACTAACTTGCCTGCCCCTTAAAAGCTCAAATCAAAACAAAAGTCAAAGCCTAAAAACAGAAACGGAATGCCAACAAGACAACAGGAAATCCGCAACAACCAATCGGAGCCCAACCGGATTATCCGGAAAGGTCCGTCCAGTTGATCCTAAAGTTCCGGATTGGGGCCCACAGCCGGGAAATCCGTCCAGGAAACTTCCGTCCAAAAATCAAAATCCTAACTATGTCCTATTTACGCGCCTACTTTGATGTAGTACCCTTGGGCGGGACTGAGCTCCTTCGAGTTGCTGCCTTGGGAGGAGGGGCCTTCTTGGTGGCGGATCGAGTTTGCCTTGGCTGAATCGGAACCGGTGGGGTTCCGCTGTCTTCCGTCGAGGTCTCCTCCGAATCCGCCTCGGTGCTTTCCGACTGCTCCACTTGCTGAAATCCGCCTTCCTCCCTTTCTTCATCACGGATGATGATGGACGGATCATCTTCCCTGTCCGAGTCATCCAGGATGACTGTCTTGCCGCGCGGATCCTGGCCCGGAACTTTGTCTGGCTTATTCATGTGGACGAACTTCTCCGGATTCTCCTTGGCCGGATTCTCCTTCGCCGGATTCGATGGCAAGGCCTTCATCCGGATCTCCAAGTCGATCCGCGGGGATGCCCTCTTCTCCCTTGGTTCTGTCGGTGTGTTTGATGGTCCGGCTGCGTTCGGATCCGGTCCGAGCTCCCCAAGGTTCTTGATGACCGGGGAGTTTCCGAGTAACCTCCGATCCATCGACATCCGTCCTTGCGCTCCGGGGCTAAAGTCCGTGTAAACCTGCTGGTCAAGCAGGTTCGATAATCCATCCCCCAACTCCGGATTGAGAGTCGCAATCAAGGCCCTCATGTCCTTCAGTACCCCCTCCATCTTGGCCTGGTAATCCACCAAGATGGTGATGACCTTGGATCCGGTGACGTGCCCTTCCGTCATCAACCGGGCGGAAAACAGTTTGGCCTTGACCACTGTATCCGCCAGCTGGGCCACCAACTCCTGTAGGTTCCAGACCAAGGAGGTGGCCTCCGCAATCTTCCCATTTGCGACACTAAGGTCACTCTCCAGACAGGGTTGCTTCCGTCGCGTCACGTCCGTCCGTCCGCTGACGTGACGGGGAGCCGAGCGTCCGTCAGGATGAAATTCACAACAGAATCCGCGACAGAGGATGAAAAATCGTGACAGCGGTCGTGGACGCCCTCACGGACGACCTCCGTGGACGGCCTGGAAGGACGTGCTCGGTGGACAGTTCCGATGGACGGTCCTGGCTGACTGGACAGCTTGGATGGACACTCTCGGTTCTGCGGACGGTCCGGATCCGGTGGACGGTTTTAGGGGACGGCCCCGCTCGCGAGGTATGGACGGCCCCGATGGACAGGACGGCCTGGACGGACGCCTCCAGATCAACGGTCTGGGTACGGTCTACGCTTGGGAAGGACGGCTTGGATTGAGAGGAAGGTTGGACGGCCTGGGTTCGATGGACGGCCTGGCCGTGCCGTCGACGGTCAGGATGGACGGCCTAGGCTCCGTGGACTGGAACTCTTTATTTGTAAGACTTAAAAGTCTGAGTTCATATTCGCAATCAAAATTTTCTCATTAGTCTATGAGGTTTAACCATCTCTCAAAAAATAATTTACCATGGTTTTGTATTTTAGGCCTTCCATAGTCTAAATATAATATATATTCTGTATTTAAAAAAAAGGTTTTGGTGGTTTGAATCAAACAAAAAGGAAATGGTTTGAATGAAAATAACGTTAATGGTTTGGAATTGTGAATAAAAAAAAATGTAAAACTGGTTTTGAAAAAAAATGTGTTAACTGTTCGAATAAAAAAATTATGGAAATGGTTTGAATAAAAAAAACGTTAATGGTTTGAAATGTTGAATGAAAAAAATATATAGAAAGGGTTTGGAAAAAAATGTGTTAATGGCTCGACCAAAAAAATTTGGAAATGGGTTGGGAAAAAAATGTGATTAGGGTTTGACTAAAAGAAATATGGAAATGGGTTGAAATGTTGGAAAAACAAATTTAGAAATGGTTTGGAGAAAAAATGTGTTAATTGTTTGACTAGAATAAATATGGAAATGGTTTAGGGTAAAAAAATGGCCAAGTTTTGAGTAAAGAAAAACGGTAATGGTATAGGGTGTTAGAAAGAAAAATATAGAAACGGTTTGGAAAAAAGATGGGTTAATGGTTCGACTAAAAAAAATATGGAAATGGTTTGAATCAAAGAAAAAGAAAAAGGAAATGCTTTGAATTAAAAAAAAGTTAATAATTTGAAATGTTGAATACAAAAAAATATAGAAATGGTTTGGAAAAAAAATGTGTTCATGTTTCGACTAAAAAATATATGAAAATGCTTCGAATAAAAAAAAAAATGGAAATGGGTTGAATAAAAAAAAAGGCAATGGTTTGAAAGGTTGGAAAAAAACTTATAGAAAGGGTCGTGAAAAAAAATGTGTTAATGGTTTGACTAAAAAAAATATGGAAATAAGTTGGAAAGAAAATGTGTTCAGGGTTTGATTAAAAATAATATGGAAATGGTTTGAAAAAAAAAACTTTCATGGTTTGAAATGTTGAATAAAAAACATTTAGAAATGGTTTGGAAAAAAAATGTTAATGCCTTAATGGTTAAGGCTCAAATTGGAAATAGTTTGAATCAATAAAATGGGAATGCTTTGAATAAAAAAGAACGTTGATGGTTTGAAATGTGGACGACAAAAAAATATAGAAATGGTTTAAAAAAATGTGTTCATGGTTCGACTAATAAAAATATGGAAATGGGTTCAATCTAAAATATGGAAAGGGTTTGAATCTAACAAATGGAAATGGGTTAGGGTAAAAAAATGGTTATGGTTTGACATGTGGAAAAAAAAAATGTGGAAAAATGCGGTGGGAAAAACTTGGGTTAATGGTTTGATTAAAAAAATTCGAAATGGTGGGAATCAAAAACAAAAGCATATATACTTGTGGCATATGTAAAAAATAGAATTTTGGCAATTTTTAAAAGTGAACTTACAAAATCTACTTTAAGTGAAAGTATGGCATTGGATTTAAATGAACTTGTTGCACATACATTTCAAGCAAACGTATTGAGTATTCTTTTCATTTGTTCATGGTTAAGTTTTCAGTTTAAGTGTTTAACAAACAATACAGTTGTACAAGAAAAATGAAAATGCTTCATTGCCCAAAAAATGTACTTTTGCAACATGAGCAACAAACGCTCGTAAATGGTCGTCATAGCCAAATACTATTTACAATACTAATATACTATACATCCGTCTAATGGCCTAACTCATCACCAGAAGGTATTCAACCTTGTTCTGGTTCTACAATGCCTCTGCCTATACTATTTCTCAAAAAATCTTGCAATCCTTCTCTAGATTGCAAACTGTTCAACGTAGCCACTACGGTCCGATCATATCGATCGTGCAAGTAGGAAGAAATGGTTGACAACATTTGCACCTCATTGAACGTAGTGTCTTCGATGAACCTCATTTGTGCCTCATGATCCATGTCTTGGAGTATTCCGATAGGATTTCCACTGGAGTCAAAAACCACATTCTCTGGATGTGGTCGGCGCACGAACTCCTGTCGGTCCAAGTCCCAATGGCCACCAGCAAGTTGGCCAAAAAATACTCGCCGCCCTGGATCGCCCGCACTAATCAGCTTCTTGCACACCTCCGTAATCTCCGCATCATCGTTCCACGGAATGTCTTGCACGCTGCGCACGGCGAGGTGTCTACTGTCATGGCCCCACTTCCACATCCATATCATGTCATTACCCCAACTCCCTCTATTCTCATCGCCAGGCAAGTTCTCTTCGTTCAACTCGAAGTGTGGGGGCATGTAATCCTCCAACCCAAATTGGACGTACAACCGCCGGTGCAAAGGAGCCTTGCATTGTGCACACCGCTTTCTTGTGACCATGTGCAGAATGAGACATCTGGGGTGGTACATATGTCCACACGTTCCAAGGCAAAATCCACCCTCGGGTCCAAACGGTTCCATGCAAATCGTGCACGTCGTTCCATCCTTCACAAACTCGGGAACTATGGGCCACAGTAAGGGGGCATTGTCTTCTCTATCCACGGGCCCGTATCGATATCTCGCGATGTTGAATTGGAAGTCTAGATGCGGATGCCCGTCCCAATCAATGCTTGCATTATCGCGATCATTAGATGAAATCTGAGGGCATTAGGAGACCGTTTCGGGTCTGTTCCCGAAACGGCTCCCAATGCCGCAGATCCTCGTCAGGCCGACTTTTATGGAAAAAAAAAAAAAAAAAAAAAAAAATTTTTTTTTTTGGGGTCCTGAAATATGAAAATAAGCCCAAAAAAAAATTTTTTTTTTTGAAAAAAAAAATATATATATTACGTGGCAGTGTCCCGACCACGTAGGATTCGGGTTCACAGGGCAGAAATTGCGTTCCCGCAGTCCGGGAACCCGCAGTCTCCTAATGCCCTCAAATTTCTTCTAATGTTTGGGGCAATGTAACTGGAAACATATCCTCCAGTCGGGCCCACGATGTCAAGCCAAAATAACGTTGGCTACCATCTCTAAATTGTGCAGCTATTCTCCTGACTTCACTCTGCAATTGTGCGACCTCGTTCATAGCCAAAGTGCATGCCAATCTCATGTTGCTCATGGCAAGCAACTTTTGCTCCCTCGTAGTTGACGTTTGTTGCAACAATCTATCCTTCATGGCATTTACAAATGCCAACTCGTCCTGTAGTCCCTCCAAAGCCGCTGATACAGTCTCCATGTTGGCCTTGGCCTCATTGCACTCGCCCTCTGCACGCTCCGCTCGTGCCACAAGGGCATTGTATGCCATGCGCTCAACACTTATGAACTCTTGGCCCAATGCATCTGTTGATTGGGTTGTCGCATTTGAACTCTCACCACGAAAATGTGGTGTTGGGAATATACCATGAGGCCGCACCCGGCGCACCGTCAATGGGTCAGCTGGCTCAATTAGACCATATGTGGCCCGCTCCACGACCTCATCCAATGGTGGAGTGCCATCCGTGCTTTGGCGACGTTCACGTTCAAGCAAGTCAATGTTACTTGCTAGTAACTTAGCATTCGTTTCCTCCAAAGCCTTCACTCGTGCGTTGTAGGCTTGTACCTCCATCTCGTGCCTTCGCTCAGCTTCTGCACCATCCTCACGCAGCTTAATCACCAATGCATGTAATGCCTCTAATTCCCCATTTGCTCCAAATACTTCATTAATTGTCATGGACGGGGGAATTGGGTGAATGGCGAGTGGCATGGGCTCGCTTGGACCGGCAATGGGCGCCTCCAATTCGGGAGCCACCGGATTTTGTTCGTTGGCGCCTTGAGGTGCATTGTCGACCTCCATGGGGTTCGCGGCCGCCGCTTCGTCCCCTTGTGCCCCAGCCACTCCTTCGCCCTCCAATTGCACTTCAGGATTTGGTGGAATTCTACGGCTTTTAGTAGGGAAACGGCCGCCCCGTTGTTTTGCCGGATACGTGTTCCAATCCACGTCCTTGCCCAAAAAAACCTCCGCATATGCCATTTGACACAATGCGAGGGTCCCATCCTTCTTCGAGAGGGTCCCCCAAAGTGCCAATGCCACCTCGGTCAACCGCTTCTTGAACGTTGGGTGTACGCAATACTTGATCAATGCAACGCCAGATCGCACTTGCGTCTCATTTCTCTCCCGTGGAAAATGGCGGTTGATGTGGGCCCAGTCCACGTATCTCTGACATGTGGTGCGGGTCCATGGCTCAAGCGCCTGTTCCCACCCGTGCCCGGCCAAAACTTCTCCAATGTTGAAAGTCGCCCAGTCTACAGTGCTCCTGTTCCCACGACGCCTCCTGTGTGGGGGTTCACCTTCATGGGTTACCATCTCCTGGTTTTCTACCACTGGGGGGTGATTTCCAGCAATTACCACCTCCTGGTTCTCTGCCATGGGGGGGTTCTCTACATGTAGTACCATCTCTCCACGGTTTAAGGCCATGGTACCTGCACACAATGCCACAACACGGTATGTATGTACAGATGACTATGCTCTGCCTCCTATTGCGTGAGGGCAACTGGAATGTGGCAAAGCAATAGCCAAATGCTTGACTTCCTCCCGAATTGCAATGCAAAGCTTTTTTCAAGCTAGGACAGAGCAACTCAAGAGAGAAAGCAAGGTTAATTGTAGCTGAATTTGGGATTTATACTCCCCATTACCAAGCCTCGTTAGGAGTGTTAATTTGTGTCTAATCACATCACCATGCACCACTTGGAGCCGTTGATGCGGACGGCCATCGACGGCTGGGGCGTCCAGGGAGCGTCGACGGAGGTTCAGGAGGCCGTCGACAGCTTCGGGATGACGTCACAAAGGCCGTCCACAGGTCCGGCGCCGTCAACGAGTTCGAAAACACTCATGAGTTCGAAAATCCATAATTACTCCGCCGAATTGCAAATTCGATGGCCAAAAATGGCTCTTCGTGACGGCCTGCCTGTGGTCTTGGACGGCCACTGTTCCGCTGTGGACAGCCTGCCCGGACAGGTCGATGCTCCGGCCCGCAGCCAAATTCGTTGCGGACGGCCTGCCCAGGTCCTGGACGGGCCCGTGTTGCTGGACGGTTTTCTGGACGCCCTCCGTCCCCGTGACGGCCTGCCCAGGGCCTCGACGTCTAGGGAGGACTGACCCCTCTATTGCCCCTCCGGAGGGTAAATGTAAAAAATTCCCCCCTAATTTGTGCCGATTAAATTTTAGATTTCAACACGTCCCCTAGCTAAATCGAGGTCTCTGATTCCAAATAAGAATTCAGAATTTGCAAAAAAGAATTTGTGTGAAAAATAAAAGAAATTCCAGGGTTTTCTGCAAGGGTAAAAAAGGGGCAATAGAGGGGTCAGTCCTCCCTGGCCGTCCTCGACAGGCCCGTCTTCCTGGACGGTTTTAGGGACGCCCTCCGTCCCCGTGACGGCCTGCCCAGGTCCTGGACGGGCCCAATAGGTGGGCCCAATATATACTGAATTTCAATTAGGCAGGTGGAATGCAATTAGACAGCCAAGATCCAATTACGCAATTGGTATTCATTTAGGCAGTTGAGATGCAATAAGCTGTAAGACAGCAGAATTTTAATGTGGGTGAACTGGTGAAGATTGCCAATGCAGTACCTGTATACTGTAATTTTTATTGGAGCTCAGTGAGTTAACATTCATAGCTTGCATTTCTTTTTAAAAAAATTTGGGATTCATTCATGGTTGTGACAAGTGTGTGACTCATTCAGATCTTGTATTTCTTTTTAAATTTTTTTGGGATTCATGATTGTGACAAGTGTGTTAGCCATGTATGCATGGTAGGAGGCAAAGATTGCACTTATTTAAATTAAGAGTTGATTTGCCTTTTTCGTGTATGTCTTTAGATGAAAATATTTTTAGTTTATTTTTCAGTCAAGGAGAAATAGATGAGGAATCTAATACAAGTTGTTTCATATTTTTTGGAAGAAAAATTGAATTAATTATTAATTTTCAAACACAATTTGTCATAGGACCCTATTTGTGATCAGTAAGCCTTGAAAATCTATACATGCACAGTTTCTAAAAGAATCTGGTTTGGTGAATAAACTAGTAATGCAATATGGAAAAAATGGTTTGAAATGGTTTCTAAATGTGTCCCTTTCAAAAACTGAAATGAATTCTTCAATTAATCATTATTTCAAAACAATTTCACATTTGAAAGAAGGTAGTTTAACAACCATTTTTTATTTTGAATAAAATTAGTAGACACCTATAAGTACACTTAGTTACGATTGAATCCATTGTAACTCTAAAACCATCCATTCATATAGTAAAAATCAAATCTTAGCATGCTTCAATATAATCCACAATTAGTTTCCTCACAATGAGCTTTCCAATTCAGATTTCAGACCCTCCTATAGTCCTATTAGGCAGATAAAAAAGCCTGCATAGTTTATGAACCTCCGTGTGATCTTCCTACCATAATAGTTGATTTGAGAGCAAGAGGTCCTTGAACTTCTTCATTTTAGATGTTAGAATGGATTTGCAGACTTACTGATACTTGTGTTTTTAAACACAATCGGCTTATTAAATTCCCTAAGTTTTCTTATTATATAAATGAATGTGAATATGCTCTTGTGCCTTTAAATTGGTTTTAAATATTGCATTAATTAGGATTGTATACTATAGTTTAATTTCTCTATTGTGTGCTTTGTTTTCTTATAAATGGTGAAATATAAATAGTTGTAGCTTTGATTTTTGATTTTCAAACTCTTTAGTGGCATATAGATAGCATATGCTGTGCGTTTCACCATGTTCTTAGTTCATCAAAATCCTTGAAGCTCACATGTTTCCTTGTATACAATGTTTTTGATCTTCTCAATATTTTGTAATTATGAAATGTAGAAAAAAATAGGGTGTTCAAAAATAGTCCTTCAAAGAATTTACAAAAGAAAATAGGGTACTCTAAAATACACTCCGGTAGCTTTATTTCTACTAATAGGGAGGGAAAAAAACATGAGAAGGACATAAATACCCCCCCATTAAATACCCCATTATCGCACGTGGTTACCAAAAGATAAAGGGGGTGAACCCCCGAGTCTGTTATTCAAACCATTCCCATTTTTTTTATACAAACCTTTCCCATTTTTTTTATTCAAACCATTCCCATTTTTTTTATTCAAACCATTTCCACATTTTTTTCCAAACCGAATCATTTCCATATTTTTTTAGTCGATCCATTAACCCATTTTTTGGTCCAAATCCCTTCTATATATTTTTGCCCAACACCCGAAACCATTAACGTTTTGCTTTATTCACACCACTTCCATTTTGGGGATTCAAACCTTTTCCCTATTTTTTTTAATTGAACCATTAACACATTTTTTTCCAACCCATTTCCACATTTTTTTTATTCGAATAGGGCTCGACAATTTCTTTCCAAACCCTTTCTATATTTTTTTGGGGTAACTTTTTTAACCCTTTGACGTGTTTTTTTGGTTCAAACCATTAACACACTTGCGGAATTCTAACTCTTTCTTCTAGGGTTTATCATACACTTCGGCAAAGAGAGGATTAGAGCGGTTTAGGGTTCCGCAGAAGAGTCTGAATTCTGAAAATTGGTTGGTGCCCACTAACGGAGTCTTGCTTGCCAATGCCCCCGTCCTAAACTCCTAATTAGTGCTCGCCATTCACTTATACTTTCATAACTCATAGTTTCATAACTCATAAGTAGAGTACATGACTACATGACCAGAATATTATGCAATATAGTAACATACTAACATGTACATGTAGTACTAATCTAATTTCCTAAAAAATACATGCCTAGTCGGATGGCTCCCGAATTTAAAATTGAGAAGTTTAAATCCCTACATATCTGTAGGGCAACTTCTAAAATTTAGGGTCCATCACTTCAGCCATTCTCGATATGAGATGAAGCACTGGAAGGCAATGTAAAATTTTAGCCGTGTACATTACACACTACCCACCAACAAGTTTAGGATCATCCAATTCTGCCATTGAAACGAATTTTGCATAATATAATCAAGCATACCAAATGTGGATTTCACATAAGTCAAATTCAGTATTTGGTGAATTGTTTCATTCAAAACTCATGGTTTAGCATGATAATTGATTATAAAACATTGGTGATGAATTAGCATTAATTTGCAAAGAGGAGATATGTAGGAAACATCCATATGCACATCTTTCATACCAAAAAACATCCTAGATTCCTAGTAAGTTACAACAATATAATTGGGTTGAAGAATTCAATTAGGCATTTTATATGACCCCATTTTGTAAAACAGATGTATGTACGCTTGAATTAGATTTAGGCAAAGTCATTGTACGGAAATGATTTAAGTTCCTCAAGGAGTTATAGTGTGACCATCAAATAGCAAATGCTAATTAAGTCGGATTAAATTATTAAAATTAGCTCCTATTTCCTAAATTTACGGGGGAGAATGAAATTAGATGGAAAGGGAGGAAGTAGAGCTTTTTGACGACACAACTGAGAACGGATACGCATCAACCGAAGAGGTATGTGTTTAGACTAGAACCAATAAGTTTAATCATTTCATGTTATTTCTTTTAATTACTTCAAAATTTGCAAAATTAGATTGACGCTAGGAAAATAAAGATCAATTACCGAATACAAATTATAATGCACTTCTTAAGTTATTAAATTACTAAACTAGACATTTTACCCTCATTTACGCAAAAGTAAAAAGGAACTTAAACCCTAAACCCTAAACCCTAAACCCTAAATCCTAAAACCTTCGGTTGGGCAAGGGCTTTAGGCTGGGTTTTTGACCTTCTCAAAATTCAGTGTCAGCCCTTAGATGGGCGGTTTCTGGCCTGTTACCTTATTACCTTGTAGAGGAATTTCAGTTGCACGAGGCTTGCCATTAAGTCTTCGCTGGCATCTTCACCGCCCTGTGCTTCCCCGATGATCCCCTTAATGGTTCAGAATTCCCGGGACGCCCTGTGGGGTCGTGTGGACGGTCTCATTCCACGACGGACCCCCGAATTCCCAGGACAGCTTGTGCGTCCTGTCGACGGTCTCGCAGTTCCTCGACGGTTTCCTGGACGGCTTCGAAATTCCCGGGACGGATGGGTGCGTCCCGTCGACGGCCTCATCGTCCTCGACATTCCCCTCGACGGCTTCCCAATTCTGAGGACGGCGAGCGCGTCCCCTCGACGGTCTCGCAGTTCCTCGACGGTCCCCACAACGGCTTCGAAATTCCCGGGACGGATGGGTGCGTCCCGTCGACAGCCTCATCGTCCTCGACATTCCCCTTGACGGCTTCAGCGCGTCCCCTTGACGGTCTCGGAGTTCCCGACACCCCTCGACGGCTTTCGAGTTCCTTGGACGGATCGGCCGTCCATGCGACGGCTCGCCAACGACTATATAAGGTGGGCCAGGTCCCCCACTCTGCATGAGTCTCTCCTTCTCTGACGGTGCTCTCTTGCCCTGGATTGGTTGCAGTCCTTGCTTGGGAGCGCGGGTGCTTGCGAGGAGGCTCGGCTGAGGAAGGGGGGATAGTTTTCACATTTGTGAGTACTGAACCCTAATTCCTTGGTTTTACCATCGCATATTTTTTTTCAGAATGGACGGGCGAGGTGTGTCGAAGCGCAAGGTTGATGAGTGGTTTTCAAGCATCGGAGATCCTGTTGGTGAGCAGTCTCCAGAATCCATTGACTGCGTATCAGAGGCAATATTGGCCGGAGAAGGGGTCGGTGGTGCGGTTGGAGGAGAATCTTCGGGGGCCAAGAAAAAAAAGAGCAGGCGGAGGCACAAGGCTACGAATACCGACGACTGGCCAAGGAAGGCTGCGACCAGGAAAGTGCAGGAAGTGGCATTGGATTTTTTGGAGCAATATACGATTGCTCAATTGAATACGACCTACGTCTCGCGTGGATTGCAAGGGGTGGAGACAATTAAAAAAAAATTCACCCACATGTTTTGGACAACAATGGGCGAGGATGAGTGGCTTGAAGATCGCACAAAGGAACACTTCCGTCATTGGCTTGACGAACAAGTGCAAACTTGTGTTTTCAACATCGCCCAAGTCGCCGCATCGATAAAGGGCTTCAAACGAGATGTAGCGCCGAAGCAACAAGCATTGCATTTGTTGTACAAAAAGGTGTATTGGTGGCATGACACAATGCGAGCGCTGTCTTCCAGCAATATCCGCTCTGCCCCATGGTTTCAGTAGAGCCAAAGCTTGTCCCTAGGCCAAGCGGGTTGTCGCAACACAGGGTAAGTAAATTCCCTGTTATACTCACAAAAATCACTGTAGAGTATAACTAAGTGACTCTAAAGATCGAACCCGCGAGATTCTGTGAAGTATCTGGCTTAGTTAAGCGATTAAGATAGGACAGCCTCCAAAACTCTATAACCCGGTTCTAGATCTAGAACCGGAAATACACAAATAACCCGAGACGACAACCCGTTATCCCGTTCAAAAACTGATATCCTAGCAATCTGGTCCGGAACGGATCCGTTCCTTCACTTTTCCGGTTTCCCGGATTTTATCCGTTCTGTCAGACTGCAACGGATCCGCTCCCTAACGAGTTCCGCTCCTGGTTTCCTCTTCGGACCAATCCGTTCCGGATGATCCGTCCACACCCGTTCCTCAATCCGGTTTGGTTTTGCCTCTGTTTTACCATCAGAGGGGTCGCCGCTTGATTTTGTGAGCGGTAGGCCCACCGCTCCTTCCGTGACTTATAGTGGCTGAAGACCCACTTTCTACCCGTTAATTCTAAATTTACTTCAGATCCGGTTTGATCCCTCACAACAATCCAGACAAAGATCCGGACTGTAGGTCACACAGAGATCCCCCGTACGATCTTCTCATACTACAACGACTTTGACGCGACTTTCCGTTCCTGGGGAGCCAGGTGGTTACAAGTGTATCCGTCCATTCCAACGTCAACCAGAACTCTTCCGTTTGCCACAAAGACGGTGAGACCTCACAGGAGATCGGACACTCAACTGGGTTTCCCACCCAGGAGCTCTAGCACGATTAAGGAATCCTTCCCTCTCGTCTAGCCTAACAACGGCTTTCTCACCCGGAATCTTAAGTCCTAGAAGCGCTGAGGCGCTAGAGTTACACTCCCAACTCTTCTCTACCCGTTCTCATATACTCAGACACGGAAAATAAGCACCAAAGGGAGAATGTCGCCTGCAAAACCACTTGCGCCTTCCTAACTCCGCGTCGCGCCGCCCTGCCAAACTCGGGAGATACACACGCAAAGCAAGAGAGAATAAAATACACAAAGATAATGCAAAGGAAAAGACTCCCAGTCCACCGCGAGGGGACTGACTTAAATAATGGGCAAAAAGCAAAAAGTGCCATACAAGTCCGCCGCGATTATCGCTCGGCGGATCCGTTCCTACCTACTTCTGAACCGGAACGAATTCCAACCCGCTCCAAGTTCCTAAACCGGACCGGATTTCCTCCTGATCCGTTCCTAAGTTAAAAACTACAAAAACAGGAAAGTCCTAATACCTACGTATCCGGCTCTGCTACCCTAGATCCTATAGTCGGGCTTTCCGCCCTACTGATCTGCTCGAAGACCTCGGTGAGGTTCCGATTCCGTTCTCCGTCTGTTGCAACCGGAGCTCCAGTAACCGGACTCGCAGGAGACTCCGACAACTGAATTGCCGCCTCCCGGTTGCCCGTTGACGCTCGCCCTGACTTCTTGGATTGCGGCGTCCTGTCCTTCCCTGGTCTCTGAGGCAACCCTTCGGAAATATCCGGTAGAGACAGATCGGAGAGTCTGACCGGAATTTCCGTCAGTCTCCGGCTACAGTCTTCCATCCGTTCGGCCGCCTCCCGAACCTTCACCAAAGTCGTCTCCACCTTTTCGGAGAAGTCGGACAGAATCCGGACTATCCGGCTTCCGGATAGTTTCTTCTCCTTGTGCACCTCTTCGTCAAACAGTTGAGCCCGGATGACAGCCGATCCGGGTTCCCCGAATGTTGCCTTCACGTGCTCCGCCAGTTTGACGGTCTCCGCCGCCATCTCCTTGGTAGCGGCCTCGTTGTCCCTGAGAACAAGGAGCTCCGCCTTCAAACCGTCAACTTCCTCCTGAAGTTTCCGGTTTTCCTCCTCCATCTTGGCGAGATCCGCGGGCGAGGCGATGCAATTCCCTACCACGGTCGGGAGAGTATGATCCGGTCTGCCATTGACCATCCCCGCGATGTTCTCCAAGACGATCCGCTTGACCTCCCAATCCGCTCGGATGTTGCACAGGATTTCCGTCAGTTGCACGAACGGATCACTGGGATCCGTTTCCTCTGCTGCTGGTTCGGCCTGACCCGGTTCGGATGGTCCCGCTCTGCCTTCCGTTCCCGGATTGCGTCGGACCGGAGGAGATCCCCTCGTGTTCGGCGGTGTGGTCTTCTGCCGCTTCACGAGCGGAACTTCCGGTTCCTCTTCCTTATCCGAGTCCTCCCGCTCTGTCTCGGACTCGGAGCCCTCCTCATCATCCGTTGACGTCTCCCCGTACGTCAAGACTATCTTCTGGGTGTGCCACGTCTTCTCTTCCGTATCCGAAAGGAGCTGTAGATGGTGGTAGAGGTGGAAGAGGTAGGGGGAGATCGGAGTTGCCCTACTCCCTCCGAGGTTCTTCAGTAACCGGGCGATCAGGTCCTGTATGATCCGGCCCCAGTCCACTTTCCGGTCTCCGATCAGCGCACCGAAAATGGTGTTGGCCAGGCCGATCGTGATCCGGGTTGGCTTCTCCGGATGAAGGATCGGAAGCAGAAACTTCAACAGGCGCCTATGCCTGTCTTCGTTGCAGTCCATGATCCGGTATCTGTCCTTCGGGTGAGGGGTGCCACTGAACTTGTTTTGGAGGAAGTCTACCTTCCTCCCGGCCGGTCCGTGCCCCTGGTGTTTGAACCCGTATACGGCCCTCCAATGCGCCTCCGTCCATTTGTGCGGCATTCCCCGCGCCGTGTTGTCGAACTGATTCGACACCTTGCCCTTCAGCTCCTTCACCATCCGCTCCTCCTTGAAACCCCAGGGTATCTCTGCTAACCCTAGACACCCCATGGTGGTCAAGTCCGCCATCAAGTTGCCTTTCTCCGGCTCTGTAGTAGGAATGAGCGGAACTACTTTCTTTAGTTTTATCCCTGAGGGTGGGGGTGTAGTGGACTCGGTTCTCTTCCGGCGTAGCTGCGGCATGGCAACTATCCGGAAAACTACCTCACTTCTCTCCTAGCCGCACGTCCCGTTCCTCACACACACTCACAATGACAGACAAAACTAAACCGCCCGTAATAATCACCTGCACAAAAACACACACAGTCCTCCCGCGCACACCAGCGCCTGGGCACACCGTCTGAAACCCGCGCACACTGACAATCGCCCGCCCTGACAAGTACCAGGCGCTACCACTGACAGCCGCGCCACAGAAAGTCGCGCCACCAAACACGCGCGGAAAACCAACTCACAGAAAAGGCGGAAAACGCTGAGGGTTGAAAAACACACAACGAAGCGCCTGAGAGCAAATGGGCCAACTGAAAATGTCAGGCCTTATATAGTTTCCAGAAATGGATCCGATCTTCCGTTCCTGATCATCCGTTCCCGTTCTCATCCGATCGGTCCAAGTCCGGAAATCATCCGTTCCGTTCTGGGACTGAATCCGGATAGAATCCGTTCTGTAGGGTCCGGAATTTTTCCGTTCCGGTATTCCGTCGTAATAAACCGGAATTATTCTGCCCCCGGTCTCTACAACATTATCTGGTACTACTTCTGGATCTTACCCATTCCCTGAACAAATCCGGTTGCTAAATTTTCCACTTTCCGCTCCATACTGACTTTAAATGGAAAGATCAAAAATATGTCTTGCCACACGGGTGTGGGAGGAGTGGTATTTCTTGAACGAGGAGTGGTGGTGGTTCCATTGTCAGGCCACAACAAACAAGGGGGGCATGGGAGGGTGCGTAAAGTGAGCCTCCAAAATTCAAGGCACATTCCCCCCATGATGGAATTGGCGGGCAAGACAGCCCTATATGTGGATCAATTGAAGAAGTCGGGGGAGAAGTTGTCCATCGAGGCTTTGGTTTGTCCATGTAATCATCCAGGGGTCATAAAATTTTTTGCTATAAATGACATGACCATGGAGTGTTATTCTCAATGGTGGAATGGAGGAACATTGGGAGCCATGTTCGCATTGGACCAGAAAAACTGAGATTATGCTGAGATCGGGGAGCTTGCCTACCATGCAACTCCACAGACGATGCAAGAAGCCAAAAGACTCTTGGCTTATCGTAGAAACCGCACCGAGCTTGCATGGGCGTTAATTTGCATCGTAGATGCGGTGCAACAATCTTCGGTGCTCCATAACGACATCACGCCAGAAAACATCATGTTGCATTTTCCGAATGATGATGGGCGAACAGTGTGGATTGGGCTATGTGATTGGGGAATGGCTAGTCGTATCAATGAAAAAACCCATTCTTTGTACCAGTTTCAATGTGCAAGCCAAATGCGGGCTACACGTCAGAAACGTTGGTGGGTGGCCCTTGAATTGATGTATGTTCCTGGAGAGGCGGGCACTTCGGTATCCCCCACTCGTGCAGATGGGGCACCGTGTGTTAGTATACATACAGACGGATATGCTGTTGGGAAGCTTGCGGAGAAGATATGGAAGAAAGACCGCGAAAATACGGAAATGCTTCCCGACCATACAGCGTTTGGTACATTCCAAGCCACATTGGGCGAATTGTGCAAAGAGGACCCACTACAACGACGCACGGTAACGTACGCCGTGGGACGAATTAGTGGCGCCCCCTTATTTTGGACTCCACCCGTGGATTGCTACCGCGAGGTCCGCAAGGAGCAAGCACTTCTACAAGAACAAGCAAGGAATGAAGATTAGAGAATAGTATTTTAGTGGCAATGTAATCGTAGACGTACCTTAGTACTTGCTTTTACCACAGTATAGTCCACGAACTTTGCGTCACTGAATTTTGTACTAACTCCTTTTTGAAATAAATATATGTAAATATTTTTGTTCCATTCGAGTATGATTCCGGTGAGTGGATTTGTGAGTAGTTCTGTCCCTTCGTAAATTTTGGACTGAATGCCATGTTAACCCCTAAAGGACCACGGCCGTTTTTCAACCCAAAACCACTCAAAACTGCCATTTTTGTTCCATTCATCCATGAAAAACAAAAAAACTAAAATTTTAGAATCTAACCATAGGATCTTGAACTTTACTTAACTAAGATGATGTGGTGAAAATTTCATGAAGTTTGACCGTATAGATAGGAAGATATGAGCATTCAAAGTTGGAAAACAAAGTTTTCTTAAACACTAGTTTGCAACTTCAAATGACTTTGTCCTCCATTTATGTAATCTTTTTGCACTACAGACGTTGAATTAAAATTTCTTTATTGAGAAATTGAACTAAGAGCTTAGGAAAAAAAATTCACAAAATAAAGACTTTTTGTCATTCTTTAAAAAATTGTCAAGTAGATGTAGGTCCAAGATTGAAAGAAAAACTAAATTGCAAATATCTCATAGATGGAATTGAAACACAATAATCCCAATGGTGAGATTGTTCTAGAAAACAAAATCAACCTTGTCCAACAATTTTTTTTTAAAAATTGTGGAAATTGCATTCACAAATGAATCCTAGAAGTTATTTTTTCAAGAAGATGCTTAGATTGCCCGAAAAACAAGATTGTTCATAACTTTCACATTACTAATCCAAATGGAATGAATCAAAGCTTTACTTGTAGACAAAAATATAATCTATAAGAAAAAAAAATTATTTTTTTAATTTTGAAGTTTCTGTAGATTTTTTTTCTGCCCGGCAACATAAAAATAATGTTTATGATGGCATAACTCTTGCTCCCGGTCACCAATTGAAAAAAAATGAATATTTCCACGGAGCTAATCAGTTTTTTTATCTTATGTGAAAATTTCAATAAAATTCATTAAAAATTGAAGTCACAAGTACTTGCCCTAATTCTTAAAGTTCCCTGAGGGGACTCTTGGTCCTTTAGGGGTTAATTCAGTACTTTCAATCATTTTCTCCATATTCCAGATTACATTTGTTTTCTTGTACATGGCAAAATCCATAATGATCTCAAAATATCCAAGCATGTAGGTAACCAGCTTCGAAGAATGAATCCAAATTTAAGAGTATAGAACACATGGCAAACGACAAAGCAAATATTTCCATTTCTTGGGACAAATATCCATAAATGGATCCGTTGTTGCGTTGTAGAATTTGTGACATGTGAAGATAAAAAATTTCTACCCATGCGCCCTACATGAGCACAGGAAGCATGTGTAGTATTTATAATTAATGCCGAATTTCACATGCAAGGTATTCAGCCTTACACAATATTACATAAGATGACATGGAGACATTTTTTTCCCTAGATGCTCTCAACGTCTTGCACGTGTACGATTAAGAGCCATGCTCCTTGCAGCAGCCTCTCGCGTGGTTGCTTGATTGTCTTGAGGTGCAGGTGGAGGACCTCTACGAGTCCCTCTATAATCACTATCTCCCGGAACTTCACCATCTTCACCTATACTAGGACCCATGGATTCATCATCATGATTAGACGTTGCCCTATCGACTTCGCTTGGTGAGTTGTCAGGGCTGTCTGAGCCTTCACCTACTATAGAAGCCAATCTGCGGATTGTTCGCCCTCCTACTCCATCTCCAGCGGTATCCACACTGGGCCCCGTCGGTCCAGGGAGAAGACCTTCGCGGAGAAATGGTATACTCGCCGCTTCTTCCCTTCTTAGCCTTCTACGTGTTCTTCTACTCACTCGTTCATTGGTAGGGCTTTCTTCACGTGGCCGCGGGCGTCGATTAGTAGTGCGTGTAGGCGGTGCAACGGGTTGTTCTGAGGATGGAGGTGCATTCCTTCGCTCGGTCATATTTAGAGTTGGGAAGAGACCGGCCAATCGTGTACCGACTGATGGAGTTTCTTGGTTGGGGCGGACTCTAGAAGATGAAGGCCGTGCTGAAATTTGGACGGGTGGATCATCCAAGCTAGGCGCTTGTGGTCGCACGCCGATCGTGTCTCGACGCAATGTGCGAAAGTCTATCTCGACACCAATGGGGGATCTGTGGCAACGACCTCATCTTCGCCTTGTCTTTCTACTACAACGACATGTTCATGTCTCCGGGTACGCATTTCTTCTTCAATCGGCCCTATAACCGGCGAAGGTGGGGCTTCAACCCCTTCGTTTTGATTTCCACCACTTGACCCCGCAATCGATGTACGTGGCATCCATGACGGACTGCCATCATTTCCCCCGTTGTCATTTCCATCCTCATCTCCCCCGTGGTCATTTCCATCATTATCCGCGCCATCAAAGTCAAATACGGACTCGTCAATTAGGGGACCCCTTTCTTGCCTTTCACCCAAAGGCCGAAATGGTGGATCATCATCGCCATTGGAACTATCGTCTGAGTCATCGTTGTTAGCATCTGACATAACCGAACCACGATCCAAGCCATCTGATTCGGTTGTCATGGAATCTTCGGACAACATGTTCTCAGTGTACCATCGTGCTGCATCCGCCGCACCCCTTTCCCTGAGAGTCCTCGAATTGGTATAAATGTAAACCAATTCCTTCGCGCGCTCAGATGTCAATCTGTTGCGAGACTTGCTGTGGACAAATGAATACATGCTCCAATTGCGTTCGCATGATGATGCGGAACATACTTGTGCGAGGATCCTTCTTGCAATAGGTGCAAGCGTATGAGCAGCGGCTCCGAGAAGATCCTACCATTCATGCGGCTCCAAATTCAAAGTATTCACATCGGGAAGTCCAGCGAACATGCCTCGGCGGTCTCGAAAGGATTGGTACTCAAACAAAGCGGCTGCATATCCCAACCCTCCAACTGCCAATTTGCGTAGTACTCTAAGAATGGCCTCCTTTGCCTCGTTATCGTCTATTAGTATAATTTCATCAAGGAGGAATGGATTGAGCAGGGCAGCTGCGTAGTGCAAATCGGTCTTCATCAAATCCCATCGTTCGTAAAACGCGTATTCAGCACGGTCCGCATAATTTGCCTCCAATGAAAATGGTCGATTCCTCAAAGCCAAAACATGCTTTTCTAGCTTCTTCATCACGATCCATGCTTTGCCCATGACCGGATGTTTTCCATCAAACTCTCGAAGAACCACCAACACAGGCTCTACCATATGCACAAAGTTGAGACACCTCCTCCAGAACTCGTCCTTTCGAACCCTACGTCGAACCTTTTCTGCCTTATTGTGTATTGCAGCGTTCGAGGACCTTACATATTCGTTCCACTGCGGATCATGGACTGTAGATTCCACGGCTTCCTTGACCTCGGCCAAACGCTCGATCATGAGGAACATGGTCGCAAAACGTGTCTCAATGGGATTCTTCAACATGAGGTTAGGAGAATGTCGTCGGAAAATGGCGAGTGGCATGTGATGCGTGCGAATGAATTTCACGATTGATTTTGCTTTCTTCACCATTTTGACCACCCAAAGTTGCTTGCCCCAATCTTCAAGTAGAAGGTCAAGTGCATGCGCGGAACAACCTTGGAAATATAGGTGAGGGAATTCGCGAGTAATTTGAGTACCAGCCAAACGCATGTTTGGCGCATTGTCCGTACAAACTTGCACCACATTCTGTCCCCCCACCGTGTCAATGTAATCGATCATGCGATTAGCCACATAAACAGCGTCTTTGCTTTCGCCTGTAGTGTCCACTGATCCCAAAAATACTTCTCCACTCATGCACGACAACATTACATTGATCAATGGCCGATGGCTGACATTGTCCCATCCGTCAGAACATATAGTGACACCGTATTTGTGGATAGGCCCCCTTGTCTTCTCCGCTACTAGTGCAGCCACTTCCTCCTTTGTTGATGTCATGAGCTTCGTACGTATGGCATTGTAAGGTGGAGGTTTGTAAAGAACTCTGGACTCGGAGGTTGATTTCACGGCATCCACAAAAGCGGGGTGTCTCACCACATTGAATGGGATATTTGCTTCGTAGAAAAACTTTGCCCACTTCTTGTCTAGTACTTGCTTTTTGGATGTGTCCATCCCTTCTTGTACGGATAATTGCCTCAGCGGTCGACTATGGGTCGAAGAAGGGACAGGCGCCTTTGATGATCGAACTTGAGAATTTTGGCCCAAAGTATTTCCTCCCCCTCCACTAATTGAGATTGAAGCATTGGGTAATTCTTGATCACGTACCACCCTCATTGGATTCGATGACAGTGATGTCACTTCCACATCATGTTCCTCTTCGTCTTCGGAGACCGTAGGAACATTCCCCCCACAATTGAAAAACATAGCCTTCACTGCTGCACTGGCCTTGTTGCACATTCTCACTCCGAGGAGGGTGTCATTTCGTCTATAACCCAAGTGGAAAAGCAAGCGATCCTTGCAGTAACTAATCTTCGTTTTGCAGAACTTGCATTCCACTTTCCCATCCTCTTGTAGCCTGTACCAGGGTTCCCATTGTGTCCTCCCCCCTCCCATTGCTCCCACTGGTTCTTCACTTGAAACTGCACAAACAAAACAGGTTAGTATTCAGTTTGGATGTGATGTGGAAATAACACTTACTGCTTTCACAGCAAGTGTTCCTCCCACACACTCTTCTTGGACTTCACTCTAGTGCAATGGCTGTGTGCCAACCAGGTCATAAGAGCAGAGATCAGCAAGGAAAAGTGACCTTCAAATACACGGCTTGTGCTATATACTGTGAAGGCCTGGCAGCAGTCGTCCAGTCGACGGCCTGTCCGTTGGCGCACTGTGGACAGCCGCGGACGGGACGTCGTGGCCGTCCCCGCAGACGCTCTGGCCGTCCAGCGGACGTCCCGCTGTCCAGACGACGGCCTGGCCGTCCCCGCAGCGTGGACGGACTCTGGACGCCGTGACCGTCCGCTGAACCGAAAACTGTCGAGGCGACGGCCTGGCCGTCCCGTCGAAGTGCACAAGCCGCGGACGCTCTGGCCGTCCCCGCTGCGTGGACGGACTCTGGACGCCGTGACCGTCCGCTGAACAGAAAACTGTCGAGGCGACGGCCTGGCCGTCGCGCCTAAACCCTAAAGCCGCGGACGCTCTATCCGTCCACGCGACGGCCAGTCGTCGAGGCGGCCGACAGGCCGTCTGCGCGCTGTCGACGGACTTCATCCGCGCTGTCGACGACGCCGTCAGCATTCGGGACGGCCTCTGACGCGTCCTGCCGCGTCACGACTGACGCGTCATGACATCCCGACGGGAAAAGCCCACGTCACGTCAGGATAGACAACCCTGCTACAACACAACGGTTTTCAGAGCCACACCCTCATACCAATCAATTGCCCCTATTGTGGTCAGACGTGCCCAATTTTGTTAGTGATGGGACAACTTGCAGCCTTTGTTGTAATCCATTTGGGCCAGAGGGAGGATGGACTCTTGGCACATGTCGCCATATGTTCCATCCACAATGTTTAATACCTTCAATGGTGACAAGGAAGAGATGCCTAGAGTGTAAAGCCCCCTTTTATTGACGCTTGTACCAAATGTTTGGGTTGGAGAAATATATGCCCGTGCACTATGAATACAACCGTGAGAATTTACCCATTGCCAAATTCAGAGGAGAGTGGGGGAAGGATATGGTTTGGTTGTGGAAGTGGAACCACTCACAATTGGATCTTCCAGCTCGAAGCGTGGATAGAGTGAGTTTCAAGAATGAGGAACAAATAACAAGGTGTGGCAAGCAAATTCATCCGGGTGGTGAAATCCTTCAACGTACATTTTTTGCGTCCCTCGTTGGTGGTCATTGGGACTTTAACCTAGATGCTTTTGTAAGAACACAACACCCACAGGGCGATGTCCTCATTTCCAACACGGGGACCATAGTGGGATTAGCTGGGCAATTGGAAGAAGCAGAACTCGAGAAATTTGAACACCATAAGGCATACTATGAGATGAAGGAATTGACAACAATTTATAATTTCCTACATTGTGAAGAAGACGAAGTTCCCTTGGCCATTGTCACGGATTTGCAATCCAAAGAAGGGTTGCAAACTTATTTGAGGGAAAGTATAGCTTGCGGCATCATCGAACCAAACTTTGAAGTACAACAAGATGTACCTCATCCAAGTGGCATCGTACCTCATGGCATAGGCAGTAGTGCTGGAGCTAGTGCAAGAAGTATTGACTATGTTGTATTAGATGATTAGGCATCATATTAGGAAGTGGGTAGTCACGGAGTTCTACTTGGTGCATATCCTCCAATTTTCACAAAGCTATTGTACGTTCAAAATTGTCATTGCAATAAATGATAAGCTTCTCCCAATACTCCCATACTACGTGTCAATGATTTTGGATTTTTCCTGTTACACCTGTCCTCACCCTTAAACATAATACCATAAAGACAAACACTAAGAGCCCTATAAATTTGTAATATTCAAAATTCATGTGAGGGCAAGTTTTTATTTAAAATCTAAAATGATTGAGAATGCGGTTTCTGAACTGTGAACTTCTAGACCGTCCCTAGGGGCCGTCTGCCTAAACCGTCCCTAAACCGTCCTTAAACCGTCCCTGATGGCCGTCCGAAAAGCCCGTGCAAGTGGTCCGTCCACCCAGACGGTCGGTCGCCATAGTCCGTCTCGGAGACCGTCCGCGCAACTTGTCGACGAACATCAACCGCGCAAATCGTCGACGGACACCATCCGTGCAGCCTATCAACGGACATCAACCGTGCAGTCGTCTGTGAGGACGGCGGACGGACATCGTCCATCCGCATCGCGACTCCCGTCGTCCGATCTGTCGACCCTGTCGACAGAATCATCCATAATTCGATCCTGACGGACGCTGAGGTTGGATCCTGACATTCCGTCCGGACGCCGTCCGTCCAAACGTGACGTGACGGGTGCAACCCTGGTCCGCAGTCTCCGACCCCCCGTCTGCTGCTCCGTCTGCTGCTCCGTCCGACTACCCGTCCGCCTTCCGTCTTACTGAAAGGCCGTCCGCATGGATGTCCGGTCGCCCGTCCGCTGGACGTATGTCAAAAAAAATTTCAAATGTCACAGGACGTCCGAGGGGTAGCGTCTACGTCCCATGGACGTCCGGACGTCCCGTCATCCCTGGTGGCCGCAGTTGTGGGGCCGAAAGCCGTCTATGTTTGGCCTAACTGCTCCACGTTCCTTGTGGAGCTAGGAAAGATAGCTTTTGTTTCAGTATGGAGTTCAATGAAGAAATCCACAACTGAGGATATTTGCGATTATCTCTTTCGGGACGGGCAAAAGCCCTTCCTCGTTCTCGGTCAAGATGCGTGCAAGACAATTAAATGCAGGGATCGCTCTGGGAGGCTGACCTCCTTTAAAGAACCCGGTACTGAAAAGGACTTGTTCTTGAAAAATTTAGACGTGCTTTTCAGGCGAGGGGTTCACTGTCGATAATACTGTGATAGTGGACGACAGCCCTCGGAAGCACATCATGAACAAGTTTGAGAATGAAGTGCTTGCGGAATCATGGATTCATCGGGGGAATGGAGAGAAAGATAATTTCCTTCTCGCAACTTTACTTCCTTGGTTTCAGCAATTACACGTCCATCGCGACGTGGGCCTGAAGGTTTTCCGTGAAAATAAAAATGGAAGAATTGGACGACGTATGCTTTGCGACGAAAGGGGTCATCGTGAGTATGACAAGCTTATGGAGGTCGTACGAGGATCTCACAATTTTAGTTAGAAAATCCTTGCGAGGTATGAAGTTCAGCTTGGATCGAGCTGATGTGTAGCTTTTGCATGTTCTGTTCTAGTCGAAATGTCCTTGCGTTTTAGCTCGGATCGAGCTAAAGAGTGTGAGCGAGGAAATATTGCTGCATGTTCTTCAGAGACCTTCACTGCGGATTCCTTCGTGAGTTCAGTGCTTCTTGTTCATCTTCTGGTTTTGATTCTGTCCCTTTTCGCTTCAGGGGGTCAACGCTTCATCCTACCCAGGCGAAAGTATCGATCGACGTTGCCGGGCGTCCGAGGACTCCATCCTAGACTACGGGCAGTACGTCATTCTGAGCACTGGGAACTTTCTCGGCTCGGCACCCACGTTAAATTCCTCCATGGACTTCTCGATGTCGTAGCACAGGAAAGCACAATTCCTTCTCTAAGGCTTTAGAATGCACTAAATTAGCCTTAAAGTGACTCGTGTATCGTTCCCAAGGGATTTGGTCGAAAGCTGACGAAAGACCGGAATACGTTAGTGGTTATCACAACAAAACCCAAGCAAAAGACTGATCCAGTCTGGGTCTCCAACGTTCCTAAGATTTCCTTGGACCTGATTACCAGATCAATCCTTTATCCTTCCAAACTAAGTCTATCTATTTATACCAGTATGTTTACCACCTTGATGCTTACGCTCACTAGATATGGGACTAAAGACCGGGTACTAGTAGCTGGTCCAGTCCCTAGTATAGTAACCAAGTGTAAGTTTTACCTCGATAACAAGAGGGATCTGCTTGTTTGGGCGTTTAGGAAGGAAGCTTACTCCTACCCTTCAAGTTTTAAAGTATCAGAAGTTCCACTTATAAGTAAAAAGAAACTACTACTACAAACAGACCGGAATACCTCACAACTGGACCGGGACTAATCCGACCCAACAGGTCACGCAAGCACTCCTGCCTAATCCTAACAAAGACTACAACGACGGAATACCCAGTTAGTCTAATTCCTGGTAGAATAAGGGCGGTAGCTTATGCAAGAGAGCTGAATTTCCTCACTTAGTCCTTCTTTCTTCTACAAAGACCGGATCACCATTCAGTTGGCATTTGGCCGGACGCTCCCGATCTCAAACCCAGACTCTACAAGTGTCTATCTCTATCAAATACTCCCTAGACCTGTTCCAGAAAGCACTGTGGGATCTTGTACAAATTCCCTATCAAAACCGAATTCACTTTAAGTCCAGAGACCGGATAAACTGAACATCCGGGCACACACTTATCCACACAAGGTTGCAACCCTAACCATCACCATAAGACTTTGACAAGTGCCCATGCACACAGTCCACTTCAGAGTGAATCAGAAAGGTTCTGACTTGTATTTGCAACACAAAAACTTGTGAAAGTAAGATAACATAATGCGCGCTCGGATTCAACTACGAACCGGGTTTAAATACTAAACTGCAAGAAAACCTAAAAGTGCAAATGGAATCAACACCAGCCGCCAAGAATGCCACATCACATTCCTCTACAACTTGGGCAGGTTGACTTCCACAAAACTACAAAAATACCACCAAAATAGGATCACAGATCCTACATATCTGGATCCGGTCTAAGTTCAAAAGTTCCTAACCTAAATATAACTTGGTTTCGCCGCCTTCCTATCTACCTGTAATTAATGCCCCCTATTTCCTCGCCTTCTTGAGAGGCGACGCACCTTTCCGGGCTGGCTGCTTCTTCGGAGACCGGTACATCTTGATGGGCTTGGGTTTCGGTTTGGTCTTACCTCGCGCCTTGGCCCTGGTCTTCGTGGTCTCTGCCAATGCCTGGTCCGCATCTGAGTACTGTTCCGACTCATCACCGGAGTCGGTCTCTTCCTCCGAGTCCTCATCTTCCTCATCTGACTCCTCTTCCTCTTCATCTCGGGCCTTCCGCTTCACCTTGGATGTCTCCGCGGTCTTCTTCTTGAATCCGGTGATGGGCGAGTGGTGCACTATTTTGCTTTGCGGGGTCTGCTCTCCCACTTTCTCGGCAGTCCGGGCTGGTCCCTTGCTTGGTGACCCGGATCCAGATCCGGTCTTCAGTATAGAGCGGACCTGCACCGTTGCCTTCGCTTCCCCTCTGGTCTTTGGTTGTGTGATGACCGTGGGTGATGACTTGCTTGGAGAATCATCCAACAAGGTGATGAACTTGGTCTTCTCCCTTGGTGGTGTAGTTCCCCGGATTATCTCCCTCAACACAATCGGCTTGGGTTCCGGCTCCTTGGTCTTCTCGGGTTGAGAAACCCTGGGCTCTTCAATCCGGGTCGGTGGGACAGGTTCCTCCTCCACTGCGTCGGTCCTGGTTCCCTCTTCCTTCGCTGGTTCAGATATGCCGGCTTCTACCTCGACAGCTGCTGGTGGTGGCTGATCCTTCGGTTGCTCCTTCTCCATCTTTGGCTCTTCCGGTCCTGAGACCGGAGCAGAACTAGCTTGGACCTCCGTGACTACTGACCGCCACTTCTCCAGCGCTGCCTCCATTTTCTTGTTGTAGGCCACCAGAGCTGTAAGCATCTGAGGACCCACCATCTTGCCTGCTTCCAAGACCTTCCTGTCGAAAAGCATGGCTTTGTTGACGACTTTGCCTGGATGCGTGATGAACTCTCGGATTTCTCCGAGTGTGTTCCGGGCCTGCGTGGTGAGGCGTCTCTCTTCATCCAGCTCCTCCTGAGTGTGATGGAGCTCCCTCCTCAGGGCTGAGACCTGATTTGTTAGCCGGAGCACCTCCTCTCTGTCCCGACTATCATGAGCCTCCTGAATCAATTCTCCCAACACCTCCATGATCTTGGAGGGGGGAATAGATCCTAGGGCTTGGCTTATGGCCCGCAATAACCCTCTCTCCTCTAGGTGGTGCTTTCTGAAATCCTCCAGGTCTCGCAGGATCCTTAGCAAGGGATCCTGTTCCCAGACCGGATCTAACCTCTGGGCTTCTCCGGCTACTACAGGGGTTTCTAGAGGTGGATCCTCTCTTCCTACCTCTGGAACCTCATCTACCTCCTGTGTGCCTCCTTGATGCCCCTCCTGACTCTCATCCTCGGAGTCCTCCTCATCCTGGTCATTTTCAGCTTCCGGGTCTACAATCTCATACTCTATCAATGCAGCCCCTACCTCGTAAGCTTCCATCTCCTTCTCTCTCAAGAGGTCTAATGAATGATACAGATGAAACAGGAATGGCGAAATGGGAGAGGGTTTAGATTTCCCAATTCCTTTCACCATTCGGTCCATCCGGTCCCTCATAACTAACCCCCAATCTATCTTCCTGTCTCCCGACAGTGCACCAAAGACGGTGTTGGCTACGGTGACCGTAATCCTACTAGGTCTATCCGGGTTCAAGATCGCCATCATGAACCGCAGTAGCCTCTTGTGTCTAGTAGACACACTCTGCTACCGTAAAGCCGTCCTTCAGGTTGGTGGGCCTGCGGAACTTCCCTTGGTGGAATTTGTCCGTTCGGGTGCCCGTCGCATCTCCTCCTTGCTCGAAGGCGTATACCTTGCGCCACATCGCCGCACTCCACTCCTTTGGCAGCGCTCGGACCGTCCCTTTCCACTCATTGGACTGGCCGGCCAGTAGCTCCTCCACCATCGCCTCATCCTTCAGGTTCCAGGGATGAGCCATGAACCCCTCGCAGCCCATCTGCCTAAGGTCTTCCTCCAGCTCCCACTTGTCTTGTGCGTCAGTTGGCACGACCGGATTCACATTCCGGAAGGCTAGAATCCTTCCTTCCTGCACCTCTTCTGCCATCTCTCACTTGACGCCTACACAATCTAGGCGCGGTCCAACTTAACTGAACCTCCCGCGCTCAAGAACCTGCCAGCTAGCGTAGTGCTAATCGCTCAACTATGTACCAGACCGGATTGACAGATTATTTATCCCTTCTCTCTGTCTGTAGACCGAATACTCTATCTCTGGCCGGAAACCCTTTCTCGAACTACGTGCAAGAAAGTGGCAGGACTTGGCCCTGCTTCCCTGGTCTTATACTTTTTCCCCCGGCATTAATTTCTGACCGTTAGGTTTAAACCAGTCTGGTCACGTGGGAGAGATCCCGACGATCTCTAGACTCGGTAGCCACTCATTGCCTATCCGGTCTCGGTCGCTAGGTGGGCGGAATCCGGGATTTCATACGCTGTCCCTTAACGTAGTTTCTGGTTTACGGTCTAGGGTTTTTCGGTTTACGGTCTTGGTCCTAATTATGTGTAAAAATTAAGAAAAAAAAAAAAAAAATGGGGATTGAATAGATCCCTCTTCCCGTATTTTGCTTAAGAACCTATTTAGGTGAATTCTAGGTTGCCACACTCGACAAGACCAATCGAAGATGGAGTGGTGGACAGCCCCCCAGACAGACTGCCACGGCTCCCGGTTTCGGCCTCCCCTTCGCCTCTTCGTTCGAGGGAGCCTTCGTTGTCAACAAAGGATCAGTCTCCCTTAGACAAAGGGGTCTCCAGGAAACTGTATGAAGACGCAAATTATCCTCTCGAACTTCCGGGAGTTATGTCGCCGATTCCTGATGTTAGACCTGAGCCGGTCGTTGACTACGCGCGCAGTCGGCCCCGACTTCCTCGACGGTTACCCAGGTTCCAGAATGAGAGGATGAAGAGAAAACATGAAGGTCCTTCATGCAGTCAGTGCTCCACTCCGTCATGGGATTCGTGGGAACTTCGGTCCTTGAAGATGCAACGGAGGGAACAAATACGAGAGGCGAGGGAGATAGCGAAAGGGTACAGCCGTGGTCCAGAAATTCTGATGGCCATGGCGAAGATGAAGAGTAAATCGCACGAGTAAAATTTTGTATATAGAAAAATATTATATAGATGAAGACAGTCAAATGTCATTGACTGGCTACTAAATTTTGAGGCACTACTATTGTATAGCTGGGAGTTATAAGTACAGTGTAGATGATATAGTTAGTGACATTAGTGTCATGTGAAATGACAAATATACTAGAAAAATGTATTCAAATGATTCGATGCAAAACCATAAAAAAAATTTCAAGCTAGGTAGTTAAAGTATCTCATCTTCCTCGACTGAGATGGCCTTGTCAGTAGAAGTTTTAGAAGATGGGTCATTGTTAGGAAGAAATTGGAAGATGAGCTTCAACGTAGATCTTTGCACAGAAATTGTAGAAACAAAAACATCTAGACGCCACTCTAAGCAGTTCCATGAGTGGCAATTCGAACCTCTGTGTTTCGTATTGCCACTTAGGGAACTGCGGAGTGGCACCTAGATGTTATTGAGTCTACTGTTTCTCTGCAAAGAATTGCATTGAAGCTTTTCCTCCAATTTCTTCCTTTCTAACAATGGCTGGTCTTCTGAAGCTTCTACTGACAAGCCCAACACAGTCGGGGGAGATGAGATGCTTCGACTATCAAGAATGTGACGGTAAGCATCAATTGTACATAGTATAAGATTTTATTAGAATTAGTGGGGACATTTGTATGGAATCTAAGATTTAGGGCTTCTAGTATTGATGTGCTATTTCTATATTGAGAGAAAAACTTGTATACATGCAAAGCATCTGTAGTCTATGCTTGTAATTTCAATGGCTATATTGTACAAAAAGTACTTTCTATTCAGGAGATTGTGCCTACCATTACTAAACTTAAGGCCTATAATCTCGTTTCCTGTCTTATTGCACTACTTTCTTACTTTTGAATATAATTGGTATTCTTAACTTTGTAAATTTGAGTATCTGCGAATCTCTCATTTCGATAGAAAACTCTCATTTTAATGAATATGATGTTTTCATCAGTACATATATTTCCCTTCAATGTTGTTTCTTTACAAAGTAAACAATGACATCTTCCAAATCAAAGAAGGGGACATGGTCTTTCAAGAAGTTCCTTTGCAATCTTTTTTTGTTGATCTCTTAATTTTGGTATCTTCTTTTTTTAAAAGAAAACAACCCTAAACCATTGCATTTATTAAACAACAAAGCCAAAGGTTTTGTATGAATGATACGGTTTAAGTATGTCCTATACATTTATTAAGTATTTCCTAAACATTCCTAAATCAAAGAATTTGTGTGATTTTTTTGGGAAATAAAATATTTCTTGCTTCAAAGTGGTAAAATGGTTAGGAGAACTAAGGAATGACATCTTGCAACACAAGAAACGGGACATGCACTTCCATGAATACCTTCCAAATCTTAGGCCGTTGAGCTCTTTAAGGTGGCATCTTGCTGTCATGGACTCATGGTGTTCTCTGAATTTAGAACAAGCTGTAATTGGTTACATTATTGGTTCTCCCGCTCCAACAAAAGGTGAATTCAAAAATCTCATGCCCAAGTGCACTGCAAATAGTGCTAGACGAGGACGCTTGCGCCCTGACTTGAAGTCCGCACCCTGAAGTCTGCGCCCTAACTTGAAGTCCGCGCCATGAAGTCCGCGCCCTGTCTTCCTGTCCCCGCCCTGAAGTCCGCGCCTTGACTTCGAGTCCGCGCCCTGAAGTCCACGCCCTGTCTTCCTGTCCCCGCCCAGACCGCTAGGGATTCAGGTGTGCATTTTGAACGTTGTCAAAGTTCACCACCCTCTTGTCCGCGCCCTGACTTCCCGTCCCCGCCGTGAAGTCCGCGCCCTGTTCTCCCGTCCCCGCCCTGAAGTCCGCGCCCTGACGGTAGGGATTCAGGTGTGCATAGACTTTGGGACTGAAGTCCGCGCCTTGTTGACAAGGACAACGATGAAGTCCGCGCCCCTACCTTCTCCAAGTATATAAAGGAAATCCTGAACCCTGCATTCCCTACATTTGTCACCTTGGCCTCTATCTCTTGGACTTCAATTCATTTTGAGCTCCTTGTGAGTCTACTTGGGTGGCAGATTGCCCTGGTTTGCTGCTGAGGTGATGTCAAAATCAGTTCAAGCAGTGGATTAGCGCTAACTGATGTTACTGATACTTTGCCCGTTAGATCTTCTGTCTTCTTAAATTCAGCACAAAGAAGGGGAAGGCATTTCAAATTATCTGTAAATACAATGGCAAGTCAGAGGAGGCAGACCAAGGATTGGGAACCGTGGCTGAACTTCACGGAGAATGGGACTAAAGTGACTTGTGTTTTCTGTACTAGGACCTTCTGTTACAAACGTGAGCGTGCTTTTGCACATTTCGGATATGGCGCGAAATTGGAGAGGTCAATTTGTCCAAATATGCCTCGTGAAGTGCGACATAGGTTTGCCAATTGTACAGGTTTTGTCCCACTACGAGTGGATGCCGGGAACATGTGTGAAGGAGAACCAATTCACAGTGGACCGGCTAGAGCAACCCCGCTTGCAAGTTCAAGCGAAGCCACTGAAAATGAAGTGATGGATGGGGTCACTGGTGGGAGAGCGGAAGAACGGGCAAACGTTCCTGAAGGAAATGAAATTCTACAAACGTCCAATAGTCTTGCAGGTTCAAATTCTACAAGATCGGGATCATTACGTCAGCAACGCATGGCGAACGCATTCAACATTGCAAAGAGGAAGGAGTTGGATGACAAGTGGGCAAGTTTTTTCTATGAAGGAAATGTGCCATTTAATGTGGCAAGGCATCCAGCCTTCATTGAGGCGGTGAGGGCAACCTCAGTGGCGAGGTTTGAATATAGTCCACCTTCTTACCATCAGTTCAGGACTAATTTAATTGAACTGAGGAGGTTGTAAATCGAGAAGAAGATTGAAGAGAAGGTTGGTTTTGCTGTCAAGCACTACGGGGTGACGATATGCACCGATGGTTGGGATGATGTCAATCGGAGGCCCCTCATGAATGTGATGATGTCATGCCCCGCAGGTGATGTATTTTTGGGGTCAATTGACACTACCTCACAAAAGAAAACCATGCGCTACATAACAAACCAAATGAAAGTTTACATTGAGAAGGTGGGTTCCAAATATGTGACACAAGTTTGCACAAATAATGCAGCAAACATGCTTGGGGCATTGAGAGACATTACTCTAACCTATCCGCACATATTTGCGCAAGGCTGCATAGCACATGCATTGGATTTGATGTTGGAAGATTGGGCCAAGATTCAGGAATTTTCCGATTTAATTGACAGGGCAAGAAGATTGTGCCAATACATTCGAAACCATCATGCGACCATGTCGGTTTTTTGTGAGTTGAGTCCAAACCTACAACTCGTAGTGCCTAGCGAAACTCGCTTTGCTTGTAATTTCCTCATGTTACAGCGAGTGGTGAAACTCAGAGGAGTCTTGGAGCGGTTGAATAACCACCCCCGTGTTATAAATTACTATGATACCCTACGAAACGAACAGAATGGACCACAGGCAGCTACCGCTTCACGTAATGTCAGAAGAACCATTGAAGATGTGGCCTTTTGGCAACGATGTGTGAACTACGTGTACATGACTGAAGACGTATTGAAGGCTTTGCGTGTGTTTGATGGACGAGAACCAGCCATGGGTCGGGCGTGGCTCGTGATGCACAACTTGTGAGGACACGTGTATTCTTTGAGAGAACCACCTTTTAGCTTACGAGATGACATAGCAGTCACTTTGGAGAGATCTTTCAATGAAAGATGGGAGTATGGGACATGATTTTTGAAGATACGCACTACGCCGCGGCCCTTTTGAATCCATACCTCTTGGATAACGTGGTGCTCAGGGTAGACGGAACAGCGCTACGTGCATTGTACAGAGTCATCCACAAAATGGAAGATGTAGTGGGTGTCTCTTTTGATGATGTGTTGGCGGAATTAACTCAATTTGAAGAGGGTAGTGGACCGTATAGTGCAACTGAGACACCCAACATCCGTGTGACACAAATGCTTCCCCACCAATGGTGGCATAGGGTTGGAGATCGGGCTCTTTCAAAAATTGCCGTGCGTATTCTATCCCTCACGTGTTTGGCCAGCTCTTGTGAAAGGAATTGGAGTATGTATTCCTTTGTTCACAGTAGGGTCCGAAATCGATTAGCCCCCACGAAGGCAGAGTCATTGGTATATATTTATACTAATAGCCGTGTACTTCAGGAAAGACCAGGAGCCGATCCAGTTCGTTGGTATGATGCAAATATATATTCGAAGGATTCCGATCCAGATGCCCTTGGTCCGATCCCTTTGAATGAACGCAATCGGGAATTTGACGCAATGCAAGTAGAGGAAGAAGAAGAGGTTGGTGTGGAAGCCAATGAAGCACCTCAAGAGTATCCGGCGAACCCAGATCTTTGGAGGCGAGGTGCCGATCACCTCGAGGAAGCGAGAAACTACTATGAAGATGTTGACGATGGAGAGGAAGAACCCGTTGGTGGTCGTTGGGGTCCTTGGGTACCCAATCCTCGTCGCAGTCCTTCACCTCCTCTTCCTCAAAATGAAGGGGTCTTAGAAGTCCAAGCTTTGTCATCTTCTTCAGAGGCCGCTAATCCAAATGACGATGACGTGGATGATGGTATCTCCCATAACAACAACGACAATGATGACGACCTCCCTCCAGGAAATGGCGGCGGAAATGGAAATGGAAGCAATAATGGAAGTGGCGGTGAAAATGAAAATCGCAGCGGAAATGGAAATGGTGGCGGAAACATGGGGAGGACTGCAAATCCAAATTGTGGAGGATCTTCTCACAATCAAGATGGCAATACAGGGCCTACAAGAATGGGGGCATCAGTTTGTAGCAATACAGTTGTTGAACGACACCATGACAAAAACATTAGAAATGCAAGAATGGCACGCCCCATTGGAAGGAATCAATCGGCAAGTAATGTGAGAAGGCATTTTGATCCAGAGCATGTAGACTACAATGATGTTTTTGCATTTATTGACGCACCAGAAGACCTTGCACGTAAACCCACTCCAGTTGGTTCTAACCGAACTAGCCAAGCGCCACATTCCCTAGACCCATCTTCACCAGCAACTTCCAATGCCATCCAAAGACCTTTTGAAGAAGGGTTAGGCTCTATGAGAAATGTTGATATGACTCCTCAAAACATTTCTCGTAGTACTGTTGGTGGTAGACCACCTACGGCACCTCGGCCCTCCATTCATCATGAAGTGGGTCAATATCAACAAGATCGTGGAAGGATGGGAGGCCGTGGAAGGACGGGAGGCTGTAGAAGGACGGGAGGCCGTAGAAGGACGGGAGGCCGTAGAAGGGTTGGAGGCCAAGGAGGGATTGGAGGCCGTGGAGGGACTAGAGGTCATGGAGGAAGAGAAGGTCTACATATTGGAGAAGCATCATCGTCAAGGCCTACTCATCGTCCACTCCTTGGAATAGGGGCAAGAGACTCAAATAGGGTGGTAGAACCGTTCTTGGATACATACGTACCAGCACCTAATAGGTCAACCCCGGCATTTGTTGTTCCTCGAGTTTCAAGTGGGCCCACTATAAATTCTGATGCAGAAGACCCCAACGCACTGCGACATAAGAGGTTCAAGCGCAAACGTATTCAAGGTCAAACTATTGTAGAGCTTCGAAATGAAAACTCAGAGATTGAGGGACATTGGACCACAGATAGTGGTGAAGCAAAAGATGAATATGATAGCAACGAAGATGCCAATGACGAGGATGATCCAAACTGCGATGAGGCACCACAGGATGATGATGTTGTTGTTCGAGATGCTAATGTAGTGGATCCTAGTGCCCAAGAAGTTCGTAGGTCGAGTCGTTTCAATAACTGAGTTGCACCAATGGTAGATCTCGTGTCTTTAAGAGTTGAAGATAATTGTAGCAATTAAAAGAAAGATGGACGAGAAGCCAAAGGAATGTCTTTTCCCTAACCGATGAGGAAGTGGGCATATTTTGGAAGTATAGATTCATTGTATTGTTATTGTACTTTGCAAATTGCAATGCATGAATTTTATAAATACTTTTGGTTATCATAAAGATTGAAGCCTACTAATATGTCTATAATGTTTTTGTATTTGACATTTTGACGTGCATGTTGGAAACATTGGTGAGTGCAATCATGTAATATATTTTGTAGGCTAATTCTATTTAATATGAGAGGAACTTTGACTTCAATGATGAACTGGGTTTGATAGTTGAATTTAATTTCAAGGTTTGTGATGTGGCTATTTTATTTTGTACAATGGGGTACCAATAAAAAAAAAGTCTTTTTCGAATTCGCAGTGAGAATTTTTTTGGTATGGCCAACTTTGAAAGCCTCCCGAGAGCTCAAAAAGTAGTATTTAACCACAAAATTTTTACCACAGCTTAACCTTGAAGTTAGATATATGTATGACAAATTTCAAGGCCAAAAGATTTAGGAAAGAAAAGTTATTCAAAATCTACCAAGATGGGTAGTAGTGAGAAACATTTCACCACTTTCAACTTTGACACCTTTTTAAGGAGTAAGGATTGAGTCTTGGTTCTTTTGCCGTGAAATTTTTGTCATGGAATAATCTCTATATTCTTAATATGTATAAAAAATTTCAAGGTAAAAAAAGGTTATGTGAAGAAGATATTTGAAATCTCTCAACATGTGTAGTTCTCTGAAACTTTTGACAATTACCAATTTTGACACCCTACCAAGGGCTAAAAAATAAGTTTCTTACCATGAATTTTTTTTGGTGAAGTCATCTCTATATTCATAATATATGCTACAAGTTTCAAATTAAAATGAACTACCCAAAAAAAGATATACAAAATCTGACAAGATGTGTGGTTATGAGAATTTTTTTACTATTGCCAACTTTGACACCCTCCCAAGGGCTGAAAATTTGTCTATTTAACATGGAATTATTTGAATAAAATCAACTTTATGTTGATGTTCCAAATTTCAAGTTCAAAACACATACCCCAAAAAAGATATTCAAAATCTCTCAACATGTGTAGTTGTGAGGTTGAGTTTCTACATTCGTGACAAACTTGGCTCCACAAAATAATACTATACTAAGGACTCAAGAACTTAATCTCATAACCACACATGTTGTCAGATTTTGTATATCTTTTTTTTGGTAATTCATTTTAACTTGAAATTTCTAGCATATATTATGAACATAGAGATAAATGCAGCCAAAAAGAATTCATGGTAAGAAACTTATTTTTTAGCCCTTGGTAGGGTGTCAAAATTGGTAATTGTCAAAAGTTTCAGAGAACTACACATGTTGAGAGATTTCAAATATCTTCTTCACATAACCTTTTTTTACCTTGAAATTTTTTATACATATTAAGAATATAGAGATTATTCCATGACAAAAATTTCACGGCAAAAGAACCAAGACTCAATCCTTACTCCTTAAAAAGGTGTCAAAGTTGAAAGTGGTGAAATGTTTCTCACTACTACCCATCTTGGTAGATTTTGAATAACTTTTCTTTCCTAAATCTTTTGGCCTTGAAATTTGTCATACATATATCTAACTTCAAGGTTAAGCTGTGGTAAAATTTTGTGGTTAAATACTACTTTTTGAGCTCTCAGGAGGCTTTCAAAGTTGGCCATACCAAAAAAATTCTCACTACGAATTCGAAAAAGACTTTTTTTTTATTGGTACCCCATTGTACAAAATAAAATAACCAATTGAAAATTTTGCATGCTAAGCCTTATTACTACTTTTACTTTCCAAGGTTATTTCAAATAATTTAGATTGATTTTCCTATTTGTACTCATTTACATTCATTTTTTGCACCAAAAATTATAACAATTAGAAAATTGGTACAAAACAAACTGTAATTTCTCATGGTGATATAGAATTAAGAGTTTGAATTAGAATAAATTTCAGATTGTTGTTTGAACACTATCCATACTCAAAAGGCTAAAATTAGTTCACATAAGAAGTTTGACCACTTCACAATTGACAAAGTCCTTAAGGGGTTACGGACCTTCTACCCTATAGAACCCATAACTCACTAACCGTCCGCGCCCTGACCCTTAAATTGAGGTCCGCGCCCTAACACTAACGGTGAAGTCCGCGCCCTATCTATACGCGTCCGTGCCGTGACGTACACGCTGAAGTCCGGGCCCTACTTGTTCGAGTCTACGCCCTACCTGTACGCGTCCACGCCCTGACGCACACGCTGAGGTCCGCGCCCTGACGTTGACGATGAAGTCCGCGCCCTACCTGTACGCGTCCGCGCCCTGACGGTGACACGATGAAGTCCGCGCCCTGACGTAGACGTCCGCGCCCTGGATCTTGCTTTCTAAGCTGACGTGTCAACCCAAAAAAATCCCACTACTTTGAAAAATGGAGCCGTCCGGTCCGTCCGGACCGTCCGTCCAGGACGTCCGGTGACCTTGACTCGTCCGTTATGACAACCCTGGGTCCACGCATAGCTATCATGAGAATGTGCAAGGTCTTTCGCCGCTTGTGCACCAAGGTGTACAATCTCGCAGACTTTGCCTCACTTGAAGCAGATGTTGCTGAAAGTATGGCATTGCTAGAGATTGAATTTCCACCATCTTTTTTTGATATTATGACTCATCTTCCCTACCATCTTGCAAAGGAGCTTGATTTGTGTGGACCGGTTAGTGCTAGGTGGATGTATCCAGTGGAGTGCTATATGAAGGTATTGAAGGGTCATGTCCGCAACATGGCACGACCAAAGGCTTGTATGGCAGAGGGCTATTTGAAGGATGAGTGTATTGGATTTATTACAGAGTACATACACAGATTTGAAGCCACAGAAAGACGTATGTGGGATGAAGATGAAGAGTACGGGGATGCTGAGGATGTTTTGCAAGGCTTCGGAAGGCCGTATGCAATGAGTCCAGAATTCAGAGACTTAGCACACCAATATGTGCTCTCGAATACATCTGCTATGCAAGACCTTATTGCATAAGTTCTTTCTCGACCCATCTATGGATAGGATAGTACAAAATATACCAGCACTGAGGACGCCCATGTTTTCAAGGATCACTTGCTCCCAGACGTCTTTCTTGTAGTGTATAAGATACAATTAAGTCATTTTAAAGTTCTATTAATAAACAGAGACTAGAAAATGACTTTACCAGTTTACTGTGACTAGGAGAAGTAACGCACGAGTTGCAGTCCTGCGGTCACCGTTCGAAAATATCTTAGATAGCCTGAACATGACTGCATGTAAAAATGGTGTGCATCAATACTGCTGCATGTTTCTCATTATTGTGTTGCACTTGCAGGGAGTGGATGACAGAATCGGAATTAAATCCTAATACTCCCGCATTGGCAGATTGGATTCAGAGGACCGTGCAAGATTCAGAGTCAGATTTGGGTAACCCGGAGAACATGGACAGATTTCTATTAAGCAAGAAACCTAATCAAAGAGCCTCTCGCTTTGCACGCATGATTGCTTTTGGTAACCACTTCCGAGTGGAAGATGATAGTACTTTGCACTTGGTCACCTACAACAGTGGTGTGGCTTCAGTTTTTCGGGAGCCAGAAGGAGTAGCTGAGGATTCAAATGTGAACTACGTAGGTGTCTTGAAGGACATACTACAATTGGACTATGGTGCACTCACTACACCAATCATTCTACTGCGATGCGAGTGGGTTAAAACCCAAGATAATCGAGGTAATGCAACGTATACTAGAGACGAGTCGGGATTCCTTGTGGTAAACTTCCGGCACAAACTGCCTCGCATGGTTGAGCCATTCATTTTTCCAAGCCAGGCCACACAAGTGTTCTTTTCAGATGTCACAGGTAGACCTGGTTGGAAAGTCGTGTTACACAAAGAAGCTCGAGGTAAACGGCAAGTTGCAGAGACGGCAGATGCATTCATTAGTACTACAGTAGAGACTGCAGGACTAAGAGCTCCGCAGAGGGTGCCAAATCCTCCAACAACGGCAAATCTAGTAGGAGCTATAGACTTGTCTGAGGCAGACAACTTATTGGCTCAAGAAGGCTACTGACATGCAGTTTTGCAATTTCTGAACATTTCGGGGTAGTGTATTCTACCTCCGATTCTAATTTGGTACCATGATACTTTCCTAGTAACTTCATTTTGTCTACGGAAAAGATTCTATGAAATCTTAATGATCGGGCCTAGCAATGAACCTGCATTAGACCAAGCTCATTATTTCAGTGAATGTTCAGTGCAAGTGTAGTCGTCACAAAGTCGTATCACAGTCGATATAAGTCATTGTTTAGTTAAAATCCAGTCATTAAAGAGTCCCAACTCGGGCCTTGGAGTCATTGTTTAATGGAACTGTAGTCACAATGTAGTCGCAGACTCGCAGTCTGCAAATGTGGGCCACCTCCGGAAGACGTGACATGAATACACTGGAAAGTGTATGCAGTCTTCCCCAAAAAATTGTATCCTCAAGCAGAAGACATTGTAGTAGCAAAAAAGTGACGGCATACTCTAAATCCGCGTGTGTACTATTGTTATGTACGATTATTTCCTAGTTGTGGTAGTGGACCAAGAATGGTGAAAAATCATAACCTTTTTACGTAAGATTATGCAATGAATTTCACAATGCAACAGTCGATGAGCACTGTGTGAGTAATGAGGGAGTGCAGCCTAAATCGTTGAACCCTTATCTGAATATACAAGTTCCAAATGAGTGGTACTCATATTAGCGTATATGACATCATACCAGTCCCTAGAGTCATATATGAGTAGCATGAAAATGACTGCCTTCACACCTCAACGTGCTGCCCTGCTCGTTAGCTGCCCGCAAAATCTTCCCCACTCACCATTTCTAACGTACAGTCATTCCTCAGTCATTATCCAGTACCTCCTAGTTATAATTAATCGATCACAATGACTGAAGAATGACTAAATCCTCCACGTAGGATCTGCCCCTGTACTTGCGCCCCTCTAAACGACTGTTAGAACAGAGTAACGTCAATTGAAAACTCCATCTGAGGTTTCATCATCCACAAGTTGCAGAGATGACTCAAGAATGACTGGGACTTTGTAAATTCCACAGTGCTGGTGCAATTATAGAGGTCACAGTCACGGTTTAGTCAAACCGGACATTTAGTCATTCTGAAGTCAACCCTCTACAGTCATTTATACCCCCCTTTTTTTGTAGTGTATTTGCACGAAAAAGACAAAAATGTGCAAGTAATTCTAAGTTTATCCATTGCAACGGAGGAGTACGCGGTGTGCAAAATAGCCATGGCAATTAACAAGGATTGCATGTCTGAGGAGTACCACAAGTTGAACATGGAAACGCCAAGCATGAGCAAATTTGATCACCAAGCCTTGGCAATTTCATTTCGTGCGTACTTGGAGCGCCCTTGCAAAGACGGCCCGGAGAATGCGGGCGGTTTGGCACGCATCATCAATCGTTGGACTAGTACTTTCAACTGGCCTATTCCCAATGAACACTTTCGGCGTTCGTATGAATAGATCAGCATAGTATAGTAGCATACTGTGGCAACCTAGAATTCACCTAAGCAGGTTCTTAAGCAAAATACGGGAAGAGGGATCTATTCAATCCCCATTTTTTTTTTTTTTTTCTTAGTTTTTACGCATAATTAGGACCAAGACCGGAAACCGGAAAACCCTAGACCGTAAACCAGAAACTACGTTAAGGGACAGCGTATGAAATCCCGGATTCCGCCCACCTAGCGACCGAGACCGGATAGGTAATGAGTGGCTACCGAGTCTAGAGATCGTCGGGATCTCTCCCACGTGACCAGACTGGTTTAAACCTAACGGTCAGAAATTAATGCCGGGGGAAAAAGTATAAGACCAGGGAAGCAGGGCCAAGTCCTACCACTTTCTTGCACGCAGTTCGAGAAAGGGTTTCCGGCCAGAGATAGAGTATTCGGTCTACAGACAGAGAGAAGGGATAGATAATCTGTCAATCCGGTCTGGTACATAGTTGAGCGAGTAGCACTACGTTAGCTGGCAGGTTCTTGAGCGCGGGAGGTTTAGTTAAGTTGGACCGCGCCTAGATTGTGTAGGCGTCAAGTGAGAGATGGCAGAAGAGGTGCAGGAAGGAAGGATTCTAGCCTTCCGGAATGTGAATCCGGTCGTGCCAACTGACGCACAAGACTAGAGGGAGCTGGAGGAAGACCTTAGGCAGATGGGCTGCGAGGGGTTCATGGCTCATCCCTGGAACCTGAAGGATGAGGCGATGGTGGAGGAGCTACTGGCCGGCCAGTCCAATGAGTGGAAAGGGACGGTCCGAGCGCTGCCAAAGGAGTGGAGTGCGGCGATGTGGCGCAAGGTATACGCCTTCGAGCAAGGAGGAGATGCGACGGGCACCCGAACGGACAAATTCCACCAAGGGAAGTTCCGCAGGCCCACCAACCCGAAGGACGGCTTTACGGTAGCAGAGTGTGTCTACTAGACACAAGAGGCTACTGCGGTTCATGATGGCGATCTTGAACCCGGATAGACCTAGTAGGATTACGGTCACCGTAGCCAACACCGTCTTTGGTGCACTGTCGGGAGACAGGAAGATAGATTGGGGGTTAGTTATGAGGGACCGGATGGACCGAATGGTGAAAGGAATTGGGAAATCTAAACCCTCTCCCATTTCGCCATTCCTGTTTCATCTGTATCATTCATTAGACCTCTTGAGAGAGAAGGAGATGGAAGCTTACGAGGTAGGGGCTGCATTGATAGAGTATGAGATTGTAGACCCGGAAGCTGAAAATGACCAGGATGAGGAGGACTCCGAGGATGAGAGTCAGGAGGGGCATCAAGGAGGCACACAGGAGGTAGATGAGGTTCCAGAGGTAGGAAGAGAGGATCCACCTCTAGAAACCCCTGTAGTAGCCGGAGAAGCCCAGAGGTTAGATCCGGTCTGGGAACAGGATCCCTTGCTAAGGATCCTGCGAGACCTGGAGGATTTCAGAAAGCACCACCTAGAGGAGAGAGGGTTATTGCGGGCCATAAGCCAAGCCCTAGGATCTATTCCCCCCTCCAAGATCATGGAGGTGTTGGGAGAATTGATTCAGGAGGCTCATGATAGTCGGGACAGAGAGGAGGTGCTCCGGCTAACAAATCAGGTCTCAGCCCTGAGGAGGGAGCTCCATCACACTCAGGAGGAGCTGGATGAAGAGAGACGCCTCACCACGCAGGCCCGGAACACACTCGGAGAAATCCGAGAGTTCATCACGCATCCAGGCAAAGTCGTCAACAAAGCCATGCTTTTCGACAGGAAGGTCTTGGAAGCAGGCAAGATGGTGGGTCCTCAGATGCTTACAGCTCTGGTGGCCTACAACAAGAAAATGGAGGCAGCGCTGGAGAAGTGGCGGTCAGTAGTCACGGAGGTCCAAGCTAGTTCTGCTCCGGTCTCAGGACCGGAAGAGCCAAAGATGGAGGAGGAGCAACCGAAGGATCAGCCACCACCAGCAGCTGTCGAGGTAGAAGCCGGCATATCTGAACCAGCGAAGGAAGAGGGAACCAGGACCGACGCAGTGGAGGAGGAACCTGTCCCACCGACCCGGATTGAAGAGCCCAGGGTTTCTCAACCCGAGAAGACCAAGGAGCCGGAACCCAAGCCGATTGTGTTGAAGGAGATAATCCGGGGAACTACACCACCAAGGGAGAAGACCAAGTTCATCACCTTGTTGGATGATTCTCCAAGCAAGTCATCACCCATGGTCATCACACAACCAAAGACCGGAGGGGAAGCGAAGGCAACGGTGCAGGTCCGCTCTATACTGAAGACCGGATCTGGATCCGGGTCACCTAGCAAGGGACCAGCCCGGACTGCCGAGAAAGTGGGAGAGCAGACCCCGCAAAGCAAAATAGTGCACCACTCGCCCATCACCGGATTCAAGAAGAAGACCGCGGAGACATCCAAGGTGAAGCGGAAGGCCCGGGATGAAGAGGAAGAGGAGTCAGATGAGGAAGATGAGGACTCGGAGGAAGAGACCGACTCCGGTGATGAGTCGGAACAGTACTCAGATGCGGACTAGGCATTGGCAGAAACCATGAAGACTAGGGCCAGGGCGCGGGGTAAGACCAAACCGAAACCCAAGCCCATCAAGATGTACCGGTCTCCGAAGAAGCAGCCAGCCCGGAAAGGTGCGTCGCCTCTCAAGAAGGCGAGGAAATAGGGGGCATTAATTACAGGTAGATAGGAAGGCGGCTAAACCAAGTTATATTTAGGTTAGGAACTTTTGAACTTAGACCGGATCCAGATATGTAGGATCTGTGATCCTATTTTGGTGGTATTTTTGTAGTTTTGTGGAAGTCAACCTGCCCAAGTTGTAAAGGAATGTGATGTGGCATTCTTGGCGGCTGGTGTTGATTCCATTTGCACTTTTAGGTTTTCTTGCAGTTTAGTATTTAAACCCGGTTCGTAATTGAATCCGAGCGCGCATTATGTTATCTTACTTTCACAAGTTTTTGTGTTGCAAATACAAGTCAGAACCTTTCTGATTCACTCTGATGTGTGCATGGGCACTTGTCAAAGTCTTATGGTGATGGTTAGGGTTGCAACCTTGTGTGGATAAGTGTGTGCCCGGATGTTCAGTTTATCCGGTCTCTGGACTTAAAGTGAATTCAGCTTTGATAGGGAATTTGTGCAGGATCCCACAGTGCTTTCTGGAACAGGTCTAGGGAGTATTTGGTAGAGATAGACACTTGTAGAGTCTGGGTTTGAGATCGGGAGCGTCCGGCCAAATGCCAACTGAATGGTGATCCGGTCTTTGTAGAAGAAAGAAGGACTAAGTGAGGAAATTCAGCTCTCTTGCATAAGCTACCGCCCTTATTCTACCAAGAATTAGACTAACTGGGTATTCCGTCGTTGTAGTCTTTGTTAGGATTAGGCAGGAGTGCTTGCGTGACCTGCTGGGTCGGATTAGTCCCGGTCCAGTTGTGAGGTATTCCGGTCTGTTTGTAGTAGTAGTTTCTTTTTACTTATAAGTGGAACTTCTGACACTTTAAAACTTGAAGGGTAGGAGTAAGCTTCCTTCCTAAACGCCCAAACAAGCAGATCCCTCTTGTTAACGAGGTAAAACTTACACTTGATTACTATACTAGGGACTGGACCAGCTACTAGTACCCGGTTTTTAGTCCCATATCTAGTGAGCGTAAGCATCAAGGTGGTGAACATACGGGTATAGATAGATAGACTTAGTTTGGAAGGATAAAGGATTGATCTGGTAATCAGGTCCAAGGAAATCTTAGGAACGTTGGAGACCCAGACCGGATCAGTCTTTTGCTTGGGTTTTGTTGTGGTAACCACTAACGTATTCCGATCTTTCGTCAACTTTCGACCAAATCTCTTGGGAACAATACACGAGTCACTTTAAGGCTAATTTAGTGCATTCTAAAGCCTTAGAGAAGGAATTGTGCTTTCCTATGCTACGACACATACGTAAGTATAGAATGATATGTAGTCTATGTTATAGAGAGAATGTACACGTGCGGCATATATAATACGTAGTATATATACGGAGCACCAATGTATGGCAACCCAAATGAAATCTTTTATATTGTTTGAATTACTGAAAGCATTTGAAAATTTCAGCTATTAATGTTTATGATCTTTGATACTTGATAGGCAAACGTATTCATGGGGGGGGGGGAATGAGATCAATAGTATTTATTGTTGGTAGATGTTGTTGTGCACATAGATACTTGATAAGGTTGTGTAACAATTTGCATGATGTATAAGGTCTAAGTAGTAAGTAAGGTAGAAGTACCTATTAGCGCCTTGACTTGCAATCTGAGTATGTTAGGGTGAACTTCAAGAGAGTTATATATTTTTCAGAGGTGTACAAACGTTTCACAAATGAAATTCAAATGACAAAATTCTTTTTGCGGAGCTCTGAGAAATTTATGGCAATTTTAAATAAAATCATGACATGGACAGATCATGATTCAAAATTCGAAAATGCCATTAAACCCAAAAGGACTGGTGCCCGAAATGCACTTCAAAATACTAAAAACTTGTCCCAAAAGGAATGTCAAAAATCAAAATCTTCATGATTAAATTTTTTTTAAGAAAACCAACTTGTCGATCTTTTTGTTAACTTGTTGAAGTAATAGGGTACATTGTTCCAAAATTTTATTGTGAATTTCCCCACCAATTAATATTTGCAACTAAAAAGATGACTAAAATTTCTCTCAAAATCATTTGAATTTCCTCATAGTGATATAAAATTCATAGTTTCAAGTAATAAAAATATAAGATTGATGTTTGAACAAAATAAGATATGCTTATTTTAGCTTAAGGATGATATTTGACCAAATGGAATAGAAACTATGAATTTTATCGATATAAAATTTATATTTTGGTTTCAATTGATTTTGTGCTGATTTTTAATTGAAACAAAAATAACCAAATCAATTGAAACAAAAATTTGATTGAAACAATAGTTGATTATCAATTGAACCAAAAATGGGAGCAATTGATTTTGAGAAAAATTCTAATCGTTATCATTTTTTTACAAAAATTAAAAATAAATATAGGAAAACTAGCAGAAAAAATCCGAAATACTTTCAATTTCTTCCAAAGGTACAAGTATAAATGGAGATCACTATATATAATTTTCAATTTGCCTTTCAAAAATTTTGAACCAAAAACTACAATAACAAAGACCTCAAAGTCAAATTTGGCTATTAAAGAAAATTAAATTTTTGATTTTATACATTATCAAGAGAAATTCTATTGTAAAATTCTACTTTCTACATATTCTATTTTTCTACAAATTGCTTGATGAAAACTACATATTATTGTAATAATTTTAAAGTAAGAAGTTAAAAAAGTTATATCAATTATACTATATATTGGAATAGTTTGAAGTTTTCACCATTAATGAATGTTAAATGGAAAACTGAATATTGTAATTGAAATTAAGGATTGATCTTAAAATGAATAAATATGAATGAAAAAGACAATGTATTGTGTTTGACGGATTTCAACACATAGAACTTGCAATTGCAATAAAAATTTTAATTCTTGGAATTTTTCAAAATTTTAAGTTCAAATAAAAAGAAAAGTTTTCAAGCTTCATTTTTTTATTTTAAGTTAAATATTAAAATGGCTATATTGAAAGTTAGAATCACGGACGCGTGGCGAACGCGGTCGGTCGGAGTGGACGGGATTGCTTTCGTGGCGGACGCTGGTGGTCGGGGCGGACAGGTGGTCGGACGGGACCTCCGACGCCGCGGTCGGGGCGGATGGGAGGTCGGACGGGACCTCCGACGTCGCGGTCGGGGCGGACGGGTGGTCGGACGGGACCTTCGACGCCAGCGGTCGGGGCGGACAGGCGGTCGAACGAGACCTCCGTCGCCGGCTGTCGGGGCGGCCGTCCGCCTCTGTATTTTACCGGGCGCACTAAATAAGGAAATTCAAATGTCACAGGACATTCGCGGGGTGCCGGACGTTGGACGTCCGGACGTCTGCACAGCCCTGCCATTTAGTGGCTAATTTCAAGAATTAGATTTTATTAGGATATTTTATAAGTTGACTTTGGGGACTATTTAAAAGAAAAAGAAGGAGCTTGAAGGATAAAGAAAAAATACAAAACAAAGATAAGGAAAGGAGGGAGGTTTTGAAGGGAAATACCCCATTCAACGATATTCAAACAAAAAGCACCAAGATGGAGGTAGAACGAGCGCAAATTGGAGGATTTATCGAATCACATGAAGACCTCGAAAACGCCATGATGGAGGTTAGTCTTTGAAATTTTTTTGTTGCCATTTCTTTCCATAATTTCCTTTTAGTCATAGAATTTAGCCAATACGAATCTAGAATTATCCAAAAGACCAACGCCATAAGAAATTAGACACAGTTAGAGTCAATCGGGGATTTAAACTCTTAGATTTAGAAAGTAAAAGTAGGAAGTGGAAAGCCATAAGCAATCGCGAGGGAAAGTAATTGACCGGTAAATTTTGGTGAACCGGACAACGGTCAAAATTTATCGTGAAAATTCACAATTATCCAAAGTCAAAGATCGAGGTTTTACCGTGGAAGGATAAAATCATTCCTATCAAGGTAAAACTCAAATCAACTGCTTAGGTATCCAAAGTTAAAGTAGTAAAAGAATACGCTAAGTAGACTAAAAGATAATTAAGGAACAAATTAGGGATAGAATCCTCTAGAGATATCTTAGAACATAAAAAACCCGAGATTACTTAGAACTCTATCAACAAGCAATACGCTAGAAAGGAGTGAAACCTTAGCTAGAACCTTTGCTTATTTAGAAAAGTCAAACAAGATCGACTAAAGCAAGTAAAACCTTAGACTTCCACCAATATTACAAAGTAAAAAACAACTGAAAAGACTTATCAAAAATTCAAAAACCTTAGAGTAAAAATTATTCCCGCCTAGCAAGTGCAAGCGGGTTGATTAGGAGTAAGAAGTTAGGAAGATCCATTGCTTGGAAGGCGTAATTGGATTGCACGTAGGTTAGACACCCACTAGAAATCACTCACCAAATAGTATAACCTGGTTGTGTACACTTTATTCCAAGGGTGGGAATAAAGCGCCCACAAGCTCCCCCAGGTGCTTCCCCTCAGTCCCAAGTTCAATCAGTATCCGTCAACTCGGAACTCTCCAACTTCCCAAGGCAATTATCCCAGACCCCGACGGTTTCCCTTCCCTCACATCCCTCCCCTTCTCCGCCTTCCCACGTTCAGGTTCTTGAATTCCTGCCTCAGCCTCCTCCCTTACTTCCATCGGACAACCCTGTACACATCTCCGATGTTACAGACTCACCTACCCCAGAAGAGGATGTCGATATGAATCTCAAAGTTGAGATTGCACATTATATGCAACATCTCGCAGAAGAATAGGAAACCGAGCACTCATCCCTTATTAGCTCCATCGATCCCACTTCAAAGGTCCCGCAACCATCAAGTACTCATGATACTAGTGAGTCGAGTCTAATCCTTCGTCCCTCCCAAAAAACCATACAGTTAGAGCCTACTAACAATCTAACATCACCCTTGCCCTCCTTGGTATCCAAGTCTTGAACAGCAATGGAGCAGTTTGTCCCCCCCAAGCATCGTCGATCTTCCCTCCAAGACCATTGATAATTCAGGTATCCTCGAAGATGATCCCTACGAAGACGCTCAAAGCTCTCAATCCTCCCCCATGCGCTCGGAGGCCCACAGCCCCATGTGGATCCCATCAACCTCTCTTCAACCCAGGGCTATCTCCTTCATCCATATTTCGCAAGATGCGAGGCCGAAGATCCCTGAGACTTATTCTCAAAACCATCGACCACCACCGCCAATCAACCGAGCTGAAGAACGCGACAACGCAAGAGCTTATCGTGCTCTTTGCTCTCTCACTGCGGATCGGAGTCAGCCTCAGGACGCCTCCCTCCTTTCATCTTCACCGAATGTCACTGCAAGCCCATCCACCCCTACTACCGAGCTTACCTCATCAGTTCGCAATGCCAAAGCAACAGCCAAAACTCTTGTTTCAAACGCGGCTTCCCCTCCAACAATCCCTGCTCCTGACGGCTTCAATAGTTGGGGATACAGATCTTCTCATCCGCAATTTAGCGACGGGGCTTCTGCTTTAAGGTCCTCTCAACCCCATCCAGGGTTGTCTATCCAAACGTGACGTGGGCATTTTATGTCATGATGTCACGTCACGTGCGTCATGACGCGTCATGAATTCTGACATCCCTAATCCTAAAGTGACATCCCTAACCCTAACCCTAAAATTTCAGAAAATTTTGAACTTTAGTTTCATTTTTTCTTACACATATTAATAGAATATCAATTGTACTACCACTATTGAACATATTAGTCCAATGTACAATCTTCTATGTAAAGAGTTTTGCAAAATTCCTTCAAATTTTTAAAATATTCCATCATGACGTCGTTCGTGTAAAACGTCACGTCACATCCTGACGTCACGTCCGTCCAGACATGACATGACACAAACAACCCTGACCCCATCTTTGATCATGATTTTACAACTTATGTCATTGAATGTTAGGGGGCTTAATGATAAAGCTTCCATTCCTTTGCTTCGCAACTACCTTCTCTTCCTCTCCCACATTGACGTTTTTCTCCTTCAAGAACACAAGCTTCGCAACCAAGAATCTGAAAACTTGGGAAAACAATTGTGGCGCCAAGCCACCTCATGGTTAGCTACCGCTAGTGTCGGCTACAACAACGGAGCTCTTGACCCTAGCGCAGGACGCGGTGGGCTCATCACACTAATCTCTCCCAAATTTGCCAGCCTAGTTAAACAAACTGGTGTTATCATGGGGAACAGAGCTCAATGGACAATCTTCACAGGTATCCCGGGCGGAGACGTTGGCATCGTCAACATATATGCTCCAAATGATTCTCCAACTCGATGTCAACTTTGAGAGCGTTTGATACAAGATCTCTCCCCCCCGCTTGTCGATGGATACTCGTTGGAGATTTTAATATGGTTGAGGATCGCAGCGATAAGACGAACCCTTATGGCCGCATGTTACCAGCTCAAGAACGTGGCCTTTTTACTAGTCTCAAACGCCAGATGTCTTCATATTGATGACCATCCAAGATCAACCGGAAGCTTGCCGTTTTCCTGGGATAATATGAGGAACAATGGTCAACGCATTTTAGCTAGACTTGACCGTGTGTACCTCTTCAGAAATGGATCAGGGCAAGCACAACACAAACTTCTCGACTACACAATTTGGGGAGATTGCGGATGGTATGATCACTCCCCCGTCACTGCCAGCATCGAATTTGCCTCCACACCCTCAAGGAATTGCAGATGGAAGATGAATGGTAGTCGCCTTGAAGAAGCGAGACCGATCATTGAACAAGCTTGGCGCAAGTCGGCGTCGAATTCTTCATTTTTCAAAAAAATGAAGGCTGTCTCTCGAGCCTAATAAGCTTTCTGCCGCCGAAGGTCCCAAGAAGCTCGAGGCGAAGAAATGGAAGCCCGCAGTCAACACGGTCTTGCCACCTCCGCCCTGCAATTTGACCCATGCAACCCTGACCTTCAAGTCCAGCATGGAAATGCTAGATTTCGACTTCAAGAAGTCAAGACTCGCAAAGTCAACGGTCTACGAGTTAGAGCTTGCATTCGCTAGAAATTAACGGGCGACATGGTCACCGTCGAATTCTTTAAAGCCATCCGAGAAAAGTCTTCATCTGGAGTGATTTCTCAACTCCGACGTGCTGACGGTTCACTCACCGAGGACCATGCGGGCTTGAGCTCCGCTTGCGTCGACTTCTTCCGACAGCTTTAGGACTCGTCCCCCGCTGTCGTGATATAAATATGTACACTATTTAAAATGTATACGCATTTTGTATTTAAATTAGATTTTAGAATTCAAGTTCTTGTTTGAAGTTCAACACTAAAATGTTGAACTGGAGGGTTTTTATGAAGTCATGAGATTTAGAGTCTTAGGATTCTTCTTTGACTTTAGTTTTTACCTCCATTTAGTTTAGTTGAAGTTTAATATCTCATTTTAATCTTAAATTTTATCCATATGTTTAGAAGATAAGATTATGAGTTAGAATTAGTTTATTTTTTAGTTTGATCTTGAGTTTCATTGGCTTTGGAGAGTAAACTTGAACTTATGTTCTTGTTTTTTTCCTTTGGCCAATAATTGTTTGGAGATCCATTTGGGCATCTCCCACTTAATTTAGGGTTGGTGAGTGATCTTCTTCTTCTTAGGAGGGTTTGGACAGTTTTTTCAAGGGGAGTTTTTTAGTTAGTTGGTGTGTGGAGAGAAAGAAGTGTGTGTGTTTTGGAGAGTTTTGGTCGAATTTTGGGTTGATGTAGCTCATTGAGCATGAAGAATTGAGTAATGAAATTTTGGCATGACATTCCTTGTGTTTAGAGCTTTTCAAAGAGTATTCACAAGTTGAATTTGGAGTTGAGAGTCAAAATTTATGAGAGTTTGAAATTGTGAAAACCCAAGGATCTCCATTGAGAGGGCAGAGGCTTCAACAAGCTATAACTTTTGTAATACTTATTTGTTTGACTTGAGATTTAGAGGGTGTATTTTCCTTGTGTGTATCTTTCTAAAAAAATATGAAACTTACAGTTTAAATTTTTTATCAAAAAGTTATGAGGTGACAAATTTTGGAGTGGAGTTTGGACTTGAAGGAGGGAGGTTGTATCTTCAACGTCCACAACTTTTGGTCAGTTTCTTTTATGGAATTGAAACTTTGAGACGTGATAGATCATCATTTTATCTTTTCAAGTTGAGTTTATTTGTATAAATCGGAGTTGTAATGCAAAAGTTATGTAGTATCAAAAGTTGGAAAATTTCATACCTTCTTATTTGAGAAGGCTGAGACTCTACCTTTCATAACTTTTGGACAGTATCTTATATCATTGTGATATTTTCACAAGTTATAGATATTATTGAGAGCTTTCTAAATTGCTCTCACACTTAGTATTTGGAGTTTTTAATCAAAAGTTATTGAGATTTAAAGAGGTAGTGATTGTTTAAAAAGAAGGAGAAGAACCTCAACTTTGCTCTCATATAACTTTTGGATAGTGTCTTAGAATAGGCTCAAATTTTGTGAGTGATTAATTAGTGCTCTTAGCTTCCTAAATTGCTAAAGCACTTAGCATTTGAGTTCTTAGAGCACCTGTGACAGTGGATGAAAAGTCTCAGCTTGTATGGAACTTAGTTTTACTTAGTTCTTGTTAAAATTTCTTCAAGTTTGAAAGTGAAAGAAGTTCTCAAGACTCAAGGTTGAAGATTTGGGACTCAAGGGGGAAGAAGATTGAAGATTTGTGTGTGTGGCTTGTGGCTTGTTTTTCCTAGCCGGTTGTGGAGGCTCGTTGTGATTTTCTTGTTTTTCCCAGCCGGTTTTGGAGGCTAGTTGTTATTTCAATTTTTGCATCGTAAACTTGGTTGCGGGCTATGGAGTCATTCTTATGACAGTTATTAGCCCCGTTTTGTGTTTGTGGCGACAAAGTGGGGTTAATGGCCCACATGGTTGATCTTTTATGTTGTTCCCATTGATGAAAGGCGCTTTCTGGTCATCGTGGGTTTGAAGTTTAGGGGCCCATCATCCGGACGGTCACTCATGTTGACTGTCCCGTTTTACCCGTCCGAAGCCTTGTTTCTTATTACACACCCTTACCCTTGGCCCCATAGAGTCACCACAGGATAGACCTATAGAAGATTGAAGTGAAGATCGAGTGAAGATTCGAGTTTTTGACATTACCTGTTACTCACTCAACAACTTGCAGCCAGACACCCCGCGTGTTCCCTAAGAGCGCTCCTCTCTACCCGACACCGCGTCCTCGAATCAGATCAATGCTATTGAAGAATTCGCCGGACTCCTCTCCAACAATATCTCGCTTGATGCAAAAGAAGCCTTGGAGAAACCAATCACCGAGTCAGAACTTTATGAAGCTATATTAGCGATGGCCCCACACAAAAGTCCTGACCCCGACGGTTTCATAACTGAGTTTTACAAAACTTACTGGTACCTCATCGGCAGCGATTTTACTTCAGTGATTCATCAATCCATTCTCAAAGGCGCTCTCCCCAAAGGCATGAACCGAGGCACCATAGCATTATTACACAAAGGGGGGCCGCGCAAAGAATTCGGAAATTGGCAACCCATAAGCCTACTCAACGTAGCTTACAAGGTTCTGGCCAAGTCTCTGCAACGTAGAATCCAACCTCTGCTGGCGGAGATGATCAACCCTGATCAGACCGCATTCATTCCCACCAGGTATATTCTTGATAACATACTTTTATTACATGAATCGATAGCTTGGGCCAGGGAATCTCAACAAAGTACGATTCTATTGAAGTTAGATTTCAAGGAAGCTTTCGATTCAGTTCATCTGCCTTTCTTATTTCGCATTATGGAATCCTTGGGTATCCCGTCTAGCTTCATCCATCTCGTGAAACTTCTCTTCTAAGATGCGGAAGCTGTGGTTTGCATCAACGGCGTGGACTCAGATCCTTTCCCTGTCCGTCGCAAGGTGCGCCAGGGCTGCCTCCTGGCTCCGTACTTATTTTTATTTGTGGGAGAGGCGTTAAATGCGGCGACCAAAAAGCTATTGAAGGACAAAGAGCTTGAAGGCATCGCTCTTCCACAGGACTCAAGAGAACAGATAATAAGCTAGTATGCCGATGATGTTAATTTCACCTTGCAAGGTGAGGAATGTATCTTCTGACGGCTTTGTCTCTTCATTGACAGATATGGTGTTGCCTCAGGGTTGCTAATTAACTGGCCTAAAAGCCTTGCTTACTAGCTTTCCCCAGAACCGGCTCCTGACTGGCTTAATTCTATTGAGTGCCCATGGGCCATCGAACATCAACTTTCCAAACTTTTAGGCTCTCTCTTTGGAATTGATCTGCACATTCCAGACGTTGATGAATTCCTAGCTTCAAAAATCCACAAGAAACTTACTTATTAGACTAGCATCCACCTCTCTTTAGCTGGTAGAGCCATCATTGTTAACTCCGTGCTCTTGAGCACTCTTTGGTACTTCATTTGCATTTGGGGAGGCTCTCTTAATATTATTCGTAAAATCAGGGCTTCGCTCAGCGATTTTCTATGGACTGGCTCTTCCCATTGAAGCAGAGCCCGTGTTAGTTGGCATGACTGTTGTGCATCTAGATACGTTGGTGGCCTCAACTTAATTGATCATGAGGAGGCCTTACATGCCTTGGCTGTAAAATGGATCTTAAAGGCAATGCATCCGGGCTCGTCCAACCTCCAATACCTTTTCAGGTACAAAATCCTTCAAATTCGACCCCAATCATATGGCTCCTAGCCACCCATGCCTCAATGGGCCCTCCTGCACAAGTTTCGAGCCACTCAAGGATCACGTGCATGGGACAGGATTATTAAATCTTGGAGAATGCTAGTCGCTCACACCTCAGCCACTCCTCCAAAGAACCGGGACAAAATCCTCACGTCACCTCTCTGGTGGACTTCACACTTTTTAGGAGGAGCTCATGGATTCTCGGCAAGCAAGGCAGCACAACTCATGGCCAAAGGTATGTGGCAATTTCAGCATATTTGGAATAAGGAGCTATTTAATTTCATGCCTTGGATTCAAGTCAGAGACAAATACGGTTTGCTCCCGTCTGAAGCCCTAGCCTATGACCGCCTTGTGAAATCGACCCCCCAATTGTGGCTTTTTCTTTTGACGGACAATTATTATGTAACCTGGGCTAAGGAATTTGTGGGCGTTTTTGACCAAGAGGATGATATCTTTCCGTCAGTCATATTCCCCACCTCATCTCATTTCAAGCCTAGACTTGGTCCAGGCCCTCACGTCATCGAACTCCCTCCTATTCATCCCAGCTTTACAGTGGACGTTAACTCTTTGATCCTTCATGCTAGGCCTCCTCTGTACGCAGTTGAAGGCCAAGTCCTTACAAATTGGCTAAACGAGTCCGAACCATCCCAACAAAAAATGGCCCCATGCTTTTTGTGGATATCGTCTCTGAGCTTGCATTCGACCCCGACCGCTGGTCATGGAAGGACTCTCATTCTCTACACAATTACACGCCCAAACTTGGGAGATCTCTACTTACCAATCGCTCCTCACTTTCTCGGCCCATCTTAGAGAAGTGGCATGGCCTAGTTGGCCACAGCTTTCGGCCTAACTGGGGAGAAGTGTGGAACAAGGATCGCCCACAAAAGGAAGCTGGCTTTCTGTGGTCTGTTTACCATTGCGCGGTTGCCGTACATTGCTGGAGAAAACAGATGTCCCCCAATATTCCCACTAACTGCAACAATTGTCAAGCTAGCATCGATGAAATGATCCTGCATCGCTTCCACCACTGCGAAAAAACCAAGCATGCTTAGGATTTTGCTTTATCTGTTCTCTACAGAGCCTTGGAGATCCCCTCCACCCATGGCGCATGGCCTAGCCTCACTTGGCAACAATGTGTTCTAGGATCACGCTTGCCACGTGTGAGCGCTCCTAACTCCACCCTCGAGCTAAGAGTTTTTCACACGGGTTGTGTGTCTAATTGAGTTTTCTTTCTAATTGGGTGTTAAAAGAAAGCCTTCCAAGCAATGAACTCTTTTAGTCACGTCTTCTAAGTGTTTATAATCTAATTTCGTGGTTATAATTCTATCTTTTGTAGTGTAAAATTCAGCCAAGCAATCCTACTCTATTCTATTTTATCAAGTGATATTGCCTAAATCTAATTCTAAGCATTAGGTAAAAAGAAACTTCACAGTAAAACGATGAGAATGAAAATCAAATGTGAGCGATTTACCTCCTCTGCGTAAATCTCCATGGTCCCGTCGTCAAACATCATCATGTCCAAATATTCTCCTACAACCTCGCCATCGAAATCATCTCGACTCTCCATCTAATCCATAATAATTCTTACGTTGTTGATCAATTAATTTTTTCCTGTTTTAAAAGAAACTAAATGTTATGTAGCATTAATTTAATTGCATAATTCCTTTAATTCCTAAATCCTCGATAATTAGGAAAATACTGCAATTTAATTAGTCTACCTAGTGGGTTAATGCTCTAATCTAAAGAAATTGACGAAAATCTAATAGTTACCTACTTGTTGTTGTTTATTTTAATTCTAATTTGATATTCCAACAAATTTCAATTGAATTAAATTAATTTGGATGAGAATTTTCCTTCAAATCTTTTCAAATCCAATTAATTTTGAAATTATATTAATTCTAAAGAAATTGGTTGTCAATTTTGTTTGTTTCTTTTGGCTTATTAGAATATTTTAATTGAAAACTATCATCAAATCTTTTCAAATCTAATTAATTTTTAAATTTGCGTTAATTTGTAAAAAAATTAGTTGTTAATTTGTTTGTTTCCCTTTTGGCTTATTAGGCATAATAAAACAAAACAAACAAAATCCAAACCTTCTAAGAATCTAATTAATAACTAACTACCAAAGAATGTAGAACATTCCTACAGAACAAGAATAAAACTCAATAGTATGATTCCGTTTAAATAGTTATTTAATTCCAAAGGTCAACTTCCAAGGAATAAAGAACCTTATTCAATAGTAATGTTCCTTTGGATATTAATTTTATAATATTAATACCTTCCATTTTGCAATCCCCGAGCCTTAATCTCTTCACAAGTCTAGTTTTTTTCCTCAATTGGTTTTTGTTGCAATGTTTTATGAGAGAAACGACGGCTATTGTGGCAACCTAGAATTCACCTAGGCAGGTTCTTAAGCAAAATACGGGAAGAGGGATCTATTCAATCCCCATTTTTTTTATTGTTTTTTTAATTTTTACGCATAATTAGGACCAAGACCGGAAACCGGAAAACCCTAGACCGTAAACCAGAAACTACGTTAAGGGACAGCGTATGAAATCTCGGATTCCGCCCACCTAGCGACCAAGACCGGATAGGCAATGAGTGGCTACCGAGTCTAGAGATCGTCGGGATCTCTCCCACGTGACCAGACTGGTTTAAACCTAACGGTCAGAAATTAATGCCGGGGGAAAAAGTATAAGACCAGGGAAGCAGGGCCAAGTCCTACCACTTTCTTGCACGCAGTTCGAGAAAGGGTTTCCGGCCAGAGATAGAGTATTCGGTCTACAGACAGAGAGAAGGGATAGATAATCTGTCAATCCGGTCTGGTACATAGTTGAGCGATTAGCACTACGCTAGCTGGCAGGTTCTTGAGCGCGGGAGGTTCAGTTAAGTTGGACCGCGCCTAGATTGTGTAGGCGTCAAGTGAGAGATGGCAGAAGAGGTGCAGGAAGGAAGGATTCTAGCCTTCCGGAATGTGAATCCGGTCGTGCCAACTGACGCACAAGACAAGCGGGAGCTGGAGGAAGACCTTAGGCAGATGGGCTGCGAGGGGTTCATGGCTCATCCCTGGAACCTGAAGGATGAGGCGATGGTGGAGGAGCTACTGGCCGGCCAGTCCAATGAGTGGAAAGGGACGGTCCGAGCGCTGCCAAAGGAGTGGAGTGCGGCGATGTGGCGCAAGGTATACGCCTTCGAGCAAGGAGGAGATGCGACGGGCACCCGAACGGACAAATTCCACCAAGGGAAGTTCCGCAGGCCCACCAACCCGAAGGACGGCTTTACGGTAGCAGAGTGTGTCTACTAGACACAAGAGGCTACTGCGGTTCATGATGGCGATCTTGAACCCGGATAGACCTAGTAGGATTACGGTCACCGTAGCCAACACCGTCTTTGGTGCACTGTCGGGAGACAGGAAGATAGATTGGGGGTTAGTTATGAGGGACCGGATGGACCGAATGGTGAAAGGAATTGGGAAATCTAAACCCTCTCCCATTTCGCCATTCCTGTTTCATCTGTATCATTCATTAGACCTCTTGAGAGAGAAGGAGATGGAAGCTTACGAGGTAGGGGCTGCATTGATAGAGTATGAGATTGCAGACCCGGAAGCTGAAAATGACCAGGATGAGGAGGACTCCGAGGATGAGAGTCAGGAGGGGCATCAAGGAGGCACACAGGAGGTAGATGAGGTTCCAGAGGTAGGAAGAGAGGATCCACCTCTAGAAACCCCTGTAGTAGCCGGAGAAGCCCAGAGGTTAGATCCGGTCTGGGAACAGGATCCCTTGCTAAGGATCCTGCGAGACCTGGAGGATTTCAGAAAGCACCACCTAGAGGAGAGAGGGTTATTGCGGGCCATAAGCCAAGCCCTAGGCTCTATTCCCCCCTCCAAGATCATGGAGGTGTTGGGAGAATTGATTCAGGAGGCTCATGATAGTCGGGACAGAGAGGAGGTGCTCCGGCTAACAAATCAGGTCTCAGCCCTGAGGAGGGAGCTCCATCACACTCAGGAGGAGCTGGATGAAGAGAGACGCCTCACCACGCAGGCCCGGAACACACTCGGAGAAATCCGAGAGTTCATCACGCATCCAGGCAAAGTCGTCAACAAAGCCATGCTTTTCGACAGGAAGGTCTTGGAAGCAGGCAAGATGGTGGGTCCTCAGATGCTTACAGCTCTGGTGGCCTACAACAAGAAAATGGAGGCAGCGCTGGAGAAGTGGCGGTCAGTAGTCACGGAGGTCCAAGCTAGTTCTGCTCCGGTCTCAGGACCGGAAGAGCCAAAGATGGAGGAGGAGCAACCGAAGGATCAGCCACCACCAGCAGCTGTCAAGGTAGAAGCTGGCATATCTGAACCAGCGAAGGAAGAGGGAACCAGAACCGACGCAGTGGAGGAGGAACCTGTCCCACCGACCCGGATTGAAGAGCCCAGGGTTTCTCAACCCGAGAAGACCAAGGAGCCGGAACCCAAGCCGATTGTGTTGAGGGAGATAATCCGGGGAACTACACCACCAAGGGAGAAGACCAAGTTCATCACCTTGTTGGATGATTCTCCAAGCAAGTCATCACCCACGGTCATCACACAACCAAAGACCGGAGGGGAAGAGAAGGCAACGGTGCAGGTCCGCTCTATACTGAAGACCGGATCTGGATCCGGGTCACCAAGCAAGGGACCAGCCCGAACTGCCGAGAAAGTGGGAGAGCAGACCCCGCAAAGCAAGATAGTGCACCACCCGCCCATCACCGGATTCAAGAAGAAGACTGCGAAGACATCCAAGGTGAAGCGGAAGGCCCGGGATGAAGAGGAAGAGGAGTCAGATGAGGAAGATGAGGACTCGGAGGAAGAGACCGACTCCGGTGATGAGTCGGAACAGTACTCAGATGCGGACCAGGCATTGGCAGAGACCACGAAGACCAGGGCCAAGGCGCGAGGTAAGACCAAACCGAAACCCAAGCCCATCAAGATGTACCGGTCTCCGAAGAAGCAGCCAGCCCGGAAAGGTGCGTCGCCTCTCAAGAAGGCGAGGAAATAGGGGGCATTAATTACAGGTAGATAGGAAGGCGGCTAAACCAAGTTATATTTAGGTTAGGAACTTTTGAACTTAGACCGGATCCAGATATGTAGGATCTGTGATCCTATTTTGGTGGTATTTTTGTAGTTTTGTGGAAGTCAACCTGCCCAAGTTGTAGAGGAATGTGATGTGGCATTCTTGGCGGCTGGTGTTGATTCCATTTGCACTTTTAGGTTTTCTTGCAGTTTAGTATTTAAACCCGGTTCGTAGTTGAATCCGAGCGCGCATTATGTTATCTTACTTTCACAAGTTTTTGTGTTGCAAATACAAGTCAGAACCTTTCTGATTCACTCTGATGTGTGCATGGGCACTTGTCAAAGTCTTATGGTGATGGTTAGGGTTGCAACCTTGTGTGGATAAGTGTGTGCCCGGATGTTCAGTTTATCCGGTCTCTGGACTTAAAGTGAATTCAGCTTTGATAGGGAATTTGTGCAGGATCCCACAGTGCTTTCTGGAACAGGTCTAGGGAGTATTTGATAGAGATAGACACTTGTAGAGTCTGGGTTTGAGATCGGGAGCGTCCGGCCAAATGCCAACTGAATGGTGATCCGGTCTCTGTAGAAGAAAGAAGGACTAAGTGAGGAAATTCAGCTCTCTTGCATAAGCTACCGCCCTTATTCTACCAAGAATTAGACTAACTGGGTATTCCGTCGTTGTAGTCTTTGTTAGGATTAGGCAGGAGTGCTTGCGTGACCTGCTGGGTCGGATTAGTCCCGGTCCAGTTGTGAGGTATTCCGGTCTGTTTGTAGTAGTAGTTTCTTTTTACTTATAAGTGGAACTTCTGACACTTTAAAACTTGAAGGGTAGGAGTAAGCTTCCTTCCTAAACGCCCAAACAAGCAGATCCCTCTTGTTATCGAGGTAAAACTTACACTTGGTTACTATACTAGGGACTGGACCAGCTACTAGTACCCGGTCTTTAGTCCCATATCTAGTGAGCGTAAGCATCAAGGTGGTAAACATACTGGTATAAATAGATAGACTTAGTTTGGAAGGATAAAGGATTGATCTAGTAATCAGGTCCAAGGAAATCTTAGGAACGTTGGAGACCCAGACCGGATCAGTCTTTTGCTTGGGTTTTGTTGTGATAACCACTAACGTATTCCGGTCTTTCGTCAGCTTTCGACCAAATCCCTTGGGAACGATACACGAGTCACTTTAAGGCTAATTTAGTGCATTCTAAAGCCTTAGAGAAGGAATTGTGCTTTCCTGTGCTACGACAGCTATGGAGTTTGAGTGTTGATATTTTGGTGAGAAATGTGAAACTCTAAGATTTAGATTTTCAAATGAAATTAAAAAAAGGGGTTGTGGTGCCAACTGCCAACCCTTGATTTTGTTAAAAATTAATTTTTTGTGTTTCAAAATCTCACTTGTGAGTGAATGGCTCTCTCCGCCCAGCCTTTGGCTCTCTCCGCCCGGCCTTTGGCCTCCTCTGCCCAGATGCTGGCTCTGGTCCACCGGTTGTTGGCTTTGGTCCGCCTAGCGGCTGGCTCACAACTTTGATTTTGTTGGGTTTAAGTACTTTTGAATTTTGGGTCTAACACACCTTAATTCTAATAGTAGAATATGTGGCAATGTTTAACGGGGTATGGGAAATAACCCCACTTGGTGTTTAACCCTTTTGACTCCCAATTCAAGGTTTCTTAAGTTTATAACCTTCGAGTATTATAAGTTCAAAGCTTCGTCGTGAAAATGTTGAATCGTATTTTAAGAGTTTTATTCGCAAAAAGAGGTACACATGACAGTGTTTAACCTAACTTTCACTTTAAATCCTTAAAATGTCTTAGTATTTTGGGATTTTGCAACCAAAGGAGGTAGTGAGGTACACATGACAGTGTTTAAACCGAACTTTGGTGCTCAATGCTCAAAATTTCCGTGAATTAGTGACAAAGGAAGCGTCGAGGTCTTGCCTCTTCAGTATGTGACAGAAAAGAAATGAAAATTGAAGGGGCCTTCAAACTTGAAAAGAACTAAACATAAACCAGACTTGGCCAAAATACTTGGTCCAAGTACTGCCCCGACCGTGTCGGTGGCACAAGTAACAGAAGAACAAAGTGTCGATGCGAGAAATAAGGGTACTGGCAACCTCGAGGGGGGCCCTTATATACCCGTGGTTGGGCCCCTCTCGGTAATTGCCGGTGAAAACACTTTGTTACTTCTTATCGTAAACTACCCTAATGTAATTCCAAAATATTAGTTGTTTAATGGTGGAAATTTCTAAAAACATCCCCATTTGGTCAAAGAAATCTTAGGCCATTTGCACCCCCAAATTGGAATTATGGTAACTCGAATTAAAAGTCAAAAATCTAACTTTTAGGATTCGCACATTTTGATGAATCTGTCAGGCTAGGGTTGTTAGGAATTTCCGTGAGAGTAAGGAATGACTCCTTATTTGCGACAATCGGACATCATTCGCTCCTGATACACCAGTCAACCCGCTGCCAATTTGTAACTTCCAGTGAAATTCTATGTCGATGTCGGTTTGGTAGTTGGGAATGTTGGAATGTCTTCAAACTTGACCGGGCGCTTATTAAGCACACAAAAACCTATCTTAATTTTTAGTGAGATTTTACCGCGTCATATGTAATTTCTATGAATTTACGAACATTTCTATGTGTGGTTGACTTCCCATGGAGTCAACGTGGAATTTCGAAAAAATCCGAAATAAATTGGGTAACATCTAGGGCACTCCTAGATTCTTAGCGCAAGTTCCACGCAACCTTGCACCTTTCTAATTTTAGTAAATTGGAATTACTTTGCCCAATTGGACAATTTAATTCCCGATGCCCAGGAATCTTGGACAATTGTTTGATTCTTGTTCGCTCCTGGCATGATCCTACCCTTGGAACACCTCTCTGTAGTCTTCAATCTCCAATCCTCCATCTCTTATCTCGTGAAATTCAAATTCTCCAAATCCATTGTAGTGATTTTACCTTTAAATCCAATTTGTTTGAACTTCAAGTCCCAGTAACTCTTCCACGCTCGTAGTAGACTCTTTTAACTTAGCCAGTATGTCGTGTGCATCCTTAAAAGGTTGCCTTTGCACATACAAGTACTAGGACTGACTAACCCTCGATTCCTTATTTCTCTCGGAATTACTAAATTTTTACATAAACTTGCTTTGGAGACTTAGAATGATTCAAATCTCTAGTATTAGGGATTTTCCTCCTTCTAAGTTGGTTTTCCACCATTTTGGCATAGACTGACACCAAAACTCCCTCAACACTCTTTTTATGTCTTTTTCTTGAATATTTTGACTAATTTTCGCTATTTAATTGCGAAAAATGGACCCAGAGTCCTGAGTGCCATCTCGAGGGCTCACACCGCGCCAGCTGTGAAAAGGCTCAAAGATGTGGTCCCTCTTCCGAGGCTCAGTAATTTGGATCTCTTGGCTTGACAGGAATGCCATCTGCTTCAACAACTCGGCCTGGCCTACGCAAAAGCTCGAACTAGTGCTCTAGGAATCCTTCCTCAACCATGCCCGTGCTGTGTGGCTTAAAGCTACCAATCTTTGTGCCCTTTATCCTGATAAAGCTGGGCACTTCATTCGCAGATTCGACAGTATCTGGTTGCGAACCAAATTTTTCGGTTCTAGGATTAATAGGCAGATTTCATGGAACCTTGAGCACCTTAAGATGGGTGCCTTTGTTTGATTTGGCTTGGATTTTGTTCCAGGCCCTCATTTCCGTTTCTTCTGCTCGATTTCTTAGTTCTTTTTTAAAAAATTTAAAAATCTAAACATCCTCGCCGGGGACCTGTTCCCCTGGTCTCATATGTACCGTTTCCTTTTATCAATGGAAATTGTCCGTTTGGTTCAAAAAAAAAAAAAAAGAGGAATTGGAAAGGATATATTTGTAGAACTTAACATCATGGTACTTTTTTTTTTCTTCCAAAGTATTCCATTCTAGTTAATTTTAGGGCTCATCATTTTCTAAATTTTAAAAATATTTTTAATTTAATTAATTCTAAAAATTCATTTATTTTTCCTAAATTTATTGTAAATTAAATCGAAATTATTTTCCAAATGAAAAAAGTCAATTCTTACCAAACCTACATGTGGGTGGATGCATGGTTTGGTGCCTCACTATTTGTCACTAGTTGATTCACTCGTTAACAAAGGAAAACCATCTAAAGATAGCCTTTATAAGTCTATGTATACATATCTAGAGATAGACTTCATAAAGGTCATCCGCACTTAAAACTTCAAATATGCTATGTAAAAAAAAGAAAATTCTTTTAAAAAATTTAAAATTCATAAAAAATGACTTCTAAAAATTGAACCTAATTTCACTCTATAAATATATGTATACAATGATATTGGCACTAAAGAATTAAGTTTTAGATAAAGAATGTTTTCATTTACTCATACATTAGTCACTATAAACCATTTTTATGTGTTTGTGTTTTAAAAGAAGACCATATATATACAATTAATTATTGTATCAGTACATACATTTATCTTTGAGAGTCAATAATTTAATGGATGTCTTTTTAACCAAATTATTATGTTTCTTACTCAAAAATAGCATTAAAAATTATAATACTTTGTGAGATATTTACATTGGAATGCATGCACCTCCCTAAAATCAACCTTGTGACATGGTTATTGAGACACCAAACTATGCATCCATCCATGTGCTATTTAGTAGCATATAACATTGTACAACTTTTTTGACATTCTTACTTTGTTTGATTGTTCAAATTGGTGATTAGAAACTATTCATATCAAACTTGGGTGATTGCACGAAACACTTATCGATTTTGTTATGTTTAGCTGATTTTTTGGGGAATACTTTAAAATTTAAAAAAAAAAAAAATTTATATAAAAAATATGACTTATGTATATACCTGTGAGGTGAAGGTACCCATGGAAGGAATTGCACAAAAAAATTGTCTAAGTAGGAGAATTGGAAAAGTCTCAAGTCCCAAGAAAATACATACCTTGATGTTTTAAGTAGGAAAAAATAGAATTTTTTTGTAAATTTGCATAATCAAAACAAGATATTTGCAACAACTTTATGGAAATGGTCATTCATAAAAAAATCACTAAAAATAATACATTAGAGGTTTCAAAATGCAAGTAGAAAGAAGCACATTTTGTGGACTTCCACACAACATAAAAATAACTTTTTTCAAAAGTCCTTACATGTATAGTTGTAAGTCTACTTGAAGACCATCTCATCCAAATTTCATCTCAAAATCATTAAAAGAAGATATTCCTTAGTGACTAAAAACCCTAAACTGCTAAGTGTGACATTCAATTGGGGTCTATTTTTGGATAGTAAACTATTTTTGAAAATTATGAAAAAATTTGGGAAGATGTGTGATAGTTATGAGTACGTTTTTTTTATAAATCTTGAGTCATTTGGAGCCAAAATATAGAAGTTATAGCCAAAAAAAAATCACCACACAAGTGTGACAGAAAACAGGACAAGTGTTTCTTGCAATTGCCCAATTCTAATATCTTTAATGATCAATTTTTATTAAATCAATTTAGAAACATGTAATTTTCAAATACCTGAAAAATATAGTTTTATTTCATTGCGTGAATTGAAGTTTGCTTTGATTGACAAAGCTTATGCATTATACGTACACATGAAACAAATAATTGCATTAGAAAATTGACAAAAAGAAACATCACTATTTCTCAAATTTTCATAAAGCAATTACACCTAAATGTGACCAAATATACAATTGTATAGTGTTCCTATAAAAAAAACTTCCAATTTTTGGAGATTGGTAGAAATTAATAGACTATCTAAAATCTTCTAAAATGTATTTTTTAGACTAGATGTATGAATAAATTATGAATTTTTACAATGCTAAAAATTAGTATTCCTACTACAATATTGTTCATATTAGATAGGAATTTATACGGGTTGCATCAAGAAAGGGATGACAATTGGGTTTACTTGCTCAAATAGAAAATTCTCCACCACTAAGATTGACCTTATTCAACACTTTTCAATTTTTATCACAAAAAAGAAGCTGCTTATCGTTAAGTGAAAATGAAAGAATTGTACTTAAAGTCAAATTTTAGACCTCATTAAAGCATAGTAGAGAGTTTTTTTCCAAAAAAAATCGAAGTAGACAAAGCTGGAGGGTGATTGCAAGAAACACTTGTCCTATTTTGTGTCACACATTGCATGTTGATATATTTTTTGGCCATAACTTTTGTGTTTTAGCTTCGATTGAGTCAAAATTTGTAGTAAAGGTACTCATAACTATTATAAACCTTCCATAATTTTTTTTCATAATTTTCAAAAATAGTTTACTATCTAAAAATGGACCCCAATTGGATGTCACACTTGATAGTTTAGGGATTTTTAGTATTGGGGAATATCTTTTTTTAATGATTTTAACATGAAATTTGGATGAGATGGTCTTCTACTAGATTTCTAGTTCTCCAGGGCAGGATTTTAAAAAATAGTTAATTTTATGTGGTGTGGAGGTCTACAAAGTGAGCTCCCTTCTACTTGTATTTTGAAACACATAAAATATTATTTTGGTGGTTTTCTTGATGAATGACCATCTCCGTAAAGTTGTTGCAAATTTCCAGTTTTTATTTTTTTGAAAATACCTATTTTTACTATTTTTCCCTAATTAAAAGATGAAGATATGTATTTTTTGGAGGTTTGGCACTTTTCAAATTCTCCTATTTAGAGAATTTTTCTATCCATTTTCCTTCGGTGAAAACCTTCATCTTAGAAGTATATACATTATTCATATTTTTTAAATTTTTTAAAAATTAATTTTCTAATTTTAAAGTACTCTTGAAAAAATCAGCCAAATGCAACAAATAGGATAGGTGTTTCTTGCAATCACCCTAGAGAACCAATCAAAGTTTTATTTCCAAAAATTCATTTCATAGTGAGTGACGTTTTGAAAGAAGGTGAGTGTGAATAGGGAAAAAAATATCCTTAAGGAAAAAAACCCAATATGAGGGGTCCTTAGAAAGGTTGTAGAGCAGCCTTTCAAAGGGCTCCAACTTTTTCTAATGATACTTTTGCCAACTAATGGTTCTAATTTTCTTCTTATCATTCATTGCAAGAAAACACTTGTCGTTTTTTGTGTCTGTTTGGCCTTTGACAAGTGGTTTTTGCTCATAATTTTTTTATAATATGTTTGTTTTCCATGAAATTTGGAACACAAGTACATCTAATATAATAGAGATAAATTTTCTTATATTATAATTTTTTTGCACATATTATTTAAAGTGCTATATAAGTTATCAATATTTTATTTCATTCAAAAAAAATTTATTCCAAAGGTCATAATACTACAATACTCAAGCCATTTTGAGCCCAAATGTGAAGTATTTCTTGTGACCAACCCTTACCAACATTACACACTTTTCTTTAGAGTTTTGAAATTTTTTTGTCTTTTCAATAAAATTTGACCAATTTTTGTATAAGGGTGTCCACACTAAATTGGATGCATTATTGGGTGATTGCAAGAAACACTTGTCCTATTTTTTGTCCCCTTGACCGCCAACAAGTAGTTTTTTGTTCATAACTTTTTCATAGTTTGCCCCATCAACTTGAAATTTGGAACGAAGGTGCACACAAAAGTTTTCTATGTTGCGTAATTTTTCCAATTTTTTCAAAATTAGTTTACTATTTTTAAACTTCCCCCAATTGGCTGTCTACCTTGGCCATTTTGGGGGTTTTTAGTCCTATTTTTGACCTCAAAATGCAAATTTTGACCTGAAAATTGGCATGCAGAGACCTCACCTAAAGTTACACAAGACCACGAAGAGATTTTTTGAAAATACTATATTATTCAACCTCCACATGTCGTCAAAGTGGCTGACTTTGCGCAAGTGTAGAAAATAGAATTTATTTTTCCCAAAGATGAAATTTTTTGGAAAAGAAATACCTTTACTTGAAGAAAAAAACGATTTTCCATTTTCATTTTTTGAATTTTTTTACTATTTTTACCAAATTAGTGAAAAAAGAGCTATTTTCATTGTATTTTCCATTGTCTATAACATTTAGAGAAAAAATTTCTTAGGTCTGAACTTCAAGAGACATAATATTCTCATTGCTCTTCAAATTATCCATAGTTTTTTCAATTTAAAAAAATTTTATTTCAAAGGGTCATAGGACTCACAGGACTCATTGATTTTGAGCCATTTTGAGTCAAAACCGGTAAGTGTTTCTTGCAACGACCCTATCACTCAAAATAGATGAAGAAATGATCAAATAGTTGAAAAACTTTGCAAAATCAAAACAAGATTTTAGATCAAATTTAGCATTTCTGAATATAAATATCTCCGTCTTGCAATATACGAGTTTCCCAACACTTCTTTCAGTTCTTTGCGCAGCTTTCAACGAATGATTCATATCACTTTTTCTTCTTTTTTTTTGGGCACAAATGAAACGGAATTTCATTGCAAGGAACATATCACTTTCTTCATTTACTACTAACCTTGATGAATTCGCTTAATCCCGGAGCTGACTCCAGCCTTTCGATCGATATTGTGATCAATGTCCGAGAGATGGCGGTAAGCTTTGTCTTTGCCGCTTCTGAAGATTCAGCGACCGGTGGATCGAGATGGCGGAAGTGGAAGCATCAAGCTAGCGACGAGTGACGAATATCCTCATTTTCATTCTGGAGGAAGCTTAAGTAAGCACTGTAGAGTACAGCGATGGTGATCTTGATCAATTCAATGAAGAGAAGTGTTTCAATTTTTGTAAACATGCCCTGGGAGAAAGAACAACGATCAATCCTTTGACAGTTGCTTCTCACAGACTCCTTCAATCTGTAAAATTTGAAACTCCTACTATTTCGAATGCAGAAATTCACATTTAATCACTGCCGTGAATGACTTCGCAACTCGCTTGGATTCTGATTGCATTTTTGCGATTCTCATGTCCATAATTACAATAATCATTCGCATGCCCATCGGCAATTGGATGATCGATTCTGGAGTGATCGATGGGTACGTTACGGAACATACAATCGCAAAGACAGAATGCAGACAAGTACTTCAAAGTGAAGATCGCAATGGGATCTAGCTACTGATGTCCTATGATGCTTTGAGCTTCCTCAAAGTCCATAGACATTAGGCTAGGTGAACAAAATTACTGACATTAAGTAATTCAATCCAGCAAATTGTACATTCATTGTTCGCACATCGAAATTCACAATCAGTGGTAAACGACGGCATCAGATGAATATAAGTACTGTAAATTGTTCACTCATAGTCAGCAACTCAGCACATCGAAATTCGCAACTAGTGCAAAACGACGGCATTAGGCAACGGTGGCTCGAATCCCAACAAGTCACGGATGGTCTGATCTGACTCAATACGCGGATTGTTCGAAGGTAACTACAGATACTGACGAAGTCATCAAGTCTTCGCTTGTAATTAAGCTTGCAAACATTTCGTGAACTGTAAACAATAAGTCCTGCAAACCCATGCTTCATTGATCAATTATTCTTGACGTTTTGGTTGAAGATAAATGTAAGACTTGACACAGATAAACTGCGTGCATTAATCAGACACTGATTCTAAAGAATTTGATCAATATTATATTGTGATGCTTCGATCAGTTGCACCTAATGACGGCACAGCTACTGAATGCGCGCGAGTAGGCAAATTGCTAACGTAGGATCCACATATAAGAGCCCCATTGCATGCTACAATTGAAACCAAATTGCGATAGAGTGCGTTGTGAGAATCAACTTGCTGTGAAATCGATCGCCAGCAGATTTGACGGTGCTGTAGGTAGTCATCGATCTAGAATTGCAGTTCATCTTGCAGTCCATCTTGACTGAGCGATGGCGCCTTTCGCAGTCCGAGTGATCCTTGCTGTGGTGGCATCAACTGCTGGTGCATTGATATGGGCAGTGAAGGCTGCCGGATTCACAACGGCTGGACCTGCAGCGGGTTCTTACGCCGCAGCATGGATGAGCAGCATTGCCATCTCCAATGGCGGAGGTGTATCAGCTGGATCTTTGTACTCTGCAGTCCAAGCAATGGCTATGGGTGGCGGCTTACCACTTGGAGCTGTGTTTGTCGTGGGAGTCGTTGTTTGGATGGTTTGGTTCTAAGTTCTCCGAGATATCAAAGTTCGTACGTGCGGCATCGATCATCGTACATAAGTATATAAGATCATTTTGAGCCTCCACGTGCTTGATCATTGCCGACTGTAATTTAGCTCTACGTGTGTTTCAGAGTAGAAAGGATCGGAAGACCTTAATCAACTTCGGCGGTTGAGTTGGTCTCACATATTGTCTGGCTTGTGAAGCACTTTTTGGTTTACCTGCAAGAGAGCAAGTTAAGCTGATATTGCACACAAGGAACTGTTTTTCTCTTCTCTTTAGGTACTCTTAGTTTCATTTAAGAGAATAAAAATACAGTTTCTTGTGGGCAATATCGATTGATTAACTAGTTTCGAAGTAGGACTTCAGGAAAAGAAAAAGAGAAGTTTCGCTTGTGGAGTAGAAATACCTCTATAAGCCACAGCTGAACCGCTGGTAGTTTCTGTTTGAATGTTTGCTACCTTCGTCAAGGAGCTTACCGATCCGCCTGGATCAGCACAACTGTAATAAATCTAGGCTATGCTTTTCCTTTACCGTTGAAAGGGCTTTCTTCTTGAGCTCATTGAATTTTGAATGTCATCACCTTCAGAACTCAGTGTTTTCCTCGAATTGGAAAGAGCTGAGCAGTAACTGTGGTGGTTCTTGAATTGAAAGAACGGCGACGTTCGCGGCTTTGCTTTGCTCGTGACCGAAAACGAGTTGAAACGTGCAGTCATTGCAGTTGGTTTTCACAGACTCCTGCATTCTCTGAAATTTGAAATTCCCATATTTCCTTATGCAGATATTTACATAATCACCGTCAAGGGTGACTTCGCATCTCGCCTTCTGCTTGCATTTTGCTGTTCTCATGTCCATCGCAATAATTAGTCGCAGCATTGCCTTCTCTGGCACTTGAATGATCGATTCTGGAAAGATGGGTTCGCAAAGACGGAACGCAAGCACTTCAAATTAAATCATGATCGCACTCTCACTATCTCTAACTGGTTCGTCGAAGGAATTTCTCAATTATCTTTCGGTTGCTTCTCAAATTGCTTGCAATTAATCTTATGAATTAAAATTGAAGAAGACGGAAGACAAAATAGATATGATTTAATATAGTATAACTTTTGCCACCTAACCTTAGAAGAGAGATATTGAGAGAGATGTTCACCTCAATTGTATCTCTTTCACTCACTGACCTACAGAATATACTACCAAGGTGTCATTCTACATACCAAAGAATTTGCGTAGACTGACTACTTAGGTGTGTTGTACACTTATGAGTACTGTATGGTAGCCTAAGTCTCATGGTGCTCTAGCTACTAATGTTCTATAATGCTTTAGCTTCCTCGAAGTCCGTAGACATTCAGTTAGATGAATAAATTACTGTTTAGAGATTCAATCCCAGCAATTTGTACACGTACTCATTGCCTGTCCGCACATCTAAACCCACGATTAGTGGAAAACGACGGCATTTATTTAGTTGAATAAAGTTACTGTAACGTAATTCAATCCCAGCAAATTGTGAACGACGGCATTAGGTAACGGTGGCTCGAATCTCCACAAGTCTCGGATGGTCTGATCTGACGCCATACACGGATTGGTCGAAGGGAATTACAGAAACTGACGAGGTCATCAAGGCTTTGCTTGAGTAGACATTTCATGCACAAACAATATGTAAATCCTGCAAACCCACCCTCAATCAATGATTCTTTACGTTACGTCGACCGGAGATAAATATGAGACTAACTTAGATACGGAATACTGCGTGCATTCATCCGATAAACTGATTTTTTAGAATTTCAACATTGTTTTGCTTCAGTTGCACCTAGCTAGTGATAATAATTAGCAGCTTACTGTATACGAGTAGCCAGCCAGGCAAATTACTAACGTGGGATACACATTATAACAGCTCCCATTGCTCCAAACCTGATTGTGACAGCGAGCGTTGTGAAATCTTAATCGCCTTCCTGTGAATTCGCCAACTGATTTGCATGACGGTGTTGTAGTCATCGATCTATAGATTTGCAGTTCATCTTACAGTCCATTTTGTTCAAGACTCCGAGTGATGGCGCCTGCGACTGCTACGAAAGGAATGGTGGGAGCTGCAGGAGGTAAAGGTGCGAAAGGAATTGCAGGAGCAGCAGGAGGCAAAACTTCGAAAGGAATGGCAGGAGCGGCAGGAGGTAAAGCTCCGAAAGGAAAGGTGGGAGCTGCAGGAGGTAAATCTGCGAAAGGAATGGTAGGAGCGGCAGGAGGTGCAGCAGCCGGTGCTGTGGCGGCATCAACTGCCGACGCATCGACCTTGATGGCCGCCGGCTTCGCAGCGGCTGGATCTGCAGCGGGTTCGTACGCCGCACCATGGATGAGCAGCATCGCCATCGCCAATGGCGGAGGTGTAGCAGCTGGATCTTTGTACTCTGCAGTCCAAGCAACGGCTATGGGTGGCGGCTTACTACTTGGAGCGCCCGCTGTGTTGGCCGTGGGGGCAGTTTCTCGGTTTTTACTACCTGGTAGAGTTAGAGTCTCCCAGGCATGCTGTGTTGCTTGTGGAGCACCTTTTGGTTTATCTGGAAGAGTCTAGCAAGTTAAGCTGATATTGCAGACAAGAAACTGTTCTTCTCTTCTCTTAAAAGGTACTCTTAGTTTCCTATTAGAGAAGAAATATTTAACAATTTTTTGTGTGCAATGTCAATTGATGAGCTAGTTCCAAAGTAGTACCTCAGGAAAACTGGAGTAGAAAAGAGAAGTTTACGATGTGGAGAAGAAATACCTTGCCACAGCTGAACCGCGCACTAGGTGTGCAGATATCTGTTTGTTTTCTACCTTGATTGTGAATTCTATGGAATCTATGCTTTGTTACTCCTTAACAGTTGAAAGTGCTTTCTTCTTGAGCTCATTGAATTTTGAATTGGAAAGTGCCGCTGAGCAGTACCAGTGACAGTTCTTGAACTGAGTGCCGACCTTCGTTTTGCTCTTGACCGAAACCGAGTTAAAACTTGAAGTCATTATAGTTGGTATGCCTGTGTCCAATCTAATCGATCTGGAGAGTGCTGTGTTAACTTCTGGTGCCCGGGTCTGATTTACTGAGGCCGAAGAGACGAGCATATGAAAGCGCACCTTTCGCTTTGTTAATGTGCAAATCTGGATTTTTCGTCTGGACCATGCTTCCTCGTTGGCCTAAATTGCAATCTTGAACTCCGGCCTGCAATGTATGAAAACCCAAGACACTGAGTAATGCCCTATAAACTATTCAAGATCTTCAGATCCTGAAAAAAACCAATGTAAGTGAATTATAATCTCGTTTGGTGAGCCTGTCTTTCATCACTTTCGCCCGCGTCTCCGAAATGCCCAGCGTTTGTATGTTGCCAGGGTCAAGTTTTTGGCCTGGAACTTCATCACCAACTGAGGCCAAACGTTAATAAGCTGAAGTGCAAATCGAAATTCTTGCCATACAAATCAGAACTGCTACGCAATGAATCAATCATCGTACATCAATTGAAGAACTTTTAGTTCAATGTTCAGAGGTGAACTTCAGATATTTTTTTAGAGAGAATGGCCGGCACAATTGGCGCTAAACTTCTCGACGGCGCACGCACTTCAGGTTTCGGAATTTTTATTAGAGGCACGCTGCTTGGCGGTGTGCTAGCGGAGCTGGCTGGCACATAGCCTGTCTCGGCACTGGAGTTGCCCAAGCACTCTTCGCAGCAGACCCTGCTGGGGCTGCTTCTCACTCCTCCTTGGGCATGGTAGCCTTAAGCTACTGCAGCACTCAGCACACGACATAAACTAACAAGATAACACAATCAGAGGTAAAGCCAAGACTCAGCTGAAAAAGAAAGATATCTTCTAATCTTCTTATTCAAGCAGGCCAGCCCGTCGACTCTTCAAAGAGAAACATCCTCAAGCTAAGAGGGATACTTAACTAGCTAGGAGGGAATGCTTGAGTTGAATCTATACTTCGGAGCAATTATATTGCAAAACCCACTATCAAGCATCTTCGCTGGCCGACTTCTAGCTTTCCAAACAGTAGTGCATTAATTAGAAACAGAACATGGAAAATGGAAGTCGACTACAATTACACATTTCCGAAGTTTCAATTTTAGCCAATCACATCTTTTCATTCGATGAATCATCGACACTGAAAAAATCAGAGGACGCTCACAATGCAAGTTACAAGGATCCTAAACATCCTCAATCCCAAGGCTGCTATTCCCTTGAAGGCATCAGTGATCGGAAGCGTTACAATGCTGTCCAGCTCCAACAAACACTGACCTTCAGGCGGAGTTACAAGTCGCAGAAGCAGAAGCGTTGAAATGGCGTACGTCCTGCAAAATTTCTTGAGTAAAGGAGCTCTGGTCTGTGCTGCTCGAAATCGATATTTACGAGCTAAATTCTGTTCGATGCGCAGACAAGATTGTGGAGAGATCGGAGATGAGGCCGCGATTGAAGACAGAGAACATCAGCCCTTTTATTTTTATTTTTGAGAAAGCACTTGGCAAGATGGCGATCACACGCTTGAAATTTAGTGAAGCATTGTAATTCTAGATCCCCATCTCTTGAAAAAAAAAAAATTTCAGTCATATTCATACAGTTTTTCTTCCAAATTTAACTCCTAAATGGTTTTGACTATGTTTTCATCAAAAGCACTTTAAAATTGCCATTTTTAATACGAGTATCAAAAGTTAGAAGAAACATTTTTTGACACATAATATGCAATTGTAGGTTTTGTGGTATGCTAATTTGAAAAGATGTAGAAAAAATTTAGAATTTTCCACCATATAGATTGCAAAATATTAGTGTTTGAATTGACAAAAAGCATTTTTTTTCTACTCTTCAAAAATACGGGGAGCTACACTTCACAAGGTCACATTGGAATTAAAAAAAAGTTCAAATTGGTGGTTACTCTTTGGATTTATTTTACAAGTCAAGTTGGCTACGTGCTTGAAAATTTTCAAATCATTTGAAATTGTACAACATGTAGGGAAAAAATAGTAAATAGAAAGAAATAGAAAATATTTAAAATGATAAACTATAAACAATTCATTTATAGAATTGAAAAATGCCAATTCCAATGGTTAACCTCTGAGTGTCTAGACTCATCTATAGGATTGATGATTTCGGAAAATCCATCATAAAGTACTATTTGGAAGAATATTTTGGAATTGAGATGCAAATTATAATTGTAGAGTTTGAGTCTTAAATTCTATCTATCAGTACAAAAAAGGGGTGTTTTAAGTATAGTCCTAGTAGTATAGTCTTCTAAATAATGACCTTTTAGTAAATTTCTTATTAAATTTGATTGAAAATACTATCATTTTAGTAAAATTTTATTGAATACCTTACTTAAAGGTCATTATTTGAAAGACTTTACTACAGACTAGGACTATATTTAAAACATCCTTTCTCTCTTGTAGTGCATACAATTAGATTGACCAATGCTATCACTAATATTTCTTTATAAATTTTGAAAGGAAAAATTAAAAATTCCTTCTAAATTGAATTACAAGAAAAATATTGTCATTCTTTGTATAAATTTTGTTGAAATGGATTTGAAAAGAAGTTCTCTTGATATGGTGATTCTTAGAAATTTTTGTATTCTAAAACTCTATAACTTTACTTTTGCAATTCCAAATTTGAACTAGAGCCAACGCAAGTCAAACACTTAATATACTTCTACATTTGTAATTTTAGAAAATTTTGTACTTTAGCTAGTAATAGAAAATACAACCGTTAGATAGGACAGCAATTTTATAAAGTATCTCAAAAAATTAGGATGACTTTCATCCAAACTATAATGAAAAATAAATTTGGTTTTCAATCTATATATTATCCAGATATTGGACGTTGGAGCGCTGAAGGGTTAAAATGTTGTAATAAATAATCTACACTTACTATATGGTTTTTTTATCCAAAAATATTGAAAATTGAATCAAATAAAGGATTTCAAACTTTTTGTAGTATAGAGATTCTATAACTACTCCGCATATAGAGATTAATGATTTAAACTATATTTTGATTTCATATCATGTCAAACCATTTTTACCCTTTAATTATTATGTGAGACAAAAAATCAAAGATGATGAATTACAAGCATACAACTGTATGCCATGTAAGTTTTCATAACATGGATTTTCAATATCTTATTGTAAAACCCCAAAATATAGAAAGTATCATTTGTTTGTAAGTAAGTCAAAGAAGTTCAGAAGGACATTTCATCCTTTGGAAGAATGCTAGACTATCCACTATATTGTATCTACTAATAAGTTTAGATTCAAATTTTTGAATTTTGACTGTTGCTAGAAACAAAGTGCAACTATCATTGATCATATCTTCCACTTTAGACCTCTAAACTTCATGAAACTTTCACAAATATATGAAAACAAGTTTACTATATTTTAAGTGTCATTTTGATGCTAATTCAAAGCCATCTATCTAGAAGAAATTATTAAGTAGAAGAAGGCTAGTATAGTAGTATGTGTAGAGAAAGAAACTAAATCATCAATAGTTCTAAAATGGAATTAAAACACTCTACTTTCATTGGTGAGATTGTTTTAAAAATCAAAGTTAAATGTACCAAACTATTTTTTTTTAAATGTGAAAATTGAACTCTAAAACAAATTCTATGAAGATTAATTCAAAAAATTGTTCTCTTTGCTTACAAAACAAGATGCTCTATAATTGTATCATTACAAATTCAAATGGAATTAATCCAAAATTTTATTTAAAAAAGATGAAATCTATAATATATTTATTTAAAAAATATTTATTTAAAATTTTTGTGGATATTTTTTTACCAACAAAGTTCAATTTTAGGTTCATTATTGTATATAATTTTTGCTCTTAAGCACCAATTGAAATAGAAAATTTGTTTCTAAAAGCAAATAATTTTTTCTATCTAATGGAAAAACTTCAAAAATTAAATTTCACCAAAAATGGAGCTTACTAGAACTTGTTCAAAATCCATTTAGTCTCCAAAAGGGACAATGGGACTTTAGGGTGAAGAGCTTCATTTCTTTAGTTTTGCAAGAGCAATAGATATGAAGAAAATGATTCATTGTTTGGTATAGAAGAATAATTCTTGACCATTCAAATGACACATTTGGCCTACAATTCAATATCCTTTCAAAGATAATCCAACTAATAATTTTGATTTTCCTCTATCAAACATTATAGACTTCTATATTTTCCTTATGTTTTCTTTTATCAAATATTACAAACTTTTATTTAGAATTTATTCAAAATATTCTGGCTTTCTAAGTTCCAACAACCCATCAATTCCAATACTTCATATATTATTTTTTTTAAAGTTTTAAAGTTGCAATGCCTACATTTTATGTGGCTCTCCACTATCCTTGGACCTCTCTATAATTCAAGTCCAATATTTCTTACTCCCTCTATTTTTGAAAAGGACCCATATTTCCTTTATATTTTACAAAGGAAACATAGGTCTTTTTAAAAAATAGAGGTGGTATTAGTTTTTGAGAAATTTAAAAGTACCTTATTTACTTTTCATAGGGCTCTCCCTACACTTTTGCCAACTAACAATTCTAAATTTCCTCTTTATGTAGAATTTTGAAAAATCTTACAGTCTTTTCAATAAAGTTTGACCAATTTTTGTATAACGAAGTCCACTCTAAATTGGATGCATTATCACTCAATTAAAATGGATGAAAAAAGGTTCAAATAGTTGAAAAACTTTGCTAAATCAAACCAAGATTTTAGTCCAAATTTAGCATATCTGAATATAAATTTCTCCATCTTGCAATGTTCGAGTTCCCCAACACTTCTTTGTGCAGCTTTCAACGATTCATATCACTTTCTTCATTCACTACCTTGATCAATTCGCTTAACCCCGGAACACCAACCTTTCGAGATTGTGATCCGAATGTCCGAGAGATGGCGGTAACTAAGCTCTGCCCTTGATGCTTCTGAAGATTCAGCGCCCGGTGGATCGAGATGGCGGAACTGGAAGAATCAAGCTAGCGACGAGTGACGAATATATATTATCATTTTCATTTCATTCTGGAGTAAGTAAGCACTGTAGAGTACAGCGATGGTGATCTTGATCAATTCAATCAAGGGAACTGTTTTAATTTCGGTACGTAAACACCAAGATTGAGGAGAAGAGGAGGAGCGGAAATTCTAAAGAGGAGGAAGAGAAGAGCAACGAGCATTCCTTCGACAGTTAATCCTCACAGACTCCTTCAATGATCTGTAAAATTTGAAATTCCTAAGTACGATTTCGAATTCAAGAAAATACCACACACAATCACTGTTGCTGCTGACTTCGCAACTCCGTCGCCTTCCGATTGCATTTTTGCTGTTCTCTTGTCCATTGCAGTAATTGATTGCAGCATTGCCTACTCTGGGTCTCTGGCAATTGGATGATCGATTCTGGGAAGATGTCTTCCTGACTAAATTGCAAAGACGGAATGCAAGCACTTCAAATTAAAGATCATATCTCTACCTGGTTCGTTGAAGGAATTTCTCAATTTTCTTTCGGTTGCTATACAAATTCCATGCAATCAACCATATGAATTGAAATTGAAGGAAACGGAAGACAAAATAGATGTGATTTTAAGTAGTATAACTTTTGCCACCTTACCATAGAAGAGGGATACTGAGAGAGATGTTCAACTCAATTTGTATCTCCTTCACCCACTGAACTACAGAATATGCTACCAAGATGTCTTTCTACATACCAATTGAAAGAATATGTGTAGACTTATTAGGTGTATTGTGCACTTATTAGTACTAACTGTATGATAGTCTAAGTCTCATAGCTCTAGCAGTCTAGCTACTAATGTTCTACGATGCTTTAGCTTCCTCAAAGTCCCTAGACATTAAGTTAGATGAATAAATTACTGTACAGAAATTCAATCCCAGCAATATGTACAGTCACGCCTAATCCTCCATACGAAGTGGGCCCAGCAGGATAAATTTTGGGTTCTCCGGGGCAAAAGTGAAAGAAAAGCCCTCTAAGGTATTTGGGGTCGAGTCTAGGGATAGTTTCAGGCCTTTCCTTGCTAATTTGCGGTCACTGATTGCATATATGAATTCAGAATTTGCAAAAACAATTATTTGCAAAAGATAAAAAAATTCCTACGTTTTCCCCTGACGTAAATCAACCCTGCTGGGCCCTCTTCAAATGGAGGATTTACCGTCCTGCATTGTACACTCATTCACAGTCCGCACACGATTAGTGGAAAACGACGGCATTTATGTAGTTGAATAAATTTACTGTAACGTAATTCAATCCCAGTAAATTGTGAACGACGGCATCAGGTGACGGTGGCTCGAATCTCCACAAGTCTCGGATGGTCTGATCTGACGCCATACACGGATTGGTCGAAGGGAATTACAGAAACTGACGAAGTCATCAAGGCTTTGCTTGAGCAGACATTTCATGCACAAACAATATGTAAATCCTGCAAACCCACGCTCAATCAATGATTCTTTACGTTACGCCGACCGGAGATAAATATGAGAGACACAGAATACTGCGTGCATTCATCATAAACTGATTTTTTAGAATTTCAACACTGTGTTGCGTTGCTTCAGTTGCACCTAGCTAGTGATAATTAGCAGCTACTATGTGCGAGTAGCCAGCCAGGCAAATTACTAACGTGGGATTCACAATGTGACAGCTCCCATTGCTCCAAACCTGATTGTGACAGCGGAGCCTTGTGAAAACTTAATCGACTTCAGGACTGTGAATTCGCCAACTGATTTGCATGACGGTGTTGTAGTCATCGACCTATTTGCAGTTCATCTTACAGTTCATCTTGTCCGAGACTCCGAGCGATGGCGCCTGCGACTGCTGCGAAAGGAATGGTGGGAGCGGCAGGAGTTAAAGCTGCGAAAGGATTTGCAGGAGCTGCCGGAGGCAAAGCTGCGAAAGGAATGGCAGGAGCGGCAGGAGGTAAAGCTGCGAAAGGAATTGCAGAAGCTGCCGGAGGTAAATCTGTGAAAGGAATTGCAGGAGCGGCAGGAAGTAAAGCAGCTGCTGCAGTGGTGGCATCAACTGCTGGTAAATTGACCTTGGAGGCCGCCGGCTTCACAACGTCTGGACCTGCAGCGGATTCTTTCGCTGCGGCTTGGATGAGCGATACCGCCATCGCCCATGGCGGACACGTACCAGCTGGGTCGCCGTTCGCTTTCGTGCAAGCAACAGCGATGGGTGGCGGCTTACTACGTGGAGCCCCAGCTAAGTTGACCGTGGGAGTAGTTGCGGGAGCGGGAGCTGTTGTTGCGAAAGCTCGGAACTAAGTTAAGCTCTCTGAGATTTCAACGTTCGTGTCGCATCGATCATCGTACACAAATAAGATCATTTGAGTCTTGTGTGCTCGATCAATTGATGAATCTTGCGTGCTTTATCAACTGATGAGCTAATTCCAGAGTAGGGACATCAGGAAACGAAAAAAAGAGTAGTTTCCTATGTGGAGTAGATATACCTTGCCACAGCGCGCTGAATCGCTACCTAGGCAGTTATCTTTTTGTTTGCTACTTTTAATATGGTTGATTGTCAAGGAGCTTTATGGTCTGAACGGATCTACTACCACAAATTTTGTAATAAATCTATGCTATGTTGTTCCTGTACAGTTTAAAGTCCTTTCTTCTTGAGCTCCTTGAATTTTGAATCATGCCATCAGCTTCCTCGAATTGGTATTGAAGTGCTGAGCAGTCCCAGTGATAGTTCTTGAACTTCCGACCTTCGCTTTGCTTTCGACCAAATTCGAGTTGAAACGTTAAGCCATTGCCGTTGGTATATATACCTGTATCCAATTTAATCTGAAGAGTACCGTGCAAGCTTCTGGCATGGTGCCTGTGTCTGATTTACTGAGAGTCGCGCGATTACACCTTACGGTCCGAAGAGACGAGCATATGAGAGAGCTCCTTAAAGGGTTCATGATTCGCACATCAGCACCTCGAATTCAAAGCATATGAGAGAGCTCCGAAAGTTTCGAGGTTTTGATGTGCGAATCAGGCTTTGGAGGAGGTGGCCTGGGGCCTGGCGGCGGAGGTGGAGGTTTCCCTGGCGCCATGATGGAAATTCCTGACCAGGAGGATTCTCTTTCCAGTTTAGGATATTGCAATTCCCCGCTCATCTTTTCCCGCAACATCAGTTTCCGTTGAATTGCTGTGTATCTACAAACATCCAACTTCCAGATCTCATTGACGTTACGGGCAGTGAATCATGGATTGTAAACAATCGCCTGGCAGTGCAATCGCAGAGTAGAATAGTCGGCAACATTACTTGAAAACTTTGTCCAGGTATTCATGGATAGAGCCTTCGTCTACTGAGTCCCTTCTACTCATGTCGACTTTGGCGTTTCAGTACCTTATCTCCCTCATCGTCGTTGCTTTGGGTCGTCTCCATGCTTCTTCTTCAGCCCAAATTGCAATTGATCAACTCCTAGGTAGAATTTGCGACAACTCAAAACACTCACTGAAAAATGCATTGTACACTATCCAAGATCTTCAGATTCTGAAGTCCAAATCTCATCAGGACAATGTAAATGATATTATCGAGCATGAATTTAAATAGAAGTGCATGTCTTCAATCGACGTACGAGGGAGATAAGGTACTGAAACGCCAAAGTCGAGGGTTCTATCACTTCTATGAAGTATTCGGAATTAATTGCCTTCTGCTCGCCGAGCTCGACGTTGCTCTTCATCTCGCACTACAACACTGGCAATGTCAGATTGGTTGCCAAAAGTCTTTTCTATGGTGGTCCGCATGCATATGAGAGTGACTCCTGCTTCTCTGGCTTATTCAAGTCCTTGTAGTAACTTGGGTCGTGCCACATTTGACTATACGTCTCGTTTGCTGATCCTGTCATTCATGACTTTCTCGAGCGCGTTAAAAATTCTCAGTGTTTATTGGTAGAGTCGAGTTCTTGGAACTTCATTAGCAGCTGAGGACACACGTAAATAAGCGCAAGAGCAAATCGTAGGCCCTGGATTCACAACTTGGCAAGAGCACTTGTGGAACGAACGCAGAATTCTATGAAACATGTGTATAACTTAGGGAGCTCACAAATCTCAGTACTAATGATTGATCTGAGCATATAAATTCGGCTTGTGCAACATAATTTGAGATGAAGGATATTGTGAAACCGTGCCACTTCACTCTCTGACGCGCTAGTTTCGTAGACGTGTAATCCAGCCTGCCAATTGCAACCTCAATTGCAACCTAGCGTGCCAATGACTTCAAATACAGTAGAAAGCAGAATGAGGTCAGCGCAGGTGACACAGTCACTGATTTTAGGGTTCGAAATTCGTAACAAGCATATCAGAACTGCTACGCCATGAATCAGTCATCGTACATCAATTCAAGAAACTTTCAGTTCAATGTTCAGAGGTGAGCTTCAAATATCTTTTAATAGCTGGCATCATCAGCGTTGAACTTCTCGACGGCGCTCGCACTTCAGGTTTCGGATTCCTTATTAGAATTGAAGCAGGCTGCTTGGCGGTGTGTTACCGGAGCTGGCTGGCTCAGAGCCTGCCTCGGCACTGAAGTTGCCCCAGCACTCTTCGCAGCAAACCCTGCTGCGGTTTGCTTCCCACTCGCTCCTCCTTAGGCATGGTGGCCTTAATCTACTGCAGCACTCGGCACACGACATAAACTAACAAGACAGCACAACCAGAGGAAAGCCAAGAATCAGCTGAACAGGAAAGATATCTACTTAATATTCAGGTAAGCCAGCCCATCGACTCTTCAAAGTAAAACATCCTCAAGCTACGAGGGATGCTTAGTTAGAACAGAATGCTTGAGTTGAATCCATACTTCTGAGATATATTACACTATGCCTACATCAAGCATCTTCACCGGCCGATTTCTAGCTTTCCAAACAGTACAGACTGCAGTAGAAACAGAACGTGGAAAATGGAAAGTCGACAACAATTACCCATTTCCTAAATTTCAAAAGTCGATCACATCCGGGATCACATCTTTCACTCCAATGAATCAACCATCCGAAACAGAGAACGCCTTACAAGCCTTACAAGCATCCTCAATCCCGGGCTAATATGCCCTAAAAGGCTTCAGTGATCGCAAGCGTTACAAACCTAAGTTGATCTGTTGATGAAGGATGAATGTTTGTGACAAATGGAGTTGAGAGATCATTTCTTAGGCTTTCATTTCTCAATTCAAATCAAAACCAAGAAATAATAAATATTTTGAATATTACAACCTAATTTGATGTTTTGGCCAAGGTGCATCAACTTTGGGGACATATAGACATTTAAAGGTTAACACTTCAAGGATCAAGCATTCAAATCTTGAACATTGAATGAATGTGAGAATGAGTGCGAGAATGAGTGCAAAGACATCCTAAGCAATCAAAATTGTATTTTTCCATGCATTATTTTTTTTAGAATCTTGTGATTTAGAAGACTTTGTTTTTGAGATTTTCTATAGTTTAGAAGTTACTAGAAGTTAATTTTTAATACATTATTTAGCCCTAGAAATCAAATACAATACCACGTATATAATTCTCTAAGGCCCTTAATGGATAAATGTAAAAAATTGCCCTTACAATGTGGTGATTAATTTGACTTCTTTCAATTCCAACTAATTTAAACTATTGATTCATAGTACAAATTTAAATTTCATCCTCCGTGGTAAATAATATGGAGTGAGTCTTAGGGTTCAGTTTATATGAATTTTTAAATCCCGTTGTGGAGCTTATTGCCCACGAATAAAATAAGTGTACACATCCCTTATTTTGTATGACGTGGCCCTTCATTGAAATCAAAGGAACTAGTTCTTCTTGATAATTAAGGTGGATACTTCCAAAAGTACCACTTATTGATATTGTGCCTATTTTTAGTTACTACTATTAGGCAATTTAAATTTTCATATAGTCTTTTTGGAAAGTAAGAGCACATTCCAATGCACCAAAGAATATATGATTCGGATACTGTATACAAAAGTTATTAACAATCAAAGGTTGTTTTGGAAAGCTCCATCTACAGCGTATGTACATGAAAGATTTTGAAAATATATGCGCATAGTAGATGGTATTTTAAGAAGTGAAGTGCACTTTTGGATGTACCTATCGTTACCACATTGACAAAGATTTGTACAATGTATTTTCCTAGGACATCAAAAAAAACTTTGTTTGTACCTTGCCATGAAGGCATAAATTGGCACTAAACTGCCAAAATTGCATTTCCATGTCATATTCTCAAGGGTCCATGTCATTGCATACCATTTACAAGATGACATGTGGCATTTTTTCTTCCAAAAATATCTTTACTTATGTTGAGTCTAATTTATACAGAGGTATTGTCTACAAAGTTTTAAGTGAAGTCTAGAGAGGCCAGCTTGTCCTTAAAATCGCATTAATTGAAAGGCTTTGAAATTCATATTCAGTGTTGCTTTCTAAAACTACCTTGTAGATTCTCATCACTATGAGCACACTTTAAAAATACATGTAGTATAATTGTTGAAGATTAATAAAATTAACTCTTAAAGGACATATTAGTGACTATGGAATCATTCATTTTGATACCATGGGAATCATAGTGTATTTGAAAAAAAACTTACAAAACATTCATTGGAAGTCTAAGTACTATAGAAGATTTCCTTTTTTCACACAAAATTTTTGAAGGTGAATACATTAGAAGAAATTTGGGCCTTCAAAGGCCTCTCTAGAATGGCCTTGATAGAAGACCTTACTTGAATTTAAATGTGTATTTGTCAAGGAATGAAATTTTCACCCCATTTCCACCCATATTTAACATCACAATCAATTTATACAACCCGTGCTATAAGAGGATTTATGGCCGTTTTAGAAGATTGTAAGCTCTCAAATGTTGTGAACGCCATGAATGTTGCCACATTAGTATGTTGATGTGGTCGTGTGGCTGTCACATTAGATAATATTAATTTATTAATTATTTAAATTAATTATTATATAATTTAAAAATGTTTTTTTCGACAAGATCATCACTACTTGATGAAATTCATACAAGGTAGCAACACAATTATGTACATATTTGTGTAGTTAGTCTATCATCTCTAGCCTTCATTAACCCCTAAAGGACTAACATGCCTTTTTTGGCAACATAGCGATTTTGGGCAGGTACATGTGACTAGAGATTTTCATGTTTTGGAACCAAATTTTAATAGAAGGTGGGGACAAGGAGTATATTTAAAGCCCAACAATTTTTGTGACTTTTAACTTCATAATTGAAGAGTTATCGCACAATATGCTGTTTGTTTCTCAACTCGGGCAGTTTGGGCAAATAAAAAAAAATCACTTTTTTTGGAATCCAAAATTTGAAATTGGTTTTATAGATTTATATATACGCGGAATGCTTTGAATCATTCCATTTGAATTAATGAGCCATTGGGATTGGCATTTTTCAATTCAATAAATAAATTGTTACCATTTTGTATTTTGAATCATTCTCTACTTCTTCCTATTTACTATTTTTTTTGTACATGTTGTACAATTCCAAATGATATGAAAATTTTCAAGCATGTAGCCAACTTGAATTGGAAAATAAATCCAAAGAGTTGCAACCATCTTAGACATTTTTCATACAAATGTGGCCTTTTGAAGTCCAGCTGCCCAAATTTTCGCAATGGTAAAAAAAAGATTTTTGTAACTTCAAACACTAATATCTTGCAATCTACATGGCGGAAATTTCTGAAATTTTTTCTACATCTTTTCAAATAGTGAACTTAAAGATACTATAATTACATTTGTCTAAAAATGTTTTTTTGGGTGAAATTTGGTAGCTGTCCTAAAAATGACAGTTTTAGAGCAGTTTTGCTAGAAACATAATTGCAGTCCTTTAGGGGTTAAATAGCTTTCCATATCAACTATTCTTATTGAATAAAAATACTATGATGACCTCTAGGATGACCTCGAGGATATATAAGGTACTAATTTATCCAATGCTTATTTATTTAGGCCTTTTTTTTAAATGAATTTATTATTAAGTTTATGAATTTTATACTTATAAAATTAATAGAAAGTTCTTAAAATATTTCAAGAATAGAATATTACGCTCCAAAGAAAATGCAATGGTAGAAAGAATCACATATAGTGATTAATGAGCGTATTTACTTAATAAACCTAGGACAATCAAGTATGTAATAATTCTCTAAGTAGAAAAACTAATAAATTGCAAAATCTAAAGATATTACGTTCTTTGATTAAAATAACAAAAAATACGAAAATAATTTTATGAGATAAAACTTAAATAAAATTGTTAAATTATAGGTGATTGTAAGAAACACTCGTTCTATTTTTTGTCACATGTCACATGCTAATATGTTTTTTGGCCATAACTTTCGTACTTTTGCTTCAAATGATTCAAGATCTACAAAGAAGGTACTCATGACTATCATATGTATTACCTAATTTTTTCGTAATTCTCAAAAATAGTATATTATCCAAAAAAAGACCCCAATTGAATGTTGCAATTGTCAATTTGGAGATTTTAAGTACTATTTAGTACCCCCAAAAAAGAACTTTGAGGTGAAATTTGGACGAGGTGGTCTTCTAATAAATTTATAGCTAATGGCTAAATGAAGTTTAAAAATAATTAATTTTGTGTGGTGTGGAAGTTTACAGAGTGAACTTCTTTCTATTTGTAATCTAAAACATATAAACCAATAATATTTTCATGAATTTTTTGGTAAATGACCATCTCTTGAGGTTTGACACTTTTCAAGTTTTCCTACTTAAAAAAATTTCTATGTATTTCCTTCCTTTGATACCTTCATCTTACAAGTATATATATATAAATATAAGTCATTGATATTTATTTTAATTTTTTTCAAATTCTAATTTTAATTTTTTTTAAAGTCGTGAGTATTGTTGCAAAATGAAACAATTAGTATAGGTGTTTCTTGCAATCATCCTTATACTACCCCTATTTCTAAAAAAAGACCTATCAAGTTAATCTATATGATACTTCAAGTAAAGGACAAGGGTAGCATGTCTTTGCTAAATATTATTTTTGTTATGAGAATGATTTTGTAGAATGATGTAAAAAATGAAAAGTTGCATATGATGTTTTTCTATCCATGAACTTTTTGTTGAAAAATGATTCTTCAAAAAAATTGACATCTATTTAAAAAAATAGTTTTCAATGAAACCTACTTAATAATATAGTAGTGTACAAAAATAATTTTTTGTTTACATCAAATGCTTTTACCTTGCATTATTTACAATCAAACTCTTTGAAATTTTCTTTACTATCAAAGAATATTTTTGAATAATATTTATGAGTTGGATTGTAATCTAAAAAAGACTAGAGATTTTCACCTAGTTCATTCTTACAATGACCTTGGACACATTTATTGACCAAAAAAATGTTTTTAGACCATACCTACCCGCAAACTAAAATTCCTCATAACTTTTGACTCATGAATCCAAATGGAATGATCCAAAGCTTCCCATGTCTATAAAAACCTAAAGAATCAATTTGAAATTTTACTTTTGAAAAAAAGTTTTTTTTAAAGAAGTTTTTTCAGCTGCCCGGGCTGCCCTCACTTCAAACAAAACGACATATCATGCCATAACTTCTTAACCGTGTAGTCAAAAGTTACGAAAATTCTTGGGCCTTGAAGCTACTCCTCGGACACATGTTGTGTGAGAATTTTGAAGAAAAAAAGTAAAAACTCCATTCGTAGTGAGCTGCCCAAAAAATCTATAATGCCAAAAAACGCAGCTTAGGCATTTAGGGGTTAAGGTTAGAGTTACAGTATCGTTATTCTTTCTTCACAAAAGCACCACCATCCCCCCCCTCAAGAATGATATGACTGGACTCCTAATCAAAACTCTCACGGCAGCTTCAAATGAGATCATCACAATTTTTGTAAAGCTGCATAGCTTGATTACTCAAGAGGCATGACCAAAGTATGATTGAAGTCCCAAACCCTGAAAACAAATGAGTTGATGAATTGAGGCCTCCATCATGAATTGGTAAGCTTAACTAGTCTCTTCGTCTATATCCAATATCCACCACTCTTGAAACTTAGGAGCACCTAAATGCAACACTAGTCATTCATGGGCATCTAGAAAAGAACCTAAATCCAAATGCAAGTCGACCCAAAAATGACATGTGGGGTTCTAAAGGAGACAAGTGAGGTTCCAAGAAGTTGTCACTCTTCCAAGAAATAGCCAATCACCTACATGAGATTCAAGGTTAGAGTGTGTCACTTTTGGATGTTTCCATACCAGCTTTAGTATTAGTCTAGTGTTTATAGTAGGTGCATCTACGAAGTTGTTTTCAAAAATTCATATCATATTCATACAAGCTTGGAAAAATACAAAGCCAATTTTCTTGATTTTGTGAACCGGTTCTTAACAAAATCACATCATTTTATTTTGTAGCTACCGTCAAGATCTGTGAGTTGGAAACAAGTGTCGCTTTTAGGTGCTACGTTAGTATTTATTCTGGTATCTGGTTATGGTTATCTTCATGGATGCAGCTGTCTTCCTGATTTGGTGCCTACCTTTAGCCCCACCGTCCAACCCTTTTCTCTATTGCCTTAACTTATCCATTGTGCTCATGCTCCACCATGCTCCAAGAGTCCAGATTGATCAGTCCGTCTTCACAGCGCCGCCTATACAGCTCATCTAAAGTGCTTCAATATCTGTATGTTGCCATTGCTCCGATAAATGCAGTCCTCTCAAAGTTGAAATTTGGGAGACAAGTGCGCATCATTTTGATGCATTTCCGAGAGCAGAGATTCTGAGGCTCGGTTCCTGTGTAGCCGGCATGGGTAAGAGATTAAGAAATTGGGATAACGTACCGTTCGTGCCTTCGTGGTGATACGCTGGTGGATTTGAACATTGTATTTTAATGTTGCGATTGACCTCGTACGGCTTCTGGCATGAAAGTGTGTGAGTTGAAGTCAAGCAAATACACCACCGAGTGCCTAAAGCTCTGACTGCCGCTGGCTCATCAGCTTTTGACTTGTTGAGGTCTTTGTTGTATGTTCTTGAAACGAGGGCGACAGTGCGCACACGGGTACTTGTCTCCTGGCTGTTAATATTGAATACTAAAACCTGTGGGCTCTCGACCTAGCTCTTCCATTCTTCCAATCTCTGCTTCCAATGAGTAGAGATTCAAGCGTCTGCATGTATGTCGAGCTTGGGGAGACCTTTGCAGTTATCAATGTCTACTTCGCATGCTTACTCTTGACTTACAAGCATTTCGGCCAAGGTCTTTCCAACCATTTGCTTCCAGAGCCCGCCAGCAGTGAGTCTAACTGGGAAGATTCCAGAGGATATTAATGTATTCATTCGGCACACTGAAGATGGAGCTGGCGATGGCGTCCTCTTGCATTCCCTTACGCGGTGGACCTCTGACACGACATCTCATGACGAAGAACAATGCACCAAGGAGATTAACGAACTTGCAAAGAGTTTCGTCACGTGAATATCAATCCCACTTTACCTCTCGGACGGTACATCTCTTCCAGCGGATCACAAACCCTGTTGCAGCACTCTCCGACCTAATTGCACCCACTTCCTGTCCAGAGGAGAATTTCGAGTCTTCGCAAATCTTATCACCCCAGGTTCGACCATGCCCCACAGGATCAAAGAGCACGCGGTGTCAGGTGGCGTTGACTGGAGCTGCAGATTTGGTGGTGGTGGAAGAAAATCAGGAAGCAGGGCTGTTGGCGTTTCTCTCTTCGGAGAGAGTCAAGGTGGTCGCCATGGTGGCCATAGCTATGGCTTTGTGCAACGCCGATCGAGTCGTCATGTCCGTCGCCATTGTGCCCATGTCCGCCGCCCATGGCTGGAGCCAGAGCTTCGCAGGCATTGTACAGGTACTCTAATTCAATCAATCTCTCCCACCTCCATCTTCTCCTTCGATCACCTCCCTTTCAAACCTGATCTGTGAACAGCAATGCATCAATCAATCTAACCCATATTCTTCATCTCATTTGGACCACCCTTTGTTTCAATCCTAATCTCTGAAATCAATTTGTGTGGAAATCATGCAGTCGTCGTTTCTGTGGGGGTACCTGCTGTCACCCATTGCGGGAGGAGCGCTAGCGGACCGATACGGCGGCAAGAGCGTCATGGCGTGGGGGGTAGCGCTATGGTCGCTCGCCACAGTGCTCACGCCCTGGGCAGCAAGCCAGTCGCTGCCCATGTTGCTGGCGGTCCGAGTGCTCATGGGCCTGGCCGAGGGTGTGGCGATGCCGTGCATGAACAACATGATTTCCAAGTGCGCTTGATTGGTAACCCCTACGCTCGGAATGCATGTGGTGATATCTCGGGATAGATTGGTGACCCTAATTTTGCTGATCATCCATGTTTTTCGCTTCCAGGTGGTTTCCTCGCACAGAGAGGTCTAGAGCAGTGGGAATGACCATGGCGGGCTTTCATCTGGGAAGCGTCTCTGGGCTGATTCTCACGCCTATGCTACTAACCACTCGTTTCGGCGTCAAAGCACCGTTCGTGGCGTTTGGATTCACAGGTTTTCTGTGGCTAGTCGTATGGCTGGCTGCCATCACTAGCAATCCACTAAACCAGTCTAGGATTTCACGCGAGGAGTATCAGTACATCAAACGAGGAAATGAGGATGTAATAGCCACCACTGGGTCAAGAAATTCAGCTACCTCATCTAGTGCTGTCGTTCCACCGTTTCGTCTTCTCCTTTCTAAGCTGCCCACATGGGCCATCATAGTGGCCAACTTCATGAACAACTGGGTACGTCAAATTCACTTAAACTTCGACTGCGTGACTTCGGAAAAATGGTTGTGAATACTGACACTGAATATTTCCTTGTGCAGGGTTACTTTATTCTGCTGGGATGGATGCCGGTGTACTTCAACACGGTGAGCACTTTCTGCTCCGGTGGTTGCAACTGTGCCCACTTCCTCGTTCACAATAAATGTCAATGACAGTAAATCGTCCTTAAACTGATGATTTTGAGGTGCTTAGGTGTTGGGAGTGAACCTCAAGGACGCGGCGTGGTTCAGCGCCGTGCCATGGGCGATGATGGCAGCCGTGGGGTTCGTCGCCGGCGCCAGCTCTGATACTCTTGTGCGAGCTGGTGTCTCGGTGACAACCACACGCAAGATCATGCAATCCATTGGCTTCCTGGGACCGGCAGTGGCGCTCCTGGGACTGAACGCCGTCAGTCATCCAATGGTCGCCGCAGCCTGGCTCACTGCCGCTGTGGGTTTAAGTGCCTTCAGTCAAGCAGGTTTCCTTGTCAATTACCAGGAGATTGGGCCCAAGTATGCAGGTGTTCTACATGGTAAGAATCTCCAACGTTTCTAGTGGAAGAAGAATTGCGAAACCTATTGCGGAGGTAATTCTGACTAATACCAACGTGTGGATTATTCCGCAGGTATGTCTAATACAGCAGGCACTTTGGCAGCGATCATTAGCACCATGGGCACTGGCCTTTTCATTGAACGCTTGGGGTCATTTCAGTCGATTCTAACCCTGACTTCGGTTATGTACATTGCCAGCACCGCGTTCTGGGTCTTCTCTGCAACGGGTGAGCGCGTCTTTCATTAGCCAAATGTGAAAACCAATTGATTTGGATATTCTAGACTCAGCTACTTTGAGTCGACTAACAGCGTAGAATACCATTCATTGAAGGAGACTTTATTTACAGAAGCGTCGGCTGGTCAATTACGATACTAAGGACCAACATTCCTTCATTTGGGAACTCCAAGATTCTTATGGCCGGGAAAGAGAATTCAGATATTCTTTGGTGAGGGCTTTTTAAACTCGGAGAGTCCATTTTAGTAGGTTAAGGGGACCTTCAAAATAATGTCCCTACAAAGACTACCAACTTCCCAAGTTACGTGAGAGAAAATACAATTTTGTTGTACATTATTACCTATTATATTCCCTCTGTAACGGGTTACTTGTTGAAAAAAAGATGCGCAAAGCTGATGCGATCAGGTAAACAAGTAACGTCTGTGCATGACATACTGGACATTTAAAGGATACATCAAGCTCCATTCATCGTTCTTGTAAAATACATATACAACAATTTCATACAGGAAAGGATTGATGGTGACTGGGCAGCCACTAGCTTGCAAAAGCATTTTACTGTGTTTATGCTTCCGAATTTATAAGAAACATGCATATTTTATTTTCTCTATCACCCTTCCTGTACACAACTCTTCGTGCTCCAACAGGCTGGGTCCTAGTCCAGGCGAATGTGCACATCTGGCTGAGAGCACAAACTGGGTGTGGACAAAAGATAGAGTGGAGAAACAGCTGGGACGAGTTTGTTGGGGGAACCAGAATGAAAGGCTAATTTTCATATTCCGCTACCGAATCTCCTCAGTTAGATTTGGAAATTCCAGTGCAACTAGAGAGATTGAACATTTGCCAATGTGACAGAAATTCTGTTACCTCCAAACGATCAGAGATTCTTACCTTCCCCAGCAAGTACGCTGCTGGTTCGCAATCTGCCGTGATAGCGTACAAATTCCTTTAAGTCCGCTTGGTGTCCTTTATGATTGCTTGCCAGGCAAAGCCTTGTGGACAAGTGCGAGAACTTGGCTCGCCAGTGTCTCAGAGAAGCGAGAAATGAATCCCTCCACATCTACTGAAGCCAGTGAGGAAGAAGCGCCTGTTCCTGGCCTTGACTGGAACATGCTTGAACATGTTGCTGAGCTGTTTAACAAATCTGCGGGACAAATCATTGTTCAATTCAAGTTGGTTATTCTACCTGACCTTATCTTGCGACTGTACGGTATATGCCGCAAAGGGAGTGAAATAAATTACATTGATGAGAAATTTTAGGTGTACTCGTCCGAAACAAAATCAAGGATCGGATCGCATTGTTAATGAGCAAGAATGTTGAACAGTATTTGACTCACCTATGCCGGGACTGAAACTGTTCAAGCTGTCATTGTCGACAGTAATCACAGCTCTGTTACACGGTAGTCCACATGCTGCAGCTTCATCAGCTAGTCTTTGCACAGTTTGTAGCGTTCCAGGCAGCAATCTTTGATAAGTGCGACTGAGAGATAATATATCAAGTGATATACTTGTTGAAGGAGTGCAAGGGGTTTCGGGAGGTGTTGGTGTAGTTCTTCGACAGACGGATCGTACTTCACCGAAGAGCGAGGATGCCCTGTCTGCTGCTTCCATCAAGTCATACAAAGACTTCTGATAATCTTCAACTGGGCGAGGAAGCGACGGGGTAGAAATGCAAGGTTCTTCACCTGCAGGCCCTAGAGAAGAGCATGGAGGTCGGTCCTGGGCTTCCACACCAGGTATATCACCTGATGGTAAACACAGGGCTGATTGAGTCTGATGGGAGCTATTCAAAGTAGAGATTTTTTTGCAAATTCATAGCAGACTTTTCCCTATCAATGACGGAAGTATGACGGAAGTGCGTTCTCATTTGTACTGAAGGATGACAAGAACCTCCAAATACTCTTCTTACTCAGATTCTCTACCAATTGATGCCACTTAAATATCGCACATTTTGAACAAAGATTACAATTGATTGAATGAACTGACAAATGCAATTGACTTTTTTGCTCTTTACAAACAGTAACCAGTAAGACATTACATGAAACGTACCGAGGAATTCATTCATGTTAACACTTTTGCATCTTTCGAAAAGCCTTTGCGTTCGTATGAGCTGTGAATCGCCTTGGAAATCTGTTTCTTCGTGTTCGTGAGGCATTTCACTACTCTCACAATTTGATGCTTCAAAGAATCTCGTGGACGACAGTGAATCCTTACACGTAGGGAACGTGCACGACGGAGGAATGGAAGCGTGGCTGTCAGCTTTCGGCTTGGTATTTGAATGACGTCCATCCAGCGTCCGTTCCACGTTATGATTTCCTTCCTCAAAGAACGGCACAATATTTTCTCCACTTTTTAAAGCTCTTCTGAGTGTTGGAGATAGTTCAGCTATTGAAGACAGAGCGTCTTTGCGATTCGCTACAATCTCATGTTCTTTTCTTCTCGCAATCTCACTTTCAGGGAACTTAGCATGAGCAGCTCTGTTGCAAGGGCTGTGCTCCTGAGAAATTAACCCTCGTTCAGCTGCATTCCTTTCTCCTCTGCTTGCTAAAACTCGTCCAACCTCCGCTTTGGATGGTATTTTTATAAGCCGGCAAATCGAAGGATCCTCAACTCCTGATCCTTTCTTGTCAACAGGTCTCTCATCTTGTTTTATACTAGTAGTCTGTGCAGCCATGGATATTTCCTCTTCGATTTCCTCCATGTTCAGTCTATTTCGACCTTCAGGGTCTTCTCTCGCCTTAATTTGCCATAAGTCGATCTTCCGACCATCCAAATTCCTCAGGTTGTGAGTGCCCGAAGGGGTTCGAGGGGTTCCCATCATACAAGGGGCAGCACCGTCTAAGTTGTAAGACTCACCCGCTGACAGTGCGATGCCGTTTTCCTTGCTCACAACACCTAAGCACAAGCTCTCAGTGCCATCTACAATCCTATCTCGAAGACAAAAACTCGAAGCCATTTTGGCACCATGTTGAGCAGATCCGGGTGGTTCAGAAGGAGGATTGGGCAAGCAAGAATCTTGAAATTCGACTGCATCATGAGCCGCAAATGCAGACAGCTTGTTTGGGCTCTCAGGGGGCAATGCATAGCCAGAAAATTTGTCTTCTCCGTCCCATTTGCGTTCTGTGCACTCACCGTCGTGTGCAATTTCGGCGACTGCAATCCCAAGATTTACCAACCTCTCCCGCATACGTTGAACCTCTATCGCCATTTTGTTCTGTCATCTCACAAAGACCAACCTTCAACTAGGAAATAAGAAACGATTCAATGATCATGGATAGAAAGAGTCAAGTGCTTGACCCAGTTGACCAGTTCTGGGTCAACTGGAAAGATCGTTCGTGACTAATTGGTAGGAATGCAATATCTGGACTGTTAAATTTCAAGAAAGTGATTATGCTGTCGTCAATCTAGATCCTAGGGGTTGACCTCTTTGGCCTTTGGGTTTTACATACACACGATCTGCAAAGTGCTAATTGTACCAACTCCGCATTCCTTACAGTCTCTCTCATTGCAGTATCAAGGGTAGTCTGACAGGAAAAAAACATGTGCGGTTCCATTGTACCTGCCTCTCCCGCAGCTTCAGCCGTTCTCTTTCTGCAGCTAAAAGGCGTCCTGGATTATTTTCTACATCTTCATCTTGTAAAAGGGCTTGAGTTTCAGTTCCTGCAATTTCTACCTCCGTTTTTAAGGATGTGTCAAACCATAGACTTTGAGGGTGGGATAAATTCGATCGCGCAAAAAACCGAGAGGAGAAGCTACTGTTATCTAAATCTTCCTCCTGCAGATGTCAAATGAGCATTGGAAAGTTTCAGCTTTCATGCTAGGCACTGACCACCGCATCAAGGGATTACTGAAAATCCTGATCTGATTCTCGATTGAAGCTGCTCATTTATGTTCACGACATGCCTGTGCCCAAAGATAGAAGAACTTCGACACTCTTATGTCTTACCTTGTGGTTTGAAGCAATTTTTTGGAAGCGCCCAATCAACAAGTCCTTGTGATTTTGATAGCCACAGTCCGCGTCGCCATCGTCATTGACCTTCACAAGCTCGGTATCTATGGAAGTCTTTGTTTTTTCCAAAGTGGGTATCCGCTTAAACTCCCCATCTGCCTTTAAGTCTTGTTTAGGAGTTCTTTCCGCTTGTGTAGGTTGTGCATGACAGTCCAGGCTTTCTTTATTGAAACTGCCAAAGTTTTCAAGAGTTTCTCCTCCTGCAAAAGAGATATCAATCCTCTCTCGGCTGCTCTTAATTTCTTCACAAGCTCGTTCGGATTTCTTGCCTTCCTCGTTGATAGATTTAGTTTTTTCCAGAGCAAACATAGATTTTTGAGCTTCTGAATCTTCGCCAGCATCTGATAGGTCAGTAACCAACCGATCTTCGTTCTCAGAATCTGACGTTGCCTGCAAATTCTTTTCCGTATTAAGAGATGATTTCTCAGAAAATTTCTCTTCCACTGCGTTGAATGGGGCGTTCATTGTATGGGACGAAACAGCACCATTGCCTGCCCTGTTCCTTCTGTCATTTTCACATTTTGCTGTCTCTTCAGGACCTGCTTTCGACAGTGATTCATCGTGAGAATAATCATTCTCACCGAAAAAAACGGTGTGCACAGTTTTCCAGTGGGACTCCCTCCTGAATTTCAAAGACGGTAAGAGTTACCACATTAGTTTGACAACTACTCAATAGGAGTCATCGATTTCATTTCAACTGTAAGAGAAAACCAGAGTAAACAAACTTACAGACGCTTGAGATAGTACATCATAATTAGATTTGACTACCAATTACGAGTGGTGTTGCAGGTAGATTTCATCTTCCTGGATCAAGCCCACCTCAGGTCATCTTGCGCAGACAATAACGGACTGCCTTCAGGTTGTAAGGCTCGACTCTCAAGAACGTTTTGCTGAAGATTTGTACCAAGATCCTCAGCAGGATAACTGCGGATGTTAGAACTATCGACAGGGTGAACTGCTTCTCTTCGGGCTTCGGAGACAGCTTTGTATCCATCACGTCCTAAGCGCTGCATACAGAAGCCATCTATCACTTACATAAAACCCGACATCAATTTTCAAACGGTGATACCTGCGTTCTGAATGAGCAAACCTAATTTCATTTAAAACTAGTTGAGGGCATATTAACTGTACCTTTTTACATTCAGCAGGCTCTGTATGAGGCCTATCAACAGCTTTGTAACTCGAATCGTGTACTGCTGCTGAAAGGGTTATGACTTGCCCGTGCTTTGTCTGAACCGAGATATCTTTCTGATCGTTTTGGCAAGAGTCCTTTGATTTTACATCAAGAGGATCAAAGGGTATTGCCTGATCAACTCTTCTTGGGGTACTGATGGTTCTATCCAAGTGTCTGGGAGATTGTGTCGGGGCAGATTTTAAGCATCTAAGAGGCGGTCGGGACTCGGCGTTTGCTATACAACGTTTCCTCATAGAACGTGACATGTTAAGCGGAAGACGCCAAATGAAGATGCAGCTGTCTCCACTTACCTGGAAGTTCGTCAACTCAAGACAGAAAGATGTTAACGATACTCAAAAACATGTACTCCGGAGTAAAATTTAACAGTTTCTGAGAAAAGCAAAAAGCCAAAATCAATCCGTGTAACTAAGATCTGAGTCAACCTAGCGAAATCTCAATTGACCACAAACAGGAGTCACGGCTTTTGTATTCGCAGCAGAAAATGATACAGATAAACAGAGAGACCAACATTTTCCGAGCAAGTGATCTAGTTTTAAGCAGTGTAAAGAGTTTCAATTTTGAACGATGCCCGCAACTTGTGCACAGTAAACTAAATTGACACGCAAGAAATATTACTTGGGAAATCCACATTGCCAGCGCAATGAGCAACACGCTCGCAATGCATAGCAAGAACGCTCTCAGTTTTGATGGCAATAACCACAAGTATGTCTAACAAAATAAAAGGCTGCCACGCTACATTGTAGCTGCAGTTGAATAGGAGTTAACTTTAAAGGTTCATTACTTACAGATACAAGTCTTCTGCAGTCTGGAAGGAATACCATTCCTGTTACAATTTCTGCATGCCCTGATGCATAAGCCAAAAGCTCCCCATTGAGGAAGTCGTACACCCTCAATATTCGATCTGAATGGGAACATATAACGTACATACCGCTGGGATCCAAGCGCACCTGTCGAGCCGTATAGCATCAAGCGTGCAATTGCACAACAGAATTTTTAATTGTATGTTTCTTGACCTTTGGGACTTGACAAGTGGCCTAAGATGAACAGACTCTTAATTTACGCCAAAGTATAAAAATAGGAGAGAGTTCATTCTTCTTAATTGAATGTCAGAACATCAATCCACCTTTGGTCAAACAGATCCACGAAGAAGATGACCACTGAAGTGCTTTTTTTGTAACTCTAATTTGAAGTAATATACAAATTTATTGCAGAATAATAAGTTAAATAATATAATCCAAGTTACCTTGAAAGGCTCTCCAACATCACCCTCAGGCTTCAGATATCGAACAGTCTTGCCACTAGCCAAATTCAGGATGCTGAGCTTCTTATCCTAGTTTCAGTCATCAATAGAAGTACATGGGTTGTATGATAGAAGAACAAAACCACTAGGCTTAGACAGAAACAACATGTCCATAAAATCTAAAGGTATAGAAATAGACCACAAATGTCACACTGCCACCATTTGATCTACCTAAAGACGGTACCTGCCCAACAGCCACTGCGAGTTTGTCGCAGGGATCTGTGTCAATGTCATAGAACGTTCCTCGAGGTGAAAGCTCTTGATGGTAGCGTGAACTTTTGCATCCAGCGCCCGAAGCCACCACATTGCGAAACACTACAGTCCTGCGCATAATCCACTATAAGGACTTCACCCTGCTCTAAGTGCAAGAAATCAAAGTGTTCGCGTTTCAAGGAGTACACCCAAGAATATACTTTGAACTCTCAATCTACAAACGGGTATGAATGGGAAGAAATAGTCAAATTCTGAAAAAAGGATGTAAAAGTGGAGAACCTTTGAGTACTTACTTATCTGCACTGCAGCTAAGGAGCTTCGACCCACTGCATGCGAACTTCACGGTGGTCACGGATGCTGAGTGGTCGTCCAAGGTCTCAACAACATCATAACCCCTGCAAAGCAATGCCCTTATCAAAGGAAGACATGCACAAAACTCTGCTAACTAGAGAGGACTATCCTTGATTGCCTCCTAGCCCATGTATTCGATACTCAAATCGAACGCATTGCATTCAAGTCATGAACATTGAGTCCAACCTGTTCACATCATAAACATGTATAAGGCGATCTCTGCCTCCAGAAGCCAATAGGGGCATGCAGACTGGTTCCTCAACCAATCTGTCATTTGTGTTTGAAGTGAAGCTCAACGATAACAATTCACCATTATGTGCTTCCTGTCAACACTCCTGCAAAACTTTCAGCTTTCCAGCATGTGAATGGCGATTATTGCATCTACTTGGATTCTTTCAACTGATACATACGTGTGAGGTCAAACAAATACCCACTCTCAAACTCACTTTTACTCAGAAAATTTCAAATATGACAACACTGTCGTGCAGCAATATGAGGACGCACTTTGCAGCTTAATAGTTGCAACGTATTCAAGTCATAGATACGAAGATTTCCATTTCGATCACCAGCAGCAAGATGCTGGCCATCTGGACTAGCACAGATTGTCCGAAACCCGTGCAAAGTATCCACCGACTCCCCATCTATCGTACCCACGGCATTTTTATCCTTCTGATCTTCCCTATTTTCTGCAGGCAATGAAGCATTTATTTCTGTTATAGATATGTGCTATAGGTTCTGCAAGCAATACATTTTAGGTGCATGGCGATATTCAACCAGAAGAATATGCACTCTCCAATAGAAAGCAAGTCGCATGAATTCAAAATACACCTCAAAATTCAAATTAGTCCTCATAGTGACGCTTGAAGGATGCTACATCATGCAACATTACCGCACTTTCCTTCTCCCAAGCCAACTACTGCAGAATTTCAAATAGGCTCACCTATGTATAGAACGCCCAGAACGTCTTTGCTATAAATATTGGGAGGCCGCGGTGGAGCTGCATTCAATCCTACGCTACACTTCTCCTGCCCTGAACCGAGATTCCACAACCTAATTGACCCATCAGCAGAGCACGTCGCAAACGCTCCACCAAGCGAGCAGTCTTTCTCATTGTTTAGCTGGAGAGCTGGTGCTTGCTTTGGTGTGGGTAAAAGAGACACATCCCATACGCAAGAATTGTGGGAGAGCAATGTACGGTATCTTCCTATCTGCATCAATAAAGAAATCTTTGATTAGTCTCGATTGGATGAGATTCTCTGAATATAAACAACCGAGCATATAGTATTTAATACATACACCATGGTCACTGGAACATGCATTAACAGTCGCTAGTGCAGAATTTAGGTAGTCTTCATATTATCTCCGTCACAAAAGGGAAAGGTTTCTCAGAAGAAATTCACGAACTGCAGATCTTTTGGATTCCTCATCAACTAGACGACCTCAGTTTGAGTTATACTAGAAAGTGAACAGATAATGAGAACGCTGAAATGGAACACTCATTACGGCAACAGTTTATCCTCTGATAGAACATCTTTAAAGCGATACAGAACACTATTGCCACGAGCTCTGAGCAAAGATGTACCTTTGAGAAGCTCTGCACATCCCAAACCAGAAGGCTGTGGTCTCCGTAAATGACAGCTGGGATTCAAGACAACGAGTAATCGATTGAGCACGTCCCGGCCAGAGTAAAACGTAATTTGAGTTAGCAACGTAAGGATATACAGAGACCAGAGATCAAACAGACAAACAGAGAAAACTTTCAAACAAAGAAATGAAACACACTAGTAGAACTATTATACCGAGGGTGTGCCCTTCTTGAAGGAAGCTGCATGCAACAGCATCAGGGAACCGAATGCCAGGTTGTGTACGGTTTCCAACAGCAAGAGTAGCACCAAGACTGACATCTGTTAGTCCATGATAACCATAAGGAGCAGGTCTTGGCAATGTGACAGCATATGCAAGGCTCCCATGCATGAAAACACGAACAATCCCATCACTGCAAGCACATCCCACATGGGCTTCGGAAACAGCTAGAGCGTATCCATGCCTGACCTGCGCCGGTCATCATACACGACGTCCAACCGATCTTCAGTAATGTAGAAGTCACCATTTCACAGATTGACTGAGAAGAAAAAGGTGAATCCAGCCTTGGAGGAATTTAAGAGACAAACAAAACACGCAAACTTATTTAGAAGCCCTATCATTCGATTTAAGCATAGGTCGAAAGTTGCTTTTTGTTAAAAGGAACAACAATAAAGAGCAGCAGAAAAATAATTTCACCAATCGCACGACTGCGTTTCCTAAACGAAATTCAACATTACACTAGCATAGCAATAGCAAGGTGTTGGAGCACCGGCCCTAATACCTTCAGATCAACCCACTTCTCAATAGCCAAACCGCAATGAAGCAAGCACAGAATTCCTGAAAATTTCGAGGGAAAAAAGTAAGTCCGGTAAAACTTTTGTGGCCAATGACACACACTGCAGATTCCCGAAGTGAAACTTCGCTGTGAGATAAAGTTGGCACATGTAAGAAGTAGGCTTGTAGAAAAACTACTATTGGTATCTAAATGTAACCATATGCACCAACATGTATATGACATTTGATATGCTTCAAAATTCAGTCCCACAAACATGAAACACCTGCGTCTACTGGGAAACACGCACCTGCAGCACTTAACGCGTACAGTGGTTGAAAGTCAGGGGTCACAGTTGTCGCATCCTTTGCCGGTGGAGCAGACAAGATTGCAACGAAAGAACTATCTTTCTGGCTACCGAGTTTTACGGTTTTCCCTTCCATTCCGATGGTCCCATTGCCTCCGGCAGATCTAGCTTTGGGCAAGCCAATCACCCAATGTTTCAAATGCTTTATGCCTCCAGTCACAAAAAAACTACCATCTGACGCAAATTGCAGTGCACATGCCGGTTGAGATGTTGTGGAAGCGCGAGATTTTGCTAATAACGTGCCACTTCTCCAATCCCAAAGACATACATGTCCATCACTATGAACACCAACCGATACAAGGTGTTTTCCTGTAAGTAGAAATTATCAGACATACATGTCAGAACATGTAACATGAAGGGTAACTTATTCTAGGTTCTGCTCGCTATACAACCTTCATAGTGATTGGAGATATCAGACAACTGTTCAAAAAAAATCATGTATTAGTTGTCTTGAAGAGAATGCTTGTCAAAATTTCAATTCAAGTAGCCCGAGTGTGAACTGCACAGAAAAGCTGCGTGTCCTTAATAAATTCAAACAATGCTCTGTAGAAATAGTAGAGCTTCAGACTCGTATTAGTCATAGATTGCTCACCATTCGGTGAAAACTGGACAGAGCAGACCCCATGCTTATGTGTCCTCAATTCAGCAACACATGTTCCCACAGAAACCTCCCAAACAATAACGCCTGGCTGGTGCCCTGACTGCGTTCAGTAAAATTGTACATCAGTGGAACGAGTCAAAACGTATACAAACAAGGAGTTTTGCCACTTAGAAATGCAAACAGTCAGAAAAGCTTAAGGACGTTTTGCAACATCGGTGCTAAAGAAGCATGCTCCAAATAGATAAATTAAGATAGAATTAACATAACTAAGAGGGAAAGAGATGTAATAACATAGCTAAATCATGAAAAATTGCGAATACATTAACTTTGAGCTTGCAATAATTGCCCTGGAGGGTCAGGGTCAAGTTGGTTTGATGAAAATTTCATTCCAGAAAAGTCAAATTTTTAGGTGCACTGACTGGTACAATCTTTAGGTCGCAAAGATAAACCCTGGTAAATGACCGTTCTCTACAGATTGAAACATTCCAGGCACAACAGAGAATTATTTGGTAGAACTGAATCTAAAAATCTGGGTTTGGTTTCACACCCCATCCAGTGAATCAAGCAAAATAACGCTTAGAGGATGGGTCAATTTCAAGAGCGAAAACAGATTGTTCTTGGAAAGCATCATATGACAATCTATAGATCCGGAAAAAGTGTTCGCACAGCACCCTTCACATACCTCGCCAGCTGCAAGAAGTCTTCCTCCTTGACCTGAGTAAGCAATACATGTGAAAGCTTTAGCGCTTTTAGGAGCCATTAAAAATCGGGTTTGACAGCTGGCCTTGACGTTGTAAACAACTACAACAGCGCCAGCCAAGTAAGCGAGTTCTCCGGTGGTTGGATTGCATGATAACCCGCTTGCCGACATCGACGTCAATCCAATGACTCTTTCCAGCTCTAGCTGCAAGATTGAAGAGTGAAAATCTGTATCTCATTTTGATAAAAACGTGTCAAATGACAAACACAATTTTCTTTAAATTGCAGTGATTTCTTGAGCTCAAGAATTTGATTATTATGATTCTGGTCATCCACATAAAAGTTCAACAACCTCGTCAACAACTTTGAACCATAAGACCTAACACTCTAGGAACCGCTAGATTGAAAGAGATACTCGCTCTTGCAGACTACTCAGACAACATTGCATATGCAACTGGAGAAAGTCAGTACACGGCGTTCCACAAGACGCCGGAATAGAATTCTGAAATTGGTCGGACCGTGCAAACTTGAAAAGGGAAAGGATAAAAGAAATCTAGAAGGGCATCGAGCTTAATCACCTTCCCGCATCCTTCGAGCTTCCTGACTTTCCGTTTGAGCAGCCTCATGGTTAGTGTCCGCGTCGCTGAAACTTTCCTACGGCTTCAGCGAGCACGTCCTTCCATCTCCCACTCCTGTCACCAAATATAAATGACGTGAGAAGTACTGACACTATCCTTCCTCATAGTTATCCAACAATTATTTGGAAAATTAAGCGTAAATCTCTAATTGCCTAACCTAGCAAACCTTTCAAATCAGCCTGATGTGCAGGAATGACACAGAGTACGGGAAACTACAATGTAAGCCGATCATGAAACGGAACCGGCATTCAGTATCTCTGGACAGACTAAGCAGCGCATTCCGAAGAGGAGGAATCGAAGAAATTAGAAGTCACCAACGTCTGAACAGATGCCGAGAAGGTGCTGCATCCGATACATCAAGAGGTGGAGACTGCGCAGCAGATGTCGAGGATTTTAAGTAAAACCACAGTAAAATCCTCAATGCTATCAGGCCAGTGTAGGAATTTTTCTATGAGTACGGAATGATTCAGAAACAAAGAATCGGTTGTGAAGGGAACACAAGGAACTACTTCAGTTCTCACATCCCAACAATCCGTCAGTAGCGCTCACGCAGCTCAATCGCTATGCACTAAGTTCAATCCATGCCAGTTGCCAGTTTCCCTGATCTGTCCTCTACAAAGGGTTTCCAATCTCTCGCTTGAACGTGAGAGAAACTGGCGAAGATAAAGAGCGAAAAAAGCCTATAACAAAAAGTAATGAGTAGTAGACATGCCTGGTCAAGTCTTCACCGTCTCAAGAAAATCGACGTTCCGTAGATTCATTGCATCGCAGGATCTGTTGACAAGCGACCGGAAAACCTCGGCATTCCAATCTGAAGACCGCCACATCCTTGCCGTAAGCGTACGTGCTTCCTCCAATTCTCCTCATTCCTCATCAATTCAATACAGAGTGTCGCAGTCTGCACAAAATTGGATCCTGAAACTCCTCCAGGCATCGATGCCAGAGATTATCCGGCAAACTAATCTGGATAGACGATCTATAGCTCATATGCTCAACACGTGAGCTCAAACACGAATTTACGAGGGCATGGCTCTGAACAATATCAGTAGAAATAAACCAACAATGTCTTGATCCTTGACAGCACCTGTGCCCCCTCTCACACCATCCAAACAATTATCTTCCACAGCTACATTAAGATCGCACCATCGCCGCAACATAATGCAGCATTACTTGGATCCAGTTCCTCGCAAGCTGCCATTACCAAATCCTCAAGAGCAGAGCTGACAGCAGCCAGCAGTTTCACTAACCATACCCCAGGCTTCTCACTCCTTCGCCATCCCCGACAGTTATTATTCACGCCATGACAAGAAAATCACTTGTCCATTATTGGCACAACGACCGACAGATTTTGTGCAGAACATAAGTAGCACGCCTCGCCTTGCCTCCGCTTGTCTCCCAAGGGTTCAAATTCGAGAGCATCATCGCGATGCATGCAAAGAGGTCCGATCACCTGGCAATGTGAGGTCCAGGAACTTAGTTAACATCAGGTATCGACAATTCTCACAACGAATCTTTTTCGCAATTGTGCAGAAACGAAGCAGCACGTCTCTCCTCGCCTCCGTTTGCCTCCCGAGGGTCCAAGAACGAGCACATCATGTAACGAAGTCCGATCAACTAGCAATGCGAGGTCAGAAACTTAACATCAGGTGCCAATCATTCGCACAACGAATTTTGTTCGTCAATTCTGTGCAGGAAACAAGCAGCACACCTCTCCTCAATTCGGTTTATCTTCCAAGGAATCAAGAACGAGCGCATCATCACAATGCATGAGTCCCAATGTGAGGTCGAGTAACTGAACATCGGCTGTCGAATATTCGCCAATTGCGTGCAGGAGCGAAGCAACACGATTGGCTCCGATCCTCACTTTCGGTTGGTGTTCAAGATCGAGCGCCTCATCATCGCAGTAAACGTAACAAAGACCGATCCTAACTTCAGAAACAACGCGAGATCGAACAAGAAAGCAACACTGAACTTATCAGAATATTCTTCTGGCATATTCTCGGTTAAGACTGTTCTTGTCGTGAGCAAAAGCACGACGGACTTCGTTGCAAGCGTGCAAAGAGGAGTAATTTAGGTCGGCAACTCCGCGCCCAAAGCCTAGGCCGTTAGCCTTCCAACTCGCATCTACGTTCGACGAACATACCGGAAAGACAAGGTTTGCCATTGCTGCAATGCAATAATAAACCTAACTGATCCTTTGGTCAGTAAGTTACACCCAATGACAAGCTGTGATTTGTATGTGTATACAAGAAGTCTATTTGGATCTTGGAGTTGTTTAGTTCATGACTCCTAAATTATTCTTCATCAAGTCTGAGTAGGTTAACCCTTAAACGCAGAAGTGGACATTTTGTGTCCAATGAATGACAAAGAATCTTCCATTATATGACAGAATCGCAACTATTTATCCTTGATATTAGAGGTGGAAATGGGAGATCTTCTACAGTACTTTGACTTCCAGTGAGTATATTTGGCTTATTCAAAGTGGATGATGTCACATGATATTAAAATGCATGATTTTCATGGCCATCGGTTGTCATTCAAGGATTCAAGGTAGTCTATTCTAAAAGGGACCGTGCTCTAAAGGTGATCAAGACATCAAGGTACATTTTGCATTTTTTTGGTGTATTTCAATGCTCAATTCAAGTAGTGGTTACTTTTAGTGATTGCTACATTTCAACTACAAAAATTTGTAACTAAATCTAAAAAGGTTTAGAAAATATGAGTTGATTTGAATGCAATTAATGCCAATTTCATTCTACAAAAAGATATTGAAATTTGTCTCAAGAAATTTAGCTTCTTTGAAGAGGCAATCAACTCTTAAATGGTCAAGATCAAACTACCTTAGTTTAAGGTGGTTACCTTAAAAATCACCACTTTTTGCTATTGTGCCTAATTCCTTATTATTATTAAATTAGTCTAATTTTCATATTTTATTGTTGGCAAATGAAGGGAGGTTCTAATATACCAAAAAAATGTGACATTTCAATATTATTTGTAAAAGTTATGAAGGATCAAAGCTTTCTTAGTACAGAATCCCAAATTGTTTCTTCAACATAAAACTACTATGTAGGTGATTGTTGAAGAAGTTATTCATGTAATTAGTGTTAAGTTAGAACTCGATTCCAATCAAATCTTTTACTCCACAAATCAATAAAGGATAGTAGATCAAATTTAATAAGGCATCATTTTTTTCCATTGAAAAAATGTTTTCAGGCATGTATGTTCATCATGTAGGAGTGCAATAGTAGCAAGATTTATGTAAAATGAGTCGGTAGACTCATCCTAAAGGATGATAGTACCTTGAACGGAAAAAATAACATTGCCATTTTTTGTTGTTAATAATTTGAGGCATTGATCATGATCTGGATTGTTGTTGAAACTTGGTGATTTATAGGTGTTTTTCTTGTAAAGTGGTTGATCTTAATGAAAATTCTAGAAATACATGTGCACATATGATATGAAGGGACTAGGTGCCATGATACAAAGTTATAGCTAGTATAAACTTGCCAATTATCATACAAACAAAATTTAAATCTTTCTCCAAATAAATACAAAGGCTTGCATGTTTTAAATTTGGCATGATTATTATATGCCATATTAAGATTCACCTTTAAAAAAAATGTGTAAAGATTTGTCCCTACAAATTTTATTGCAATTTGAAGGCAATGAAGCTAAAATCTAGTGAAAAATTCTTGCAACCCTTCATTCAACAATGTGTGATCATTGAATGATGATATAAAATTTTGTTCATATTTCAATTGAATTGGTAGTTGAATCATGCAATTACAATGCAATAAATGGCAACAATTGTTGTTTGGTTTTTGGATGTGTGCTATAAATGATAAGCTTACTCTACTTCAAACCATTGTCTATTTGGAGAACAAATTGTATTTGGGTAGGTACCTATGAGTTCAATTTTTTTCATGGTTTTTTTTTAAGAAAATTTTGGAGATAGAAAAATTGATTGACTTTGTGGAAAAATCATTTTTTCTCAATTGGTGCCCAAGAGCAAAAGTTATGGGCCCACATAAGCTCAAAACAAGGGAGACCAGGCAATCTAAAAATTCAAAATTTTGAACTTTGGATTTTTTAATATTTTTTTCTCATAGACTATATTTTGTCTATATTGAAAGATATAATTCATTCCATTTGAATAGATGATATAAAAATCATGAACAATCTTGTTTTTCTATCAATTGAATCATTTTCTCAAAAAATAATTTATAGGATTAATTTTTTAATGAAATTTTTATAATTTTTCCAAAGAAATGTCCACATAGTTTAGTTCACTTTCTACGTCAATCTCCCCATTGGAATAAGTGCATTATAATTCCATCTTAGAGATATTTAGAATTTTTTTCTATCTCATACCTACTTCAATTTACTATTTTTTTAAGAATGAAAATGTAGTTGTTTTTTTACTTCATTTTTTTTAGATTCTCTACTCAATTATCCAACATAAAGATTTCAAGATCAAAACTCTATAGCACAAAATATTTTAATTAAAAAATTTCAAAGACAATAATCTAATCCCACATTACAGTGCAAAAACATAGCTTGTTTTCTTCACTTTAAATACAGATATCTTGCAATTTTTGTGGTTAAATTTTTTTAATTTATTCTACACAATATCATGCTATTTAAGTGTAAGATCCTACCATTAAATGTCCCAAAATACTTATTCTAAAAATTTTAACTCTGTATTATAAAAATGACAATTTTGAGTGTTTTATTGCAAGAAAAAGGCCTTAGTCTTTTGGGAGTTAATAAGGCAAATGAAAGATTCAATTTGCTAAATTATCATCAAAGTTATATATTGCCACGTGCCAACTATAAGGAGCAAGGTGCTTATAATAGAAGCACCTATAGAAAGCATCATTTTCATTGGCTTAAAGTATTTGTTGTTTGATGTTTGATGAGGTAAAACTTGACTTCACTACTAATTCATAATTGGTTCTTACAAGTGACCACCTAGGTCTTAAAACCATCTCTAAGGCATCTTGTTGGTCTATTAAGCCAATAATTTCACTAGAATGTACCTTAAAAAGGCAAATGAAAGATTTGACATTTTAATTTTGTCCCGAATTTTGTTCAATTGTCATCAAAATTTGAAATGAATTATAAAGTGTCGATTGGGCATCTACAAGGAACAAGGTCTTTATAATAGTTCTAAGTATCATTCTCACTAGCTTAATGTATTTCTTAATTCATGTCTGATAAGGTAAAAATTTCCTTGACCGTAATTTATAAATAGTTCTCACAAGTAAATTAGACCTTAAAACCTTCTCCAAGTCATCTCAATAGTAATCTTTACTAGTCTATCTTTGAAGGTCATGATTTTTTTAATCACAAAGAACATCTCCACTAGTATATACAACATATAGTAGGTGCATAAAAGGTTTTTGGGAGTGTATCAAGTATAAAATTAATAGAGGTCATGACAATACCAATCATTCATTCAAAACTTGATTTTGATTAATGAAAGGTTGATAAGCCCATTGAATTCGAGAGTAAAGATCTGAGCAACAATTAACTCAATCAACAAAGAATTATTAGTTTTTGTTTTGGAGGGTAAGAGTGGCTTATATTCTGGTATGTTTTTTCTCCTATGCCTATTCTTACAAGCCCTTTTTTTTATTTTTTGAAAAAGTTCCTAGATGGCAATCACTCCAAATTTGGTGAAGCATTGTATTTCTACATTCATCTATCTTAAGGATTTAAAAACACTCTTCCATTACATCCATCTGCTTTTTCATTCAAATTTGATGACTTCATTCATATTTAAAAGAAAATTAGAAAATTTATGGCGAAAAAATATTACTTTTATTTGGTAAAGAAAAGACATTTATTTTGAAATGGTGAAATTTGGCCCCACGGTGCTGAAGAAAAGGGTTGACTCTTACATTAGGTCCTAAAGCTCCCCTTTTTATTGTAGCGTGGCCCAACAGGCAAATGCTCTAACCCCTCAATGTAGTTTGAACGGTAAGGTAGAACCACCTATAATTAATTGGCCCCCCATAGCCAACCTATTGGTAGAGGTATTTCCAACCAAGGTTAGAATGAGTTTTTTTCCTTGTTTATAAAGCTGGGACTAAAAGTTCATGGCACATGTTCTAAAGTAGTATACAAGAAAAAAGAAAGGAGTGAATAAAAAAATAGTTTTTGCATGATCAAAATTAGAAGACTTCACATATTGGTATTTGGTCTAGCACACTTTACGCCTTCCAAAATTCATAGTAATTTCAATTCATGTGATAAAATTACCAAAGTTTTTGCAATCCCCATCATTTTTATCTTTACGCCTTTGAAAATATTTGTTTTACCTTAGGGGTGTTTCACACTATGGCCGTCCAAGTCGAGAGGCCATGGTTTTCTCAAATCCGATTGGTGAAAATTATGGTTTCTCAAATCTGGTTCACTTGGTGGAATTGACGACTTCTTGATTTGGACGGCCATAGTGTGAAACGCCCCTTACACTATACTACATCATGTCTGAAATACCTTGATCCTTAAACGACGTGCACGCCAATTTCTGGTCGATGAATGACTTCCAAACAGTCTGCCGCATGAGGAAAACAAAAAATTTCATTGAATTTTTTTCGGTAGCAAAGTTACGATTGTGTGCCATCATGCAATGCACTAAAAATCCTCAATCAATGAACTCATATATTTACAGGAGCCCAAATTCTTAGAAGAAGGTGTCAGATTTACACTGCCCCTCTTGTAAATTGCCTGCTGGACTACATCCTTTGTTGACTTGTGTTCCATTTCACATCTGCGATTGGTCTAGCTTGAGCGGTATGCACAGAAATTGATGCTGTTCACCGGGCCGCTGCCCCCCGCAGTGACCCGCCCGTCGTTTAGGGATCAAGTGATCGGTTACAAGTGGTTCTACCTTATGGGTTGGTGAGACTTGGGGTGACAAATTTACCAATCTCTCACGGTACTGTAGGGACATAAAAAGAAGCCTGACACGCCAAACCACTTGACGAGGCAACATGGCGTGCCCCAGTGGAGATGCTTTGAGGCAAATGAAAGACTTGCGCTCAATGATCATCCAAGTTTGTGATGAATTGCCAGGTGTCACCTTGGCATCTATGAAGAGCCAAGTGTTATGGACAGAAGCAGCAAATCTGTTCCTTGTAAGGTATCTTAGTCGTGGAATTTAATTTGTGGAATTTTTCGTTGAACAAGTACGTTAAGAGGTCGTTCAGATAGAAAATATCCACCAATTGGTCATTGGTGTATCATTGTGGACTGTCATAGTATTTTTTGGAAGGGCTGCTGCACGTGCTATGCTGCCATCCAAGGAGAAGTTGCATCGAAGCTACAGAATTAGATTACTAAGTTATACTATAGTGGCTCCAAAGGCACACAGGTTCTAAGGTAAGAGGCTCAAAAAGCGACCATCTAAGGGCTGGTTCCCCTTTTCACATATTTTCTTGTACTGAAATATTTTTAACTCATTTTTTAGTCAAGGAGAAATAGATGAGGATTCTAACACAAGTTGTTTCATAATTTTTGAAGCATTATTGAATTAGTTATGAATTTTCAAACATAGTTTGGCATAGGGTCTATAGGGGTGATCAGTAGGCCTTGCAAACCCATACATGGGCAGTTTGAAAAGAAAATTGGCTTGGTTCAAAAACTAGCAGTGCAACATGTCAAAAGTGATATGATTTGTTTCTACCTTAAATGTGTCCCTTTCAAAAACTGAAATGGATGGTTGAATAAATCGTTCTTTTAGATTTTTTTTATCACTTGAGAGAAGGTACTTTAACAATCAATCCTCATTTTTAATATCCACATAGTTGAGAATGAATCCAATGGGACTCTAAAACCATCTATGCAATTAGTGAAAACAAAGTCTTTAGCATGCTTCAATGTAATCCACAATTCATTTCCTCACAGTAAATGATCCATTTCAGAGCCTCCTAGTGGATAGGTGCAAAAGCCTGAGCGGTTTATGAGCCCTCTCCTATATATATATTTTTAATTTATTTATTTATTTATTTTGACACAAATGAAACGGAATTCCATTGCAAAAGATGGCACAATCATTCCCACAACTATACATGTTGGTAGATTTCAACTATCTTTTTTGGTTGAATTTGGTCGACTTGAAATTTGGCACACATCTTAGGTAGTTTGCACTTAATCCTTCATCGCCTAAGAGGACAAAAACTATCCTCACATAGTTTGCTAGTCCAATTCAAAATGTTGTAACTTTTGCATTTAATGTCCAAATTCAATAAAAGCTTAATGGGGAAGTTGTACATACTATTATAGTTTAATTAGTTTGTGTGGTAAAATTTTCAATTCAATCCAAGATGTACAAGTGTTCTGGGAACCAATCAAAGTTTACAAGTTGATTTTAAATTCACCAAATAGCAATTGATGGATGCAATTTTGTGGGTTGTATCTCCTTCATCCTATGTTTATTTTCATTAAAATTTGTTGGATTATGCTCCTCTAGAAGTCTAATTATTGTGGTTAGATTTTTATAGCAATCCAAATAGTTTTGAAATTTTAGGAGCAATTCAAAGTTCAAAAGCCAGCCATTTTTGGATTATAGTGAACTTTATTGGCTTGTTTCTTCCTCATACAATGTTTGTTTCTAATAATTTTTGTAAGAGAAGTTGTGCATTGTAGTCTAGTTTGTGTGGCTAATTTATCTAAAAAGGTATGAGTGACTGAGAAGCATTTTAGTACAAGGTGGTGCAGTAATTGGCCTTTTCTTTGCACCCTTTTTTGCTATTTTTTTGACATTTCAAAGTTATTTTGCAAATAATTCAAAGCATTTGAATGAAAAAAAATTTCACCTGTGAATTTTTATGTTTTGAATCACTTTCTAGATTGAATTTTGTTCACTTGAATAGGTTTAGGATTCAAATTTCACCTCCTAATGTGTTTTTAGGAAAATTTTAGCATCTTTTTTAATACTAAAACATTATTATCTTCTCGATAATCTTGCAATCTATGCAACCAAATGACTCCAAATTTGATCCTCATCATCTATAACATGCACACCACAAGATTGTACAGTTGAGATTTTCATATTTTAGTGACATTTAAACTTATGAGGCTTGAAAAGCAAAGATACTTTCAAACCCATTTAGAGTTTAGGCGATGAAGGGTCAAAGCAACCATTTAACCCCTAAATGCCCAAAGCACCAAAATTTGGTGTTTGGAAACTTTGAAGTTAAAGAAAACCTAACAAAGTTGTTAATAGTTTGTATTTTTGGAGAATTCTTTTTGAAGTCTACTCTAAGCATCTAAAATCCAATCTTGAAAATGATTGACTATGATTTTCCTACTCAAGATTTTGTGCATGGGTACCCATTGCAATCTTGGATTTTTTTTTTAGTGTTGAGCGCTCTTGGAAATGTCAAATACACTAGATCTTAGAGAAAAAATCACATTAGAAATTCATTTAAAAAAATTGTAGAAGAGATTTTGAGAAGCCATAAATTAATTGAGTTATTCATATTAGGTTGTTTCACTTTATATGTTTTTAGTCACCAACTTTTTAGATTTGACTTGTAAAAAGAAGATTGAAAGACTTCACATCACTTTTGCAACTTTGACATCTTTATGATCAAACATTATAATCTTTCAATCCATAAGTGATATTGTTGAGTTTTATTTTTCTAAGTGATCTCTAATATGTCTAGTTTGATTTTATATAGTTATATTTCAATTTTTTTTGATAAAGCTCATCATAAAGTTGACTTTTTGTTCAATTTAAAGCAAATTCTTAGAAGCTCAAAAAAGGCCTTAGGCATTTAGAGGTTAAGAGCTAATTGACTTTTGGAGAAACTAAACTCTTTGAATCAATTTTTAATAGATTTTCGTAGAAAAGAAAATGGAATTGATTGTATCTAACCTAGAATGTTTCATCTTTATTGGACTTTTCTATAATTAGTTATGAATTTTCAAAGTTGAAACATAGTAGTCACTAAAAGCAACCACTTGCTAAAATACACACAACTAGCACTACAAGAGAAAGGGGTGTTTTAAGTATAGTCCTAGAGATAAGATTTTAAGTTATGACCTTTCTAGGAGATTTTATGTAAGAAATACTTGTCTCTCTAGTAATATTTTATTAGAAAGACATGTATTTCTTACTTAAACTAATATGTACCCATGTGTCATAATTGCTTTTAGACCCGATTTTAGAACATGCTTGCTTTTAGAGCATATTGCTATATCATCATAGAGATGATGTCATGCCAAATTTTTTGTCATAAATAAACAATTTTTTACTAGGCGATAGTGAAGTTGGCAATAGTAAAGTTGTTTCTTACAACTAGATACATTAGTTGGTAGATTTTGAATATCTTTATTTAATTGAATCTTTTGAACTTGAAATTTGGCATACATATTATCGATATAAAAAAGATTTTTCAACAAAAATTTCCTAGTCAATAAAAAAATTTCAACCTTTGGAAGAAGGTTATAGTTGACAATAGTGAAATTGTTTCTAATAACTATAAATATTGGTAGATTTCAAATATCCTTTCTTGGTTGAGTCTTTTGGCTTTGAAAATTTGCCCTCTTGTTATTAACCTCTCAATTAACCTCTAAAGGTTTTGACTATGTCTTCACCAAAAACACTCCAAAACTACCATTTCCATTAAAAGACCCAAATTTTTGAAGAAAAAAAGTGTTTTTAGACAAATGTAACTATAAATTCTTGTGGTACATTGATTTGAGAAGATGCAAGAAAAATTTAGAATTTTCCGCCATGTAGATTGCAAGATATTGGCATTTGAATTGACAAAAATCATTTTTTTATCCCTACAAAAAATGAACAATTAGACTTCTCAAGGTCGCATTTGTATGAAAAAATGTCCAAAATGGTGGTAATTCTTTGGATTCATTTTTTAAGGCAAGTTAGCTCCATGCTTAAAAACTTCTAAGTCACTTAGATTTGTAAAATATATAGGAGAAAATAGTAAATAGAAAGAAGTAGAGAATGATTCAAAATACTTAATTGATAATAATTTATTAATGGAATTGAAAAATGCCAATTCCAATGGTAATAATGTTGTAATAAACAATCTACACTTAGAATTTTTATTTTTTGCAAGAATATGAAAACTGGAATGTAAGAAAGGATTTCAAAGTTTATCTTAGAGTAGAAATTCTATAACTATCAACAAACTATTGACAAACTAAAACTCCCATAACTTTCATTTCATTAATCAAAATGGAATGATTAAGAGCTTTCCACATGTACACAGAATATTAAAAACAATTTCAAATTTTATTTCTTGAAAAAGTGATTTTTGAAGAAGTCTTTTTTGTTGTTGAAGTTACTTAGTGAATAATGAAAACCAACATATTATAATATAACTTTTTAACCATGCAACCAAAAGTTATGATGATTGTTGGGCCTTAAAGCTAATCCTTTGATACACATTATGTGCAAATTTCAAAGAAAAAAATGTAAAATCCATTCATAGTGAGCTACCCAAAATCACTATGTTGCAAAAGAAGGCAATTTAGGGCTTCAGGGGATAACAAAGAGATGATCTTGTATTAAAATTTTCATGATAACTAACAATTTTTCAATCCTAAAAAGAATGTCAAAGTTGGTAGCACTAAGAATGTAGAAATGCCATTTTGACTTGTCCCCTATTGTACAACATTGCTTGATGTTTGACATCTAAGGGTACTAGACACCACATCATGCAAAGAAACTCGAGTGAAGCTATACCGTGTTGAAATCGAATAATTGTCTACATTAAATAGAGGTTTTAAGGAAATCCATACTAATCAATCGATATACCACACTATATAAATATTTACATTTGTTGTGCATTAATAGTTATTGAAGTGTTTGGGGTCTCCATTATATTTCAAACATCTACAGTGTTCATATTAGGTCCCTTTAACTTTTTGATCCCCTTAATATTCCTATTTACTATAGAAATTTAGTTGGTAATTTGATTACAAGGAAACCATTATCCTATAAATGACGTTGAAGCCATGTTTTGGTCAATGAATGAGAGAGTATCTCCTGGTGTAGGACAAAAAATACAACTATTCATCATAAAAATTAGGTGTAGAAAGAAAAGGTCTTCTACAAAGTTTTGACTTTCAGTGAATGATTTTGGATTTTTTTGAATCAATGATTCAAAATTCATAATTTTTGCAATCACTAGCTTGTCATTTAGGGTTAAATTCCAATATGAACCAGGGATTTCTAAGCATTACTATTCCTATCCTCTGAAAACATGTAGCATGGTTTGTTGTCCCTCTAACTAAAAAAACAACATTCATTGATCCATTGTGGAATCCATGGCATCTTACCCGTCAATCACAATGAGAGGGATACTACTATGGGATAGAAAACATATATGATATACAAATGAAAAAAATAATTTAAAAATTATATATATATATGTATATATGGAAATGTATATGGAATTGGTATCAACCCTTATCAATTTTTAGCGCAATGGCTTTTGGAAAATACAAACTAATAGGAGGATTTTGAAGACAAAGGAGGGTTGTTTCAAGATCATTCCCCTACCTATTCCTTATATTGTTTAGAAAGAATAAATCAACCTATAATGGTTGATTTTTTGAATTTTAGAAAAAAAATCTTAAATTCTAAAAAATATCAATAAATCTAAAATTTATTGAAAAAATTATTTTTCTTCCTAAAAAACAATTTTAAGAATAATTTCAAAATTTCAAAAATTCAAAAAAGATAATTTTCTAACATGGCAATTTCTCAACCAAGTAAGGATGTTGATGTGGCACCACAATTCGGGAATTCAAAATAATTTATAGTCTCCCAATGACCTCAAATACTTTCTAATGTAGAAGAGGATTGATAACACCCAATAGGGGGTGGGGGGATTAACCCCTAAATACTTAAATTGCATTTTCTAGAAACATAGCAGATTCTAGGAGCTCACTATGACTGGAGGGTTTTTTTCTTTGAAATTTTCACACAATATGTGCTTGAGGCTCAATAATTTCTATAACTTTTGACTATATGGTTCAAAAGTTATTGTATGATACGTAATTTCATTGCTTGGTAGGAAATCCAAGCAATTCAAAAAATTCTTTAAAAATCACTTTTAGAGTCAATTGGCTACATTGATTGTAAGATTATAATGTTATTGTGCTAATTAGAGAAGATTTGGAGAAATAGATGGCCGTTTTAGGCTTGTTTCCTATGTTGTTCCTACAACAATGAAGGAATGATTGACTATTGGCAACTATCATAAATACTAAAAAAAACTAAAAGTAAAAAATTTCAAAAGAACTCATTTTGAAATTGAAAAAACAAAAACTGGAAAGATTTTTTAGAAGAAAAATATTGAATTAAGAATCTAACATGGCTATCACCCAATAACAACAGAGTCCACAATAACACAATTTCCAAAGTTTTCAATCAATCATGCAGGAATTTACAATCATGTTTGGAGCCAAATCTCCACTAATGTAAAAGAGGATGCTAAAATGTTCTTAGCAACATATTTGGAGGTGAAATTTGATTTCTAGATTTATTCAAATAAAAAAACTTCAAACAATGAAGCACTTCAAAATTAACATACAAATTTATTTGTGAAAGGAAATATCATTCAAATGATTTACTACATCTACAAAGTGACTTTGAATTGTCCAAAAAAATAGCAAAAAAAATTGTAAAAAACACATGTAAGGTTGAATCTTCTTTTCAAACATTTATAACCTTCTTAGATTAATATGAAGTTTTAACCACACAAACTAGACGAATATGCACAACTTTCCTTCAATTTAAAAAGAAAATAGATACTATATGAAGAAGAAACAAGCTATCGAAGCTCATTGTTATCCAAGAATGTCCAAATTTTGAACTTCAAATTGCTTCTAAATATTGAAAAACAACTTGCAACTATATGAAAATTTGACTACAATAACAAGACTTCAAGAGGATTCTAATTTAAAATATTTCATTGAAATTGAACATTGGATGAAGGAGATACAAGCCCCAAAGTTGTAGCCATCAAAATGCAATTTCAATTGGTGAACTCAAATTGAACTTGTGAACTTCAAATGACTTTCAAAAAATTTGTACAACTTGGATTGGTTTGAACTTTTATTCAACAAACTAAAAGAGGGACTGCAAATTTATCAAGAAGTTTTTATCAAGTTTGAATATGAGACACAAAATTCATAACACTTCACATTAGACTTCTATACTATGTGAAGCATTTTGGGTCTCCTTGGGCACTAACAGATTAAATGCTTATATCTTTAGATTAATACATTCAAAGTTCCTCAAATTTCTTCTTCTCATTATCATACCACTCTACTACAAGATCCTATGATTGGGTGTGAAAATTCTTTATTGAAAGATCTCTCTTTCTATATTTTGAAAGATCCTTCACCTCAGTTCAATCTACGCAATTCTAAGCTTGGACTTCCAACTTAAAAGCACTTTTCATGAAACCAGTGGATAAGAGCAATGGGACAAACACATGCAAGTCGTTAAATCAGTCCCACAAAGGCCCGACAAAGGGGTAGAATGCGGCTCCAGTAGGGTAAAACTCATTTTACTAGGGGTTGATTGAGGTTTGGGGTTTATGTTTTTGTTTGTTTTTTTGTTTGTTTTTTTGTTTGTTTTTTTGTTTGTTTTTTTGTTTGTGTTTGGGTCTCCCTAGATTAATTCGGAGTCTCTGATGCCAAATATGAACTCAAAATTTAAAAAAAATAAAAAAATTCAGCGTTTATCATGTGGTAAACTCAGGGACTTTGTGGGACTGATTTAATGTCACACCAAACATAACTTACATGTGCTTGTCCGTACTAACTTACCAACTACCAGTCTTGTATTGAGAAGCAGCCATGTCTGTAAGTAAGCAGTCCGCCGAAGCCTCAAGTGATACCGACTGTCTCAGGAAAAGGTTTGGTACAGTGATGATCTCAGAACAGATTCAGGGTTTTTAGCCAAATGTTCATTTTTGGAAGGTCTGTATAAAATTTATGCAAAAAGTATGAGAAAATTAAGTAGAAAATGAGTGAAATTTAGTTAGTTTTGGGATCACTGGTTTGGTAGGTTTTCCACTCACCAACCAAGGCAAATGCAGGATGTTAATTAAATCCTACCATTGAAGGTGGGCCTAGCAGGTGGGTTTACCTTGAGGGATAATGAAGAAATTTTTTGTATCTTTTGTAATTTTTCTTTTTGCTAATTCTGAATTCATATTTGCAACTAGGGACCCTAAATTAGCTAGTAGGTTTAGAGCATATCCAAGACATTGCACAAAATAGGGGCCTTTTTTCCACTTATACTAGCCAAGAACCCAAAATTTATCCTATTGAGTCCACCTATGATGGTAGGATTTAACATCTTACAAGGTAAACTAAGGTAACTCAACCTATGACACGCACAACTCTAAACAAATCTATTGTTGTCCCACTCCTTGTATGGTACATTTTTCAAGACACATGTATGCCACACGAATTTTTTGGGACAACAATAGGCATGTTCAGAGTTGTGCATGATGTAACCATGCTATCCCATTCCAAATCAAATGGGAGCAAGGCAACAAGCCCATTGTAGGCAACATTATGTAAGTGGTTTACATTTCAAAACTTGAATGTACATAATTTAGTACACAATGGGACTACTTCTATTTGATTTGGAATGGGATAGTTTAACATACCACTAGACTGTCTAATGGTTGGTTTACCCGGCCCTTTCATCCCTAAACACTTCAACTAAAGATAGTAATTGTAACAATTTGTGAATTTTCCAAATATTGAACATAGGATTTAGCTAAGGTAGCTAATTGTAGAGTCTCATAAATAGTAGAAGTACATTCTAGGCAAGAATTAAGTTTGTTTGGTTCTAGAAAGTGGTTGAAATTAGATGTAATTATCATACATAGTTGATTCATATAGAACATTTTTTCTTTTTTCCATTGAATTAGATCTATTGCATTTTTTTCTTGATGCAAAGGGTCAAGTTCTGCCTCAACTTAGCGGGTAAATTAACCTCCTATTCAACTCCATTGCCAACCTTGTGTGCCTGTGATCATCAACAACAACATCGAGCTCCCATTGGATGCTTCTTTGATAAATATTCACCACTAGAGGAGCAATTCTATTGCCTTATGATGTAAAATCATTTTTGATTTCAATGTGGCGTGTGAATTAGATTCTACTTTTATTATAACTTATAGTTTTATTTTATGAAACTATAAGTTATCTATTAATGAAAAAAACACTAATAGTTTTATGAAATACAATCATTAATATAATTTTTTCATAGGAAATGGTGAAAATAAATTAGTAAGCATAAGAAAAACAATCCAAAGTTTCTTCACTAAATATATGCAATATCGAAAAATAGTGTGCAAAATTTTCAAATAATTAATTTTTTTAATGCTCCACATCCTTTGTTGATGACCATCAAATCAAAGTTTCACTACCAAATTGAATTTATCAACTAATTGTCAAAATTTTGATGTTTTTCTTGTATGAAATGATGATCCTTTTATAAGCATTAGGGGAATTTTTGAACTTCCGGAATATTGTTTGAAGGTTCACTTGTTCTTTGAAACAGTTTTAAATGTTGCAGACCAGTAGTGATTGGTTTGAATTTTCAAATTCATTTTTTTTTCCTTTCAAAAAGTATTATGAAAACAAAATTTGATTTTTGAAAATATTTCAAAAATATTTAATAGTTAATTAATATCATTTGCTGTGATAATCACTTGATCATATCAGTAGCAATGTTCGCAATGTTACTGTAGTTGAGAAACTCACACTCTATTAAAGGCCCTAAAATTCCCCTAATTTTTTCAATAAAATTTGTGGAAAATCAAATTATTATAATTTTCAAAGTGAAAAAATGAAAAATAAATTGATGTCAATTATAATGTATATTTGAATAATCTAGGATTTGACTTCAAATGAAAGCACGGTTGCTAGTATGTGAGCATAAAAGTGTGAACTTATGAGCCTCAAAGATGATGCACTTTTAGTATAGGTGCTTATACTATAGAAACCTTCTATGATAAGAGTATATTTATATTATAAGTGGGTGATTGCAAGAAACACTTGTCCTTTTTCTTGTCCCCTTAACCTTGCACGGGTGGTTTTTGGGTCATAACTTTTGCATCTTTTCTTCGTTTGGCTTGAGATTTGAAATGAAGGTAAATAACAAAGTTTTTGATGTTGTATAATTTTTTCAACTTTTTTAAAATTAGTTTACTATTTTAAAAGTGCCCTCGATTGGGTGTCTACTTTGGCCATTTTGAAGGTTTTTAGTCCTATTTTTGACTCAAAAAAGCGATTTTGGAGCCATAAATTGGACATGCTGGAGAATTAGGAAGATTTAAGGGATTGACGATGAGTTTTTCTTATTCAAGTGAAGTGTGAGGTGTGCACATGCGGTCAAAGTGGTCACTGTTTGCACAAACTTCATGATCATAAAAATAAAAAAAATAGGGAATTTTTTGTCGGAATCTGAGCACAATCACATTTAGGAAAATAGGTTTTTTTCTTTTCTTTTTTTGAATTTTTTTGGAATTACTAAAAATGAAAACATCTCACTGTCCCTTTCTAGCTATTTTTGCTTGCCTCGTGCCTATGCAGTACTTTGGTGGAGTCCATAAGACCTTGTAGGACTACATAGGACTCAGTAGTACAGCTGCGGGAAACATCTGTCAGGACCACTGTCAGAAACCTTAATAACTTCTCATCGAGTGGCGGAACATTCAGTTATTGACAGTTGAACAACTAGTTTGTTCAGAACGATCTGAACGCCGCCGTTCTTGGAAGATATGCAGGACGTAGCACCATTGGATGTCCTAGGTGAAGGGAACATGCTGCTCATGAGATTTTCCTTAGGTTTTGCAACGCCGTTGTGCTGCCATGTAGTGCAATCGAGATCCGTCGGACCGCCATGGCCGAACACGCGGCTCGCAGACGAAGGAGCCCGACGAGAAGAACGGCGGAGACAATAGAGAGAGAAGCAACAACGATATTGTGGCAAGACATATTTTTGATCTTTCCATTTAAAGTCAGTATGGAGCGGAAAGTCGAAAATTTAGCAACCGGATTTGTTCAGGGAATGGGTAAGATCCAGAAGTAGTACCAGATAATGTTGTAGAGACCGGGGGCAGAATAATTCCGGTTTATTACGACGGAATACCGGAACGGAAAAATTCCGGACCCTACAGAACGGATTCTATCCGGATTCAGTCCCAGAACGGAACGGATGATTTCCGGACTTGGACCGATCGGATGAGAACGGGAACGGATGATCAGGAACGGAAGACCGGATCCATTTCTGGAAACTATATAAGGCCTGACATTTTCAGTTGGCCCATTTGCTCTCAGGCGCTTCGTTGTGTGTTTTTCAACCCTCAGCGTTTTCCGCCTTTTCTGTGAGTTGGTTTTCCGCGCGTGTTTGGTGGCGCAATTTTCTGTGACGCGGCTGTCAGTGGTAGCGCCTGGTACTTGTCAGGGCGGGCGATTGTCAGTGTGCGCGGGTTTCAGACGGTGTGCCCAGGCGCTGGTGTGCGCGGGAAGACTGTGTGTGTGTTTTTGTGCAGGTGATTATTACGGGCGGTTTAGTTTTGTCTGTCATTGTGAGTGTGTGTGAGGAACGGGACGTGCGGCTAGGAGAGAAGTGAGGAAGTTTTCCGGATAGTTGCCATGCCGCAGCTACGCCGGAAGAGAACCGAGTCCACTACACCCCCACCCTCAGGGATAAAACTAAAGAAAGTAGTTCCGCTCATTCCTACTACAGAGCCGGAGAAAGGCAACTTGATGGCGGACTTGACCACCATGGGGTGTCTAGGGTTAGCAGAGATACCCTGGGGTTTCAAGGAGGAGCGGATGGTGAAGGAGCTGAAGGGCAAGGTGTCGAATCAGTTCGACAACACGGCGCGGGGAATGCCGCACAAATGGACGGAGGCGCACTGGAGGGCCGTATACGGGTTCAAACACCAGGGGCACGGACCGGCCGGGAGGAAGGTAGACTTCCTCCAAAACAAGTTCAGTGGCACCCCTCACCCGAAGGACGGATACCGGATCATGGACTGCAACGAAGAAAGGCATAGGCGCCTGTTGAAGTTTCTGCTTCCGATCCTTCATCCGGAGAAACCAACCCGGATCACGATCGGCCTGGCCTACACCATTTTCGGTGCGCTGATCGGAGACCGGAAAGTGGACTGGGGCCGGATCATACAGGACCTGATCGCCCGGTTACTGAAGAACCTCGGAGGGAGTAGGGCAACTCCGATCTCCCCCTACCTCTTCCACCTCTACCACCATCTACAGCTCCTTTCGGATACGGAAGAGAAGACGTGGCACACCCAGAAGATAGTCTTGACGTACGGGGAGACGTCAACGGATGATGAGGAGGGCTCCGAGTCCGAGACAGAGCGGGAGGACTCGGATAAGGAAGAGGAACCGGAAGTTCCGCTCGTGAAGCGGCAGAAGACCACACCGCCGAACACGAGGGGATCTCCTCCGGTCCGACGCAATCCGGGAACGGAAGGCAGAGCGGGACCATCCGAACCGGGTCAGGCCGAACCAGCAGCAGAGGAAACGGATCCCAGTGATCCGTTCGTGCAACTGACGGAAATCCTGTGCAACATCCGAGCGGATTGGGAGGTCAAGCGGATCGTCTTGGAGAACATCGCGGGGATGGTCAATGGCAGACCGGATCATACTCTCCCGACCGTGGTAGGGAATTGCATCGCCTCGCCCGCGGATCTCGCCAAGATGGAGGAGGAAAACCGGAAACTTCAGGAGGAAGTTGACGGTTTGAAGGCGGAGCTCCTTGTTCTCAGGGACAACGAGGCCGCTACCAAGGAGATGGCGGCGGAGACCGTCAAACTGGCGGAGCACGTGAAGGCAACATTCGGGGAACCCGGATCGGCTGTCATCCGGGCTCAACTGTTTGACGAAGAGGTGCACAAGGAGAAGAAACTATCCGGAAGCCGGATAGTCCGGATTCTGTCCGACTTCTCCGAAAAGGTGGAGACGACTTTGGTGAAGGTTCGGGAGGCGGCCGAACGGATGGAAGACTGTAGCCGGAGACTGACGGAAATTCCGGTCAGACTCTCCGATCTGTCTCTACCGGATATTTCCGAAGGGTTGCCTCAGAGACCAGGGAAGGACAGGACGCCGCAATCCAAGAAGTCAGGGCGAGCGTCAACGGGCAACCGGGAGGCGGCAATTCAGTTGTCGGAGTCTCCTGCGAGTCCGGTTACTGGAGCTCCGGTTGCAACAGACGGAGAACGGAATCGGAACCTCACCGAGGTCTTCGAGCAGATCAGTAGGGCGGAAAGCCCGACTATAGGATCTAGGGTAGCGGAGCCGGATACGTAGGTATTAGGACTTTCCTGTTTTTGTAGTTTTTAACTTAGGAACGGATCAGGAGGAAATCCGGTCCGGTTTAGGAACTTGGAGCGGGTTGGAATCCGTTCCGGTTCAGAAGTAGGTAGGAACGGATCCGCCGAGCGTTAATCGCGGCGGACTTGTATGGCGCTTTTTGCTTTTTTGCCCATTATTTAAGTCAGTCCCCTCGCGGTGGACTGGGAGTCTTTTCCTTTGCATTATCTTTGTGTATTTTATTCTCTCTTGCTTTGCGTGTGTATCTCCCGAGTTTGGCAGGGCGGCGCAACGCGGAGTTAGGAAGGCGCAAGTGGTTTTGCAGGCGACATTCTCCCTTTGGTGCTTATTTTCCGTGTTTGAGTATATGAGAACGGGTAGAGAAGAGTTGGGAGTGTAACTCTAGCGCCTCAGCGCTTCTAGGACTTAAGATTCCGGGTGAGAAAGCCGTTGTTAGGCTAGACGAGAGGGAGGGATTCCTTAATCGTGCTAGAGCTCCTGGGTGGGAAACCCAGTTGAGTGTCCGATCTCCTGTGAGGTCTCACCGTCTTTGTGGCAAACGGAAGAGTTCTGGTTGACGTTGGAACGGACGGATACACTTGTAGCCACCTGGCTCCCCAGGAACGGAAAGTCGCGTCAAAGTCGTTGTAGTATGAGAAGATCGTACGGGGGATCTCTGTGTGACCTACAGTCCGGATCTTTGTCTGGATTGTTGTGAGGGATCAAACCGGATCTGAAGTAATTTTAGAATTAACGGGTAGAAAGTGGGTCTTCAGCCACTATAAGTCACGGAAGGAGCGGTGGGCCTACCGCTCACAAAATCAAGCGGCGACCCCTCTGATGGTAAAACAGAGGCAAAACCAAACCGGATTGAGGAATGGGTGTGGACGGATCATCCGGAACGGATTGGTCCGAAGAGGAAACCAGGAGCGGAACTCGTTAGGGAGCGGATCCGTTGCAGTCTGACAGAACGGATAAAATCCGGGAAACCGGAAAAGTGAAGGAACGGATCCGTTCCGGACCAGATTGCTAGGATATCAGTTTTTGAACGGGATAACGGGTTGTCGTCTCGGGTTATTTGTGTATTTCCGGTTCTAGATCTAGAACCGGATTATAGAGTTTTGGGAGCTGTCCTATCTTAATCGCTTAACTAAGCCAGATACTTCACAGAATCTCGCGGGTTCGATCTTTAGAGTCACTTAGTTATACTCTACAGTGATTTTTGTGAGTATAACAGGGAATTTACTTACCCTGTGTTGCGACAGATATCGTGCAAGGCAAAGGGAGCGTCGAGAGATGGAAGTCGACCAAGATAGGCGCCAACATGAGGAAGATGAGAACTTGCGGTCTCGGGCAACGTTGCATAGAAGGGCTGCGGAGTTCTCGAGGGACCTGATTTGGCACCTTGAGAGACTAGGTGACGACGAGATCAGGGCTGCAGTCCTCGACATGGTTTTCAAAAATCAGGCGGTCAAGATGCTTATGCCTGATTACTATCCGTTGCCGAAAGACGCCAGAGCACAGCGGGACATCTTGCACAACATTAGGCTAGACTTGTAGGCAATGAAGGTTCCTCATTGTAGCGGCATGTTGGCAAGGAAGCGAGTGATTTTAGAAGCTGTTGTATCGGACGTGGAAACCGATTCATGACGATTCCCCAACATTCTTGGAACTAGGAGGCAAAATCTTGTTTTAGCAGTGCACAGGCTTCAGGATGCTGGCACGGAGAGTTCTTCACGGTTCGTAGTGCCTGGCAGGAAGAAGCGTGAAGGAGGAATTGCGGAGGAGGTGCGGGAACTTGTCATTCTGTGGTGGACGGAAGAAACTAGGGTGTGCCCGAATCGCAAGCAAGTTCGAAAGAGAAGACTAGGCCGAAAGTAGTATGAAAAACACGCTGCACACCTTTTGCTTGAAAGTCAGGCGAGATTTCCTCCCCTATGCAATAGCAATTGCACAATGCTTCATTGTGTCTTCGTTTTGTCTTTATTCAATACCGACGACTTCCCACATTGCTAGCAATGCAGGTTTTAGTGCAAAGCACAGTTGCTGGTACTATGCCTTTGATGTTGCATCCAACGTACCATTCTGTCGTTTACGGTTTTGTTTTTCTTGTTGCATGAGGGTGGAGAATAGAATTCCTTCATTCTTAAGGTTCTTCTATGACGATGACATCACTTCCCCTCTGCTCTTACATGGGTTCTGTCTACCACTTTCAATTCCGGAAGTGCAGGTCATCCTCTTGGCATGCACAAATAGTACGTACCGGTCAATTCACTTAGCATATGTTCTCAATAGGGGTGTGTGATTCTACTGAATAAGTGCTGCACCACAAGCTTGAAACTAACACCTTATGCTATCATCGTTGGAATTGAGGTCCATGTCCGGGAAACCATACCTTACGTTAGACAATGTAGTACTGTTTAAGCTTCATGCATGTTCATAGCATATGTTCCAGTCCTTGGAACACATGGTCATTGACTCCTCTCCTCCTACTTCCTAGATGGAAGATGAACACAAAGTCCTTCTAGCTGTAAGCAAGAAAACTAAAGCACTGCCTCCCTTTTTGGAGGCAGTGCTAACGCTATCTTAGTATCAAGACTTGCCTTGTCTTCACTTGCCCTCTATGTATAGCACATGGAAGCACAAGCCAGAAGATGGTGAAGTACTCGTAGTAACCTGCTTCAATAAACTAGTGACCTTCGCTTCTGCTCATAGTCATCGGTAATTCGAAGTCGTCCTCTCTAAACGCTTTTGGTCATTATGAGTACAGTCCATCTAACCCCTCTCTACTTCTTTCCATTTTTCAAGGACAGCTTACATTGCCTTTATACTAAAGAAACAGTCAGTAGGACCCCTCATGCCTACAACACTGCCATGAAAACCACTAGATTCTTTCATGTTACGTACCACCGCTTCAAAACAGTTGGAGACTACATGGTATTGCACACTCAGTGCAGGCTTCATTTTAGAAGTACTCAATGACGCTTCAGGTCCATACTAACAATGGATTCATCTTCTTTTGTTGTCCACGAGGACAACACAGGAGTCTCTCAAAGCGTCCGCTCTAAATAGAGTCCTACTCAAAGCAGTCACTACCTCCTTTTACTCATGGTAAGATGTAAAGGTACATGTTGTCTTACGTGCTTCTTTTTTGCACTAGTGTTTCTAAGTGTACCGTAGTACTTTGAACGTAGTACTAATTCTCCATGACTACTACCCGACAGATAATAACGGGCGTGAACAGTCCTACATGATATACGTAGCGCATTTTTGTCTTACGTAGTACTGACATCGAGTACTTTGACAGGTCTGTAGTGATCTGAGGTTGAGCTTCAAAGACATGTAGTACTATGTTCGAGTACTATTGCTCACAGATAGTCGGCATGTGTAGGTTGATTTATACAAACGCTTCGTCGAACTTCACTCTCAATGTCCGATTATGCTGCGGTCCTTCATCAAGTTACGCCCTTTCTTCGTCATCAGGTGTAAAGAACGTAATGTTTGTTGCTGTAGGTACCACATTCAGGTGCTCTTTCTACTTGAGGCTCTGAATGCTTTTCGTGATCCCAAATATGGGGCCCACACCTTATTCCACTACATTTGCCAATGCACCGTCTGTGGCTCCAACGTTGAAGGCATCTGCCAAGTCGGTGGTAGTTGCTTCTCAGGTGTAACGTCCTTGTGGATGTCCATCCTCTGTGACAAAGCAGAGGACGCAGAATTCCACAATTTGAGGTAATTTGAACTGAAAAGCCCTTCTACTACTCTTCTCATGATGTTCAACGTGCCATCTGCGATTCTGCACCATGCCTTGCTTCTGATTTGTAGTCACAGTCATTTATGACATGAAAGAACCAAGTCACCGTAACATCATGTACGAACTGAAACGTCTATTTCTTTTCACTTTGTAAGTACTTGCAGTGCCTTCCATCACCATTGCTTCCAGATGGAACCTTTCTTCACATCGTTTATTTCACAAACAGTGGATATTTGCTACTACTTTGGACTGATTGAACATTACTAACTTCCACTTCCTACTACACTGCTGCAGCTGCTTGTCGGGATCCTGTTCCTTGTGCGGAGTCCACAAGTTTGCCCTCTGCCCACAGGAAAGAGTGGATGGACCAGGGCGCACCATCAAGTGGAAAAAATTTGAGTATGTAGTGGACGGAGCATCGGATTCACAGACAGCCCGCAAACGCATCACAGAGGTCACTTTAACGACTTCATTCACTGTTTTCATGGACTTCTTGAAGCCGACTTTGCAGCGCTTTGTGTATCACAACTTTTGTGCTCGTTGGCAAACCGAGCAAACTAAATTAGCTAAAGAAAGCTTGCCTAGTACTGCCATACTAACACACATAGATTTCGCTGAGAATTACACTTTCCAAGTGCAAAACGAAATCCAGTCCATGTATTATCATTCGACTCAGATAACAATTATGGTTCAAGTTGTCTATCGTGTGCATGTGGTGGACGACGGAATTGATGGCATGCCAGAGCTCGTTCACGAAACCCACTACTGGATATCGGATGACAAGTCTCATGATACGCTTTTCGTGCAACACTGTCTCCTGCGGCATTGGCAGTGGTTACAATCGCGTAGCTACACGCCGGACACGCACATTGTTTTCAGTGATGGCTGCTCATCGCAGTTCAAAGATGCACGATCTCTGTACTTTGTTGCTAGGTATGTGACTTGCTAAGTATTTCACTTCAACTATTGCTTCTACTGACCTACTGCTTTGGCTTCTCATGAAACAGTGCACCAAGGGAGACTGGGGAGTACTACTTAGTACAACATTTGTCAATGCTTTCTTTCACCTTTGTTATGATGTCAGTGATTAACTTTGTGTTCATTCTCATGGAAACAATGTGAGATGGCAGCACATTGGTGTCATCCTAGCTCACCCACCGTACTACCTACTGTGACACTCGCCCAGGTACCCTTCTTTGACGGGAGGATGCAAAATGCTATGGAATTTTTTTGGGTCCGGTCATGGCAAAGGTGAGTGGGATGGTGCCGGCGCTATCGTGAAGAGGGCGTTGCGATCAGAGCAGCTAATGAATCCTAACCGACAGCTTCAAAATGCACGTGATTGTGTTATGTTTCTTGATGCCACTATGGCGGGTCCTGTCCCTGTCCGCAATGGACGCATCAGGTGAGGACGCAGCGGATTGCAATTTCATAAGCTGTACTTCTACATTATTTTCTCTGAATCACATTCTTGTAATGCACTTTGTGGATATGCTTCAAGAATTTGTCATTCTCTTCTTCACATTGCTTGCAGTCTCTGCCCTTAGACATCTCCAACTATATTACATAGCCGTAGCTTTTTACGTAGCATGCCTTTCGAAGGTAGTGCAAAGTTGGAGTGGGTACAGTATTAGCCAATTTTGAAGGCTCCTCACACTTCCTTACTTTGTGAACGCTGGACAATGTGTTTTACAGATCTTTCCGTTACTTCCATCTTGTTGATGTGTATGACGTGGATCGAAGCTCGGCACATGGATGTCGGCAGATCAAAGGATCTTCGAAGCTACATTCCATATTAGCACCTGATGTTGGCGACCCCACTAAAATATTGGTAAGAACGCTTTCTTGCTTCTGTGGACCTTGCCTGGAGGGAGAATTCCACAACTGCGACCAGAAGTCATACGTGCAGCCCTGGAGGGTTCACAAGGTCGAACCAGTGAATGTACAGTACGCACAGGCTGTAATTGAAGCAGAAAACGAGGAAGATGAAGAGTTGTAGAAGACCTAGTCGGACGTAATTTTTTGGTTATTTTTGTACAAATCGGAGTATAAATTGTAGTAAAAGGCAAGCAGTTAGTGAATTTGAAATCCGATTGGGTTATTTTGGAATGTGGAAGTGTGTCCAATTTGGGTAGAATGTCTCAGTTGGGTGTGTCTGATTATCCTAGTTGGAAGTCTGGTTGGTTAGTTGGTGAGTGGCTGTCCAATTGGGATGTTGATTTGGTCAGTCCGAATTGGCAGGTCAAGTATGTGTTAATTGCCAAGTAGGAGAGTCAGTTGGTTCAGTTGAGTCTGCAGGGTCAGTTGGGGTGGTTGGCTTCATCTTCCTGGCTCCTATTTGGGTCGTTTCTCTTTCTCTTTTTCTTACCGTCTGTTGAGTTGAGTCCAGCGCGTCCCAGCCAAGTTGTGCTGCGTATTTCTTTGTTTTCTTGTTTTTGATGTGTGTGCGTGTGTGTGATTTCTAGTTGGGAGTCATGTCTGTGTTGATCCAAGTTGGATCGGGGTGTTTGGTGAAGTGAGTCTGTGTCCTAGTTGGAATTATTTGTTTGCCAGTGCATGGCGGAGTATGTGCAGAATGTGAAGTTGCGGTGATTGAGAATTTATCCAAGTGGGTAGTTGAAGCGGAGAAGATTGCTGGAAGCCTAGTCGGAGTTTGTGGATTGTAAAGATAAATTAATGTTAATTAGGCTGAGATGTGATGGAAGATTAATTGAGTGTTAAAGAATCCTAATTGGAAATTCCTTATGAGAAGATAGAAAGATTTATTGATGCAGTGAATGCAAGAAATTCCAAGTTGGTGTGGAGATCTGGATTAGATTTGAATTTGGAATAGTAGTGTGCGGGAGAGATGAGATCCTATTTGGGAGAATAGTGGTTGTAATGATTTATCAGGCAAATTAGTGCAAAATGTGAAGTTAGAAGAGAACTTAAGTGTAATATTTTGTTGAGATGTTATGAGCCAAATCGGAGTTATCATTCTGATTGATAATAGGAAGGGAATTGAGGATATAATTGAGGATATATTTTGAATGACTATGAGTTAGTTTTGATGAGCATGAACATTTAAAAATAACAATTTGTAAATGGTGATTTTAATTGCCAGTTTAGCAAGAAGAATTTAATGAAATATTTTTCCAAGTTGTCTTCTTGTGTTTGGATGTCATTGTAGTAATTTTATAATATCCAAATTGTAGATCAGTCCGATGGCTAATGTGACATGTGTGCAAATTGGTGTGTTGTTGTACAATTGGAAGTGTATGGTTAAATCCAATTTGGAGTGTTGAATAAAGCCAGAATGTTGTCTTGTCAGCCGAGTTGGATAGTTCTGTGAATGTATAAGTGTTTACCAACTAGGAAAGTAGTTAAGAAACTTGAAGTTGTGGTTTCCTATTTGGAAGCAATTGAAGTCTATTCAATAAGATCCAATCCAATTTGGAGGAGCAAAGGTACAGTTGGTAGTTCCAGTTTAAGTCTAATTTGGAAGCAACAAAGCTGAAACAAACACTGCGGCAACAGTAGCAGTCCAATCCGATTTGGAAAGAAAGCATTGATCATGAGTTGGAAGATTTAAAAAAAGAATATAAGAAAGAAAAAGATAAAGGAGATAAGGAGAATATAAAGAAAAAGAAAATATGAAAAGATAAAAAGAAGATTAAAGAATAATAAATAGCTTGGGAGAGTTTCTTACCCTTGTGGCCTTTAAGAGTGGAGTGACAAATTTGGCAATTAGAATTACCGTGAGGATAACAATTTGCTTGTGGTTAATGAATTTCTTTTATAAATCTTGGTTGCAATGACCTATTAGGCATAAATTTAGAGTCAAATCCTATTTAATTGGCCTCCTCGGAACGAACTTATACTAGTTGGGTAATTCCGAATTTGGTTCCAACATCCTTCTACAAGAGCCTTGGGAATTTGAAGAGGATGAGGACCGCATGGGCAACTTGGTGCAACCTGGTGATAACTTTGCCATACCCGCTGAAGCTGATAACGAAGAAGGTGTTTCCTTCTATATTCTCCAGTGCCAAGTACCAAAAGACATTGTAGAAGAAGACTTTGAGTGCGAATGGGGTGCTAAATTTAAACAAGGTGACTACGCCATCACTGGAACGTACTATCAAAAGTGGGGCAGGCCAACCTCGCAGAACTATGTGTACTTGAAGGACTCCAGGCCTGCCCATATAAACGCTGACTTGGTACTGGCTTGCAAATTTCAAATGCTGCCAAGAGCGCATAGAGTGAAGGGAGGTGATCGTGTGTACTCACTACCACCTGAGAGTGCTGATGTCATTATGTGTGCACTTGGGGAATATCAAGACTGCCACTGACTATATGATTACCTTCCAATCGCCTCTTATGCAACGTTTACAATTTCATTTTTAACTTCTTCACTTCAGTTGCTTAAGATATGATGTTGTAAATGTTATAAGTGCACGCTGATTATTCAATGTTGATGATGGCTTTGAAAATGAGTAACACTTGTACTTTCTTCATAGAGGGCAACATGAAGACATGGTTACCTTGAAATAGTGTATGTAATTGCCTAAGACAATGCATATTTTCAACATTGAGAATTCAAAGGGCAATTCTTGAACCAAAATGCGAGTCCTCTCTCCTACCGCTCCATTTTTAGTATCTATTGTTTAGTGCAAGAAATAAGTAGTAACTATAAAAGTTCACATTTACATTTTCCAACCCTCAAACTCGAATGAGAATAAGAATTGTGTAGAATTGTTTAATCGTATTGCCTTTCTGTCCTTGAATCATTCTGTACATTTTGTATCTATAGTGTATGCTTCCACCTTTTTTTATTTGTCCTCTGCAAGATGCAAGATTCAAATTTTTTTTTGGAGTTCATTATAATATTCAAATTTTTTTAGTTTAATTGTAATTCTCTTGCAATTGTTGCATTCATGTGAATTCCATGGAGGGGGGATCATGTGCAATCCCATTTTTTTTTCTTGGAAAATCCATTAGTTTTGGACTCATTACCTGGTCCCTATTATTATTATTATTAAAAACGGTAGGTAATAATAATTCTTATTATTTCATTACATATTGATGAATCATTTAAGAACATCTAATTCTTTATAATTTTTGAGGATGGCACACCTTCAATTTCCTTCTTTTACTTAAAGATAAAGAAATCTTGTAAAGAATATAAAAACCTTTGAAAGAAAACAGAAACACATCCTACGGGTGATCGCACGCTACGGTCGCTCTTTTGCCCGATGTACAAATGAGAGTACCTCATACAAACTGTACAACAATTGTCTGCCTTGTATGCCGGCGGTTTTTCTGGTACTCTGACAACGAGCCTCCTTGAACTCTGGCGCGCCTCAGTTGATTGCCTGGTATCGTGAGAGTTTTCTTCAACGGACATGAGGTTGGGTGCCGTTGTCACTGGGAGCTTTGATGCTTCCATTCAGATTGTTGCTGCAATGTTTTCATGCTTTTTGTGAACTCCAGAATGCTTCGATGTTTTATTGCCACTGATTTTGGTTTCAATTTCATTGAATGGCAAATAAAAGACATGGAGAATGACGTGCTGGGTTTAAGAGGAAGGGACCTCTTGGAAGGGCAGAGGATCGCAATGTGGTGAGGGAGAGTTTGAGAGAGGGGGAGGCAGAGAGACAACGTAAACGTAGACAATTGTTGAGGGAGAAAGATGAAGCAGCTAGGTTGCTTGTTGTGTCCGATGAATTGGAGGTTGGAAGGGAGATGTCTGCACAAGAGCTTGGGGTGGTTTTGTCTGAAATTGTTGATTTTTTCATGATGAAGATGCAAGGTTGTCCGGAGGCATCCTCTAGGTTCAAGATTATGGAGCGATTTTTAGAGGATGAACGTATTTCTCTATTTCTTCCTCCATATTATCCTCGTGGACAAGATGCAAAAACTCAATTTGAATTACTCAAAAACTATCAGCAGAAGTTGGAAGTTGTGAAGGGAGTTCAATCAGCAGACATGCTTGCTAGGAAAGCAGTTCTCTTAGACGCCGCTATTTCTACCAGTGTGACAAGCACAAAAGCTTTGTCTCGAGTTCTTAAAGTTCACCCAACCAATTTGAGGGTGGCTATCACCCGCCGAAGTAGTATACGTATGCTTGGAACGCCGTTTGCACTTGTGAGGCGTAGGAAAAGGCCGGGACTGCTTGATGAGATTAAAGACCTTGTTACAAAGTGGTGGACTGAAGAGACCCGTGTAAGCCCCAACAGGAAGGAAATTGTACAGAAGTGGATAGGTCCAAAAACATATGAAAAACACTGCACTCACTACTTGCTCAAAAGTCAGATACGTGCAAACCGATTCGATTGAAGTGTCTCAAAATGTTTTCAATTCAAAAATTCTAGACAATACGTTCTCTAGCTCTTTGATAATTTGAATGTGTACTGAACAGTACGTTGAATACAACATTTTAGGTACATACTGTACTTATAACTGTGCATCATGTACAAAGAGTAACGTGGATCTCACAGTCGAGTGTTCCAAAAGTCTTCGTTGTCGGGTGGTGTGCATTGTTGGATGTTCGTACTTCACTGAATTTGTCTCGGGTCTTTGGATTACCTCTTCTGATTTCCACTTTTGATTTCTCACAAAAATTTTGCATGGTTGTAGACCGCATTCTACCATGAGTTTAAAGAGGTACACCCAGACGTACCAATCAAGCAGAGAGCCTTTGAGAAATTGAAGCCTTACTTTGTTAGAGCGTGCAACGAGAGGAACGTCTGTTGCTGTAGATACCATGTAGAGATCGATATGCTTAGAGAGGGGTTCAATCGAATTCGGGATGGCTCAAAGGGAATCCACTTCTCAGATAATTGCCAATGCACGTGTGATGTGTGCCTCTTTCGAGTGGAAGAAGAGTCAAAGTGTGAAGCACATCTGAAGACATATGCAAGTACAACAGCCCTTTGGCAAGATATCGTTTGCCCTAAGCCTGAGAACGAAGAATGGCATGCTCTGCAATGTGTCATGGGTACGTGTGTGGACTGCGGAATTTCGAAGCTTCAAATTTGCCCTCTTGAGTCATCATCGACTTCAAATGTCACCTGGAAGTGTTTTGAGAATGAAATCATTGGAGTGAAACGGGATGGTAAGCCCTGTAAGAGAATCGTTGAGGTATACAAAGAGACCTCTTCACAAGTCTTTTTTGAATACTTGAAGTCCAAACTTCCCAAGTTCGTAAAGCACAGCTTCATTGCGAGGTGGCAGGACGATCAGTGCAAGCGTTCTATGCAAAGTTTGGGCAAAGATGTGATTTTATCACACATTGATTTTGCCGAGAACTACACTTTTGAGATTCAGAACCAGATCCAGAGCATGTATTGGTGCTCAACCCAGATCAGTATCCTTGTGCATATTACGTACCGTTTTAAACCAGATGGAACTATAGTGAAGGAATCTCATTTCTACATAACTGATGATGAAAAGCACGATTCCCTTTTTGTTCAGCATTGCTTGATGCAACATTGGCAATGGCTAGAGTCTCAAGGTTTGCATGCCATTGCCCTCAGTTTTGTTTTGTATGTCTTGTCTCACTTTCTCATTTGAACTACTGGCCTAGGTCTTATAAGAGTTTATTAGAGGTGGCACGAAGAATCTGAACCCTCTTTAGAACTACGATGCTTCTGTACTGTACATATAGACAATACATATTGTACTGATTGTGTATTGCAAACCTAAAACTCATGTCATGTATTGTGTCATTTTACAGGGATTCGACCGACACACCACATAGTGTGGTCCGACGGTTGCGCAGGACAATTCAAAGGTGCTCGACCGTTTTATTTTGTAGCCAGATATCCCAGCCTGACAAATGGCTGTACTATGAACTGGAACTTTTTTGGAACTGGACATGGTAAGGGAGAGTGGGATGGAGTTGGTGCTGTCGTGAAGCGTGCTTTGAGACAATCCCAGCTACACAACACATGGAGGAGGATGCAGAATGCACATGATGCGGTGTCTTTCTTGAATGAAACCATGGGAGGGATGGTTGACACTTGACACGAATTTTGAGAAGACAGGCATCAAGGAAGTATTTAGATATTTTTGGGAAATACCTAAAGACTGTATGAGGGAGCGTGGTTACCTATGCAAAACTGTCCAAGGTTCCCAGGCCTTGCATTCGATCTACTCTTTTGCTGTTGCAGATCCAACACAACTGTTTGTTCGCAAACTCTCCTGCTTTTGTGCCTATTGTCTCGACAGCAATTTCATGAATTGTGTAAATAAGTCCCACGTCGAAAACTGGGATTTGGTGAAGCTGAAACCACACAACCTCCAAGAAGTTGCTGACCACATGATAGACCACGACGTATTAGATGAGGAGGACTGGGAGGAGGACGTAGAAGGCGAGGGATTTGGCGATCTCATACGGCCAGGTGACAACTTTACTGTTCCTGCTATGGAAGGCAATGTCGAGGGAGCAGAGTTCTACATTTTGCAGTGCACAAGGGGAAAATATGAGGTTCAGCAAGGGTTTAAATGTGCATGGGGCCCTGAGTTTGAAGCGGGCGACTTCGTAGTACGAGGCACTTACTATCAAAAGTGGAACAATGGATATGTATTCCTCAGTAATTCTCAACCAGCTCACATTGACGCACATCTTGTGGTGCATGGCAAATTTGCAATGATTCCAAAGCCAGGCAGACACAAAGGTGGAGAAGTTACTTACGATATAAACGAAGACAATGTTGCTACTATTAGGGCTGGCTTACAGCGATTTAGACAGGAAGACGATTAAGGAGCCACAATGTCTATTCTTCCTAAACATTCTCTGTTTTTGTACAATTAGGTACTCTTTGTACAAATATGTACTTGGTTTTTGTTGTCCCTACCTACAGTATGAAACGTTTATTCCAATTAATCTACTACAATTCCTGTTATTTCGTTTTATTTTTTTATTTTTTCAAGAAAGGGGGAACTCTTCAGTCTAATTCTTACAATTCTACATGCATTTTATTAAAGATGTATGCTTGTATCATAAAATTTGCCTCCACGGCTACAGTAACTCAGTGTTTTGCTCACTTTATACAAACTCAATTTATACCAACATGATATCTCACTTAATACAAATTCAATTTATACCAATAAGGTATCTCACTTATACAAACTCAGTTTATACCAGTTACATGGTATCACAGAATGGCACAAAGAAAGTTCACCTCAGAGCAATCCTAGCAGTCAACTCCTAGAAAAATCCTATCTTTCCTTAGTATCTTGCAAAAAATCTTCTGCTTCTCTTAGTGTCTTGAATTTTTTGAACTTGGCTCCTTTGAACCCCAAAACCTCGTGGGTACAATCAGCCCAACAAAAATAGAGACCAAGAGTTCGCCCACACCTCACTGCATAAAAATTCCCTACGGTTGCCACATCTTCCCGAACCACACCCTTGTGCACTCCACCACGCAAGTTTGCCAAAACTTCTTCCGTGCTCGACTCCACACTTGCAATCCCGCGTCTTTCACTTGCCGCTGGTATATCCTGCCTCCCTAGTGTCCACTCCAATACATCACAGATCTTGTCTGTGACTCGGCGAATCCAGTCGCATACAAACCAACATGACACTGCGAACCACTGGGCACAAGACAATTGCCACAAAAATTCCCTCCATTGCCGCCAACTCTCCTCAGACGATCGTGCCATTGTTCCTTGCAAAAAAAACTTCATTTCTTCCAATCTCGGCTTTAAGGCTTCAGTTACTGAGTTTGCGACCTGGTTTGTACCAGCACCCAGTTCGTTTGTACCGAAAGCAAGTTTTTCTTACCAGAAGCGAGTCGTTTTGTACCAGCAACGAGTTCGTCTGTACCAGAAGCTAGTTCTCTTGTACAAGGAGTGCGTATTAATTCAACTTACTCCCTCTCCATCCGCTAATGAGTACGTCCTGTACAAAAAAATACTCTTTGTACAAATTCATTTTGGTAATTTGGTCCATACGGTGCGGTGCCCCATCGTATCTAACCGAATGATCTTGGAAGGTGCAGTAACGGCATTTTCTATTGAATTCTAATCATGACATGTAGATGGATTATATTCGCTGATTAGAATGTTGTCGGGAATGGTCACCGGAATTTGTGGACATCCGGAGCCACTAATGCTTTGTCGCCCGTCCCGCCTGTGACAACTCATTTGTTTTGATGGTCGCCAAAAGACAGTGTAGAGGGGTTTTGGTTCCACTGTTGGCCTTCTCGTTTCAATAGTCGGCTTTTTGTTTTTCAAGTTAGCATTCTCATTTCTAGCCTATGGCCTCTGTTTTTTGTATTGTGCACTTGTTGAACTTCTGTGATGGCAATGCCTAACCCTCCATTCCGTAACTGTATACTTGTTCAACAATGCATTACCGATTATTTTCCATTTCGTAGCTCCAGACTCGTTCAACAATACATCACGGCTTACTTTCCATTGTATGCTAGTTCGTTGGCTGTTGTGAGCTGTGAGTTTGATTCTTTGGTTACTTCGACGGACGGATATGTCTCAGAAACACCGACGTCCAAGCAAGGTGACATTGCGTACTATTTAGGACTTCGCAGTAATAGACATATGTCCGCTACTACTGTTGTCAGGAGCACGGAGGCCTTGTTTGAGCGAGTAGTGGCAACAGAAGCTTCTACATTTTCGTGCACGTCAGTTAATCAAGATATGTGAAGGTTTGTATATGCAATTCCAACTGGCTTCATTTCACTTAAGTTTCAATACACCTACTACAATGATTATTATCTTACTATGTTATAGTGTTATACCCATTGTAGTCGTTCATTGCATTGAATTTGATTCAACTTTAGTGTAGGATGGTCCTAGACTATACTCTTCTCAAAAACTGTGATGGAAGATTTAATGTGTTGCAAGTGGTTGCTAAATTCAATTTTAACTTCCAGTGCAGGGAAAATAGAACATCTCAGTCGACAAAATTACGAGTTCTTAGTCTCTAGAAGTGAATGTACTATTTGGACTTAGTTGTACCCTTCGGGTTGGACAATGGATACTTTCTATTTCAAGCGCTCACCCTCTGTACAATGGCAAGAATACAATTCAAGTTCTGCACTGAATATCTGCAAAAACACTTTGTAAGTTCCTTCATCTCCTTGTATATCATCAATTTTTGTATTTGTTCATGTCTACTTTTGTACGAGGGGTACCCGTTGTACATGGATAACTACATTTGCACAGATAGTGGTGAGTGAAAGGGATGTTGGTAGAAAACTGAACTACTATACTATGGTTCTAGAAGTACAAACTGCACTTACGGTAACTGAAGTTTAGGACACCAAATTGTTGGAATACATTCAATTCTAAAATTGTAGTGTTCGTAGTGTTTGTAGTAGGACAACTGCATTTGTACCAATAGCCGTTAGTGAAAGGAATGTTCGTAGATTGTTGCACTACCTTCGTATGCTTCCAATAGTATGTACACTACAATATCAGGTTTATTATATTCGAGGTTCAATGTTCAGAGTTGTCAAAAAGAATTTAGTTCAAAAACTGTAATGTTTGTAGTGTTTGTACTTCTATGTTGTACTTCTAGTCTTAATCGTAGTACTTATCAATCCTCATCGGACAATCATCTTTGATTTACATAAATATTATGTATACAAAATTCTGACTATAGAGTACTAGAACTGTAGATGTAGGTCTCAAATGTACGTTCACTGTCACATTTTGTACTGGTTGTAGTACAAATTGTACTATTTGTACTGAAAAAAGTACACACTAAAGCTAAGGATGTGTCCACTATCGGGTAGTGTAATCTAAGACTTTTCCTCTTTTGTCACCCGATCTCTTCATCTGAAATGTTGACTCTCATGGTCATCTTGAAGTATAACTCTAAAACTATGCTCATTTTCATATAGCGGTTTAGGTACTATATTGTGACAGCCAAACTATATATATTTGGTATTAGCATTTCTGTCATTGTTTGAGTAGTTACATTTTCTTCATTTTTTTAGTTCTAACATTTTTGTTGATGAATTCTTTATGTGGTGTCTAGGTTATTTCAAGTGCTACCAGAATTGTTGTGACAAAAATTTGCCGCCTCTCTATTCAGGATTTGTCTTCATGGTGTTGTCTTTGGTCTATCCAAAGTCCTTGTCTTTTCTTTCTTGCTTCTTTCATATCTTCTTTGCTTGTGCTATTGCATTGCGTTGTGAGGTTGCCTGCTTAGTTATTATTTTCCCTGCTTCTTTTATATCTTTTTGCCGAAGCTTATTTTCTCCTGCTATTTTATTGCGTTGTGAGGTCCAAAAAGCTCATTTATGGTTGTAGCCTCCGATTTGGATTGCAAGGCTAACCATCTTGCTGTTGGACAAGACGACAGGTTTAGTTAAGGTAGGGTGTCTTTCCTTCTTAAATGCAAGGCTGACTTGTGTTGTTTCCTTGCATGGATTCATGAAGAGTGTGGAGAAGCAAAAGGGGGCAAGTTTTCATCTTCTAGATCCGATTAAATCAAAGTCTTCTACTCACTACTGAGAGGAGACTGCGAGAAGTTACTGCAAGGAGACTGAGAGAAGTTAGAGTGGACTAGAGCTGCTAATAGCGAGTTTTGAAGTTATGCAATTGTTTGCCAAAGTCAATAGAAAGAAAAGGTGGAGCAAGGCAAGGGAATCGCTCACAAAGACACGGTTGAGGATGTGGGGTATTATTCTAATGAAGATGACAACACCAAGCACTATTTTTCAGTATTTCACACTTATCAGCTGGGTCATTGCAAGAAACGGTGGTCCTATTCTCCGTCACAATGGGAGTGACGTCATTCTTTTCTGCTATAACTTTTGAATAAAAATATTCGAGAATATGAAATAATTATTGGACCTCTCTAACTTGATGGTTTTTACATCCCTTATTTTTCAGAAATTAAAAAAAATCATTTTATATTTAAAATTAATTTTTGTTAATTTGTCACAAACTGAGGTTTAGGGGTTTTTACTACGTTAGGAGTACCCAAATTTAATGATCTAAAGTTGAAATTTTCATGGTTCATTTGCGTAGTAGCAAAGTATATTCCTACCAACTAGTTTTCTAAAAATATATTATTTTATGTCCTCCACATGCATGTAAACAACACTCCAATTGCACGCAATTCCTGACCATTGACAATAGTACTAAGATTATTTTTTTGGTGAAATCTCATCACCATCAACTCTTCTCAAATGGCCAATTTTTAGATTTGAGAAAAAGAGCTTTTCCTATTTTTTACAAATTAAAATGTAATTATGCCCACTTTCATGAGATTTTCTACTTTTCTAGTTCTCCTACTTAGAGAATTTTCCTAAGGTTTTCCTCCATAGGGTACCTTCTTCTTTGAGGTGTGTACATTGTACATATTTTTCATATTTTTTAAAAATTGTTTTTCTAATTAAATAGTACTCCTAAAGAAAAAGGGGGAGTACTATTGAAACGCTACGCTTTTTGAACGCCGTTTCTTGCAATGACCCAGCTGCACAGTGACAACAAATGCAGGCCATAATACGATATGCACAGCCTTAAAAGACAGAAGGAAACAATCTGTTGTAGGGTGGGTTTTTTTCTAAAGTACAATCTTCAAGATATTGTTCCAGGGTTAGTTCATGGATTCCATATTCTTTTGTAATTCAACAGTAAACTTGATTCACTTCTAACATGTATATGCATATATTCATTTGTTTACAAGTTTATCTTGTCACAATACTTTGCAACACATTTACATGTGGTACTCTATGTACAATTTTGTACAAAATATAGTAACCTTGTAAAAATGTGCAAGACTAGAGATGGAGATGTCTTTTGTAAGCACCCCTTGCCATTAATTGGCTTATTCTTGAGACATAAACGTCTTGTCTTTTGGCTTTCATGCCTTTCATTGGTATTCTACGTACAATTTTGTACAAAACATACTAACTTTGTAAAAATGGAATAAACTGGAGATAGAAATGTACGTCTACTATGAGTACCCCTGGCCATTAATTGGCTTAATGCTAACATACGAATGTCTTGTATTTCGCCTTTTTTGCCTTCCAGAAGTACCACAATTATGAACATGTGTTGGAAGTAGTTTAAAATATGTTACCTACTCAGTACTCACCCACCCAGAACTAGTGAATTCGTTCTGATATCCACAAAAGTTTAGGGTCCACAATGGAACGTATGGTATCAGTTTGCACATGATGGCAAGACATTGGTGGTGAGATGAATTGGGTGATTGCCAGTTACTGTGTCACGGTAGTGGGTGCTACCGCACTTACAATGGAAGGGAACAACAGAATCCACTTCTGGCGTTCCAAAGGAACAGCCATAATCCCACGTGAATTCTTCCAAAGCTGGAATGTCTATTTGTGCAAAGAAAGCAACACGATAGAGTCTTCCATCTTCTTTGCTCACTCGGACGGGCACATCAATAAGGTTGGTGTCTTCACATCTTAGGGTCAAACCACTACATCTAATGAGATTCGAAGTGGAAATTTGAAGTAGAATAAGTACAACGAAGCATCAAATTGTACAGTTTATACTACAGATTTGTATATATTGTACCATCAACCTGTAGAATCAACAAATGCAGTTCAAAATCACAAGTTACAGGGTACAATATATGGAAGATACCTGTGGTTTAGAAATCTACTGACATTTCCATAGACAGTGCTGTCTATGGACAATGCCATATCATTACTCACCACTTGCTCGGATTCCCAATCAGCATCCATCGCTAACGTAAACGCATCTGATTCCCCCAATCTTGAAGAAGCTCTACGTTGCATGACCTCAGTGTTTGTAATGATCTCTCCTATATAATCAAAGATAAAAGTCCCCTTGCGGATTCGCTTCTTCGACCGTAATCCCCAACCCTTCTCTCCAGTCCAAAAAACCTCAATGGGAAAGCGTAATCCCTTCCGAACTACTCTGTTGCCATGGGAAAGACGACTTGTGCAGGAGTCATTGCATTCGAGAAGGAAATATCTATTCGTATGACTAAGGCAAGTTGAACCCTGCTCCTTACAACATCGTACTTTGCAGAATGTCGCCTCTTCCTTCAATATCTGTCAAGTGTACAAATAAATAGTCAATACCAACTGCATAATTCAATACAATTCCAACACGCAAGATACATCGTATGATTTTAAAGGTAGCAAAAAAATGTACAGTGCCACCAAATGAACACTATCTTTTCAATCAAAGAAAAACTTACATATTCTTTTAGGATGGAACTCCAGAGACGACCTCGCCTGTTGTATGGTAAGCGCAAAAGCTTTGGAATTGGACAACAGGCATGCCTATGACAACACTCACCGCATTGGCAAGAAGCGGGGGAATCCATTTTCACTGTATCCAGAATCTTAGATACAAATATAGATATTCTAGATTGATTACAATAAGTAAATTCCTCTAAAGCACGGAATTCCGTGCTTGGTACACATACCGTGATTGGAAATCTTTCTAATCCGTTGGACAAGTCGCGTGCATCATACCAACATTGTTCCTAGGGACAGAAATACAACTTCCAAAACATGTAAGCCGGTAATAGCGGATCTAATATTCTAGAATAACAAAACTAACAAAACTGTACATTGAAAATTACACTTGGCGAGAGGGTGCCGTCGGGGCATAATTGATTGGTGCTGATTTGCTCACTTTAGGTCTACTGAGCTTGGGCTTCTTAGTTCGTTTTTTCTTCCCCGTGTCTTTAGACCTCTGCCTCTTCCCCCTACATTCAACAGAAATCACATACAATCAAAAATTCCTCTTGCATGTTATGGACTCAAAAAGACTAGACAGTATGACAGAGGTCTTTAGGGATATCATACCCGGATCTTGTTGCTGGTCCTCCTCCAGGAGTCGCATCTTCACCTTCTCCTCCACTGGTTTGTGCATCCACTCCCTCTCTGTCCTTGCGCTCTCCACCTGTGCTTTTATCATCCACCTCTTTCCCACTACTTCCGCCTTTTCCCCTTCCATTGAGGCTTTCAATTCCATCCACAACACCCCCCGTGACTTCTTCAACAACACCTCCTTCAATGACCTCTAATTGGCCCTCCACCGCATCCACAGTGGCCTTCAACCCCCCGGTTCCGACAGTGCCTTCATCAAGAGTGACTTTATCTTCACCCCCTGTCTCCACATTGGCTTCAGCAGGAACAACCATTTTCATATGGGCTGCATCAGCCAAGGTGACAAGGGATTGATCTTCCCGCACTATCGCCACAGTGGCTTCAGTCGTCGGGGTGGCCTCTGCACGAAGGTGGGCACTGCCTTCACCATCAGTAACCAACAGTGCACAATTGGAAGCCCCTTCCACAGAGGTTTCCACAGAGACTTCATCAATAACAGATCCAACGGCCGCTAGAACGCACTCAGCCGCCCCGCCCATAGTGGCTTCGTCAACAGCCCCTGTCCTAACATTCGCTTCAGTAGGAACAACCATGGTGACATGGGATTGAACTCCCTGCACTGTCGCCACAGAGGCTTCAGTTGTCAAAGTTTCTTCTGCACAAAGGCGGGCGGTGGCTTCAACATCCAAGGTGCCATGGGATTCATCTCCCCGCACTGTCGCCACAGAGGCTTCAATCATTAGAGTGGCTTCAACATCATTGAGTAGTGGTGCACAATCGGAAGCACCTTCCACAAAGCCTTCATCAACAATAGTAGAACCACCGGCTGCTAGATCGCCCTCAGTCGCCCCGACCATAGTGTCCACAACTCTTCCCTCTCCACCAGGGTATTTCTCATTCCCACAATGTCCACCATCACCGTCCGTCTTGTCACCACCACCCCGGTCCTTATTCCGAAATACTGTCCGGAAACTTGACCGGGTTATACATTCCGCACATGATGGACTATACAAATATGTACACAAAGTACATTTTCGCGATATGCTTCTACATTTCAAAAAGAGCTCATTTTACCAAAATTGCACTCATTCATGCATTTTGAAAGTAATGTAACTATCCTAGAATTTGTACAAATTTTGCATACAAAATTCAATTTTTCACTACGCCTGTACGTTCCAAAAAGAAAACACATTCACAAATTGGTATACATTTTTACATTTGGCAACTATTCTAAAAAAATGTTATGTCAGATAGCAAAAAGGTCCTGAATGTATTAGGCGGCATCTGGGAATCTTGACCTACGTCTCTTCCTTGAACCCTCCCTACATCCCAATAAACCCACATGAAATAACTGTAGAAAACAAAACGCACATTGTGATATATCTAGTAATTTGTGAACATAAGAAGATACTAAAAAACTAAAAAAAAAACAAGAGGACCGAAATAAAGGAAGGTTCAAGGATCAGGTACCCGTACCCGGACGTGTGCATGGAGTTCTGTATTGCTGTTGTACATTCCTCATAGCCCATACAAAAGGAATTGTCACAGCCTTGCACCAGTAAATCATCCTCTCCATCTCTGCTAGGGTCTATATCTCCACTAGGATCCATAGTGGATGGAAGGACCTCCGCTCTACATTCCAACACGGCATATTGTAAACTCCGTATGCAACATATATTCTGGTGGATAAACAATAAATTACAAGAGAGAAAATGGATTGGAAGATTCGAAATCAATACCCAGTTTTTTTTTTTGATAATGCAGCTTGTGCTCGTTCTTGGAGCCTGAACGCAGGACTACCTCTTCCTCTATCACCCCAAAATACGCTAGGCAATTCCCAAGGTGCTGTAGAATATCCCCTAACCCCTTCTCCATCCAAAGAGTTAAGCTCTGCACAACAGTGCAATCTTCAATACCCTAAACAAAGTTATGCATCTACATTGGGTACAAACATATGAACATAGTACGAAAGGTAAAACTGAGTACAAATTGTATATAAAAAATGTACACATTATACAAACCTAGTAGGAACAAAAATATTGGAATAACGCAACGACTTCCTCAAGTACTAACAACATGGAAACCTGTACAAAACGTACTAACTGTCCTACAATAAGTACAACACAATAAACATGAAGTACAAATAAAGAACCCAAAGCAATTGTGAGTACCGATGTATCCAAATTGGTTTTCAACTATACAAGCCCTCTGTACAAACCTCAATACAAAGATACAAGCAATACAACCAAAAGGGCAGTAGTAAGCATCAGGTACAACACGAACAACCACCAAAAAAATGAAGTACGAAACCCAGAACCCTTAACAATTGCAAGTAACAAAGTATTTGAACCATTACCCAATTGTACAAACCTGAGATACAATAGTAAATATGAAGTACAAAATGAAACCGGAGGGGCAATAGCGAATATCAAGTAAGTGCTTTTGTACCAGAAGCGAGTTCTTCAGTACAAAATTGACACAATATGATACAAACAATACAACCACTATTACAAAAAGTACTTCTCTCTCAATTCCAAGGGAACCTAACAAAACAAAACAAAGGTGTACCAACTACAATGCAGTTTCACGATATCACCTTCATCCTCCACGGTTGATCGAGACTGCTGGATGGCTGCGCGGAATTCCGTTGCAGCGTCACTCCTTGCTGCTAATCCTCCAGTGAACTTCTCGCCCTCCTCGTCGTCCTCTTCCTTGCCCTCCTCACCGTCTTCACCCCCCTCCTCCTCACCCTTGTTGTCATTGCTAGTGCCAGAGCTCTCTTCGCTGCTCAAATTGTAATCGCTCTCGTCTTGTTCAACTTGGGGTTCAATTTGAGGGAGTGTAGGTGCCCGCGTCCGTATCACGCTGCTAGTGCCTCTACCTCTCACCCGTGCCATTGTGTGCCTAAACTGCAGCAACACCAAAATCAAAATGTAATTGCCTATACTACCCTAAACAACAAAATCAAAACATCAGCCCTCGTACTTAGCCGCCATACATAATCAACATATCAAGTATTGAAACAACTCAGATTGAATGCAAGAGATAGAGGTGGAACTCACCGCACAAATTCCTATACGCCACGTACAAATTTGTACAGATAGTACAATTGACCACTGGGGTTTGCTCCTCCTAAACTTGAAACTGGATTCACAGATTCGATGACAGCATTCAATTGAATTCACAGATTCAATGAAAGCATACAAATGTCACTGAAAACAATGTTGCGACATGTAAACCCTGAACGGAATAAAACAATTTTACAAACACCACACTGAAGACAATGGTGTTACCAAGAGGGACAGCCTTCGGCGCGCTTCATCTTCTCCTTTCACGCCGTGCTTGCCGTAGCCATTGGAGTGAATTTCCCCATGAACCAGAAGCACGAGACGGACTCTCGCACCGCCCACTGAAGACGCTCCAAGGATTCAAAATCTAACGCATTTTGATAGAGGCATTGGGGTTCACACGCAAACCCACCCTAAAACAGAGATTGAGAGCAGTTCTACAGAAATTGAGCTCCACAACACGTATCACTGTCCACCTAAACGAACAATATAAATGCCTAAACCCTTAGCCAACTAACACAAAACTGAAGAAAACCTTATTCAGCAAACAGAGGTAAGTGGTACAAAGATCAAGCTCCGAAATAGAAGCTAAACTGATAGAGCTCCGAAACAAATGACAAACTGAAGAGAACGTAGCAAAACGAGATTAAGCTTCAAAACAAAAGACAAGCTGAACACAACATAGCAAAACAAGCAGAGGTGAGAGGTTGGGACTCCAAACTCCAAAACCCCTGTCAAATCAAAGGTGGCAAGCGCTTAATCATGCAGTGACTGCTTGCTACAAAAAACCGGTTAAAATCATGATAACAAATCAATACAAGGAATTAGTGTGATAGACAAGCATTTTTAACTATGATTATAATGAATGCATCAAATAATGTAATGGAAGTTTCAAACATTTTGATTTTTGGGTTTTAGATTAGAAGAAAAAAAATAAGGTATCCTCATTTTTAAAAAGAAAATACTAAACCCTTAATCATAAGAAAATGAATGTTCTTCAAACCTAAACCAAAGTAGTAATTATTTTTTTCCTAAAAAAATTTCACCCGTTGTAATAGAAAGGAAGGATATTATGAATCTAATTGAGAAAAATTAAAACTTTAGTATTTAACAAAAATGATGTTTGTATTGATTTCTTGTAAAAGATATGTGCAACTTTGAAAGAGAATAAAAAATGGTTACTTTTGTTTTTTTACTTAAGGTTCATCCTTAATATTAAGAAAAATATTTAAATTGGGTAGTCCCACTTTTATAAAGAAATACTCAACCATTGAATCACAACAAAAAATAGTCCTATTGTCATAAAGAAATAATTCCATTGTTGAAATGGAATTTATTAGCTAATCTTATCAAATAAATTATGAACCATAAGAAATGAATGGCAAATTTCTTTAATTTCAACCAAATTGTTTTAATTCACTCTCTAGTGTAAATGACAAGATTCAATGACAGTTATCCTAAACCTAAATCAAGTCAATCCATTGAGCACTATTAAAATAGTTCTAATGATAAGTTCAAGTACCTAGAGACCAATTGGATGGGATAACCGGGCTAAACTTGTAGTTGGAATAGAAAATTGGTCTTCAATGGGAAACCTCACCCTACCCCATTTTGGTCATATTTCATTAAGAAATGAAATTGAAAGATGTGGAATGTGGAACCTATAACCTATAACCTGCCTTTTGAGTGGATCGTGAGGTATGATGCCTCATTACTCACCCAAAAGAATTTTAGATTCCCAATAAAATTAGTAACTCACATCTACTTACCCCCCAAAAAATTAAATTTTAAATTTTGCATCCCCCCCCCCCGCCCCCCGTGATCCTAGAACTAGTTTATAGAATAAATTAGTGCAAGTGAATTATTCATAAAGTATCCTAAAACGGGGTTTAGACCCATGAGTTTTGTGAAAAAACCGATTGAGTTAAAAAAGTTGAAATAAAAATGAGTATGAAACTTATTTTTCCATCAAAATGGTGCCTAAAAGAGTTTTCCAGTCCCCACTTTCAAAGTTGTGTGATATAAGTATCTTGCAAAAAAATTTGACACTTCAACTATAGTTGCCTTCTCAACTTCAAAAGAAGTCATGACCAAAGTGGGGGGGAATTTACAAATAATTGAAATATGCTACCTAGTTTAGGGGATTTAGTGCAATTTGCTACCTTCAAGATAAATAAGCATCAGCTTTGGCTATCTTGAGAGAAAGTGGCATTGAAAAAATTAGAGAAGAAAGGATTTTGCAAGTTGTAAAGGATAATGGGGATACTAATACCCATAACTAACTACATAGATGCTAATTCCAATGTAGAAGAAGTAACAAATTGGCTATCAAATTCTATTGGCACTTGTTGAAATCTTAGCTAAAATTTAATTTTTTCATGGATTTTTTCCTATAGAGATATAGCTAAGTACTAGAAATTTTTAGTAGCAATGGAGCAAAATTTAGCCAATTTTGAAAATGCTGCCCCCCCCCCCCTCTTGTAATTTTCACAAGCCAATGTATTTCACAATCAATATGGGATTTTCAATCTCGCCTCTAATATACATATACGTATAAATATTCATATCTAGTATTATACTTGCATTTACAAGTACTCATATTTATATTTGTATAAAATACTATATCCATAATCATATTAATATATATACTATATCCATATGTTATCCATATCTATATCTGTATTAGTATAAATACTACATATATATTATCCATATCTATATTCATATTTAGATGGCTCTGATTAAATCTCACGAGATCGTGGCTTGTGATTTTTAAAGAAATCACTGGTGATTTCGAAGGTCATCATTTTTTTTAAAACAATTGATGGCCTATAAATTTTTTGAGAAGAAAAGGGGGGGCAAATACAAACAAGGATGGGTTGCGTCTTTGAGAAGATAGTGGCATACATGTCCATATATTAAAAATTTGAGATGTTGTGCAAATCATATTGTAAAGTCCTACAATTTTTCATTCCCCATTTCATTTCATTTATCATTATTTTTTCGCTTACTATCTTTTTTTCACTCATTTTTTATTGCTTTTTCCATTTCTTTACTCCGTTTTTTTCCTTCTTTATTTTTTAATTTCTTTCACAAATTTTTTTATACCATTTTTTCTTTCTTTAGTTTTAAGGGTCTCCATTTAGTTCTTTCTCCATTTTTTAATACACCTAGGTAGACATTAAAGAGATTTTGGTGGGCTCAAAATCCAAAAGTGTTGGTAACACTTTTGGACATTGAAATTGGAAATTCTATCATCTTTTGCCTCTGCTTTATAATTGTTTGTTTGTTTAATGTCACCATTTAATCCTATTTTTTATTATCTTCATATTCTCTTAAAATTTTATGTCGCAATGTTTTATGGTTTAGGACAAAACAAACAAGTAACATTATAATATATATCATGACTTCTTCAACATTTTGGCGGTTGTGTGAAATGGAAAAGTTGTTTAAAGCAATTTCCAAATAATATATGCATGTTGAAATGTATTAGAATCATTGTAGATTTTTGTTAAATCAATTTAGAAGTATACAATAACTTTAATATTTCACAAAAATAAGATTTTGATCTTGATACTTGAGTTTTGGTGTTCACTCGAGGGTGTTGATAGCTAAATCCATAAAGTCATGAATATGGTATACATATTGTAAGTGCAAGATTTTTTATTTTGTATGTTTGGATCATTATTTTTTACATAGAAAGACTTTTCAATGAAAGAGAAATTTGATTATTTTAATAAAAATATACCCTTAAACCGTCCCAAAATGATCTTCCTACTTAACAAAATATTATGGATTAAGGCCAAAAATAACATTTTAAAGTCCCCTTTGGATTTGTAAGCAAAGCTTGGTTCACTCTTAGTATCTTTGAAACTTTGAGTTTTAAAAGCCTTTTTCAAAGTGTAGTTTTAGAATATAGAAAAGTAGAATTTTGGAGGCATTTTCAAAAAGGCACTTAAATTTTAAATTTGAGGTTTTTATTTTGTAGGTGATTAGTATGGGCCTAAGACCATGTATTCATGAACCTTTGTTCCACCTACCAAAGCTTCACCTCCTTCGAGTAGGCAACACTCAAAGAGATGCAAAAAAACAAACAAAAAGTATTGATTAACCCCTTTAGTTATTTCTTTTGTTTTTTGATTGATGATTTTATGAATGGAAGGGAAATTATTGCTTAAACTTGTTTTGCTAGTCTTGGACAAGAAGTAAAATCCAAATTTGACAAATTTTCAAATCACAAAAGGCAACAAAAAGATCATTGTGGGACAAAAAATTAAGGCCAACATGAAGATCATTTTGGGACGGAGGGAGTATTAGATTTATTAGATTTGTTACCTTGGTGCCAAATATCGAATTAATGTCTCAAAATAAGATTTAACACTTGAATGTAGAATTCAAAAAAATTTGTCATCCAAGTCAAGAAAACAAATCACATTTTGCAAATAACCTATAATGTCTTTATTATGTACGAATGTATATCTTAAGATCCATTCTATTAAGAATACTTCTCACCTTGTATATATAAGTTTCTCACAAAGCTCTGTAAGCAAATGTTTAGAGAGATATGGCAACACAAAGTTGATCATTATATAAGTAGGATTGTTGTAAATATACTTTAGAAAGAAAACCATACAAATGTAAAAGTGCATGGAGTATGAATTTTTCTTCCTTGTAAATAAATATTCAATTAAAAGAAAAGGTACTTGCATGAAATAAATACTTAGACATACTAAAGATGATTGTGGATATTTGTGTTTAAATTTTTTTTTCCTTAGAGTAAAGGAAAAGTGAAAACTCTTATTCTTATGAAGGAAAGATTCAATATAATTTCATTGATGAGCAACAGATGTTTTGTTCTTAGAAAAATGAATAATTAGACTCCAACCCTTATTCTTATTCAGACAACAAAAAAATTTATGTCTTTGTTATAAAAGAGAATATGCAACTAGAAACATACACATGTTCTCACTTGTCAGCCTTTCATCGCACATCGGATTCCAATTTCTACTTTGAAGAAGAGTGATTTGCCTTCTTTCTAATTGTGCAAAAGGGACTGTATTTGGAAAAGCACACCCGGTAACCTCAACAGTGGTGAACCTTGATTTAGATAGGATGCGTTGGACCTTCATTGGTATCCTATGTACACGAACATGTATGCACTAGACATTCCTTCATGCATTCAGACTGTCTGAAGCCTTGAACCCACAAACACATTTGCAAGAGTGTGATGTTACAAATATATCGAATATATTGCAACTCCAGTAGTATGAAATTTCATTACAAAATTGAAATCTTCATCCCTAATGTGGCTGTATAACTATATACCGCGTAACTAGTTCCTGAAGTTCCTAAATCCAAACCGATATTGTCTATATGCAGAACTGCCGAGCAAAATTATCGAAAGCACACTGGAATTTCTATAATTTTGGTCTATTTGTCCATGCCGTGAAATAATTCCAGCCTTGCAAAGACAATCCCTAACCCAAAAAAGCACCAACAGTGTGAGCCACAATATGATCTACTATTCCAAAAAAAACAAGTGACTCGGAATCCGATGCTACCCTTGTTCGGAATGCAAGATGGCATTGAACCCGGAATGCAATGCTGCACACCCTTTGTCACTCGCTTGTTGATGCCTTCCTTTTCAGTGAAATGCATGTATCCACCGTCGGGACCACATCGCTTTTAACTTCCTCATTTACAGCTTCTTCCGCATTTAGGTCGAAGCCCGCCTTCTCGAAACTCCGCAACTGCAACTTCGCCTCGTGAGTTGAAAAGCAGCGCAGAATATTGTGAAATGCTTTGTCAGCTCTTGTATTCCACTGAAATTGGTCATGGTGACAAAGGAAAAGACTGACCAAAGGCGCGAGAGGTGGAATTTGGAGAGTTGGGTACTTATCTTGTTCATCAAACACCATTGACAGGAATAGACACAGCTCTTGTTTGGACTGTGGATGGTTGAACGTGTACGCCATTCTGAAAAACAAGTAGTACAAAGCATACAAGAAATTCTACAAAGCGTACTGTGACTTGTAAAAACCCTAAACCACAGTAGCAAACATACTTACTACTACATCTCGAAACTGATACATGAATAAAAGCTTCAACATAAAAGATCGCACAATCACCTCAGACTATACCTCAATTTACCCAATCATCAAAAGTAACCACAATTTCATTACACCATCTGCAAATTGATACATGCTTAGACAAAGAAATTTCAAATCAAAGATGGCACTATCACCTGTGACTATGAACTGCCCTGCAAAGGAGACAGAGAACAAGTAGCGCGATGACGAGATAGAGAACGAACAACGCTAAAACATAGAATGAACCACTCAACACCTCGATGACGAGACAGAAAATGAACAATGCTGAAATTGAGAACGAAACACCTCGATGACGAGACAGAAAACGAACAATTCTGAAATTGAGAACGAACCACTGCAAGTGCTGGAACAGAGAACAAACAAGGAAGTGCTAAAGCTGAGAAAGAATACAAAATGAGGGCATTTATGGAGAATGAGGGAAACAAGGTGAGACGCGTCATTCATTTGAATCTTAGGGCGGTCATCATGGGTAATCATTTTAAGCACTTGCCATATGTGCCTCCAAATACTAACATGTCATTTCTAAACCACATTTGAATGAATTCTAAAATGTGGTGGCCATTAGAACCCTACAAAATGAATAAATGACACTCATACAGTACGTCTATAGTAGCATGTCACTTCAATTTCAAAAAAATAAATAATGCCGAGTGGCTCAACATACAAAATTCCGTTCAAAACGTACTGAGTTGTACAAAGAGTACTGTATTGAGTCGTAATTCTACCTAAGCAGAGTGACCCTCTGACTCCTCTTGGTCTTCTTTGGTTTCTTCTTTGCTTCTTCTTTAACTGCTTCTTTCGCTGCCTCTTCTGCTGCAATCTCGCTTCTAGTCTTCCGTTTTGATACCGTATTTTCAATGTCAGTTGGAGGGAGTGGTAGGGGTTGAGGCACCTTCACCACCGCCCTAGTCACCCCATCGGAGATAAAAGCTTCTTCCCTTAATTTTTTTCGGCGCTCCAAATCTGCAGCTTCTCGTCTTAATTTCTCTATTCTTTCAAATTCCTCACCTTCTTCTCTCAACTTCCTAATTCGCTCTTGCAGCTCTGCTTCAACTCCTACCCCACAAGATGTACTAGAAAACACTCCTGTAAGAGGCTCCTTGATAGCCTGAGGCTCAATTTCTTCTACAACAACCTTGGGGCTATTCTTACTAGGCTCTAAAACTTCATCTATAGACGGTAGGTGGACACGTGACATTGCTGGACGTTGGCTACCAGCGGCATTGCCATTGCCCAACGATTGTGATGTCCCTCCAGTCGAACCCTCAGTCCCACCAGTGTCGCTGAGACTAAGAACAGGAACTGCAGTTTCTGTATAAGCCACAGTTTTAGAGTTGTAGTCAAAATCAGGAGTCTTTGTGGACACCGCATATTTCTTCAGCTGCTCGTGGTATAGTTTCTCTGGTTCTGAACCACAACAAAACGCACATAATTTGGTCAAGTTGAATTCAATAGATAGGGAACGGAAATCTAGAAACCCTAAACCTATGTAAAACGATGTAAACCTCTATGGTTTGTACTGTAATGCGACATATTTTCTATTTCTGCATACCGATTCAACAGTGGTTTGTATTTGACATTCATTTCAATTGAACTAATATTTATCTCACATACTAAATTATGTACCGTATGTACTAAATAATATACAAATTGTGGCTAAGTGCATACCAATATGTGGATGGTCGTCTAGAATTGCTGCTGTCAAGGTTGTGAGGATCCTCTCTTGCTCCTCTTCTAGCTTCAAAGACTGTACCAATTGTTGAAGAGGTGTGTGTAGTTTGCCGAATCCGAAACTCATAAACCAAGAGGGATGCACTGTTGTACCGCAAGATGTATATGCACAGTTGCTAGAAACTTCAAACCAGACTCCAGCGCACCATGGATGATACAAATGGCCGCATGTATAGACAATAATGTCGTTGCGAGGAAATCCGCTCAAGCAAAGTGCACAAGGTGTCAATGAAATGGTGTCAAAATCACAAACTATCTTAGGGTCAAATTGAGAGCATAAAGGCCTTGGCCTCAAATTCACTCCAACTTCACCTCTCTTCATTTTTGCAATCTGGAATGACAAGGCATGAAATTGCCTTTTCAAACACTTCTCCTGAGTTTCGAGATCTTCATACCTCAAATTACATTGTTTTAATTCCAATGCAGCTGCATCATAATCAATCATAGCATCTTGAACCATCTCACTATACGCCTCCGCTTTATCCAATGCACCCTCTATGTGCTCCGCTTCCTGTTGTATCTTCAGAACTCTGGCTCTAGTTATACGCAGCACTCCTTCTTGTTGGGAAGCCTTATTAGACAACTCAGTTCTCTCTTTTCCAGTAATCACATAGTCTTCCGTTACATCATGGAGTTGCAATCCTACCAACTTTGTTAAGTTGATGAGGTATGCAATGTCTTTCTCATTTTGTGTATAATTTTGTACGCTCTCTGTACCAACTGTACCGTCTCGTACAACATTGTCGACCAAGTGATTCTGTCGAAGTTCGGCGGTTGGATCATTGAAAAGGTCGTCGATGCCTTCAACTTTGTAAAGTTCCTTACTGTTGGAGCCGGTGATGTCTGCTACGGCCGCCAAACACAGCGTAATCTTCTTTAACCACTTGCTCCGTTGATTTCTATTAGAAATTCCAGCAAAATTTGCCCAACTCACAGGGTTTTTTTTGCGCATCTCCATGATGATCCCCCTAGCAAATTGCTTTGCTATCACCTTAGACCTCGGAGGATCTCGTAAATACACGAGTGGAAAAATTTCAGAAATACGCTGGAGAATTTCAACATCCCTACATTCCCCATAACCGTAGCCAGATCTTCCATTTCTCCCCTTTGCTGGTCCAAACACGTCACTCACATCTTTCTCAACAAGGTCTTGTGGAATTCTAAGTTTATGCGGATTTGTACCATGTTTTGACAAGTCGTACTTGGTCTCAAACTCCTCCATAGTTACATCACGAGGAGGGGGGTGCTTCTTTAAGGAAGACAACTTTTCTAATTCCTTCTCCAATGGACTCTGCTTCACATTCACGTCAACATTGTCTTTGACCTGTGGCGAGGTAGGAGCGAGAAAATTGTCGATGAAGTCATCGTTGCTGAAGATGCTGCCACTATAGTGCTCATCATCTTTGGAAAAAATGCGGCTCCGAACCACCCAGTCATCGTCAGACGCCATCATCAAGAAGACTGCAAAACAATAAATAAAAAAAAGGAGGGCCAGTAAATAAAGGAAGCAAGGGAAACTTTCGGCATGGGTATGGTTATTTTATTAAAGGCTTCCGAGGTACTTCTAATGTCTACTCGACTACCAGTCGATGTTAACAACTCTGTACGCATTGTAAAGTAGATCTGAAAAAGTATAGTATGTACTTAATTATTATAAGTATTGTACAGTTACTGTACAACTGAATACTCTAGTCCCAACTCTACAAACCATACGATAACCATTTTGTATCAAACCACGTAAATATTGTACTGAAATATTGTACATAATGCACAATGATTGTACCTAAAAGACTCTGTGAAAGAGGCACATATTTTCTAACAAGTAACATTGCAAAGGAAATATTAGGACATTGTGCATACTGCATACTGTACTTTGATTTAAATCAATTAAATCTATGAACAATGTTTGCACTCCGTTATCAAAGCAAGTTGAATTTAAGGCATAGATAGGATTATTTTACATAAGTTTGTCGTTCTAAGCCTCACAGTTATAGGAGTAAACATTGAACATTCTATAACACACTTGTTGTAAAAAACTTCAGGCCTTCCCAAAACACTTTAAGTGACTATCAGAGTAAACAATTTATATTCTAGAGCAGACGCTGTAAGCACCTCTATAGAGAAATATAATTTTGAGTCGAGTGTGTATCTAAAAAGTACTTGATGTACCAAAAATAGTACATATTGTACACAGAATGAGAATCTCACCCAGCTCATGTCAACTCAAGTCTTAGTTGTCTATCACTGGCACGACAATATGATCGCAAAACACAAGAATTTCAAAATCTAAATCACCGTCCTAAACACATAGCTGATTAGAAATGAACCTTGAACCAATTGATCCTAATGCGTGTTGGAGCTCGACCTGGTGTGTTGTCTAGAGCTCCACTTCGATGCGCTCGAGCTCGACCTCGGTGCGTTGGAGCTATAAAAGCGCACGAAGAACACCCTCAACACCCTGAACACTCCTCCCTTCAGTTGCTTTGAATCTACAAAGTGTGTAAGCGGAGGTGTGAGGTTGATCCACAACCTTCGTTCCCACTGCGAATTCAAAACCAGTGAGCACAACCACAGGATGCAGAATAGACAGGATTAGGATCCGCCGCATTTTTTTTTCGAATGTGCAAAGGAGGGAATGTCGCTGCAAAAGCACCGTATAAGCTGGACGTTTACAGTTGATTCCCAATTTAGATGGAACATGGCGGACAACTATTGGTCCACGATGTACAAACTCTACATACAGTACATCCGAGTACAATTGGCAAACCCTAGATGCTTGTGCCTGGTTCAGGCTGGAAAATGAGGTAGAAATCTCCGATAGAGAAATCCTAAGCCGTTACATAATTTATATCAAAATGCAATGATGGCCCATCTCAGTCACAATGCTTTCTACTAGAAAGTTGAAAAAAAAACTTCGAAAAAACAATTAAAGGTCAAAATTTGACCCTCGTACTGAAATCACACATTTGCTAAGATATATTGTTATTTAGATCCTAAAACACTAATTAATTGTCAAGGCTAAGTACCTAAACATTAGAGTGTTGGATTTAGCTTTTTAAATTGTAAAGATGAAGCCCTAAACTAAGCAAAAAAGGTACAACAACGCTAAACCTGAATCTTTGACAGCACAAACATTTAATGTTTGTACTCTATACATCGAATTAATAGGTGAAAGTGACTTTTTATTATGCAATTATCAATGTACACAAGATGTAAGACTTATCTTCTTTTTTTTTTGAAAAAAAGTGAAAAAAACTATAAGAAAATTGACTCTAAACTTTTATACTGTGCAGAAATTGTGCCGTGACTACGATTTTGGACAACCGTAGTGTGCTTTCACCCCTACATGCTTCTTTGATACCAAAATCACCTTATTCTATTACCATAAGACTTACATGTAAAGAAACTTCCTTTGAAATAGAAAACTTTTACCCTTAACTACCTTACCGGTGTATAATTCTTAACACGCAACTTGTTTTGGCAATGTACCCGTCTGTCCTAAGTCCTATATGGAAATCACTTCTTCCATGTAGCCACAACTGACATAATCCTAAGCATTACACTATAAATAAAGCACCCTAACCTCTATGTAGACCTACATATACCCAATTTTTTTTCTCTTTGGATCCCACTTCCAATTTGTCTTTCCATTCTAGCAATTCTTTCATGATCATTTTCTTATTTCACTTGCACTTCCCATTTTCTTCTCCTCATATAATTTTATAAGGAATATTTCTAGTCTTTAGAAATGCTTCCAAATTTTTGTTCTCCCAGTCTACACTTACACCAAGTATAATTTCTAATTGGATTCCATTTCCAATTTTTTGTCCATTCAAGCACATAAGAGGACTTCTCAAGGCTTCGAGACATCGTTTCAGCCCTATTTCCCAATCTATGAACTACTTAGATTAAATAATAATAATAATAATCAAATAATATAGAAATACTTATATTTTAAAATTATAATTATATATATATATATATATATATATATTTAATCTTCATATCGGATGTGGGAGTCTCTTGGTCACATTAGGTTGCCTTTGTGGCAACTTTTCACGAGTTCCCACGGTCCGGGAAGTCATGCTCTTCTACACCATTTGGAAATCCTCTTATGATTCCTTCACAGTCATTTTTCATTTCACTTGCACTTTTTTTTTTCCTCCAACTATTTCATAAGGATTATTTCTCATTTCCTAGTCTTCTTCTAAGTTTTTTTCTATCCTAGCCTACACTTACACCAATTATTCTGTGTCTTTGAATTCCACTTCCCAATTTTTTTCCCATTCGAATTAGTCCTTCAGGGGGCTATTTACCTCCTAGGTGGAAATATATAAAGGCAACTATAATTAACTAATTTGGAAAAATGACCTATATTAGTGCACCCTACCATTACTTATTTGACTGTAAATTATATTTTCTAAGCCCAAGTTAATGATTGTGAAGACTGTGGATCATCCAAATTTCTCCTTTTCTTTGCATAATCTATTTTGTACAGATTTCAAAGTCACTTTCTATAGTATGAGTGAGAATATGAGAGATATAAATGTTTGACACCCCATTCTTTTCCACACCCCATTCTTTTCACATGGTTTTTTTTATTTTACACATGAATTTTTTTCACAACCCATTTTATTCCACACCCCATTATTTTAACACTCTTCTTTACTGCAGACCCCATTTTTCTTATCCTTTTTTTAATTTCACACCCCATTTTTTTTCCACACTCCATTTTTCTTACACTTTTTTTTTGCATGCCATTTTTATTAACAATCTCTTTTTTTCACACCCCATTTTTTTAATTTCAAGCCCTTTTTTATGTCGCACCCCATTCTTTTGTATGTCGTAAAACATTTTTCTTACACTTTTTTTTTATTTCACACCCCATTTTTTGGCACACTCCATTTTTCTTACACTTTTTTTTTCTGCACACCATTTTTATTAACAATCTTTTTTATTTCACACCCCATTTTTTTTATGTCACACCCCATTCTTTTTTATTTCACACCCCATTTTTCTTAGACTTTTTTTTATTTCGCACCTCATTTTCTTAACACTCTTTTTTTTGCACACCCCATTTTTTTACACCCCACTTCTTTTCACACCACATTTTATTCGACAACCCATTTTATTCAACCAACAAAGAAGCCAACGGACGCATACCAAATCTAAATTGAATTTGAAAATGAACTGCACTATAGAGTACTTGAGTACTCGACCTTCAATTTTCATCCACCATGCATATTTTTTCATCCAAAATAGTCTGCACCCATTAATACATCTAGATGGTTGTTTACTTTGGCTAACATAATACACCCAATTGGTTGTAGAGACTTATACTCAATACACTAATGTAGTACTAGATACATAGGATACTTTCAAATTTATAGCCCATAAATTACATATAATTTATCTTAATGGCCCTAATTTGTAATAACCCTATATTATTTATACTACATTTTTTTTAACATTTCCTATTTTATTTGTAATTTCTTTATAAATTTTAGCTCAAATGAATAGAACCCTCTCTATATTATGCCGCATGTGGTTTTTAGAAAGAGGGAGTGGGTTTAAATATTGAAAATATTTTTGGTGGACACATGACTTTGCAATGTGTACGTATAGTAAAAGAATTTCAAGTGCAGATCATTAATTTAGGATACTCTACAACACTGAAGAACCCTAAATTGCTAAGTGTAATGGAATACCAAATTTGAAATGAAATTAAAACAATTTCAACAATTTCTTAAATTGGCACTTTCCATTTTTTGCCTCAAGCTTTTTCTTTAGGATAAAATTAGGGTTTTGGGTCCTCTTCTCACACTATGGTTCCTCTTTGTACGCATTTGTTTCCAATCTCTTCTATTTATTTTTGGACTACATACCCTATTTTTTTTCCTTAGGCATTTTTGTCATGGTGATTTTTCCAATTCAATTGCACTTCCGATCTATTCTAATCTTTCTTACACTTCCCATTTTTTTCGTTTCCAAGGGTAATTTTGTTTTGCAAGTTTTTTCGACAAATCCAGTTCCCATTTTTTTTTCTTTGGTCATTTCTTTCACACTTCCCCTTTCTTTAGTTTCCAAGGGCATTTCATTTCACACCCTATTTCTTTCACAAATTCACACCCCATTTTTTTTCTTCAGAAATCCACTTCCCATTTTTTTTTCCTTTGGTCATTTCTTTTACACTTCCCATTTTTTTTGTTTTGAAGGGCAATTCTTTTGTGCGATTTTTTTACACAAATCCATTTTCCATTTTTTTTCCTTTGATCATTTCCTGCACACTTCACATTTTTTTAATCTTTGTATCACTTCACATTTTTTTCCATTTGCCAGGGCAATTCTTCTTCATGAAATTTTTGAACCCACATCCACTTCCCATTTTTTTTTCCTTTGGACACTTCTTTTGCACATGATCATTTTCTAATAGGGTTTAGAGTTTTAGGGTTTTACGGTTTAGGGTCAAAGTAGATTGAGGGTGGTTTTTTGGTTTAGGGTTGATTAAGGGTTGGTTTAGTGTGGGTTTTGTAATAGGGTTTAGGGCATACCCTAAACCCAAAATTCCTTTCCTCTACTACAGTCTCCATTTTATGTTTCCCTTTGGGGCATCTCTTTTAGGCCACTCATGGCCTCTATCCACTGTATTGTATTTCTAATGGAGGCGGTGTTTGGAGGATGTTGTATAATTTATTTACAAAACCATATGTCTATGGTATATGTCATTTCGGTTGGTTATGAAGGTGTGGCATTTCCTGAGTATGAATTTCATCCCATAGGCCTTGTACTTCCTCTATGAAACATGTATGATGCAAATACACCACACTCATTTGCACAAGATCAACACAAAATGGAAACCAGAAATGAGGTCTGAGTGAAAAAAGTAAGGCCTCTCACCTATACTAAATTTTAACTATTTTAAATGGAACTCGTGAATTAAAGACATGCCATCCATACTAGCAAAGCACAAATATGGAAGTGGCACTGCATCCTTTCTTTCATTGCATGAGAACACTTTCATACAAAAAGAGCATGCAGCACTTCAAGTACATGTCATACATCGTAGCACACAGTAGGACGTGGGAAGTCAGAATGAGTACTATTATAGTACTATTTTATACACGTAGTGTATATTGTAACACTCAGAAAGATCCAAACAAGGAATGCGACTATATACAGCAGTCCCATATATTTGAGGTTTTTTCACATTTGTCTACAAGGTGAACTGTAAACAAACACAAAATACTATACATTTGCAATTTTTTTCTAGTCTGAGGTACAGTTCCGTATTTGGGTGTTTATAGCCACCCCAAAAAGCCTAAACCACCTTGTCCATGTTCACTTACATCTATAGGAAGCACTGCCACATTGACATTGGAAAGGTAAGACTCGACAATCTTCACGTGTGAACTCCACACCATAATCCCATGTGATCTCTTCACCAGCTCCTATATCCCTATTTGCAAAAAAAGCTACCTGCACACAGATTTTAGAGGAATGTCACAATCTACTTGAAGGAACCATAAAATCAGAAATAACTGCCACTGAAAGTTGTAGACATTCGTTTGGGGGCTCACATGGTATAGCATGGGCAATGTACAGCCTATCCAAACAGGCATGTCCATAGCATTTCCATCACCACATCTGCATACCACAACGACTTCAGCGATACAGGAAAAAATTATCTGTAGACAGTAAATTCAAGCTGTGCATATGTAGAGGTCTCACCTGTGATTCATCCATCGTGCAACATTGGTGTACCGTGAAGAGTCAACGCATAACAATTCCTTGTCACTTTTGACAGACTCTGACTGCCAATGCGCATCAAGGAGGAGTGTATATTCCGGACCAATCTTCCCTTGAAGCAATTCCACATTGCTAACTACCTCGCCCGCGAACTCAAATAAGAATATACCTTCACGAAGCGGATGCACTGTACGGATTCCCCAGCCCACTGCGACGCTTACAAAGAACACTTGCATGCACCAGGCCAGCAATTGGAAGAAGAATTATTGCTGGTGTAAGGCTGTCGTAATGTGTATAAATTCTTTGAAGCACTGAAGTGACATACCTCAAATTTCTGTCTCAAGCCGTTCTGGACGACTCTATTTCCACAATGTGGACTGCAAAGACATGTATTTGTGCACTCTTGTATGTAATCACGTTGCACGTGACCCGGACAGGCTCCGTTCCAATATCCCTTACAAAGAAATCCCCCACAACAGTGAACCAATGGCGATCTTGTTCCATCTCTAATCTCCCTAAACTACGCAGACACAAGTTGTAGAAGTTAGCAAAAAAAAGGCAACGAAGTCCATATCGGCTAATATACAAGAAAAATATTACATAGTTATCCAACATGACTTGCACAAAATTGGAACAAAATACACACATGCACCTAAGAATTGGTGCGTGAATGAACGCACCTGCTTGATATATCGGCTTCTCAACATTCCATCAGCAGTATACGCACAACCAGTGGAGACGGAACAACACTGGCAGGTCCTCCTGTCATGAATACAAGTACCCCTACACGTACAACCCAGTTCTGTGGAAACACATGCCCGCAGAACCTTCCGAGGTAAAGAATGGTGCAATATTGGATTCCTCACATAAATATAGGACGAGACGTCCCAATGTGGAGATCCCTCGAAGGCACCAAAGGTAGAGCACAGAATAGGAATGCTCTCACAACCTTGAGAGCAGTCGATGACAACAAATTCCTGTTGTGGAATTTGCAGACATTACCAGATAGGAAAATGAAGCTCTCCTAAGTGACAACGGCCATTCAGTCCACATACCAAACAGAAATATATTGTAGCACGCAATAATGAAAAGCACAAACTATAACAAATGCATGGCAAATACCACTTCCTTCCAAGGACATGCACAAGTGCGTAACACATATTCACAGCACTATGGCCACATAGAACTACTGAGGCCTCCCAAAACGTGCCATGGGAATAGGAAAGACAAATAACACGAGAGTTTGCAGTACTATAATACTCAGAAGGGCTACTAGGTTCTGAAATGAATACAAGTGGAAGACCCCTGAAGCAAGCGGCCTCTTGAACGGCTTCCCTTCAGCGTAGGAGAGCCGTGCGCCAAATCTCTTCGGGGGTGGTTCTCCTCACCATGGCAAAGGAAATGCCTCACTTCTTTGTTACCTTGACCTTTTTCGGTGGCAGTGCAGCAATTGCTGTGTCGGGATCTACGGCCATCGAAGACTTCTGTGTTTGCTTGCCAGATCGCCGGGGCCTAGGAAGTGCTGGAGGAGGTGCCTGCGTCTTTGCTAAGCGACTCTTGCTACCCTTACCTGAACCACCAGAGTCGTTCGGAGGACTCTTCTCATCCTCTGTCGTTTCAGTCGGTTGTGTAGTAGTCTTCTTCTTTGCAAAGGAGGAAGGCGTGGAAAGTGAGTATTACTCCCAGTGGTGGCAAACGATGCATTGCACTACAAGGACTGAAGTGAATGCATTACAAGTGATTCAGGTAAGCGGTACCTATGGCTGCTGTCCTACTCTTGTACACCAAAGGACTGATCGTTGAAGGGGGATCCTTAGTACGTTGTCATGTTGTAAATTCCTACATAGTGTACAAACATATTATAATATGTTTTATTGGGTAGCTTCAAGGTGACGTTAATTCTTTGAATAACTTCAAGGTGACGTTGTTCTATTGAGATGTACAACATCCATATAAGAACACGATTTTGCCTTAGAGTTTCATTGGATTTCGTTGGTGAGTTTAGTTTTCACATTAGAACTAGAATGTCGAACTGGAGGGTTTTTTCTGAGTCTCAAGATGAAGAGCCTCAACCGGAGGCTGAATTTGAACTTTCATTGTCACAACTACCGGATCAACCTCTTCTGCTGCAAGATATTGTATTGCCGCATGAGCATCCACGAGATGAAGCTGAGCCTTCTCGACCGCCGAAACAACCTCGTGTGGAGCAACGGTGACACGGAAACCTTCAAAGAGATGCTCGAGCTTTGATGATCTTATTGCAAGTTGGGTGTGTTGAGCCCGGAAATCGTGAAGTGACGTTTGAAGGATGTTTTGAAGGTCTAAACGACGAACAATACTTTGGTATGGTGAGGCCTATCGAAGGGAGTCGCGGTCACAAACGATGGTTAGAAGGACCGGTGAATCCTTTGACAAAGGCGGAATGTGCTGATTATGTCTCCGCAACAATCAAACGCATCCTCAAGTTTCTGCAGATGGAGTGAAGCTTCGATTGGAACTCTAGTTTTTTACCTTTAGTAAACATTTATTGAATGTTAGTTCTTAATTTTATATTTTGAGTATTTTATTTTAATCGCAATGTGTGATTATAAATGTAGAATAAAGTTTTTGTGATAGAAAAATTAGCTTGGGGTTTGGTGATAAGGGAGAGTGTGAATGGGGAAGTGATTGGAATCTTAGGTGGGGTCTTGGTAGGGGTATAGGCTGATGTGCCTCACCCCCTCACTTATGATGGGGAGGAAATTAGGAAAAAGATGCTTAGTTGGTGTGTGGAGAGAGAAAAGTGTGTGTGTGTGTTTTGAAGAGTTTTGGCCGAATTTCGGGTTGATGTAGCTCATTGAGCATTGAATCTTTGGAATTGAAACTTTGGCATTTGATTCCTTGTAATTAGACCTTTCCAAATTGTACTTGCAAGTTGAATTTGGACTTGTGAATCAAAAGTTATAGAGTTTTGAAGTTGAGAGGACCTAAGGTCTTCCATTGAGAAGAGCAGAGGCTTCTTTGAGCCATAACTTTTGGAATATTTTTCATCTTGTCTTGATATTTTAAGGGATTGTATATCATTGTAGTAGCTTTTCAAAAAGTCATCACTCATCTGATTTGGAGTTTAGAGGAAAAAGTTATGAGGAGTTGAAGGTCTGGAGGAAAATTGGAGTTTGGAAGGAGAAAGGCCGTGACTTGAAACGACCACAACTTTAGATGTGTTTCTCATATGTTTTTGAAAATTCTTGTGGAGTTAGTTTGTAGAATTTCCTATTCATAATGAGTTCACTCACTTCATTTGAATTCTTATTGAAGAAATTATAGAGTGTAGAAGATAGGAAGGAGTGTAGCCTTTATAGTTTAGAAACCCGAGACTTTGTTTCTTAATAACTTTTGGACAGAGTCTTAGTTTCTCATGAAACTTTCTGAGATTGTGGATATTAGTTTGAGGATTCTAAATTGCTATCACACTTGCAATTTGGATTTGTAGTTCAAAAGTTATAGAAAAATATAGAGGCAGTAGTTGGTTGCCAAGGGGTTTGAGGAACCGCTACTTTGCACTCTAATAACTTTTGGACAGTAGTTTAGATATAGTTGAGATTTGGAGGGTGTTTTCCTTGTAAAGTTATCTATCCAAAATGCTATTACACTAAGTATTTGGAGACTTAAGCCATCTGTAGCACTAGAAAGAAGGTCACAGCTAGTAAGAGAAGAAGTTTTCTAGTGTTCTTTGGGATTTTGGGGGTTCTTGGGGTTCTTTTGAAGACTTGAAGATTCGAAGGCCGTACATGCCGAGGATCTAGCCTTGTGTTGTGGCTTGTGGCTCGTTTTTATTTCTGTTATTTCCAGCCAGTTTTGGAGGCTAGTTGAAAATTCAATTTCTGCATTGTAAAACCATTGCGAGCCGTGGTTATCCAGTAAGCGCTCCATTTTGTGTTTGTGGTGATGAAGTGGGGTTAATGGCCCACATGGTCGATCTTTTATGTTGTTCCCATTGATGAAAGGCGCTTCCTGGTCATCGTGGGTTTGAAGTTTAGAGGCCCATCATCCGGACGATCACTCGTGTTGGCCGTCCCGTTTTACCCGTCCGAAGCCTTGTTTCTTATCACACACCTTCACCCTTAGCCCTATAGAGCCAGTCACAGGATAAGCCAACGAAAGAACAAACGAAGATTCAAGCAAAGATTCGAGTGAAGATCAAGAGAAGATTCGAGTTTTGAAGACTTACCCAACTTCACTCATCAACGTGCAGCCAGACACCCTGTGTGTTCTCTAAGCGCGCTCCTCTCTGCCCGACAACGTGGGGTCTCCAACAATGGTGAATCCTTCTGCACTACCACATCAAAGTGCGTATAAGGGTCATCCTTCACTTCTTCCAGTTCTTCTTCAAGAACTATAGGGTCCACAATGTTAGTTGGGCTAGAAGGTGCTGGTTGTGACGTCCCGTCCACCTGCAATAGTCGAAAGCAAGCGAGCAAGTTGAATCAGGAAAGGAAGGTAATTTTTTTTCCACAGTAGAAGTAGACAAGCATTATTATGCGGAAGGAATAATCACGCACATTTTCAAGCTCAGGCACAAGCACGGCATCAACAACAGCCTGCTCTTCATTAGGGAGGAGGGCATCTCCCACCAACGGAACCAGGGAAGAACTTGGGTCTTCCACATCGCTTGTGTTCTCAAGTAGAGGACTCTCTGTACTAACATTGTCCGACAAGTTAGGGGGTGTTGCAAACGCTTCCAGCTGGGGGAGACCGTCGATACGTAGGCAGCTTGTGATTGAGTGGATCCAAGAGTCTGCATGGGAGACCTCGCCCTGAATTCGGATGTCCACGTCTGAGAGGAGCGATGTGCCAATGGTACTGAACCAATGTCTGCAGCATCTACCATGCACTTTGAAAACGTGCTTCCAGATGCAGAAGCCGTTGGAGCTCCTTGGCCAATCGGAAGAGAACCTGGACCTAGCATACAACATAGCAGTCCAATATTAAGGCATAGTGGAAAGAGCCTAGGAACGGGACAAGTAAGGCGAGTAAGAAGTAGAAGGTGGAATTGAACTCACCACTGCAATGTATTGTGTTCTGAGCAACAGTGACATGGAATTCCATTTTCATCGCTTCTATAGCACCTTCAAGGCAGACAGAGTCACGAGTTGCGCCACTTGCATCTTCCTTCTGTAGAGTGGAGAAGCCACATGCTTTCAGCCACATAGGGTGCACACGTCCGCAATCCGACACAACACAGTCGGAGGTGTCTTTAAACCACGCCGCAGCACACCACGGATGGTACAGGTGATGACAACTGTAGATGAGGGCATGCCAAAACGGGAAGCCCTCCAAACACACAGCACAAGTTGAAGGCACAGGGAAGACACCAAATTCAATAGTACAACCGATTTCGGAAATAGAAAGAGGGAGTGGGTTTGGGTGCATAAAGCACCCGAGCTCGCCAGCTTGCAAGCAGCTCTGATCTGACTGCAGCGCTGACAAATAGCGTTTGGAGCCCTTCAATCGGCTCAAGACCTCCTCATGTGCATGCTCCAGTTCCGTCTTCTTAGCTTGTAACGCTCTGAGGTCCTTCACATTGTTGCGGAGCATGTCATGCATAGGTCCATCGCCCTGAACCTGCAAGCCGAACTTGAAGGACTCGTCAGCAGAAGGGAGCTCGTACTGCTCTCCGAACTTTGCAAACTGCTTGATGAACTGCTCAACCATACCGGAACAGAAAGAGCATTCTTTCTCCAATTCTTGAAGCTTGAGGGAAAGAGAATCTGAATCTAACTGTAGGGCCTCAACATTTTGCTCCACTTTGCTCACAACTGCATCCATGTCGGCATTTTTGGAGCACAACCCACAATGTATTGTGAGTCCTTTGTGCTTGAAATGAATTGCAGCAACTGTAGGTGTCATACAAGACATATTCTAAAAGGCCTTGTATTTAGTAAGGCAACACCCACGAACTACAGACCCCAAAGAACGACAGAGAAGTTGGGAGTGAAAGAAACCTAGAAGCCAACATGTCAAAATCAAACGATGGCATCGTGGAGGTAGACTTTGGCGCCTTCTTGTCGTCATTGTCCACCGAAATGGGTGGAGGGCGCTTGAATCCCCCTCGGGTCTCTGGCTGCAGAACACCTGCACCTATCTCTTTAAGGAAGTTGTGAAGATCACGCTCCACATTGACATCCTTGTCACCCGAAGCGTGGAGCCGTTTAAGCCAGGTCCTCACTCTCGTTGTATAATTGAGTTGCTGCACTTGATTAGTCTCAACAGCAAATTCAGCCCAATCCACATCCTCTCGTCTAACATGGTGGAAAACCCAACCAATTGCAAACTCCTTTGCAATATGGTTGGGGGCGAATTCCTTCTAGTAACATACACAATAGAGGTCCTCCACCAACTACCGATCTTTGATAGAGAGCTTGTCCGCCAGACTATAGCCATTTCGACCTTTCTCTACCCCAAACACGGCCTCCACTTCATGAATAGGGATGTTCTTACCAATTTTGAGCTTGTGGGGATTCATGCCAACATTCTTCAACTTGAACTGTTTGTGGAAGTCTTCCTTGTTCAGCCGACGAGGAGGCAACTTAGGAGCGGTTTTGAGGTCTGAAAGCGCCCTTTTACACTCTTGCTGTGTGTAGAGCTTCTTCCCTTTCTTTTGTCTCTACACAGAATTTCAAGAGTGGTATAAATTACATGTGGGATCGATGCCACAGCAAAGGATAAGTCCATCACAATGGGTCCGCATAGCTCTACATTAGAAGAGGACACTGTAGGGGCAATCAGTTTAAAGCAGTAGCAGTCCTCCCTAGAACACGTCAGTACCTTGAAGGACTACTTTAATGCATACGTGTCCAATATCGCAGGTTGTGGGAGTGCATACTAGTATCCATTGTGTCTTATAAGTACTGCAAAAGTGATTGGACGTAGCGCTACACAGTACTTAGTTGGTCCTATTAGGCAATCTGAAGCCCTTCCACTTCCCTAAACCCACAATATGAAAAACTTCCCAAACACTTGTAAGAGAGGGTAAGAATGCACTCCATGGACACTCACCTTGTTACCGGAAGCCTTCCTTGGGGAGGACTCTTCGTCTTCTTCTCCATCAGTGGGGTAGGATGAATCACCGGAGTTCGCCTGCCTTTGCCTTTTCCCTTTGGACTGTTGTGTGCGTGTAGAAATAGGAGACTGAGAAGGTGCTTTCGAACCTTTCAGAATCGGTCGGCGTTTGTCTTTGACATCAGTCACTGTGCAAGCCTGAATTCCACCCTTTTGTTTCATTTGCATCATCAGTGACACTCCTTGCTTTGCGGCATCTCCATCTTCAGCACGCAAGTCGTCCACATCGTCTACGTCTTCGTCTTCGTCCTCTGATGTGCGTTGACTGTCTTCGTCTCCTTGGGAACGTTTGCTCCAGACTGGATCTTCGTTCTTGTCATGACCAGATGGGTTGGCAGACTTTGATTGCCTCGCTTTCCCGGCTACTGTACCACCACCGCCTGCAATCCCTTGACCCTTCTTCATGGCGGTCGTGGAAGGTCTGGGGGAGGAATGCGAATTCATTGATTTCAAATTCTTCTTGGTAGTATTTGTCGCCTGCCCCGCCTCCTCATCTAACAGGTCCAGCCTCCGTCCCCCTTTCGGAGCGTCTTTTGTACTCCGTACCTGTTGGGCCTGGGCTTCATCACGCAAACCTCCTAAGGCCACAAGTTTCCTCTTCGCAGATTTGGAGGCGTCCATGAGCGGAACACTGGATTCTGCAAGAATCAGTCAGAGCAAACATGAAGGCTTCAGTAAACAGGAAAGGCTAAAAACTTGTCCAAAGCCAAGAAGTCGTTGGCACTCACAAGTGACCTCTAGCAAGTAGTGGGAAGGAAAGTCCTTCTAATCCTATGAAAGACAAAAAGTACTAAGGGCCCTTGCTCAAATAGTACTACCGTTAGGACATAGGAGTCAAGGTAGTACTTCGATTGTGGAGGAAATTGCATACGTGAGGATGGCATGTGTCGTAGCACAGGAAAGCACAATTCCTTCTCTAAGGCGTTGAAATGAACTAAATTAGCCTTAAAGTGACTCGTGTATCGTTCCCAAAGGATTTGATCGAAAGTTGACGAAAGACCGGAATACATTAGTGGTTACCACAACAAAACCCAAGCAAAAGACCAATCCGGTCCTGGTCTCAAAGGTTCCTAATATTTCCTTAGACCTGATACCAGATCAATCCTTTGTCTTTCAAGACTTGTATATCTGTTTATACCAGTATATTTATCGCCTTCATACTTATCCTTACTAGATATGGGGCTAAAGACCGGATACTAGGAGTTGGTCCAGTCCCTAGATTAGTAACCAAATGTAAGTTTTACCTCGATAACAAGAGGGATCTGCTTGTTTGGGCGTTTAGGAAGGAAGCTTACTCCTACCCTTCAAGTTTTAAAGTGTCAGAAGTTCCACTTGCAAGGAAAAAGAAACTACTACTACAACCAGACCGGAATACCTCACAACTGGACCGGGACTAATCCAGCCCAACAGGTCACGCAAGCACTCCTACCTAATCCTAACAAAGACTACAACGACAGATTACCCAGTTAGTCTAAGTCCTGGTAGAACAAGGGCGGTAGCTTATGCAAGAGAGCTGAATTTCCTTACTAGTCCTTCTTTCTTCTACAGAGACCGGATCACCATTCAGTTGGCATTTGGCCGGGTACTTCCCGATCTCAAACCCAGACTCTACAAGTGTCTATCCCTATCGATTACTCCCTAGACCTGTTCCAAAAAACACTGTGAGATCCTGCACAAATTCCCTATCAAAACCGAATTCACTTTAAGTCCAGAGACCGGATAAACTGAACATTCGGGCACACACTTATCTACACAAGGTTGCAAATCTAACCATCACCATAAGACTTTGACAAGGTCCCATGCACATAGTCCACTCTAGAGTGAATCAGAAAGGCTCTGACTTGTATTTGCAACACAAAAACTTGTGAAAGTAAGATAACATAATGCGCGCCCGGATTCAATTACAACCCGGGTTTAAATACTAAACTACAAGTAAACCTAAAAGTGCAAATGGAATCAACACCAGCCGCCAAGAATGCCACGTAACATTCCTCCACAACTTGGGCGGGTTGACTTCCACAAAACTACAAAACTACCAACAAAATAGGATCCCAGATCCTACATATCTGGATCCGGTCTAAGTTCAAAAATTCCTAATCTAAATTCTAAATATATCCTGCCTTAGCCGCCTTTCTATCTACCTGACGTTAATGCTCCCCTATTTTCTCGCTCATTTGACAGGCGACGCACCCTTCCGGGTTGGCTGCTTCTTCGGGGACCGGTACATCTTGACGGGTTTGGGTTTTGACTTGGTCTTACCCTGCGCCTTGGCCCTGGTCTTCTTGGTCTCCGCCAGTGCTTGGTCTGCATCCGAGTACTGGTCCGACTCATCACCGGAGTCGGTCTCCCCCTCCGAGTCCTCATCTTCCTCTTCTGACTCCTCTTCCTCTTCAACCCGGGCCTTCCGCTTCACCGTGGGTGTCTCCGTGGTCCTCTTCTTGAATCCGGTGATGGGCGGATGGTGCACTGTCTTGCTCTGTGGGGTCTGCTCTCCCACTCTCTCGGCAGTCCGGACTGGTCCCTTGCTTGGTGACCTGGATCCAGATCCGGTCTTCAATATGGTGCGGACCTACACCGTTGCCTTTGCTTCCCCTCCGGTCTTTGGTTGTGTGATGACCGTGGGTGATGACTTGCTTGGGGAATCGTCCAGCAAGTTGATGAACTTGGTCTTCTCCCTTGGCGGTGTTGTTCCCCGGATAATCTCCCGCAACACGATCGGCTCAGGTTCCGGCTCCTTGGTCTTCTCGGGTTCAAAAACCCTGGGCTCTTCAATCTGGGTCTGTGGGACAGGTTCCTCCGCCACGGCTTCAGACCTGATCTCCTCTTCCTTTGCTGGCTCGGACGCGCCGGCCTCTACCTCGACTGCCGCTGGTGGTGGTTGTTCCCTTGGTGGCTCCTCCTCCATCTTCTGCTCTTCCGGTCTTGAGACCGGTACAGAGCTAGCCTGGACCTTCGTGACCACTGCTCGCCACCTCTCCAGCGCTGCCTCCATCTTCTTGTTGTAGGCCACCAGAGCTGTGAGCATCTGGGGACCTACCATCTTGCCTGCCTCCAATACCTTCTTGTCGAACAGCATGGCCTTGTTAACGACCTCGCCCGGATATGTGATGAACTCCCGGATTTCTCCGAGAGTGTTCCGGGCTTGCATGGAGAGGCGTCTCTCTTCGTCCAACTCCTCCTGGGCGTGATGGAGATCCCTCCTCAGGGCTGAGACCTGGTTTGTCAGCTGGAGCACTTCCTCTCTGTCCCGGCTCTCATGTGCCTCCTGAATCAATTCTCCCAACACCTCCATGATCTTGGAGGGTGGAATAGAGCCTAGGGCTCGGCTTATGCCCTGCAACAACCCCCTCTCCTCCAGGTGGTGTCTTCTAAAGTCATCCAAGTCTCGCAGGATCCTTAGCAAGGGGTCCTGTTCCCAGACCGGATCTAATCTCTGGGCTTCTCTTGCTACCACGGGGGGTTCTAGAGGCGGATTCTCTCCTCCTACCTCTGGATCTTCCTTTCCCTCCTGTGTGCCCCCTTGCTGCTCCTCCTGACTCTCATCCTCGGAGTCCTCCTCATCTTGGTCGTTTTCAGCTTCCGGGTCCGCAATTTCATATTCTATCATTGCTGCCCCTACCTCGTAAGCTTCCCTCTCTTTCTCCCTCAAGAGGTCTAACGAATGATACAAATGAATCAGGAATGGTGAAATGGGAGAGGGTTTAGACTTCCCAATTCCCTTCACCATTCGATCCATCCGGTCCCTCATGACTAACCCCCAATCTATCTTCTGGTCCCCCGATAGCGCACCAAAAATGGTGTTGGCTACGGTGACCGTAATCCTACTAGGCCTATCTGGGTTCAAGATGGCCATCATGAACCGTAGCAGCCTCTTGTGTCTAGCGGACACACACTCGGCTACTGTGAAGCCATCCTTCGGGTTGGTGGGCTTGCAGAACTTACCCTGGTGGAATTTATCCGTCCGGGTGCCCGTCGCATCTCCGCCTTGCTCGAAGGCATACACCTTGCGCCACATAGCCGCACTCCACTCCCTTGGCGGCACTCGGATCGTCCCTTTCCACTCGTTGGTCTAACTGTCCAGCAATTCCTCCACCATCGCCTCGTCCTTCAGGTTCCAGGGATGAGCCATAAACCCCTCGCAGCCCATCTGCCTGAGGTCTTCCTCCAGCTCCCGCTTATCTTGTGCATCAATTGGTACAACCGGATTGACATTCCGGAAGGCTAGAATTAGCCCTTCCTGCACCTCTCCTGCCATCGCTCACTTTACGCCTACACAATCTAGGCGCGGTCCAACTTGACTGAACCTCCCGCGCTCAAGAACCTATCAACTAGCTTAGTGCTAATCGCTCAACTATGCGCCAGACTGGATTGACAGCTTCTCTATCCCTTCTCTCTGTCTGTAGACCGAATACTCTCTCTCTTGTCGGAAGACCCTTTTTCGAATTGCGTGCAAGAAAGTGGCAGGACCTGGCCTTGCTCTCCTGGTCTTATACTTTTCCCCCAGCATTAATTACTGACCGTTAGGTTTAAACTAGTCTGGTCACGTGGGAGAGTTCCCAACGATCTCTAGGCTCGGTAGCCACTCATTGCCTATCCGGTCTCGGTCGCTAGGTGGGCTGAATCCGGGTTTTCTTACGCTGTCCCTTAGCGTAGTTTTCTGCTTCCGGTCTGCAGTTTTCCGGTTTCCGGTCTTGGTCCTAATTGTGCGTCAAACTAAGAAAACAACAAAAAAAATGGGGATTGAATAGATCCCTTTTTCTCGTATTTTGGTTAAGAACCTACTTAGGTGAATTCTAGGTTGCCACAGCATGTCCTGACACCTTCAGAGAGGATAGTAACTTCCACTCATAGGAGTACGGATTCCTAACTTGGAAGTGGAGAGTGTCCACTATGCTTCTACAGTAGAAACCAAAGCACCACCGATTTGACATTCAGGTACTATTAGAGAATTTGTAGGACTTCGCGGCGAAGGTCTTTTAGTGGTACTCGTCTGCGAAGACTACTAGTTTTCAGGAGTAGTGCTACGCAATAGCTATTACACGGGTGGCTGTACTGGAAGGAGTCACTCTAGTAGGGCCTAAATAGGAACCCTGTAATTGCAAGCGTTTTGCATTTTAAGTGAGTGACGCACACTTGGATATAGTACTAAATTCGAGTCCTAGGCGTACGTAAAATGCAGAAGCACGCAGTCATAGTCTTACATGGAAACGTAAGTTGGCACGGGTTTATGGAATTGAAGCACTGCAATGCTACACTAGTGCAGACATGTGCACAGAAGAGGGTCTTGCAAATGGAAATAGAGAAAGACACTGAAGTTTTTGAGTCCTAAATGATAGAGGGGATTGCATCAGATGTGTGGAGGATTACAAGGATGGCACTGCACAAAAAAGAGGTCCTACATAGTACAAGGGAAGGTGACATCATGTTTCTTCTATTGGCAGCTATAGCGTCAAAGTGGTCAGAGGAGTAAGAATAGGACGTGAAAATGCAAAGAGTACTTCTTCTATCAATCACAGGACCCCGAGAGTAATGTAAGTGGATTGCAAGAGAATTAAGACTGAATTGTAAAGTCATGTACTATAAAGAGCGCTATGCAAGGCTAATCTTTATTAAAGAAGTTACTACATTTCAGCCACGGAGGGCAAAGGTCTCTCTGATTCACATGGAGAATCTATAGGAAGATTTCCTAATCCATGCCTACATCTATCAAGGGTAGCATCCCACCCCCGATCTAATTCCTCAGCCAAAGATTGGTAACGAATTCTACGCCTCTGACGTCGGGGAATGGTAGGTTCATCCTCCGTAAGTCCTGTAGTACATAATGTAGATGGTAATGTCAATTGTTTCCCCTCAAACTCAGACAGCACATCCTTTGTCTGATTTGTGGCAGGAATACAATTTTCAAGACCGTCCGAAACACACTTAGCAATACTCTCCTGTGAAGGCACTTCGGTTGCGGACTGCAAAAGGTCGTGCGTAGCCACCTCGTCGCCGGAATCCGAGGAATGAGGTCTACGTCGAATTCTCTTATGCAACGGAGCAACTCTGAGAACTTTCTTCCTCTGCATTTCTGAGGGGTACTCAAAAACCGAAGAAGAGGACAACAAACGTGTAGACTCTGCACATCATTAAGGTTCAGAGACGGAGGAAGCTCTACAAGGGCAGACCTAATCCTCAAAACCCCAATTTCGACCTATAAACCGTGAAAGCAATGAGGACCCACGGAACACAGTTGTAATGCCAACATTACGACTTCAAGCTACAAGCGACTATTCCTTGCACATTAAGCTTCTCAAATGGCATTGGACAAGTAGGAATACTGACCTGTAGTCGCTGAGCGCTGGAACCTCAAGCAGCCTACTTGTACAAGGGGGAAGAAGCCTTCCAATCGCCTCTTGCACTATCGTGAACCCCTCCAGCCGTTGATGCCGAAGCACCCCTCTTCGTCGCGTGTAGCTCCCTTCCGAAGAAGCCCGCTTACCTCGCAACACCAAACGCCACTACTGTAACAATATCGGAAGATCGTCAATCTTCAATTTCTCTCCCTCTAGTGCCAATGCAGTCCTCTTCCCTTCCACATTGAACCCTTCTACTCCTGCATTGTCAATCGCAAGGGATTTGCAACACCTCACTCCGATGCCATTGCAGTTGTGAACCCTAAAGCAAAACCGTGAAAAATTCACCCTCACCAGGAAGCCATTGTCAGAATTGCACACTCGAAACTGCAATCCTCCCAAAGTGCAGCAAAAACAAAGTTGTCAGGTGACATTCAAAGTGGATGAAGCCCTGACATCTCGGGAGTTGTTGAAGTGCTGACGGCGGCTCCCCTCATTACTGTCATTGAACCGCGTAGTACCACTTGTCGCAATGGATGCAACGATCTTTTGAAATCAATGGTCCACATCGCAAGTGCCATGCTGCCGTGCAGTCCTCGTAGGACTCGTAGGACTGCCAGTCCTATGCTGAAAAACCACGATTTTGAGACAAAATCGTGAAGTGTTTCTTGCAACAGCCCAAGTATCTATTTTATAGATATTTTAATTATAAACACCTTCATTTGAAGGTGTTAATATATCTACTTATATACATATTAGAAGCTCACATGCTCGCATGTTCATGCTCACACACTAGCATTGTTGGAAACTAAAAAGACTAAAAATAAAACTTATCAACCTTAAATTTGGTAGGTTAAAAAATAAAACCAAAACTAAATATTACTACAATGATAATCAAGTTTGACCCAAGATTTGACTAATGTGCATCCACTTTAGGGGATACAAGAACCTTTAAGGGTTAATTGAATGAAATACATTTATAAGATTATTTACAGATAAAGATGAAAGACCTATGGTTGTAAAACGACCATTTTGATCAATTGTATTGTAAAAAATACTATTTGAGGTGGGGGGATGATTTTTATGTTATTAGTTATTAGTATGATTAAAAATAATGTTTATTTTGGATCAAAAAATATTTTTAATGGGACTTGCAATCTAAACCATTTAATGGTACACTTTGTTGCAATCTTGGATCTTCTTTTTAACTTTGGAGATTCAATTTCAATTTTTTTATGGCAAAACAAATTTATAAGTACTAATAGAAACAAGGTTTGTGTAAACTAAAGAAAAGACACACTAATAATCAAATTTTTCATGTAAATCTTTTTGTGAGTTATTTCCCTAGTCTACTCAAACCATGTTTCCACTAATGAAAAGGCAAGGAGCTCAAAATTACAACTATATTAAAGGCAAGTTGAGTTTTAAGAGATTTCACAATAACAAATGCATATATACTCCAACATTTTATTTTCTTAATACTACGTATGTACTTAAAGGTAGCAAGATATAAACTAATAAATTAAAAATTCCACAACAAATATCTTTTATTTGGAGGTTATTTTAATATCTAAACCTTAGTGTGCTCAAGCACAAACACCATAAATGTAAATACATGGCCATTTTGCAACTTTTGATATATATTAGAGGTGCAATAATAATTTAAATTGGAAGTATCATGTGTCAATGAATCCAACTTGGCATGGTTACAAACCTTTGTAACTACTATGAATATTTTAAATGTCAATTCATACACCTTGTATGTCAAATACACAAAAAAAACCACTATCTTTCAATCCTTTAAGTGTTAACTACTACAAATAAAGCCAAGCAACTAAAATGTAATTGAAATAAGTAATTTATTGAAGAATGATCTACTTTTAAAAAATGATTTGTAGATTAGTTAAGTTACACTTTAGTTAATTGCAAGAGTAATGAATTAAATACTAGTAGACAAATTATTGACTACCTTGAAAACAAGCTGTAAATTAATTAATATTTTTAATTTGGAATAACCTAGAGTAAGCCAATCATTTGTTGCACAATTCCAAAAACTACACAACAAACCCTTCCAGTTATCAAACACCAACTATAGAATTCAAATATCAATTCAATTGTCATAGGAACAAAATAAAATTGCATATCAATACCCAATGACCATACACTATGTAATGAAGAAATTTTGTTTTCATTAGATTTTTTTAAAGCTTGGAGTTTTGTTTAAGCTTGATTTCAACATCATCACCTTGAAATTGAAATCAAATTTTTAGGAAGAAATCTTTTTGCAGACAATTAAATTTATAAGTTTCTAATAGCAAATCCAAATTCTTAAAAGTTTAATTCAAAAGCTACATAAACAAAACTGAAGAATGCACATGTTCCGAAATCAACTTTTTTCAATAGAAATGGAAAACTATAAGTTACTCAATCATGTTCTTGGAATATACTCCAGGTTTAAAATAAAACAAAAAACTATAGGTTAACTGCAAAAGGGACTTAGGGCCAGACTCCATCGGGCCCCGGAGGTCCGATTATCGGAGCTCCGGGGAAGCTCCATCGAGCACATGGTTGACCGCTGGACCTCCGGCTCGGACCTCCGGCCTCCGATGTGTGCAAAGCGGATTTGCAATCCTGGAGGTGCCGGAGGGTTGCCGGAGGCACTGCGCGACAGAAGGTCCGGCAGGTGGCAAAGTGCAATGGAGGCACCCTGGAGGTCCGGCCACGACCTCCGGCCCCCTCCAGGAATCGGACCTCCGGGTGCCCGATGGAGTCTCGCTCTTAGAATCTCACAGTGCAGAGTATCTCAGATTTGAAAAAAATGAAAAATATTCTTCAAACTAAACTAACTTACAAACAGCCCAGATGCCTCCCCAGTCCCCAAGTCAGAGCAGCACCATCAATGCAATGCAAAATGTGAATTCCAATCCACTATCCCAAAGATTACAGTGAAATTGTGGAAACACCCAAAGCCGTCCAAATAAGGAATTCAGCATAGTTGGAGGCAGAGTTTTCTAAAAATGATATTTTTCTAGTGTTAAGGTAGGAACACCCACAACCGTCACTGCACTCATAACTACAAGTAGATTGCCCTTAAATCGTCTTCAAGAGTACCTCCAAATGATCACTCACTCTTAATTTTGATTGGTAAACTCTGAATTTTTTAGATTTTGTTGTGAGAATCAAGGTAGATTTACTAGAGTGTGGTATAGAGTGCCCTAGTGAGTCCCACTTTGAAAATTCACAAAAATTAGATGACTTGTCTAAAAATTTTTTTTTTTTTTTTTAAATTCATGATTTTCAGTTGCTAATACTATAAAAATATTTTTCCTAGAAAAAGATACCTTGAACTCTACTGAATTGCTTATTTTGATGGTTATAGGTGTTCCTACCTTAGTGAGTGAAAATCATGAATATTATTCAAAATTAGATTTTTCGGATACAACATGTAATTTCTACAAATTTTCAAAGTGTTGGCTCCCTAGATATGTGGAACCGTCCTATAGGTGCCTCCAAAATTGAACCTTGCAAAAATCAACACTCGGCCAACGAGATTTTCCTATGTGTTTTTCAATTGTATCAATAAATCACAATCACACATGTGGTGAACACATTAAGGGAACTCTACTGATGCATTTGGGTGAATCTACAATCCATTGTAAAGAACAAGTGCAGGGATGGGTGTTTTGTCCTTAGGTTGTTTATTCGTTGTTTGGTTTTCTTGGTTTGGTTTGGTTTGCCATCATCAGGTGAGATATTTTGGACAGTGTGTCTCCTAGTCATGTTTTAGGTATTCATTTGTTGAAAATCTCTTTGCGAAGAGGGGTGAGGAGGGGTGCATGATTGTGTTTCATAGTCCGAGTGTCTGGATGTAAGTTACAATGTGAAAGTTATGGATTTTTGAGTTTTTTGTTTCTGAATTAAAAAAAGTTAAAAAATTACTTTTACTTTTAACTATGTCAATGGCTCCTCATACTAGTCTTATATCTAATGTTAGACTGTTTATTTGCTTTTAAGGTAGGAGGTCTATAAAGCAACCATCTGAGTGCTGAAGCTGAATTTTGGGGAGGGAAAACATCTTGAAATATTTTTCGATAAATTTTCTTCAAAAGACAAGAAGAAATGACATCCAATCCGAGTTGTTTCATATTTTTTTGGAGCTTTGTAGAATTAGTTATGAAATTTTGAAGTTGAAATGCCATAGGGCTTTAAAAGCAACTACCTCCTAGAATGTATAGAGTTTGTACATATTGGTATATTGAAGAAAGTGAAATGTACCTTTGAGTCATGTTTGGTTCAAAATGCCTTGTTAGACTTTGAGCTTCCTACCTTATTTGTTACTATAAAATCTCTTCAACTCTATGTCCTTTAACTTCATTTTTAGTACCTTTAGAAAGCCCTCAATACAAAGGGTGTATACACTTTGATTTATGGTAATTGAACTATAGTAATGAAAAAAATAAATTGGATTTCAAAGTTTTTATACATTAAAAAATCAGAAAATTACTTTTACTTATATTTTGGTTGTAGCAACAATACAAGGCATACTAGTCTAAATTAAATTATTGCATACTTTTGTATGGCTCTAACTTTGAACCCAGAAAGATGTTCCCCCTTCCCTTGACTAATATAGTGACCAAAGTACTATGATCATTGGATCAATAATTGCATTTTTTGTTTTCTAAATGCCCGAACTGTATTTTTTTGGCAATCTAATGATTTTGGACAACTCATTACAAATGATATTTTAGTTTATTTTCTTTGAAATTTTTCCTCAACATGTACTGAAGGAGTAGGCTCAAGGCCTAACAATTTTTATAACTTTTGACTATATGGTTAAAAAGTTATTGTGTTATATGTAGTTTTCATTGTTGTATATGCAACTCGGGTAGCTAAAAGAACCTTCAAAAATCACTTTATAAGGAAATAAAAATTTGAATTTGTTTTGTCTAGATTTACAAATACTTGGAAAGCTTTGAATTATTCTATTCTAATTGATGAAATGAAAATTATGAAGAGTTATAGTTGTAAGTAGCTTAGTAGGTAGTTATGGATTTTCTACTCTAAAACAAACTTTAAAGTCTTCTATTTAATTATAATTTCAATATTTTTGGAATAAATTTAAGAAAATTTGGTATAGATTTTTTATTACATCATTACAACCATTGGGATTGGCATTTTTCAATTCTATAAATAAATTCTTGACAATCTAGTATATTGAATCATTCTCTATTTTTTATTTACTAGTTATTTCCTATATATAGTACAACTCCAAATGATTAAAAAAAAATCCAAGCATAATTATAGCTATATTGCATTAGATGTTTTTTGAGGGATTAGAAGTTTGTTATAGGCCCATTTTCAATATTGTGAAGAATTAGAATAAAATAATAATAATATTTAATTTTTTTTTTAATATTATTATCTCATGTGGTAGTCTTTTGGCCACATCAGATTGCATATGTGGCCATTCTTGATAGCATTCCCACAATTGGGAACTTATCATCTTCTAATTAGTCAAAAAAACATCTAGTGGCCTTGAAGAATAAATCCAAAGAATTGGCACCATTTGAGACATTTTTTCCATAAAAATGTGACCTTGAGAAGTATAGTTGCCTGATTTTGCGGATGGCTAAAAAAGGATTTATGTCAATTTAAAAATTAATATCTTACAATTTGCGTGGTAGAAATTCTTGAAATTTTTTCTACATATTTTCAAACCAATATACTATAAGATCCTACAATTATATGTATCCAAAAATGTTCTTTTCCTAAAATTTTAGTCTTGTACTGAAAATGGCATTTTTAGAGCATTTTTTGTGAAAGCATAGTCAAATACATTCAGGGGTGAACAATGAAGTCATCCATTCAACCTCTTAGGTTTGCAATATCCTTACAAGGTAAATTCACCCTTTGATTTGGCCAAGGAGATTGAGGAATTTGTATCTCCTCTTTCATTCCGTGAAAACAATTGGAACTTATTATTTACTCTATGCTATAATCAACAACCTTGGATGAGATTGATGAGGTGGAACAATATGAAATTAAGTTCTACAATATAGGATACACTTTTGTATATTAATTAACTTGTAGTTGGAGCAATGAAAACATTAGTTTTTTTTGGTGCTTATAATACATTATATGAGATAGGCAATAGTTAATGCACTAATTACAAATTTCACTCCTTATACTATTTAGAATAAGAATTTATTATCAAATGTATTATTCACAAATATGTTCTATTTAAGAAGCCCACCTTAAAATAATAATGCTAAAAGCTTTAGGAACCTATTTAAGGATTTCTACTAAATTTTCTAAGTGTGATATATATTGAAGTATAGAGTGTACATTATTTTTAAACATTGGAAAGTATTTGAAGGCAATAGGAAATTTTGAGTTTTTTTTTTAGTTCCCAGATTGTGGGAATGAGCCACATTAGCTATTTGACAAGGTCAAGAGATTGCTATGTTAAAAAAATATTAATTAAAAAAAATTTAAAACTTATTTAAAAACTTATCTTTAGAAATTTTTAAATTCAATTTTAGGTTTCTAGGAATTTTTAAATTTGATGAAAGAACATTAATCTTTTTTTTCAAAAATCCAAAAAATTCAACTAATAGGGTTGGTTTACAATTTCTTAACAATAGAGGGATCAACCTTGAATTAGGCTTCTCATGCCCTTAAATCCCTTCTAATGTGACAACAAGAATAAATCTAGGATTTTGAATCTTAAACAATCTATAAATAATATGAAAATGTCTAGAAATTATGCTATATTCCATTTGAAATTATGGTTCTTTTCTTATTCGTAATTAGACTAGAGTATTTGAATAATCTTTGTTATTTTGTATATGAAGACCAAATTTGGTTTGATATATGTTTGTATCTAACCAAGAGGGAGATTTTCCATGAAATCGGTAAGTTCTATTTACAACAACCTTAGCATGAGGGGTAATTGTGTTGTATATAATGAATTTCACATCAAAGTATTTGTAAACCAGTTGTTAAAAAATGATGGAAAAATATCCTTAATCTCAACATACTTTGAGAAGATGATTTTGAGGTTTCGAAAAAATTAAGCAAATATCTATATAGAAGCTTTGTCTAGTATTGCACATTGAAGCCATCATGTGTAGTCACACCTTTTTCACTACTCCAAACTTCTTTAGAAAATTGCAATGTAGTAGCTCTTCATTAGCAAATTAGACACTCTCCTTGATTGAATATGCTTGTTCTATGAAGTGTTTGTGGTATCCTTTATTTAGCTTTGGATATAAATAAGTGGGCATGAAGAAAGATTTGCTTATGAACTTTTCATTTGGTGCTCCTAGGTTTCAACTGTTTGCCTACTCATTTTTCCCTTTGCATGGTTGTTGCTAAACACCTACATTAGTTCCCATTGATTCTTGTTTCCTAAGATCACTTTTTCATTCTCAACAAAAGTTTGGAGTGGTGAAGGTGTGACTATTCTTATTGATCACTTCTTAAAGTTCAACTAACTCATTAAAACTTTAGCACCATTGTATGTAAGACCTCTCCCACACTTTGGTGCAGAGCCAACAAATATGAGGTGCTCAAAGTCTCAAACCTCACTCCAAAGTGGAAGGTTAATTACTTTCCATTTCCCCGTGTACCAGTTCACATGACGTGTACTGGTGGCGATGCTTTTACCGTGCCCTTCAAATACCGGTAGTTCCGGACGGCAAGCAAGGGAATCTATTCTCTCCGTACATGGTCAGACGCATGTTCATATCACGGCTGAATCTGTCGACGGAATCTAGGCGGAGCGCGTCAGCCAGCCCGTCCTCCTACCCTATTTTGGACTTCCCCAGTCTAAGGTCATTGCTCGCAGAATTAAGCTAGCTTAGGAGCGACTAATTAGCGTCATTAGGCCGGGCGAGCGTGAGCCTTTGCAGGATTGCTGCCGCAATAGAAGCTTTTTCTGTGAGCTGCACTACTCCCGTCGTTGTTCTCTGACTATGGCGGCTCCTTGCGGGGAGGGCGTCTTCTTCTTGAGTCGTATGTAGATTCTTTTTCTTCTTGTAACTCCAGTTCCCTTGATACCTCTCGCCCTGCTCCCGTCTGTAAGCAACGTGAGCTCTGTAAGCTCTTCACTTTTTTCCCCTGGAGACTTTGCCTCGCAACCCTGCCGCTGCGGATTGGTGAATTTTAGTTGTGATTTGTGTAGGTAGCGAGTGCGGATTGTAGTTTTTCTGGTTTTCGGTGGTTTAGCGCGCGATGGAGATGGAATTTTGTTGCGGAGGGAGACGAGAGAGAGAGAGAGAGTTGGATTGAGCCTTGGATGATTGTTTAGTTAGGAATTCGCGGAATTGAGCGATTTGGAGGAGTTGTGCGGTTTGTTTTTGAAGTATTTTTTCATATTTTTTTCGGAGGAATTATAGCCGATTGCAATCGAGGATGAGCGGTGATTTGTGGTTTCGTAGTAGTGTCTCTGTAGGTTGTTTGAATCGCAGGTGCATTTTTGTGATAATGAGTTTTTAGTCGAAGATAGGGTACAAGGGATCGGTGTTTGAGATTGCGATGCAATTCTCGACTTGCATTTGTCAGCTTCGTTACTGCGGAAAGTGGAATTGGTATCATCGGTAATAACTTCCGTGGAATTATTGGAATTAGCGTTGTTAAACCTAAGCTGCGAAACAGGCTGGGAAATGAGATTGGATTCGAGAGCTGCTTTGACTTATTCGATGGTCTAATTCCAGGACCAGATGAAGTGGCGAGAGGAGCTCGGGATCAACCTGGATGGTGAGAGGAAAGTTTAATCTGTGTCTCGCTGTTGCGAGCAGCTGGAACGGTGAGCGCGGTGATGGCTTCCGGGGTTGAGAGAGATTCGGAAGCTTTATTTACCACTGATATTGCAAATAATGTTGTGAAACTGAAAAATGTTATTCTCAACGAATTTCACGTCCTCCGGAAATTCTCATTCATCAGGTGCTATTTTTTGTGACCTCCTTATCACCCTTGAATTGTTGCCTGAAGAATTTTGCCCTTCTTCTAATCGCTTCTCGTAACCTGGGCCGATCCTGCCCAAATGTGTGCAAGTTTTCGTTAACGACGATGGTTGCTGTTGCAGTTTATGCAATGAAACCCTTTGCGTGAAGCTAGAGAGCGACCTGGGATCACAAATTGGATTTCAGATAGATAACGAAAATTTTGATCATGAGAGTGTTGCGGAGCAGACAGTGGCGACATTCTTAGCGGATGATTTCAATCAAGTACGTGCCATTTGCTAGGACCATCTGCAGCAGAGTTATTCGTATATTCGATCTCGAAGCACTATTTCTCTTAAGATCCGTTAGAGTCATGTCTGTCACGTTGTTTTGGTCAGATTGCAGGCTGTACTTCTGAAGAAAGTACTCCTTAATAAATACGTCTTTTTTTCTCAGTGCTTCACCTCTTCACTTCTTCTTCACTGATGTCGGGGCAATATTTAGCTTTTCACTACTGTATCGATTATGATGTTGAATGGGCCAAGTATCCGTTATAAATGTAACACCTCGCAGCTTTTAGTGCTTGCTTTAGAAAAAACCCTGGTAGTCATGACGGTTGAGTTTTCCATCTTGAGATTGAATGATCCAATCTTTAGTTATTTTGCGACTGTGCGGCTTGGTTGCGTTGTGCGTCTTTACAGGTCAATCAATCATATGTTTTTTATTTATTCTTCAACGTGTCTTGCAGTTGTTCAATACTGTGAATCTTGTCTCTGAGGTTATACTGCAGCCAAGGCAAGTCCAGCAAGTGATATTGACTTTTCGGCCCTCTGAACCTGTCAAAGGATTATCGAAAGAGAAGGATGAAACATATATTAATCAGGTTTGCATGCTTTGTCCATTCCTTATCCATGTAATCGATGGTGGTTGTTTCGTCATCGTGACAGTAGTTCCACTGGACTCAGAACCATCAGACTCACTATTTTTTGAAGTGCTGATATACTTAATTCTCTGTACAGATTGCAAGACAAAGTGCATCGGCAGAACCTTTGAGGCGTCTTAGTGCAAACGTAACTGAAATATTTCAGGTCAATGGAAAGCTTAGTTTTTCTGCCCGTGTCCTTGGTGACAGCGTGGAAAGCAGGCATGGGAAGGCCACCCGAATCAATCATGAGACAATTACTGTTCTTTTTAACTCATCAGTGTGCCGGTCAGTCCTGAAGACCGATGTCTCAGAAATTGTATTTGAGGATTGTGTTCCAGGAGGCGTTTTTGTCAAAGACTTTAGCGTCTGGAACCTCTCTGAAATTCCCGGGTCGTTCGAATTGAATGTAAAATGTGGGCCTTTTGAGAAACCGGTATGTTTATCTTTAACAGTGTTTACTTCACGTCTTGTTCTTTTTTTGCCCATTCTTGTCTGAATCTGTCGGATTAATGAATTTGCTTATCGACGCGCTGGCCTCTTGCAAGACTTGTACGACGGTAATTAATTCCGTCGAATATTTGTCGAATATTCATGAGTTGAGTCTAGATTACATATGTGATTACATTGAGCCACGTCCTTCCAGCTCGTCCTTTGTTGTCTATGTCTCTGTATGTTCTTGTTGTATTTATTTAGTGTGTGGGATACAGGTCTTGGATCTTACAGATTATGATACAGGTCTTCCTATTTCGAGAGGAGATATCAAGAGCTTTTCTCACCGTCGTATTCGTGTCACATACAAGCCAAGAGATGTTGGGGATTTCACTTATATAATACATCTGCGAAACAACTTCGATGAGAGAAATTCCAAACTTGTTCCCTTTCGATGCATCGTAAGCTTGCACAGCTCTTTACTATTCTTTATGGTTGATATTTATCATAACCCGTAATGGGACATTGCAGTCGTGCATTTTTTTTTCTGACGTGATCTGGTTTGCGGAACAAGGCTCTGCGTCTTAATTATTGCGAGTTTTGTATATTAAGTTTATGTGGATGTCTTGCAATGCATGCAGGTAGCATCAACTTGATTGAGCTTTTGACTCTTCCTAACAACTGTTCTCCTCGTTTCAGGTCAATCCTGAGCAAAGACAGGAAGGACTTTTGGTTACTGGTGTTGGAGAAGATGAGGTGCTGGATTTCGGTGACTGCTACTCAGGAAATGGGACGTGCCAACTTTTGACCCTTAGAAACGTTACTCAGGAGGTAAGATGTACTATCATCTCTGAATGTGAAGGTTAGATGCATTTTTTGGCTTGAGAATGCTATTATGAATGTAGTATTTGACCTGGAGTTTTGAAATTGCAGGCATTGGTTGTCAACCTGAGCTCAGACCATGCCTCCGGCGATAAAGTGACCTTTTACAGGCAGACTGAGTTGGACCTTCTGTCAGCAGCTTCAAAAGCTCGTCTCAAGGATGTGGTCAGCCCTGTTGAAGATGATGTTGTCAGTTTGGAGGGAGCCCACAAAGAAACACTATTACTTGACAAACTGGTTCGTTAAACCATCGCAAACTGTTATTTTGATGGTTGGTTTCCGTCGCGCGTACTGGACTGGTTATTTTTTGTTGGTAGTGGAAAACAATATTTTTGAGTACTATTCAAGCATTATGATATTTCTTTGTACTGATGTTTACGTTAGAATACGTCTTTGACTTTGTTGACGTTTCAAGGTTCATATAGACCTTTCAGATGTTTTCTCTTTTCCAAGCTTTAAGAGGCATTCCCAATCTGTTTGTCATGTAATTTATGTATATAATTCGTAGCTTATGTTACTTAATCAATATGACCATTGATGTGCAGGAGAATCGTTCTGGTCCGAGTATTATCGTAAACAAAAAGAGTGAGGTAGATATGATCACTCTTGGAAAGGGCGAAGAGAAAAATCTGCTCGTCTGGTTCTTTCCGGCAGGTTCATCTGATGAAATGAAGGCCGCAAGATTGCAAAGACGTAATTTTCGACTATCGCTAAAGTGTGCCGAGAAGAAAGGGTATAGCAAGCAGCGCTTTTCAAAGATTATTCAGGTATTTGGAGTTTTGTTTGAATCTTGCCCAAATGTTTTGTTTTAGACTGCTGGTTCTTGACTGTTAGATTCGGATTCCATATCGAACGCGGGAAAGTTAAGGTTATATATATATATGTATTAATCTTGCCCCTCGTGATTGCAGTGCAAAGCTCAAATATGCACTTCTATTGTGAAGCTGTCGACTCAGGAGCTCAACTTTGGTGATTGCAATGTTGGCTCAACAAAAGCATCAAGTGTGCAGATTCACAATCTTTCTGATCTTCCAGCTTTTATCACTCCTTATGTTACATCGACTATACTTAGTATAAAAAGTCAAGCGGAGCGTGTTTCTATTCCAGCACGTCAGACGCACAGTTTGGATATAGATCTTGTCCCTCTCAAGATCAATCATAAGTATCGGAAACAAATCCGAGTCGATAACCTTTTGAATAAGGAAAATAATCAGGTTCTTGAGGTTCGAGCAAAAATAATGGATCGTCACCATGTTTTATTCCATTCTGTGTATTACAAATTACAAACCCCGTCTACAAGCAACTTTCTCATCTTTGACAGGTGATTACTTAACAATCTGACGAGAGAAGTACTAGTCCAGCTTTCTTGATTTGTCTTCCTTTTCCACTTGCTTGGGTGAGGTAAGAATGTGTTGTGTCACTGTTTCGGAATAAATCAAATCTGGATGTTGGCACTTTCTAATCTTTTTCTTGTTTTGGTTGCGAACCAGCGCGGTTGTCAACAACCCATGTGTGAAGATACTGTCGGTTGAAAATATTACGGATAAGAAACTGGTTTTGGATTTCAATACCAACATGCCGGAAGATTTGGGCATCTATACTTTACAAGATAACTCTTCATCAGAATACGAAGACCTTGGTGTTGGCGATGTATGCAGCCTTTCTAGTGAAGCCAGCGAGGAAGAAATTCACGATAATCGGAAGAGGTATGTTGCGTATTTAATCTTGTTGTCAGTTTTCAGGTTCCTGGGAACCAAACTGCAATTATGAGGCCACCTGGAAGCCGTTGAATCATAGTACTTTCGTGTCAAGCCACGCTAATTTGAGTTTGATTTTGAGTTCACTTCCTTAAGGGTTGAAACTTCCTATCAATTGAGGGTGAACAAAGTTTGCGAGAAATTTATCATAGCATGTTACTACCCGGCTGGTGTTAGTGAGGGTCCATGAGCTTATGAGACAGTTCCCGTGTTTATAATTTGAGTCCTATTTAACGGTTCACGATTTCCTTTTCGGTTCCTTCTATTCGATTTTCTTGAGATCTATTTCAGTATTACGATCCTCGTACTGTTTAGGTCTACATTGTCACTAAAGATACTTCGGTACTGAAGAGATGCTGTGTATTAGTGCGTTTATTATGTTGCTGTGCCTTGAACAGCGGACTTTTGTTTGAAACAGATACTGAGCCTGTCTTTTGTTTTGTTTTCTTTCTGAAGAGCTTATGCAGCTTCTGTGAACAAGGAGAAAATTCTCGAAACGCTTGAAGAGTCTCAGCCTCGCCTAAGTAAAGCGATCGTTGATTCCGCTCCCTTTCCTTTGCAGCAGGGCCATACAAAAACAAAGCAGATTCCCCTGAGATCTCCATTTTCCTCCTCAGAGAAGAAATCAAGAATGAGGTAGGTAGTATTGTTGATCGAATAGCATCATCTCAGTGTAAATGCTCATGTCTATCAGTCTACCACTTTTAGTTTGTGCAGATCAATAACCAAGGTACTACTGGGCTGAAATGTTATTTCTATTACTGATGAGATTTGTCATGTCATTTCAACCCAAAACCTTAATTTGCCGAGAAACTTAGATTTGTATGAAGCTTGTCTTTGGGCAAGAGATAACGCAGAAGTTCATTACCTATTGACCCCTAGTGAAGGACTATGGAAAGCAACTCAATGGAAGTGAGGAAGTTAATTTGAAGAAAAGAATGTGAAGGCGATTTTTGTGGTCTCCGACCCTGAATTCTCTGTTATTCGCAATATGTATGGCAATTTGTGACTAGAGTATCTCTTTTTTCTTCTGCCTAATGTAGGCTTCATATCTTCCAGTAGAGTTTATTCTGTTTCGTTGCGCCTTCAGAGTTCATATCCATAATCACGTTCTGTTTGCACCTGCCATATGTGTTTTTAATGCCTTTCACGTGAGAGGTGCTCAACTTATTTACTTGCTGTCGGGGGTTCTATATCCAATTTGATGATTTCTTTGTTTTCGTTTCAGGATGTCGTTAGATCTCTCGGCAAGTTCACTTTCAACCAGCCTTCCAGGTCTTCCAAGTTTAGAGACTGGCCCGCTTTCTATTTCTGCAATCACAGATGGGTCGAATGGCGAAGTTGTGACTGATGTGAAGTCATTTGAAGATACTAACAAGAATGTTAAACCCGGAACGTTGAAGAGAGTACAAAGCGATGCTATGCTGAATGCCGCTGAGGAAGCTTCTAAAGCTCTTGGATCTTCCCGAAGAAGTTTTTCTGATGACGAATATCTTGAAGAAGTCTTAACTCGGCTTAAATGTGCAACCCTTTTAGACTACTCCTTCACGGACGAGGATGCAGTAAAGAAGGTATGCTTATTCTCGGCCCTAAATTAGGTTTCGCCACACCCATGTTCTTCTCTTATTTTTTATTCCACTTTTTGGGTTATATAATGTCTCTTCAGTAGATGATGAAACTGATAATTGCTTAGATGGCTTATTTATTTTTTCTTGCTTAGTTTATCTTATTCTGAATTTTTCACTTGCATGAAGAAACAAGTCAAGTCTCTCTTTAATAGTTCCCACCTATGTTGTTATGTTGGTGACAGTTCATTGACAGTCATATCAGAGACAGGGAACTCACCATGCACGCTCTGGAAGATGTTCCCCATACTTTATTACTTCTTGGAAGGCTTGAACTACTACCAGGTGAATCAAGGAACCTGTATGTTACACTTGTTCTAAATGGACAGACACACAATGATCTGCAAGGGCGGCTGCAAAAGCTTGAAGCCAAGGTGGGTGTACCTGTGATCACCTGAGAATGCCGAGGAACAGTATGAACTTGGAGTGCTTTCGTCATGTTCTTGATCATTATGTTGTTTCCACAATTTCTTTACGATCTACTCGTCATGCTTCTTTTGTGACTTTCACAACTAAGGGACTTCAATTCTTTTCTATGTGATGTGTAAGATCCAGTAAAGTGGATATCTGTTCTGTCGACTCTGATGGAGCTTCAGTTCAAATAAGTGAGCTGGTTGGGAAACGTATTGGCAGGTTACCATTCAATTGATTGAGTATGACAAGGAGCGTCAGGAACATTTGGAACCTGGCTTTTTGGAGCCGACAGTTGATGACAACCTCTTGACTCGAGAAATTCCTGTAGAGATTAAAGTGCGTGTTGTACTTTTCGATTTATTTTAACACGTCAATGTATTTAATCTGATTCGAGAACACGATGTAGCATTGAAGCTTATTAAGGTGGTTAAACTAATTTGTGGCAGAAGTCATGTAGGGGGATATGTTCTTGTTCAAATTGCTCTGGTCTAATGCTGTTGTGTTTTGCAAATCTAGGTCTGTCGGGCAATTTTGTCACTAGCTCAAAAGAATATCAGCTTTGGTAAACTACTTACCAACGAGCATCGAGCAAAAACGCTGGTTCTAAATAATGTGTCAGATGTTCCTCTCCCGTACAAGATCAAGAAAACAGGTATGATTCAGAGAGTTGCACTTCATTGAGCTTTTTCATTTCTTGTAGATTAATGCACAGCTTCGCCGATCCAAAGACCCGGAATCCTTGGGCACGTGTAAAGTTTCACCAGGACACTTAAGCAGCTGCATTGCTCGGTTAGGCGCGCGCGCGCACACTCACAGATATGTTTATTCTTTGTTAGTCCCTGCAGATTCTTTTGTGAGCGGTAAACACTTGAGGATCTTGATAATGAACGTGTAGTTTTTTGTTTTTCGTCCAATAACAGTGAGCTTGTCCTTATTATATCCTGTGATGATTTGCAGGTTCCATTGCTTCAGGAGATTTGCATATCATTGATGGGCGTACTGGGGTGCTACAGCCGCACAGCAGTCAGGAAGTGAACTTTGTGTTCCAGCCTTCACTCAGTGGGTCCTTCCAGGAGACACTAGTTGTTAGCAATGTATACGACCCCTCGAATGACCAGGTAGTGACCTTGAAAGCTACAATTAGTCGGGCTGAAACTTTCTGGCTCAAGAGCAACAGCATCGACTTTGGGGCAGTTATATCAGGCCAATGGTCTTCCTCGCAGAGTTTTGTGTTCTCCAACACCAGTAAACAGTCAAGGACCTTTATGTTGAGGGAGATTGATCGTGGTGGTGAGGATAAGGGGTCCTTTATTCCAGCTACATTGCAGTCTACGCACACACTCCCTGCTCTGATAAAGCTGAGATTTGTTCTTGAGCCAAAGAAACACACCATACCCAATCATGTACGTCCCGAGCAAGAGGCTATTGAAGCTTTGGAAAGGAAGGCTTTAGCTTATGAACGCAAAGGCAAGGGAGATAAAGTAAGCAAAATAAGAAAAGAGATCGAAGAGCTTAAGGCCAAAGATGTAGGAAACGGGACTATTGATAAGCAGGAAGAGTTGATAGAGGGCGAAGTTTTGGATCCTGTAACTGAAAATAAAGGGAAGCAAAGTCCTTCAAGTCATCAGTCGAATTCCGTAAGCGGTGACGTGTCTGTTAGTGCAGATAAGGATAAGGATAAGGACTTAACTTCGAAAAACTCTGATGGCTTCATTAGCTTCTCTTTGAAGCCTAGTGAATCTCAGGTATGAAAAATCAAATTTTTTGCTACATAACTGATTAAAAAATTTAAGTTTAAGTTGCTCATTTGTCTTGTTTCGAATCCTGGACACGTTGAAGCCGTTGTTGTCATTACAGTTATTCGAATTGTGTTTATCTTAATGCTTTTCAGGTCGTACTTGTGAGCTGCTATGCATGGATGCCAGACTCCACACCTTTGGGCGAATCGATCAGAGGGGCTTTCCTCGCTTATGAAAGCAAAAATCAGGTACCGTTTTCGAATGCTTTCATCCGAGATTTCATTTATCAATTTTTATTAGCATTTCTTCGTTTAAATTCCAGAACAAGTTTTTAATATTCTGAGGTTTCTAAGATCCTCTGGCGTGCCTCTTTCAGGCATTTTGCATGCTATTGAGTACCATATCACGACGTTTCTTCGCTCTAACTCCTCTTCGCTTGTTACTTGAGCTCATAATCACAAATTTAGAAAATGGCACCACAGAAAAAGAACCGACCCTTTGAATTGGAATTTGACCATAGAACAGATAGACTGGCCAGTTCAAGCTTCAGATGACGGTTTGAAAAAGTTTGAAGCATTCATTCTGACGTTTTGGTGTTGTGTTTGGGCAGGATGTAGTGAAACGTGTAGAGTTTGAAGCAACTGTTTGCTCCGATAATACTCTTCATGACGACCATGCTCTGAGCTCAATGAAACAGGTGTGTGTAACATAGTTTGGTTTATTTCGGGATTTTTGTTGGATTCTAACCTTTTGGGGCAACATCACGAGAGCTTCAAAGTGACTTCATCAAAATTAAAATATTACTATTACAAGCTTCCATGATTGCATATTTATTGTACGACATTGTTGGTTTAGAGGTACCGTCAGACTTGTTGTGTTCAAAGCAGTCTTTTCGTCATGAAGTGCTTTGAAGATTTCGCTTTTGTAGCTCATACTTGACTAAGTTATATCTCTACATATGCACAGAGTAACAGGACTGGAGAGGAGTCTCCAAGTTCTATACCTTCTCTATCTCTGACTATCACACCTGATAGTTCTGTTCCAACGTCTCCCAGTGGTGGTGGCCACACTCCGCAAATGCTCTCTGGTCATCAGGCTTCAAGAAGGTCATCTGCTTCTAGTTTGTTCGCTTCTATTGAACCTGTTGACCTGAACTTTGATGCCAATAATCTAGCCTCACCTGCTGCTTCCTGCAAGCTATTACCTGAAGTTGAGCAGCCAACATCTTTGCCAGGGTCGTTGAACTCAGAGGGTGTTGCTTTCCCTGGCAATGTCAGTGAAGCTGTACACGTCAGGAACAATTGTTTTATGGATGGAGGCCATCTCTCTGGCCCCAAAACTCTTTTCAAAGTTGACCTACTGCAACTCGGAAAACTCGAGTCACTCTCGAAAGAGGATCGACAAACACATGAAGTCAAACAGACATCTTCTGTAATGCAGGGTAAAATTCCTGTAGATAACGAGTTTACCGGAGAAGTTGTTCTGGAAGATCATGCCGGTGGAGACATTATGGAGGCATCCTATCTGCTGAGATCACTGTGCCCACATGACATTTCGATTTTCTTTATACTTGATTGGCCTGGAGCTCACGGTTTACAGTTGTGGGTTAGCGATCTTGGTGTGGATCATGTTAGTGACATCTTTGCAGGTACTCCTGCACAGCCCGGAATCAGAGAAGACATTGGACAATGGAATGGGCCTACTTCTTGTCAACCAACACAGCTTCAATGGCATCATCTAGAGAGCCAGTATTTTGAAAAAGATGCTTCAGATACACCGAAGTTAGCGACCTCCTCGTGTCTTAAGGGAGGTTTGGGCCTGTGGGTTACACTTCGTATGCTTGATGAAGGTTCTCAAAGGTACGTTAATCTAGCTGAAAAGGAAGTTAACCCTTTGACATTGGCCAATGATGAAATTTCCGGTCAGAAATTTGGAATGGGAACTTTATCAATGCAAGCTCAACCGAATGGAGATACAGTTCGATTGCTGGTTCGTGCTAAGCAGCTGGATGGATTCCTCAAGGTGACCCCTACAGACGTAACTTTTCCAGAGTCGGAACTTTCGACTGTTTTGATGAAGGAGATTACGATCTTTAACAGATCGAGATATCGTGTTGAATTTGAGGCAGTGGTGTCTGGTGAAACCTCGAAATTGGGTAGAATTGAAACATCAGCTGCTTTGCTATCAGCAGAGGGAGATCAATCTTCCTCTGTGGTTGAGCCAGTAGTTTCGATAATCCCTCCTCACGGGCGAATAGAGGGGAATGGGTCTTTGATGGCCAAAGTAGTTTGCCAACCCGTGAAATCTGGGAAACAGGGATATGCAATTCATCTCCGAAGTTCTCATTGCATGAGCGCATGTCAAGTAAACGTTACTATGGCTCCTCGCAAAGTGCATCGGCTGCGGCTGCCTGATGTTCCTATGGGATCAATTCTTGATATGGGTTATTGTTTTATCAATGCCTCCGAAGGTGCAAAAGTGGTTCCTCTGAGGCTTGAAAACGTTTTTTCGAAGCCTCTTTCCTTAGCATTTCGATCAAATCTGACGAAGCAGGTGTATGTATCATTAAGTCCTTCTGGCGATTCTCGAACAGATGAAATGCAACTTCAGGGGACTGAATCGGAGACTGTGTACTTGTGCTTGCGACCCGGTGGTGATGCTTCAGCTTATAATTATGGTCGTTGCAGAGAGGTCATAGGCGGAATGAGAATCTCAGTCAAATCAATGGATACTGTTACGAGCACCATTCATTCTCAAGATGTGCAGGATGAGATCATGGTGAAGTTTAGGGCAGTGGTGGGACAAAGCCTTCTTCAGGTGTCTACCTCACTGGTAGATCTTGGGCGTTTGGAAAAAGTTGGAGGATTTATATCAGGGAGCTTTGTTGTGTCCAATCCTAGTACTCAACTGCCCTTAGACTTTACTCTCTCAGCTGGTCGGGTATCCTTATCTGTTGTGAGGGGCTATCTAATCGGAAAAGAGGCCACTTCATCAGCAGGCGGCCGAGAGAAGTCAGAGATAGACATTGAATATTGCTTGCCAGTAACAGAGTATGGACTCATTGAGGATCGTATAATTGTGAAGAACATTTCTTGCCCGGGAAAGAATGCTGAAGTATTGCTGCGAGTATACGTGGATCGTGGCAGTCTGAAATCTCACATTCAGCCTCCCCTTCGACGCCTCCCTTGCTTCAGTCCAGGAATGGGGAGTTTTCTATTGAATGGGAATCTGTCTTCGGATGGATTTCACAATCTTCCACCCGTAAGTACGACGAACTTCGGTGGTGTAAATGGTTCAATGCTGAGCAAACAATCTCCCATTGCTACTTCAATCAAGGACGTGGAGAAGGGTTTGGCTTTTGAAGCTTTGTCACCGAGAAGGACATATTCATTACCTGCATTAAGTTTGGAGCTTGAGGATTATCAAGATAGGCCCATGTTTGATTCAGGGAGAACTGTTGGCCCCTTGCAAGACAACCACTATCTTGACATGGGGATTGTATATGTTTCACTTGATCCTGGTGAGATTGAGGTGGAGAGTGGTAGTTCTGCTGAAAGAGAGGTGCAGATTTCGTCTGGATACACTATATCCGATTTTCGTTCGTTCCAGTCTTCTCTGCTTCTCACAAATCTGTCGGGTGAAGCGCTTACTCTGCAACCTGTAAGTACGCTGCCATTGCAGGTTTTTGTGGAACTTGAAAGTGTGAGTCAACTCTCTGATGTATCAGGGGCAATGGTAGATACAATGTCAGGTGAGACTATCTGCGCCAACACCTCTGGTACTACAATACAGAGCACGAAGAACTTACCTGGAAAACCGTTTGAATGGAACCTTTGTGGAAATAAATTTAGCGTCCAGCCTGACTCTGCAACTCGACTGATGGTGGCTTGTGATGGGCTTCGGCCTTTGTCATCTGCGGATATGTCCCATCTGAGAAAGGGGAAGCTATGTGCTTTCGAAGGACTTCTGGCATTCTGCAAAACAAATGCTACCGAGGTTACAGAGATTTTTCAACCCGAGGTTTCTGTCCTCCAAGAGCGGTATGACTTTTCTCAGTTTCTAGAGCTCTTGACCGTTAAAGGCTCTTTGTGCATGTCATCTGGGGAGATAGAGATGAAGGAGATAAATCTCGGTAAAGTTGGTGATGCGAATGGATGGCAGGATCTTGAGTTTGACGTAGAAGTCCATAATAGCAGTGATGCGGAAATGGTTTTTCAGATCAGGGATGCTCCTGATGTTTTCTCATTTTCATATCAAGGATTGGAAGTACTTTCTTCAGCAATCGGATTTTCTCCTTGTCAGCTTCCTGCAAGAGCGACAAACTCCATCCAGGTTGCTTTGCATACGTCAAAGTTGGAGCACAGGAAGGAGGCTAGGACATGGTCATGGAAGCTTTGCTTGGTGAACTGCAACAATCCCAAGAATGTTATGGAAGTTTCTGTTATTGCAGAAATGACTGTCCGCAACTTGCGGTTTGTGGGTCTGACCGACTCAGCATTGGTATTGCCACCTCTTACTGTGCCGCTGCAACCCCATGTGCTACCTTGCAGCAGGAGATTCTCGGTAAGATTCAGATGCAATGTAACGATGCAATCTATCCTTCCCTTCAGTTTCCGGTATCAATTCCTGGGGTTGGTCGTGGATATTGAGTTAAGTACCGGTAGTTAATTGTTCGGGCTACTCTTGACCAAAGGATGATTTATATCTTGTATTTCGGTTCTCTGATTGTATACTTGCAACTATGGTGGATTTTTTTGTGTAGGTGGAAAATCTGTCAACGGAATCGATTGGTGTAGTTCTCGAATTGCATCAAGTTGAAGACACTGAATCACTGGTGCGTTTAGATAACCACTTATGTGAGCTTTCATGTTTAGAAATTCACGGAACATAGTAGATGTGTGAACCAAATGCAATGGTCTATAGACAGCATTGTGATTAGTATATCATAAATCTTTCGTTGAATTGCCAACCGTGCGTTTTATCCACACTCACAACATGGTCCCGTCTTGTGATTCCGTAGGTGATGCTGGAGGTCACGTCGAACGTAAGCAATTCCTCAATTACTGAGCTGTCACTGCAGCCTGGAGAAATAGTAGAGCTGCATGTGGGAGCGCGATTGGTATCTGACTTCATTCCTCATGCTCTTAGGGCAGATGAGTCTGAGCGGCATAGCAACGGCTTTTCGATCAGCCCTAGGAGCGCACTAGAGAATGATGACAAATCTTTTACAACATCAGCTTTAATGAAGATAGAGCGACAAGAATCCTCGGAGAAATCTTGGATAGCCATCTCAAATTCCGATCCAAACGGTTCTAGTGGCTCTCGGACGACAAATGACAAGAACATCATTGACAGTACTGGCTTTTGCGAAGATGCTACTTTTAGCAGTGAAGAGAATCAATCAGAAACAACGGCGATGGTGTGCTTAGGTCACTTATATTTGTATTCGTCTCCTCTGCCCGACTGCATCGATATTCTTGGAACTCTGATTCAAGGTCCAATGCTTGGTGTTTCCCCTAGTGCGTTGCAATGTCAGGTGAGTTGAAGCCGTCACTTGAACAACATTCGACATGATTTGAAAGCTTATCTTATTATGTAGAGCCTTACACGCAATAAGGTTTTCTGACTGTTCAGGACGCACCATACCTCGAGCCATTTTCAAATTGAACTTGATGCAAATTATTCAATTACTTTCAAATTTACTTCAACTCCTACTTTGTATCCTGTTCAGAATTGAGGTAATGGCGGTTAATGTTTCTAGACCTGTGTTGATGGTTGACGAGCTGATTTAAGTGGGGATTCTGTGTGGACCAGGCAATGTTGTTCGAGGTAGATACTCTCAACCAGGCAGATGATGCTGGAAATGGGATTGATACAACTCTTATAAATTCGAACTCAAAGATGGATCATGACATCACAAGTATGCGGATCGAAACATGGGAAGGATGGCATGACAAGTCTAGTCTTTCACAGAAGATAGTGGTTCAGAATAATCTTGCTTTTGACCATCTGCAACTGAAAGCCTGGGCTCAACAAACATTGTCTGATGACTTTGGTACCCAATTATGTTTCTTGGAGGTCCGTCCTGGGGAGGTGCGAGTTCCTCCTGGTGGCAGAGTTGACATTATTGTGAAATTTCTTTCTTGGTCAGCTGAAATGCAGGAAGCTTTCTTGAGGCAGGTCTCTGAGGGTCATTGTACTGCTGAATATCTCACGGCAGCTGTATTTATCCAAGATATTGAAGAACGTGACAACCGGCAAAGGGTTGATGTCTCTATTAGACCGCCAGCTTTTTCAAAGAATTCGCTTTCTCAGACTGCAGGGGTTGATTTACAATATCAAAATATTTTATCAAGTAAAGCTTTTGACTCCGTTAGTAAGGACCCTTTTAATTATATTAATCATTCGAAACAAAGGTTGCCAGTTCTTGGTCTTCGGGGTTGTACAGCAATTAGTGGAAGCCCTATATGTTACGAATTTAATCTAGGTCAGCAGAACATTTCATCGGGTGGTCACCGGCATTGGAATTTAACACTTGTTGGGGATCAAGAGCGTCCGATTTCATATCGACTTTGCACAATCAGTGATGGGGACGCAGGCTGGCTTACGATCAGCAGCACCGCAGGGATTGTAGACGCTACGCAGCAAAACACTGTGAAGCTTTCTTTTTCAACGAAAGCGATGGGTAAGTGATTACGTATGAAGTAGTTCATTGATTCTGTTGTAAAGTCTCCCTTTCAAAGTCTCTCTTTCCTTAGTTGTAAGCGGATATGAACAATCTTCCGTTGTCATTGATCTCTTGATTTCTAAGGGCTTAGGTAGATGTTTTTTCTTTGAAAGTTTATCAAATTAGTAATCGTATGTAGCAGATTGCTTTCGGCTGGGGAGTGAGGACCGTGATATCGAGTTTCTGATTTGAATTTTCTTCCTATATGCAATTGATTTTCACACTGAAACTTGGTTTGCAGGGGTATTTTCTACCTATCTTGTCGTGGAAAATCTCGACAATCCAGCAGACTTGAAAACAGTACACCTTAGCATGGAGGTTGTAGCTTTGAAAAATGCCCGTCCGGAGGCTCCCTTGGTGCCCTTCTTTTATGTTCTTGTGCAAGGAGACAGGTAAACTTTAAAACTTGGACTTTTGATTCCCCTGGTTCCTCTGAATGAGTTATTATTGCAGTCTCGCTTTCTGGTAAGAGCCTGCGTATTATGAACGAAAAATAGTTCCTTGGGTGTCTGGAATAAAATTCGTGCGAATCAGAAGCACTAGGTTGGAAAACTGTGGAATCTTTGTAGATATGAGAGCTGTCTTGAAAGCCTTCTTCTCAGTGTAGTTGATTTTCTCATTGTTACAGGGCAGAGGGTGCTGCAATAGATATGGTGGAGATCTACTACAATTTTTGGTATCGTAATCGGTCATTTGTTATTGTGAATGAAGCCTCCGTTGCTATGGAGTTTCTCCTTTCTTCCACCTTGGACCACAACGACTCTACGGAACTCAATTTTTCACTTGAAAACACATCTTTGAAGCGTTTCAGCTCAGTGACTGTGGATGCTAAGAGCAGGTAAGCGGACCAGTAGTTCCTTATAATCCTCACCGTGATTTTGAGTCAGGAAGAAAATTGTGAATATGATCTACAATATACTTAGCCATGTAGTCTTTTTTGAAAGTGTTGTTGATTGCTACTGATTTTAGCTTAATTTGAATTGGTTGAACATGGCATTGTTTGATTCAATAACTGGCAAGTTGTTTACTATTCCCATGCAGAATCCGGCTTTGGATCCACTTTTGCATTGGTCCACCAAAGGAGGAGCCGCTTATGGAAGACACTTGTGATGAGGTGTCTGCCACAATTTTCGTCAATTGCCGGCTTGTCAAGGTGAGTTTCCCTGTCGAATTCTGTGATTCTTCAGTTGAGAAAGATGCCCTGTAGTCCAAACAATTTTACCTTTGTGTGGAGAACTTGCGAAGTCCTCATTAGATTTTATATATGCTACAGTTAGCTCTATGGCTTTCCTTTCTCAGTTTATGACCAAGTACAACTGCTGTTTTCTCTGATGTTACGTGCAGGATTACCAACGCTGTATACCATTCCGGGCAAAGTGCCGGTACCCACAGATTGGTATCTCTTCTACTGATGTTCTTTTCTCAACAAGGAGGCACGGAAGTGGGCTTACTTTCTTGGATGTTAGCAGTGATGTAGGGACGTGCTTAACAAGCACAGGAGGGTCCTCCATCACCGATGACCCTGTCAATGCCCCTTTTATCGAAAATGAGGTATTGCTGGGCTCTACAGGAAACCATCATTCAGGACACGTACCAAGTGAATCGTCTTCAGAAGTGTCTGGAACGGGTAACGAAACTCCAGATGAGTCTGATGATGTTCTGCGTTCCTCACAGCAATCAGGTCCAGCGCTTAAAGCGCAACGGGATGATGACCTTGATGTAATGCCTTCTTTCCAGATTATTACTTTAAGAAACTTGTATCTTCACCGAAAGCTAGAGTATATTGTCAAGAATGATTCACTTTTCTTTAAAGTAGATGTTCCTGGCTTGCAAGAGTTACCAAGTGCTGTTTCTCAAGGGTTGAACTTCGGTGTACATGCACTGCCGACAATAATACATGAGAAAGGGTGTCATGATATTGTGGTTCGGCCAAATCTGGATACTTTGCGGGAGCATCGGAAAATGGTGATCAAGCAGAAGTACGTTGAAGAGCATATTACCATCTACAACCGATCCAATCCTCGTGAGAAGTACACTGTTAGCTTGCGTCTAACAGCTGGGCACCTTCGTAATTTCTTTGCTGGCTCTGGGTACGTTCAACTCAATCTATTCATTCAAGTCGTGTCCTCTATTTCTTGTTTGAACTGTAGCACCTTTAGAATATCTGCATATAGAAGATGGCATTCAACAACTTTCATTGTTCAACATATCATTAAAATTGATCATGAGCACTGGATTCGTATGTATTTGTACGATCATGGCAATTAGTTTGTTTGGTGTCTAGACATTGCTGGTATGAACTTACAAATTTCCTGGATTGATTTTTTTCAGGCCCAAAAGATCATATACCTTTGAGCGGCTTGAGCTTGCAATTACTTCTTTTCTCAGTACATTTTACTCCTTGATGAATCGGCTATTAACGGGTCTCCATGAGAAGCCAACCTTGGGATCGCGGCTTGACCCGCAGAATTTTGCACATAGAAAGGATCGCACTGGCTCTAAGAGTGGGAACAGCAAGGAAGCTGTCTTGGTATCAGGGAAACTGGTGGAGCAGGGTAGCTGGAATATGCACGATCAGGATGCATTTCAAGAATTTGAAAAGTGCATAATGTCCTTCTCAAGTAAGGGAGAAGGCTCTCAGCAATACGACTTTCTTTTCTTTGATCTGCAATATCTTACAGGTGAGTTACGTTTTTCCAGAGGATTTTGATACTTTCCATTTTCATACCTGCGTTTTTTGCCTTCAAATTAGGGATTTCTCGAGATTTTCATTTTTAACATGCGGGATTGCCTTGAAAAGACAAATTTTGTTTTACTGACATATGACAGCTTTATTGACTTCACTGAGACAATTATGTGTACAATGGTTGGTGCAGATGAGCTTGTGTTCTATAGCTTGAAGGAGCGTTGGAGCAAAGGCGGAGCCACTGTAGAGTTATCAACTGTAAAGCTCGCCAAGCTTCTATATTGTGCTCTGTATCGCTGTCAGGTCTTTGGCAATCCTCCTGTATCCATTATTAAATCTTTTGTTGGTTCAAAATTCTAGCGTTGTTTGATCCGTCACAATTACTTTTGCTTTATAGATTTGGCAGTTCAACTTGTATCTTCATGAATGTCCGTCACTTAAATAGTGGTACAATTAGTGAACTTAGAGGCCTTGCTAGAATCATGAACTTCTCTTTGAATTCAATATGCCTATAGTTCATTAACTCGTGTGCTCGTCTGCAACAGATATTTCAGCTGTGTTTGGAGAGTTGCCAATCCTTCACTGCACTAGCTACCCAGGTTTTATCTGAGGACATCGTGGAAGGTGAATCGGATGCGACGAGAACGTCTTCTGGGCAGGACTCTGCAAGCACTGGTTCCCTAAACGAGGGTCGAAATCACCCACTCGGAAAACTTGTTCCTATTCCACCTTTGCATTGTTTCGAATTCATTGAGAGTTGGACTGGGCAATTGAGGTATTTTTTGTCCTTTTTCCCTGGCACGAGGGATGATATCAGTTCTCTTCGAGATTTGAACCACCAATTGCAGGATATACTAGTTTCTTGTAGGACTGCTTTAGATCAATATTCATGAATTTGTTGCGAAAACTGTACATTAAGCCTTCAGAATTGGAATCCTTAACTCTGTATACTAGTTCAGTCAGTCGACATAGCATTTAAATTCATCGTTTGATGCCTTATCAAGTATAGAAATAGTTGCCTTCTCTAATAGTGTTGCTGTTTGTACCTTGCAAACGAACATCGTTATTTTGACATGATTCTGTCTTACCAACAATCAGTGCTCTCGTTTGGGGACTACTGCAGTTCTGGGTGATCCTTTTGGTGTGTGAGCATCAGGTTCATTGGAAATTTACGCCCTAATTTGCGGATTTGTAGAAACTCCTGCTCTCAATGTTAAAGTCATTATCACGGACTTACACCTGAAGCCCTCTCTGAGAATACTCTACTGTACCTTCATTCAATTTTACTTCATGCATTTCTTGTTACCAGCACCAAGATATGATGAAATGTGTATGCTTGTAATGACATGTTTGTAGAGACGTATTTGAGGATTGAGAGTTCTGACCATTTTGAGTGAGTGTGCCAGCACATTGGAGAAACCCTAAATTTGCGTCTCATGGACTGATTACTTCAAAGACCCACTTTATGTACTGTACAGTAGACACATTAGAAATAGAGGTGAGCCTGTGACAGAAAAGGCTTACAATTGCTTGATAGTTTTGCGAGTTTTAGACAATATCAGTCTATCATAGGCAGTTTAGGAATTTAGTAGAAATAAATACTTAGTCAATTACTTAGAATAGACATGCTGCAATGTAGTGAAATATTTTTTTAGTTGCTACCAGATCCAACAAAAGTAAGTCTACTTTTATTAACCAAATTGTGCATATAGGAGAGGGCTCATAAACTGCTCAGGCTTTTGCACCTGTCCACTAGGAGGTTGTGAAATGGATCATTTACTGTGTGAAAATGAATTGTAGATTACATTGAAGCATGCTAAGGGCTTTGTTTTCACTAATTGAATGGATGGTTTCAGAGTCCCATTGGGTTCATTCTCAACTATGTGGATAGGTGTCTCAAAATAAGGATTGGACATTGAACTACCTTCTCTCAAGTGATAAAAAAAATCTGAAAGAATGATTTATTCAACCATCCATTTCAGTTTTTGAAAAGGACACATTTAGAAACAAATTATATCACTTTTGACATGTTGCACTGCTAGTTTTTGAACCAAGCCAGAATTTTTTTCAAACTGTGCATGTATGGGTTTGCAAGGCCTATTGATCACCACTATGGGCCCTATAGGGACTATGTTTGAAAATTCATAACTAATTCATTAATGCTTCAAAAATTATGAAACAACTTGTGTTAGAATCCTCATCTATTTCTCCTTGACTAAAAAATGAGTTAAAAATATTACAGTCCAAGGAAATATGTGAAAAGGGGGAACCAGCCCTGAGATGGGCAGTTTCTGAACCTCTTACCTTATCATGTATCCTTTGCTTAGTATGAATGTCATATGATCCACGATGTTTGAAAGGTAAGTATTCATCTTTTAGAAGTTAATTGGATTTACACTACAAATATTCATTGTCATAGAAGATCTAGGTCATTTCACCCCTTTTGTAGGGCGAGAGTAACATGAAGGTGGTTTTTAATCAAATTGAATTGTAGCCCAAATAGGGTGATATAATTTAACTCCTAGAGTTCTTAAGGTCCTTAGAAACTTCAAAATTTGAGTATTGCAAGAAATGTTATATGCTAGCCCCTTGAAAGAGAGATTTTATAGCCACATTTGAATTAAAATTGACTTTTAATGTCTATAAACTACATTCATATGGTTAGACATGCCTACTTACAAATTCTAAATAATTCAAACTGATTTAAGGTAACAATTATTCACTAGAAGAAATCCCTGTTTATTTAAACAGAACACGTCAAGTACATTGTGTTGAGACTTTATTGCTAAAAACACAAAAAAACACAAAAAAACGCGTTTTCTGTGTTTTTCTGTGTTTTTTCTGCGTTTTCAGTGTTTTCCTGCGTTTTCAGCAACGCAGTCTCAACACAATCTACCTGACGTGTTTTGTTGAAATAAACAGGGATTTCTACGTTTTTCTTCTAGTGATTTCAAGTTTTATTTTAGACAAGAAACTTGCATTCTTTTAATAACAATTGTCTATTAAGTTTGAAACGCAAAATTGTCAAGGAGAAGAAAGTTAAGGATTAGAAAACCAAATAGATTGGATAAGTATTGATAAAGCTTTCAAGATGAAAATAGTGATTTAAAGAATAGAAAAGCCAAAGCATTGACAAAGTTTGGCCAAGTAAGTTGAATGAGTTGTATGAATATATAGAACGAGAAATTGTAAGAGAATGAAAGAGAGTACACAAAAAGGTTGAATGAAGTACAAAAGATAGAGCATTGCATACATAAAGTATAGTCCAGTAAAACTCATTTACAAATTCTTGGATGTTTGGTTGAAATTTGGAGAACTTTGGAAGGGCCACGTATGCTCAAAAATGATTGAAATTTTGAATTGGGTTGGAATTGCACTAAAGCCTACTTCATCATCACAAGTATGTATGTAGCTATGTATGTAGTTGTTGTGTATGTAGCTAAAAATTACAAACAAGATTTTGATGTTTTTTATACACTATCTACTATTTAGTGTTGCCACCATTGTAAAAATTAGAACTTGTATTAATTGTACATATTAGAAATGACTGTTCAAAATTGCTATAGAGATACACAAGTCCACACCACTTGAATTGCTTATATGATTTTTTTTTTTTTAAACACTACAAGAAATCTTTAACTATCCTTCAAAGGTTCATTTTGAGATTGAAGATAGTTAGATAGTGTACAAAAGAAATCCAAATTGTTGTGTGATTTTGAATTATTTATTTTTTCTTGTTTTTGAAGTTGAAGTGAACTTCATTGCAATTCCAATGCAATTGGCAATTCTAAAATTAGTTTATTTTTTAGCTCATTTGTAAATTTTTCAATCATTTGTTGCTAAAAAGTTTAACAACTTTAGGAAGCTCTCGCATATTGCTATACTGGGTCGTAGCAAGAAACACCGTCCATTTTCCGTAGCGTTTTGGAAATGGACGCTGTTTTCTTTAGGAGTACTATTTAATTAGAAGATCAATTTTTAAAAAATATGAAAAATATGTCTAATGTATAAAACTTAAAGAAGAAGGTATCCTATGAAGGAAAATCTTAGGAAAATTCTCCAAGTAGGAGAACTAGAAAAGTGGAAAATCTCATGAAAATGGGCGTAATTACATTTTAATTTGTAAAAAATAGGAAAAGTTATTTTTCTTGAATCTAAAAATTGGCCATTTGGGAAGAGTTGATGGTGATGACATTTCACCAAAAAAATAATCTCAACTCTATTATCAATGGTCAGAAATTGTGTGCAATGGGAGTGCTGTTTGCACGCATGTGGAGGACATAAAATAATGTATTTTTAGATTCCCTACCATAGGAATATGCGTTCCTACTATGCAAATGAACCATGAAAATTTCAACTTTAGATCATTAAATTTGGGTACTCCTAACGTAGTAAAAACCCCTAAACCTCAGTTTGTGACAAATTAACAAAAAATAATTTTAAATATAAAATGATTTTTTTTAATTTCTGAAAAATAAGGGATGTAAAAATCATCAAGTTAGAGAGTTCCAATAATTATTTCATATTCTCGAATATTTTAATTCAAAAGTTATAGCAGAAAAGAACAACGTCACTCCAATTGTGACGGAGAATAGGACCGGTGTTTCTTGCAACCACCCTACTTGACTATATTATACAAGAAACAAATTGAGCTAAAAAACTCAAAGATTTGTCTTGACAAAATCAAGGTTTTCTTCATCCTACTTTTATTGTATACAACCATTAATACTTGATGTTTTCTAGTAGCCTCTAGGACACACTAAGAAATCATAGGGGCAATGAGATGACTTCAAGGAATCATATAATTATCTAGTTTGGAAGTACATGAAGATATGTAAAGATACCCCTTTCAATGTCTATTCACAACTTTTAGGATCATACTTTTAAAAAATATTTTTCAATAAAATTTCTTTGAAAGACAAATGGAATTGGCATCTAATCTAAATTGTTCATTTTGTAGAATTAATCATGAATTTTCATATTAGAATTGTATACTAACAAATGTTATTAATACATTAAAAGAAGAACAATAAGCCTATATATTAAAGAACTTTTTTAGATTGTGGTCGCCATATAAACCTTTCACCTTAAAGAGAAGAGAAGTTATATAAGATGATGGAATGTATTTGTCTATGACATGACTTCCTTCTCTAATTATCTTTCCAAACTTAAAGCCAAAACTTAATACAAATGATTGTTTATAATAATTTAAATCAAGCTATTTTGAATTATCATTTTTCTAACCAAGAATTATTGATAAAATTTAAATCTAAAATTTCATTAAAGATTATTTGTTTTGAATTGCAAATCTGTGAATGAATAGTTTTTGACATGAAACATAAATCCATCTTTGGAACCATAGATAAATTATATAAATAATAGACACTTCAAAATATAGACAATTGCCTTCAAGTTTTCTTTAATTTATTTCAAAAGAGTACAAAATATCTAAAACTACCTAAATGTTTAAGTGGTGTTATACCAAGGAATGTTATTAAAAAAATTATAATATTTTTATGATAATCAAATCATATAAAATTGATGAACCAGAGATTAATAATAAAAAAATTGACTTTGGACTATGGATAATATCAAATGTGGTGATTTTTTATACCTTCTTTTTTAATACAAATTTGCCAGAAATCATATATCTATAGCATATTCATAATTTGTCTAAGATCCTTTGAATCTTTATAGATTAATTAGATTTTTAGTGATAAAGACATCTATGGTAAGAAGATTATAGATATAGGATTTTTAATGTCAAATTTCTTACTTCTTCTAATTTAAAAGCCTAGTACACAAACATATTTTTATAATTGTCTCCAATAATCTAACTTTTCAAAACCACTATCTAGGGATATATCTTTTTTAACTTTGTCAACTTTTTTAACTTTCAACTTTGTCGCATTTGAGATTGTACATCTTCCTATTGACATGAAATGCCTCCAGTAAAACAAGATTACTAAAGTTGAGATCCCAAAACTTTCATTCCATAGATGAAAAGTCTTTAATTTTGTCATATTTCTCCTACAAGGAACCAAATGATTGAGAATTAGTTTATCCAATCAAATCTTCTTAATTATTAAATCTTCTTATTTTTTTAAATAATCTCTATGAATAACAATTTTTTTAGGTTGTAAATGCTAGCACATTTTCTACATTGGAGTTAAGAACTCAAAAAAGAATTAAATTATTGCTTGGGTAAACTAATAGTGTATAATTATTTAAAGAATTTCAAAGTTAGTGCAACCACTTAAAAAAATTGGAAAAAAATTCTCTCTTGTTGTATGTTTTAACCCCTCATTGCATAATAAAAGCCTAAACATGTCTAAAAGCATCCTTGTTTTTCAAGTTTTATAAGTCTAAATGTCACATATTAAGGTATGAAAATCTCAACTTTACAATCTTGTAGTGTGCATATTATAAATGATGTTAAGGTTGCTATTATGTGAGTATAACAGTGTGAGCCTATGAGCTTAGAAGACTATACACCTATGATATAAGTGTCTATATTATATTAATTATCTTCTATATTAATAATGTATATATGCTATAAGTACCTATATTATAGGTGTTTATATTATAAACACTTTCAATGGTTGCATAATATCTGTTTATATATATATATTCAAGGCTCACATGTTGACATACTAGCATCGTTGTAGATGATGTAAATGAAATTTAGAGTTGTTTGAGTACATTGATTGCAAGATCATAATGAATTAGTAATGAAAAAAGATACAAAATTTTCCTACTAACAGATTCGGAGATGATATTTGATTTTTTTATAAATCTACTTAGATGAAGAAAATTTAACTACAAAATGATTCAAAACCAACATACAAACACATTGGTGAAAGAAATATCATTAAATTGATTCATTGTATCTCCAAAATTGTTTTAAAATGTCCAAAAATATAAAAGAAAGAGTTGCAAAAAACACATCTTTGGCTAAACTTCCCTCAACCCCTAAAGGACCAAACTACGTTTTTTTGGCAACATAGCGATTTTGAGCAGCTCACTACAAATGGAGTTTTTATTTCTTTCTTTGAAATTTTGACACATGTAAACTCCATACCTACCCACAAACTAAAATTCTTCATAACTTTTGACTCCTTAATCCAAATGGAATGAATCAAAGCTTCCCATGTCTATAAAAACCTAAAGAATCAATTTGAAATTTCACTTTTGAAAAAAAAGTGTTTTTGAAGAAGTTTTTCAGCTGCCCAGGCTGCCCCAAGTTCAAACAAAACAACATATCATGCCATAACTTCTTAACCTTGTAATCAAAAGTTATGAAAATTGTTGGGCCTTGAAGCTACTCCTTGGACACATGTTGTGTCAAAATTTCAAAGAAAAAAAATAAAAACTCCATTCGTAGTGAGCTGCCCGAAATCGTTATGTTCCCAAAAAACGTAGTTTGGTCCTTTAGGAGTTAACTTATATGCTTCTCAATCAATCACTTATAATTTCTTAGATTGATGTGAAATTTTAACTACAAAAAATAGACAAGTATGTTCAACTTTTTCGAATTTTTATTGAAAATGGATAATGTATGAAGAAGAAATAAACTACCAAATTTCACTATTATCCAAAAATGTCTAGATTTTGAACTTTGAATTGTTCCAAACCTTCAAAACAACTTAAATTGACATAAAAATTCTATCACAATACTAGACTTTAAGGGAATTATAGGCCAAGAAATTTTAATGAAAACAAAAATTGCAAAAAGTAACAAGCGATGAAAGCTGTAGCCATCAAAATGCAATTTGGTGAACTCAAGTTGAACCTTTGAACTTCAAATACATTAGGAGGGATTTGAGGGCTCTGGGAGCCTGTGAGTTCCCACAGCCCGAAATCGCGAAAACAGGGTCTGGGAACGCAGTTCTGCAGGAATCCGACGTGGTCGAGCGACTGCCACGTCATCGACTTTTTTTTTCCGAATTTTTTTTTTGGACTTTTTTCATATTTCAAGACCCCCCTAATTTTATTTTTTTTTATTTTTATTTTTTGAAAATGCTGACCAGCGCCCAGCCGTTCCCAGACCCTGTTTCAGGAATAGTCCCGAAACGGCCCTTTGCTGCCCTCAAATCCCTCCTAATGAATTTAAAAAATCAATACTTTTTGGATTGGTTTGAAAATTTTACTACATAAATTAGACAACTTGTATACACAACTTTCCTAATCATTTTTTTTATTGAATTTGGACATGGAATGCAAAATTTATAGCTCTTTGAATTAGATTGCTAGACTATGTGAAGACACTTTTTGTCCCCTTTAGCAATGGGGGGTTAAAGTTTTAAAACTATTGATATTAATTCAACTAAGACTTAAAACAAGACACTCTAGCTACTATTCATTGCATTTCACTACGCAATTTTATTTTATTAGTATTTGTTAAGTCACTATTGGGATTAGGTACATTCACTTTGTTCAAAAGTCATTAAAGTCTGAAAAATAATTTCTTTGATATGGTTCGAAAATACAATGTAGAACAATCAATGTTCGTTCACTATTTTAAAAATGGGACTCAAATCAACAATATTTAGTTGATAAACTCAAGGACATCTTAATTCAAACACTTTTAGTATAGGTATGTTGATTTGGACATTTTTGAATTGGTTAGACATCTTAATTTAGTTAATTTAGGCCCTATTTTCTAATAGTGCTGCATAAATTGAATTGCATAGATACAAATCTTTCACAAGTTTCCTAGGTAAAAAACAAAAACAAATTTAAACTACTTACTCTTTAGCAATTCCTTCCAAAAACTAATTCAAATACTTTGAACAAAATTTTCCTTTGTCTAGGGTCATTGCAAGAAAGACCGACCGATTTATGTAGTATTTTCCACAATACTGCTCAAATTTTTGGGAGTACTGTACAATTAGAAAAACAATTTTTAAAAAATGTGAAAAATATGTTTTATGTATATACCTCTAAGAAGAAGGTACCCTAGGAAGGAAACGTGTAGAAAAATTCTCTAAGTAGGAGAACTAGAAAAGTGCAAATTTTCATGAAAATAGGTACTTTGACATTTTAATTTGTAAAAAATATGAAAAAGAATTTTAAAAAAAACTAAAAATTGTCAATTTGGGAGAACTTTATGGTGAAGAGATTTCACCAAAAGAATGATCTCAAAACCATCTTAAATGTTCAAAAGTGTGCGCGCAAGGGAGGCCTATTTGCACACATGTAGAAGAAAGAGAATAATGATTTTTGAGATTTTCTTTGGTAGAAACATGCCTACTTAGTATGGAAATAGGCTGCAAAAATTTCAGCTTTAGATCATTAATTTTGGATGCTCCCCAGTACTAAAACCCCCTAAACTGCAAAGTGTGACAAATTAGCTTAATTGAAATTTAATTATAAAATGATTTTTGAAAATTTCTGAAAAATAAGGAATTTGATTGTTGTCATATCAAACATCTTTAGTCAAATTTTCAAGTTAATATAGTTCATACTCTAAAAGTTATAACCAATAACAACTTCGTCATTCAAAGTGTGATGCAAAATAGTACCAGTCTTTCTTGCAATCACCCTCTATTAAGACCGTATTGGAAAATACACCTCAAGCCCAAAACTAAAACATTCAATTATCTCATCAATTTTCCAAACATTTACAATTCCCAAATTGAAGTGATGGTTGTGAGCAACCTCTATTGAATAAGTTTAGAGGTCTTTTAAATTCTACACAAGCTTTAGATATCACAACCCTAAATTCTAAAAAAATGCCTTTGATTCACCTTTTTTCTTCTACCATTTGCAGCTGAGCTGCAGTTTGTTGTTGCAGAGTTTCTCTCCATTTGTGAGCTTAGTAGGAACAATTTTGATACCACAATCATTTGTCTTTTGTTTGTTTTTGAGGTAAAATCACCATATTGGACATATTGCTCTTTTGCAAAGAACACAACAATGGCCCAAAGCATCTCTACAAGTTGTAGCAATGTTGGTTAACTTTTTGAAAATGGGACTAAAATCAACAATATTTAGTAGATTCGGACATCTTAATTCAGACACTTTTAGCACATGTATTGTTGATTTGGACATTTTTGAGTTGGTTTGGACATCTTGATTTAGTTAATTCAAGTCCTATTGTTTAGTAGTGGTAATGTAGCTGGACAAGGAATGGTGCCAAAGCTAGTAGTTCATGAATAGTTATACTTCTATCCTACAAGGAAAGAATCTTTGTCATTTGTCAAACACAAAACATCCACCACAACGTTTATGGATTAAAGCCAAATTTCTATACAAATAATCTTTCGTAATAATTCTAAAATAAGATAGTTTGATTTACCCTTTTTCCTAACTAAGTTATAGTTAAAATTTCAAATTAAAATTTCATTAAGGGTTATTTATTTAAATTACAAATCTATAGTTCAATAGATTTTGACATAAAATATAAATCCATCTTTAGGACTACCGATAAAATTGATATAATTCAAAATATAGATAATTGCCTTCAAATTTTCTTTAATTTATTTCAAAAAGATACAAAATATCTAATACTGACGAAATGTTTCAATGATGTTATATATCAAGGATTGTTTTATCATCATTTCTTACTTTTTCTTGACACTATAGAAGATGAAATTTTACATAGTTAGAAAAAAATGAACTATAAAATGAATTATAATATTTTCTATGACAATCAAATCAATTCAAATTGTTGAGTAAAATAATAATAATAATAAATTTGACTTTGGACAATGAATAATTTTGAATCAAGTGATTTTTCATACCTTCTTTTCTAACATAAATAAGCTTGCCAAAAATCATGTACTTATAGCATATTCATATTTTGTTTGAGATGGTTTGAACCTTTCATAAAAAATTTTGATTTTCAATGATAAAGGAATCTAGTAAGAAGATTATAGATTTTGGGTTGTCATCATCAAATTTCATACTTCTTCTAACTTATTGCCTAGCAAATAAACATTTAAAAAAATTATTGTCTTTAATAAACTAACTTTTCAAAACCACTTTCTAAGGAAATATTCTCCTCTACTAAAAATTTAGTTGGTCACGAGATTGTACATCTTTCTATTGACACAAAATGCCTCCAACAAAATATAATTACTGAAATTGAGATCCCAAAATTTTCATTCCGAACCTTAAAAGGGTTTAATTTTTGTCGTATTTCTTTTATATGGAACAACCAAATGATTGACAATCTCCAAAGATGAAGGACATGAATTCTAAGAAATATTGAACAATCAAATCTTCTTAACTATTTTTTTTCCTATTTAAAAAAAAATACCTATTGATAGGTACCAATTTTTTTTTGGTTGAAAATACTAGTACATCTCCACGTTGGAGTTAAGAATTGAAGGGAAAAAAATTAAAATATTAATTGGATAAACTAGTAGTGTATAAATTTTTCAAAATTTTTCAAAATTCATACAACTATTTCAAAAATTAGAAAAAATAATTCTCTCTTATTGTATGTTTTAAGGCTTCAAAACTAATGATTTTAATTCAACTACAACAATATACACTACTGTAGCTACCATGTAATGCATTTTCCTACACAACTTTATTTTATCTTTACTATCTAAGTCACTTTATTGGGATGACAAAGGCATATTTACTTTATTCAAAAGTCATTAAAGTCCTATAATTTTGTAGATTTTGTTGTCATGTAAAAAAAATGCAATGTAAAACAATTTTTGTTCATCCCACATATTGAATTACATTGATACAAATCTTTTACAAATTCCCCAACGAAAACAAAATCTAATCAAACAAATCTAAAATGGTCGGCTTGCCCATTTGTTAAAATAAATAAATAAATAAATAAATAAATAATGTTCACTCTTAAAATAATTTCAATTTCTTCTAAGAACTAATCCAAATATTTTCAACAAAATTTCCCTCTACCTAAGACCACATTAGAAAATGTGCCTCAAGCCAAGAACTGAAACATTCAATTATTTTATCAATTTCTCTAATCAATTCCAATTCCAAAATTAAAATGATGATTGTGAGTGAAGGATGTTAAATCCTACCATTGAAGGTAAATCCAATAAGGTGGATTTATTTCAAGAAAAATCACTAATTTTTTAAATTTTTTTGCAAATAATTTTTTTTCCAAATTTTGAATTCATAATTGCAATCAGATATCTCAAATTATCAAAGAGAGGTGTAGAACTTACCTAGACATGGCACAAAATAGGGGACTTCTTTTTTCCACTTTTAACCTGGAGAACCCAAAATTTACTCTGCTGGGTCCACTTTTGATGGTACGATTTAACGCCCTTGAACTCTACGCAAGCTCTAGTCTAAACCCTAAACCCTAAAAACCCTAAAAGACCACCCTCTTTCTTGCTTTCATCATCGCCATCCCAAGCATCCTACCCCGAAGAAAAAGCCGAAGCGGCAGCAACTGAAGGAGCGGAGGTCGCCGGACCTGTTGCCAGGGGCTGGTTGCCACCACTATTTGCGAGGCCGTTGTTGTTGCGGAGTCTCTCTGCGCCCCCGAGCTCAGAAGGAGCGATTTATGTGTTGCAATTGTTTGTCTTCTGTTTGTCTTTGAGGTGAGATCACGATGTTGGACATATTATTGTTTCGCGAAGAGCGCGGCAATGACCCGGAGCGCATCCGCGAGTCGCAGCGACGCCGGTTTGCTAGTGTGGAGCTCGTGGACGAGGTGATCAAGCTGGACCAGGAATGGCGCCAGCGCCAGTACGAGGCGGACAACATCCGCAGGGAGGTGAACCAGGTGCAGGACGGGATTAAGAAGAAGAAGATGGCTAAAGAGGATCCCGGGGAGCTTCTGAAGGAAAAGAGCCGCTTGGAGGAGGCGAAGTTGGCTAAGGAGAAGGAGGCTGTGGAGTGCAAGGCCGCCATGGAGGCGAGCTTGCGCTTGGTTGGTAACTTGGTGCATGATTCCGTGCCTGTGGATAATAATGAGGTATTGCTACGCCCTGCTTTGGGTTTTAGTCGTTGATGGGTCTTTTTGACTAGGACTCTGAATTTTTCGGAAAAGCTTCGGCATTTTATTTTGAATGCGAGGTTTTGCTCGGAAATTGAGAGTAACCTTGCTAACCACCACATTGAGAGTGTCACTTCAGATCCTTCCTCAAAAATTTCACTCAGAAATCGTCAAAACTATGTTAGAAATCAGGATCAGAAGAGTTATGGGTTTTAGGTTATAAATTTCTTATCATTTATATTGGTCCTAATGGTTTTAAACCTTATAGGTGCAACTTAAAATTCAAAAGCTGCAAGTTCATGTATATTCTAGCTCCAAATTATCCTTCGGAGTTGCATTTTATGAGAGATAATTGCAAATTTCCGAATCTTGAAAATGTAGGGGAGCCTTTAGGGGTTAACCGTATGAGGTTTTGTGAAACAGGATAACAATTTGGTAGTCCGGGAGTGGGGGACTCCTAGAGAAGAAGCAGGTCTTATAAACCATGTAGACCTCGTGAACAGATTGGGAATTGTTGAGCTTGAAGCCGGAACAGATGTTGCCGGAGGACGGGGCTACTTTCTGAAACAATACGGGGTGATGCTGAACCAAGCTCTTATCAATTTCGGCTTAGCGTTCTTGATCAAGCGAGGGTACACGCTTTTGCAGACGCCGTTTTTCATGCGGCAGGAGGTGATGGCTGAGTGCGCTCAGTTGGCGCAGTTTGATGAGGAACTTTATAAGGTTCGCACCTCCTGGATGTTTGGCTATTTAACTTGAAGTGCTCTACCTATAAATGCAGTCCATTTTGTAGGCGAGTAGTCAATTTAAAGTAACTGTCGGTATGTATATTCTTCAAAATTGTAGGATATGATCGTCTTCCTATTGTTATAATTTGTAGCCTTCCTTGAAGCGTTTAACTGATTCAAGATATTGAAGCGTCCACGTTTAGCCATGTGCGTACTTGGGGGTGTTATGAGTTAAGTAGTTTTTAAGGTCAGAAACGGAAATGAATACAATTGATTTTTTGATCAGCCATCCACTTCCTTTCCGCAGGTGACTGGGGAAGGCGATGATAAGTACTTAATTGCAACCGCCGAGCAACCTTTGTGCGCATTGCATCGAGGCAGTTGGATGGACCCTAAGACATTGCCCATCAAGTAACCCTCTACCCGGACCATGTTCTTGTTGGATTAAAAGGATATTACTGAATAAATAAATAGACAGAATTCGGGTATGCTTTTACTTCTGTTTTTCTGTTTCATTGCTGGAGCAGTGTGCATTACATGCAAATGAAGATCTGGATTATTGGATTGCTTTGGTTCGGCACCGATAACATGCAAATTCTGGTTATGACTTACGGTCGGCATAATCAGTACGTATTGAAGTATTCCTCATGGAAATCCATTAAGCTTATTGCTTGGTCCGGTGTAGGTATGCTGGTTATTCAACTTGCTTCAGAAAGGAGGCCGGTTCTCATGGAAGAGACACACTTGGAATATTCCGAGTGCATCAGTTTGAGAAGGTGGAACAGTTCTGTGTTACTAGCCCTAATGATGAAAATTCTTGGGAAGTGCATGAAGAAATGCTGAAAAATTCAGAAGAGTTCTACCAACAGGTATTGGTGATTATGAAGCTCACATGTTCGGCATTTGCAAAGATTATAGTGATTGTCGGAATTGCTGACATGCGCTTACTATTCCATCCACCTGATGAGCTTAAACACAGTGCCGTGTTCTTCTTAACTGTTACTTGGATTAATTGAACTGTTTCTGTACATGGAGTTCTGGCCTTTTTGGTTTGAACAGTGCATATGCTTAGGAGCGCTAATCAGACTGTCTGATGTCATGTAGTTGGGTCTCCCATATCGAGTGGTGTCGATTGTTTCGGGAGCACTGAACGACAGTGCTGCCAAGAAGTACGATTTGGAGGCATGGTTTCCGGCTTCCAAGACATATCGTGAGCTTGTGTCATGCTCGAATTGCACAGATTATCAATCAAGGAATCTTGAAATTCGCTATGGTCAAAAGAAGGTATGCTATTTTTCTTTCATATATTTGTAATGTTTATCTGTCTTAGTGTTGTTAGTTGCTCTTCAGAGCTGTGAAATAATTTTTTGCTTGTATCCTTTGAGCGTTAGTTAGTGGCATGATTCTATATTTTAAGTTCCGTGAATCTATAAGGATGTATTTACCTCTGTATTTGTACAAGGACTGTTTATTAAGTGGTGAAGTGTTTTTAAGCCCCATTTTACTCACTTCATGGCGTGATTTGGGTGTCTATTGAATGATACCAAGGAATGAGCTTCTCCGTGCCTTTGGTTTAGGCTCTCTGTTCAAAGATGATGACTCTCGGATTGTATGACGCAGATGAGCGACCAAGTCAAGAGCTATTGTCATCTTCTGAATTCTACTCTTACTGCGACTGAGAGAACCCTGTGTTGCATACTGGAGAATTACCAGACCCCAGATGGTGTGAGGGTACCAGAGGTTTTGCAGCCATTCATGCTCAATACTGAGTTCCTTCCTTTCACAGAAGCTGCGAAGGACACAAAAAAGGACACCAAGAAGGACGCGAAAGCAAAGAATCCTCCGGCTAAGGTACAATTCTTTCTCATGTTGGGTATATCTTTCTGCTCTCTTCTGGTTTCATTAAAGTCAGTGAGGCGACTCCAGCAGAAGTTTACTGATTTGGTCTGTACTCTAAAATTTCTCAAAATGTCTTGGAATCACCTTCTTCATGTTTCAAATTCATTACTACTAAACTCATTTTAATAGAATTCATTGAAATATTTCTTCGTTGATCGTAATTTGTTTCCAATTAGATTGGCCACGGTCTCTTAGAGTTTTTGTGGTACTCTCTGAGCAGGCTCCTGCGGTGGCAGCTGAAGGAAAGAAAGCCAGCGCATCTAATACCTCGGGTACACCTGACATTCACCAACTGAAGCTCTAGTTAACGAGTACTCTAGACTCGGTTGCTTAAATTGTATTCTTTTAGGAGGTGTAGTAGTGATTTAGCCTTACTTCTACCAGCTACTTTAAGCAGCGGGACGATTTTTACTCCAATTATTCATACCAACCATCTCTGCTTTTCTATGACTTTAAATCCGGTTGCGCTTGGGTGACTCCTGTGTATCAAATCTATTGTTGGTCTTTTTTGTGTCCACTTCTTGGGGTTGAATTTGTTGGCGCTCTTTGAAATTTAGTATATTGAAAGTGACGTTTGGAAAAGCTTAGCACTCTGTTAGTCCCCAGCTTAAATGTCCCGCGTGTGGTTTTTCTTTCTAGAACTGTTTTGCACGTTTCTTCACTGTACACGGTTGTGCTTGATGTATTAGTGAATTTCTCTTGTTGAGTGTAGAGTCTTTCTCTGCACTCACAATAGCCCCGGGTCATTTCAGGTGCAATTGAACTGTGTAGTCGACTTGGTTTGGACCAAAGGTGGCATTCGGAGAGGGCTAGACGGCATTTTTCTCATAGTAGAGTTTTACCATCTTTTCGCATTGCTTCCCTGTCTTGCATGGCAATGAGGTCCATTGCCCTTTTATTGTAAGGTGGGTTCCCCCAAAACCGCCACTTTTTGCTATCGTGCCGTGTTACTATTGTTACAACGATCCAATTTTCGGATTTTCTTGTTGGCATGTGGAAGGATGTTCCAATGCACCAGAGAACATGACAATTGAATATTGTATGAAAAAGTTTTGATAGAACAAATTTTTGTTGGTAGATGTTCTGAACATACTTTTCTTTTAACACATTGATTTTGGGGATGCATGAAGAGTGATGGTGGAGGTTTTAGGTAGGGTGTTATTTTGGTTTTACTCTCCTTAGATGGCAATGTGACAATCATTTCAAAAGAAGCCAAAATGAACTATTATAATCTACTTTGTTCAATCTTCCTTTAGGTCACAAGACAGAATTTTTAGGAGGATTTCACTACCTTACGAGGATTCAGATCCAATGTACATTTGAATTTGCAAGGTTGCAACTACTAAATGGGTATGGAATGGAATGATTGGCTCATCCTTATTGTATAGTTATTTTCTTTGGATGTTTGAAATAGAAAGATATGGTAAGATTGTTTCTTCTATTAAAAGCCTCTTTTTGAAAAAACTCTCAAAATTTTAGCATGTATCATACTTATCGAATTTGACAATAGTTGTCAAATAACTAGTAATATTCTAGATTGACTTCAATCAAAGGTAATATTTATGTTACATGATAGTAGAATTTTGTCACATTTAGCAACTATATTTGTAATTATTCTAAGAAATGCTACAAGAAATGAATATTTTTTCCACTTCTCATAGTACAATAGAACTTCTAATAAGAAGTGGTCTAGATTTATTTTACTAAAGAGGGGTCATTTGCATTCATGATGTTTGTATGTGGACTATATTGGAATTGGCCCAACAAATCATTGTAGAGAGATTTATTACTTCAAAGAGTGAATTTTATTAGAAGTTCAACGGTATTTGGAAGTTGAGTTATAAATGAGAATGATAGTTCTTGCTTCAACTAGAAAAATAGGAATATATTTTATTAGTATATTATTAGTTTATTTCAAGCTATACTTCAAACTACACCTCTCACAAGATACATTGCTTCAAAAACATGTACCTTAATACAAAAATGAGAACAAAATGAATATAAGAACCTGTTTTTAGTCCTAAAGATAAAACCTTTCAACCAATGGATTTCCAATGATGTCACCAATTAATGCAATTATAATTCAATTTTCAATGATTTTAGCAATCAACTTAGTTTTCTTAAAATCTTGATAATGATTTTTTATGAAATTTGGTTATATATATATGATATTCTTTATTGATTGTATCCAACAAATATAGTAATTTGATGGGATGTTTTACTTTTAATTCTCAAATGAACTTCAAACTTCCATAAAAACATTATCAACTCCCAAAACCCCCATTTTTTATCAATATTTTATTAATATTTAAATTAATAAAAATTGAATCCACATTGGTTCAATTAGTCAAGAATGGTGAGACACAAGCCCATTGGATATGAAATAAGTTTACTTGAAAGCAAGTCAAAGGAAAATTACAAGGGAATTACACATGGATTTATAGGATATGTAATACTCTGTAATAGGTGTTTGAAAGTTCAGATTATCTTCATTGATAAAATACAATCTTCAAGGAAAGATCTTATGAGTGGGCAATTTCTTGCACAGTAGTGATTTTGAAAGGCAAACTGTTGCACAATGTATTGAGAAATATACATCCCAGATTTACAAAGATGAAACAAAAAAAACATGTAATTATGGTGATGAAATTTTTACAAATGCACATAAATTTGGGTAAATAAATTATATCTCATCCATAAACTGCATATTCTTGGATCACTCGATCAAGATCACATGTTACACTTGAAAGATCCCTGTCTGCATCAATCATCAAAGCAGCAGAAACTGTAATAGAACAGGAAGATCCCATTCCCCCTAACAAAAACTCTCTTGTGGTGACGTGCGAACGAAAGTCTTTCGAGCACAAGGTTGCTCACAACCAAAAAGTGACAAATCGATAAACCGAGCAGGACATCATCTTCGCGCAGCAGTCCTCCAGATTCTCCATAGAATATGATAAAAGAACAGCACTGGAAGAAAACGATAATGACCAATAAACAAAGCGAAGACTCTCAATTAGCACTCAACTCTCTGATCAAATCCAAGTGGGATCAAGTACACACTTCGAGTGTCATAATCAGCACAATACAGAAATCTACAACCTACAACATTACCGGCTCAGTGCGACGGTGGAGTAAAATCGCTGGAGCAGGGTCCGTTTCCTCGATCGAGATAGACCCAATTACAATTCGGAATTGATTTCCAGTACATGAAAGATGCCAGGTGGCGAGACTGAGAAATCTTTGGAGCAAAGGCCCACGCGAGATGCACGGTGTTCATCGTCTGCTCCCTGTTAGTGGAGCATGGTCTCATCCGTTTCGACCGCTGTTCGAAGCGGAACAAGCAGAAGGAGATGTTCCACACGCTGGAAGTCATTCGAAGCGGTACAAGGAATCCAATCACAACTCCTCTTCTCATTGCCATTTAACCTTCGGAAAGATCGACTTCGGGCTCTGCTAATTCTTGATACCTCACATAGAAAAACAAGATCTCATCCTCTTCCTCTTTCTTGAAACCAAACCATCGTCCTCGTCATATTATAAAGAACATGACAAAGCATTGAACGCAAACCGTAACAAGACCCAAAAACAGAGAAAAGAGACTCAAATCAGCACTGAACGTAATGCTCTATTGAAATCGGATCATTTACACACTCAGTGCGCCATGAAAAGCACAAATCAGAAACTCCACCGTCAGGTCTAGAACATCAGACATCTCGCATCTCATATCTGTAAAGAACATCTCCTTAATTCTCGTTCTTCAATCCAATCGCACATACAGGACCTGTCATACAGTATATAACCCGTGGGCCGGCTTCCAAAACTACTATCCTCCGATCTAACATTCAAACATCCGTCCCGTTACATGATCTTGGCAGCCAAGAAGGAGAGCAATGAAACAAGACCTAGAGTCACCATGGACGGAGAAGCCGCGAAAGCTGCCACGCTCTCAGCGGGGGCTGGAGCAGGCGCCTGCGCCATGACGGCGGTCGAGGCCATGGCCGCAACCACCACGATCGCAACAACCGTCGCACCTGCTGAAAATTGGAGTGAAGGCACCATCGCTGAGCTTGCGCGCAATTAAACCGTGAAAAGATCACGGATCTGTCGATCGAAGAGAGACGATCGAGCTCTTGAAGGATTCAAATCTTGGACTCCGCAACTTGATGGAACGAAGCGCGCCAGCAATCGAGACTGATGAGACGCAAGAACGGCGATCGGTATGGCGCTGAAAATTTGAATTGGGGTCGACTACGCGGGAGTGCCGGCCTGTCGGAAAAGGGCTCACATACCTGGACGCAAAAAGTAAAAAGGCTTAAAGTTGGCTTTTACTTTCAGGATATAAGAAGTTATGTTAAGTTACACTTGAAAAACTCAAGATAGTAATATTATTTTGAAATTTTGTAATAATTAATTGATGATACTATGCCCGGGTTGACATGCCCCATCAAATTAAAAAAAAGGCAATAGATACTAGAAAATAGAAAAAATTACATGGTTCTTTTTTGGCATTTGTTTTTAGAACTACAACTAATCTACATGAAATGATGAAATTAGGTTGCCTTAACAATTAGGTTGCCTTGTCCGAAGAACATTACTCTACAAGTCATCAAAGTCAACTATTACAATTAAAAATCTCTCTACTTGTAGACAAGGAAGTTCATAAGTCCTAAATACAACAACATTTAATGTAAAAGTAGTGCATTTATGTACAAGAATAGTTAATATTTATATAGTATCAAATGTCAATAAATTTGTATGGGGTAATCTAATTTCACTAATTTGTGTAGTAAGAGTATATAAATATCTAATCTCAAATATTGAAATGTAACACTAAATTCTAAATTCTCTTTAATTAATTTTTTCACTTAATCCCTAAAGGACCAACATGCTTTTTTGGCAACATAGCGATTTTAGGCAGGTATGTGTGGCTAGAGATTCTCATGTTTTGGAGTCAAACTTTAATAGAAGATGTGGACGAGGAGTATCTTTAAAGCCCAACAATTTTCATGACTTTTGATTGTATGGTTGAAAAGTTATTGCATAATATGTTGTTTGTTTCTCAACTCAAGCAATTTGGGCAGATCAGAAAAAATCACTTTTTTGGAAAACCAAAATTTGAAATTGGTTTTATAGATTTATATACACGTGGAAAGCTTTGAATCATTCCATTTGGATTAATGAGTCAAAAGTTATGAAGAATTTTTAGTTTGCGGGTAGTTATGGATTCTCTACGATAAAATAAACTTTGAAGTCCTTTATTGTACTCAATTTTCAACATATTTGAATAAAAATAAAAACATTGGGTGTAGATTGTTTATTACAACATTTCAGCCATTGGGATTGGCATTTTTCAATTCAATAAATAAGTTGTTAACAATTTAGTATTTTGAATCATTCTCTACTTCTTTCTACTTACTATTTTTTTTGTACATGTTGTACAATTCCAAATGATTTGAAAATTTTCAAGCCTACAACCAACTTCAATTGAAGAATGATTTTAAAGAGTAAAAACCATTTTGAACAATTTTTCATACAAATATGGCCTTATGAACTACAGCTGCCCGAATTTTTGTAGTAGTAAAAGAAAAGGATTTTTGTAACTTCAAACACTGATATCTTGCAATCTACATGGTGAAACTTTCTAAGAATTTTCCTACATCTTTTCAAACTAGTTCACTAAAAGATCCTATGGTTACATTATTCCAAAAATGTTTTTTTTCTAAATTTTGGTAGTTGTCCTAGAAATGATAGTTTTGGAGCAATTTTGGTGAAAAGATAGTCAAAAACCTTTAGGGGTTAATTAGAAAAAATTCTTTGAGGGAGAGACTAGTGGTGCAGTTGAAAATGGTGTGAAATAAAAAATACAGTCAATTTAATTCATTGAAGGTAAAATTTATACTTTTGGTACATCTACCATAGCATTGGTAACATATTCTTGGGGTGAATTAAAAAAAATAGGGTATAGGAAAAAAATCATTGTTTTTTGATACAATAGAAAAAAATAGGATGACTAAGTTTAAATCCCCCTAGAAGTGCTTAGTAGGTTCAATTTCTTAATAAGGGCTTAAAGGGGGATATTTTGAATGAAAATAAAGTACCTAATTACAATGGAAAACTGAAAATCCAAGACTCCAAGTTGTCTTCTAGTGTGGTGTGGCAAGAATATGCGGTAGGACCATGTGGCAAGAGAATGTTGATGCTCATATTCCACAATGGTGGAGCTTGTATGGTATTTATATTTATAAATACAATTTCTAATATACAAGTTTTCTAAGTTTATATATTGTGTGTTTGAATGTGGTGTTTCTCTTTAAACTTGATATTGTAATTGTTTTTGTTTGTCTATGGCATGTTTGAAAAAGCTAGGCTATTTAGGAAAAGATTTCACAGCACAGTTCCATATTGTAGTTTTAAGGTTTTTTATATTAGGGTTTCTTTGGGGGGGGAATCATGTAATTAATGTTTATATACAATTCTTGATCACAACCCTTTGAATGGTAGTGTATATTGCATCTTCTTGTATATGTAATGCATTTGAATGCTTGGAAAATGGGGGGAGGGGGTGATTTGGTGCAAAATTGCACCAATTTTTTTGGCCTAGCGCCAAGCCTATAAGAAAAAAACAATAAAATTTTAGATGAAATCGCCAATACACTTCAACTTTTTTGTTAAATAGTGGATGAAATTGCCAAATAATGGATGAAAATAGAATGATAGATATGCATGATGTGCTAATATGATATTTTCTGTCCTATATATAGGTGAATGTTGAGATTTGAGGTCTACATTAAAATGAAATATTGACACTTTGACACTTTACAAGAAATGAAAAAAAACCTTGTAGGAGAGCGTGTACTTACTCTTGAAGTATTCATTGTCTTTGTAAACTTGTGTAATTGTAAAACATATAAAAAATAGGGTGTAAAAAATTAGTCCCTCTAAGACTTTACAAAAAAAAATAGAATGTTGAAAAATATACATATATAGCTTTTTTTCTACTTAAAGGGAGAGGAAAAAATTGGAAGGAAATAAATACCCCTCCCCCCGTACACACATACACATACATATTAAATATCTTATTATTGCATGAGGTTATAAAAACATATAGAATGTGACCCCCCTGAGAATATTTCACGAGAGATGTACATATGGATGTTTCCAAAATATTTATAGAATTGAAGTTTGAAAATTCATCATGGTCAATTTTGATAAATTATTATGTAAGAAGTCTATCATTCATTGGATCCTATTGTATATTTTTTATTACCATGTTTCGTTCTTAATCCCCAGAGTTCCTTGACTATATTTCATCAAACGAATTTAAAGCTACAATTTCTAATAGAGGTACCAAATTTTAGAAGGAAAAAAAAAATTTGGACATATGTAACCATAGGGGCTTGTAGTATGTTAGTTTGGAATAAGGGATTTTGAAAAAAAAAAAAAATTTCCACCATGCAGATTGTAAGATATTAGAATTTGAATTGATTAAAAATCTTTTTTTTAGCCATGCCAGAAAAAATTGCAACTACACTTCAGAAGGTCACATTTGTAATTATAAAGAAATGTCCAAAATTGTGGTGCTTCTTGGGATTCATTCTTCAAGGCAAGTTGGCTACATACTTGAAAAATCTCAAATCGTTTGCAATGGAAGCTAATTCTTTGTAGTGTTTTGAGAGATTCTCACAATAGGTTCTAAGAGCTATCTAGTTGATGTACATGTTTAAACAATGTTAATGCCATAACCTATATGTCCAATATAGACCCCTTTAACATTATGACATTCAATTGCATAGCATTGCATGTAAGAGTAATACTAAAGAAGTACTTGGGGTCAATAAGATGGCCTTCTCCCATGTCTCCCTTTAATACTTGTCAAAATCCTTATTTTCATTTTCACTTTTGAGACTCAACAAAGTGTATAAAAATATGACTAAATAATTAAAAACATATGACCTCAATAAAGGAATGTTTTGCTAGTTTAATCATTGTTGGACAATACATTTCTCTAATATAGAAAAGACTCATGTTCTATTCTTCTTGCAATTGGACCTTATCAAGACTACATTAAATCTATATCCTTCAATGCTTATGATTGTGCTTACAATACTTTGCACATTTGCCGTTTTTTAAGTCTTATGAACCACCACCACGACCACCACCAAGTGTATACAAAGTCACTTTCCTACTACTTCAATTTCAAAACTATTCTTGTATAGAACCTTCAAAATATGCTACAAAAACTTTAGAAAATTACTTTGTATTGTAGACATTGCCATGCATTAGAGTTTAAAACAAAACTCTAGCATCTTCTTTGTTCAAGCATCATTGGAGATTTCAAGCATAGCTAGTTTAATAGGCTACCCTTTGTTTTTATAATCTCAATCAATATGGTAATTATTTCTAATAAAACATCACACAAAATCATGTAAATGCCAAATAATGTACTATCTAGGTGGAATGTTGCTCAAAAGACCCCCCCACAAATGTTATTTGGAGAGAATGTACCAAAATTGTACATTCTAGGGAGAGTGGCCTTTCTTTCTTTACTAATGTTGTCATAAGTTGGAATATCATCCCTAGGTTAAAATTTTTGTGATGTATGCCAATACTCTACTTATATTAGCACCGTCCAACAACAAATTGCAATCACCAAGAGTAAGAGCAATGCAAGGCTTGAAGGACGGCAAAGTTGTTTGCAACAACCAAAGAGAAGTTTTTTTTAAAAATTGGCCAAAGAATCATTGCCAAGTTGGTTGCTATTAAAAAGGTTAGTTGTACTACTTGTAATTTCTTCCTCTTCTAACTTCAATGAATACTTAAACTTGTTTTTAGGAGGCTTAAACTTATCATAGAGCCCTGCCCAACCAATAGGGCTATAGTTCTTGTCCACTTTTACCTTGATAAGGCAAATTCATGAGTAAGTTGTGACAAAATCAAATGAAACTCCAATGATAGTGGGAATGACGTTGTTTTATATGTCAAAGTTTGCAATGCCATCTTTGTCAAGTTGCACTACTTTGTATGCATAACCACTTCCTATTTTTTTTTAGATTTGTATAGGAGGTTGTGACAATAATAGTGAACATATTACTTGTAGTGAGACCAACAATACCAAAGTCACATACTTGCAAGAGCTTGATTAGCTTCTTATCTCGATTCAAAGAATCTTCACTTTCAATTGATGATGGAATCCATTTGTTGAAGCACGCTGCAACAATTCCAAATTCTGCTCCAAAGCCGTGATCAATTGTCATAGTAGCAAAAAAACTTTCCATTTGTCTAGATACGTATAGAGGTACTCCCAATGGATTGTAGGGATTTTGAGTCAACTTGAATCCTTAAGCTCCTACTGTAAATATAGTCCTATTTACAATTGAAGGTGACTCAAATGCATTGTTGTGGTAAATCATTCTAGCTAACATAATTGGAATGTATGATATTTGATCCATCAATGCTTGAGCTTGAGTCTTTGCTTTGAAACATTTCATTTTCACTGCTTTTAAAAACATGTCACTAGCATTCAAAAATGTTAAAATAGGTGTACCAATTGATGTTGGCACCTTGACACCATATTGTGCCACTTTCTCTAATTTCTCCATAAAGATATGCAAAGTTGACTTGAATTCATCAAAATTTAGGTTTCCAGGGTGAGAAATGAGCCTTGAATACATACTAGTGGTTAATAATGCAATATATCGGCCTGAGCCAGATTGAATGGCATTCCCTTGATTTGCCATTGGATATTGAGGGTTGTTGAAAGATATGATATTCATTATGTCTTTAATGACTTATTTATGGCCTCTAGAGTTGCACATAGTTCCTAGCTTAGGAAAAGCTTGGGAAATGTACGCATCCATGGAAACTAAGCTTCAAAAGTATATGCCTCTTCTAGCAAAGTCATAGTAGTTTGATAATAGGGAGGGAGCTGAGAAGAGTGTAATGTGACCTTTCTTCACCATGATAGGTTCAAACTCAAAGAGAGTGCCAGAAGGTGAATCATTTGGCATGAACCTCACAGGGCCAGGATTGATCACATAGACATGAAAAATCACTATGCCAGGACTAACAAATACATTGGTCACTTTGTTGGTAGTAGATATAGACTTAAGGGCAACTTCCTTGGTTATCTCGCCTTGGGATTTTAAAAAGATATAGTAACGAAACTCGTATTTTAAGGCACCAATTATATTGCCTCCAAATGTCCAACCATACGCTAGCATTGTATATCTTGTTGAACCTGCGATATGTTCTATCACTGGAATTGAATTAAGTTCGATTGTCCCACTTGTACTTGTATCAAGGAACTTTTAAATTATAATGAAAATAATTTCCAATGGAAACCATTTTTTTGAGGTTATAAATATAGAATTGAATATAGAAAACAAGGTTATATTTCATCATTTTGTCCTTTAGTATTTTTTTAAAGAAAAATATTATTGTAAGAAAATTAAAGAACTATTTGAGGTTATAAAAAAGTAATGTGAAAGTATGTCATTATAGAAATAATATCCCTTGTCATATACTTTTTAGCTTAGCATGATATTTTTCATTGATATGGCTCTACTTTTGCATTACCTAATTTATAACATTATATTCTTGTATTGAAAAAATTCATATTTTTTCTTTGCTTTGACTTCCAACTTTTTATTGCATTAGATATTTTTTCAAGGTTCTAGGAGGGTTTTTTGAGGCTATTCTCTAAAACTACATCTTGTGCATTCAACTTGCCAATGTTGGTACCAAGGCTTTTTTCGGGCTTTTTGGTGCCAAATTGCATCAAAAAAATAATTTGGCTGAAAAATGATTTAATAAATGCCAAAAATTTGGGGTTGAATTGCCAAACAACTTTGGAGTATATTAAAAAATTAGATGAAATTGCCTAATTGTCAATGAAAACCATACCATACATCCAATAAGTGGATGAATGTTGCAATCTGGAGCACCACTATAACATTTTCTATCACCACTATGGCACTTTTTCAAAGATGAAAAATAAGCCATGGTTAGTATGATTTTTTTGAATTTTCAAAAAAAAATCTTAAACATTTTAGATAGTATAGAATAACTAAAAATTATTATTTTTTGAAATAATTAATTAATACAATATTTTATGTTGTGGCAATCTCTCAATCATGTTAGATTGCATACGTGGCAAAGTTCCAAGCATTCTTATGAATTTCTATAGTTAAAAAACCCATAGTCTTCTTTAAGCCCCCAAAACATCTAATGTGTCTATATCTTTTGGATGAAAAATACCCTTAGAATTGGTTCTTTACAAATTATTTGATTGAGACATCGAGGAAAACATATTTGACTTTCTACATCTTTAAGCTGCCTAGTCTTCAAAGGAAAAATAATCACTCTAGTATGTATTGTTTTATAAGACTTCATTTTCCTAGAATGGCATGGTAAAAACTGTTGTTTAACTAGAAGACTATAAAAACCAGGGTTGTCATAACAGACGAGTCAGGGTCACCGGACGGACGGACGTGTCCGGACATCCCGGACGGCTCCATTTTTCAAAGTAGTGGGATTTTTTTGGGTTGACACGTCAGCTTCGAAAACGAGATCCAGGGCGCGGACGTCTCCATCAGGGCGCGGACTTCACCGTAACAGTGTCAAGGCGTGGACGCGTATAGGAAGGGCGTGGACTTCAACGTCAACTTCAGGGCGGGGACGTGAGACAGGGCGGGGACGTGAAAAATGACAAGGCGCGGACGTCAACTTCTTTCTGCTTTTGCAATTGGAGTTCTCAGAATTTGGAAGCATGCAATATACCATTGGAAAGGTATTCAAAATACCTTTCCAATGGTATATTACATGCCTCTAAATTCTCAAAACTCCAATCACAAATTGGAAAACAAATCTACTACTAAAATCTACTATGCAGAGAGTCCATGAGCAAGCGCGGACGCAAGGCCGGGCGGGGACGTCAGGGCGGGGACGCAAGTCTGGGCGGGGACGCTAGGGCGGGGACGCAAAGATGGGCGCGGACGCTAGGGCGCAGACGTCAACTTTCTTCTGCTTTTGCGATTGGAGTTTTGGGAATCTGGGGGCGTGTAATATACCATTGGAAAGATATTTTGAATACCTTTCCAATGGTATATTACACGCCCCCAGATTCTCAAAACTCCAATCGCAAATTGAAAAACAAATCTGCTGCCAACATCCAGGGCGTGGACGCGAGGCAGGGCGGGGAAGGCAGGGCGGGGACGTCAGGGCGCGGACGCGAGGCAGGGCGCGGACTTCAGGGCGCGGACGCGAGGCAAGGCGGGACCACAAACTGCGTGGGTGTTTTCAAATGGCCTTGGCCTTGGGATTCCTCTTCTTCACTAAACCCGCCCCTCCAAAAGGCCACATTAATTACTGTCAATTCATTTGTGCACGGTTGACTAGATCTCCAAGTACATGGAGGTCAAATGGACACATTAAGAACTCCACCTACCAACTACAACTTGCACAAGGGTGGAGGCCTTTGAGAGCTAAGTGCATTTCTCTCTCTTGTGGCCTAATTCCTCAAATCTTCTTTCTCACAAGACCATGGATTCTTCATTCTTGAATTGAATCTTTGGGAACTTGGAGGGTAAAATAGTTCTTTTGTTTGTATTTGTTTTCCTCAATTTGATTCGTGAAGGCTTTGGATGGGGTTATTAGAGGGTGATGTAGCCCTTGCTATTTATTTATACCAAAGCTTGGATATGTAGGTTATTTTTTGACTTTCTCTTATAGTAGTTTTACTTAATTATTTATTGTGTAAATTCTAAAGAAGGGATTTAGTAAAGGGCGCGTCTTTTTCCATTGCTTTTTTAAGTAATTTGAATGAATGGTTTTTTTTAAAGTGTCCCTTTAAAAGTTTTGGTATTGAGTTGAAAATTGAAGTAGCAAGGTGCTTGGATAGAAACAAGACATAGAAAGGTAGGCCCCAAAATTAAGAATGCATGCCTTTTCCAATCCTTTTAAAGATTGAGGTAGGCGAATTATTTAATATGGCCATTTCAGCATCATGGACTTCTAGATTTGGTCTCTAGTACAAATATTACCTCGCAACATGAAAGTAATTTTTTGATTTTAGAGAGAAGAAGAATCTCATTGCCCCAAGTCCATTGAAAAGGATTGTGAAGGTTTCTTCTATACTTTTATCCATTAATGCTGAAGCTTATACCTAGCTTTGCTTGATTCAAGTTATTGTTTGAATAGAAAAGAAGGAACAAGACGAGAGGCACTTGAATTATTTTATTTAATGGATTGAATTCATTTAAATTTTTCTTTGAATGGAAAGAAAGATTATATGTTGCCTAAGTTTGGTTCAACATCTAATTGTGAATATAAAAAGGATGAAACTAAAGTGGAGGCATTTTAATCATTTAAATTTATTTCTTTGTATCATAGAAATCAATGTTATTTCATATTCTAGATAACTATACAATTAATTGTGTCAATATGATAAATGGAAAATATTAGTTTTACCTAATTTTTATCTTTCTTCTTGCAATTGGGAGAAAGGTTGTCTTTTATTCAAGCTAAACTCAACTCTCAATAGAATTTTATTGAAAAGAAAGAAAAGAGCTATTGAATTTAAGTTAAGAGTATCTAAGACTTTCCTTTGAAAATTTGGAAAAAAAATTATATCCATTGTGACCTTCAAGGATTGAGATATACTAAAATTGTGTGATTAATCCTTCATTCAATCATTAAAAAATTAAATTCTAAATTCCCTTCAACAATATAAATGCTACATGGAAAGAAAAATGGGGAGAGAGTGCCCTTGGTCCCCATTGTATCATTTTTTAAGACATTCATCCAAAAACACAAAAATTCCTCAAGAACTAAAAACTCTACTTCAAGATTTTAAGAAATACAACAAAGTCACCTCCTCCTCTCTTCCAAATCCCTCCTTCATGCATTCAATAACTAAATGAACAATCCCTAGGGGAAATCAATTGTACACCGCCCTAAAATAAATGAAGAACAAGGGCCTCCACTATTATTAATTAATTCTTCACACTTTCTAAAGTAAAATAAAGAAATGGTAAGGGAAAAAAAACCATTCATTCAAATTACTTAAAAAAGCAATGGAAAAAGACGCGCCCTTTACTAAATCCCTTCTTTAGAATTTACACAATAAATAATTAAGTAAAACTACTATAAGAGAAAGTCAAAAAATAACCTACATATCCAAGCTTTGGTATAAATAAATAGCAAGGGCTACATCACCCTCTAATAACCCCATCCAAAGCCTTCACGAATCAAATTGAGGAAAACAAATACAAACAAAAGAACTATTTTACCCTCCAAGTTCCCAAAGATTCAATTCAAGAATGAAGAATCCATGGTCTTGTGAGAAAGAAGATTTGAGGAATTAGGCCACAAGAGAGAGAAATGCACTTAGCTCTCAAAGGCCTCCACCCTTGTGCAAGTTGTAGTTGGTAGGTGGAGTTCTTAATGTGTCCATTTGACCTCCATGTACTTGGAGATCTAGTCAACCGTGCACAAATGAGTTGACAGTAATTAATGTGGCCTTTTGGGGGGGCGGGTTTAGTGAAGAAAAGGAATCCCAAGGCCAAGGCCATTTGAAAACACCCACGCAGTTTGTGGTCCCGCCTTGCCTCGCGTCCGCGCCCTGAAGTCCGCGCCCTGCCTCGCGTCCGCGCCCTGACGTCCGCGCCCTGCCTCACGTCCGCGCCCTGACGTCCCCGCCCTGCCTTCCCCGCCCTGCCTCGCGTCCACGCCCTGGATGTTGGCAGCAGATTTGTTTTTCAATTTGCGATTGGAGTTTTGAGAATCTGGGGGCGTGTAATATACCATTGGAAAGGTATTCAAAATATCTTTCCAATGGTATATTACACGCCCCCAGATTCCCAAAACTCCAATCGCAAAAGCAGAAGAAAGTTGACGTCTGCGCCCTAGCGTCCGCGCCCATCTTTGCGTCCCCGCCCTAGCGTCCCCGCCCAGACTTGCGTCCCCGCCCTGACGTCCCCGCCCGGCCTTGCGTCCGCGCTTGCTCATGGACTCTCTGCATAGTAGATTTTAGTAGTAGATTTGTTTTCCAATTTGTGATTGGAGTTTTGAGAATTTAGAGGCATGTAATATACCATTGGAAAGGTATTTTGAATACCTTTCCAATGGTATATTGCATGCCTCCAAATTCTGAGAACTCCAATTGCAAAAGCAGAAAGAAGTTGACGTCCGCGCCCTGTCATTTTTCACGTCCCCGCCCTGTCTCACGTCCCCGCCTTGTTTAGTTGTGTCTGCGCCCGTGGTGTCTAGGTGGCATGAATTTAAATCCATGTGGATTTTTTATTACCTTTTAAAAAAGTCAACTATGTGTTGACCCTATCGGACGGGCGAGAGCTCTATCGGACGTCCCGGACGGACGGACGGGCGAACCGGACGTCCGCCCGGTATAACAACCCTGATAAAAACTGGTTTTTGACAATTGCCTTGGACATTCAAGGATTTTGAAGAAGTTGAAGTAAGAACATCATTTGTACCTAATGGATCTACCATTGTTCTAACACAAATAGATGCAATACGAGTAATTTCTTGCAAATTAGTAACCATACAAGTAAAATTGTAGATAGCTCCTAGTACAAGTGTCCCTAGCTTTATTTGCAAGGTATTTTCATCAATCATCTCTACCTACCTCAAAATTCATAGATTAGGTAGAAATAAATGTTCTTTTTGGTCTTTTTTTAATTGCATCCATTTACTTTGGATGAAAAGGGATTAAAAAATTAGTACACTTATCTCCATTTCTACTTTTGATCTTTGGTCTACACTTGATTGTACAAACCACTTGTATGCACAAACCACATAAGAATTGATTACCAATACAAGATGGAACGATTGATGTGAGCTTGTATGACCCTAGAGAGCCAACAAGAATGCTAACTAAATATGTCATTGGTCCTCCAACTCCCATAAAGGATCCATCAACATCTGTCGTCACTTTGATAGAATCCATTGCTGTAGGTGTAGGAAACATCACTAGTACGGATAAACCCATTCTAGTATCCATACTAGTGCAAACCGGCATGTTTAAACCCAATTGACATTCAACTTTTGGTAACTAAGAAAACACATAGATCCTTGTAAGTCTCTAAATGTTAGAAATAATGAGTTCCAACAATGCAGCGTGCCCTAGTAAGAAAGCTTTCTACAATTAAAAAATTTACAACAGAAATCTTGATAAAAAAACTCAATCAAAATAGGTGTGACCATATTTACTTTACAATACGATTCACAGTTCAAGGAATTACTAAGCCTACTAGTAATGTTATCATCACTATGCTAGATGGAGGTGAATTCATCGTCGTACTGAGCAAAGGTAGATTGGTTGCCAATCCTTGAGGAGGTGGACTTGATGATGATTTTGATCATGTGCTTGGTGTTGGTGGATTTGCCATTTGATCCAAAGGTATCATAAGAGGATTTCTGGGCCCCCAGGAGACCGTTTCAGGGGTGTTCCCCGAAATTGTTCCCACTGCTGCAGACCAGCCCCCTGCTGGTCTGAATTTTTGAATTTTGAAAAAAAAAAATTAAAATTTTTTTTCCCCAAAAAACTTCAGAATGTACTAAAGAGCAAAAAAATGATTTAAAAAAATAATTTAAAAATATTTAATATTTAATTAAAATTAATTAAAAAATCGTATTTTCTGACGTGGCAGTCGCTCGACCACATCAGCATCGCGTTCTCAGTGTTCCCAATGCGTTCCCATCATTTGGGAACTCGCAGTCTCTTAAAGCAACTAGAAATCCTCTTATGATAATTCACTAGTCGTTGATGCTCATCAAATGGATCTACATATAATTTATCACAAAGCAATCCAATTTATTGAATGTTGCAAAAGTTCTTGTTTGATAACTCCACATGAAATACATAAAGCAAGAGGGTTGTTGTACCTTCCACTGCCACATAGTCTTGGCCATTGAGAGAAATATGCGTAATTCGTCTCGTAGATTCAATAGGACAGTGTATGTTCAACTTGGCATTAGGTTACTGAATATACTCATATGCAATTGGATAGCGAGCCTCGGTAACAATGCCATCTTCATCCCTACAAGTAGGTGTAAAGGACATGGACAATAGCTCACTTGTGTTTGAATGAGGAAATATTGAATTTTGGAGGTCCCAAACACCTTCAATATCAGTCGGATGCAAAGCAGTGGTTGCCAATTCTTCTCCATCTGTCAATTTCCAAGAGTCAAAGTCAAATACGTAGTATGTGCTCGCTATTTAAAGTTGATTATACTTATATCCTTTTGTAGTTAGGAATTTAGTCAACCCTGATGTAGATGCTTTGAAAATATGATGCAAATGGCACTCTACCTCAAGATTGGTGTAAGATTTTGGAAACATTTAGAACATTGAAGCTTTGCATCATGTCATTCATCATATTTAAATACATGAATCATTAAGCACTTATTAAACATGAGACACTTGGTACAAGAGTTTACCGTAGTAAATAAATTCACCAACTTTGATGTAGCGAGCACCATCAAGAGAGTGTGATAGTTGAACAATACCTTTGGTGGTAGATGGGAAAGAAGGCATAACAAACTCATCTTCAATTGCTCCATTCTTCACAACACTTTGGTTGGTCACCTTCACAGGATGCCAATTGTTGACTCTCAAATAGTGCGGTCTAAAATTATCAAACGCATTACCAATTGCTTGAACTCTAATCAAAGTCCCTCCCTTACTTGTACCGAGTTTGGTGTTGATTACCTTAGGCACAAATCCTAAAACCCAAATTATGCAAAGTACGTAAGTGCAATAGTTCTTGCTACAAAGTAAAAATCCTACACAAGCTTTTGAGCAAATGATCGGCATCGAAGCCTACCATTGCAAAACCTAAACTGAAATAAGAAACCCAAAAAATGATAGACAAAGTAGTGAGTTACCTTTACAGAGAACACCATGTAGGGCATTGAAGAACAATCCTAGAAGTATCAAGTAGGTGACTTCGAGCTCAAGTAGCTTCATGGACCATTGCCAATTCATCCTTGACATTCAACTGAAGAAGTACACAAATTCCATTCCATTGTATAAAAAAACACCATTCACGCTTATGAAATTGCTACCAGTAATAGTAATAACCCTTAAGTGATTAAACTAGAAATTGTTAGCATACAAGATTAGAATGATAATTGACCATGCAATTCAACGCACAACTTTTGGGCAATTTGCCAGGATAATGAAGCCTATGAATGATGAACTCGATCATTATAACTTGACTGAAATACACTTCTATCATTTTGGATTTCAAAAAAGGCATTCTATGCCTTGCAAACAAAACAAATTCTAGAATACAATAGCAGTTAAAGAGACTTACAGAGTGATTTCTCATTCCACCTTCAATATTTGGTAATGTTTCGACCACTCCAATCTCGGCTCTTTACAAAGCCAACTTGTATCATGCAGGGTTGAGCACTCCCAGTCTAAAGCCGTCATATGATAGAACCCCAACACATTTGTGCCTGAAAGACTCTTGAGTGAAATTTTCACTCAAAAGTCTTCTTGGTGCCCTCACTGAAAACTGAGGACCACCAAGATCAAGGTACCACATAGACGTTTTACAACTTTCAGACATTTGCAAACCTGCGCTACCATAAAAAGAGAAGTGTATGTAGCTTGAGCCGACGCCTCTGTCGATTGAAAAACATTATGACCTAACGTTATATGGCTTTTGCATAGCCAAGTCGTCGTACGAGCAAGTAGAAGCAAAGAAAATAACATACAAGCACCTCATGTCAAAAGTGGAACATGGAAAGAAACCAAATCATAAGCATAAGCACATGAATACTTGCGTCCCAGAAGAGGGCAATTCCTCTACGATGGGTTGAAAGGAAAGAAGATTTCAAGGAATTCAGTGATCTGTAAATAACAGAACAAATCTGAAGATAGTCTGGGGGAAAAACGAGAGGTCACCTATCAAAGCTATCAAAGGAGAAACAAACCAAGATCAATACGAGAGAAAGAACCAAAACTGTTGTGAGATGGTTTTGTCGATCCCATCTCGATAAGCGGACAATCGTTCATGGATCGGTAGTCAATTGAGAATCCAAAGAAATGCCCAAACCGGAAGGAAAAAAAAATTAGGGTAGGCCCAAGTAAACAATGGTAGCGCTGAACTCGTCCAGCGGATTCGGATTCAATGAGAAAAGAGCTTCCTGGTACAAAATGCTGGAAGAATGAGGATCACGATATGACCAACATAAAAAACGAAAAAGGGAAACTCGCATCAGATCCCAAATGGGAGCAAAACAAGCAATACAAGCAATATCGGAGAACAGGCATATGATGCAGTCAAACGAGCTACACTTCTGTTCGGGGACACAAACAATCACCTATTGAGGCAGATAGAGAGCTGAATAGCAAGCAAATTTGCAACAGACGGCATCCGCAATTGCTTCCGATGTGAAATAAATGGCAAGAAATAGTCGCACTCTGGACTTCCGAAGGAAGAGAGTGTGATCGAAATTAAGTAGGAGCTCCGTGACGAAACAAAAACAACGAAGTATATGCTCATATGAGCACTAATTTTCAAAGCTACCAATGTCCCTAAAAAAATCAAAATCAATCAAAGCACTTATTTGATTGATTGATATGCTCATGAAAAGAGCCACAGAATGAGGCGGCTTCGAGGTGTTGGCGGTTATTGCTTAACTGACGAAGTCGTCCTTCAGCAGGCAGCCAGCAGCCTGCCACCATCAAATACACTAATAGTTAGTAAACACAGTTAGTGAGTGTTAAAAGTATTTGGTAACTTCAATCTCAATCGAGTGAACACAACCTCCACTCCCTACAGCTGGATGCCTCGCTAATGGTGCCCGAAGTTCATGCTTTACATGAAACATAAATTTCACCCAATTCTGCAGACTGAGTCAAGAACTCTATAAATGTCAATTGCCTTAAATCTCACCGTGAGGATATGGAATCCACTACTTGAGCAGCGACCTTGCCAAATGCTCCCTGGCTGTTGCAAGTGCCTGAGAAATTGTCTGCATAAAACAAGAAAAGAATGGAACACAGTAAAGACTAGGGAACACTTAAAACCGAATTAACTGTACGCTCCTGCGGAAGGAAACAAGCTTAATAAACTGATTATATAGATTTGCTAGAAGACCAAGATGCTACTGTAATGTTTGCAGGCAAGCCATGATATTGTTTACTTTATCGATCAAAAGAGCATGTCGAGGGTGATTGGTAGAATCAGCCACAACTAACTCTCAAATTCATTAACGCACACCTCAAACGTCTCACAGGAGCTGTGACTTCCTGCAAATAAGCAGAAAGTGAAAAAGGAGCCCTAGCATGAAAATCTAGAAAATAGTACCTGCTCAGAAAGGGGTACATCGGCATCGGCACCTCGCATTGCTACTCTGCCAGCAATAACGTCAGCATCCGTCTCCAATATGATTCTGTGCGGACGAGGCCATTAAAGGTCCACTGTCAGCTACCTTCGAAAGCCGGAGGGGCTACAAATGTGCAACTCACAAAGCACTCTAGTAATAAATGATTAGAGTCCTACCAAAATGAGCTCATAATATACAAAAGCATTACCAAGAACGATTTTCATCTAGCGCCAGTACTCTAAAATAAAATTGGACAATGCTTCAGCCTCAGAAAACATAAACAGGTCAAGATGGTTTGACGAAACATGTAAAATAAGATTTACCCGCCATCCACAATCTCATCAAGGCAAAGAAGAACAAGATCCAAATTTTCCAATATACTTTTCTTCTCGACGTTGTTCCTGCGGCATGACATTCACATCAGTTTCAGATTCTGTGCATAAAGCCGATTGCTACTACAACAGCTGAACGACGCAACTGTCAAAACCGAAAAAGCCCAACCAATAACCTGTACATTGAAGATCAGCCAGGATGCTTCCAAGTAATGCCTATTTTAAAAGAGAACCCAGAAAATCCTCTTCCAAAGATGGTAAATAATAGCATTAAACACAAGAAAAAATGAATGTTGCAATGAAAGGCCATGTAACCTGAGAAGCAGAGTAACTGCATCGAAAAATCCTTGTAAAACTGTTGCCAAAATAAGTTCGTTCTCATCTTCACCTCCGGTTACATAGAAATGGAGATCAGAGACGAACTTGTACACGACAATATAACCATCGAAAAGTCCAATTTCAGCTGCAATGAAAGATATCAAAGTCTCAGAGGCGTGGGATTGCAGGTCAGTTTTCAGCTGCATATAGGAGATACAAAGATCATAGTAATGGGCCTACAATTGGAGTAAGTCTCGTTTCAGAAGATTATGCAGGAAACGGAAATTCTAGGCTCCTGATAAAAATAAGAAGCTAAAGGAGCACATGTTCTATTCCCCCAAAGCATAAAATGTCAGTAAATACCTTCTGTACGAGCGCTTGTTCGCTGCGTTTTGGCAAAAATAGATTTCTCGAAAGCTAGTTTAGCGGAAAGGCTGGGCCAGTCGTCTGAAAAGTATTTGACAGCCACGCGCTTCCCCTCAGCATCTAGAAGTATGACGTTCTTCACCAACGGAGTAGAGGCCTACATGGCATAAGGACGTCAGGAGTACATCTCACCGGTCATTGCAAAGCCACACGTACAAATTTGTACGGCCTCTAAAGCGTATCCATGAATCACTTCCGAAAGACTTCTTCACACACGAAGAAAGTTGATTTGCGAAACGTGACCTTCGAGGAATTTTCAAGTAACGATGCCCATGACGTGATACAGGAATGATTTATTTCCGGTTGCGCAAGGCAAGCAACCATATCTAGAACGCCAAGTATCTGAACCAGAGCTCGATCTTCAACAAAGACCAAATCTACAGGCGAACTTAGCACAGATTCACAGAACCCACCTAGAGTAAAAATTTAAAAAGAGAAAAGGGAAATCGCAACTGCAGGTGTTAACAATCAAAGCAAATATTGCACTTGAAAATCTTCCGCTCCTTTAAAATGCAACCTGCGCTCGATTACAAGACGTAACGCCCGTGCCATGACAGGAAATGACTTTCGTTCACACTAGGCAAGCAGGCCATATCCATCAATAGACGATTTTCTAGGTCTGAGCACGTTACGACCTTCCACAAAAATTGACCAAACCTAATGGAGAAAACTTAACACAAACTCACTGAACGGACTTGAATAGACAAAGAACCGCAACTCCAAATGTGAACTTAACAAAAAAAGATTTAATGTATTTTAAGAACTTCCGTTACTTGAAAATCCATCCGATTCTTCAAAATGCGACCTTGAAGCAATTAGACGACACATTGCCGATGAAACAGACATTACTTATTCTCGGCCGCGTTAATCAAGCAACCATATCCCGAACGTCAAAATGCTCGTCTAGGTCAGAGCACAACACGATCTTCCAGTCACCAGTATGAACATTCAAAATCAAGCTTTCACCTACTTAAAAGCTTCCGCTTCTTTAAAACGAGCGATTACCAGACGCAATGCCCGTCATGTGAAACAGGAATAACTCTTTTTCAGTTTCTCTAGGCTATCCAGGACGTCAAACAAGATCGTTTAGGCCTGAGCAAGACACGATCTTCCAAACACATTTTGACCGAACCTAATGGAGAAACTTCGCATAAGTTCACTAAACAGATTTAAACAGAACTCCAAATGTAGAACGTTAAAAAAACAAGACCTACTCTACTTGGAAACCTTCCGTTTCTTGGAAATGGATAACCTAGAATTGAAGCCAGGAAGCGTCGGAAAACGGAAACTTGAACAAAATGCACCGAAACGCTTACATCCATGTTGTAGGATCGATCGACACAGGCGAGGCCGGAGAGTTTGACACCAACGCAGAACAACAAAGAATGCACCAGATCTGTCGACAACTTCGTTACAAGAGACGATCGTGCCACAGACAACTCTGCAATCAATCACCCCGATGAGCGCAAGATGGGAGAGAGACGACGAAATGTGCAGGACGAACGATAGAGGACGAGAGCTTGCAAAGTTGACGAACGACAGAGGACGAGAGCTTGCAGAGTTGACGAACGATTAATCCTGCGAGTGCATTGATTACCCTTAAATTACTTTGCCACGTAATGATTTTGGGTAAGGTCAAATTTTTAAACAATAAAAAAAACTCAAAATTCAAGGTTCATCTTTGGTGTTCGAGGTAACAATAAAAATATTGATTGCAAATACATAAGTTATATAGGATATATGATGAATATGTAAAGTTGTATAGAGTAATATTTTTTCATTTGCATTTGATATTATTATCCATAAATTTTTTTAATATGTTTCTACATCATCAATTTCTATGAGAATAGAAGCATCACTTTAAGACTTTTAGATACATATGAAAATATATACTTGTTACTTTTCACCATTATTCTAAGATTCATTATTTCAAGCTTTAGCTTGTGAAACTTACAAAATTTCAACAATCATTCAATACATATTCTTAAAAAAATTCTTAAATTAAAAATATGTCAGTATAACTAATACTATTGTTAGTCTTGTAGCAACCAATGACCAAAACATTAAAATTAAAATAACTTTGTGAAATTAATTAGTCAATGAATTTTTTTATTGTTATACTTATAGAGTAACAACTTCAAACCCACTCTCAAGTGTTTACACAAGGTAGCAACACTTATATAGATTTTAATCCTTGAAAGACAATCATTTCATGTCTAGGCTTCACTAATTTCCTATAACAAAATAGACATTTCAAAAGACTTTCATATTTTTCATATGTACTTATATATATTTGAAATTTTTCTTCAATTTTTTATAATTAAAAATATAAATATTTAAATTTCTATTATTTTTTCAAATAATTTCTTTCTAAAAATCATAGCAATTATAAAAATGCTTTAAATTGTAAGAAAATTTCTAGGAAAAACGAAGATAATAGTAATAAACATTGTAGTATAGTTGATATACTATTTAAACATACACTAACAAATATCAAATAGAAAAACTTCAAAAAAATTTTAATTTGAGTTTTGAAGATGCAATCTTCATAGTGTCACAAAATTTATAATTTTGAAAATTAAGATAATGAGATTAAAAACAAAAGTTATAATTTTGATAATTAAAATAATGAGATTAAAAAAAATTATAATTTTGATAATTAAGATAATGAGATTTAAAAAAAGATTATTAAAGATAAATTTTATGAATTAAGATTTAAAATATTTAGTATCAAGAACTATCCACTCAAGACTAACTTTCATGATCACAATGCCATTTGGTTTTGCAATGTCCTTGTAAGGACTAACCTTAAAATAATTCTATACAACTTTTGATGCTATTTTGCTACAAAATTGATTAGCACACTATGTAAATAACAAAGCCTAAGGTTAGTTTCAACTACATTTAGTGGTCAAACTTAATATATGTAAAATTCATTATTTTATACATTCAAAATTCAAATAATTTATGGTACAATGCCAATTTTTAACTAACAAGATCATTAGAAATTCTATTCATGTAAATAGTAGAAGTGGTATCTAGTTGCTTGATCTATGACTATTAGGCATTGTAAATGTAATTTCAATCAATCAATTTTTTCATCTAAAACATTGTGTTTTTTTTCAAGCAAATTGAAGTAACTTATGCAACCTAAATGCAACTCCAAAATAGGCATGCATGAGAGAAAATTTGGACCTTATAGAGGGTTGTTTCAATTTCAAGGAATGTGTAATTACACTAAAATTTTAAAAATTAGAAATTTTAATATAAATATATTTTTAAATTTTTTAGATTTTAAAATATTTTTTGAATGTTTTTTGAATTTGAAATTTGACAAGGCACATGAATTGACTACCGACCTTACAGATTCTCTAACTACTATAATTCTAACCAAGGTTCAAATAGATTTCCATTTTTTCCTTGGAATGCGTGTCTTAGTACTTTTCAAGGTTTGAACCAATCAATTCATGACACATAAGTGAGGATGAAAGTAGGAATTAATGAGTGGAAAAGTAGTTCTTGAATGATCAAAATTAGATGACTCTAGGTGTTGGTCAATGGTCAAGCCCACTTTTGCCTTTCAAAGTTCATAGTAATTTCAATTCAAGAGATAAAATTACTATTTTTTTTTCAATCTCCATCATTTCTATCAATACACCTCTAAAATATTTGCTATGCCTTGCATTACCCTTGATCATGTGTAGATATGCTTATTTTATTGATTATGGGTCCTTCTACAAAAGAAGACTTCTTTTGTAAGGATAAATTAGAAAGAACAAGAGTAATCAAATGATGAGTGTAAAAATTAGTGAAGGAGCTTTGTAGAAGCTCAAAAAATATCTTCAAGAAATATTTGACTATATGATCCATATTTGAAAATTAGTTCTTATTTAAAAAAAATTTAATTCTACAAAAATAGATTTGCATGAAGCAAGGTAGGATTTAATAATTTTTAAGTCTTATTGTTTAATTTTGGCTTAAGGGAGAAACACCCAATACCACACTTGTACCTTGCATTGGACCCTAGATTCATCTAAAAAGGAACATAGATTGTAGTTAATGTGTTTGCCAAATGCTTGACCTTAATTCGTTGACACATATTAAGGACACATACCAAAATCTGATTGGCTGAGTGTTGATTTTAGCACTGTTCAAATTTGGGGGCATCTATTCAACAATTTCAGCGGTCTAGGGAACCAACACTTTGGAAAAATCAGAGAATTTACATATGACATCCAAAAAATCTATTTTTTTCAATATTCATGATTTTCACTCACTAATACTTAGAAAAATACTATTTTTAGAAAAACTTGCCTCCAACTATACTGAATTTCTTATTCAGATGGTTTTGGGTGTTTCCACTGTAAAATATTCTAGTCAAATTTAAAAATTTGATAACAAATTCTAAATTGATATAATTATCATACATGTTATTTTTAAATTATTGAAGTTTTTGTTGAATAAATCTAGTTATAGTGGAATAAAAAGACTCTTCAGTCATTCATATTGATTGAATTACAAGTTCACAGCAAAACATTCAAATTTGAATGCCGAACATAATGTTTAAGAGTTACAAAAATATTCAATCACAGGTTGCTTAAGATAACTGACATGACATGATAACATGGATGCCCTTTTATGTTGGTTTGGAAGGATATAAGGTAAGAGGTCCTATAAGGTGGGTACACGTAAAACTGCCACTTTTTGGACTGTGCCTAATAACTATTACAGGTCTGATCAAATTTTCACATAGTCTTCTTGGCAAGTGAAAGCACATTCCAATGCACCAAAAAACGCAGCATTTGGATACAATATGCAAAAGTTATTAAGGTTCAAAGTCTGTTTCTAAAAGCACTCCAGCCAAATAGGTACATAATGGAATTCAGAAATGTACAGCAACTATAGATGGCACTTTTAGGTGAGGTGCAATTTTAGGTGTACCCACCTTAATGGACCATCTAAGGGCTGAAACAAAATTTCAGGGAGGTAAAACTTCTAGAAATATTTTTCAGTAAATTTTCCTTGAAAGATAAGTAGAATTGACATCTAACCCAACTCGTTTCATATTTCTTTGAGCATTTTTGAATTAGTTATCAAATTTTGAAGTTGAAAGGGCATAGGGTTCTAAAATGGTGCCCTAGCTAAAATGTACATTGTCAATACATTGCTGAAGGCTATGAAAAAGCAACATGTACAAGTATTGTACATTTAAGATAGGGCACCATTTTAGAACCCGCTCCATTTAAGAGCCTTCTACCTTAGTGAGCTATCTAAATAATATACTTCCAAAATTCATAAAAGCATATTTAATTTGTGAAATTTTTCAATTTTCAAATGGAAATAATCATGTGCTCTTGCATTTGTTGATCATTAGAGACAACAAATTTTATCCATCCTAAGTGGCAAGGTTGTTTACAATGTACTTATACATTTTACACAGGAATGTTATATAATTTTATTGATGTCAATGGAATATGCATTACAAAAATATAAATCAATCTCTATTAATTTATTATATTAGTTAGATTACAATACTTGTCTCATCTTCAAAATCAAAACCAATGTAAGTTGTTGAAAAATCTTCTTTTTTACAAAAATCAGTGAAACCAAGTAATATTTTTTCTTATTGTAGAATTTTGAAATAAAGTGAAACGTGCCCTCGTGGTCAAAATGAAGAGTTTGGCCTCATCTTGTTGCTGAAATTTATCAATTCTTAGTTTCCCACTAAAAGACAACTATGAAAAAGAACAAGAGCAATTAAAATTATGTTTTTTTTTACAAAGTGTAAACTTGCTATGAATTTTTGAAGCATTCAATACATTATTGTCAAAAAAAGTCTCTAAACTACCTTTAAACCAATAAAATTTGAATCCATATTATTCATCTTAGTACTTAAAGTAATCACAATATTTTCTGACATGGAAAGTGAGAGGCCTACAAAGTCAATTCTTACATGAATTTGCACTAAAAAATTGGAATTTCTTATGAGATCACAAATCATTCCATTATTATCATGTAAAACATTGATTGTAGTCCAAATCTCACATATTGAAAAAAACTACAATGGACTGAGAGTTCCTTTGGTGTCCACTTTGGAATTAGTTGACTACAATGACTACTTTTAAAGTGATTTAATGCTATCCTTCTATATGAGCTTTACAAGCTTCAAAATATTTACTAAATTCACAAGTCAAGTAAACAACACCTACAATTTCCCAAATAAGCATTTGCATTTAGTTTCAGCAACTATTAAATTGTCTAAAATTTGGAAAATTCCATAGAAATTGAAAGGAAATTTTAGATTTTTCCTTCATTGCATACATGTTCAATTGAAACAATGTATATAAAGAAATTGTAAATCTTCTTAATTATACTAAAATAAGTCAAAATTGACTCTAGGCTCTCATATTCATAGGTTTAGCAATTTGTGTGAAAAAACATGGAAGATGTTTTTGCAAGCATGTTGGAATTTTCTCCATTTGCCATAACTCTTGCTATATTAACTTCTAAAGGACTAAGACCTTTTTTTTATGAAAATGCATTTAACCCCTAAAGCCTTGGCAGCATAAGTTTTTTGGGCAGCTCACTACGAATGGAGTCTTTATTTTTTCCTTTGAAATTTTTACACAATATGGGCCCAAGGAGTATCTTTAAGGCCCAACAATTTTCATAACTTTTGACTCTGTGGTTAAAAAATTATGGCATGATATGTTGTTTTCTTTACTCGGAGGGTAGCCCGGGTAGCTGAAAAAACTTCTTTAAAAAACTTTTTTTTTTAAAGTGACATTTCAAATTGATTCTTTAGATTTTTATAGACATGGGAAGCTTTGTTTCATTCCATTTGGATTAAGGAGTCAAAAGTTATGAGGAATTTTAGTTTGTAGGTAGGTATGGTTTTCAAAGGATTAATTTAAAAATAATTCTAAAGAATTTTTGATCCTATTTTGCTACAAAATTATTCAGCACAATATATGAGAACAAAGCCTAAGTTAGTTTTACAGTATTGACAATGCCAATTTCTAACTAAGAAGATCATGAGAAACTCTATTGATGTAAATAATAGGAATGGTATCAAGTTGCTTTGAAATTAGGCACTAATTGCTCTAAGTCACTATTAGGCCAATGTTATTTTTCATTTCTTGTGAAGTGTCAAAGTGGTGATACTTCATTTTATTGCCGTGCTCCAAATTTCAACATTCATCCATATATTGGATAGAAAATATCATATTAGCACATAATACATATCTATCATCCTATTTTCATCCATTATCTAGCAATTTCATCCAATAATTTTTTTTAAATTGAAATTTATTGGTGATTTCATCCAAAATTTTGTTGTTAATTTTCTATAGGTATGGTGCCAGGCAAAAAAAATTGGTACAGTTTTACTCAAAATCTCCCCAAAACCCCCATTGAATTAGGGATTGAAATTGTAAATTCAATCAATCTATTTTTTCATCAAAAACATTGAGTTTTATTTCAAGCAAATTGAAGTAATTTAGGCAATCCAAAATGCAACTCCAAAACAAGCATGATATTCTTGAATTAGCTAGAAGGCTTCTTTTATAAAGATAATTAGAAAGAAAAAGAGCAATCAAATGGTGAGTGTAAGAATCACTGAGGGAGCTTTGTAGAAGCTTAAAAAAGATCTTCAAGAAAGATCTAAGTCTAAGATCTATATCCAAAAAATAATTATAAAAAAATTTCTAAAAAAACAGGTTTACACCAAACTAAATAGGATGTGATCATCTTTAAGTCTTCTTGTTTTCCACCTAAAATACCCTAATCAAACTAAATTTTTTTGATATCAACAAATCTTAAAATGAAATGTTAAATATTAAACGAATAATTTCAAATGCATCAAGTCCAAAGACAACTAGATGTCAAGAGCATAAACAAATTGCAAAATATTGCTTTCAAAATAATAAAAAATTTGTTGAATATATCTACTTATAGTAAAATTTAAAGATTCTTCATTCATATTGATTGTATTACAAGTACATAGCAATACATTGAAGTTTTAATGCTATACATGATGTTTAAGTCTTATAAAAATATTCAATCAAAGGTTGCTTTAAATAAGTGATATGACAATCATGATATTATGAATGCCCTTTTTATGTTGGTTTGGAAGGATGCAATGATTCTTCTGGGCTATCTAGGTAACATACTTTCAAAACTCATAAAAACTTACTAAATTTGTAGAATTTTTAACTTTCCAAATGAAAATAATTATATTCTCTAATTTGCATTTGTTTGTAATTAAATACAAATACCTTCATAAATTTTGTCCTTCCTAAAGGATAAGATAGCCAATTTGTCACAAGGAGTTCATCCACTTTACTCAAGAATATTATATAATTTTATTGATGTCAATGGAATATGAATTATGAAAATATAAATCAATCTCAATATACTCATTTATTATATTAGTTTGATTACAATACTAGTCTCATCTTCAAAATCAAAACCAATGTCATTGTAAAACCTTTGTTTTTGCAAAAATTAGTAAAACCAAGTAATATTTTATTTATTGTGGAATTTTGAAATAAGGTGAAACAATCCATTGTGGTTAGAATGAGGAGTTTGGCATCATCTTATTGATGATACTTATAAATTTTTTCCGACAAAAAGACAACTATGAAAAACAACAAGAGCAATTAAAATTATATTTTTTTCTAGATTTGCTACAAAGTTTTGAAATATTCAATACATTATTGTCTAAAAGAGTTTCTAAACTATTCCAAAACCAATAAAATTTGAATTCAATTTTTACATGAATTTGTACCAAAAAGTTGGAATTTCCTATTGAAATTACAAATCACTCCATTACTATCATGTAAGACATTGATTGTGGCCAAAATTTCACATATTAGAAAACTCCACAATTGAGTGACAATTCTTAAGGTGTCTAAGGTAGAACCACCTATAAAAAATCATTTAAGCTATTGGAGACATGATTTGGTGTAGTATAATGCAAAACAAATATTTTCAGAGGTGCAAAGATAAAAATGATGGGGATTGCAAAAAGGTTGATAATTTTATCAGGTGAATTGAAATTACTATGAATTTTGAAAGGCCAAAAGTGCTACAGACCTATAGCCAATATGTAGACTCTTTCAATTATAACCATAGGAGAATTCCATTTTTGTTCATTACTTCTTTCTTACTTGTTCATTAGCTTTGGAACATGAGTTGTGAACTTATTAGTTCCAACTTTGATAAAGAAGAAAACACGCATTCCAAGCTTTAATTAGAAAGATTGGAAATAAATGAAGTCTATAGGTTGGAAATGGGGGGCTATTCGGTCACAGGTGATTCTACCTTACTTTGGAATTAATTGACTACAAAGGTTGTTCTACCTTATATGATGTTGGTAAGTTAAAACTATCATCCCCCTATGAAGATAAGTTGTTTGTTTGTTTGTTTGGATGTTTGTTTGGATGTTTGTTACGTTGAGATCTCCCGGACCGTGAGTCCCCCGGGTGTGTGTTTGGTACCGTCGGAAAGCCCTCGGCGAGGAGGGGTGCACGGGCTTTGATTCATGGTGTTCCAACCTACGGCATGAAAGTTATTGAATTTTGAAGTTTCTATACATTAAAAAAATTAGAAAATTATTTATTCTGTTTTGTTTTTCTTTCTTTTAGACCGTGGCAACGGTACAGGCCCCCCAGTCCCCCTATGAAGATACGTTGTTTGTTTGTTTGTTACGTTGAGATCTCCTGGACCGTGAGTCCCCAGGTGTGTGTTTGGTACCGTCGGAAAGCCCTCGGCGAGGAGGGGTGCACGGGCTTTGATTCATGGTGTTCCAACCTACGGCATGAAAGTTATTGAATTTTGAAGTTTCTATACATTAAAAAAATTAGAAAATTATGTTTGTTTGTTTGTTTGTTACGTTGAGATCTCCCGGACCGTGAGTCCCCCGGGTGCATGTTTGGTACCGTCGGAAAGCCTTCGGCGAGGAGGGGTGCACGGGCTTTGATTCATGGTGTTCCAACCTATGGCATGAAAGTTATTGAATTTTGAAGTTTCTATACATTAAAAAAATTAGACCGTGGCAACAGCACGGGCCACCCTAGTATTCACTACAATACTATGCTTATAAGAAAAACAATTATGAAAATAAATGTCAAAATTTTCAATAGAACATTTTTATAAAAAAAAACTTAGAAAAATATTTCTAGTCAATATTGTTATCAATGGAAATTGTCCACTTGTTTATGTATTTATAAATAATTATATATATAATTATTTCTAGTCTCATTATCTGTCAAAATTTTACTTTCCGTATTAAATTAATTATTCAGCATTAGGATAAATTATCGACCGATTGGAATCTAATTTAATACCCGTAGATGTGAACAGACGGTTGGATGTCATCCCGAGGCAATCAACCAATCAGACGCTCGAGCACGACCATTGCCGGTTTTCCTGTTCTCCGAGTGAAATTCATACGACAGTCAAAGATACTCATCTGCCTCGCCTTTTCTTGTTTGCGCAACAACCAGTTCCTGAATCAGTACACTATTGTTTTCTATTGTTTCTTTCTCATGGGTGCAATTCGAAGGAGGGATTCTCTGCATAGACGGAGAGTGTTTTAATCTCAATCAAGCAAGTTTCTGAAACAGATTCAGGAGACTGAGCTTCCATCGCTGCAACATCCTTCTCTTGACCAGCATCATATCCGATTGCAGGAGAATATCCTCACACGAATGCCAGCTTGCGGCTTTGCCAAGCAAGCCAACGTAATAATAATGCAGACAGTCCGTGCGTCCTGGCAGTTGCCTCGCAGTTCCCGAAGTGGCATCAGCCTGCGTATTTGTGTCGTGCGCGCCGCAATGGGCTTTGCTGCCGGCTTCCAGTCTAGTGTCACGAGGTGGCTTTCATTTCGCACATGAAAGCCAAAAGCTTATTTGCAGGCAGTTCCTCATTCTTGGTCTACTGTAGTGGTCTAGACTTTGTCTGCGCGTAGAACACGCTATTCCACAGAATTTCAACACACTTCTGGTCGAAGTTACTCGGCTATCCTGGGATGGCGCTTGGGTTAAGTAGCTCCGGAGCTTACTGTTTCAGGAAACCAAGTTTTAGAAGGTCGTTTAGGAATCACCCAGAGCTCGTGTTGTAAGATGTGTGTATAGTGTATAGTGAACTCCGAGCCAAGCTGATCCCAACTGCCGTTTTAATTTAACAGGTGAGTGCTTGTATTTGCTGTGTTTGTTTTTTACAAACGAGTGTAAACTGGCAGCTTGTTGTGTGCCATGCAGTGGGCGCTTATTAGGGAGTAATTGAGGGATGATGTTGAGGCATCAGTTAGTATAAGTTCCCCTGTGCACAGTTTCTGGTTCCTCATTTAGGAAGAATACTTTCGCGGAGTCTTCACTGTCTGCTAGTCTGGCTCACTTGTTTATGTGACCCTGGTGTTGCAGTTTTGAGCGGCAGAATTGCTTTTTTCTCACGCTGCGAAAATAGTAGTAGGGTGACCTGGGACTTCCTCTCTGTGATCCCGCTGCTTTATTTGTAAGATTGGAAGCTCGCGCACAGGAGCGAGGCTTCGTTCGAGTGAGATTCTTCGACATGGTGCATGCGAAGGCAGCAGTAACGCCGTCCAGTGGGAAAGTTATGTCGGAAGCTAGTCCAGAGTACACAAGCCTCTTTAATGTTCACGACGAAGATGATGAGCCCGTCGTCGTGACAAAAGCTGCTCCTAAATCCCACCGGCGTCACAATTCCTTGTTCTCGAATGCTTCCACTCCAATCGACCTCTCGGATTACCCGAGTATGCGACGGGAGCTTTCCTCCAAGACAGAAACCGTTCTCAGAAAATCCACCTCCGGAAACTTTAACTGGAAGCTCGGAGAGTTTTGGTCCAAATTCCGAGGCACTTCCGTAAAACCAAGCACTTCGAGGTCCACATCGATTATCACTAGCAAGAGTGCAACTCCTCCAGTCGATCCACCAATAACCGAGACATTAGGGCTTCAGAAAACCGAGACATTAGGGATTTCGAAAATTGATGAGGGGAAGCCACCTTTTTCAAAGAAAGAATGGAAGAAAGGGAAGGATCAGGAAGAAGTAGTTTCCCCAACAAGCACAAGCAAGAGTCTCCATTTCACAAGTTTGAATTTGTTCACAAGCTCCAAGTTCAGCAGCTCCAACGACCTCGACGCCAGCGCTTCCCCTCTCGAGCGATCAGGTCAATTAGAATCCTCCGAAGACACGCTTCCAGATCCCCTCTCAACCAAATGGCGAGAGATTCAAGGGGCGATTTACTGGCACGGCCTGATGGAACCCTTGGACCTCGACCTCAGACAAGAGATTCTCCGGTACGGCGACTTCGCGCAGCTCGCGTACGACAACTTCGAAGGCAGCGCCCATTCGAGATATGCAGGAAGCGCACGACACCCCAAACAAACGATACTCCAGAAGCTTCACAAGGAGGGATGCGGGTACAAGGTGACGCGCTACTTGTACGCCACGAGTGAGCATCCACTGCCCGGGGTGCTGCTATCGTCTCTCGCCTCGCAGCCTTGGGATCGAGATTCGAATTGGATCGGGTATGTGGCGGTGGCGAGCGATCCGGCGGAGATCGAGAGGCTAGGGAGAAGAGACATTGTGGTGGCGTGGAGAGGAGCTGTGAGGACGCTTGAATGGCTGGTCGATGCGCAAACGCAGATGACGCCGATTAGGGTGGAACAGTATGCGAAGGGGACGGAGGTGGGGATTCGGCCGAAAGTGGAGAAAGGGTTCTGGAGCTTATTTACTAGCAAACGGCCAGGATCGCTGTTCAACCGGATGAGTGCATCGGAGCAGGTTAGTTGAAGGAACTCTCTCTCTCTTGCATCTCGAGATTAGGGTTTGCCTTTTTTTCGTGCATTCAAACTCTCTTTGATCTTTTCCATCTGGGTTTCCAACTTGACACCCTTAATCCCTAAATCTGCCTGCCTGAGTGATGGATTGGTCACTATAGCAGTCAAATAGTGTGAATCTGCTACAATCATTGACAGGTGTGGCAAATCGGTTGGATTGTGTGGCAAACTGGGTTGATGTCATTGATCGTTTGACTACATATGATACTGTGGAAAGTGTGCTGGATTTTTAAGTTGTCATTCTTAAGAATATCATAATGAAGAGGTTTGCGTTTAATGGGTTCCAAACCTTGCTGAATGCATGTTGAAGCAGGCTCTCGATGAATTTTGTAGTAGCTAATCAAAATATTCTACCGCCCTTGTTTGGGGACCCAGCTTTGCTCTTTTATGTGCTGAGCAAGGGTCGTAGTCGTATTGATTGACCAAAAGGCGATCATTCAATTCAATTTAATGCCTTTACTTAAATTAGGGATAAGGGTAAAACAATTAAGGTTGAAGACTTCATCTACCGAACCAAAACTGCCATTCACATTTCGCCGTATACTGACGGATTTTAGACTTTGATTTCCAATCCTGGACGGGGATGTTTAGATGTCAGTCTTGGTGTGGACACTGAAGTATTCAATGTGAAACTCATTTTCCATCACCCAACGTTACTAATGGTGATCGATTGTTTTTATTTTCACCTTGCTTGAGCAAACATTGTCTAAGCTTCGTCCTTTTGACAATCACCGTTTGGGGTAATCACATGGGGTCCTCAATTATGATAATCATCACTAGTTTTTTGGTGTTTTTTTTTTAACCAAACGGACAATTTCCACTGAATCATCACTAGTTTGAGGTCCGCATAGTTTCTATCTTACTGAATGTTAGATTTTCATTTGTGATTCCTCAAGGTCTGAAACCCACTCACGAACTTACCACTGAATCCATAGCATCCAACCACGCCTGAAAATATCCTGACTCTGGTTTATTGCCTTTCGAATTGCAGGTGATCGCAGAGCTCCGAAGATTACTAACTCTCTACAAGGGGGAAAATCTGAGCATCACCCTCACAGGCCACAACCTGGGCGGTGCTCTCGCAGTTCTCACAGCTTACGAGATCGCCGAGCGCGGTCTCACCAAACAAGGCTCCATCCCCGTGATGGCCATCACCTTCGGCGCTCCCCATGTGGGCGACAGCGCCTTCCGGAGACGAGTTGAGGAACTGCATCTGAAAGTCCTGCGAGTGGTGAATGTGCACGACGTGGTGCCGAAGAGCATCGCCAATTTCTATCCTCTGTGGGGCTCCTCAGACACCTCCAAGCACGTGGGCGTGGAGCTTCAAGTGAACCACAAGCTCTCCCCCTACCTGAAAGCCTCTTTGAAGGATCCCCTGGACTGGCACAGCCTGGAGTGCTACTTGCATCTGGTGGACGGGTACCAAGGACCCAAGGAGAAGGGATTTGAGCTTGTGACGGGAAGGGATTATGCGTTGGTGAACAAGTATAGCGATGTGTTGCAGGAAAGGTTCTGCATTCCACCGATGTGGTGGCAAGCGGAGAATAAAGGGCTGGTGATGGTGATGGAGAGGGAGGGAAGGTGGGGGGAGGCGGAGAGAGCGCCGGAGGATACGCCGTCGCTTGCAAACCGTGACAGATTTGGTTGAGGACGCAAAGGAGGGCCGAAGGCTTGTGATTTGCACAGGAATTTGTGGGCAGTCTGAGGGAGATTTAGCGCTTAATTATAACTCATCTTTGTCACAGACACTTGTGCGAATCGCTAGCAAAGATTTGTTTGAGGACAGAAAGGAGTATCAAAGGTTTGTGATTTGCACATCAGATAGCCCACAATCTGAAGGAGATTTAGCGTTTAGTTAGAGCTCATCTATGGCGCAGACTCTTGTGCGGATTACTCCAACGTCAAAGCTCACATCAGTGGGTTTCACACTAAAGGTTTCAGTAGTTTAGGCGGTTTAATAGTCAATGTTCAGTATTTCCGGCCATAGAGTGTAAAGTCGAGGGAGAGGGGCAGAGTTGTAAGTATTCCGAAATCTCATCTTCTCTCATTTTTTTGGTTAGAGGAAGATGAGTCTCCAATCATAGAGATTAATGATGGGTTGTCTCCGATGAAGTGTTCCAAGTTGGTTGGAGAGAACTGCCGATGTTGGAAGAATGCGAGTGTGCCGATGGCAAATTCTGTCCAATGATGAAAAACCGCGAGAACCGCTACCAAAACGAAATGACCAAAACTAAAACCAAAACCAAAACCAACGGTGCAAGTGGCTACTCTGAAACCCGCTATTAGTTGCGGAACTGCTGAAAGTCGAGGGGAGATACGGATGGCGATCTGAGCAGCTTCCTGTGGAAAGAACGGCGCGCCCGAATCCAAGATCCAGGGTGAGTCCAGGCTTGTAAGGTTGTTTTCAGGCAGTTTCAAATTTTAAAGGAGCACTGAGGCATCACTTCGATTTGAAATCCAACACTCAAAACTCTGGCGAGGTGATGCCTGAGATCAGTCATTGCACTTCAGAAGCCTTCAGAAGCTCCAGCACATGTTCTTCAAGAAGTTGAGCAACAATGTTGAATACTTGAGTCGAGCCTTCAGCTCGATATGATACTTAGAGACCTTGCCAATGAGCTACACAATACTCTTGTCCAACCTTTGTGCTAGGGTTTAGAAGGTTTCCATTTTGGCAAGGTTTTGGGGCAATGGAGTTAACTGTAAAGTGTGTGCAATGATGGGTGAGGAGCCAGAGGTTGAGAAAAACATAGGACAAAACTTCTTGCATTGAAGCACCTAAACTTGGTCTCATGAAGTTTGGTGTTGTGTTTTTTTGTACTAAGGTAGGAGACTCATAAAGCATACATGTAAGGGAAATTAGAAATCTATAGGCAATTAAGAGGACTAAAACAGTTGGAAATTACTGTAGGAGGAAGAGAAATGAGTGAGAAATGAGTGAGAAACACTAGCAATTTTCATTGCATTTTTTTGACCTCTAATGAATTAGATATGATTTTAAGAACTAGGAGGCCTTGAAGTCTCTATTAATATTAATAGATTGTTATAATAATTCATGTTAATAGATTGCCTTCAAAAATGACAATGATGGTGCTAAAAATGTTAATATCAAACTTTAATCCCTAAAGGACCAGATTGCATTTTTTGGCACACTACAAATGGAGTTTTTAGTTATTTTCTTTGAAATTTTTCCATAACATGTAGATGAAGAATATCTTTTTAAGTCCCAAAAAATTTCATAACTTTTGATTACATGGTTAAAAAGTTATTATATGATATGTGATTTTTTTTCATTAGGTGAATAGTTTGGCCATATCTGAAAAATCACTTTTCTCATTAACAAAAATTTGAAATTGTTTTTTTAGATTTATATGTATGTGAAAAGTTTTGAATAATTCCATTTTGATTAATGCCATGAAAGTTACGAGGAATTTTAGTTTATGGCAATTATAATTTTTGTACTTTTAAGTAAACCATGAAGGCCTTTATTTAACTCAATTTTCAATATTTTTTTGAAATGATAAAATTGTAGGATTTAGGTTGTTCATTAGAACATTACAACCATTGGAATTAGTACTTTTCAATTCCATAACTACTTTATCTACAATATAGTATTTTGAGTTATTCTCTATATCTTTCTACTTTTTTCCTATGTATTGTACAATTCCAAATGATCACAAAATTTACAAGCATGAAGACAATTTTTTTGAAGAATGCATTAAAAAAACCCACCAACATTGGTATTTTTCTTGCAAATGTGAACTTGTGAAGTGTAATTGCTTTGTTCTTTGTAAGGACAAAACAAAGATTTGTATAAATTCAAACGCTAGTATCTTGCAATCTACAAAGTTGAAATTTTAACATATTACAAAATTCAAAGGTTACTTGTATTCTCAAATAATTTGGTACTTGAACTAGAATTGACAATTTTCATAAGAGGATTTTTAGGCCCCCAGAAGACTGTTTCAGGGGTGTTCCCTGAAATTGTTCCCACTGCTGCAGAGTGCAGACCAGCCCCCTGCTGGTCTGAATTTTTGAATTTTGAAAAAAAAATTAAAATTTTTTTTCCAAAAAACTTCAGAATGTATTAAAGAGAAAAAAATGATTTAAAAAAATATTTAATATTTAATTAAAATTAATTTAAAAATATTATTTCCTGACGTGGCAGTCGCTCGACCACATCAGCATCGCGTTCCCAACATTCCCAATGCGTTCCCAACATTTGGGAACTCGCAGTCTTGTAGAGCAGTTGAGAATCGTCTTATGAGAGTGTTTTGGTGAAAATATAGTCAAGAATCTTGAGGGATTTAGTAAGTTTAATAGTCGTAAAATCAAACTTTCATTGAAGTCTTCTACCATAGTAATAGAAAAATAATTGTACTCCTTTTATTAGGCTTATTTTTTTTAATGAAATTCATTTTACAACTCCATTATGTGCAAGTGTGCATTTGACAATACTATTTTTCACTTCATTTTAATCCAAGTACACTACACAAAAGATGATATACTAAAAAAGAAAAAATATCATCCAATTGCACTATGCATTGCTCTATTTAAGATGGTTTTATAAAATTGGTTAAAAATCCCCGATTGGAGTTCTAGCTTCCTATCTTATTCTTTAATTAACCTTCCTTTAATCCCCCTTCTACAAATTGGGATTCACTTTACAATTAACTTTAATGTGTGAAAGATCATCAAATGAATGTCAGTTGCCATCCAACCAAAGCTAAGACCCGGTCTCCTTTTTGATATGAGACTAATTAGATGGGAGAATTGCATTAAATCGTGCATTAGATAGAAGAATTGCACTTACAACATGCCAACTCTAGGATCTCAATTAAAGCTTCAAACATACTTGTTTAAAAAAAAAAGTATGAGCAAATCACCTACCAATATCTCTTCTTATAAGGTAGTGAATATGATTGTTTTGTAGGTGTTGAAAGTTTGTTTTTTGAAAGGCTCTATGGTTGTTATCAACAATTATGATTTACAATTTCTAAGGAAATTATTGTCATGATGAAGTCTCATGTTTATGGTTATGATGAAACATATTATAAGATTGATTGCAAGTAGGCATAACTCTAATTACCTTAAACACATTGAAATCCATATTCTAAATTCTATATTTAAAATGATCAACAAAGTGCTTTGGACTAATGATTTGTCCAAATACATTCTCATTCATTCAATAGGCTCTTGAATTTGTTGGGTTCAAAGACATCTAGCTAAGATCACATTTATAGAAGGATTATAACATGTGGAGAACAATGAACAAGCATTTTGGGATATTAAGCAAGTGGAGTAAACATGTGCAAAGTAAGGTGGCATATCTCAACTTAGAATAGCATGCCATCAATCATTTACAAAATTGACACCATTTATTACATATTAGCAATGAGATGAAGATTGCAATGTTGTTCCTCAAGTGACATTTCACATGTGTGCACAAATTGAGAGAAGTATTAGGAGTTACTGTATTTGGACAATTAGAAATTTGAGATCAAGATCAATTCACAATGTGGACACAAAGTATACTTATTAATAAGAATATTTTCACAAGGAGCTCAACCACTTGACTATAGAGAGACATCAATCTTTATCCCAAAGCTTCACCTTATATAATAGAGACTATAAATAAAGACTATTAAATCTTAAAATAGAATTGGAGTTCATTTTTTGCATTTAACTTGAAATCCTTTGTTTTATGCAACCTCATTCACTTAAGCAAAAGTCCTAATTACACTTATCCAAGTCATATCTTAATTAAATTATATCTTATTCAAATTTTGGTTTTCTACTTGGAGTTATCTAACCTCGTGTTCTAATATACTTCTCTTTATATGAAAGCTAATTATCTAATTCTAGTGTATTAGTCATCTAAGTGAACTTGTCTAATTCCGTACATTAATCCACCATCCAAAGATATCTGTTTTTACATACTAGTGCACATTTCATGATGAATTAGTTTGTGATCATCCATCAATGCATTAAATCATCACGAATTCTTCTATCTATCAATGCAATCATCTATGAAAGGCCATGACAAAGGTTATGACAATAGCCTTTCCCCCTTTGCTTTTTTTAAAACAACAATAGACCTTTTGATGGCAAATGAGCTCAAATAAAGCCAAGAAGGTAATCAATTTTTAGTTCCTTGCCTCTTGTCTAGAATGACACTATGTGTTGTAGGCAATACAATTAAATCAAGTGTATGCTAGAGTAAGAGATTGGCTAGATGAACGAGTCATTAGAAGGAATTAGAAGGCAAGAGAAACCCATTTTAGGATTGTTTCCTAGCCCATTCCTTGTGTTGTTCAAAAATTGCTAACCAGCCCTATTGACTAAATTTTCGAATTTTTGAAAAAAAAAATCTAAAATTTCTAAAAATTTCTAAAAAGTCTTAAAAAAACTAAAGTTGAATTTTAAAAATTTCAATTTTTTTGTTTAAGAAAACTAAAAAACTAGAAAAAAATAATATTCTTTGATATGACAATCTTTCAACCGTATTAAATTGTTGATGTGGCATGTTTCTACAATTCAAGAACTCAAAAAAACTTGCACTCTCCCATTGCCCTCAAACCCCTTCTAATGTGAAGTTTGAAAAGATGTCTCATTAGACCCCTGAAAAGGTGCTTGAGTTCTTAAGATTGCCATTAATAGTTGGCATTAGTTGTTTGAAGCACCAAAGACTATGAATCTTGACTTCAATAATTCTTAAGCATCAACCAATTAGGCCATCTCAAGCCCCATAGAAGTATGTGAGAGACTAAATGAAAGTTTCCAAGGCTCAAAAACTCTCACACACATGCACCATATTGTAATCCATGTGTCAAAGATGCCCTCTAGTTCCCATTGGCTCAACTATTGGCAAGAGTTGCAGTGTCTAAATTGTCAAATACACTCTCGATTGCCCCTACCTTCACAAATCTTCTCTAACCCAAAGAATTCAAATTGAAGGTCTATTCTAAGTTTTGAACACACAAAATAGGTTTTAAGGTCAAAATGTGTGAGCTAAAATTTAGGCCAAAAACCCAAAATCATCCCAGAGCTTTACAAAGTTGGTTATACCACCTTCAAAATCACCCTATGGAATCACCTATCCCCTATCAATCCGTTTTGAAAGGCAAATTTGAGTTTTGAAAAAACCAAGTGTGATTTTAGACCAACCTAGGTATGCTGAAATTTAGAGCAACACCTCACTTAAACTTGCAAGTTGTTGAAAAACACTCAAAACTCTCCCCACAATAGTCTTCAGATGCCCTCAAATCCACGAAGTCTGTTTCTAAGGCTAGGGGAGGACACTTCCCGTTTTTTAATAACCTACGTGCGGCGGAATATAGGGTACATTTAAATAATCTTAGGTAAAATTTATAAGAAATTTACATATAAAATAGGGGACATTAAAAAGGCAAAGTGTTTTAAAAATAAAATAGGGATGATAATATGGCTGATTTTTCCGCTTTATGGTAAAATAGGGGCTCTTTTAATGTTGCCAAGTAATGATTACAAGTAATTGATAGCCCCCCTAAATATACCCCACCGCCGCACGTAGGTCCCCCAAATATACAAGAAGTGTCCTCCCTAGGTTCTAAGGTCAAATTTGAGTTTCTAGTTGAAAAAGTTTGAGGCTTAAAGGAGGGTGTTACTTCTCAAACAATAGAAAACGTTAATTGGTTGAAAAAAAGGAAAAATAATGTTTTCTTAAAAATTCAGCAAATTTCAAGGGTTAAAATGCATAAAAAATTATTAGAAAAAATTTCTTTTAATGAAAATACTTTCTTTTCTTAAAATAAAACCGAAATTACCAAAGAAAAAAAATTTGTCAAAAATCTAATGTAGCACTGTTGGTGCCACATCAAATTGTGATTATTTTAATAATAATAATAATAATATTATATTAAAAAAATACTTTTACATTTTACTTTTTAATATAAATTTTCATATTTTTTTAATAATTTTTTTAATACCTTAACATTTTGGCAAGTAGTCAAAAGTTCAGTCGGCTTGGAGAACTAATCCTTAAACATCCTTTTAAACTTGATAAACCCCAAAAAATTCCTAATGTATTTGTTTATAAGTTGGATTTTTTCTGTGATTTTCCTAAAAGGATGCTATTATCCCCCATTTGACAACTTCCTTTGCCAAATTTGCCCCTAATCAACACGCAAATGTATATTCCCAAGTTTTATATTTTGTGTTTTGGAGGTTTTTGAAAGGATTAAAAAATAAATTAAAATGGTTAACCATTTAATTAGTATTCATTAATGTTTAAACACTCAATATTAATTTATCTAATTAACCTTAATCACTCCTATAATGCAATATGTACTAATCATGTGTCATTGATCAATTGGTGTGACAATTGACAATGACTTCTTGACCTTGTTTGTGCAGCGGTGCTATTCTGTGAGCTTGTGAGCGTGAGCCTGTGAGCGTAGAGTAGGGATTCTGTGAGCATAGAGCTTAAAAATTTGAAGAAGCATTATAAAACTTAATTTTATTCATTAAAATTGATTCCATCTTAAAATTTGAATCAAAATTTTTTATTTCTAATAAATTTTTGTATCTATTTTTGTAGACCTATTACCATGGACCTATTACCGTGGTTATGTTGAAATTGGATGAAGATTCTAATTTTCAATCTTACTTAACAGTATACACTATAAAAATGAGGAACTCAATTGATATGAAAGATGAATAAAGGTGGAATTAAGTTTAGATTTTAGAAAGAAAATTTGTTGATAAAAATCTTTGCTACACTAAATTTTATTTTGGTTGATCATGTCTTGCAGCATTATAAGTCTTCTCAAGGCCAATAGGAAGGCATCAATTATTCCCTCTTTATTTTTAAGTCAATGAACTTGTTTAAATTTTAGAAAAAAATTTGTTTGTATGATTTCATTATATATGAAAAGAACTTAGTTGCACCAAATTTCATTTTGTTCATGAGTATCTTATAGTAGCATAGGTCTTCTCAAAGGCCAATGTAGGCACCTATAGTTTTGTCTTAATGTATCAATAATGGAACTTGTTAAGATTTAAAAATATATATTTGATTGATAGGGATTACTTTTGTAAAGAATGAACTTTGTTACACAAGATTATTGATTAGTTGACTCATTATCCTCTTGTTCATCCAATGAAGGGATTCATTTCTTCTTTCTTGACCCAATGGTTGTTTATTTATCATCTTGAAACAATACTTGTCAAACTTTGCTAGATTTTTGTGAAGACTCTCCTTGGTCTTTCTTCTTAGTACCCCTTGGCGCCGAGAGGAGTCCCATGGCTTTGATAAAATTATTATTGCAAAAAAATAATAATAATAATAATCCCGACGGACTCCCCTCGGCACCGAGGGGAGTCCCACAATTGCGAGGTGAAGAAAGAATTTTTTCTAATTGGGGTTGTGGGACTCCCTTTGGTGCCAAGGGGTACTAAGATGCAAGACTAAGGAGAGTGTTCACAGAAATCTAAATTTGTGAAATAAGTTCATTTGATTTCAAAAAAATTATAATTAGTTACTAATTTTTTTTCTTCATAAAATCTAGCAAAGTACAATAAATGGTAAAACAAAGTTATTCAAGGGACCACGGTAATAGGTCCACAATAATAGTTCCACGGTAATAGGCACTAAAATTTACCAAAGTTAATCAAATTTGGCCAAAAGTTTTAAATGGAATCTTCAAAAAATTGTGTAGGCTCGCAGGCTCACAAGCTCACGCTCACAGGCTCACAAAATAGCAACCATGCTTGTTTGTGCCACTTAGTTGCTCTAGCCAACTACGTATATTACCTTATTACTCATTAGATGAAATTGGAGGGCAAGAAGAGATTGTTTTGGAGTTGTTTCCTTGGCAATTTCCTATACTATCTAGGAATTGCAAACAAACCTTGACAATCCAATTTTATGAATTTTGAAAAAATTTTAAATTTTAAAAATTTATTTATTTACTTAGTAAATTTATATTTGATGTGGCATAGTCTTACCCATGTCAAATTGTTGATGTGGCATTGTTCTTAGAGTTTCTACAATCTAAGAACTTGCAATCTCATCTTGTCCTCAAATTTCATCTAATATAAATGGCCCACCGCGCTAGGCTACACCATTGCATCTCTTAGTAGCAAATCCATCATTCACTGGAAGCAAGTGCAATGTCACCTAACATCAATTGATAGTTAGCTACATCTATAGTAGAGGTACCTATAACCAAAAAAATAAGCACATTTGGATATGATCTAGGGTAGTGCAAGGCAAAGCAAAAAATTCAAAGGTGCATTGGCAAAAATAAAGGGGATTGCAAAAAAAATTGGTATTTTTATCTCTTGAATTGAAATTACTATGAATTTCCAAAGGCAAAAGTTGGACTTGACCCATGTCCAACATCCGGATTCATCTAATTCTAATCATTGAAGAATACTTTCCCCCTAATTACTTTATGCTTCCATGACCACTTATGTGTCATTAACTTATTGGTCTAAACCTTGAAAATATACAAAGACATACATTCCAAAGAGAAAACAAAAATTCATTCCAATCTCACTTGGAATAGGATACCTTATTTATTGTTGATGGAGTGTATGCTAATAATAGGTACCTCTACTATACTACTCTACAATTTGTTGCTCTACTACTCCCTAATGTTGCTTATAGTAAGTCTTGATTGCATTGCAACAGCATTCTCAAAGTTATCCTCATTCCAACAACAATTACGAGTGAATGTAATTGATTCACCCTATAGTTTCAATTGATCACCTTGTCTTTCTTAGATTCCAATTCCTTTTGCTAAAACATGACAATCAAACCTTGCAATAAGATGCTTCTTTAAGGGCATCCTAATAGGACATAGTTTAGCTAGCAACTCCAATGCAAAATTTCCACTCTTGTTAGTCCAAATTTTTTTAACAATCTTCTTATCAAGATATTACAAGGTCCATATTACATGACATGAATCCCTCGTGTACAATAGTTTTATACACTCCTGCTCTTTTCTTCCTAATATAAATGTAAGACCTATTTTTAAGGCTCAATCACCTAAAACCATTGTTATAGAACTAAAACTGCAACTCTGATTGCAATTCCAACACATGAAAGAACTCCTCAAAAACAACTATAAAATGCATTATCACACTAGTTTACATATAGAATTTCACCATATACACCCTTAAAAATGCAATGAAATATTTTCCAAGTAATAAATGGTAATAAAAACTTCAGAAGTACCACAAAGTCAAGTCTTACATCATTCTTAAAGAATGCATACATGCATATTAGAGTGAAGTTCATGAGACTAAAAATCTCACTCCATTAATCTATGAGAAACTCAATTCGAAAAAAATGAGACTCCAATCACCCATGAAGAAATATATAGGCAACAAGGTCTCTAATTGAGGTGTTAAAATCTTTACCAAGGCCAAAACCAAACATTAGGAGAGATTTGAGGGCTCTAGGAGCCTACGAGTTCCCACAGCCCGAAATCCTGTAATCTGCTGCGGGAATGCAATTCAACAGGGAATCTTACGTGGTCGAGCGACTACCACGTCATTAATTTTAATTTTTTTTTTTAAAAAAATTTTGGACTTTTTTCATACTTTAGGACCCCAATTTTTATTTTTTTATTTTTTTTGAGAAATTCTGGCCCAACAGCAGCTAGCCGTTCCCCAGACCAGTTTCGGGAACAGTCTTGAAACGGCCCGTTGGAGCCCTCAAATCCCTCCTAATGGCCCATGTTTGCAATCAAGGCTACCATGCTACATGGCATTTCATTCCATTTTCTACCAAACCACCTAGCTCTACAACATTAGGGCTAGCAAGAATACTAGGATTACACTTCTCACATGACTAATTTGTAAGAGATGATTTTTCTTTATAACCAATTTGATGAAGATAAGTAGATAATATTTTTGCAAAATTTAAGAAAATCAATTTCAAGTTGTTGAATAAGAAAGTTGATATTAATTAGTAATCCTATTTTGTTGTAGGATTGTTATGTAATATAGAGAGGCATAGGCTTGGTCACATTCCATCAACAATATTGACATTGTTTGCAATATGTTGGCACATAGTTAAGGTAAAATAGCCCATTACAGTCAGATTACCTATAGTCATCACATAGGAAAGGAATACATCATAGTTTTTTTAGTATGTGAGATTTTTGCCACAATCAATGTCTTACATGAAAGTAGTGTAGTGATTAGTGACCTTATTAGGAACTTCCTACTTTTTAGTGTAAAATTCATTATAAGAGCTGACTTTTTAGGCCTTGCATGTTTAAAAATATTGTGACTTCATTATGTGGTAAGATGGGCAATATGGATTTAAATTTTGTTGGTTCTTGGTTGGTCTTCAAACTCTCTTGGACCATGATACAATGACCACTTCAAAAATTTCCAATAAATTCATACTTTGGTTGAAAAAATATAATTTCAATTACACTTGCTATTTCTCACTTATTTGTATGTGAAAAATACATTGAAAAATTTGAACAATAGCATGATGCCAAACTCCAAATTTTGATAGCAATGGCAGCTTTTCCTTTCATAATTTCCAAATCTGTGCAAGAAAGTACTGCAAGTTGCTCTAATTGAATTATTTTTTGAAGTCTTTTCTAAAGAGAGTTGATAGAAGATTTTCTAAATTGTTGCATGTGTAAAACCATTGAGACTTATGATTCAGATTTCAATCTCAAGTTTTCAAAGATCATTGGTCCCCACTCTGTTGTTTCAATTCGTTCCTGTTGGATTTTCACTGAGCTCTCCGCTAGGGAACCTTATAAGAATAATTCCTACTGGCTCTTCAAAAGACATCATAACATCAGAGGAGCCTCACTTCTTCAAGCTCAGCTCAATTTCGCTAAACAAGGTATCGTAGGGGCGTCGAATTCAGTTGGACACCATGTTTTGAAATTGATAAACATCCGCTTCGGAAATATGAATCCCAGTCAAGAGATTATCAAATTTTTCTAGATTTTGAGTCCAAGCACTCTTCGCTTCTCGGTTACATTCAACTCCAATATGTTGGGATGCTTCCGACTACGAGCTTGGTGTGCCGGATTGATACCTACCATGGGCATATATAGTATAAGATTCCTTCAAGTAAGATCTTCATGACGGCTATTTCACTGTAAACTGTACACCGGCACAGGTGCCCTTGCGACCTGCTTAGTGCAGAACTAGATTTGGTTACAAACTTATCCTGTTGTTCAGTGCAACGGATTCACTGAAAACTGCACTTCTTAACGCTGTTCAGGAAGAGAAAATTTAGTTCGATCATCGATAGAAAGACACATCTCAGCAGGTTGACTGTTATTTATTTGACTACCGTCTTTCTTCAGTTCAGGTCTCCAAATAGTTCTCCTCATCAATGCGTTGCGCACATAGGTAGAACGAAAGTATTGGTTTGATCATCATCAGAAAGACTCCACTCCAAAATATTCATGCAAGCATAGATCGTCAGATAACATTCACTCTCATCCACAGCATTAGCCATGTAAGAAGGTGTCCTAAGATTTTGCGTTTGTATATCATCACGCGATCAGTCACCAGGGTAACTCAAACAGAAAGAATATCAAAACAAACCAATCCGAAAAACTCAGCAATCTAAGCATCAGATTGTCAGAGGTGTATTACGTCTCCACACATAAACTTTCGGCGTGTAGGATAAGATTACAATCATCATCTGCGAAGTTGCTAAAAACAAATCAAAGAATAGCTTTCAGGGACCACGAATAGTCAGTGACAGACATTCAACATGGCATCATTTCAGTCCGCCCGTCCGCTTTTCTTCGTCACCAAGCCAGATCACAGTAGTTTTACAAAACCCCAAAACCAGAGGCAGGACTCATACTCACGATTCTGTGCGTAGGAACATTTGACACCGGAGTCACAGCGAAACTCCAGGTTGGTAAGATCCATCTCTGTTTCGTTCTTGCACTCTTATTTAACGCCGTAAGCATTGTCAGAGCACCAAAACCCTCAGAGGACATGGTTCTCATCCGACTCAAGCGCTGGTAAAGAATGCGCCAAAAGCAAATTAAGAAGCTCAGAGGATATTTAACAATGCTTCGGCACAGGCAGCCTTCGCTGACCTTGGAAGTCCAGACATAAATTGCTGTTCCTCATCTTTGCAAACCCCAAACCTAAAAACGATTCAAAAACCTAGAACATGTCAACAACCCATCGTACCAAAACTAAGTGAAAAAGCTTCAGCACTGGCATAGCGAGGGCCGCATAGCACAGAGGCGTTTCCTAGGCGCCTCTGCACTTGCGATGTAGCTTCAGGGAACGGACCCATCAACACTAGATGGTTGACGATCAGTTAATGAAGCGAAATCACAGGAAAACGTAAAAAGATTGCGAACTGAAAACAATGCTAAAGGAAATAAATCTCCCCATAGAAAGAGCGAGCAGCTGGACTATACATGCTCGGAAGGCCGTTGGGGCCACGGCGGCCGTCGAATTCGGAACTGGAATTAGGGTTCGACATTAGGGTTTCAGGTAACCCTGGAAGGATGCTAAGGAGACTTCGTGTCCTCTGAGCCAACCATAGAAGAATGGATGATTTTTATCTGATTTCTTTTTTCATTCGAGTTTTTTAGTGCAAATTTATTGATGATATATTGACATCATTGAGTTAAAATTAAGACATTTTACTATTGTTTTTTATTTCATTTTATATAGGGGAATTCATCAAGGATATGGTATGTATTTCAATAATATTTGCATTTTTTCCTTAAAACTTAATTTTGTCATTCAATATGACTTCTTGTAATTTAATTTGAGCCAAAAAAAAAGTGAAGATTTTGTAGTTTAAATTCTACTCCACTTGGAAATTTTGAAAAATTCCTAAAAGAAAATATTTTAGTGAAGTTTGAAGTTGAGAATCTATGATCTATGTTTCTTAATATAGAATGACAAGAAAATTTTCTATTTATCTCAATGTCATTTTTTATTATGTACTACTATTCTATGGAGTAAAAAAATTTGAAATCTTTACAAATAAGCTCAAAATTTTTATGAAAAATATTAGACATGTAATTTTCATCTTACAAAGAATAAAACATATAGTAATTCACAAATAAATAGTGAAGAAATGGAGGATAGAAAATAAGGGACTTTCAAGTTTGACTTGATGGTTATAGGCTCCATCCTCTAGGGGTTACTCTCATAGTGCCTACTGAGAAAGAATAGCTTTTAATTTGGATGACATTTACACCTCCTAAAGGGTGAAAAAATACAACTTTCATTCCAATTTTTTGCCTATTGGTCTACTATTTGTTTGCTATCATGTGTTGAAGTAGATCATCGCAAAGGGTGTGAATAACTTTCTATAAATTTTCTTTGATTAAGTGTGCCACTAATCACTTTATAGTATATTTGGCAACTTTTATTATCATACTCTAGACTTAAACTTCCAATGAAAATATCATTTACATAATTCAATTCGACAAATGAAATAATGTTAATGATGTCTAATTTCTACTCCAATTTGAAAAGTTCACTTCAAAACATCTTGAAATTAAATATTCCAATGCAATTTAAAGTTGAGACCTATAACCACAATATGGTATAGCATGACAAATTTATTGCATGACATGAAATAATTCAATTAGAATATTATTCACCATAGTTTACAACCATGGTGTAATTTTCATATTTTTTCACTAATTCTATAATATTTAATATGATTTTTTCACTAAAAGAATATATATACAATGATTTTCAATTTGCATAAAAATGTCAAATTTTTATGACATAGAACATACATGACTTCATTTCTAAAAATTTATGATATAATTTTCCAATAACAAAATTGAACTTCAAAGTAACTATGGAGGTTTCTAAAGTCAAAAGTCACTATAAATTTCATTTGTGTTTTTTGCTTGCCATTAAAAGCACCTCTATTGTTGTAGGCATAACAAATGTATTGTATTGGTAGACTTATAGCCTATCTCACAACTATAGGGCCAATACCACACTTAGATCTTGATTGATTGTGTATCCAACCTAGAAGTTGTTAGACTAGCACTTGTTGCTTATTCCCTAAAAGTCCATTGTCCCTTCGAGGGACAAATGAGATTTTAGGTAGGTACCTACAAGCTCAATTTTTATCTTCATTTCTTAAATTTTTTTTTTGTAGATATGAAAATTAAGTATCTTCATGGGAATATAATTTTTTTTTCAATTGAAGCCCGAGAACAAAAGTTATGTCCAAATAAATTCAAAGCAGGGAAGACAGGACAACAAAAAAAAATTCAAAATTTGAGTTCTTAGAAAAACAATTTTTTTCTCATAGATCATATTTTTGTCTCCATGGGGAGCTTTGATTCATTCCATTTGGATTTGTTATGAGAAATTCCATCTTCGATATATAAATTTTCCTTCTATCTTATATCTATTTCTATTTAATAATTCTTTTAAGAATAAAATTTTAAAAAATATATATATATTTTTTTTTTCCTAGACTCTCAACTCAATTATACACCATAAATATTTAGAGCTCAAAACTTTGTAGTGCAAAAAAATTAAGTTAAGAAGATTCAAAGTCGTATAATCTTGTTTGCCGATGGATTTTTTTTCACTTTAAATGCAAATATCTCGCAATCTAAGCGGTCAAAATTTCTGAAATTTTTTCCACACACTCTTGCATTATTTAGGTGTAAAATTCTATGGTTAGATGTGCAAAAAAAATAGTTTTCAAATTTTTTACTCCTTGCTATAGAAATGACATTTTTTTAGTGTTTTTATTTGTAGAAAAAGGCCTTGGGCCTTTAGGAATTAACATCACAATGTTGCCACAAGCAAGTTTCTATTGTTGTTGCAAACTTGACCTAGAACCTAACAATGCAACAAAGAAATATTACCACAAAAGATACAACTCCTCATTCTTGTCCTTATTTTTGTCCTTCAAATCTTACATCTTCACCACCTATGATATAAATTCTTTTGTTCAATGGGTATAAGATCTATTTGCTTTAGACAATGACAATAAAGAGAAGCATGGCAATGTCTTTGGAAGATCAATCCTTTTGTTCAATGGTACAAATAGGGAGAAAAATTTGTCATGAACTTTTGTCTAGGAAAGCAACCACAATCAAAGGGATTTTTTTTTATGGATATGAGAAAAATTCAAATCAACACATCTGCCTCTATATATATTAATTGTATTATTTAGTGCTCAAAACATTTTTCACTAAGAGAACAAAGATCTAATCTTTTGATCAAACGTTCCAAAGGATGATGTAGCCTAATTTCTAAAGGTCAAAAATGGATAAATCTTGACTTTGAACTTGTAAGATAAGTACACCTAATTGCATTCAAATAAGTAATAGAGCACTATTTCTATTATTAAATTGTCTCTTTTTGTTACATCTTTTAGGAGGTCGAACAAATATTTTAGATTTTCTTCTTATGCATTTTCCAGGGGGTGCACTCCCCGTTTCTTTGATGTCGACATGCGAACTGATGAAGGGTAATTTTAATTGCCTTAGAGGTAAATTTTATACAACCCTTCAAAGTAAATTAGCATCTATGTAATGAGCTTTTAGACTTTAAAAATAATGAAGGGTATATAAAAATACTAAAATTTATTAATTTTTTTTCCAAAAGTAGCCCCGCCAAAATTTGAACTTTTTATAGTATACTTAGTATAGTTTTAATCTAAGAACTGTACACTAAAATCACATTGAATTAACAGAGGTATTGAAATTATGGTTCACTAAGGGCTTAGGAGAATTCCAAGTGCCTGTTGTATCGAGAAATTAAAATTTGGATGCATGATATTTGCAGCCAGGCAACTGGTTCACTTTAGTCACTAACGGATTGAGTGGTGGGGCAATTTCATTGAATTTTTGTGGATGTTGGGGTTTAGGGTAATCGGATTGGAGTTTTTTCGAATTGTTTGAATCTGGTTTTTTTGAAGTGTTCAAAGATTCGAAGTTTCGTGATCTCTTCTATTCTTTTTATCTTTGTGAATGTTGTGTGTTATGTGTTTCTTAACACATAACCACAATTTTATACATTGCGTTGAGACATCAAACTATAACTTGCATTGTAATGTGGATGTTTTTTTCTCATAATATTGATTTTTGTTTTTGTGCTTCATTGCTTCAGAAGCCTTGGTGCTAGTTTTTTAATGTATTGTAATTTTGTGTTTTTGAGGTTTGATAGTTTGCAAATACACCACTTAGGATTATACAAAGTATACTATAATTGTATGACTTTCTATTATGATGTATTTATAATGAAGATAGGGTACAAAAAATTAGCACCAAATTTTTTTAAACTAAAAGATAGGGTATATGAAATAGGCATCCTTTAGAAATTTAGGTAAATTAAGCCCCCCTCAAAAACCCAAAAATCACCTACATAGCCCTTGAATAATAAGGGCTTATTTTCACGTGATCAATGAACTTCTTGAATAGTGCAGCCTCCAAGATGCATTTATTGATACCATATGAATATTAGGCATATTTTTTATGAATAAAAGTTATACATTTTAGACATGGATTTGGAAGGGGGTGGTCTTAAGAAAGTATCGCACAATCAAATGCTATTACAATAATACCATGTAACTATGGCCTTTTCCTTGTACACCCTTGAACAAATCCTTATCTAAAATTTACTCCATCTATTTATAATAATCTATGGTTACTTTTGAATACCTCTATTTTCAATACTTTGAAAATCTAAATTTTATTTATAGGATGTCCAAAAAAACATGTAAAAAGGAAATTTGTAATCTTCTTTAGACTAGCTTCTATTAGAAAATTCAACAAAACAAGCACTTTAACTCTTAAGAGATGAACCAGTCACTATGGAAATCATTCTTTTGGATCTTTAGTGAATCATTTGGTTTAAAAGCCCATGAGCACACATTGGAGGTTAAACCATATAAAAGACCTCTTTTTTATAGAAATTTTTGAAGATTAACTTATAAATGCCTAAACTAAATTTTTAGGCAACATAGCAATTTGGAGCAATTGATTCTGAATGGAGAGTTTAATTTTTTTTTTAAATTTTCACAAAACATGTGCTGGAGGAGTAGCTTCAAGGTTCAACAATTTCTTATAGCTTTTGACTACATACTACATAATCTAAATGTTATTGTAAGATATGTAGTTTTTTTTGGCTTGGCATCTAATCTAGATTGGAAAAAAAACTTCTTTAAAAATTATTTTTTAAGAAATTAAAAATTGAAATTCTTTTATTAGATTTTTATCAAATTGAAAAGCTTTAAATCATTCCATTTTGATCAATAAGTCAAAAATTATGAGGAGTTTTAGTTTTGGGTAGTTTACGGCTAGTTATAGAATCTCTAGACTACAAAAAGTTTGAAATCTTTTATTTAATTCAATTTTTAATATTTTTAGAAAAATAAAAGAATTAGGTGTAGATTGTTTATTACAACATTTTAAACCATTGAAATCGACATTTTTCAATTTCTTAAATAGATTGTTTACAATTTAGTATTTTGGCTCATTTTCTACTTCTTTCTACTTACTAATTTTTTTCCTATATGTTGTACAATTCCAAATGATTTGAAATTTTTTAAGCATGTATCCAACTTGCTTTTAAGAATTAATCCAAAATATAACCACCAATTTGAACTTTTTTTCATACAAATGTGACCTTGTGAAGTGTAGCTACCCAAATTTTTGCAAGAATAAAAAAGGATTTTTATCAATTCAAACACTAATATCTTGCAATCTACATGACGAAAAATTCTGAAATTTTTTTCACATCTTTTTAAACAAGCTAACTTCTAAATCCCATGGATACATATGTCAAAAAATGTTTTTTTTTCTAAGTTTTTGTACATGTGTTAGAAATGACAGTTTTGGAGCAGTTTAGGTGAAAACATAGTCAAAAACACTTAGGAATTAATGATTGCACTTTTATCTTACATAAAATGATTCTCTATCATTCATAGGCATCATTTAAGGTTTAATGATAGAAACTACCGTATGTTCAATTTACATATTGAGACACAATTAGGTGTAGTAACCTTACCTTATTCTTGGATCTTTGAGAGTACTTTGTATAGGGCAATGCCCGAGGAGGAGGGGATTCTTGAAAATAAAGTACCGACGAGGAGGGCGGAGCCCGACGAGGAGGTGCTTTATTTTCAGGAATCCGCGACGACGAGAAGCCATTGCCTGACGTAAAGCACGAGCTCTTGGATGAGAATTGGGGGATGAAAGAGAAAATTAGATGAAGAACACGTAATCCCCGATTATACAAAAATCTCGTGCTAGCGAGGCATTACGCGGCAGAACCCTCCCGGGAAATGAACGGCGGAAATCCCGGGAGTGGTTTACGGAGACCCACATCACATTGCCCGCATACTCTCTTACAGAATACGCCGGATGATATCCATTCATCCCTTCGTCCCTTCGCCTCTGTGCCGTGTATGAGTTCGTGCAGTCGGGCTCCTCTGGATGCCAAGCTTTGGTGTATGGGGTTTAGGGTTTATCGAGCTTGTGTGCCATTTGCAGAACGCTGAAACCATGTTTGCGACGGCTGTGTTGTGGGCGAGAAAGCTAGGCCCACGCCCCGTCAAGCTCTCCAACTTGGGCGAGCAGGTGGAGATCGCCTCCCAGGTTCTCCATAAAATCCTCGAGCAGCATGGTCCCCTCACCGTCACCGATTGCTGGAACCGTGCCTCTCAGGTTGGCACCATTTGTCCTGAGCTTCTATTACTTTTGCGCAACTTGAAACCAAGCATTGTTTCATTAATATTACGGTTTAAATTCAGAAAAGAACGCTTCGTATAATCGTAGTTAAGGAAAGTAAGGATTCCTACTGATTTGCGAGATAACATGTAATTTTTTTCTGTAATTCGCTGGTTCATGATTTTCTGGCAATCCCCATGAGTGCAATTGGTGAGTTCGTTTCGATGTTGTTACAGCTGGAGAATCACGGATTGAAGAGCAAGCGGCACATGAAAATGATGTTGCGGTGGATGCGAGAGAGGCGTGCGGTGAGGATCATTTGCCAACACGGCGAAAGCGGGAGCCCTAATGACCGCGAGTTTCTGTTTACTGTCGTCCCACCGAAGGTGGATCGGGAACCACAGGTCACTGATACTGCCGCGACTCCAGCTGAGTAAGTTAAATCTGCAAGGAGTATTTCTTAGTTCGAATGACTTCTGCGTTCTGCACAAATTTTTGTGACCTAAAATGGTGATGAGCGTGGAAGAAAGTTGATGAATGACCTTGTGGGAATCCAATTCTGGAATAGATTAGGTGCCATAGAGGGTGCTGATTTAGGGTTTCCATTCTCAGTGAAATCTTAGTATCCACCTTTGAATTCAATTTACAAATAGCAGCTATTTTGTACAGTCTCGTCATCTCTTCAATGCAAAGCTGATGAACCCCTTCTGAATTCTCTATTCGACTCCTCTTTTGCTCGATTTCTTTACAAATGTCACATGTTTCTAAGATACTCTTTTCGTTACTTTAAGCATTTTAACCAACATGGGGAAGTGCGATTTGGGGTGAGCAGCACTCAGCTGTGGAGATTTCACTATAAATACAACAACCTTATTTGTCAAGATCATATTTTTATGATAATTTGTAGACATGCGGAGGTTGTTCAATCAGATGTACTCAACATGACAAATCCCAATAATATACAGTGTGTCATTGGGGAGGTTGAGTGTAGAGTACAGTTCAATGGAAAAATTCTATCAAAGTGTGTAATGGATGAGAATTTAGTATACATTCAAAGGATGCTTTGCATACATTTGAAAGATTTTGAGGATGACCTATGTCTGCATTCGTAGGTTACACTACCACGCCTACTGAGCCTTTTTAAATCAGTTGTTCATCTTTGCAGAGTTCCTTGCAATTAGAGTGATGATATACAAGAGACCGTTTTGAGTAGGATCAAACATCATTGAATTATCAAAATTTTGGAGTATGTATTAATGTACAAATGGGCAGGTCAACCTCATGCTTCAAGTGACTGTAAGTCAGATACAGAAGACTTCCTATACAAAGCCGTGTAAACCCGCCTGATTCTGATCGTTAACACAGCCGTCAAAACCACCCCTACACTGCACACACACGCCATGACATAGAAAGTGAGTCGAAAGCAATGAGCACCCGTGCAGACTGTGTGCTTGTGCAGAAGGTGGTTTGCATCTTTGCCTGCTTCTCTGTCATACAGGTACCCAGCGATCATCCCCGAAAACAGAAATGAACCCAGAGGATTGGCGATGGTGAGGAAGTTGTAGATCATGCCGAAGTGCTTCAGACCAAAAAGCTCCGAGGCTGTGGGCACCATGATGGAGAAGTGCACACCGTAGCATAACCCCAGCAGGACTGAGCCTATGTAGAGCGTGCCTGGGAGTGCCGACGCAAACATCAAATGCACGAAGAGGAGCACGATTTGCGCCACACCCATCCACACCGTCCTCGGAATTGCATCTGATCTGCATGCATCCACGAATCGATTCTTTGTTTGGTCACTTACTCATAACATTCTTATCTTGCTAAACATGAAAAAAAAGGAAAATGATCTAACATGATTTGTTTTCATTCAATCTGTCTTAGAATGGTATGCAAACAAGGCGTGATTTGGATTCAATCTGGAATAGTTTGCTAATTCTGCTTGCTCTTAAAGTGTCAAGACCAAGCTGTTGTCAGGGAGCTACAGAATTGATGCATTTCTACAATAAGGTATGTACACCCAGAATTGCCACTAGAAATGCATGCATGCTGCACACTTTAGTTTGCAATGTAGGCAGCACATTTCTTATCTTTCTCCATAAATTTGATGTGAGAGAATGTATGTGAAAGAAAAAATGGATCCACGCATCCTAGATGCCTCGATTCTTCTTGAATTAGATCATGAGCTTCTTTCAAGAATGTTATGCTTGTGAACCTAAAGAAGATTTCATTTGCAAAATCAGTCAGTTTCATGAATAAGTTACCTGACATAATGCTCAGATAAGGAGCCGCCCCCAAGGCGCCCCAGAAAGTTGGCAATACTGATGAGCGACACGAAAATGTTGACATTGACGTACCCCTGCGCTTCTCCGATCTGCCCCAAGTTGTTGATAACGGTGACTCCCGTCCCCACTCCACAAAAGTACGTCAGAAATAGGAGCCAGAAATCGGCTTTCACCAGCGCTTGCCGAAGCTTAAAATCCTCCCCTCGCCGTGGCCGTCTCTTTGACCTTTTCACAGCTCCTTCACCAACAGCCAACAACGTCTCAGCATCCTCCACCTCCTCCTGGTTAGTAACCAATTTCCCCACATTCAAATTTTCCAAATTTGGATCCCGTTGAGAATTTTCCTCTAACCTCGTAGTCCCAACAGCTTGGGAGTTTATCTCAGGATCCCCCTTGAGAAGAGGCTCTTCGAGAGTACTGTCCTCACTGACTCCATGGCACAAACCTTTGAGAGGAACCGCAAGAGGGGCGAATAAGAAGACCACCATAATCACTGTCAACACAACTGACATGAGCCTGCTCATGTCCACAAACTTTTCAGTGAACGTGATAGCGAGAAGGTAGCCTGCAAGAGCAATACAAACAGCGGTGATGTAGTCGAAGTTGCTATGTTCTCCTGAGTCTCGGGCGAGAGATGGAGAAGGTTGTACAGGCCGGACGAAGAGCATGGAAGCCAGGCACACTGCGGTGGGGACTGTGGCCAGGAAGAGCAGGAGGAGATTGGCATTGCCTGACAAGAGAGCTGTGTAGACTTGCGCAAAGATGGCCGCGCTTAAACCTACGAAGCCCTTGATAATGCCGACGACTGTGCCTCGGGAATGGGGGAAGTTGCGCATGCATGTCACCAGGACTGCGGTGTTGAACCAGGTTGCGGAGTTGCTGCCGATGCATTGAAGTACGCACATCTGCAATTTGGGCAAAAAAATCATGTCAGTGGAAAACTTTGTGCGGAAAAACTACAGGTGGATAGGACTTTAGTCTAGGACGTGAACGAAAAAAGCTTCGATTGTGTGCAAAGCATGTGTTGAGATCAACACTGTGCTATAGAAACTCGATAAACAAGCACCTTATTGTTAGTGACTAACAAAAGCAGAAATTAATGCTCGTATGTGTCGTAGTCACGCAATCCTCTATTTAACCCTTACTACAGTACATTGACTGAATGCAACAGATCTGCAATTTATGCACAAAATCATGTCCGTGCAATGCTATGTGCGGAAACACTAACGGTGGACAGGCTTTCGGACATAGGACGTGAACAGACAAAGCTTCAATCGTGTTTAAAACGAGTTTTGAGATCATGTCTCTGCTGTAGAAGCCCAATTAACAAGCAGCTCATCGCAACTGTCTGTACCACAAATATACATGTTTATAAGCAAGTGTAGTTTTCATGCAATCCTTAAAATGATCTTTACTACATAATCCTTACTCTAATCCTCAATACAATCCCAGAATAGTCCTCAAAATTCAATCTTCGGTACAATCCGCAGCATATTCCTCCATACAATCCTCATCATAATATTCCTCAAGACAATCTTTAGTATAATCCCCACCGACTGGGGTTTCTCAAAAGCTAGATCATTTGACAACCTTACGATGCCACTAACTGAACCCTATTCCAGTATGTCGCAATTACAATAAACAAAAAAAATACACTATTCGTAGTGATGGGACCCATAAGACTTTTTGTGCTATTGCTTTTTACCATGTGTCTCACTCTCATTGAACACCAAACCTTTCCACATTTTCAAACCATGGTTTATGAGTTCAATATGATAAAAAATAACGAATTTGACCAGGTTTTCTGCTGTCCATGCATGCAAAAGTGACTTTTGAGGTCCGTGGAATTTCCATGCAGCAACACAGCTGAACTTATTTACGTGGAAATTGCGAGAGAAAAGGGGCATGCACGGACTCACCTGCCAATAAGGCAAGGGAGCAATCTGCTCGCTGACGACGAGCCACAAGGTGCCGTAACCCAGGCAACCAAACAAAGCGCCTGTGCACAAGAGAGTCCAGGCAGGGAGCTTGTTCGAAAGCAAGCCCGCGAGAAGGCCCACATTCTCCCCGAAGTCCTTGGCCACGCCCAAGTTGTTCAGTTGCAACTGGTTGTAGTGCAGCACCGACTTGAGCGACGGCGAGTAGAAGGCAAACATGTACGCGTTTCCTGCCGAGGCTTGCACCCATATCGCCGCCGATAAACCCACCCACTTCGCAGTGCTCTCCCTCACCATCTTCTCCGACGGTAGAGAGCCTACAATCTCAATTTTTAACGCACCCACTCGGGCACCCACTGGATGTATACTAGAACCGATTTAATTGAATCACTGACTTCACTTCAACGCAGGAAGAGGGCCCTGAAAACCTCAGATTATTTCACCGCAGGGTGAGAAAACTTACTAAAACCGGTACCATCTGATTCACTTCACGAAAAGGGAGAGAACACTAGAACCTCAAATTTTTATCACCTGAGGTAGAGGATGGCTGCTTGACTTAAAATGGTTTGGCAATTGATAAATACTGACGTTTACTAACATCAGGAACTCATCTACTCCCGCATCTATTAATTTTACGTTGGACTTGAAGTATCTAAAGTGTAAGCAAGTCGTCGCGAAATTGGTCGCTGGCACTGAACTGTGCGTGGAAATCCGGGTTGCCCTACAATCCCATACAGGCATACACTGTGTGAGACAACAATTCGATCGATCTCAAGAGAGTTTAGCTATCTCGTGTGGACAAAGTGATAGACCTCTCCACGTACATACACACCTCCCAATGAAAGCACTCCTTTATTTTTACAGATCGTACGTGCATCGTGACAATCAAATCCTCTTTTCCTCTCAAACTCACCCACTCCTCGCTCCCCACTTGACCGCCACCGATTCACTCCCTGTTCAACACTCGATCCCAAATTGGAATTCAGTTCTACCGAAACTAGCCGCCATGAGTTGCACGCACTCCGTCCAAAACGATCAGCTTCAATTCTGTTCGCACTAGCTAGAGTGAGTTTCCAAAAGTTGCAGAAGCTCCCAAATTCAAAGCTGCAGACAGGAAAGCACGACAGAACATCGAGATCGATCGACGGGTGGCAAGCTAGCTAGCCGTGGGAATGGATCGAGCTAGCGAGAGATCATGAGTACGTACTAGATCGAAGGATTAATGATCCCGACAACAGGACCAGAAAGGTCGGTCCTTGGATCCATCAATAAAGGAGGACATGAGGACGGAAGGACTGCTAGCTTGTGTGCATGATCGAAAAAGGCATGGCCGAGCGAGTTGGTCGAGGATTGAGGATCGAAGGAAGGAAGGAAAGACCCAGCATGGGAAGTAGGTGAGTCTGTGGCGTTGGTGCCAGCAACGAGGCATGGGAGCATGGCGATGGTGAGTCACTCCGCCTGCAGGGACCTAGACTGGGGGGGGGGACTGTAGCTAGACAGAGCGTGCCTGGGGACCGTTCTCTCATCATTGTTTAATGGTTTGGCTTTGTCTAGCTAGGAAGGGCATCAGGCGTCGAACAACTTCAGTACAGCAGTTAACGTATTAGCCCTGGAATCCGGTTTAGGGTCACCCAGCCGTGGAAATTATCGTTTGGGGTACCGTGTGTGTGTGGGTGCATCATTTGCTTCACAAAATCCAAGAGCACTCATTGGAGGTCAAACTATTGAAGGTGGAAAACCTTTGCTTTCTCACACAATGTTCCAAAGATGAACATCTCCACTTCTGTCTTACGTACTTAGAGGGATTCTTTGTCATCTACTAGTCACTTTTATAACAATGGCGAATTTCGTTAAAATGGCGGTGTTCCAAATGTCATTTTTCAAACTGTACGGTTTGAATTGAAAACTAACATCTATGACTAGTATAGATTTTCAGAAATCTAGGACACATATAGATTTACAAAATCTATGATAGTTTTACATTTCAAACCACACGGTCTGAAACATCTTGGATAGGTCTAGATTTCAGTTATCTACAAGACTACAACACATTTTGGATTTCAAAGATCTATGACAGATGTAGATTTTAGGCCGCACGATTTGAATTGTGAAAAGTCTCAAACTAATGGAATACTGCCAATTTAACAAAATTTGCCTACATTGTTTACTAGAGTAAACTATTATATTTCCTTTGGAAATTGGTTCCCTTTGGAGATTGAAACCATTATTTTCCTTGGATCTTTAGAAGTAAATTTAGTTTAACCTACAAATAATCATTGGTTGGATGGGATGTTGCAAGTTTACAACCTTGGAAGCTTCGGCTTTCTCGGAGGCAAAAGAGACCACCCCAACACTATTTATATTAAGTACAGCCATGCCCAGGTAAATGCAATAAACACTTGTACTATTTTCCGTCATAACCTAAGTGCTGATCTGTTTTTTGGCTACAACTTTTGCATATTTGCTTTAAATGACTCAAGATTTCTAGAGAAGGTACTCATGACTATCATACACCTTACATAATTTTTTCATAATTTTCAAAAATATTTTAATACTAAAATAGTACTAGTGATTAAATGTCACATATGAGAATTTGGAGGTTTTTAGTACTAAGGAGTACCTTTTTTTAATGATTTTGAGATGAAATTTGGATGAGATGGTCTTCTAGTAGACTCACATCTCTCCACGCGAGGGATTTTGAAAAAAGTTATTTTTATATGGTGTAGAAGTTTACAAAGTGAGCTTCTTTAAATTGCTAGAATTTTGAAACATATAAAACATTATTTTGGCGGTTTCTTTGGTGAATGACCATCTCCATAGAGTTGTTGCAAATGGCTACTTTTTATTTTTTGTATTTACTTATTTTTACTATTTTTCCCGAATTAGAACATGAAGGTATGTATTTTCTTAAGGTTTGGTGCTTTTTAAGTTCTCCTACTTAGAGAATTTTTCTATCAATTTCCTGTGGTAAAAACCTTCATCTTAGAGGTTTATACATTATTCATATTTTTCAAAAAAAATTCAAATTAATTTTCTAATTTTAAAGTACTCCAAAAAAAGTCATGAGTACTATAGTAAAACGCAACAAATAGTACATGTGTTTCTTGCATTCACCTACCCTTGCATCATTTATAGTTGTTTAGGTCATGTCAATTCATGATTCATGATGTGATCCAAAACTAAAGTCCGTCACAATGAAGTATCCTTTATATTGAAATGCACAATATCATTCAAACATTTAGAGATTGAAAGAATGATATAAATTGGAATAATATGTTGAAAGTTAGTGATTGTTACATTTGATTTTTAATCCATGATTATCATAAAATAGTGGAAATTTCATTCCTTTAATGTTTATTATTTAGGATTAGGTTTGTAAAAAATCTTGATGAAATCTTGATTTTTTATATTGTCATGACACATTGTGATGGACGTGGCAAGTCATCATGATGTAAGAAATCTAAATCAAACCCTCTCATGGACAAGTTACATTGGACAAGTTAGCTAGTCATGAATCTTTGCTTTGCTAGTACATTACAATGGTGGAGAAGGTACTAACACTCAATTAATATACTATGCCAACAAGAAGAGCCTCTTTAATTTGGTATCTAGGTTTTCAAAGGATGTAAAGCTTCATTGTCAATTTATCATGACATAGAGTTTAAAGGTAGGAAGGCCAATTGGCCTAATCTTGGGTTGTTGCACATATTTAGAGTTATGATATTCTACTATTTTTTTGCAAGGTAATGGAAAATATGATAATTTTCACATTTTTTTTGGTCAAGTCATTAAATAGAAGACATATTATAGGTGGTAAAAGCAAAATCCTATAGTTCTTTAATTATTGTTACTGAAGGGGGACTAATTTTGTCTTATTTAAGTATAATGTGGTTTCCTTCATTCCCTATACATTTTGCAACAATAATTCAAAAGCATCTTTTGAATGATTGTAGCATATAGACAGTAGAAAATAATTCTGAATATAATTGCTAGAGTTTTACGAAAATTATTTTTTCAAATATAAAAATATTGTATAGTAGAGAAAAATTTGGCAAAAAATTATATTTTTAGCATCTAATGAACCTTATTTGTAAAAACAAAAGGCAAAGAAGTGTCAATCTTGTACTTGTACCAAACTTGTGGAATAATGAATGAACTATTGCCATGTATATCATAGAGATATTTATTAAACTCTTTAGATGGTGGCTTCTAAATCCAATTTTACATTAAGTTTCAATAACGCCAACCCTTTTTGTTTCCATTACATTAGACATTACATTAGAATGTAAATAGAACACATTGGATTCTGGACAAGGATTGCCGACAATTGAGATGGAAGCGATTCTAATCATTTGCCTATTAATTGTTTGAACTGGAAAGGTACATCCAAACTTACATCCTAGTACATATTAATTGTACAAGATTTATACAACAAGAAAATAAAAGCGTAATTATGAGAGTTTGTTTTTTCATTTGTGATAGATATAGAAGCAATACTTTGAAAATCTTTATAGGTACCATTAGGATGGTTTTGCTTTCTTCCACATGATTTTCACATGATTTGTTGATATTCGTCTATAGATTTTGTCTCTTAGCTTACTTTTAATCTAATAGTTTATTTTGACTATGTGATTCCTAACTTTGAATTTTCTTATGTCCATTCAAAGTACTTTTGATGCACTTCTATTGATAGTAGCTTCAAATCTAATAATAAAGCTATAAAATGTTTGAGAAGTATTTAGAAGGCAAGTATGTTGATCCCAGTGAAAGTGCCCTAATTAAAGCATCCACAAAAATAACATTAAATCACCCACTCCTCAATAAGAGCCTACCACCTTGAACACTAAATATCTTTTTTATAATAAATATTAAAAAGTGAGATATGAATAATGCTATGACACACATAATACACTTCTATCTTAGAAAAATTGTCTTCTCAAGAGTAGGAAGTGTTGGTCTCCTAATTAAGGTTAGGTCAATAAATTTGTACTAAAGTGAAGCAATTTACAAGTATTATGCTCCAAAAATAGGAGATTTATTCATAACAACCATTTTCACCCATTCTTCATATATGAAAAGTACAAAAGATTTTGAACACCTAAAGCCTCTTAATGAACTTAAATAAATGAGATTATGAAATCTAAGAAAGAAAATTGAAGTGCAAAGTGCAAACTTGAATTATATTTTGGTTGGGGTGTTGATTTTGATTGAGGTCTTGCACTACACTAGAAGCTTGTAACACCAAACGCCATGTTGCATGGCCCTTAAAGCATATGGACATTAGCATGAACTTTTTGAACACTTAATTTAATACATGAAGAATGATTGCATTAGAAGATATTTGGACCCTCGAAGAGCCCTCTAGAATGGCCTTGATTGGAGACCTTAATTGAATTTAAATGTGTACTTGTCAAGGAAGGAATTGTATTTTTTCCCTATTTCCACCCATTTTTGACATCATGATGTTTACAAAATTGCATGCGTTTCATTGGACAATGATACATTAGGTACTTCTTGTATTTCAAATTCTAAGTACATTGAGGGAATTCTTTATATAGAGAAGGACAAATTTGGTGCATGTGAGTACTAATGGCTCATCATTATTCCACAATGAAATGTTTCTTATTGGACAACAAGACATTAGATACTTCTTGTCATCTAAGTCTTTAGTACTATGAATGAATTCTTTATTTTAAAAAGATCATGGGTACTTGATGCTCATAATGTTTGCACAATAAAATGCCTCTTATTGGACAATAAGCCATTAGGTACTTTTTGTCATTCAAATCCTTGGTACTATAATGAATTCTTTATTTATGAAATTCATACAAGGTAGTGACACAATTATCTACATATTTGTGTACTTAGGCTATCATCTCTAGCCTTACATAGATAACTTGACATGTCAATTTTTGAGGGGCTCTTTGAGGGTTCAAAATTTTTCTAATGTTGTTAATAAATCTTGACAAATATAGAAACTTGTTCAAAATTGAGTAGACATTGTATAAGAGCATGCATAGACATTGATGTACTAAGAGCATCTCTACTCTAGCCATCAAGGCAATGGTAGGCGAAATTGGTAGGAAAATGGATTTTGGATATTAGACACCTTCAACATGGCATCTAAAAGCCAGTAGAGTAGAACAAGGGAGTTCGACATGGTAGAGCAACAAAAGTCTAAAATATGCCAATATGATACACATTTTAATATTTGTACTTGTCAATGAGATTCTTGCCACTTGGTCTCTACTGATTAAATGCATCAATTTGAAGGAAGCCTTTGGAAAAGTGGCACAATATGGTAAATAATTGTAGAATATAATGGATTGAAATAGATAGGCAGCTAAAGTTTGCTAGCCTAGAGGGGACTATGACACTGGTAGCAATGCACCTTTGCTTCTAAAATGGTCCCAGAGAGCTCTCTCAAGTCTAGCATTTGGCTAGGCTGTCAAGGTAGCTTGAGGTGCTTGGAGAAGGAATGCTCTTAGAACATCTCCACTAAGTCCCATAATGCCAGCCCAACAAGCTTCATAGACCTTCCTACCCATTAGAGATTGACTTTGCTAATTTTCTTCATAAGTTGCTTCAAATTTGGAGTCACATTGGCACTTCATGTTACAAATACTAACATGTTTGATTTGTGGCATGGCATTGACAAAAAGAAAACACTCTAAAGGATTTAAGGATTGACCATGGACTACTCTCTAAAGAGCCGGTTGCTCTACCTTATCCCACATCTCCCAACAACCTCACCCTTCTACTTTAGCAAAAGCCCTTACGAGTCATAGCTTATGCATAGAAATGCGAGTTGTTGCCTTGAAATTTGTCCGAATTTGTCCGAATTTGTTGGTGGTGAGTAGTGGTACGACGGCAAGCCCTTCATTCACTTTTAGCCATGCCAAGTTTGCAAATGTGACAACATTCCACCGTTACTTGGCTGGTGGAGATGCTCTTAGGACTTCCTCATTCCAGGCGAAATTATACCGGTATACAGGAGAGATTATACCGGTATACAGGAAAGATTTGCAAACCCATAATAATTTGATGCAGTTACCTTTCCTTCCACCCTTTTGCAATCATTAATTCTTTTGTGTATAATTGAATTTACAAAGCCCAGGTCTGGCGGGAACAAAATCAACTTTTTCTATTGAGACCCCTTCATACTGATTGGAAGCACTTTTCTCTTCATCTTTTTAAAAAAAAAAAATTTAAATTTTATTAAAAAAAAATTTAAATAAAATTTACACAAAATGAAACGGAACTCACTGTAAGCACTTTGAAATCTGCTGAAACCAGACTGAGAATTATTTCACCTCACTGGCAGGGTTTTTTTTTCTGGCGATTTATCGCCAGCTTCCCGCTCTGGCTCACCAGTGTTCGTGGCTCCCTCCCAATATTGGCCTCTGCTGGGAGGCCACAGAGGGCTTTACTGTAGATGAACAGTACCAAAAAAAAAACCCTGCTCACTGGGAGAGCCGCTTTCTGACATGTAATGGAAAGGACAGGTGGCAACCGCAGGTCGGTCTTCAATCGAACTTATTCTGCATGCACCAGAAATCAGGAACCACCAAATCGAACGAAGTCGGTTGTCGGCTGTGCACTTTTATTCTTTTTTTTTTTTGACACAAATGAAGGGGAATTTCATGGCTATGTGGACTTTAGAAATCTTAAAAACTTTTTTTTTTTTTTTTTAAACACATGGACAGATTCCATTGCAGAGGAAAATCTTTAAAAACTTTTGGTTGTACAATAGAGGCACCAATTGTCAACCACGCCTACGACCCAACTTTTAGGAGCAGTAATTTTATTCCCAACAAAGATTGGAAGAAGTTTCTAAAAGAAATTGGGAATGTGTTTTTTTGGGTCCTTTTTAAGGTTGGGACTAATAAGGTTATGACACTTGTTATGTGGTGGTGACCAAGAAAAGAGGAAGAAGTAAGTGGGAAAGTAACTCTAGAATGATCTAGCTAGATTTGAAGGATGTAGATTGGAAGAGTTTTGACATTGACTATGGGTTATGAGTATTTTTTGGCTCCTAAATTTATAATAATTTCAATTTTGGAAATTAAATTACAGAAAAAAATTTGCAATCCCCTTATTTCCTATATTCAAACGTAGGAAAAATTTCCACTACATTATTTTGCTCATGAATTGTTTCAAAATAGCTTAAATGATTGAGTTTGTACTAGTATATCTTTATTAAGTTTAGTGAGAAGACGATACTTACAATGCTCATTAAAAATGTTGAACATCTATACTACTCATTGTGGCTACAATGCTTTGGTAGGAGGTCAATAAAGTACTTAGGCTTTAGAAGTATCTTTATCTTGAAATGTACACTAGTAGTGTACATTTCAAACACTTTTAGTGAATATTGTATTTCAATTTCAAAAATTCATAATTGGTTCTACAAAAAGTCCTAAAATTTTCAAATGACTTGGTCATTATCAACTTCAAAAATTCATAATTGATTTTACAAGGTCCAAAAAAAATTGAAACAACTAGTGTTAGATGCTAAATCCATTTATCTTTGAAGGAAAATTTACTAAAAATTATTTCAAGAAGTTTAATCTCTCCAAATACATTTCCATCCACTTCTAAAATGGGCATTTTTTAGACCTCCTACTTTGCTCTTGGACACTTGTGACAATTTAAACATTTAGAAGTTTAGTGCTTCACAAAGCAACAAAATGTAGTCAATCAACCCAATGCTATCAATCATCTAATCCTTCCATCTACAAGTACCTTCCATTTGCACAAATCTTCCACATATTTTCACAAAGTATGAAAGTCATGTACTTTGGGGAAGCAATTGGATGCTATTGCCATAGAATGACATCAAGTTCACATCTAAGTTATTTATTAACCCCTGAAGGACTGAGGCATTTTCTGGCTTGAAAACCACTCAAAACTGCCATGTTTGCTACTTCTTCCCAAAAAAACAAAAGAAAACAATTTTCTTAAAATCTAGCTGTAGGATCTTGTCAATTACTTGTCTGAAATCATGTGGTAAAAATTTCATGAAGTTTGACCGTACGGATTGGAAGATATTAGCATTCAAAGTTGGAAAAAAAAGTTTTTTTGAACTCTGACTTGTAATTTCAGATGACTTTGACTGCCATTTGTTGAATTCTTTTGCACTATAGACCATGAAGTTAAAAAATTTTATGTTGAGCATTTGAGTTGAAAATTAGGAGAAAAAATTTCAAAAGAAAACTACTTGATTTTCATTCATTAAAAAATTATTAAGTAGAAGTGGGTCCAAGATTGAACAAAACACTAAGTTGTTAATAACTTTAAGATGTAATTGAAAAACCATTATCCCAAAGGTGAGCTTGTTCTTGCAAACATCCTAAACCCTATCAAAAAAGAAAATTTGAAAAATTGCATTAAAAAATGAATTCTATAAATTATTTTTTGAAGAAGGTGTATAGATTGCCTGAAATACAAGATTGTCTGTAACTTTCTCATTATTTGTCCAAATAAAATGAACCAAAGCTTCAAATGTAAAACAAAACATAATCTTTGAGAGAAAAAAATAAAAAAATATTTTTTTTGTGTTTTTTTTTCTGCCTGGCAAATTGTTTTTTGGACTTAGAATGGCATAACTTTTGCTTCCAAGCACCAATTGAAATAAAATTATATTTTTGGAAAGCTAACCTGATTTCCTATCTTCAAAAAAAGTTTCAAAAAATCAAAGCAAAAATTCAAGTCACACAAGCCTATCCAAAATTCCAAATGTCCCCCGAGGGGACTTTAGTCCTTTAGGGGTTAATGGTTTAGGTTGATAAGCATGTGGTTCGATAAATGTTGGTTTAAATGGGCTAACTTGTGAATGGATACTTGTCAAAATAAGTTGTAGTTTCAACCAATAAAAGATGCACTTCTAGAGCATTCAACTTGTATATTTTAAAAGATTCACCAAACAAGATTAACATAATAGGTTACTAATTTGGAATATTTTTAAGATGGTCATGATTCCCACCTATTAATGGTTTTATATTTTTGGTTTGAATATTCATATCAATTCCAATTCTTCAAATTAATATAGTCCCACTTGCATTTCATTCAATTCAACTAATTCTTTTTCTAAAAAATACTTGAAACAATTTGAACATTGCTACAAGATACTGAGATTGCAAATCTATGTGGTCATAGTCTATTCTACCTTTAGATGTAAGAAAGCTCAATTCTCACCATTTTCCTTGATTCCAAACAATGTCATGCAAAAGATACCTAGATTACAAGAAAGCTCAATTCTCACCATTTTCCTTGATTCCAAACAATGTCATGCAAAAGATACCTAGATTACAAGAAGTTTCAATTCTCACAAGTTTCCTTGATTCCAAACAATGTCATGTAAGTAATTTAAAATAACCTTGCCAATCACCGTACAGAGCAAATTCAAATCCTTCTCTATAAATCAGTAGGCACTTGCAAGCTCTCAAATTTGACATGATTGTTCAATGCCACATTAATCTTTACTCCAAAAAAAAATTACTAAAAAAAATTTCTTCTTACAAATTTTGTTGCAACTTGAAAGCAATAGGAAAGAAATCTTTTGGAAAAAAATAATATAACCCCTCACCACACAAAGTGCAGTGACTAGGCAGTGGTCTGATTTCCGTCTTATTCCATTGGCATGCTGTACAATGCGTGTGCGGTGATAGGCGTCTGGTTATTGGATGTGTCCAGTTAATGGTGGGTTTACCCTAGGTGTTTAGATTGGGGTATTTGGAGTTAACACTTCCCAGTGCCCACCATAGAAAATCCAATTTGTCTTCACACTTTCGCTGCAACATTTCACGACTTTGTACTACAGGTAATGAGTACTGTAGTGAATACATATTCCCTCAGTCCCCCTAAAAGCACCCCAAATTCTTCTTGCAGAGACTGTAAATCAGCCTAATTAGGAAGCTTCTAGTGGGACAGAGGGAATAGCTCAAAAGGAATACTAACTTACCCATTAGTTCAATCGGATTCTGAAACCACCAAATATTATGTAATCCATCCCTTCTGCCCGACACTACTACCTCTGAATCGAAAGTGTAGAAATCTAAAAACAAGGAAGTTGCCAACATTATATATCAATGGCAAAATAACCATTGATTTCTTTGAGATTCTTGAACCATGGAGCGCTACCAATGTACATATCGTGGTTACAGATGTCAGTTCCTGTCCCAGCAGCGTAATCTGTCATAGTTGATGTGAGACATAAACAGTGGCTATGCATAATCATAGTAAGTACTCATTGCTGTCACAATTAGAAGTCTCAACTCGGTAAAAAGAAAAAGCCTCCATCAGAGGTTAATCCTGAACGCACAAAGAGCCAGAAATCACTGAAATTACAAGTCTAGTCTCTCGGCTGCTGGTTTCATCGAAACAATGTTGAACTCCCCTCGTCTACAACTCGCTGGAAGTCTTAATCTGGTCCAAAGACTTTCCCTCCTTACTATGTTTCCCTCTCCTTGGGATAGATCCAGCTAAGGGAAGGTCAAAGTTCCTGCTCTATGTACACCAATGGAACTAAGTTCCATCCAAACGGCACGCATCTATCAGTCCAGTGGTCAGCTTGATGGAACACCTGTCTCAAGAAAAATTGCTTTCTTAGTCGTCTTCAGGCTCGGAATGCTGCTCGGTATAATGTAAAGGACTCTCGGATGGTGTCATCTCACCCTCCTCTTCAGAGTCGGATACAGCCCGCTTGCGCTTCTTCTTCTTGGTTTGGGACTTGACAGGAACTTCCTCAGCATCATCATCAGAAACTGGCCGCGGACTATCACGACCACCCTCCTCCCCATCTGAATATTGGGTTGCAGTTTTCTTTTCCTTCTTCTTCCTCTTCCTCTTCTCCTTCTTTCCTGTACCTCCATCCTCTCCCTCTTCAGTGACCCCCTTATCACCGCCGCGTTTCTGGGCCCAATTGGCCTTGGCAATCTGCAGCTTGTCCTCCAATTGCAGTGCAATGCGCTGTTCTGCGTCCCGTTGTCTCCTCTCCAACTGGAGCCGGCGTTCGTCCTCAGCTTTACGACGTGCCTCCTCTGCCACTGCTACCTGACGAGCCACCTCTTGCTTCTGTCGCTGCTGCTGTTCCTCGCGCTCTGCCGCTTCGAGGTGCACTTTCGCAGCATCCAGAAGGTGTTTGCAGTATTCGCCATGCATGTCCAACTTCTTCTCATCAAATCCATGCACTTTCTGATCTTCAACTCCTGCCAGTTGGTCGAATAGCCGCAATGCGTTCTTCAACTCAAACACCGCCTGACGGACCTCATCAGCAGTGCGCTTGGCCTTCTGTAGAGTTGCTGTGGAGAATTTCTGCATGGCGATGGCGACATCAAATCTTAACATGTAGTTTGATGGAGCCAGGTGGATGGCTCGCAGCAGCACGCGCTTGCACTCTTGCCACTGCTCTGCTTCATAGTGAGTACGTGCTAGATACAGAAGAATCTGATGATCAGTGTTGTGGTAAAACCTCTTCAGACAGTTGAGGTACATTTTCACCGCTAGACCAAACTGGCCCTGTGCAAGGTAAATGTGTCCCAAGTTGATCCAAACATCAGGCATGTCCACAGCCAGGTTGCCTGTAGCTGCCTCCTGCACTTGGGTAAAGATGTCCTTGGATACATCAAACATTCCTTTCTCTGCCAAGACAACTCCAATTCCATTGGCTGCGTACATGTTATTGGGTTGCAGTCCCAAGACCTTCTGATACAAATCGCGGGATTTTTCTAAATGTGTAGCCTCCAATTTGGGCACTTTCTTCTCTCCTCGTGTGGCCGCGTAGTAATTCCAATTCCCAAGCGCCAACATAGCATAATTATCGTTGCCATCCTTAATCTCAAGAATGCTTTTGAAAGTGTCCTTCGCTTTCAGCCAATCATCCGTTTTCACTTCCAAATTTCCCCGCACGGACAACGCTTCCACATTCCTGTCATTGGCGGCCAGAGCCTTGTTTACTAACTCTAAACTTGTGTTGATGTTGCTTCGAGCCAGAGACAAAGCTCCAAGTCGAAGGTATGCATCCTCATACTGAGGATGCTTGTAAAGAATGAGTCGGAACAGGACAGAGGCCTTGCCAGTCTCGTGTAGCTGCTCATGTAGCCGCGCCAGGTTGAACAAAACGGTCACTTTCTCAGCAGGGACATCCAATGAAACGCCTTCCGCCTCTAGCTTGCGGAAAAGTTCGTTGTCTTCGATGGGAGATACAACATCCACGCTACGATGACCTTCACTGTATTCAGTCCAAATACCTTCCCCAAGGGCCTGCTTATATGCTTTCCTTGCAGACTCCAGTTCCCCCTTTTCGAAGTGAAGAACACCGATGTTGTTCAAAAGAGCTAAAGGAATCACTTCTTGGCTCTTCTTCAGCAAATTATGAGCCGTTTGAAACGACTCTAAAGCCGCAGCAAAATCAGATGAGACAAGGAGCTCGCCCATCTCCAGCCAAGCATCAACGTCCCTCGGATTCATCCTTGTTGCTTTCTTAAAGTGTTCAAGAGCCTTCTCCTTCCTCCCTTGCTGCCCGAGGATGTGACCTATCGCTTTCAATGTCTCACAGTTATCTGGATATAGCTCCAACACCTTCTCAAAGCTTGCCAACGCCGCTTTCCAGTCTCCAAGCTTCAAATGAACCTGCCCTAATCCGTAGTAGGGTAAAATGAAGTCTCTAGGGTTCTTCAGCTCTGCAGTAGATGCCCTGTAATACCGAGCAGCCATCTCATAATCCTCCTTCGTGTGACAAGATCGTGCGAGGTTGTAATAAGATTGCGCTTTCATAAGGGTGTGGTCCGTAGCAGCCAAAGCCGCTTCCGTGAGCTGTTCGACCATGAAATGCTGGTCTGTGAAAAAGTAGTGACTGGCTAAATGATTTAAAGACATAGAGCAAAAAGGGTAAATCTCGTAAGCTGCTTGCATCTTCTCCAAACCGGTATGAACCCGCTGCTCCTCGCCTGAGTTTAGGTCCAAAACCCCAGAAGCAATCAAAGCTTCGACGTTGTTCCCATCGAGCTGCAGCACACGATCAAACGCCTGCTGCGCTTTCTTAAACTCTCCAAGGCGCACACGGCATAGCCCCAGTCCCAGCCGAACTGAAGCCGGACACTGCGGATGAATCTGCAATGCTTTCTTGTACAACTTCAAAGCATCCTGGAACCGACCACTATTGAATTGGACACATGCTTGACCTAAGAGAGCAGCCACGTTGTCTCTCTGTCCATCAAGAACAATCTTAAAAACCTCTTGTGCCTGCTCAAGCTCCCCCTTCGCCACGAGCAATTGCCCCTTGCCCACCCATGTCGAAGCCTCGTCCTGATCAATCCTTGATGCCTTGTTATAGTACTGAGTAGCCCGAATAAAATGCTCATCCTTCTCCCTTTGTTTCGACTCTACTCTCCCCAAATTCGTGTAATACGCCCCTAGAGCGTTTAAAATTGCAATACGATCGTACTTGACATCGCTGTAATATTCATCAATCTCGGGGCTGGATCCTTCCTCCAAGATCTGCAAAAACTCGGCCACTTTCCCCTGCTTGAAATACTCCCGCGCGAAAGTGAGCCAGAGATTCAGAGGTGCTTGCTCTGCTTTCAGGATGTCCAATATGTCTGTCGCGTCCGCTGGCAACTGCTCTAACGCTACCCTCACCTCCTCCGATGTGTTTTGCACGGGAATGTACACGCATGCCATGGCTCTGCTCTTCCCTATTACTTCTTCGAAAATCCTCGTAACTAAACCCTAAGAAACCTACACCCTCCCTCGTCACCCCTGTGGCTCCCTTAACGCCATGGATACCAGGGCACCAATTCCGAAAGCGCATGCAACGACCATCACCCGAATCCAAGTTCCTCGACCAAAGGTGAAAAGCCTAGTAAAGTAAACCATTTACATTGCCTGTGCACCACCAAAAGTGGCATTGAAAAATAATTGGTTTCAGTCCTTGGTAGGATCCCTGCAGGAGCAGCAAGAAAGGATCCCTTCATGCCAGTCCCAAACTCTGTTTTTAGCATACACTCTTCTGACTACTAAATATGAGCTCCCTCCATGTCATTAAGCATAGGAGTGTGAATAGTATTGTCAAGGAGCCATTACATTCTCAATACCCTAAAAGTCCTAAAACCGAAAGAACGAACCCTAAAAAACCTAAGAGCTCTCCAGCTTCCACTTCATTCTCAAAAACACCACTTCAAACAGAGAAAACTAAGGAACTCAATAACGAAGTGGCCACAACTGAAACACAGACCATGAAACCCTGCGACACTTCAAACCTGAAACGCTCAAACCAAAAAATCCTCAAAGCCCTAAAATACAAATTCGACTCCCCCCGTGAAAAAAACCATTCTTCCACCATATTCACAGGAAAAAGGTTTTCAATACAAGTGACTTGTTCAGAAATTCAGAGTTCCACACATGGAACCCCAACGATTACAAAACAAACAGCTCAAAATCCGAAAACAGGAAAAAACCTGAGAATTTCAAAAACCGGACGCCGCTTGGAACGCATCTCCCTTGCCGATGTACACTCCAGCACTCCGCCGCATCTGAAGACAAGAAAAAGAGGACCCTCGACTGATAAGCTTCAGAGCTCCATCGCCGCATGCAAGCCGAGATCCGAGTCTGCGACGTAAACAACGCAAGATGGAGGACGACGGGCAGCGGGCAGGACGCGAAATCGAAATTTTCTCCAGAGAAGACGACGACGGTCATGACAAAATTAAAATTTCAAGTTTTGACATAAATTGATCAGGTTCCAAATGTGTCCCTTATCTAGGATGGTGTGACATGTTCCTTGAAATATTTATTATTTGCATTGAGAGGTAGGTAGGTTTTAAAGGGACAATTTATAGACCTCCCATCTTACGAGATAAAAAAATTTTGGAATACAATCAATTTGAACAAATATTTCTACATTAGTATCAATTTTTGAAGATCTTATTTTAAAAATTCAATAGAAATAAAACCAAAAATAGTTGTTCACACTTGTTGTTTTGGTCATACTGATCATTGGCAAAAATTATATTGAAACTTGTTGTTTTTTGTTGATGTTGTCAAATTTGGAAAATAAATTTGTTATCCAAAATTCTTGAGCAACCAAAAAAAAGTTTGTCCATTGCCCATAAACTTTAGGTAGCTATATGATTAACTTTAAACCACGAGGCATTAACCACCACACCACCATTAAAATTCAATTTATTCTAATTGTAATTTTTTGGTCACTTATCCTTTTAAACTTTACGGACTTTGGAGTCCATTTTATCAAAGTAGAGTAACTTTTCTCAAGAAACTTCAAACTAAAAAAGTTTGAAAATCAAATTATCTTTCATCTCTAAAAATTCACTTGTAATTTTGAGTTTTCAATCAAAAGCTAAAGACAAATTTTTAAATGCCTTGTTCACCTTATATTGTATAGCAATATTTTTGAAATTTTTCCATTGTTCATAGATTGGAGGACTAAAAGAAAACCATAGTTAGACATTGGTAATATCTAGTTCTTTGAAATGTGTGGTTTGCCAAAAAGCATTCATCCATGTCATTAATTCAATGTGAGATGTGTTATATTATATTCTTGAAGTTTATAAATATTTTTAAGCATTGAAAAATTATTACACGTGATACCAAACTTGAGGAGATTAATATCAAATTTTTTGTTATTTAGTAGTTTTTAATTTAGAATTATATTCAACCATTCATTTTAGCCTTATTAAAAGATGGACAATAATCAAACTAAGGTGTTAGATATGAATTGAGGCATCATACTTATTCTAAAGAGGCAACATGTATCATATATACATAAAAGGGGGTCTAATCTAAATGTTTTGAGAAATTGGTTTGTTTTTACAACAAAAGTTGTGTCAAGTGTGTTATTTATGATTAAACCATGTTATAATATCTAGTCATAAAATCATGTATTCTTTGTAGTAAAAAGACACATGATGTAGTAGGCTAGTAGCTTACAATAATCCATTCTCTTAACATTTTCAATAAGAATTCAATAGATTAATATTTTTTCTACATATCTTAGATTTGAATTCAAATCTTCAGCTTGTAAATACAAAGATCATTTATTGATATCGAAAGTTTGGAGCTCTTAAATTTTTTCATTATGTTTATGCCAAATAGGTACTAAGTTGTTTGGAATTGCTTTGATCTTGAATTCTAGTATAACCCCTAAGCGCTCAAACAACCATTTTATGGTCGTTGCCCAACTTCGGGCAGCATTTTTGAGCAAAAAAAAAACTTTTTTCAAATTTCTTTTTTTTCAAAATTTCAAAATATTGGATTGTGTTTCAACATTTGCATTCAAAACTAAGATCTATACGGTCAAACAAAAGTTATAGCAAAAAAAAAGGAGAAATAGTACAAAGTGTCTAAAATTGCTTAGTGTTGAAAAACTTACTATTTGGGGGAAGTATTGATGCTCTCATTACTAAATATTTTTCATTTTTAAAAAATCAATAAAAAACACAATTTTTTCCAATCAAAAAAAATTTCAAATCCTAAAAATAGAAATTGTATTTTTAGTGAGTTTTTGAAGTTATATCTTCAAAATTCATTTGAAGAGAATCTATAAATATTTTTAAAATTTTGATCATACGAATACTTTCTCATTTTTGAGCTTTACATTATCTTCTTTGATGCTAACTTCAAAAAAATTGTAAAGCTTATATTTTATAACACATTTGTATTTTGTCTTAATTCCTTGGGCTTTTAGAGGTTGAATATTTTTCATTTTTTTAAAAATCAATAAAAAACACAATTTTGACCAATCAAAAAAAAATTCAAATCCTAAGAATAGAAATTGTATTTTTAGTGAATTTTTTAAGTTATATCTTCAAAATTCATTTAAAAATAATCTAATTTTTTTTTTTTTACTTTGATTGTATGGATACTTTCTACTTTTTGTGTTTTACATTATCTTCTTTGATACTAACTTCAAAAAAGTTGTAATGCTTATGTTTTATAACACATCTATGTTTTGTCCTAACCCCTTGGGCTTTCAGGGGATAAACATTACTTTCGTTACAAAGAGACCTAAAGAAAGAATGAAAGAAAAGTTATTGGTCACCCGGGTGGTCACTACTCTCTTTCTTTAGCTATATATACTATAACATTGGGAAGTTCATGTCATTGTATGAAAGAAAAAGGTAACAAGATAGAAAATATTTCTTTAAAGTCATATTCATTCTTTAAAATCTTTCAACTAGATTAAATAGTTGTCTTGTCACACCAAACAACAATGCAACTATCTACATTTCAAAGTACTTGGTGACAAATTCCTCCACCAAACAAATAATGCCAATGGCTATGCCACTTGTTTACAAGCTCACACAAAGAAATACATGAAGAGTGGCAATTACTTGATTATGTATAACTTTTAACCCTTGAAGACCCCAAGGGACCAAAAGTGTCCTTATAGAGTTTCAAATCCATTTCAAAGTGCTATAACTTTTGCATTTGATGTCTAAAATCAGTAAAACTTGTTGTAAAATTGATAAAATTTGTTGAAACTTTCTATACTTTTTACAGTAAAATTTTCAAATCAATCCAAGATATATTAATATTTTAGAAGCAAATTGAAGTTCAAAGGTTTAATTTGAATTCACCAAAGTGCATTTGATGGCTACCACTTTAAAGGCTTTATCTCCTTCATCAAATGTTTGTTTTCAATAAAAAATTGTTGAGTTAGAATCCCCTTGAAGTCTAGTCACTGTAAAAAAAATCACTATATAAATGATGCTTTTCTTTAACATTAAGGGGGATTTGAGGCTTCCGGAGGGCCATTTTGGGATTGTTCCCATAATTACTTGGCATTGTCAAACCAACAATTACCAAATAAATAAATAAATAATTGGAAGGGACCTAAAATATTAAAAAGAGTCCCAAAAAAAAATTCAAAAAAAATGAATTTAATGACGTGCCAACTCTCTTGACTACATAGGATTCCTACAATTCTATGTTCCTGCAACAATTTTTGTGTTTTTTTAGACTATGGGAACTCACGGTCTTTTAGAAGCATCAAATCTCCTCTAATGATGTTCGCTTTGAATGTTTGGGAGCAATTGGAAGTTCAAAATTCAAACATTTTTTGGATTACAATGAACTTTGATAGCTTCTTTCTTCTTCATATATTGTCTATTTCGAATAATAAAATTTTAGAATAGTTGTGTACACTAGTCTAATTTGTGTGGCCAAATTTCATATAAATCCAATAAATTATGAGTGATTAAGGAACCTTTTTGTAGGAGGTTTAGCCTTTGATGTGTTTTTTGCAATCATTTTTTTTTTCTTGACATTTTAAATTCATTTTGCAAATACTATGAGTCAATTGATTGATATATTCCTTTCACCAATGTGTTTTGTAGGTTGGTTTTGAATCACATTATAGTTTAGGATTTTTCATTTGGGTAGGTTCAGATATCAAATTTCACCTCTAAATGTGTTGCTAGAAAAATTTCAGTATCTTTTTTCAATACTAAAACATTATAATTTTGCAATCTATATAACAAATGGTTCTAAATTTGATTCATACTATTTACAATACATATAGTACAAGATTGTACAATTGAGGTTTTTATACCTTAGTAACATTTATATCTATAACACTTTGAAATCAATGACATCTTTAAATCTCAAAAGGCCTTGGATTTTTAGAGGTTAATTTATGTAGTGCGACCAATGAACTACTAGATAAGGGAGGTAGATCCAAAAAGCATCCTATCTAAAACTATCATTATTACTCAATCTATGTACATCATAGTTTTTGCATACAAGTTTCAAATGTCACATTCTTTGGTGGGTTAACCCCTAAAGCCCTGAACAACGTTTTTTGAGATTATAAATTTTTTAGGCAGCTCACTATAGATGGAGTTTTTGTTTTTTTTTCTTTCAAATTTTGTTACAATGTGTGCTCGAGGAGTAGCTTTAAGGCACAACAATGTTCATAACTTTTGACTTCATGGTTAAAAAATTATGGTAGGATATGTTGTTTTCTTTACTCGGCGGGCAGCCCGGGCAGCTGAAAAAACTTCTTCAAAAAAACTTTTTTCTTAAAAGTGAAATTTCAAATTGGTTCTTTAGGTTTATACAGACATGGAAAGCTTTGAATCAGTCCATTCCAATCAATGAGTCAAAAGTTATGATAATTTTGAGTTTGGGGTAGTTTGTAGCCAATTAGAGAATCTCTACAGTACAAAAAAAGTTTGAAATTCTTCATTTAATTCAATTTTTCATATTTTTGGAAAAAAATAAAAACAGAAGGTGTAGATTGTTTATTACAAAATTTTAACCATTAGGATTGAAAATTTTCAATTCCATGAATAAAATGTTCACAATTTAGTATTTTGACTCATTTTTTACTTCTTTCTACTTACTTATTTTTTCCTATATGTTGTACAATTCCAAATGGTTTGAAATTTTTTGAGAATGTAGCCAACTTGCATTGAAGTATGAATTCTAAGAGTAAACACCATTTTGAATTTTTTTTCACACAAATGTGACCTTGAGAAGTGCAGCTGCCCAGATTTTTGTAGGGATAAAAAAACAATTTTTGTCAATTCAAATGCTTATATCTTGCAATCTACACGGTGGAAATTTCTGAAATTTTTTCCACATGTTTACAAACCACCTTACTACAAGATCCTACAGTTACATGAGTCAAAATGTCTTTAAAAAAATTGCACTTGTATTAGAAATGGCAGTTTTGGAGCATTTTTGGTGAAAACATAGTCAAAAACCTTTAGGGGTTAAAACCTCTTTTCAATTGCTAACAAGAAAAAATGAAAATTCAAAGAGTCTAATAATAGTAACTAGGACAAATAGCAAAAGTAGTAGGTTTAGGGCCACCTACATTACTAAGACACCTAGCTAATGAATTAATGAAGGAACTATAATCCATAAACATTGGCACATACGTTTAGTGTCCAAAAGATGACAAAGTATCTTTTTGAGTGGGACAAATGTGCAACTAATCATGTTCAAAATTTCGAGTAAAAAAAGGAGATATTCTACAATAGTTTGACTTCAATTCCAATGATTGTTTTTGGATTCTTCTAAACCAATGATTCCTATGGGATCAAAATGGATGAATTCTATAGTCAACAGTCCGTCCTTCAAAAGTTATAAGTTCCTATATTATAAGAATACTTTGGGAACATTGAATACATTGCTATGCAAGCAATTTGATTGCCACATCAAATAATATTAAATATTAAAAAATATATTTTACTGGATTTTTAGTTTTTTAATACTTTCTAAAATAATTTTTCTTTAAAAATTCAAATCAGCAATGGTAGGTTTATTGTACATGTCTAGTTTTAAAGAACAACCTTATAGTGGAAACACCAAAAATCGTCCAAATAAGGAATTTAGCATGGTTGGAGGCATCTTTTTCTAAAACCAATTTTTTTCTAGTATTAGCGAGAAAAAATAATGAATATTAAAAAAAAAATTAGAATTTTCAGAATCAATATGTAATTTCTACAAATTTTCAAAGACTTGGCTCCCTAGACCATTGGAACTGTCCTATAGGTGTACCCTAAACTAAACTCTACTGAAATCAGTTGTCAATGAATGAAAATTATACATGTGTCTTACAACTGTGTCACCAAATTAGAGTTAAACATTTGTCAGACACTTTAATGAACGCTTATGGACAGATTTAGTGACACTCTAGAGACCGGGAATAGGTACAAGGATGAAAATGGGTGTTTCTCCCTTAACCCTTAAAGGACGGACCTATAACCACTGGTTGGATGCCCCCTTGCTGGTCACTCAATTTGATATTGTTCATGAACCAATCAAGTGTGAAATTTTTATTTTTTATTTTTCAGAGATGGAAGTACATGTCTTCTGCACTTCACAGAAATTTCAGATTTTTTTGAGGAAAATTGATTTTTATGAGATTTTTTGAAGAGAAAATAAAGGAAAAATCATAGAAAATAGAAAATAATCTCAAAAAATCAGAAAATTTCAGGATGTGTGTAAATTGTTGTGAGAAACATCATGGTGTAAACTCAACTTCCGTGTACACCTATTTATAGGTTGCAGTGGACATTAAAGATGCAGCCAAAATTCAAATTGCAATAAAATATTCAATTTTATAAATTTTTCCAAAATTCCAATTGGAGTAGAAACTAGAAGAAAAGACCTTCATTTCATTAGTTGGGTTCAAACTCAAAAAATGTCATTTTCAAAAAGAATTTTCAGATTCAGTCAATTTCTCAAAATACACTAAAATGGCAAATTTTGCCATCCGTTTTCTCTAATTACTTCTCAACTACATGAAAACAAATAGTAGTTAGACTAAAAACTCAATTGGAGACTCTTTACAACTGAACGTGAAAGGTCATTAAAAAAAAGTGGATGAAAAAACTACTGTTCACGTCCTCTGCTGCCCCTGTGAAGTCATCCGAAGGCCACAAAATGGTGCCGGCGTCGCTTAGGGGTTAAAACAATCTTCTGGAGACTTGAAGAAACAGTTAATGTTTTCTATTCCTAATTCTGAAAATGAATAGTAGCACTTTTTACACTTTTTGTCCTACATAGAAAGATGCTCTCTCCTTCATATGGCCGTGGCATCCTTTTAGAGCTAAAGCTTTTGGTACTCCCTTTTGTCGGCCCACGTGTAAAGCGCGCGTCGTTTTTCACAACTCAATTCCAAGTCGGCCTTATCAGTGACAAGGCACAACTGGCACCGACGCGCTGGACTCTCCACCTGGCTCGCTCCCACAGAGAAACGAAAGGTCCAGCTGGCGCCACGTCAGACTCCCTCCTCGGTACCAGGCTCCTCATACCCGCGATTACTCTTCTCTTCGCTTAGTGAAACCGACCCGTCCCAGGCTCCCAGCCCCGCCCCCCCCGCCCGCGCCCGCGCCCGCGGCCCCCCCTGCGTCTCTCTCTAAGTTACTCTCTGCTTTTGAACTTCGGCCCTTTGATCCATACTGTCCTCCTCCGCAACCTCGATAAATGGCGCAAATTCTTCCCCCGATTCCCTCAATTCATTCCTAGAGTTTCACGCTCCTTCCGTCTACCTCAATCCTTTGCAAAATATTTAAAATGCACTCAATGCTCTCATCGACGCTTTCATCGCCAACTTTGGTTTGGGGATTCGTCAGAGGATTAGGGTTATGATGATTTGAGATGATTTGAGATGATTTGAAATTGAAGGCCGTGGAGATTTTCGAAAGGAGCTCGCTGTTTTTGATCGAAGGGTTTAGGATGAGATTCAGAGACACAGGGCAATCCTTTGACTGACGCCTGGCGTAATGCAAGTTTCGGCAGTCGGGGCGTTTGCCCCGGTGGTGCTACTATGTGGTTAGTTTTCGGAAGGAGACAGCTTTGGCTCGTAATTGTTTTTCATTTATCGAGGTCTGGCAATTGCGTGTTTTTACGGGTATCCGTATAGAGTGTGGATCGAATCCCCTGTTTTCGCGATTTTGTATTTAGGGTTCAGGATTTGAAGTGTGAAGGCTTGGTTTTGGTGATTTTCGAATGATTTGATTTTTTGGTCGATTAGGATTTTCGTTGTCCAATTGGAGACGCAGCGCTGAGGTTTGAGTGTGTCATTCTTGTAGCTGTTGGCGTTTAGTGTTCTGGCAATTGTGCTGTTTTGTATCCATGAAGGAAGAAGCCAGTGGGGTTTATGTCCGGACGGAGATATCGTCCATCGTCCATCGTTTTCGTTTAATGACTTGTGGCAGTTTACTGTTTCTGGGGATTCGCATCGTGTATGGATCGAGTTCCCTGTTTTGCACCTGTGTCTACTTTGTATTTTGAGTTCAAGATGTGAAGTTCGAAGGCTTGTTCTAGTGTTTCACGAGTGATTTAATTTTCGGTTGTGATGATGCGCAGCTGCCTTCGGAAGTTGGAGCTTGATCTCCTTTTGCTTCTTGATTACGTTTTTCGTGGTCCAATTCAAGACGCAGCGGCGAGGTATGAATGTGTTATTATAATAGATCTCGGTGTTGAGTATTCCAGCAGTTATGCTCATCTGTATCGCTCAAAAATTAGTCCAGGTTTTATGTTTCCGATCGGATTTACTTTTTTGAATGTCATTTCGTTTTGTTTAAATTACTCAATGAGAAATTCGCACTTTGCAACTTAGCCCCTCCTAGAAGACAGCGGCAAGTACTTATTTGTTCAATTACTATTCCGAGATCAATAAAAATAACGGTAAAAATTTGAATCCTTTATAAGGTGAGGGCATTGAGGGCAAGTTCGTTATATAGTAAGAATATAGGAGTGGAGCAGCGGTACTAATAGATCATGCCACTATTCTCCCTTTCTGAATTGATGAATCTGGTTGAACCTCTTAGATTTAACTCGACCAAGGTCAGGACTATGGATATCTGTGGTGCTATTGGCCACCTCTGTGATCGTGATCGAGGGATTGGTGGCTGTTGGATGTACGGTATTCGCTGCGGATGAAACCACCTTGGCATCAGCGTGGTTGAAGGTTTTGGGTTTATCCAGGTGGGAACTGTTTTTCAACGATTTTCAATGGTTATATGAATTCTTTTGTGCATGTTCGAAATTCTACTCACCAACGAATTCTGACGTTACTGCGCGCGTGTCTCAAGCAGCCTAAACCCATGGGAAAGCAGTTCGGAAGTGTTCTTTAGAATGGCTCCGCAGCTTGCCGTGGCTCTAACAGCTGCCTGCGCCTTGTATCAAGAGCAGCAGTCAGCAACTCAGGGATCTTTTCATGCGCACAATGGTATATAGATGACCTACTTCATTTGAGATGATTGAAATATCCTTGAGGCCCGTAAATTCTGAATTTGCTTCTTATTAGTGAATCATATTATATTTTCTTTAAATTTTCTTAGAAGTGTGGTTAAGCGATCCAGGCCGAGCGTTGTTATTATCACTGTCGAATGGAGGGTTATATTTGTTAGAAAAGTTAATTAATCCTCGCAGAATTTGATTTATTGTACAGATCTTGGGTGCCAATTGGGACACTATGAAGGATTTAATAGTTAGGATGCTGTCATGTATCGAATCAGTGGTTGGGGATATGTACCTTGTGTCCTTAGTTTTGCTTGACTGAGTAAAGTTACTCTCAGAAGTCAGATGTTAATAATTCGCTTTTGAATCGTCAGTCACTATTTGGTATGAGTGACTGCAGACGAGGATTTATTTCACTGGAGAGCCAACTTGATTAGCTTTGTGCTGCCCACTGTCCAATTGGTAGCGGGAGTGGCTCGTCCATCCTGGATTGCTCTTCCCTATTTTATTTATAGTTGTGTGGGGCTCCTTCACTGGTCTATGACGAGCAACTTTGTCGGACTTTCGCGGTATTTCCTCCTACTTTATCGTGGGTTTTGTTTGAAAATTCTCAAGATCTATCCTGCTTCTCATCATCATGTAGTGATTTGCGATGTGTATTTTCCCAGCCCTGTTAGATCGCTGCTTATTTTGTTTGGTTTATGTGGTCTGTAGGGGATGGAGGCTTTTAATGTACTGTACAGGAACACACATTATGTTACAGTACCTGTATCAACTTCCTGTTACGTTCCCTCAGAAACTCAAAGATACCGCCGAATACGTCGGCCTTTTTGAAATCTCGCTGCCAGAGATTGGATTGCCGGAGGCTATCCAAAGCGTGGCACTCGTTGCCTTCTTCATTCTGGTATAGAGATTATTAGCTGTTGACTTTATTCCCGGATTCTTCTCCTCTGATGGATTTCCGTTTACGTGATTCTCGAAGAAGTTATTTATAGTTCTAATTCTCCCTGTTTGGGCTTGCTTTTCGGCAGCTGTGTGTTGCAGTGAATGACCTGGACGAGGATCGTAGACAACAAGATGCAGAGAGTAGATACACTTTGCCAACAAGCTACAGTCGCAATGCGCGATCCTTCAATCACAGTGGTCGTAATAGTGACTTACTCACAGAGAGCCTCTTGCCCCCTGCTCAAGGACTCGGTCACAGTGAGACTCTGTAAGTGTACTTCACCAAGGTCGTTTGTTTCTAAATGCATTTAATCTTTTCTGTCTGGTCTGGGCCAACTTTTCTGATGACGTGCAGGGGCTTTGAATTTACCCTAAATCTTTTGGTGCAGTAGTTCGAGGAGGTGGATTCTTGAGCAAAGGCGGGTAGTTGCTTTTCAGCATGCTACTATAAATTTCTTCACTTATGGCTTTCCTGTAAGATTCTGTCCTGATTCTTACGTGGTCGGTTAGGTCGAGCTATCGCGTAGGTTTGTTTTGGCTGCGTTTGAGATGCTCAAAGGGCACTTGGATTTGATGAGAGGTTTTGGATATATCTAACCATATATTTCTAAAATATTAGAAAGTCATTCACAGCTCGCTAGAAAACTTTTTTTTGTAACCATTGCATTGTTATTGTCGTGTTTGATTTTCAATAGCTCTTACGTAGAATTGGGTTATGAAGGCGTGCTATTGTGTTTGAACGACAGATTTGTATGGTGGCGCTTATTTGTTGGAGCTTCGTGTATGCGAGTCTCTGTGCATTTGCTTTGCTGCTGTATGTGGGCTACATCTTCTTTGCCTTTCCTTCAGTCAGCACTTTGCAAAGGCTCAATCCACTGCTTCTAGGGTTTATACTCCTGTATGCCCTGACTACCTACTTCTTCAACGCCGCTTTTTCTATCATGAAGACTGAATTTGACCTGGTATGGAAGTGCTAAGATACTGAATGAGTTTTTCTTCAGGTTAAAGGTCATATTTACCGAGGTCTGTTAGATGAATTCGTTTTCTGAAACTTCTTTTGCTTGTCTTGTCAGAATGTACTGTACTGCTCTCTTTGATCGGTTTAACTTTAGAGTCATAATTAGTAAAGATGCTCTTGTTTAATGCTGCATATAGGTTCAGGGAATACACACTTTGAAGCAATGGTTCTAGCACCCTAATGGTTTAGATTATGTAAATGAATTTCCTCTTTCTCGGGTGCAGGGTACCGAAATCTGGCATTTAATCGGGCTTTGGCACTATTCCACTCCGGGGCTCTTCATCTTTGCTCAATATGCACTGGGTTTGCTTGTCGCGACAGACATCTTTGTCAGCAATAACATCGTACATAACTTGGGCGAAGCAGATAGCCATAATGGGGAAGATGCGATTGGGACGCTTGAAGAAGGTCAATACTTTCATGCTGGGACGCTAGTCGTTTAGATCGGTTCTTCAGTTTGGGATGGTTGTTGCTGTATTTCTGCTCTATAGAAACATTGCTTGGTTTTTTAAAGGCAGTTTCACTTGTTAATGGGTTCTTAATGAGATGACTGAATTTTTGTCTAGCTTCTCTAATCAATTGTTCTATTGTTCATGCAGATCGTGAAGACAAGAAGTTAGTGGTGTTAGCAGTGTTAGCATGGTTTGTGCGCAGAAGCTCCCATGTAATTTCACTGGTTCTCATCTTCAATGTGGGCATGAAGGATGGCTTGCTGCATGCAGTTTACAGTGAGCACCAAGTTCTGCTTACCTATCTGTGGGACATGGTCAAAATTCCAATGCACTTTCATGAAGTCAAGCTTTTATTTTGTATATTCCAGAATGGTGCTCATTTTATTATAATAGCTCTCACAACATTTTCTGAGGTCATGATTGTCGTTGATTGCGTCCTCTAAGATATTTGTTTTTCTCTAGCACTGTGCCATTCTATAGATCATCTTGAGGTGAATTTGGTGCTGCTGATAGAAAATAGTGGTTTGTGAATTTGTCATTGGTAAATGAAAGGCATGGTGATGAATGTGTGGTTGATTGTAGTGATTTTTTTCCTTCTGTGCCTCGTGAGTTCATCTGTGGGGAAGGCGACTAGGCAATCTCTCATCCTGCTTTGTGAGCTGCACTTTGCTTTGCTCTACATTCTACGGTTGGATTGGATATCAACACATCTTGCAGATCATACTGAGACGCTGAAGCCTATTTTGTCTCTTCTAGGTTAATCGCTGAACCTTCCCAAACCTTTCTCGTGCTCAACAATCTGCAATTCGTAATCATTGCTGTATAAATCCGTCTTGTTTCTTAAATGGTGTTGGTCTGAGGGCGTGTCCTGGTTGGCTTATACATATGGCCTCTATGCAGGTATATGGCACGAAGCCAAGTTTGAAGACTTCGTGAGCATAGCATTATTACTCGTGTTTTCATCCGTACAGAATCACGGGCTTAAGGTTGCAAGTTCACTATCAGCTACTGTGCAACAGAGCCCTCAACCACCACTTGGGTGGGGCATCCTCAGATCAGAAAATGGGCGTTCAACTCTCTTGTCTGTGTATGCGTCGTCGAATTTCAGTCATCTACAAGAAGAAAGTGATGCACCAGGTACATCAGATGCTATGAACTTGGTTATTTGATTGCTTTCTTATTGTGTAGCACGATAGAGATAAATTCTGTATTCTTATTGTGAATGAGGAGAGTTACGACAATAATATAGGTTTTCCTATTGTTATTTTTTCAATGAGGTTTCTGGAAGTCATGGTAAATGTTGGGACGCATTTTTTGCTTCTTTTCCTTAGTCTTTCAGTGTAAATTGAGTAGAAAATTAATGCATCTATCCTCTTCAGCGGTCTTACTACTGATTCTCCCCGTCTGTGTTGGATTTTCTGTTATGAGCAGCTCATTGGGTGACAAAATTCCTCGCTTCAATAGTGGAAAAGTTAAGGGGTACTTATCATATGTTTGGCACTTATATCGCCTACGGAACAGTACTTCTGGTGGTTTACGGCGTTGTCCAAAATTATGTAGCCTTTGGGTACCTCTTCCTTCTTCTGTTTTGGATTGTTGGGCGCCAGGTTGCTGGAAAAACAGAGAAATGCCTCTGGTTTCCTCTTTTGGCGTATTCTGCTTGTGTCTTCGTTATGCGGTATACCTTGAGCGCCTTCCCTATTCTACAACAATATGTTGATGCGTGGATACCGCTTTACCCTTACCTTGGATTTGACACCGGGGCATCATTGTTTCAACGTGTTTGGGACCCCCTGGTGATTCTTATCGTCATGGAGATATACAATTTCGAGCGTAGTCAGAAAGTCCTTGCATTAGGGGATACCGAGGAAGGACCTGTTCTAGCTCAGACCAACTCAATTATCCTAGGTTTCATAAAACGATTACTGATACTTCACTCGGGAAAACTGCTCTCTGCAGCCGTGTTTTATGCTGCCATAACTCCTGTAAGCGCGCTGGGATTCTTGTATCTGATTATGCTTGTCATGACCTGCAACATGTCGAAGACATCTACTCTCCCAGGCCAGACATATGTTCTTTACACTTCCTTCGTTATCCTGGTTGAGTACCTGTATCAAATGTGGGGGCAGGGTTCAGAGATGTTTCCAGATCAAGCACATGGCGAGTTTGCCTATTGGTTAGGGTTAAGGGTGTTCCAAACCGGATTCTGGGGTCTTGAGTCAGGGCTGCGGAGCCGAATGATTGTCGTCATGATGTGCATTCTAAAATGCACTACGTTAGGGTGGTTTGAGGTTTTACCAGGTTCTCTGCGTGTGGACGAGCAGTATGGAGAACCTTGTTTACTTTTCCTTCCTTATTTGCGACCCGTGGGTAGCGGTATACGTCGTTCTGGAATTTCTGAGCCGGTGCTTGACAAGGGTCAGAAACGAGCTCCTGTTAGTGAGAAGCATCCAGTTGCTAGAAGTCAGAGCTTTCATCCTATTTCTACTTCTGAATTAGAATCAAATGCTCCTTCGGCTATTCGTCCCAAGCGTATTGTATCAACCAGCAGTGAGGTCGATGCCATTGGGCGTCCTGAACTGGAGTCTGCATGGGGGAGTATATCAGAAAGCAGAAAATGGACAAAGAGAGCGATGCTTTTATTAAGACAGGTGTGCTTTTAATGAATTAACTAACTATATTGTTTTGTTTTGTTTTAAGTTTTTAATAATTTTTAACTTGCCAGTGGTATCTTTATACAGCGATGTTGATAATTTGGCTTACCCATTTTCATTAGCCAGGGTTCTAGCTTGGCCTACCCTAAACTTGGAGCTCTGTTTCTCTGTTTAATGCTTCCAACTATTTTCTTGATTGGACTATCTACTTAAGTGGTATGCTACCTTTGAATTGAACAGGAGAGGTACGAGGCTCAATTGCGAACTTTGAGCATCCTCTTGAAGCACAGGATAGAGCATTTCTGTCAGCTCTATGGTCTTGAGATGAGCATGTTTGCGCTGCTGTTATCCAGCTTTGCCCTTCTCAATGTTTTTTCGCTCTTCTACATATTTGTTTTGGCCCTCTGCATTATGCTGCCACGACGAACGCTACGGGTGCTGTGGCCTATCTTTGTGGTTCTGTTTGCCATCATAATGGTGACAGAGTATGCTATTCTTGGTCGAGCACCTCCACCATGGAGTGTGCCCGTGGAGGGACTTACTCGAGAACCACGCTTTCAATGTGTTGAATGTTGGAGCAGCTACACTAGTCACAAATCTTTTTGCTGGCAGTGCTGGCTAGGTATGTTCCGTTTAACGACTTTTTTGAAGATTAACCTTAAATTTTGGCATTTGGAAGTCTTTTCTATCCTGTGTGAGTTGGTTATCACCAGAGAACAATTGATATTCTTCATGTTCTATTTCGTGATGGGTCAATCTTCACCATGTCTTAAGTGTCGACGAATTTTCATGTAAACCTTACTGTCTTGCTTTCGAAGATCGTTATTGATTTCTTAAGGGTTTGGTCCCAGGAAATCTCTGGGTGGTGAGCATGCTCTTTGATAATATAAATTAGTGCATATGACTTGCTTGCTGGGTTCTCTTAAGTCATTTACAGGGTGCTCTTATGTCCACGAGAGCTCTTGGAGGCTTGCGACAGCTGGGTTGTCATAGTTAATGCTGGAATTCAGTTTAGTGTCTTGTTTTGACCAGCAATCATTCTTGGTTATTTACAGGGCTCACAGTCGATGATCGTCAAATGCTTGCGGCACATTTTGTGGTTTTTTTCGTAGCCTGCTTTCAACTGCATGCAAATATGGCAGCTGGAGTGCTTGATCCTCGCTCATTACATGCCGGCATATTATCTGCCAGTGATCGATTGGCTTGGAAAGAGATATCGTATGAAACCACTGCGCAGTGGACATGGCTCGACTATTTTCGTTTTGGTTTCTATCGTCACCTTCTTCATTTGGTGCTGTTGCTCGTTTTTATTACCGGGACACTGCAATATGATGTTCTTCATTTGGGCTATCTGGCGATCTCACTCATATTCTTTCGCATGCGTGGTACGATTATGGAACGTCGGAACTCGATATTTCGTTTCTTAAGGCTATATAATTTCACCCTTATTGTTGCATCATTGACCTATCAAGCACCCTATTTTGGCTCTAAGGGTGAGCAAACGTGCATATTGCCTCAAGGTCTTTACACCTACATTGGGCTTTATAAATATGACCATGGATTTCGCATAACGGAAAGGTCTGCGCTGGTTGACATCACAATCTTCTGTTTGGTTGGTCTTCAAGCCCATATATTCCGGTCTCGTGAGTTTGAGCAAGTCTTGCGCTACCTCGAGTCTCAGCAAGTGGAGGCGCGCGCTCATGCACAGGTGAATTATCTTTTGGTAGGATCAGGTAGATGTTTCGAAATGCTAGTTCGGCCGTAGAGAAGAATGTGAACATTTCTCTCGGGAAGCAGTTGCTGTTTTCAATCTTGCAAATGACAACAATTTCGACGCAGAGGCTGGCGTTTATCTCTTTCAACCCTTGCTAACAGACCATGACTTTTACTGGTGCTTGTCTGTAATTGAAGATACATTTTCGGGATAATGTTGAAATATATTTTTGTTGAAGCGTGGCATCTGAGTTTTTGTTCTGCGATGGAGTAACAGATGCATTTGAATTTTTTTATGACAAATTCAAATTGCAATTAATTATGATCAGTGCGTCATGAGCGTCGATTGTGATCGTTTGACTGATTCTGGTGTTCACGTAATTGTTGGTTCCTTCAAGTTTTCTTTTTATTGTGGCAGATGCTTGTGTATAGTCTGCTTTGAGTGAATCTCATTATTTTGCATCTGATTTTCAGGAAGACAAGGCAGAATGGAAGAAGGAACAACTGCAGAGAATTCGTGAAATGGAAGAGCGTAAGCATCGTCGTCGTGAACAAGTTGATAAGATGAAGCACGACATGCTTCACATGCAAATGCGATTAGAAGTTCTTGATTCAACTGGTCCTCAGTTCGAACTTGCTGATCGCAAAAAGGCTATTAAAGCTTCAGGTTCTCCCTATGCTCTGTCACCTCGACCCTCTTTTGATACCCCTAGAGCGTTGGAACGTATTGCATCTGAAACTGCGGCAACACGAGGTCCAGATCCTGGTACAGGCAGGCGATTGAGCTTTGAGAAGGATTCTGCACGTGGAGAACTTTTGGATTACGAGTCCGACGAAAGTGACGGTGAGCATAGAGGTGTCCGAAGGAGGAAATCTGCCATCAAGAAGAAATCGAGGAGCGTTGAAGATACCCATGCTCAGGAGAGGCTTGAAACACTCATGGGAAGTCAGCCAGGCGAGCACCGTAAAACTGGGTCTGATGTAAGTGCCGTTGAAAGGAAGTTTGGTGAAGAGGGAAAACATCAGACCAGGCCGGGTCTCATGTCAGGAGTCCAGCTATTAGAGGAGGGTGTTGTTCATGTGCAGAACTTCGGAAATAAGGCCCTTGCAAATCTGGTTGGCCTATTGAACCTTGAGAAGGAGGATGATAGTACAGAAGGATCTTCTGCTGAAGAAGATCAGATTCCTGTTGCAAAGGAAGAGATTACTATTCAGGAAATGGTGGACAATTCGAAGGTTCCAGCTTCAATTGATGAAATATCTCCCCAACAATCTCATATCAATGAGACGTGGCGGCGTCTCTTTATAATCTTCTACTTCATTTACTCGAAGCTCCGGGCCAACTCCGACATTGTCTGCTACTTCTTTTTTGTCCTCGTTTATGTTTGGAACTTCAGCGTCCTGACACTTATGTTTCCAGCTGTCCTGTTCTTGTACGCCTTACTTGTGAACCCAGGACCTGGTCAATACTTTTGGTTAGCTATGCTCATCTATATCGAGTTCAACATTCTGCTGCAATATTGCTACCAAATTCACGAGCAGCATTGTTCTGAAACGTATATTCCTCCGTGGTTGAAGATACTAGGTATTCCGAGAGATAAGATGACGCACTCATTTGTTATCAGTGTCCTCCCGCTTTTCTTAGTTTATCTAGCAACTTTAGTACAGAGCTCTATCAAAGCTCGGGATGGTGAGTGGATGCTGGTGAATGAGTCTAGTTCCTTCACATGGAGTCGACGGATGCTGAACCGTGAGAATCACTTACTAGCTCGGTTGACCCTATCACAAAGAATATGGGCATTGGTGGCACAGGTTACAGGCTGGTTTAGAAGCCTTAGATTGGGGATTCTAAGATATTTTCAAGCTTTGACTGGTGGCAGTGAAGCACCACCCCATTTCGTGCAGGTCTCTATGCAAGTGGGCAAGTGGCCAGAGGCAGGGATACAACCTGAAACAATAGAGTCTGGGTTCAATCGCCTACTTGTATCATTACGTCAGTCAAAGTTATCCAATTCTGATGCTCTTGACGTGAATTCATGTAGTCGAGTCCGGGTGGAAAGCATTGAGAGTAGCCCTGACAGGCCGCAGACTGCCTTGGCGGTGTTGGAGGTCATCTACGTTGCTCCATCTCAATCTTTTTTGATGGATGCTCATCGACATCATATCTCTCTGAAACCGGCTGCGGACCTAGCTGATGAACTTCTAAGAGCGAAAGATGAGAACTTGCTCGAAGCAACCCGATTTCCGTACCCAATCTTGTCTGTGATACCTGGAGGCAAGCGCGAGGTAGATTTGTATGCCTATATCTTTGGCACCGATCTCCTCACATTTTTATTTGTAGCGCTCTTTTATCAATCCTTTAAGGAAAAGAGCACTGATCTGTTGGCTGTAACTCAAGTGGAAGACCAATTTTCAAAAGTATTCATCAGTGTGCTTATGGTGAGTGCTTTCGTTCTCCTTCCCTGGGCTTAGTTATATGCAAGTTTCCTTCCTCAATTGGTTTTAACAGTCGTATAGGGATGTTCATCAGTAAAAAAACAGGTTTCCAAGCTGTAGTCAGAACTTTGTTGGTTGTGAACTTTCTGGTTTTCTCCAAAGAATATCGTGTTGTAATACAGATATTTAATGTCCTGGATACTTTCCTTTTCTAGAGCTACTTTGATCAATTTTACATGCGATCACTTTATAAAATGGGTAGCGTTCCATGACTTCCTGATTTCATTAGGTCAAGTGTTTGCCGCCAAAAGAGTTTCAGACTCTTGTAGTGATGCGAAGACATTGTTATGCCATTAGTTCTGACGCAAGTATTTGAATCGAACTGGTGGTTCTTCATGCAGACTTTGTTCTTCCTAATCGTTGTGGACCGGGTTCTCTATTTGACTTCATGTGCGTCTGGGAAGGTCATCTATTATCTCTGTAATCTGGTGCTGTACACAAGTTACGTTTCACTATTTGTATGGCAAATTGAGGATACTGAAACTTCAGAGGTGATAGGCAAATCTCATGGTTATCACCTCTTACCGCTGAGGATATTCTATATGATGAAGGCGCTTTCTTTAACTTTACAAGCTTTTCAGATAAAGTATGGCCTTCCCCATAAAAGCGCTCTATATGGGCAATTCTTGGCTAGAAATACAAATTATATGAGCTGGATCGGTTTCCGCTTATACCGTGCTCTACCATTCCTTTTTGAGCTTCGGTGTGTACTTGACTGGGCTTGCACTACAACAGCTCTCAATATGTACGATTGGCTTAAGGTAATTCTTTCAGCTTCGAGTATGTCCTGATTTCTCCTTTCAATATATGAGATCGTTAGATGTTGGATCTTTAGATTCATCTAAATTTTAGCAGCTTTTAATTGTTCTAATGCTCTGGCTGAACCATACATTGCAGCTGGAGGATATCTATGGGAGCTTGTTTGTCGTGACGTGCGACAATAAGCTTAATAGAGAGAAGCATCGGTTGGGCGCGAAGCAGGGCATGATGATCAAGTTCTGCAGTGGAGTTCTTCTCTTTGCAATACTGATTGCTGTTATCTGGGCTCCCATGCTGGTTTTTATTCTTCCCCTTTCTAAGAGTTTACTGACTTCTTGTGGTCGCTTGTACTAAAGTTTCTTATTTGTGACTGCCTTTCTGAATCTTGTTTCTTCTTATATTTGTGACTTTCTCGTAGAGAGTAATGGCAAGTTAACACTACTTCTCCTACAGATTTACAGCAGTGGGAATCCAACAAACAGTCCAAACCTCGTCTTGGACGTCCACGCTGGCATCGCAGTGAAAACGGCGGGTGGAGTTTTCAAGCTTTATGAGACAAGCCTGTGCCACAATCATACTGTAGTAGTTCTCCCGAATGCTGTCTCTGGATATTACCCCCGTGATGTGCAAGTTATTTGCTGTGAACCTGACGGTGCTTCTCTTTGGCTTATTCCTCCGGCAACATTAAAAAACTTGATACGTTCTATTGAGTCTCACGACCTTTTATTTAGCTGTTGGTGGAATTTCCACCGTGATCGTCCTAAAGAGAAGGAGTTGACTTCATATGAACCAGCTCAAGAGGAAATGAATGTGTCACCTGACCTTTTAAAGGCTGTTTTGAACGGAACCTCAGATTCCATCTACATTGAAAACTTGTATCCTCTATATATGAGGGTACCAGGCTCTGGTGACGTGCGTCCGCTGGAGGGTTCTGTTGTAAGATCTCTTCACCTGTATTCTAGTATATTGGAATTATTTTCTTGGGAAATGGATGATGCCTTCTTTGCTTCTGAATCTCATATGTTGTTTCTTGATATAAATTTTATGACATCGCGCTGATTTTACTGCCCCTTGCTCATTTGTGGGGTCTCGTGCAATAGTTAACGTTTTAGATTAATTGATTTTTTAACCTGTATTTGTCATTATCACAGTTCTTCCGTAGGATATGTTTTTTGGTCAACCTGTGTCGGCTTGACTTCAGAGTGCAATAGCCGATATCTGTCAAGGATCTGCGAGCTAGTGTTAGAGTGTTTGTAGTTCTACGATTGTGGTGCAAGTCGTCTTTCATGATACATGAAGGGAGCATTGACATTGTTGTATGAATATTGCTCTCAGGAATATGTCTCTGGAAACTTGACATTGAAGCGAGAAGGGGGACAAGCATGGTGGTCATTTGAGCGAAAGAACACTCTTCCAAATAATACTTGTAGTTCTATTACGGGTCTTGCAGCCATTACTATTTCTGAGGAAGTTCCTCCAAGTAAGGGTTATTTCTATTATTTGCTCATTGCAATCCAGATGTATGTAGTTTCTTTTTAACCTATTCAAATGATCAGACTTGTATGTGCGTTGCGTGACTGTTAGTACGGAGTTGGGTTGTGGTGCACTGATTATTGTGCGTTACTCCGAAATTTTAGGGGAGATTGATTCTCTAGGTTATTTTATGTCACACATAAGTGCATTAGGTTCTCAATACTATCTGTCGACTTGGAAGACCTTTAGTGCCTTTTCTTGGCAGTGATGATTACACAAGAATTGGCAATGAGAAAGTTGATGTGAAGACAAACTGATGATCACTTGCATATCATTGATGGAGGATTGTTCATGTGCAGGGGGGCTTCTGGGCGAGACGCTGAGTAGGTTCAGCATTTGGAGCTTGTACATTACATTTGTGTTGGCAGTGGGGAGATTTATTCGGTTGCAATGTGCTGACATTCGCATGCGGATTCCATACGAAAATTTCCCTGCTTGTGACAGGTGCTGTGATGAACCAGATTGATTGCGTCCTTTGATGCATTCGTGAATTCTGACATTACTGATTTTCTTTCTAGTAGCGTAGGATTCAAACCCATTTCCCAATAACAAAAGAAATTCACTTTGGAAGCTAATAGCTATTGAAAGACGCTGAAAAAATTTAAGGTTAAATTTTTTTCTTTCTTATTGGTTGATATTCTTGAAGCCTACTAAGTGATTCATTTCAAATCCATGCGACCACTTCTGGCCATTTGGGCACGCAGGGGTTCATATTATGAGAAATAGAAGAGAAAATACTAGAGAAAATTGACCCTTTGTTTGGAGAAAGGAGACGACAGTTATATTATATTAGTGACGTTTTATATTTGAAGAAACACTTCAGTATTTCTTTCCGGCAGTGCTACTGTTTCTCGTGTGCTGTTTATTCAACTACTGGTACTACGTTGAATATTTGAATAGACATTTTCATTTTTGATCTTGTATCTAAGCTCAGCTATTTACAAGAGATATGGGACGTGCAGGTTGGTGGCCATTTGTGAGGACATTTTTGCAGCTCGTGCTGCTGGCGAGTTGGAGCTAGAGGAAGGCTTGTTCTGGACATTAATCAAGATATATAGAGCGCCTTATATTCTTATGGAGTACACAAAAGTTGAGTAAGTAGCATCTCCTGACGTGGATGGTGATCAGAGAGGAAGAAAGATTTACATTTAATTCAGTGTACCTTGTAGATAAATATATCGACATTGTTGGCAATTTAGGGGAAACTCAGGGCCTGATTACTTGTCAGGATCATTTGTATTTTTATTCAAGCTTAGAGGAGGAAAGTAGTTATTTTGCCTCATTATTGGAGTGGAGGTGGAAATTTTTTGTTGTATATCAAGCAGGAAAGAAAAATTTAGCTGATATTTGGAACACCGGATGTGGAAAGCTTTTATCTCAATCTGATTCGCCGAGGCATTGAAGGCTGAAGAGCCTGTTCTTGTAGGAGATATTCTTGTGCTATTTTGTCGCCTACATTTTTTCAGTTGTGTTTGTTCTGAATATGGGTGGGTCTTGAATACCGGTACCTTCAGGTAGGAGGTGCAGAAACCGCCCATTTAAGAGCATTTTGGCTTGGGATGTCTCCCATGCTGATCAAAGCATTTCGTAACAAATTTTCAGAGAACGAAGAGAGAAAGACATCCATCACAAGTTCATTTGTAATTTTTGGAGTTAAATTGAATTAGATACTCCGTATGGTTTTCTAAAGACACCAATACTAGGTGCTATTTGAGTTCATAGGTACAGCCATGAAATGTCAAACACTTGATGTTAACAGTGCAAATATAGTCCAAAAATGAAGGTGTGTTAACTTTGAACGTGACATGGTACATGTCATTGCCTACGTCAATTCAAAGTCTCCAAGCACTCAATGTTCCACAGTACATAAGCTAAAGGCACCCATAACCAATCACATAAGCAATTCTAGACATGGTTTGGGTATGGTTTGGGTAGTGCAAGGTGAAGCAAACATTTTAAGAGGTGCATTGACATAAGTGGTGGGGATTGCAAAAATTTTGTAATTTTATCTCTTGAATTGAAATTACTATTTATTTTGAAAGGCAAAAGTTCGGCTTGCTCCATGATTAATGTCTAGAGTCATCTAATTCCACTCATTCAAGAACTATTGTTTCCCATACATTCCAAGGAGAAAATACAAATTTGTTCTAACCTTGGTTGAAAATTTGTCCCCCTATTGACAAGGAGAAGATTGGTTCTTCCACTTGTTCCTTGCAAGGGGATCCAAAGTGTGTAATTCCTTGGCTATTTTGCTTGTTTGCCTTGGTTGGTGTATTGTATCAATCCAAGTGCGGCCCTTGAAGGCCATATGTTTTGTTTGTTTTTTAAAATCCCAAATTGTCACCAATTCATCAATGGAACATTTTTCATTCCTACAATGACACTTCATGGTGCACTTGTAGAAGCAATTCTTCGAGCATAAAATTAGCACCTCCTACCTTTGCATAACAATCTTAAGTAGACAAGGTTTAGTATTCTTAAAGGACTATTTTCGATTTATTGATTCTTTCTAATTGAAGTACTACCAAAATATGTTTAATTTTGTAAGGATACTATGGACTTGAGAGGCTCAATTGATAAATTCACTCTTAATTGTAGAAATAAGAAATGCACCTATTAGTTCAATAATTGGAGTATTTTGGTAGCTACCTAAATCATAGGGGATTGTATCCTTCTAGAATTAACCTTGTACCACTATGTTTGTTATAAGTGTTTGATGGATGATAGAGAATTCTTCCAAATATAACAAAATTGTAGATGTTCATCCTTGGAATTTTGTTTAGAAAGGAAAAATCTTGTAGAGTAGTTTTAACCTCCAATCATTTACACTATATCCAAAAGGATGATTTCCATCGTGACGAGCCTATCTTTCTACTATTAAATGTATCCAAGGCTCTAAATTGAATGTCATTTTGATGTCATTGGATAAAAAAGAATCTTTTTTGCAAGTTGGGACCCTTTCTAGATTTAAAGATAGGAACTCAAATTAGAAATTCATTTGAAAGACTCTACATGAATCTATCTATAGATGATACTTAAATTTATGTATAAGATTCTAGAGTTGTAGCATAGAGAGAGGTAGATCCATCATCATGGAAAAGTACAAAGTTGGTAACAATAATAAATTAAATCTCATTTCAAACAACAAAAAAGTTTACAATACACAATTTCTTAGATTGGTTGTAAGAAACACTTATACTCTTTTGTGTCACATGTAGTGTTGATTTGTTTTTTGGCCATAACTTTTGCACTCTAGCTTAAAATGACTCAAAATTTATAGGTAAGATATTCATGAATATTATACACCTTGTCTAATTTTTCCTTTCAATTTTCAAAAATATTTCCAAGACAAAAATAGCCCCTAGTATTTTGTCGCACTCACCAATTTAGAGGCTTAAATACCCCAAAAAATGAATTTGGAAGAGAAAATTTAGGAAGCAATGGTCTTCTAATAGACTTGAAGCTATTGTTTGAAGGAATTTAAAGAATATTTAATCAACTATTGTATTAAAGTCAACAAAGTGAACTTCTTTGAACTTGCATTTTGAAACATATAAATTTTTTATTTTGATGCATTAGATGAAATTTGAGGGCAAGAAGAAATTGTTTTGGCTATTTCCCTAATAATTCCCTATGCTATCCAAGAATTGCAAATCAACCCCTACAACCTGATTTTTTGAATTTTTGAAGTAAAATATAAAATAAAATAAAGAAATTTAAAATTGAATTAAAAAATCATTAATTTCAAAAAATGATATTAAATTTGTTTAAATTAATTATTTAAATGAATATATGACATGGCAAAGTCTCATCCTTGTCAGACTATTGATATAGCACTATTCCTAGAGTTATGAGAATCCAAGAATTTGTAGTCTTTTCTTGCCCCTCGAATTTCATCTAATGTTTTTTTGGAAGCATAACCATCTCTATATAGTTGATACAAATGGCCCATTTTATTTTAATGATTTAAGATTTTTCCTACACCTTACTAATTAAAACATCAAACTTCTAATTTCTTAAGATTTGTCATTTTTCTAGTTTTCCTAATTAGAATTTTTTTTCTTAAATTTCCCTTTAGTGCTATATTGGTAGATTGACAACTACAATATCTAAGATAATAACACCTAATTGTGATTTTCTTAAAAATTTAGTCTAGAGTAGTACAATGCCTTTATTTATGAAAGCCAAGGATTACTTTATGATATGCTTATTTTCAATAGTTTGAAAATTCTAAATTTATTATAGAATGTCAAAAGAATGTATAAAATAAAATTTAAGAATACTCTTCAACTTCCAATAAGATATAACTAAAAGATTTGGAAAATTAATGATAGAATAAATATTAGATTGCTTAATCAGGCGTGATGAAGTATAATTATCTTATTTATAGAAAAATGCTTATAGTAGAATATAAACTTTTTTTGTAACTCATACCTTAATCAAACTTGCATATTGTGTCAAAACCAAAAAATTGATTTATAAATTTCTAAAGTTGGGATTGCTTTTGCCAAGTTTTATAATATATAGGGTTTGATTTAGGGTTTCACTTTTATGCAAGTAGGAAAAAATCAAACAACATTTAAGAATTGATGTTATTTTGTTGTCAAATAAAAAGTAATAAAAAAAATTTAGTCCATTGATAGATATTGTTTTCATAGATGATGAGATAAAAAAATTATAAAATTTGACTACACAAATTAGAAGATATTAACATTCAAAGTTGCAAAAAAAATATCTTTTTGAATGTTGGCTTGCAACTTTGAAAGTTTCAAATGATTTTGTCCACCATTTGTAGAAAATTTTACACTATAGATTTTGAATTTTAAGAAAAGTTTGTGTTTATGTCAAATGATTATCACTCTTTGAAATTTTATTAAGTGGAACTAAGTCAAAGATTGAAAAAACAAACTAAATTGTCAATAGCTTTGGCATGAAATTCAAGTATAGTAACCCAAATGGTAAGATTGTTCCAGCCAGCAATCGTTACATTGTTAAATCTTTTTTTGGAAAATTGTAAAAATTGCATTCATAAATGAATCTTGTGAGGTATTTTTTTGAAAAAATGTTGTTTGAATTGTCCCTAAAACAAAAAAAGAATTCAAAACTTTGACATCACTCACTAGCCAAATGGAATGAATTAAATTTTATAAGTAGAGAAAAAAAATTTATTAATAAAAATCTAAAAAATTTATTTAAAAAATTTGTGGATTTTTTTCCTATCCAACAATGTGAAAATTATATTTAAGATGTCATAACTTTTTCTCCCACAAGCAAATTTTTTAAAATATTATATTCACACAAAGCTAAAAAAGTTTTTCAATCTTTCGATAATCAAAGTTTCAAAAAATTTCACCAACAATTGAGGTCATAAGAACTTGCTCAAACACCTAAGAGTCTTTTAAGGGGACTCTTGGTCCTTTAGGGGTTAAGAGGCTCTCCCTAAAATTTTGTCAACCAACAATACTAAGTTTTTTCTAGCAAACATTGTATGCTTCCATGAAGAATCCCAATATTCATTTTGTCTTTTTTGCAAAATTTGGCCAAATTTCGTTCACGCAAGTTTGTCACAAGTATACTCATCTATTACAATTAGAATCTATTATGGATGCAAATGCCTTAGACCTTGAATTGATGGACACCCCCTACCTGTGATCCCAAAACTAGCTAAATTTTGCTCATTTTCTACTTAATTTTTTCATGCTCTTTGTATAAATTTTAAAAAATCTTCCCAAAATGAACATTTGGCTAAAAACCCTGAATCTATTTTGAGATCACTACCCCCTACTAACCTTATAGGGCCTAATGAACCAACCCTCACTTGTCCTCCAAAGTCACTCCAAGAATAAATGTCAAAAAACAAACCCCTTATTTTTTGCTTGAATAATTTATTTCCTACACCTCTTCAAACAAAATTGGGCCTCTAATTCCAAATATGAATTCAAAATTTCCAAATTTTTATCATGGATAGCAAATAAGAAATTCCAGCGCTTTGCAAGGGGTAACTAATCGGAGGGGTCGGTTCACTCCCCGGCCCCTCAGTGAGCCAAGTGCGCCAGTGTGGATTGGCCTTCACCGTGGGCTCGACGCCGCCTGGCTGGGGGTCCATGTGCAGCCAGTGCTGCGCGAGGAGGGCAAGCGCCGCGACCCCGGCGCTGGCGCACTTTCGAGTTTCGACTCGCGGCCCACGTCCACATTTGCAGCGTGTGCAGGCATGAGCCAGACTGCCAGAGCAACCGGTAACCCTACCCTAGCTTTCTCTAGCTAGCCCCACCATCGTCACTCGCATCTCGCCGCTTTTGGCCTGTAGTACAATAACTGTCGCAACTTCGCCAGAGATTTTCAAGTGCACCCAAGTGATCCAACGCATATCTTCGCCGTTGATGCGTTTGGAGGAAACCCTGGGGTTCCAGTCGTTCGAACCCCGGCCCTGGACAGTGTTGTAATAACAACTGGTTTAGTTGCAGTAATCCAGTTTCGCTCTTCCAAGTTGCAGTAATTAACTTAATGCTTGCCTGTTTTTGTGATCACAGCGTTTCGATGGGTACAGTTTCCGTCCGCGCGCGCTACTGACAATGCTGTGACGAGGTGTGAGAGAGCCGTTGGTGTTCTCGGACGCCAAAGTTTGGCATGAATGTCTCAGATGTTGGTTACCCTAATCTGATAGGGACGTGGCTGTGCGCATTTCAGAGACATCGTGCCAAGCTTTGTGCTTCTGAGAGCCGTGGTGTGATTTCTTCGAGCAGCTTGGATCTTCTACGTAGCGGATTCAATTTCTTTACAGGAAGGAATAGATTTCATGATCATGAGCTTCATTATTTGGTCAAACTCTGGAAGTTAAGGACTTCACTTAATTAGTTCTGCCGTTTGTGGTGGTTACTTTGTGCGTTTCTTTCAGTCAAGGAGGTTTGAGTTTGGTTTGATGTCTCTAATCCCACTGTTTGGAGGTGTAATGTCAAGGTGCAGGGATGCATGAGGAGAACACTGTCGTTGTAGTGACTGGAATCGCATCGATCCTGCAGGAAACAATTGCCGCTCTGTTTCCGGAAGCTGTGATGCCATCTGCAGTCAAAATGGAAACGTACAGTGAGTAGTGCGTTTGTGGGAGTTTGCATCGGAACTGACGTTGCTAATTCTTCTGCTCCAGGGTGGGTGTGACATTCAATTTCCTCCTCCCGAAGATTTTTGAAAGGCTTGTTTCCATTCTCTCTTTTGACTTGTGAATCCATTTCAACGAATTAGGGTGAAATTTTGGACACATCGTATAGACATCGATCACGGAATGATGTTTTCTTTGGATCTGAATTCTTATCTGCTCAAGTTTGTAAGAACTTTGAAGAGAATCAATGGGGGGAGTCACAGCAGCTTCAAGCAAGTTTGGGGAAGCCTTACTCACCCTCTCACCCTCTTGGGGAGTACAAGATTCATCAACAAGTTTGATGAAGGTTTTTTGGTTGTTCGCTCATCTCCATCTAACGAGTTGGATGAGGGCTCCCCACTGTGACTCCCACAATGAGGAAGCAGACTACTTGTCGATCTCATCAATTCTTAAACGAAAAATGCGAAGTGCCTGAGAGATATAATTAAGTACAGAATGCAACTGGTAACTGCAGTCGGTGAGTATACTCCTACATTCTGTATGCCTTCTCGATAATTTGAATTAATTCCCCAGAAAACGCCCTCACCCTCGATCAACCAATTCTAGTTCGACTCTCTAATGATGTACTGAAACTGTAGCAGTGATATTTGGTGTCGCGCAACTCCGCAAGGGGGTGTCCGAACTGACCCGCTCGAGTAGAATCAACTTTTCTAAATTCTACGAGTAGCCTTGTATTTTGCAGGAAGAAGAAAGTGTGCTGAGCTCACTCTGATAACAAATATGCAAACAGTGAAGCAGAAGGTACAAGGATTGATCTCTTCTAATAGAGGGGTCATTGCTCAAGACTTCTTCTTCGTGCAATTGCAGAAATGGAGGCTATTTTGAAATGCTATTTGAAATCTACGAAGGCGGGGTTGGGTGGGGGTGGGGGTAGTCGCTGTTACGAAGAGTGTCTGGACAAGTCCTCCCGATTCGAGGATAAATTCTGGACTGTTTTTTCCAATTACTTTTGTGTCTTTTGTGTCTTTCGTCTGCAGCATCCTGTGTTTTTGAGTTTTAATCCCTCAGATGTGAAGTGAACGTGCAGACTGATTCTGAGCTAGAAAGCAAGTTAACGAAGTTCTTGATGGCCGATCATTGTGATGAGATTTCAGGCCGTGTTTGGAAACAAACGACACACTCTTGACGCCTCTCAACGTATGTATTATGTCCTTACAGATTCGCTGTCAATCTTGAGAATGGGCCTCAGTGTGACTGGAGAAGCGATTGTCGAAGATGATTAAGTTTGTAGCCTTGGGTATTCTTCCTATTTGTAGAGGATGCGTTTGTTAATTACTGCAGGAGAGGTAGCTGTAGCTAGCTGCAGTCACCGATGTTCATATATCTCGGGAATCTTCAATATATCTTCGTTCAGCTTTCTAGATTTCTTATGGTGTGATACTGTTTGTGATGATCAGGTTAATCTGTTCCTTCGATCTCCCGTTGGTGGTTGCTGCAGCATGCATTGTGCTTAATCGTAACGATTCTTTTCAGCCATTTGAGTACGTACCTGCAGTCAGTCGACCGCGTTATGTTCGCGTCACTTCGTATATTTGTCTTAGCTCTTCTCTTTTACCATTTGCATAAAGACCTGCAGTCTGTCGACCGCATTGTGTTTGCGTTCCGTTCTATACTTTTGGATGCTAGCTAGCCGCTACATCTTGTCGAAATTACGAATTTAGTCCGAGTTTCCTTTCTAATTGTCGGGTACTTATGAATTTTGTGACTGCAGAGATAGACATGAGGAAGTCAGCTGGTACGTCCATTAGTAACGATGAAAAATAGAGTTCTTGTTTTGCCAGAGTCTAGCTTGATTGTAACGCTCTGTCGGATGCATTGGATGCTCATATTGTTTGAGAGCAAGCACAGCCTTGACTTAAACGCGAATATATATTTTGATTCTGCAACTTCAAGGTTTGGCATGGAGTCTCAGCAGGACGTACAGTCTTCAGTTCTCTATTGTTTGTTTTCCTCATCAAGGTCAGCCTCTTAAGTGCCGCTCGCGCGCATGCACTATAGCTAGCTGTCGTTGAAGAAGTGTGCGCAATCTCAAGATCGGATTCGGACTTGACTCATGAATCAGTTATTTCATGTCATTCAAGTTTCGCGAGAGTTTTTGTCGCAGCTGCCTTGTATTCAATGAATAGTCTGACTCGTGAGTACAGATACAGCAGAATTTCTTGTAAAAAACGGAAGCGTAACAAGTTTCACTCCCTTTCATTCTCAAATCATCGCTTTCTTTGCCGGTGTCGAGTTCCGAGCATGGCAACATGGTTTGTGCAAGTACACCATTTCTACAATCTGCCCTTTCAATTCCGGCCCGATCTATATATAATGGGGTCCAAAATTAGAGTTCTCAAGGCTCAAACCAGAATGAATATCAGTGGACTTGTCACTCCTCATTTAACCGCTCACCAATCTCGTCACCAGTGTAAACACTTCAAAATTTGGGAGGCACAGTTGGACTTCAGTCAGCCGGTCAAGTTCTGCAATTCTGAAGTGTAATTAGCAGCATTTCATTGCTGACGGTAGTTGTGCTCTCTCAGGGGCTATCTACTGTGGGCAGTATGTCCTCGTTCACTGGAATAATCTTCACATTTGCTTCAAGTAAAATCAGGTCGAGGCACATGATTCTTCGTTTACAAGAATTGAAAATCCCCCAATTAGAATTCTGGGATGCATATTGGTAGTTCCGTGCTTGGTGATAACAATTATTCTATTTGATTTGCAACCATGGTATCAAATGGACAGCTGATGATAAAGTGGGGAGATAAATTAAGCTTCACCTATAATGCGCTTTATAGGAGAATTTAAGAATTTTTCTCGGTAGGGAACGATGAACAAGCCGTATTTATAGAGAATCATGATTCACATTTCAGGGAATAATAGGCGTCACCTTTGAGTGAAACACCAATGGGCTCTAATGTGCACGAATGAAGACCTGAGACTTAACATGAAATTACTCCTGACCTCAAGTTTTGATACAATGAACATGTTCTGTGAAAAATATCTTGTTGCAAACAACATGGTTCAAGGAGGAACTTCAGGGATAAAGGTCAACCCAGTGCTATAGCCTTTACACTTCCAAGGTGACTGACGTTGTCTCTTCCCTTTAGTTTCCGTCTCACCTACCACAGTTTGCCTCTTTGTTAAGATGGAATCAATCACACACCGTTGACAGGACGGCTAAATTTGTCAATTTCCAGACTGGCTGACGCCAGCCACGTTATGACGTCATGTTAGTTGAAATGCAGAGGTTCTGTACACAGTTTCAATTGCCATGACGTATGTCTGAGACCTCGAATCTAGGAAAATTTCAGTATTTCAAACTCTCGGTATTCGAACATTCTGAAACATGCCTTCGCAATGACTCTAAGGAGCATCATCAATCCAACAATAAGAACAACAATTTTGTTAAATTGACAAAAATTTCACAAGTTCGGCACTTTTCTTGGCACGACTGGAAGGGAAATCTACACCATCCTAAATTTTAGAGCTCTCTGCAGGTCACCGTTTGTTACAAGTTCTGGTGTCCTGAATTGCGCCCATTTAATTCACTAAATTGGCAATAAAACCAACTTGAAATGTGCTTTCATTTGTGCTGTCCCTCTTGGAACAATGATGCGCTGAGTGCCGATGTAATGTACCGATTTCTCATGATATATAAAGAAAATGCAAACAATGAATCAGTTCTTCGATACCATACACGTACGAGCACTCCTGATCATCCGAGGCAAAGATTCCGGTCACCGTTTTACGCCAATTCACGTGAACCCCCTCAGTCTGTCTCTTTAAATTATTGGGCGACACCCATGGCTGCTTCTGAAACATCTGAAGAGCATTCCTGCCTTTCTGCAGGTCCTTGGACCCAGGCCAAACTATCTGACGCCGGAAGCCAAATATCTGCCCTCGGGAAGCGGGAAGCAGGCGAGATACTATCATACTACTGGAGTGCATGCGGACGGAGTCCTTGGGCCTCACCGTGCAGGCGCCACGTTACTGCGCGTGGGGAACGAGGAGCCTTAGTTTCAAATTTCTTTATCGGAGAAGGTCCCACAGAAGGTCGAGCCCATTGTCCGGAACTCCGGATTGCGTGCCTTTGAGGGCTGTCATAGGCCGTCAGTGACGGCGTTGGAGACTTGGAGTTACTGACTGCAGTAAACAAGCCCACTGCAGGCCACGACAAAGCAAGGCTTTGTTTTTTAATTTAGCTTAACTTTGACGTTTAGTGCCGCTCCATCGTTCGGAAGACGGAACCATACTTTTTCCCAAGTCAACGGAGAGGCAAATGCGCAGGAAGCTTCGTGGGGGCCTTCGGAGAAGGCGCCTGTTGCCCACAAAAATCTTCGACACAAAGAAATTCCTTGGGTCAGTCACTTCAGTTGGCGGGCCCGGAAAGGATGAAGCCTATCGGACCAATGATTTTTCTGGACTTCCTTGAGTGATCCGGATGAAGCCAAGGTGGCTTCAAAATTATTTATTACATCAATTTTTTTGGTGAAATTTGAAGTTAGAGCATCCCCATGGTTGCACTTCGAAGCACCATTGTAAACATTTTGGACCACTGATCTTCCTTGTTTGAAGAAAATCAATGGTCTAGAATGTTTACGGTATTATTTCGAAGTGTGGTTTTAGGGATTTTGTTAGGGGGCCAAATTCATTTGGTGACAATGTTGAATTGGGAGGCAAATATCTTGGCTTCAAAATTTATTTTAAGCATTGCAATAAATAATAGTAGGCAACAATTTTTTTGCCTAGGAAACAATTGGCAAGTGCAAGAACTACAAGCTCCCCAAGTCCTAAACTATAGAATTGCAAATTGAAGTTTATGATACTAAAACTTGCAAGTCACAAACTACAATAATTTGTCAATTGTTGTGGATAATTCATGAATAACATGAATAGTATACAAATGAAATATAGAAAGAAGAATAAAATATGTGGGAAACAAAAAACAAAGCAATTTAGTGTATTTACAAAACTATATTCAAGACACAACATACAATTGAATGATTATCAAACAATGATATTCGAAGTCCCACAAGAAAAAATGGTGAAATCAACCCCCCTCTCTCTGTCATCAAAAATACAAATTTAGAAAAAAAAGTAGGCAAAAGGTTCAATTCAAATGCATAAAACCCTAGTGATGAAGCATTAAGAAATGTCAAGTATTCATAGAAAACAATGACAACAAGTTGGATGAAAGTAAAATCTTAGTCTTGCATATGGTGACAAGAGCCTCATTTTTGGTTGATAACTATCAACAAATTGTCAAATAGCTTGTGAATATCTAGCGATAAAAATTTAAAATTATTCATTTATTTCCTATTGAATAAAGAACTTAGCTTTTGATGTTGCAAATTGGCTTTTTTTTATGAGAAAAAAAATCACTACCTATGACCTTGTAGTTAAAATTGAAAGTCCATCACACCAACTATACTATCCCCAAGACCCCAAAGGACCAAGGCCTTTGTTTCACTAAAAATCACTTAGGATTGTTATTTCTATTGCAAAGAGTAAAAAAATTTGAAAATAGTTATTTTCGGACATCTAACCATAGGATCTCATATTCAAATAGTATAAGAATTTCAAAAATTTTGACCATAGAGATTACAAGATTTTTGTGTTTAAAGTGAAGAAAATAATTTTTTTTGAATAGTATAGAACCAAATTATTTGACTTAAAACCTTCTTAATCCCTAAAGGTTTTTGATTATATTTTCACCAAAATCGCTTCAAAACTGTCATTTTTTAGACAACTATCAAATTTTTGGAATTTTTTTTTGACAAAAGTAACCATAGGATCTTTTAGAGCACGAGTTTAAGAATATGTCGAAAAAATTTCAGCAATTTCTGCTGTGTAGATTGCAAGATATTAGTGTTTGAAGGAACAAAAATCATTTTTTTACCACTGCGGAAATCCGGGCAGCTGCACTTCAGAAGACCATATTTGTATGAAAAAATGTCCAAAATGATTGTAATTCTTTGGATTCAATTTTCAAGTGAAGTTGGCTACATGCTTGAGAATTTTCAGATCATTTGAAATTGTACAACATATAGGAAAAGAATAGTAAGTAGAAAGAAGTAGAAAATGAGCCAAAATACTAAATTATTAATAATTTACTTATAGAGTTAAAAGAAGACAATCCCAATGGTTGTAATGTTGTGTTAAACAATATACACCCAATGTTGTTGTTGTTTTTCAAAAATATTAAAAATTGAATTAAATAAAGAATTTCAAACTTTTTTTGTAGTGTAGAGATTTTATAACTAGCCAAAACTACCTCAAACTAAAAATCCTCATAACTTTTGACTCATTAATCAGAATGGAATGATTCAAAGGTTTCCACTTAGATAAAAATCAAAGAAACCAATTTCAAGTTTTAATTTCTTAAGAAAGTAATTTTTGAAGAAGTTTTTTTTGCTGCCTAGTCTGCCCACCAAGTAGAGAAATTACATATCAGCCAATAACTTTTTCACTATGTAGTTAAAAGTTATGAAAATTGTTGGGCCTTAAAGATACTCCTTTGATACATATTGTGTAAAAATTTCAAAGAAAAAAACCAAAAACTCCATCTGTAATGAGCTTCCCGAAATCGCTATGTTGCCAAAAAATGCAGTTTGGTCCTTTAGGGGTTAATTTAATTTTTTTGCATTACAAAGTTTTGAACTTTGAATCTTTATAGTAATATACTAAATTGAGAGTCTAGGGAAAAAATTTGAATTCCAATAAACTTAATTCTCATTCTTAAGAAAATTCCTAAATTCAATTATGAATTAAATAGAGGAAAATTTTTAATTATTAATATCTCCAAGATGAAATTAAAATGCACTAAATTTGATGGTGAAATTGTTCTGTAAACAACCTAAACTATACACAATTTTTTTTAAGTGTAAAAATTACATTGAGAAATGAATCCTACAAATTCTTTTTTCAAAAAGATGTTTAGGTTGCTTGAAGAACAAGATTGTTCTTCACTTTCACATAACTCATTTAAATGAAATGAATCAAAGCTTTACATATAAACAAAAATATAATGAATGAGAAAAAAAATATTGTAGGAAAAGATTTCAAAATTTCAAAATTTTGTTGTTGCCCAATCTCAACTATTTTGGATTTATTTGGGCATAATTTTTGTTGCCAAGCAAAAATTGTGTAAAAACTTACATTCTCACAAAGCAACAGAACTAATCAATTTTTCTATCTTCAAAAAAAGTTTCAAAAAATCATGACAAAAATTGAGATAGTAGATACTTGCCTAAAATCCAATTTATCTTCCAAAGGGACAATAATCCTTTAGGGATTAATCATTTGAGTCTATAGTAATTCTTGTAAAGGCCGTTTTGCCTTTTTGTTTTATCCCTTGGGAAAAAGGAAAGATTTTTTTATTTGCTATGTATGACAAAATTTGCAAATTTTGAGCTCATATTTACAATCAAAGGCACCAAATTAATTCTATGGGGTGTTGAGAATCAAATTAATGAAGCACAAAATAGGGTTTTTTTTCTTCAAATTCATCCTAGGTCGGATCCCTATAAGAGACCCATTGCACTACAACAAACTTGATTGTATTAAGCCTTGATTTCTATTAGAGTGTCTTGTAGCATTGTTATACTCAAAATAAAGTATAAGTATTTCTTAATTTTTTAATTCATTCAAAATTCAAAATTCAATATCTTTTATATTATAGGTCTAAATGCCATGAAACAATGCCTATACATCCCTCCTTGCAAGGAGCTATTTGACAATATTAATCTCCAAATGCCTAACGACTGGATGTTTTTTTAGACCATTACAAGATTGTTTCACGGTTGTTTTGAAAATGTGAACAATTATTTAATAATCATTATAATTATTATAACTTTATTTAATTAATTAAAGTTATAATAATTATTATAATTATTAAATAATTGAATAATAATTAAAGGTTAATTGAATAATATTAGCTGATGTGGCAATTGCTCAACCGTGTCAGATTTTTAATGTGGCAAAGTTTCCAATCAATTGTAAATAAAGGGACTTTTTTACCATTTAAAAAAAATTTCAAGTCATGAAATTGTTCCACTCAGTTCAAGCCAAGCTACAGTTCGCTAATGTTTGGAGGGGTTTATGTACATTCTGACTGTTGTTCACCATTGTCTAGACATTGGTAATTTTATTCAACCCTGAAAAAACATCTAAGGTAGGTACACCCAAAATGGCTCCTGACCTTAAAGCGCTCTGTACAACGTGCATAGATTTTCAAAATCAGTCATGTACCCAGACTGTAGATGGCGCTTTCAGAAACACACTTTGACTGTTAATAACTTTTGCATACGGTATCCAAATCCACTGTTCTTTGGTGCGTTGGAACATGCTTTCACTCACCAACAAGACTGTAAAAAAATCTGAACAACATAATAACAGGAACTAGGCACAGTAGAGAAACTGGCGCTTTTGGGTATACCTACCTTAATGGCACCAAAATTTGGTGTTTGCAAGACTATGAAGTTGAATACAACCTAGTCAAGTTTCTATTTTGAGTAGTTTGTATTTTTGAAAACTTCTTTTTGAAGTCTAGTTTAAGCATCAAAAAATCGATCTTGAAAGTGATTGATCATGATTTTTCTATTCAAGATTTTGTACAAGGGTGTCCATTGTAATCTTGACTTTCTATAGTGGTGTGGATTTTTGGATATGAACCTCAAATACACTAGAGCTTGGAGAAAAAAACATATTAGAAATTCATTTTGAAAAATTGTAGAATAGATTCTGAGAAGCTATAAATTGATTGAGATTATGGTTTTGTGCATATTAGGCCCTTTAACTTCATTTTTTTTTCATTGGCGAGCTTTTCAGATTTGGCATGTGAAAAGAGGATTGAAAGACTTCAAATGGTACTTTAGAGTTTTAACAACCTTAATATGAAACATTATAATCTTTCAATCTACAAGTGATATTGTTGTGTTTTCTTTTTCTAAGTGATTTCTAATGTGTCTAGTTTGAATTTGTATGGTCACATTTAAAAAAAGTTGATAAAACTTATCAAAATGTTTGTCTTTTATTCAATTGAGAGCAAATTCCTAGAAGCTCATAAAAAGCCTTAAGCATTTAGGAGTTAAGAACATAACCAAGGAATACATGGTCCAAGAGATCTCACTGCAACAAACAAAAGCAAAAACAAAAACGAAAAAACTCATTGAAGGTATAGATGCTATTTATGAATAAAATCTTTTGGTTTTATTTTTCAAAGATCAAATTACATGCCTCATAAGAGGTTTTTTGGTCGTATTGGAAGACTGCGAATTCCTGGCATTAGAAGAAATCTAAGGGCATTACAGGGCTGTTTTGGGTCTGTTCCCGAAACGGCTCCCAATGCTGCTGATCGCTGTCAGGCCGACTTTTATCAAGGAAAAATAAAAAATAAAAAAAAATAAAAATTTGGGTCCTAAAATATGAAAATAAGTCCAAAAAAAAAATTTGAAATTTTTTAATTTTATTACCTGGTAGTGTCCCGACCACGTAGGATTCGAGTTCACAGGGCAGAAACTACGTTCCCGCAGTCCGGGAACTCGCAGTCTCCTAATGCCCTCAAATTTCATCTAATGACTGTGAGAACTCGTTAAGGTAGGTACACCCAAAAGCGCCACTTATTCATACTGTGCCTAGTTCCTGTTATTAGCTAGTTCAGATTTTTATACAGTCTTGTTGGCAAGTGAAAGTATGTTCCAACGCACCAAAGAACACAAGATTTGGATACCGTATGCAGAAGTTATTAATGGTCAAAGTCTGTTTCTGAAAGCGCCATCTACAGCCTCTGAACATGACTGATTTTGGAAATGTATGTGCTCTGTAGATGGCGCTTTTAGGAACAGGGCTTTTTTGGGTGTACCTACCTTAAAACCTGTTCCAGCAGGTGAGTAGGTGATCTGATGTAAGTCATGTAACAAAGAGACTGCCATATCAAATAATAATTTTTAATTTAATTTTAAAATTAATTTTTTTTAATTTTTAAAAAATTAAATTTTTTTTTTCTTAATCTGACTAGCAATGACTAGTTCACAAATTGGAGAACGAGATTGAAACAATCTCTTAGTACCCTAAAAAAACTTCTTATGAATATTTGTCATAAAATTCTGAATTCTTTTGGTGAAGACTTCAAAGTAAAACTAGTTTTAAAGAAAAAATGAAGAAAATTCATATTAAATACTAGGGGTGCTATTTTGTGAGCCTATGAGCCTCTAATTTTTGGTGAAATTTTTGGTGATTTTTAGAATGACTGTGTACCTATTACCATGCTTTAGGAATTTAGTATTTTTATAGCTAGTAATCTGCTTGTGAAATTTTGAATTTGTGACTTTCAAAACTCTATTTTTTTTCAATTTCAATTTTTTTTCAATTTTTCAATTCTTTTGCAACTCCATACCTTCTCTCGATATTGAGAGGGGTTTTGGAGGTAGGAGTGACTTGGAGCTCTCAAAATTCTTTTTTTCATTTTTTCAAATTTTTTTTCCTTTTATTTGTGACTATATCACTAGTTCACTTTTTTTGCAACTTTAACACCCTTCACACCCTTCTCTTGGTACTAAGAGATCAACTAGGGGTGATCGAGTCATGAAAGAAAAAATAAAATAAAATAAAATAAAATTTTTGAGCAACTCCATGACCCTAGTCCCTAGAAAATCCCTTGTTGAATTTTGGATTTTGGACCTCAAAAAAAATTCAAAGTTTCAATTTTTTTTTGGAAGGTATTCAAAGGCCCTTTGGAAATAGTAGGGATTGAAATTTTAAAATATATTAACCACACTTCCACGGTCATAGGTCAACGGTCATAGATCCACGGTCATAGAACTGAAATTTTACTATAAATAGAATTTTTTTTAAATGACTTCACTTTTTTGTCTTTTGGCCTAAAAAATTCAAAGTTTTTTTTGGGTAATGCTCTAGGCTCACAAGGCTTATGCTCACAACTCTCAAGCTCATGCTTTTAGGCTCACAAATTAGTATCGTTGTATTAAATACAAATCATTTTCCAAAAAATACCTTATAGTGTAGAACATTGTTGCATAAAGAAAATACCTTCATCATTCCATATTTAAAAAATTGGTCATATAGTCATACTATCATAGATCCTCAACTTCAAATTTAGAAGTTAAAATCCTTACTTTAATCCCTAAAGGACCAATCTACATATATTAGCAACATAGTAATTTTGGGCAATTTACTTAAAACAAAATTTTCATTTTTTTCCTTAAAACGTTCAGACAATATGTCATAGAGGAGCAACTTTAAGATGCAACAATTTTCATAACTTTTGAGTACATGGTAAATTTTTTTTTGCATGATCTTTGATTTATATGTGATTTTCTTTGATCTTTGGGCAGCCCAGGCACATCAAAAACTTCTATAAAAATCACTTTAATTTTGAAAAAATAAAAATTTGAGTAGCTCTAGAATCTCTAGAGTTATTTCTACCTGCAAAATTAAAATTCCTCATAACCATTATCTCATTAATCAAAATGGAATGATTAAAAGCTTTCCATGAACATATTAATCTAAAAATATCAAATTTTTATTTTTATTTTTTTGAAAAGTGATTTTTAAAGAAGTTTTTTGAGCTACTTGGGTAACCTAAAGATCAAAGAAAATCACATATTACGCAATAACTTTTTGACGATGTGGTCAAAAGTTATGAAATTTGTTGCCCCTCAAAACTACTTTTGGGCACATGTTGTGGGAAAGTTTCAAAGAGAAAAAATAAAAATTCCATTTGTTGTTAGCTGCCTAAAATTACTATATTGCCAAATAATGCAACTTGATCTTTTAAGGGTTCAAAGACAATGATGAAAACATACTCATGGATGACCAAATATTTTATAATTTACATTCTAAGATAAATATTTAAGAATCAAACCTTTGTAACATCAATATTTTGTTAAATTCAATTATTCAAAACTATTTTTAACATGGAGTTAATGCGATTGGTACATCTATATATAAGTACAACATTAGTCATGACATGCGGATTGGTGTAATCCTTCATGTAATGGCAAAAAAATAAAATGAAATTTAAAATAGCACTTTATAATGAGTCCCCTTGGAATTTTAGCAAGATCTACTTTCTTGGGATGGTCTAAGTATAATCATTTGGGCCCAAATATAGAGGATTTTTTTCCACTTGGGAAATAAATGCTCTCTATATCATTGGGCCTCTTTTTTTTTTTTTTTTTTTTTACACAAATAAAGGAAACCTTTACTGCACGAGAATAAAAGACAAACACTCAACCGTAAGCAGCCTGGGCAGAGTTAGAAGTTAATGAGTTAAAACTAACTACTAGTTAGTAGGAGGGGGAGGCCCTTGTGCGGTGTGAGCCGCACAACGGCCACCGAGAATCTAAGGAGGTCGATAGATGAAGCCCGCCCGAGGACCTGAGAGACGCCATCTCGGTTCACCGTTAATCCACTCCGCTGCCACACCAGTCCGGGTTCACCTCGCTTGAAAACGCGACTTAAGAGTCTCTGCCATGTCGATTCTTTTTAACATCTGGGTTCTGGTTCGGTCCCACTTAATACGACCATAGTCGATGAAGCCAAGCCATATTCTCTGAAGTTGTTTTTCAGCACACTGTGTGGTCTCATTAAATATGATGTCGTTCCGCTCTACCCAAATGATCCACAAAATGATTGTTCGGAGGAGGGCCCATATGCTACTAATATGTTCGAATTTGCATGGCACTCTTCCGGAGAAAATGCCTTGCTTCCATGTTAACGACTACCAAGGGCCTCTAGCTGATTGTGACATAATTAGTGTGTTGATGATGTGAATCCCCCATTGCCACGCATGTTGAGCAGCTTGGCACTCCTAGAAGCAATGCAATACAGATTTGTGGGTGTATCGAGGGCACACTCGGCTTGTATGAATATCATGTTGGATCTTCTGCCTCCATTCGTTCACAGCAACAGAGCGGTGCCAAATGAGCCATAACAAGCCAGCCTCCTTTGATATCCATGATTTGATCCAGATTGATTTTCACTGTAGCTTGTGGGTGATTGGGAGTACCCCTTGCCATTTTTGCTCGATCACATCCGAGACTACATGATCATCTCGTAGCAATTCTTGACCTAGTTTGGAGCTATAGTGGAGAAACAGTGTATTACTTTGGTGACCCGGCCACTGAAATTGTAAAGGGTCCCACTCGAGTCTATCCAACCGGCCAAAGTAAATCAGTAACTGTACGCGAGGCGAGCCTCTGATGATGCTAGCTACTCTGACGTAACGAAATGATCTGGAGCAACGAATCTAATCTAAGTTGGAAAAGTCATCACCAGGCTGTTTGGTTTGAGAACTTTGAGGTACTACCATACCGGAATGTGGAAGAACAATGAACGTCTGGAGACTTTATAGAAGGATCCAATCCTACGTCACTCCTCCAATGGATATTTGAAGACCAGGTCAGAATTGAAATATAGGGTGATTGCAAGAATGACTTCACGGTTTTGTCTCAAAATGGCCTTAGTACTGGAGTACTGTGACTTTTGGAATAAATTTTTTTTTAATGAAATAAAATATGGATATTGTTAAGAACACTCTAAATAGTATGTAGATGAAAGTTCTAACTTAGAAAAATTTATCTCAAAAAGTTATGCTCTCTCAAAGAGTGATGAAAAATACAAGAAAATAGGTAGTTTGGAATTTAATTTTTTTTAAATAGTAAAAGAATTTTAAAAAATCCATTTTTCCTAACTTAAAGTTGCTTCTTCTTGCCAATTTTCATCTTCAAAAAGATTATTTTGTGTTCTCTACAAGTGTACCTTGGTAGTGCACTTTGAGCACATGTGGAAGGTGAATAATTTACTATTTTTAGAAAATCTCTTCACAAGCTTGTGTAACTATAGTAAAAGTCCTTATATCCCAATTTTCACCTTCAAATTTGAAATTTAGGGTTGGAAATAGTACTAAAAACCCTCAAAATGGCCAAGGTAGACATCCAATCGGGGTCAGTTTAAAAATAGTAAACTAATTTTAAAAAATTTCAAAAAATTACCAAATGTCAAGAACTTTAGTGTGTACCTCTGTTCCAAATTTCACGGCAAACAAAGACATAATGCAAAAGTTATGAGCAAAAAACCACCTGTCCAAAGCCTAGGGGACAACAAATAGGACAAGTCATTCTTGCAATCACCCTATAACAATCGGGAATTTACTTGCATCAGACATAAAGCATCCTAGCGACTCTGAGGGCTTGGCCAGTGGAAATACCGAGGAGAGAAGGGTACCCCAGGTTCTTTGTAACGAGCGTATTGAAGCCTCCCAAGCTCCCTATTCAGTTTTAGTAGTCCAAACCGTGACACAGCCTCCTTACATGTTAGAATCCTATTCCCTTCTCAAATGTTGCCCACAGTCTTTAAACCTACGGTATAAAGTTGAGCAGCTCTGCGTTTAGAGAAACCAGGGCCAATCTACGGCAATGATGTTGACCACCAAAAGGGTTCGTTCATGACCTCCTCAGGCAAGTTGGGGGGCACCTTAACTACTTTCCATACAAGCTTCCTCCATGCCATGCCAGTTCTGTTCCAGATCTTAGAGCCTTGCTTTGTCTGAAAGGTATCTATAGTAAAGTACTCCATACTAGGTTGCCAATTCCCACTACTATAAGGTTGAAAGTGAGTCAGTCAAAAACGAAGGAACACATGTAGATTAGAATCGTTGGATTTACATGCTTTCAATACCCACTTAGCCATCAGTGCTGCAACAGCATCCGCGGGATTGATGAGTCCTAGACCCCCTTTGGATTTGCTTTGGCAACATTGTAACCATGCTACTTTAACTCGTGAGCGGTGGGCAGTTCCAGACCACATGTAATTTTGGATTGCACCCTTGCATTTGGTGACCTCCATCACCGTACCCGCCCATATGGCAATGAAAAAGAATAATGAGGATAACAACACATGGTTTATGACGACCACTCTCCCAACTATGTTCACCTTTGCAGTGCACCAAAATTCCAGTTTGATGTTGATCTTATCCACCAAGAATTGGTTGATGTCAGAGGTACTCAAAGTTAAGCCAAATATTGAACCCAATAATTTACTGACTTCACCTGCTGCTGCCCAAGTAATGTGAAGCTCGTCAGTCCACTGGGATGTCCTACGCCATCTGATGACCACCAATAGCCACAAGACTTGTCCCAATTGAGGACCAAGCCAGACCCCAAGCAAAATACTTCTAGAGTATATATGGCTCCACGTAGGACAATTTCTTACCCGAGAAGAGTCATAGAAGTATCATCTGCAAATTGAGCAATAGTTTGTTGTTTGTCAGACATAGGCAGCTCAATGCCCTTGATGACTCCGTCTTTCATTCGAGATTTCACCATCGAGTTGAGTACTTCTGTAACGAGCAGAAATAAATAGGGGGCCAACGGGCACCCTTGGCGGACACCCCTTTGTAAAGCAAAAGAAGGTGACGGAGCTCCATTAATCTTCACTGAAGCTGTGGCATTTTGAAATAAAAGTTGAACCATAGCAATGAAATTATTGGGAAATCCCACCACTTCCATAGTACGAAGTAGGAAGCCTAGATCCACCATATCGTATGCTTTGCTAAAGTCCAATTTCAAGAAGACCACAGGTTGACCAAAATAAATGGCCTAATCAGTAGTTTCGAAGGTAAGGAGAATATTATCAAGAATGAATCTAGTTGGGAGAAACGCAGACTGATCATATGATATAATCTCCATAAAAATTGGCTGAAGCCTTAATTGAAGAGCCTTACTATAAATTTTATAAGCGACATTAAGAAGGGTAATAGGTCGCCAATTAGAGAGCTTTGCTTTCTCTCCGCCTTTATGTAGCAAGGTAATCAATTCCTTTGTAACTCCTGATGGCATCACTCCTGATTGGATAGCTTCAGAAATCATAGAGAAATAGTCCTCTTTGATAATATCCCAGAAGATCTGATAAAATCCGATTACCACCCCATCAGGGCCAGGGGCCTTCGTGGGATCCATGCTTTTGAGCGCAACCTCAAGTTCTTGTAAGGACAATAGGTGGCTAAGAGAGGACTGAAAGTTTGGTGGAACCTTACCAACCATCCCACGTAAGCAAAAGTATTCAGCTCCTTCTCTGGCGGCCGAAGGTACAGACGCAGCATATAACTTACGATAGTAATCAGAGCAAATTCGTTTAAGATTAGCCTGACCTGTGTGGATGGTACCGTCTGAATCTTCAAGTGAAATGATTTGAGCTCCCGCACCTCTGTCTTTGTGAGTCTTGAAGAAGTCCTTAGAGTATGAGTCGCCAATTTTCTTCCACTTCAATCGGTTAGGCATTTTGAGCCCCTCGATATGGATTGTTTCGATTTGCCCCAGGCTCTCTCTAGTAGTGCTCAAACGGTTTTGAACTTCATCATTGTTGGGGTCAGTATGAAGTGCCTCTAGTGCCTCAGTCAAGTCAGCTCGTAAACGAGCTTCATGAAGCCTCTGGGATTTGGCTTTATTAATACAAAATCCTTTATAGAATTTGACAGCTTGCCTAAGTTTCCAGAAGAATCCTTTTTGGGGATTAGATGACTAGATTTGGGAGACTCTAGTACGGACAGCATCATCTTTTAAGAATCGAGAGTTCATCTTATAGGCAAACTTTCTGTGAGTGGAGTCAACAAGTTCACACGAACTCCATACTGGTAAATGGTCAGAGAAATGACAGTCTCCACGGATGTAATATTCTTTCAGGATATTACCTTGCCCACTACAAGGAAGAGGAGAATATACTCGATCTAGTCCCCCAAGAACGTGCGTTCCACTCCCTCGTTTATTATCCCAGGTGTATTTAACCGAGTTGGAAGCAGGGAAAAATTCACCTACCTGTAGGGCTTCCAAAAGCAGAGTGAAGGCCCTCCGTTCCTCTATACTAATGAGCTTGCCACACATGCTCGACTTATCTTTCCTCCTTTCAACGAAATTCCAATCACCTCCTAGAAACCATCTGCAGTCCTGCGGTAAGCTGCTCAAAAGCTCACTCCATAGTGTAATACGTTCAGTCTGCAGCGTTGAAGCATAAACATTGAGTATAGCAAAGGCTCCTATACCTGGATCTTGGAACCTGACCCATTGAGCCATCCCATAGCTTGAATGACCATTCCCTGTGATGAGGTGTTGGATCGATTGGGCCACCTACAAGCATACACCGCCTTTGCCTGCTCCGAGGTCCCCAGCTGCATGACCATACCCTACCGACGCTTCTCTACCAAAGAACTTCGCTCTAGGCCATACTAACCGGCCGAAATCTTGGAGGCGGGGGCCTCTTAATTTGTGTTCTTGAAAGCACAGTACATCAACACTAGCAAGTAATGTAATATAGTAGTTTCTAACGACATTTACCATTCTGGGGTCATTGATGCCTTGTAAGTTTTGAGAAGTAATTGTAACCTTCATGATAAAATTTGAGGGTCAATTGGAAACAGTAGCAGCCCTCTTGGAGTTGTTCGCTCACCATCAACTCTGTCTGCGGCGTCATTGCCACGACTAGATTTTCCGGGGGTATTCCTTCTGCTTTTCAGAACCGAGGCTCTGTGTCGAAGGGAGGATTCCGACCGATCAGCTTTACGATGGTTTTGAAAGTCTGCTATTCTATTTGATTGAGCAGTTAAAAAACCATGGAAAGAGTGTGGGTTATAAATCGTTTTGTACCACTCTCTAAACTCTATCTATGCTTTCTCAGGTAATGTTGACTAAGAGGAGGACCATCTCTCTAGGGTTCCAGGGACACTAGCGCTGGTCGCTTGAGCATGTGCGTTGGTAGCGCAGACTGGACTCAATCGGATGGGAGGAAGAGACCCCACATGACTGTTCTCAAGTTCAGAGGAAAACTAACCGGATGTTGTACCATTCAAGTCCAAATGTCCAATATGTGCTTCGGTGTAGTTTGTTGGGGCCCCTCCCCTGAAACTCTTGGATTCACATCTACTACGTTGGTGACTGGAATAGCATAGGGAGTCCGGGCACCTGAAGGGCATCCATCAACATTGTTGCAACCACCCTGCTCACATGTTGCTTGGTTGGCTATGATCATGTCACGACACTGTTGAGCTTCAACAGATAGCTCCAAACTGTCGCTCTTACACTGGTGGAGGTCTCCGGTTTGACAGTCGATATTGCTTGTTATGGGAATCCAGTCCATACGCTCTCCTTGATTATTGATGTTATTTGGTGCTCAATGATTAAACTGGTCCTTCTTATCCTTGCCGGGACTCGGCCCCATCGATCCTTGGGCTTCCATCAAGACTGAACCGGCCGTTTGACATTTAGCACTAGTTACCTCATGTTTCAATGTGCCTTTGCTTCCACTTTGGTCTCACTTCTGTAGTCGTGGATCTTTGTTTCCTGATGAAGTTTGTTTTGAGCCTGATGAGATTGCATCAGACACCTTAGCAAGGGCATTGTCAATCAACAGGCGGGCTTGTTCCCGAGTGTTTGCGTATGCTTTCTAGCCTCATCATCAACTAGTCGTCAAGCACGAGACTGATGGCCTCGATGAACTCGCTCCCAACCCTACCATGTATGTTCCGAAGAATGGTAGGAGATTCCTTCCGGTACGACTAGGTGTTCACTACTCACAACGTTATCAACTGACCAGTTGTTGCCAGGGCTCTAGGGTAAGTTCTGGGCCTGTTGGTCTCCCTTGTTGCCAATCACCTATTGTTCCCCATTGCTACCTAGCGATTGAGCAGTAGGTTGATTAGCTTGCGATTTGTTGTGTTCCCCCCTCATTTCGTTTGAAGCATCGAACCATGACGTACTACGAGCTCCTTCTCGAGATGTGGAGATCGGCTTGAGGCCCTGGTTTTTCGCTCTATTTGCGATCTCTTGGCAGTCTTTGACAAGATGATTTGTTTCTAGGCAGTAACAACAACGAATAGGTAGGTTACAGTAATCTATGAGGATTACTACTTGTTGACCCGTGAACTCATTGACCACAGCAACCTGGGTCTTCCAACCGGCCCCGGTCATTAGTCCGATGCAGAAGCGCTGATCTATGGAAACCTCGTTTCTCTTATCAACTCCAAGAGCGACGCCTAGTCCTCCGGCTATCTCCTTCGCAACCTCAAGGAATTCACTAGGAACATCTTTCAACGTGACCCAAGTCGGGACACGAAGGCCCACTGGTTTCGCCTAGTTGAAGCCTGGGGCCCAAGTTTGTAAGATACAGGTATCCCAACGGGATTGGTGTGGGGTCAACATCAACAGTTTTTGAGTAGTAGTGGTTTACTTACTCAATAGCTGGAAGAAACCCCTGCCCAAGTCCCTGCCTAAACCAACCCAATCTCCTATGGTAACCTGAAGGCTACGGACCCACTGAAGCATGGAGTCCGGTTGGGGTCTGAAACCCACAAAATACGCTATTACCGTAAGCTTCTGGAGACACTCTGTTTCTTTTTTGACCAACTCCTGATTGATTGAAATAATTTCCAACTTATTGTTTAACAAAAAACGTGTACTATTGCGAGAAAATCCCTCTGAAAGCTCTTCACCTGACCAAGCTATGGTAGGGTGGAGATGGTCATTCTTACCGAGGTTCGTGACGGCTGCCACGAATTCCGATTCGATCAAGCTCTCCGCCTGGATTGCCTCCACTCGTCCTCGCACAGCTTCAGATTCTGACGGAGTGACAAGCGCGTGCCCGAATCTGACAGAGTCAACGTAGGAGCCCATCGTGCAAAATACCGTATCGAATACCCTAACCCTAATACTAATCAAGTGTCCCTACCAACTTCCGTCTTCTTTACTCGAAAAGAGTTTTTTTAAAGGATTATGCAGGTCCGAATCCGCACACGGAAGCAGATTGAGAAAGATTGATACCGCAGACGCAATGGATCTACGATCCGCGCCCAGATGGAGAGCGTGCCGCACAGCTCCGCCGCCTAAGCTTCATCGCGCCCTCAAGTTTCGGTCTGATTCATTTCATTTAAATGAGTTATGTGAAAGTGAAGAACAATCTTGTTCTTTAAGCAATCTAAACATCTTTTTGAAAAAATAATTTGTAGGATTCATTTCTCAATGTAATTTTACATTTAAAAAAAATTGTGTATAATTTAAGTTGTTTGCCAAAACAATTTCACCATCAAATTTAGTGCATTATAATTTCATCTTGGAGATATTAATCATTTAAAATTTTCCTCTATTTAATACATACTTCAACTTAGGAATTATCTTAAGAATGATAATTAAGTTTATTGGAATTCAAATGTTTTCCCTAGACTCTCAATTCAGTATACTACTATAAAGATTCAAAGCTCAAAACTTTGTAATGCAAAAAAATTAAATTAAGAAGGTTTTAAGTCAAATAATTTTGTTCTACACTATTTAAAAAAACTTATTTTCTTCACTTTAACCCCTAAAGGACCAACATGCCCTTTTTGGCAACATAGCGATTTCGGGCAGGTACGTGTGGCTAGAGATTTTCATATTTTGGAACCAAACTTTAATAGAAGGTGTGGACAAGGAGTATCTTCAAAGCCCAATAATTTTCGTGACTTTTGACTACATAATTGAAAAGTTATCGCGTAAAACGTTGTTTGTTTCTCAACTCGGGCAGTTTGGGCAGATCAGAAAAAATCACTTTTTTTGGAAATAAAAATTTGAAATTGGTTTTATAGATTTATATATACATGGAAAACTTTGAATCATTCCATTTGGATTAATAAGTCAAAAGTTATGAAGAATTTTAGTTTGCGGGTAGTTATGGATTCTCTTCTCTAAAATAAACTTTGAAGTCCTTTATTTTACTCAATTTTCAATATTTTTGAAAAAAATTAAAAACATTGGGTGTAGGTTGTTTATTAAAACATTTGAACCTTTGGGATTGGCATTTTTCAATTCAATAAATAAATTTTTACCATTTTAGTATTTTGAATCATTCTCTACTTCTTTCTACTTACTATTTTTTTTGTACATGTTGTACAATTCCAAATGATATGAAAATTTTCAAGCATGTAGCCAACTTGAATTGGAGAATGAATCCAAAGAGTTGCAACCATTTTGGACATTTTTTCATACAAATGTGGCCTTTTGAAGTGCAGCTGCCCGGATTTTCGCAGTGAAAAAAAAATGATTTTTGTAACTTCAAACACTAATATCTTGCAATCTACATGGTGAAAAATTCTGAAATTTTTTTTACATCTTTACAAAATATTTCACTAAAAGATCCTACAGTTAAATATGTCAAAAAATGTTTTTAAAAAAAAAAATTGGTAGCTGTCCTAAAAATGGCAGTTTTGGAGCAGTTTTTGTTAAAACATAGTGAAGGAACTTTAGGGGTTAAAGACAAAAATCTTGCAATCTCTATGGTCAAAATTTTTGAAATTTTCTTCTGACATTCTTATACTATTTGAGTGTGAGATCCTATGGTTAGATGTCCAAAAATAACTATTTTCAAATTTTTTTACTCTTTGCAGATTAGAATCATTGGCTTCTTTTGAGATCCATGACCTCTCATTCCATCATGTAAAAACATTTTTAAGGACGTCTTGATTTCAACCAATTAAAATCTTCAAACAAATTGTTCCTTCACCTTTGAATATCATATTAACAAGGTCTTAATGTGCACCAAAATAAAACATGATTGGAGTTCATCTTTCTTTATTGTAAGAGGAAGCCGTGGAGGAGGCCAAGTAGAAAGGGAATTTTAGTTGTAAATTAGTATATTCATTTACTCAGTGCGGCGTAAGAGAACTAAAAATCAAGGCTTTTTCGTTTTTTAATAAGTGCCAAAGTGGTGATACAAAATAATATAGTGGTGCTCCAAATCTCAACATTCTTGAATAGAAGATATCATATTTATTTACTACATATCACAGTCCATAATTTTGTTTTTATTCACAATTTGTCAATTTCATCGAAGAAATTTTTTCTCTTAATTTGAAGTATTTTGGAGGAAAAAATTCACAGGTTCGTTGCAATTTTTTTAGCCAATTTTGTTTTGGATGCAATTTGGCACGAGTCAAAATAAAACCCTGCTGAGAAGGTGAAATTATAGAAGGTGATATTCAAGAGGGGCTTTGTACACTACTGCAGTCACTGCAAGTTATAGTGACTCAATTCTCTTACTACCTTAAGGTGGGTACACCTAAAAGCGCCACTTTTTAGTACTGTGCCTAGTAACTATTACTGGTCTCATCAAATTTTCATATAGTCTTCTTGGCAAGTGAAAGCACATTCCAATGCACCAAAAAATGCAGCATTTGGATACGATATGCAAAAGTTATTAAGGTTCAAAGTCTATTTCTAAAAGCACTTCCGCCAAATAGGTACATAATGGAATTCAGAAATGTACAGCAACTATAGATGGCACTTTTAGGTGAGGTGCAATTTTAGGTGTACCCACCTTAAGTGTAGCTAAACTGAACATCAGTGATCTTGCAAGTAAGGTTGAGGACTTGAGGCACCAGTAGCCGACCATTTAAGCAATTTCAAAGCAGATTTTGAACAATATGAGGTGGTGGAAATTCTATTAAGGAAGATAAGAAATATGGGGATAGTAAAATTTTCAGAATTTCATTTTCAAAATTGAATTTACAGTGAATTTTGGGAAGCAAAAAGTACTCTAGACCAATAGTCAATGTTTAGAGTCTCCTAATTCCGATAATGCCATAATTGTTTTCCATTCACTTCTTGTGCTCACTAATTAGGACAAGTGTTATTATCTTATTAGTCTTGGCTTCAAAAGGACCAAAAACACACAATTCAAGGTCTACTTAGAATTATGTTCTCGCCTTGACTCAAAATAGGCACCTTTACAAGTTAGCTATTGGGTGTGGTCAACAATTGGTGTCTCAACTTTACTTATTTTTGGGAAAAAAATGAGGTTTTTTTCGTCCTTCCCTCTCAAATTCATACTAGAGGCATGTTATGAATAAAATATTACTTATAGAATATAGATTGAGAGATTATAATATTTGATCAAGAGTCAAGATGGTGTAAAAATTATGAAAAAAAATTGAAGTATTTCAATCTTCTTTTTACATATGAAATCTAAAACTAGTCATAAATAAATAAAATCTCAAGTTAAAAGACTTAATGTGCATAATCATGATCAATTTATAGCTTCTCAAAATCTACTCCACATTTTTTTAAATGAATTTGTAATGTGATCTTTTTCCCAAGATCCGATGTATTTAAGGCTCATCTTGTAAATCCCATAACAATAAAATCTCAAGATTTAAAATGAACATCCTTTGAAAATCTTCAATAGAAAAATCATTATATATATAATGATTTTAAAGGATATTCAACTAGAAAAATATCCAAAATACTTTTTGATAAAACTTCATTCAACTTCAAAGTTTCATCAACCAATGAAATATAGAGCCATGGACATTCAAGGTTTATTCTTTTATGGATTAGGGGGTAGTCCAAATTTCCAAAATTGTGAAGATACATTCAAAAATGAAAGAAAATATGTCACTTAGAAGAATAATTCAATGATAACTTTCTAATCCAATGCATTGTAAACATGAGAACTACAAGTTTACATATACTCATTTAGATAAATCAATTCAATTTATGTCATTTTGAGTGTCATTTTTTGAACTACAAAACATTTTTTTAGATCAAACATGCTCATGTCTTTGAACTATAAATTGTTTGTTTAGATGAGTTTTAAAAATAAGTACTATGTAAATAGAAGAGAACTAATTGATTGATTTCTAAAGGACCGAAGTACAACATTTTTTGGCAACATAGAAATTTTGGCTTGGGGGGTCATCTAGTCAATTTATGTGGGGGATTGAATAAGGTAGAACCACTTGTAAGCAATCATTAAAAATATTCTAAACATGATCTAGTGTAGTGCAAGCTAAAGCAAATATTTTTAGAGGTGCAATGATAGAAATGATGGGGAATGCAAAATATTTGGTAATTTTATTGTATGAATTGAAATTACTATGAATTTTGAAAGGTAAAAAGTGCATTCGACCCATTGCCAATTTTTAGACTCTTCTAGTTCCGATCAATCAAAAAACTGTGTTTCCACTTCCTATGCCAAACTTTTTTGCGCACTACTTTGGGACATGTGTCATGAACTTTTCGTCCCAACTTTGAAAAGGAGGAAAAAACACATTCTAGCCTTGGTTGAAAATACATCAATCTATAGGTTGGCTATAGGGTGGTGGTTGATTATAGGTAGTTCTACCTTATCATGTGCAATGCTGCAACTCATTTTCATTTTATTTTTGGGAGTATTTAGCTCCCAATGAACAATTAAGTGGTTTATATTATTGCCTAATTTTTTCATTCTTGGTATTTAATTTCTTCCCTACAATTACTTCAAATCACGAGGGGTGCACTCAATTCTACTACAATAAACTATGTGTGAGCAAGTGGTTTCTAATAAACTATGTTTTGAACCTAAAATTTTGAACATTTTTTAATAAGGACCATAAGTTTCTATTGCCAAAATTTCCAACTAAAATAAAATGTGAAATGAATTCTAGAAGAATTTGAAAATGAACTAAAATGACATATTTTTCAACTCAAATATTTATAGTGAACACATTTAGATGACCATTGCATCAATATTCAACTCAAAATGAGCTTTCAATAGAAAGTTATTTTTAGAAATTTTTTATTTATTTTTTAAACAATTTTTTCTTATATACAATAGGGGTGTGAAAGTTATTTTTCAGTTCTACAGTGTATCTTTTTACTTCCAAAATTTGCAACTAATTAGTATAAACAAATAAAAATATCAATAATTCAAAACATAAACTTTCAAAGTAGGAAAATGTGTGGATATATATATATATATATATATTTTTTATTTATTTATTTATTTATTTATTTATTTATTTATTTATTTATTTATTTATTTTTTATTTTTAAATTCAAAATATAAATAAGGAGTCAAAAGTTTTGTTCACACGTGGTTTCATATGGACACTCTAAGTGAACCCCCCGAGCTTCAAATTCTAATATAGGGTCAATTTCCAACATCTTTAGTTTCTTACAAGGAAAAAAAGGTAAGTGAGAAAAAAGGGAATGCAAAAATTAAAGACAAAGCCAGACCATATGAGCTCAAAGTACAACATTTATTGCATATACTTTGAAGCACTTACCATAACTTGTTGCATTTATGTAGTTGTAGTTGTATATTGCATACATTGAATTGTCACACTAAAAACCTAGGTTTAACCCTTTAAGGACCGGCTGACAATTTTTTTGTTGATATTGACTTTTTTTCATTGGTATCTAAAGTCTTAGAATAAGTTCGGATATGGATAGTAGGTACGGGTGTAGAGAATTGAATGTATTGGGACAAGAATTACAACAATCTGTTCAAGTATGCGGTTTAGGAGTTGAAAAAACTAACTAAATATTCGTCTGTATGGTTGGATCTTTGGAATGCATCATGATTTGGTATTTTTTTTCATATTTAGCTTGAAGCTAGAAAATATTTTGCTTGCCTCCAAAATCAACCATGGTTTTTTATGGATTGAGGAAAGACAAACTCCCACACAACAATTTGTGTACAATAAAGAAAACAAAATTCAATAGAGAACAAAGACAAGAAACAAACCTTCTTTTATAATATACATAAAACATATATAGAAATTTTTGAGAAATCATAGTCTGAAACAAGCAAAAATAAACATGAACATAATCAACACATAAGAAACACACAAACATAGTTCAGGCCAAAAATTGGAATACTGAAACAAATTAGGGTTCCAAGAAGGCAGACATGTGCAAAATTTAGAAAAGAAATGGAAAACCAACATTGATCCTAAAGTGTTGTAACGCAAAAAAAACAAAAACACAAATCTCTATCATTGAAATGCCTCAAGTGCGTTAATGGAATATCATTTTACACACATAAAGTTCATGGTTTCCAAATAAATTGCTACCTACATTATATAAAATTCAAGAAAGTCTCCATACACTATGTCAAGTTGTCAACAATGAGGGGAAAAAAAAGCACCATTCTAAGAGGTTCCACTATTTGGGTGATTGCACAAAACACTTGTACTATTTTCTGTCACACGTTTCATGCTGATCTGTTTTTTTGCCATAACATTTTTATTTTCGCTCTAAATGACTCAAGATTTTTAGAAAAGGTACTCATGACTATCATACACCTTACGTAATTTTTTCATAATTTTCAAAAATAATTTACTATCCAAAAATAGACCCCAATTGAATGTCACACTTTGCAATTTAGGGGTTTTTAGTACTAAAGAGTACCTTTTTTAATGATTTTGAGATAAAATTTGGATAAAATGGTGTTCTATTAGACTTCTAGCTTTCTAAAGAAGAATTTTTGAAAATAGTTAATTTTATGTGATGCAAAAATCTACAATGTGAGCTTGTACTTTGAAACATATAAAATATTATTATTATTTTTTTTGATGAATGACCATCTCCATAGAGTTGTTGCAAATGGCCACTTTTTATTTTTTTTATTTAATTATTTTTACTGTGTTTTCCTAATTAAAACATGAAGGTATGTATTTTCTTGAGGTTTGGCACTTTTCAAGTTCTCAAACTTAGAGAATTTTTCTAGACAATTCCTTCTATGGGTACCTTCGTCTTAAAGGTGTATACATAAGTCATATTTTTTTAAAATTTAAAATTTAATTTTCTAATTTTATAGTACTCTAGAAAAAATCACGAGTACTATTGCAAAACGCAACAAATAGTATAGGTGTTTCATGCAATCACCCATTTACCTAAATCTATCACTTGTAGGCTACAAGAGTCACCTTTAGAAGTGAAGAACTGCATGCCAATGTCCTGAGAACCCCCAAAACTTGAAAGGCTCCTAATTGTCATGGAGCTCCTTTAATTCAGCGCAACGTTAAATCCTACCATCGAAGGTGGGCCTCCAGGTTGGATTAACCCCAAGGAAAAATGCTGAAATTTTGTATTTTATATATTTTATATTTTTTCAAATTCAGAATTCAAATTCAGAATCAGAGACCCCAAATTAGCTTGGACACCTTTGAACATACCAAAAAACCCAACACAAATATAAACCCCAAACCCTTGTCAACCCCTAGTAAAATGAGATTTACCCCATTGGGCCCACCTTTGATGGTAGGATTTAACATTGTGCTTTAATTCATTGGTGTTTAGATTTGACAACAATGAAGTTCAGAGATGATTAATCAGATTTTAAAGATGCGAAGATCTCAATCGAACCACTATGTTTTGATTGACTTGGTCTACCACAAATATGTCTCCATCAAATTTGCACTGTTGAGGCACTTACTATAGCTAAAACTATGACCTTCAAACTCAAACCTCAAACCGTCACTTCTAGTCTAAAGGCAAATGAACATACTAGATGAAAAAACCTGAAATCTAGGACAGGAACCCTAAATCCTAAACCAACAATACCTAGATCCAAATCCAAATCTTAAATCTTCATCCAAAATATTCACCAAAAAGGTTAGCTTATAGAAAAGAAATAAACCCCTACATCGAAACATGCGCATTCTTTGATGAAACTACAACAATAATTAAAACAATTGATCTTATAGGATGCATAGAGCATATAACTTAGATGGAGCATTTGTTCAAGAATGGGAAACAACTCCTCTAAACAACAACAACAACAACCTCTAAACAACAATGCCAACAACGCCAACAACAACAACACCTACAACAATGCCTACGGTCCAACATCAACAAGAATCTAAACCTAAGGTAAAGAATCTAAGAATTTGCATTGCAAAAGAAAAGACCATAGGGTGGAACAAATAGAAAATGTTCTATTAAAACAACGGCTATTCAGTTTGTCATCCACCTTAAATAAGTCTACAGTACCCTAAATTGAACCTACCCAAAAGAAGTTTCTAGGACTGATACTTTGCACATTAATTTAGAGAAAAATTATCAAAGTCAACATATTATTAACATCTATATCTAACTTATAAATGATTGTAGAGTAATTTGTATTCTTTATATTACTTTAGAGTTTTCTTTCTAATTTTTCAACACCACAAATTAATGCCTCATTATGTTTTATTGCACATTTCTTGGTAAAAAATTCCAAGTGGTTCCCTTGGGAATTTTAGTTAGCTCATTATGAATGGGATTTTAATTTTTTTCTTTGAATTTTTCACATAGCATGTGGACAAAATTTTCTTCAATGCTCAAACGATTTTCATAATTCTTGACTGTATGATTTAATAGTTGTTGTATGGTATATTGATTTTTTTTTCAACTTGGGTAATTTGGGTAGACAAAAAAGTATCACTCTTTTTAAAAATAAAAATTTGAAATTGGTGTTCTAGATTTATAATTATGTGGAAAGCCTTGAATAATGTAATTTTGATTAATGAGATGAAAATTATGGGGAGTTTTAGTTTGTGGATAGTTATGAATTGTCTACTCTAAAAATAAAACTTTAAAGCCCTTTATTCAACTCAATTTTCAATATTTAATAAAACCCATAGGATGTAGATTGTCTACTACAACCACAACCATTGGAATTGGCATTTTTTCAATTTTATAACTAAATTCTAAACAATTTAGCATTGAATCGTTCTCTATTTCTTTCTAGATACTTACTGATTTTTTCGTATACATTGTACAATTCCAATGATATGAATTTTTTTAACCCCTATAGGGCCAAGCTGCCTTTTTTGGCAATATAAAAATTTACGCAAGTATCTCAGCAAGAATGTGTGACTAGAGACTTTTCATTTTTCTTTGAAATTTTAACACAACATGTGAATGACAAATATCTCTTAAGGCCTCAAATTTTTATAATTTTTGACTATATAGTCAAAAAGTTATTGCATCATATATTGTTTGTTTTACAACTTGAACAATCTCAGCATACATGAAAAAATCATTTCTCTAAAAACAAAAAATTGAAATTGGTTTTCAAAATTTATACATACATGTAGAGCTTTGAACCATTCCATTTTGATCAATGAGTCAAAAGTTATGAGGACCTTTTGTTTGTGAGCAATTATGGATTCCTAATGGTGCAGACAAGTAAAGTAGGGGGCTGTAAAAGCAACCCTTTACCATCTGATTTGCATTTTGGGGAAGCTAAACTCCTTAAAACAATTTTTAGTAAATTTTTGTGGTAAGATAAATGGAATTGGCATCTAACTCAAGTCATTTAATATATTTTGGACCTTCATGGAATTAGTTATGAATTTTTGAAGTTGAAAACATAGTGGTTTCTAAAAGCGACCCCCTCCTGAAATGCACACTCTTGGTACATTTTAGAGGCAAAATCTACCAGATCGCTTTTAGAGACAAGGTTGCAATTACAGCCCCCTACCTTAGTAGCTAGTTTGCATTTTCAAATTTCATAAAAATAAAATAAAAAATATTTTTCAAAGATTTCAAAAACTATCAAGAAACTAAAAATTGATTTTTAAAATTAAAATAAAAAAATAAAAAAATAGATTGATTGATTGAGTAATATTATCAAATGTGGAAGTTGCTTGACCACATCAGATTGATGATGTGGTAGCATTCCTTGTGCTTCTACAATGTTCTTGTAGTTATACCACATGCAATCTCATGGAGGCTTGAAAACTCCTCTAATGAATATGAAATAATTAGTGAATCTATCTAACTTGATGTTACTCATATTTTTTATTTTTCTTTAAAAAGAATTAAAATTTGAAAAATTATGATTGGGTATTTATAATTTTTTACACTATGTGACTGTGATATGTAGAGGTTTTTACTAAGTTTGGTGTACCTAAATTGAATGATCTAAAGCTAAAATTTTGGTGGTCTATTCATACACTAGGTGGGCATATGCCTACCAAAGTGCATCTAAAAATATATTATTTTAAGCCCTCAAAGTCATGCAAATAGGTCTCCATTGCACAAGCGTACTTCTAAACATTGAAGATGGTGCCAACTTTATTTTTTTGGTGAAATTTGATCACCATCAAGTCCTCACAAATGGCCAATTTTTAATTTTTTTGGTTCATGATTTTCTACTTGTTAATAACTTATACATCATTGTTTTAATTTTGTGACAATCTATCTTTTTTTTCCCTATAGTACTATTTTAGTACTTGCAAGTAGTTCATAGTATTTGCAACGGTACTTTCAATTGTCAATTTTTAAATCAACGATTGAAATTGTTCTACTATGTAGTATTTCTTGCTATGACCCATTACTACATTCTACAATTTTATATGTTAGAAAATGTTATTTTTCTTAAAAATTTTGGTACTCGTACTAGAAATGGCAATTTTGGAGCATTTTTGGTGAAAAGTTGAAAACAAGAATGCAAGAAACACATGTACTATTTTGTGTCATATGACATGTGCTAATCTATTTTTTGGCTATAATTTTGCGTTTTGACTCTAAATGACTCAATATTTATAGGGAATGTATCCATAACTATTATACAACTTAGCTAATTTTGTTGTAATTTTAAAATATATTTTACTATTTCAAAATAGACCCCAATTGAATGTCACAAATGCCAATTTGGAGGTATTTAGTACTACTTAGCACCCCAAAAAAGGAATTTTGAGCTGAAATTTGATAGAAATGGTCTTCTACTAGACTTATAGCTTTCCAAGGAAGAAATTTTTAAAAATAATTATTTTTATGTGGTGTAGAAGTACACAAAGTGAGCCTCCTTTTGCATGCATTTTGAAACATGTAAAAAATGATTTTGGTGAGTTTTTTTGGTAAATGACCATTTCCATAAAGTCCATAAAAATGTTCAATTTTTATTTTATTTAAAAAAAAATTCCTATTTTTTACTAATTAAAACAGCAAAATATGTATTTTCTTGAGGTTTGGCACTTTTCAAGTTCTCTTTTTTAGAGATTTTTTTTACAAATTTTATTTTGGTGGTTTTCTTCATCTTAAAGGTATATACATTATTCATATATTTTTATAAATTAAATTTTTTTTTTCTAATTTTAAAGTACTCCTGGAAAAAACATGCAAATGCAACAAATAGTACAAGTGTTTCTTGCATTCATCCATTAAGGAACTTAAGAGGTTAATATACAGACATGAAGATTTGGTGTGCTTGAAATATTTTCACATGTTTCATTTGTTGTTCAAAATTTGAACATCTAATCTTTCAGAGGTTAAAATTTTAAGTGGAAAAATCCAATCAATGGTAAGATCATGATGCATAAACTTCGAAAGCAACATTTTATTAGTCCTTACAAACCTGTAATTTTGTTTCAAGAAAATGCATATATTTTACAATTTGAGCAAATTGATAGTATATTGGAGAATAGAGCTGAGAGTGTTTTAGAAAAATGTCTTAGCCAATTTTTTTGAATTTCCAATCTATAAATAACATTGTGTTATATAGTATAACAAATGTCAGGAAAATATGAAAAATGAAATAGTAATGTGTCAAATATAGAGTTAATAGAAGTAAACTATGTTCTTTCAATTACGAAAATGTTTTAGCAAATCATATCAACCATATATATTTTTTTTAATTCCTTAAAATTGACTTCATCATTATCTATCAAAGCTCCAAAATTCCAAATTATATATATTGAATTTATCTCTAAAATTTCATTAACATTATTAATTGTAGTATTTTTGTTACAATTTCCAATAGCTTAGTGAAAGTTTCAAAAAGTATGACAATACTTCTAATTCCAAAGTAAATAATTTGTTTTTTGAGAAATGTCAAAAAAAATTGTACTAAACTAAGCCTTTTCAAACCACCAATAGACATGTGATTTAGGAAATTTTTTTAAATTATAATTTTTGGAATCTTACTAGTCACTATGCCTATACACTAAAAAGAGGCAATCCACTTCATTTGCCATTAGTTCCCCCCTTCTCTTCAAAAAATTGAAATCTTGCTAGCCACTTAGTCAGTACTTTTAAAGAAGGTCAATGTTCTTGATAACCTATGGTTTTACATAAACCATCCAATATTTTTATTTTTTTGCATTCTTTTTAATGTTTTACAATTTTATTATTGCCTTGGTTTTTCCTCCATTCTATCTTTAGTATCTTGTGGAACTTGAGGATTGAGATTTTTGAAATGTAAAAGCTTCAAATTAGGACATAACTTGCAAAATTTAAACATCTTAACCTCTAACTGCCTAATTGACTATGTATGGTTGATTTGAAATTTTTAATTCATTTTTGTATAGTTAATTTAGTTAAATTTCTTTTCTTGTTTAAAAAATCTTTATAGTTTAAAGGTAGTTTTGAAGGTTAACTTCAAAAAACTTTTATTTTTAACTGAAAAAGGTAAGTGTTTAATTTTTGAGAGTTCTTCAAAGGGATGTATGTATAATTTAAATGAAGAACAACGCTTGAAAATTTTGATACATTTGTATTGACTTTGAGCAAAGTTTGCCACTTTCATTTGGTTTCAAATCAAAGAAATTTAATTTAATATCCATTTTTTTTGAAAATATTTCTAATGGATAGTCTAAAGGATTTTCATAATTTTCACCATTGAAAATTTAAACATTTCAGGTCCGCAATGACCTTAAACTACCCCAGATGATGGAATAGGAAGTAGGGACTTCCGTTGGGATCCATGAGGTCCTTGGTTCAAGTCTTCATGTTGGCATTGCTTGCATGGGGGCTCTTCGTGCCAGTGCACGAGAAGAATGTTGGTATTCCACCACTTGTTCTTGACAGGGATATCTAAGGTGTGTAATTTGTAGGCTATTTGGCTTGGTTGCCTTAGTTGTTGCGTCGTGTCAATCCAGCTGCAGCTTTTGAAGGTTGTATGTTTTAAAAAAACAAAAAAATTGAAATATATAAGTATTGATTTGGATTTATTTGTGATTTCTAGTTATAAAAAATTGCATTTCAACAATTGCAAGGTGGATTGTGTAATGAATTTGATAGCTTTTCATTAAAAAATTTAGTTTTTTGGAAGTGCATTTTAATGTGATGATATTCTTTGTAGTTCATGTCACCTACAAGTCTAAGAAACTTTTATATGTAGATTTCTACAATATTATAGGGAGATGGCAAATTTCATTAAAATGGCAAAATTCCATTACTCTGACACTTTTGACAATTGAAACATGTGGTCTAAAATCTAAATCAGTCATAGATTTTTGAAATATATACGTTGCATATGTCTAAAATCTACACTAGTACAAGATGTTTCCAACCCCACAATTTAAAATCTAGATTGGGGTGATTGTAAGAAACACTTCATGTTTTTGTCTTAAAAACGTAGTTTTTGGTTACATAATTGGTTGTACTTCATAATACTACCAGTACTACGTGTCAGCACTGCACCTACAAATCTTAACCGTTGGATTAAGGCACCTATAGATCTAAACTGTGTGTCAATATTATATAGTACTATGGACTACTACAAAATACTATAGAGTATAGAGTAACAAAGGCCACTGGTAGCACAAAATAGTAGAAAAGGGATCTATCAACCTTTTCATTTTTAGTAATTCAAAAAGTATTCAAAAAAGTATTTAAAATAAATCCATTTCTCTAAATAAAAGATGGTGCTTACATTGCAATAAAAAATTCCTCTAGGAAATTTTTTCCCTCTTTATAGCCTTTGTACCTAGGAAGGTCACTTTGACCCTATGTGTGCAATAGACATGCTACTAATTTCATAAAAACTCATTGTCACCCCTTATAATGTTAGTTGACCTCCAACTCGTCTAGTTTATGGCTTCAAATTCGGATTTTTGGGTCAAAAATAGGACTAAAATCCCCCCAAATGGCTAAAGTAGACACCCAATTGGGGGCAAGTTAAAAATAATAAACTAATTTAAAAAAATTTGAAAAAAAATACTCAACATCTAAAACTTTTGTATGCACCTTCATTCCAAATTTCAAGACAAATGGACAAAATATGCAAAATTCATGCACAAAAAATACATATTGGAGGTCAAGAGGACAAAAAATAAGGCAAGTGTTTTTTGCAATCACCCATTAGTTGTGTATTTTTAGAAATCTATATGGGTGATTGCAAGAAACACTTGTCCTTTTTTTGTCCCCTTGACCTCCAACATGTACTTTTTTGCTCATAACTTTTGCATCTTTTCTTTGTTTAGCTTGAAATTTGAATTGAAGGTGCACACAAAAGTTTAAGATGTTGAGTAATTCTTTTAGAATTTTTAAAATTAGTTTAATATTTTTAAACTATCCCCGATTGGGTGTCTACCTTGGCCATTTTGGAGGTTTTTAATAGTCCTATTTTTGACTCAGAAATCCAAATTTGAAGCCACATATTGGACAATTTGGAGGTCTACTAACATTACAAGGGGTGATGATGAATTTTTATGAAAATAGTAATATGTCTATTGTGCACATAGGGTCAAAGTGACCTTCCTTTGTACAAAGGCTATGAAGAGGGAAAAAATTTCCTAGAGGAATTTTTTGTTGCAATGTAAACACAATTTTATTTAGAAAAATGAATTTTTTTTAAAGAATTTTTTGAATTTCTTTTGAATTATTAAAAATGAAAAGGTCCACAGACCCCTTTTCTGCTATTTTCTGCTCCCAGTGGCTTGAGTAGTACTTTGTACCACTCTATAGTATTGCATAGTAATACATAGTACTAAATCAACGGCCGAGATTTGCACACACTTGAAATCAACAACTGACATTGACAGGCGCAATACAGATGCGCGGTACTGGTACTCTGGTAGGATTACACCAAAAAATGCAGTTTTTTGGTATAAGACTGCGTTATTGAGACAAAAATGTGAAGTTTTTTTTTGCAATGACCCATATATTGTCCTAAATGTCTAAAAAACTATACCTCTCCTAAATGCCAACTTCCAATTTATACTGTATAGTCTGAAAAATGGCATATGGACTATAGAATACCAATATTTTAACAAAATTTGCCATAGAAAGACAACAGACTTAAAATAGAAAACATACATTTATCTTGGAGATCATCATGTACAATTTCTTTGCAATTTTAACAAGAGATACATACTCATAAGCAAGATCTTTAAATATCCATATGGTTAGATTTGAAAAAAAAACAATTTGTTTCAATGGTGTTAATCATAATTATCGATGTTCTTTTCTTCATTTGAAGACATTTGGAAAGATTTCTAAGGACATTTAGGTGTTAAAAGATATTGAATTTTTAATATTTAAGGTCTAACTAGTGTGCCTTGTGTTGTTGCCACAACCAAGATCAAAGTAAATTTAAGAAAAAATTCAATACATGCTGTGAAATTTGGTAACTTTTTTTTATCGTAGATTGGAATGCCATAAAAAGCTCAAACACTCCTCGTGGAGGGCTTTCCAACAGTACAAGGAATGCAACTAAGGAACACATGGTTCTGGAGATCTCCATACATGTAACAAACAAAACCAAACAAACAACCTATCTTGAACGTATGGATATAATTTACTTGCACATCCTATCTCACTGCAATGCTCGCAAACGAGTTTATTATATAATTTTGAAATTTCATGGTGCCATTTGTACATGGCACCTCGACCCAACACATGTACATTCATGTACAGTAACTTACAGAACTTGCACATCCCACACAAATTTGTAACGCTTTGCATCTCTGCAGGGACGGAGGCCGGAGACGTGGACCCTCCTGAGTAGAGGTAATGCTTCCCGTCATCAAATATCTACGGGGCATGCACTCGAAAGCACAGTTCCGGTACACTTGATGTGTAAGTCTGTAAGCTTGACACCGCTGACAACAATTACAGTTACGGATTTCCACCCTTGAACGGGTTTCAACGATTACAGTTACGGTAATCATCTGCAGAAATTTCGACAGTAAGTTGAATCTTGCAGTCACTTGTCCAAAGCTTCCAAGCGTTGACATACGTATGAATCTTGAACTTCGTATATAATTTATCCGAAGCCTGTGATCAAATTCCTCATCTTAAATCGTATGCCTGGACCGAATCAATTGTAGAATACGTACATTCGATCTCACAAGTTTAAGATATATACTGCATTCAGTTGCCTGTGTTGAGATCATTTACTCTTAGACGTCACAGACTCACAGCTATCCGGCCCGCGGGGTAGCTTTCAGTGCCTTTTCAGGGTGGTTACTGCAGAGTATGAAGTTCCTGCATTCATTTCCGATGCTGGGTTTGCTGGTTCACTGAATGCATACCTTGGATGCCACAGCTTGGCATGGAGCTCTAATGGTGCTGCTCTAGCTTAAGAACGTGGGCGTCCTGATGTACGTAGCTGCTATTTATTAGGTGCGCTAGCTGGGAAGTCTGATCTAAAGTATTGTCTCTAATATCGATCCAGAGTTGAGTCTTCTTTGAATTGCATCGATCACAGGGACATTCTCTCTGGTTTCTGGATTGCCGTTCCCGGTTCAGAGTGTTGCCAATTCAACTAGGAAAGTACGTGTGTGCCGATGGTTTTCCCTGTTTGCCACTTTCCCCTGATTTTCACGTTTTTAGTGCAAATACCGCGAGGGAAAACAATCTCCTAGCTCTCTGACCAGCTAGTTCAAATCTCTGCGTACCGGTTGCCGTTTTTTAGGGTTCAAGTATTGAAATGAAGTCAGAGATCTTGTGTTCGTGCATGGCTTAGTGAAGTTGTGAATCTGGGAGCTTCTTCTATTCACCGATTCTTGGCAGTTAGGTACGTTATGGTTGCATTGTAAGAGCTTCGTGCCAAGCTGTGTGCAATCAAGGGGTGGGTTTCTATATCTGCTCTAGCATATTGGGACACCTCCAGCAAGATTTGGCGGCAGTGTGAGATTGCTCTTGATGACATGTTCTGTGCATCACTGGGGACCAAGAACTTTCTGCATATTTTGCACATTCAAAAGCACCTGGCAGTCTGCAGTCAGAATTACAGGTATGTTCTTGCTTCAAGATCTTCTTGCACGTCGGTAAATTTGAGGATATGGTCACATTTGTTAAGTGTGGGTAAACGTCAGAGAAAGAGTCCAGACTGGCGTCAGGGAAAGTTCCAATTTCTCGAATTTCTACCATTTGAATGAATATGAGTCCGTGATCATAGAGTGGACAATTCTCATGGTCTGGGCTCGTTTGTGAGGAGTCTGGTGCAGCAGGCTGATGATCAAAGCTCGGATCAAAGTTGGTGGAGGGATCAACCGGCAACCAATGATTCAGTGTTATGTAAGCCTGGCGGATTAATTCGATCAGTGAGGTAAGTTTCGCCATCATGATTCAATTCTCTTGAGTAGATAATTATCGTTCTTGACCGAAAAATTATCTACACTTCTATGAGGCAAACGGGCCCTCGATTGGAGCTTATTGAATTGAAAGAATCTCAGGGATTTGGAATTGTTTCTGTTATACCTCAGTGGTCAGTCCAGTGTGATCATTCAATATTTTGCTCCAAGGCGTTCCGTACTGTCTGATACTGCAGTCCAGATAAATTTTCGCGCGTATTCAATTCCATGATCGCAAGGGAGTTTCAAGATGTCACCGTCATGGTGATGTAACGGAGTTTAGCACTTAAGAGGTGGTATTGCGCAATTGAGATGGTAAACTCCGCTTCATTCCTTCTTCATGATAAACTCTTGAAATTCCCTTGTGATGAAAAATTAGCAACGCCTGAATAACCTGTTTTTGAGAGTACCCTTCTTTAACTAGAAGGGAAAGGGAACGAAAATACGAAATGGAAAGACACCTACATATCATTCAAAGGGAGTAAATAATTCTGTGACGGAGATTTTTAAATGTAGAAAATAGTCTCAATGTTGATACGTAAATGATAGTTGGTGTCATTCTATGGGTTTACTTTCAGTTTCTGCATCTTTTCGATTTCTTTGGTGTCAATCTCAGGATTAAACCTTGCATTTCTTAGATGGCGAATTTCGGTGAAATTGGTGCAGTCTCAGTTGCTCCTTGAAACTTCATAAGTTTGCATTGCAGCAGTCGCAGTCCTGCAGTCCTAGTTTTTGGAGGACTGCATGTACCATTGACTTTCCCAGAGTATATATGAATATGTGATGCATCTAGCCACTACACTGGTACTGCTAGTAATTATGAACACACTGCATCAGTACTTTGTCCACTTTCCAACTAGAAACGAATCTGCAGCTACACTAGAATTAAATTCGTAGACATTGACGGACAGATTGTTGTGTACTTTGCAGCACTTATCAAGTCTACCATTAGTTGGAGCAATGCAACCATGCCAGCCAGTGAGTGTTACGAATGATTCTATCCAGAATTAAGTTGCGGTAAGTATGCATGTCTCAACTTGTGATGAGTATACATGTCTCAACTATAAATACATCCTAAATATGATTCTAAGTAAATCCTTAATGTGATGAACTGAATGTACATACCATGTCTGTCAAATGGGTAGTCGAGAGTAATCTAAACACTAATTTCTCAGATTTATATACATGCATCACGAAACTGACGAGACGACTATTGGAGTCTCAAAGAATATGAACGGATTTATATCACTATATTACAGAGTACGATATTAATCCATTAACTTCATTTTGCACTGAGAACCGTTGCAAAATAGTTCAGCTGTTTGAGGGTAGGTCGAAACGGTGCGCACTTCTGTTTCGGTGGAACCATTGTTTCCGCAGCCACGTAAATTAACGTACTATCGGTCAGTTGTGATCAATGGTTTCAGTAAGATAGAACAATCTCGTTAGCTACGAATGACGACTTTGAATCGCAAGAGAGGTCACACATTGCGATTAGTAGTATCAGTGTGATTCTGGAAGCTTCACCTTATTTACTGCAGTCACGTAAAGTATGATTCTATCTGCACCATTTGAATCAATGGAGAGAGAGCGGGGGGACACGCGTTACTGGAGTACGGTATTACTTACTTCCTCCCGAAGCGCATTACATTGCAGCTTCTGATAAAGCTCCGGCGGCCAGGAGTGCATGTGTTTACAGGATCTACAGGGTTGGAAAGGAAGGGTTTGGTCGTCGTATTTTAGGGAGGCTTCAGGTAGACAGGATCGGAAGAAATACTTCGTCACAGGATTCTAGGGTCTCGGTGTTACAAACTTTCTCTCTATGCGTATTACATTAAAGCTTCTTGTAACTATATACGTATACAAGGTGATCAATAGGGTTTTTATGGTCGTCGTATCTTAGGGAGGCTTCAAGTAGACAGGAAGAGGTACTTTGCCCGAATGAAGCTCTAGCTGAAAGCTTAGCTAGCACAGGTTGCGCCCAGGTATATATGATGGGAGCGGCGCTATCTAGCTAGCTAGAGCTTTAGCAACATTCTTGCAATCATACCTCCTCCTTGCTACTTGAACCGCTCTAAGAGTGACGATGGTCGACGCCGTAGATCGATGAATGGATGCCGCAGCCGCTAACTAGCTGTGAAAGCCCGAGACACCATCTTCGCCCAGCGGAACTCGACCGCCAGCATCTCAGGAAGTCTGCATTCTGCCGCAACGCGCAGATGGTCCTGCAGGCACATTTCAGGGTTAGGTCTGCTACATTCGGCGATGTTGGCACAAGCCTTATAGGCTGGAAGGACCGTAGGGTTCGTAAAAACGGTGTAGGATGCTGCTCTGCCTTGCCCGACTGCAATCGTATCTGATTGTATTTTTTACGTATACCTGCAACTTGTCTACAGTATCTAAGACTGTACACATATTACATTGTATGGTACATTATATTAGGATTTGTACCTACTGCCTAGTACACCAGGCCGGGAGTGCGGGCTTTGCCCTGCAGAGAAAGCCTATTTTAGAATCGGGTTCCGAAACTGAGTTTCACATCAGAGCCCAGGCGAGTACTGTTTAGAAAGAAACAGTGTGTTTCTTTTCAATTTGCTCAAATGGAAAATCTTCAAGAAAGAGGGACTGACGTTTTTCTTCATGCCAATCTTTAACGGTTTGAGCGCTTGGCTGTCGCATTTTTCAAGCATTGCACGCTTAAATTTCACGCGAATCTTTGAGACTGAGCGAAGATTTATGAAATATTCAGAGCCTTGTGATTTTTAGTCACAAGTTTTGGTTCTTCAATTCTTGAGTGAGACAAGTGACAAGTGACGTGTTTCTTTACGTTTCAAAGATCACATGTAACGCACTCTAGTAGAAAAGCTGCGAGAGCATGGTGTCGAAGGCCCATTTGGGCACGAATTTGGTGCTCAAATTGGACCTTTGGCAACATGCTCTATTGCTCTAATACTCTTGCAGTGACGTTTGGTGATCGAGGATCTTCTTTCTACTAAGTGATAGTTAAGTCAGTCCACATTGCCTAGTTTTGTCTTTACATTTACGTTTTTAACAGATATTTCGTTAAAGATGTTGGTATTCATTAGCCATTTTCCATTCATTTTCTAGGACTGGTATAGATTTCAGACCGCAAGGTCTTGAAATCTTGGAGCAGATTACATTTCAGATTGCACGGCTGAACCTTAAAGTGCCAAGTTTGTAGCATACCGCTGTTTTAACGAAATATCCGTTTCTTGTATTTATCAGACTATTTTCAGTATTTTGGCTTATATCGAAGCCCTCGAGGTTTCCTGAACTCTGAAAGGTATATAATATTCATGAGCAAAGAGTTGTATAGGTTGGTCTTTAAAACTTAAGCTACTTTAATTTATGAGCACATTCTCCTGTTTCCAATGTCTAAATGCTCAATCTTGATCATGACATAGAGGACTGAAAAAAGTTGCCATGAAGTGCAAAAGGAATTTCTATTGTTAAGAGTCTCGACATGTAACTTGAGAGAAATTTGAATTGTAACACAGGTCATAGCAAAGACTGTAACAGTTTCAACTAATTCGATTCTATTTCATCTGGTTTAACCCGTCATGTGCTTACTATATACAGGCTAGTTGAATGGCGCAATCAGTCCTCACTGCAGCACGTACTTGTATGTAGAATCAATAAACTAAACTAGATCGACTTAATGTCTGCAGAGCTAGCTGTGATAAGTATCTAACTCACGTCCATCTGAATTCTGCAGAGTGAGCAATTGGGGAGTATCGCGTGCGATATATCTTGGATCTGTTTTGAACAATGGTGTACTGCTGTGCTGACGGTATTTGTCAACCTGTTGTTGTGACCTGCAGCTAGAGATCTAGTCCTTGTTAGACAGAATTGGTATGAACATAGTGAGAGAGTCAACTGTATTCTGTATTCACAACGTTAATATTATTCCAAGAATGCAATTTCAATGACAATGGCAAATGTTTCTATTGCTGATATTTAATGAAATTGGTTCACAAGCGGGTTTTCCTTTGATAACTAGGACAGATCGAATCTTGAAATATTCGCAATTCTTTGAGAAAGAAGTAACTCGAACATCTTCTCTCCGATCCTTCATGTGAACAGCATATGTATTGTTGCCAGCGTCCATGACTTGAGTAGCCTGGGGGTAGTACCTGAGCCTCAGATAACGGAGTGAGATCCAAATTGTACCGTCGTCATACCGTCAGGGCTCAGTACCTGCAATGTATCATTTTGTATTAGCTGATTGTGATCCTAAGAAATCAGTGTTCAGTAGCACCTAAGGTGCCGTTTTTGAAAGAGGTGCACCTCAAATGTGTACCTCATCCTAGTTTTCAAAGCTCCCGCATAATTAACTTGGGTTCACATAGGAGAACCTGATCATCCCTGCATAATCCTCGTCAGAATCCAACCACTTTCGAGTCGATCACTGGGAGACGGAATGCAGGCATTGGTCTTGAAAAAGAATTTCAAATTGGAAAGGGAAGGGGAAAAGCACACTCTCACACAAGCTGAATTCGCGCAGAGTAAGGTTAGCTTGTTCATGACGATCGAGTGCGAGCTTAGCTCGCTTAATCGAATGAACAAGCTAGAACTCAATATATCGTCCAGAATGTACGTGTGTATGTACAGTATATACTCATCTTGAGTTCGCAGAGAGATAATTCATTCGTTCACTCGCCTCACGTACAGCAGAAGCCTCCTCGGTTGCACACAGCTTGGCACGAAACTCTCAAACTCCTCCCGCAAGCAGCCGACTTGACTCTCAAGACTGATGACTGTTGGCGCTGAGTCAGGGTAAATTTGAGGTCGGAGAGTCACGCACCAAGCTGTGGCTACCGAGGAACCACTCTTGCATCTCCATAAGCAGCCCCAGGCTAGCTCGAATCTCGCTCAGTCTTGTTTGACCGCAAAGAGTTTGACGCAGCCGACACTTGGAATTGAATCACTGCAACCAGGAAAATTAAGAGGTGGAACATCAAGTCACTGGTTGTGACTTGAGAGTTCTTCGTCTTTTATACACGGTTGCTCTCCACGCGGCTGAGTTTGTGCCCGCCCACTTGTGCTCCCACTTGAAGAGACGGGGGCTCCAGGAAATTGTCGGGCAGGGGGGTAGCTTATCCCGCGAGATTCGATCTCTGAAGATCGGTGAATATTCGTTTCGCTCGCACTTGATGGGCGTCACGTGAGGAGAGACACCGCGCTTCGTGACGGAGGGCTCAACTGCTCAAGTGGTTGTGGATGGAACATGGTTGGCGCACAGCCTTTGGAGCCAACAAACGACATTCCGGCAGTCAAATTAACTCCTAAACTCTAATTAACTCCACAAGCCCTAATCATCTCCGTAAACCCTAACTAACTCCACAAACCCTAAAGGCCGGAGTGTGTAATCGTGTAAGGTGGGTACCCCAAAGGCCGGGGTGAACTCGCTTGGCCGCTTGGGAAAACGCTGGAATTTTATATTTTTTGCAGATAATTTTTTTTGCAAATTCTGAATTCATATTTGCAATCACAGGCCCCAAATTAGGTAGGTAGAATGTGTAAGGTAAATTAGATAAGCACAAAATAGGGGGATTTTCATTTTACTGGCAGCCTTGGAATTACTTGGAGTGGCCGAGCAAGGGGGCTAGTTCACCGCGACCCCCTCCAATTGGCACTATTTGCTACTATGCTTAGTGACTATTGGTACACTAGTAAAATTTCCATATTTTGTGCTAGCACTTGAAAGGAGGTTCCAATGCACCAAAGAATGCAACATTTGGATCTCATATGCAAAAGTTAAAAAGAAACAAAATTTAGTTTAACCCCTAAAGGACCAAACTACGTTTTTTGGCAACATAGCGATTTCGGATAGCTCATTGTGGATGGAGTTCTCGTTTTTTTTCTTTGAAATTTTTACACAACATGTGCCCAAGGAGTAGCTTTAAATCCAACAATTTTCATAACTTTTCACTACATGGTTAAAAAGGTATGACATGATATGTTGTTTTTTCTACTCGACGAGTAGCCCGGGTAGGAAAAAAACTTCTTTAAAAATCACTTTTTTGAAAAATTAAAATTTGAAATTGATTTCTTTGATTTTTATCTACGTGGAAAGCTTTGAATCATTCCATTTTGATTAATGAGTCAAAAGTTATGAGGATTTTTAGTTTGAGGTAGTTTCGGCTAGTTATAGAATCTTTACATTACAAAAAAGTTTGAAATTCTTCATTTAATTCAATTTTTAATATTTTAGAAAAAATAAAAACATTGGGTGTATATTGTTTAACACAACATTACAACCATTGGGATTGTCTTCTTTTAACTCTATAAATAAATTGTTAATAATTTAGTATTTTGGCTCATTTTCTACTTCTTTCTACTTACTATTTTTTTCCTATATGTTGTACAATTCCAAATGATTTGAAAATTTTCAAGCATGTAGACAACTTCAATTGAAAAATGAATCCAAAGAGTTACGATCATTTTGGACATTTTTCCACACAAATATGGTCTTCTGAAGTGCAGTTGCCCGGATTTCCGCTTTAGTAAAAAAATGATTTTTGTCACTTGAAACACTAATATCTTGCAATCTACTCAGCGGAAATTGCTGAAATTTTTTTCACATCTTTGTAAACTTGTGCTCTAAAAGATCCTATGGTTACTTTTGTCCAAAAATGTTTTTTTCTTAAAATTTGGTAGTTGTCTAAAAAATGATAGTTTTGAAGCAATTTTGGTGAAAACATAGTCAAAAAACTTTAGGGGTTAAAAGAGTTTCTTCCAAATAGGTACATGATTGATTTTGGAGATGTACAAAGAGTGAAGTTGGCAATTTAGGGTTAGTGGTCCACTTTGAGGTACCTACTTTAGTTAAATTTGAAAGTCTATTAATTTGTATCCTCTACTTCTACACTATTTCTAAATAGATTTTTTGGTTTTATTTTCTTGAAATAGAATCACATGCATGTTTTATACTTGTCATCAAATTTTCAAGTATTTTTGTGAAAACTGCAAATTGCTTTGAACTTTTAAAGAAAAAATGAAGAGAATTTGTATCAAATATAAAATATGTATCAAATATAATATCATGGTTAAGAAAATCTAAAATTTTTAAAGGATGATTGAAAGAAACACTTGTACTATTTTGTGTCACACAACATGTTGCATTTGGGTGATTGTAAGAAACACTTGTGCTATTTGTTGCGGGATTTTTTTTGGAACTCTTTAACAAGGCTCTAACTTTTGAATTATAAACTCAATGCAAAAAACAAAAAAAAATTGTCTCCCAATCTATTAATAGCAATTGATATTCTTATTTTTCAAAAAATTTAAAAATTCATTTCATATATAAAAATCAATTTTGTTAATTTGTCACACATTCCAATTTAGGGGTTTTAGTACTATTTTGAATCCCCCAAAATGAATTTCAACGTGAAATTTTGAGAGGACAATCTCATAATATATTTATAGCTATTGACCAAAGAAAAATTAAAAATAGTTAATTTTATGTGGTGTAGAAGGGTGATTGCAAGAAACACTTGCCCTATTTTTTGTCCCCTTGACCTCCAACAGGTAGTTTTTTGCTCATAACTTTTGCATAGTTTTCCCTATCAACTTGAAATTTGGAATGAAGGTGCATACAGAAGTTTTATATGTTGTGTAGTTTTTTCAATTTTTTTTCAATTAGTTTACTATTTTTAAACTGCCCCCGATTGGCTGTCTACCTTGGCCATTTTGGAGGTTTTTAGTCCTATTTTTTACCCAAAAATGAAAATTTTGAGCTGAAAATTGGCATGCTTAGATCTATAGTATAGTTACACAATCCCTAAAAAGGATTTTTGATAATATTAAACTGTCCAACTTCCACATGTCGTCAAAGTGGCTGACTTTGTGCAAGTGTAGAGAATAGAATTTATTTTTTTCAAAGATGAAATTTGTTGGAAAAGAAAGACCTTTACTTGAAGAAAAAAAGGCTTTTTTATTTTCATTTTTTGAATTTTTTTACTATTTTTACCAAATTAGTGAAAAAAGAGCTATTTTCATTGTATTTTCCATTGTCTATAACATTTAGAGAAATTTTTTCTTAGGTCTGAATTTCAAGAGACATAATATTCTCATTGCTCTTCAAATTATCCATATTTTTTTCAATTTAAAAAAAATTTATTTCAAAGGGTCACAGGACTCATAGGACTCATTGATTTTGAGCCATTTTGAGCCAAAACCGGTAAGTGTTTCTTGCAACGACCCAGAAGTCCACAAAAAGACCTTTGCATGTGCTGCTTTTTTTTTCGTTAACTACACATGTTGAAAGATTTTGAATATCTTTTCTTGTATAAATCTTTTGAACTTGAAATTTGGCATCTATGTTATTAACCTAAAAAAATAATTTAGAAGAAAATTTTAGAAAAAAAAAACAATTTTTTTAGCTATATGAAGGGTGTCAAATAAATTTCTTTCCCTGCACATTCATAAACGTGTTTGATTCATACCCATCTGTACCCTGATAGTAAACATGAAAACAGTGTCAAATGTCGAGAAGCCAGTCAGCCAGTGTGGAGTGGGGCAATCTAATTTCACGATTCAGTGTACTGAAAGCACATGTTGAAAACTTTCGATCCAGGCTCTCGATCGATCGAATGTACATCCGACCGCGCGACCCGGGCACCCGCAATTTCACGACTTAAGCGACAAAGGGTGCACTTTGTAATGTGGCCCGGAATCCCGGATCATACGTACCATCGCTTCGATCATACCACATAGTAAGCTTTTAGTGTTGCTAGAATAATAGTATTACCTGCTGCCCGCTTCCAACTCCGCGTGCATCTAGACTTTCAAGTGGTTCAATCTCCCATATTCGACGAACGGATTCGATCGACTTGGTCCCCTGGCCTGGCTCCCCGGCCACTTGCAAGGACTGGGAATTCCAAGGTGCGTATTGGATTTGCCTCAACAGGGGCCCGGCCGGGCCGGGTGCTTGAATCTGTTATTTCTGCGGCTGCTGACTGGTCCTTCAGGGATCACCGCTTCGCACTCACTGGCGCGCGGGGGACGGAGTTCGAACTCTGTTTCAAGTCGTGATTCCGATCGGATTCAGACAAGACCAGCTCCAAGGGACTCCGTCGTTCGATCGATTGTAAGTCGTTCAGATGCGGAGATCGAAGGATCATAAATTAATGAAGTTTTTTCAAGTCAACAATGAATGACTCGAATAATTAATTAGTCTATAATGGCGTGCTTAGTAATTAACAGATCGAGTACGGTAGTTCTCAACTGAAGCGGTGTCGATCATCGATCAATGGGCGTCTACCGGTATCGATCAATGGGCCAGGACTCCCAGGAGCCCAGTTGTGCACGGAATCTGATCGAGGGTCCGTCGGTCCTGCACGCAATCCTCTTAGCTTTGGCCTTTAATTTGAATTGCTGCGTGTTTTATTAAGCTAGGCGGTGATGTACAGTACATAACAGATATTTCGTTGAAATGGCGGTGTGCAACAAACCGCTTGGCACTTTCAGGTTCAGCCCTGCGGTATAAAATGTATACCGCTCCAAGATTTCAAGACCCTGCGGTCTGACATCTTGTAAGTTAGATGAGGAAAATTGGGAATCGATTTTCTTTCCTGCTAAGTTAAGTTGAGAATATATCGAGGGCCCCTGGGAAATTCATTTACCGAGTCTCGGGCTGGTTACAAGTTGAGATACCGTAGCCTGCGAATCATTCAGTTCTCTTTGTCGTCAAGGTACCAGTTCTGGAGTTCGGAAAGTCACCGCAGCATGGCAGACTAAGTTAAGCTTGATTGGATTTTCTCCCACTTGAGGTTGCATTCACACGGAGGAGACTGATGACGGCAAGGTACTTGGGTAGGAATTTCCACCTGAGTGATGGAGAGCTGGGATTTACTCTCACTGGAACAACTGAGGCCAATCTCCGAGGTACTCAGGCAGGAATGGAATTGGTTGTTTCGACAAGCTTTTCAATGGAGGTGGGGGGGGATTTTATTTCGAAGATACATCTGGCTGGATGGTTGGTCACTGTGCAAAATCATCCTTTTGGGTACTGCATGTGAAAGCGTTTGCTTTAAGAAAAACAAGAGAACTCAGTGGAAGCAAACTACTGTGCAAGACCTCCCCTTTCCACATAAAATTCCAAAAATTCCAAAGACAAACATGATTTGTACTTTTGTGAGTTTTGTCTCACATGGAAGGATTTTTCGTCATCAACTGACATTTTTGAGTTTAGAATGTCATGTTGTCATAGAAAAGGATGTTTGAGGATTAAAAAAATGGATGATGAATAACTTTTGAGATCACTATAAAAATGAAGATTGAAAAATGCAACTATTGGTCTATAAATTAAATCAACGTGAACAAATTGACAAAATCCTGTGAGATAGGTGTCCTTTCACGGTTTTCAATGGTTCTGTTAATTATTTCCCCCAATATTTGAGAGCATTTCCTCTAGTGTGACAAAAATTTGGCTTTTTAAATAGGCAGTCTCTTGTTGCCGGAGACAGTGGCTCACTTCTTTACTTCACTTGTCCAACTCAATATATTGATTGCAACTTCAGAGGTCTTTCGTTGTGCAAAAGCACAAAGAAATCTTCATCATTTACTATAAGAATGTATTGTTTGTTAAAGAATGTATTTTTCACAGTATTTGACAAAGCGGTACAAACCAATAAAAAAATTATTTTTCATAGCAAAGAGAATCTAGCGACCATTCTAACCACCTATAACCGATCAACACCCCATCTCCAACCTGCAGACTTCATTTACTTCCAATCACACTGGGATAGATTTCCAACCAAAGCTTGGAATGCGTGTTTTCTTCTTTATTAAGGTTGGGACTAATAAGTTCACAACACATGTTCCAAAGGCCAAAGCTAGTGAACAAGTAAGAATAAGTAATGAACAGGAATGGAGTTCTTCTATGGTTGTAATTGAAAGAGTCTACATATTGGCTATAGGTTTGTAGCACTTTTGGCCTTTCAAAATTCATAGTAATTTCAGTTTATGTGATAAAATTATCAAACTTTTTGCAATCCCTGTCATTTTTATCTTTGCACCTCTAAAAATATTTGTTTTGCCTTATACTACACCAGATCATGTCTCCAATAGCTTCAATGATTGGTTACAGGTGATTCTACCTTACATCAGCATTTGAAGCCCTTGATCCCTTAAGTTCATTGTCTATATTTTCATCAAAATTCTCCCAAATTGCCATTTCCAGTATAAATACCAAATTTTTGAAATTTTTTTTTTTGAAAATGATTGATTATGATTTTTCTATTCAAGATTTTGTCAAAGGGTGTATTGCAATTTTGACTTGAGGGCTCTTGAAGATGAACGTCAAACACATTAGGTCTTGGAAAAAAAATCACATTAAAAATTTGTTCAAAAAAATTGTACAGTAGATTTTGAGAAGCCATAAATTGATTGAGGTTATGCATGATAGGCACTCTTGGTAGGCACTTTAACCTCATATTTTTTTGGTGACCAACTTTAAAAATTTGACATATAAAAAGACAATTAAAAGACTTCAATTCACTTTTGCAGTTTTAACACCCTCATAATCAAACATTATAATCTTTCAATTCATAAATGATACTACTGTGGAGTTTATTTCCTACAAGACCTCTAACATATTTAGTTTGAATTTGTATAGTTATCTTTCAAAAAAATAATAAAGCTTATCAAAATGTTGGCTTTTTGTTCAACATAAAGCAAATTCTTAAAAGCTCAAAAAGGCCTTGCAAATTTAGGATTTCATAATCCATAGAAAGTTCATTGTGTCTACGCAAATCATGATCTTGTAAAATTAATTTGTGTATATGGACAACAAGTCAAAGTCAAGCCATAGAAATTGACCAAACTTTAAAAATTAGAATTTTTTTCAGGATGTCAAAACTACAATTTGGTTTTTTAGAATTTTATTAATAATTTAACTTTTTGATTTAATTTGGAAATTAGTCAAACTAATCTTAAAAAATACACTTAGACCATAATTTCAGTTTTTCAATAGCATAGTATATAGAATATATTCATTTATAGAGACTTTGAAGCTAAGTCATTAACTCAACCAATCACTATATTTCACATGAAGTAGAGGTTTGGTTTTTTCTATTAGGATTTGATAAAACTTATATTGACTTGGAAATTTCTTTTTGACTTTTTGTTGATACCTAAAAGACCGATGAGCCCAAAAATGAGTCTTTTAAGATTTTGGATGGGTTCCTATAATGTCAATTTTTACTATAATGTATTAAAATTTTTGTGAAGGTGTAGGAATGTAAATGGAACTTTGTATATATTCTATTTTTATTTTTATTTCTGTTAGAGACTAAGAGAAAAAGCTAGGCCCTTATAAGTACATCATGTTTGAGTTTAGGCAACTAACAAAAAAAACAAAAAAACTCAAATTAATTTTTTTTCTATATAGGATATATTTATGTGTATTAATATAAGAAGATATGACTCATTCTATTTTGGATTAGTGATGTGAAATTATAAATAATCTTCTTTTGTAGGAAATCATAGCATCTTTTGGAAAAAAAACTTGTAAGATTTGTATTTTTTAAACTCAATTTTTACAATTCTCATTAAAAAAAGAGGTTCTATTTGGTTTTGATTACTTGCTAAAAGCCTAAAACAATGTCATTGTTAGTAACACTTGACATGTTTAAACTCCATTTTAAAATTATCAACGATTGAATTTTCCTTCTATCTTGTATCCATTTTTTATATTTACTTAACAAGTTTTAAAGAATGAAAATCAATGTATTTAATTTAAATTCACAACTAAATTCTCCACCATTAAGTTTCTTACCACATAACTTTGTAGTTCAAAATTTTTAACTTAAGGGGATCCAAAGTTTGAAAATGTAGTATGATAAGGTACCAAAGAAAGATAATTTTTCATTGAGACCTTACAATGTATTTGGTAAAAAATTTTAAAGTTTTCTTACATTCTTATACAAGTCTTGTATAAGATCATACCACATTTTTCATTTACAAAACTAACAAACAAACTCATCCTAGCTCTTTGGAGCTTTGGAGTTGGCAGTTACTGCCACTTTTGGGTACATTGTGGGTACATTGTGTGAACAATGTACCCAAAAGTGGCAATAACTACCAATTTTAATTTTAGTTTTAATTTTAATTTAAAAATTTTAAGTTTTTTAATCCCCTCCCCTCCCCACCTTCTTGTAATTTTCAGTAAGCAACTTCATTGACAAACGATATGGGATAATGCATCCCATATCTCGTATTTGTATATATATTTTGTACTGTATTTGTATCCATATGTATATTTAGTATTCACTACATATTTTGTATATCATACTATATGATCTATATCCGCATCCATATTTGAAGGGCTTAGATTAAATTTCACAAGATCAACGGATCCTAGTTTTTTGAGTAATCAATCGTGATTTCAAAGGTAAGCAATTTCTTTTAAGAACAATCAATGGCCTAAAAAGATTTTGAGAGAAGGGGGGCTAATTAATTGGCCAAGGGTGGTACGCCACTTGTGGGAACATTGTACATTGTGTAATAAGAATAATAGTTTGAAGTGAGTTTTGATGAGACCATGCTCATGGAACTTTACAAGATAACTAGCAAGTTAATCTTATTTTTCAAGACAATTGTTGGATTCTACAAAAGTACTAGTATACACTAAACACTCATTATATTTACATCTAAATACATTTTTGTTATTTTATTGCACACAAAGTAAATGACAATTGTTCACTATTATTATTTTATTGAAAGAAACAATTAAATACAAAATGAACGAAAATTTTAGTGGATACAATCATGAAATTATTAACTATAACTATGTACATTTCTCTTTAGTAACTTATTTATAGTTTATCTAGTCCTATTGAAAATAGTTCTTTTTTTATGCAAATGCTGCAAAACAAATGTATTGCCTATAGTAGTACATCTTTGATACTATAGACAATCAAATTTTATTAATGAAGGTATTTCTTTACACTTGAAACATATCATTGTTCAATTGGGCTGATTTTCCAAAGAATTAAAAGACAAAAGTAAAAGTATTAGGTTTGTCTATTTGTATTGTGACTAAGGTTCATTATGTAAGAAAAATGATTCTTAGAAGTTTTGGAGCTCAAGAGAAAATTAAAAGAGGGTTTGGAGATTAATATGTGCTTCTAAATGGTGATTTTGCACATAGTATGAACAATACAGTTTTGGATTTAATGCATTCTCAATCCACACTTAGCTCAACTAAGGTGAAACACTTAGAACTATCTATGTATCTATTCTTGACAAGTAGACTTTAATCGAAAGTGCCTCCCAAAATATAATTAAATTGTTTTTATACTTAATAAATATTGCAATTGCTAACTTTAGATTTTTAGATTTTGATACTATGACCAAGCTATGCAAAGGTTTTCCATGGCTTGGGGAGTTTTACTTGTAAAATTCATAATAATTACATATCTTATCCAAAAATTATAATTTTGTTTTGGAAATTCAAGATGTTCATTTTCTAATACTACAAATAACATTTTTTTTAGAGTTTCACTTTGAAAATTCATAGTAATTACATATCTTTTGCAAAAGAATTCTATTTTTTTTTAAATTCATGATTTTTATTTCCTAATCCACAAAGTATTTTTTCTAAAAAAATCCCTCCAACTACGCTAAAATTTTATGTTTTGACAAATTTGAGTGAAAAAAATATAGGGCCTCAAGAAGGTGATTAGTTTGATTTTGGCTAGTATTATAAATACAACAAGCAAATGAAATTAAAAATTAAAAATTATATATTATTTTTTTAATCTTCCTTATATTTTCAATTCTGTACTATTGATTAAAAGTCAAATGGTCCTCATGAGGCCCCATTTTTTTTCTAATAATTCTTCTCACTCTCCAATCTAATGTATAATCACATTATTATATAAAGAAATTTAGGAAAGGGAGAAATTATGTTGTCAATTATAGAGAGATGGTGCATAGGATGAGCCAATTTGTAGACTTGTCATAAACCCATGAAATGCCAAGACTAGGAAAATTACAAAGGCTATGAATTTAAATAGGGTTGTAAGGTAGTTAGATAGGGTTGTAAAATAGCAACATCTAGAAGAGGCACTTTCTCTAACCCTACTTCTTCTTAGGTTGAATGACCAAAAAACAATTTGATGAGGTTATTGGCAAATTCACAAGAAATACAATCTAAGTGGTTTCATAATTTTTCAACATTCTAATAATATTTTACATATTCTCAAAATCAAAATCACAAGATTGACTATATTGAAGTACAAAATTAATTTCAAGTCTCATTGGTCGCTTCAAAAAACTACTCACTTCTAATCCAATTACTTCACTAAAAATGATGATTTATTTCTAAAGAATAATTCAAAGTCATTCATCAAACACTTTTTGGCCTCAACATCCAAAGTTAATCCTTAATCCAGGATCACTGCTAGTGCCATTACGTGGCATTTGGATGACTTCCTAGGGCCAAGAGATAGGGTGAACAATGATTTTTTCATCCATTTTTTGTTTAATGACCATTTATGTTGAGTTGCAAAGAGTCTTCAATAGAGTTTACAGTCTAACTAATGTTGTTTTCAAGTAATTTAGAAATAATTATGGAAAACGGATGGCAAAATTTGCCATTTAGTGTATTTTGAGAAATTGAATAAATCTGAAATTTCTCCTTTAAAATGACATTTTTTGAGTTTGAGCCCAACTAATGAAATGAAGGTCTTCTCTTCTAGTTTCTACTCCAATTGAAATTTTGGAATTTTTTTTTAAAATGATTATTTTATTGCAATTTGAATTTTGGCTGCATTTTTAATGTCTAGTGCATCCTAAAAATAGGTGTACACGGAACTCGAGTTTACACCTATGATGTTTGTCACTATAATTTACACACATGGTGAATTTTTCAGATTTTTTGAAATAATTTTCTATTTTCTATGATTTTTCCTTCACTTTTTCTTCAAAAAATCTCTTAAAAATCAATTTTACTCAAAAAAAATCTGAAATTTCTGTGTAGTGCAGAAGACATATACTTTCATCTCTCAAAATTAAAACAAAATTTTTCAGACATGATTGGTTCCAAAACGGTAACAAATTGAGTGACGGGCAAAGGAGCTTCCAACCAGTGGTCATAGGCCTGGCATTTAGGGGTTAAACGTCAGAATGGTAACCATGAGAGAGCACAGGTTGTGAATAGTGGTCACACCTGTTTTGCACGGAAAGGAAGTTACTACAATGGAAACACCCAAAACCATCCAAATAAGGAATTCAGCATAGTTGGAGGCAACGTTTTTTTTAAATGATATTTTTCCAGTATTAGCGAGTGAAAATCATAAATATTCAAAAAAAAATAGATTCTTTGGATAAAGTATGTAATTTCTACAAATTTTCAAAGTGTTGGCTCCCTAAACTTGTGGAACCGTCATGAAGGTGCCTCCAAAACTGAACTTTGCGAAAATCAGCACTCAGCCAACCAAATTTCCCTATGTATCCTTTAGTTATGTCAACAAATTACAATCATACATGTGGCAAACACATTAAGGGAAGTCTACTGACGCATTTGAGTGAATCTACAATCCACTGCAAAGAACAGGTGCGGGAATGGGTGTTTTGCCTTTATTCATGATCCTTGAACCAAACTTGCACCTGTTCACCAAACTCCTCACCTCCTATTGCCCTGAAGGAACGTGCAAGAAAGGTAACATGAAATCTATGATTGATTGTGTGCGTCTCTCACCTCATGCTGCCCTGATTGACAGTGTGCCGAAAATTACCAATACAATCAATGGCACTATTTTTGTTCTTGAATCATGGTCTTGAATTGAATGATCAAACATACCTCCCTAATCACGTCTCCCCAAATAGTGGATGAAAAAGACCTCTCCTACACCCGGCAGACTTTTTTTTTGTCATTCATCGGACGCAGAATGTCCGTGTCGACGTTCAGGGGTTAAATGAGATACAAGATTTACACAAAAACATCAGAAAATACATAAATAAATCATGCAGGGTTTGTCCTGGTTCCAATGTACACGTCGATCAACTCAAGTAACAACCCCTGCACTAGCCTTTTCCCTGAAAGCCATGTGCTCCAGTAATAACTTGAAGTCATGTAAGCAGGCGGAACAGTCTAACAAACTAAGAGCCTTGCGTCTGAACAAACAGACTGCTGCGGGGGTGAAGCCCGGCATCTTTCAGAGTCAGTTCGAACTTGTCAGGACCATACTCCACCAGAGGAAAATTCGAAACGAGGAGGAAATTCTCAGATCCCACAGCATCTAATGACTCTATGTAATCATACAACATCTGCACAGTCTTCGTATTATGAAACCTTCGTTCTTTACGTTCTCCTGATGGTAGTCGTATCGCCAGCTGCAGAAATCAATCACATTCAATGCATCGTTAGTTGACAGTCAGAGAAGAGAATAAATTCAAGAGTACCAGTACAATTAGACTGTTTCAACACTCTTAATAAGATATGGCATTGTGTCCGATCATAGAGAAGTTGCCCATTGAATAGAAAAGACTTCGCAAGATGTCAACGAATGCTCGAAGCATTACATAGTCCTCAGGGAGACCTTCCCAAGTTCCCATGAAAGACTATCTTCATGATGTTGTTCCTGAAAGATTCTAAACAACCCGTTCAGAGCAATGCAAAAATGAAGTAATTTATCTTGGGCAGTGGCCTGAAGGGGGAAGGGGGGGGGGGGGGGGGGGGGGGGGGGGGGGTGTACTGACAAACGTATCAAACTGCTAATCATGCCGCATGCTAGATAGTTGCTAAAACAACAAGAACTGAAGGCAAAAACGTACATTAGTGACGTCTGGTCCCCGTTCTGGCTCAGGTCCAAGACTCAAAGCTTTTTCATGCCGTTTTCGAGCTAAGTTGGCCTGTTTTTGTGCTGAGATTTGAGCCCCTTGGGCAGCTTCTTTCTCCTGTAGGATTCTCTTCTGATCTGCATCGAATCTGTCCCTAGCCACTTGGTCTGCCACGTCTTGCTCTCTTCGTTCCCTCTCCTGGTCAGCCAAAAGTCCTACTCGGTAGGCTTCATCTTGCTCTTCACGCAAGCGGCAGTTCAAATTCCGAGTTTCTTGCTCTTGTCGTCCGACAATCAAAGAGGCACTTTGGTCTTCAACAACGTTCTGCAATATTGACAACAACTCTCCTGCAGTCTTGTATCCCTCCACCTATTGTCCACAAAAATAAAACACGTCCAAAGATGTTCAAAACAACGCGACCGTTTGGACTCTCAGGAGTAAACAACGACCAACTTTTTTAGGACTACTTATGGGTGGCAGCTATTAGTTTTAACCAAGTCACTATGTCATCCTTTCAGTGTCTCTACCCAAGGGAAGAGACTAAGTGATGGTCTAAAAATGTAGAAAGCGACCCCTTCCATACGTATAGGAGTTGATACAAACATTTCAGGAAGCTTCAAGGTAACAAGAAATACCAAAAGATTGAAGAACCTTAGTATATGTTTCTTTCATTTGGTTAAAACAAGAGACTATGTTACAACAATAAGATATTATATTCTTTTGAAAATAACTCTAATCAACTACTGTTTTCTCAAGTGGAATTTCAATTTTGAGCTTCCACACTTTCAGGTATATAACTCCATTTATAAATGAACAATACAGCTGTGATTTTGGCCCAGATCATACCTGGCAGACAACAGCAATGTGCTGGTTGGAAGAGCTTGAAACGATGGCACAGAACGGGAACGTGGAAGCATTCAGGCTGTTACTCATGTGATACCCCTCGGCTTTGTGAACATCGGCCCCCCATGCCATGAAATTCTCATTGATAAAATCCACCACCACCTCATTGCGTAGGGTGGTCTCACAAAAGACTGGCGTGTTCACATGCTGGGCAGCGTGTAAGTACACGAACAGGAACTTGAACTCCTCACCAGCTTTGCGTAGAGCTTCCATGAAGCTGACAGCTTGAAACTCGGGATGGTAGTCACCATAGCGCCTCTCATAGGCCCTGAGAAAATTTGATGCCTCAGTTGCCCCTGATGGCATTGAACCAGCAGGGGGTACGTTTCGCTGAACAGTAGTCACGCCTTGATTAGGAGCCCCAGTCAACCGCAACGCACCTGATCAAGATTGTGAATATAACTTCTAAGTATCAAGGGTGAAGGTTGAGGCTCCACTATTATATTAAGTGCTTCAAAGTTTAAGAGAGCATCCAAAATTTGGAACCACTCTTCAGACAAATCCAGTTCTAGCAAACTAGGGAAAATATTATGTTTGTTCTGCGAGGGTGTGGGTTGCTGCAAATGTTACTAGTACTTACACAACCCCAGCATCTTAAGGTGCATCCAAGTACAGCAAACGGACCAAGCGCAATATGGTACCTTTAGGTGCATCTAAAATCAATCCTAGGCTCTCCTATTAGACAATGTACATTTTAGGCATCACTTTCACACAATTTAGAGAATTAGAGACTGTACATTCTAGGCATCCCTTCAGAATTTTTACGGGTCACATTTGGATACGAGTCACAATTCTGTGTGTGACATTATGTATTACATTGTTTGCTAATCATTCTCCTCATTGTTCTTGCTTGCTTTTGCAGTGATACTTTTACTTTACCTGTCTATGGTTTACTTTACAGGTTGCGAGTCCTCAAGACGCTAATTAATACAATAAAATTGAAAAAGGATCTTGTCCCCATATGACAAAATGAGTTGACTGCAAGTATAAAAAGATACACACAGCATATCACATTCACATTGTATCCCTATGTACTTCCATTTTATCAAAAATAAAAACTTTCCTGTTTCTTGATTAAACAGAAGCCTACTGCATAACAAGGAAGACCTGCATAATGGGTGGGGTGGGGGGGAAAGAAGAAAGAAAAAAAAGGGAAAAAAGTCAAGAGCAGGTACCTAACCCCGAGCTCAAAACCCCTCCGGCAATCCAAAAACTCAAGCCCACGGCCCCATACAGAAGGTCATAGCCCCCCCGCAAGATCACCAACGGTAGTGTCACGACGCGCCACACCAACGTTGCCCCACCAACAACGGAAGTGGAGGAAGAAGCAGAAGCAGAAGCGGTAGAAGACTCTGGGCCATCGCCAATGCGCTCAAACAACGATCTGTCATCATCTTCAAAGCTCGCCTCAGCGGGAGCAGCAGCAACAACAGGGGCAGAGACTCCTGCCAAGGGCGCTGACATTTCCGGAACCCTAAACCCTAGATCTCTTGATTCTGCTGCAACAGCAGCATCAGATACTTGCGTACCAGCACCTGGTTGTTGCGTTACTGCACTATCACGCATACTCTCTTCATACTCCGGGATGGCATTCGTGTTCTTGTCCACCATGGCGTGGATGGCCGAGTCCAAATCCCAACCATAAGCGTCCAAAATTTGATGCGAGAGAGACTCGTCTTTCACGCCCGTAATCTCTTGAAAGTAAGCTAACTTCTGTTTGTCCATGTCGTTGTCCGCCATTGCAAACACTTCGCGGCTCACACTACTGGCAAATCTATTCCACAGCAGCTCCAAAACATTAATTAGGGCAGCAGAATCTCGATCGACATGAAGTTTCTGAAACCCTAAACCCTAAATTACGTTCATGGATTAATCGTCGAGCAGGAAACGAACTTTATGTAACCCCAAACCCTAAATCGATAGAATTTTGCGAGCAACTACCTTGATTGAGATCCTTCTAAACCCAAACCCAAACCCATTCGCAATTACTTGTTTGAGCTCCAAGTGACGGGATGCATCCCAGAATCACAAAAACGCATCAATTGGGTGTTGGAGAGTGAAATTGCAACTGAAAAAAAGGATATGGGGAAGTCGAAATTTACCAGCTATGGAAACAAAGAAGACAGAACAGGAGGCAAGGAGCAGCTGAAGTTCGCCGACGATGAGTCTACGAGAAGGGTTGTGGAGAAGGGTTGGAGGAACAAGTCTAATGATGCTTGCCTTGGAATAAGTTATTGCGGTAAAGTGGGTACAGTATCTTTGTCACTTTATCCAGAGGACCACAGGAGATATTTCGGCTGGAAGACTTTTTGGCTTTCACTTTACCTTTTTCATATAAAAGGTTTGTAGCAGAACTGTTTGAAGAATCTTAGTAAGTTTACTTCTCACCCACTTTTTTAATAGAGAAAATCTTTGGTTGACTATATATTCTTTGGACTAAGGTAGAAGGCTCAATAATTGCCCATCTAAGAGCATCCCCACCGCATGGGTCAGAATTTGACTCAAAATCAGCCCCTTTGCAGAGCAGATGATTATGATTCATCCCGGTCAGAGTTGGAGAGCCCCACTGCTGAACAGTGCAAGCAACCCTTTAAATGACATTTTCAAATTTTTTAATCCTTGCAATGAAATTCCGTTTCATTTGTGCAAAAAAAAAAAAAAATTAATCCAATTTTTCAATTACTTTGTCTTGAATAAAAATCCATAAACATTGGCCTTTTTTCCTTTGAGGTCTCATTCTCCTTGTTTGAGGAGATCTCAAAATATTTTGAGTTTGCAATGGAGCAAGGCTCCTTATATCCCCATGGGTTGGAGCACCTCCCTCCACCCCATGGGGATATAAGGAGTCTTGTTCCAATGCAAACTCACTTCTTCCTACATACACTTCATTGTGAATGTAGGGAGGCATGAGTCTCTATGAAAAGTAGAACTCCCTACATCCTCTTGGGGTGGAGGGAGGAGTCCCAATCCATGTGGGATAAAAGAGACTATGAACTCATCTTTTTTTGAAATAACAATTGTCTCATTTTTGTACATGAAATTGCTTGTAAGCATTTCATTTTGGGAAGAAAAAAAATTGAAATTGGAAGGTAAGCAGGGTCTGTACCTCGATTTCGGGGTCAAAAGTGCAGTCAAACTCTCTTCCGGCCCCTGGCTAAAACTCAGTATTTTCCCGTCTACCCAGTAAATTTAGCCGCGCCCGGCTATATTTTGAGTCTTATTTTGCGTGGGGTGGGGTACAGATAGTTGGCTGACCTGGCCAAATACCCAGTTTGAGCCAAATTCTGAGCTGCAATGGAGATGGTCTAAGGTCTGAAACTGAATTTTTGAAATATTCTTTAGTATATTTTCCTTCAAAGACATGTGGAATTGACATTTAACCCAAGTCGTTTCATATTTTTTGGAGCTTCGAGGATTAGTTATCAAATTTTGAAGTTGAAAGGGCATAGAGCTCTCAAATAATGATTGCCCTAGCTAAAATGTATACATATTGTACATTTAAAGTAGGGCACCATTTTAGAACTTGCTCCATTTAAGAGCCTTCTACCTTACATCACTTCTTTCTGAATGAATATACATGCTTTTGGATGAATAATTAATTCACTACAGTAGTAGAATAACATGTCTTACATGATTGTCCACAATGATGGAAAAGTTTGGTCATGTAGGACATGTTCTCTTCTATTGATTAACCCCTAAAGCCCTGAGGTGCATTTTTTGGGATTATAAATTTTTTGGGCAACTCACTACAAATGGAGTTTTTATTTTTTTTCGCTCAAATTTTTACACAAGATGTGCCCAAGGAGTAGCTTAAACGCCCAACAATTTTCGTAACTTTTGACTTTGTGGTTAAAAAGTTATGGCATGATATGTCGTCTTCTTTACTCAGAGGGCAGCAAGGGCAGCTGAAAAAACTTATTTTTTTTTTTAAATTTCAAAAGAGAAATTTCATATTGATTCTTTAGATTTTTACAGACATGGGAAGTTTTGTTTCATCCCATTTGGATTAAGGAGTCAAAAGTTATGAGCAATTTTAGTTTGCGGGTAGGTATGGTTTTCAAAAATTCCATACCTACCTGCAAACTAAAATTGCTCATAACTTTTGACTCCTTAATCCAAATGGGATGAAACAAAGCTTCCCATGTCTGTAAAAACCTAAAGAATCAATTTGAAATTTCACTTTTGAAAAAAAAGTTTTTTTAAATAAGTTTTTTCAGCTGCCCGGGCTGCCCTCCGAGTAAAGAAAACAACATATCATGCCATAACTTTTTAACCACAAAGTCAAAAGTTACAAAAATTGTTGGGCATTAAAGCTACTCCTTGAGCACATCATGTGTAAAAATTTCAACAAAAATAAAATAAAAACTCCATTTGTAGTGAGCTGCCAAAAAAATTTATAATGCCAAAAAAACGCACTTGAGGGCTTTAGAGGTTAAGCTTCATCTATATCTTTCATATTTCATTCATTCATATTGATGTAAATATCTACATCATTTCAACAAATTGATTTTCGCACTAACTAAAATAAATGAAAAAAATTCCTATTACTTCTCCAAGGGATGAGTATGCAATTTCCCCAAAGTCGCTTAACTTCACTAGAGCTATTGTGTTACACGTCCTAATTATTAGGTTCTTTACTTTGAACTTCAAAATGTAGAATATTTTGTCATTGTTGGGTGCTAAAAATTCAACTAAAATGTTGAACTTCAAGGGGCATAATATTTTATCTTTGTTGAGTGGTTAACCCCTAAGCACCCTAGTGATAGGATCCTATCACTTGGAATTGAAAATTTAGTCTATTTAACTATTAAAAAAATTTCAAGAATATCATCAAATTATATGTTCTTTCACCCATGGCTTCAACCTTATCTCTTCTACCAATTACTACAATCAATTTTCATAAACCTTATTTTGGACAACAATTTGATTGCAATGAGCTCCACAAGGTTTGAATTTTGGTGAATATGGATTGGGCACTCAAGGGTTAAGATACAAGTAGAAGGCTCAAACCTTAGGAGTTAGAAATCACCATTGAAATACTATGGTAGGACATATACAAATAATTGTCACTTCAACCATTAACAACTTTAATTTGGATGTATTATAATATAAACCTCATCATGCTCAAACATGGCACCAAAGATTTTAATATAAAGCTTGGCCATTTTGACACTTTTCATTCATGTAGAAAGCATGATAATTATCCAAATTAGGAGTCTCATGTTTCATTGGATTTGACCCAATATAATGACAAACTTTAGTCACTAATTATAGACCTCAATTCATGGATCTTATATGCTATATACACAAAATCACCATGTTGTAGCTAGTATTGAACTCCTTGTACCTTGGAAGGTTTAAAAAAAATTAACAAGAGATCCATAAACAAAGAATTTTTCATTCATTTATATATACATAGTGCAAAAAACAATATTCATTGGAATGTTGAAGCTTTTTAGATCCACAAGCATGAATGAAACATCCAAAAATATATGTAAAACACATAGATTAATTGCATGTGTACATCTATCCAAATAATAGTAACAATATTCTAAAACTTTGTAGTAAATTAACAACTTTATCCATGAAGATAAGAAGAATGTATTTCAAATATTTGCTTAAAGAACATTTTGAATTGGTTTTCAGATCATTTTTAGTAAAGTCTTCCAGTGATAAGTCCAGTTTTTTTTTAGTTTTTTGGTACTAAATTGCACCAGAGAAAAAGCAATTTGGTAAAAAATGAACAAAAACCATGAAATTTTTTTTTGCTTGAAATATTGCATCATTAAAAAAATATGGAAAAAATGCCAACTATAGATGAAAATGGAAGTATATTTATGTGGTATATGCAATAATGTGATGTTTTCTATCCAAAATATGGATGAATGTTCAAATTTGGAGAACCATTACAACACATTTATATTGCCACTTTGCCACTTTGCCACTTTATAAAAAATGAAAAAAATCCTAGATAGGTCTCATCCTATCATGATTTACTCTACTTCAAGTTCTTTACTTTAGAACTTGATAGTGAGTAAATAAGTAATTAGACAAGCTAGAATATGATGAAAATTACTTCAATTAGAGAGAGGAAGAATAATTTGGAATAGTAGCAAGACGAGCTTAAATTAGAAAAAATTGGTGCTTCAAAAGGGTCATTTGAATTTAGCAGTAGTATATGAATAGATAAATTTAAAAATATTATATTTAAATAAAAACATATATAAAATCTTGTTTCAATTTAAATTAATCCATATAGGATGAGTTTCTTCCATCCACTCTATGTAAATGTAGCAAGATGTGAGTTTCCTCATGTGAAGTGGAGCTCATAACATCCTATTGGAGTGGAAGGAGGTGCCCTACATAGGTTGAGACACCTTCTTATTTTCCAAGAGGATATAGTAAAATCCACTTTACACTTGAAAATTCAACTTTAGATGAACTTAGTTTTTCATCTTTACTAGGACAAAAAAAGCCTCATTCCCTATGAAAAAAAATGCTTGTAAGTAATATATATATATAATTGAAATTTGATGGTCAATTGGGGGTCAAGACCTCAATATTGGGGTCTAAAGTATAGTTGATCTCCTTACTTGACTACAGCCAATGCTCAACATTTTCTCGGCTCCTCAAGAAATTTGGCTATAGCTAGGCATTTCTTGAGTGTGTCTTGTGTGCCATGGAATAAGGTAAGAGGCTCAAAAAAATACTCATTTAAAGGTAGGTATGCCTTTATTATGCATTTTTTAGATGGTAATATTTTTTGCTCATTTTTTAAAGAAAGAAAATCAGACAAGGAATCTAACACAAGTCATTTCATAATTTTAGAAGCATTTATGAATTACTTATGAATTTTCTAACACAATCCAGCATAGGTCCCTATTTGTGATTCTTAGGCCTTGGAAACCCACACATGCTTAGTTTAAAAAAAAATCTAGTTTTATTCAAAAACAAGCATTGCAGCATGTAAAAAATAATAGAGATGGTTTTCAAATGCGACCCTTTCTAAAACTAAAATGAATACTTGAATCAATCATTATTTCAAATTTTTTAACATTTGTAAGAAGGTAGTTGGACTACAAATTCTTATTTTGAATAAAATGAGTAGACACCTATTCACTTAGTTAGGAAAGAATTCATTCTGACTCTTAAATCATCCATTAACCCCTAAAAGCCCAAGGGGTTAGGACAAAACACAAATGTGTTATAAAATATAAGTGTTACAACTTTCTTAAAGTTAGTATCAAAGAAGATAATGTAAAGCACAAAAAGTAGACAATATCCATACAGTCAAAGTAAAAAAATTATTTTTAGATTATTTTTAAATGAATTTCGAAGATACAACTTAAAAAATTCACCAAAAATTCCATTACTATTTTTAGGATTTGAAATTTTTTTTGATTGGTCAAAATTGTGTTTTTTATTGATTTACAGAAAAATGAAAAATATCCAACCTCTAAAAGCCCAAGGGATTAAGACAAAATACAAATGTGTTATAAAATATAAGCTTTACAACTTTTTTGAATTTAGCATCAAAGAAGGTAATGTAAAGCATAAAAATTAGATAGTATCCATATGATCAAAATTTAAAAAATATTTATAGATTCTCTTCAAATGAATTTTGAAGATATAACTTCAAAAATTCACCAAAAATATAATTTCTATTTTAGGATTTGAAAATTTTTTTGATTGGTCAAAATTGTGTTTTTTATTGATTTGTTAAAAAATAAAAAATATTTATTAATGAGAGCATCAATGCTTCTCCCAAATAGTAAGTTTTTCAACATTAAGCAATTTTAGACACTTTGTGCTATTTCTCCTTTTTTCTGCTATAACTTTTGTTTGACCGTATAGATCTTAGTTTTGAATGCAAATGTTGAAACACAATCCAATATTTTCAGATTTTGAAAAAAAAAATCTGAAAAAAGTTTTTTTTATGCCCGAAAATGCTGCCCGAAGTTGGGCAGCGACCATAAAATAGTCACTTGCGCACTTAGGGGTTAAAGAAGTACAAATCATACTCTGATGTAATCAAGAGGCCATTTTCTGTCAAGCAGGTATCCATTTCATAGACAATTAAAAATGCCTGCATTGTTTTAGAGCCCTCTCCTAAACTGACTGTTGCCTGGCCCAGTCGAATACCCAGTTTGTGCCTTTGGCCGGGCAGCTGTGGGATGCTCTTCGTTGTCCTGCAAAAAGACCAAACGGTGTCATATACCAGGACAATACCTCGAACATGCTCTCTCTGACGATACTAGAGACTTTCCCAGTCACGTCCGGTTCTCATCCGGGTACCATAATCCAGTTCTTCCCCAACCGACCAGGCAGCTCTGTCTCTTGCTGCGAGCTCCGTTGTCGAGTCCGCAGCTATGGCGATGGCAATCACGGCCTCCTCAGCTCAGGCCACTGCTAGCCTGCGCTTGGCCTTGTCCCTCTCTCACCGAAACGCCGCCGCGAATTTAAGAAATTCATTTTCATTCAATTTCCAAACAACAAGGAATTTCCAGCCGCTATCACTGCACTCTGGCCAAGGACGCCTTCATTTGCGCACAGGTACTCTTATTTGAAGGATCAGCCCTCGCCGTGTAATCTTTCTAATCTTTGAGCGCAATTTTGAAAATCTAGCGAGTCTCTTTTATTAGGGCTCTCTATTCTTGATTTCTCATGCGAAATCAAGAATAGAGAGCCGTAATGAAAGAACCTTTGCGTGGAAGGATTCTTGGAGCTAACACAATCCTTTGGCATCCTTAGGCCTGCGCTTTGTTATTGGAATACGGAATGTTCTTGGTCTCTGTAATTTCCGATTGTCTTTCGATTATGTTTTTGGAAGTCTCTGTTTTTGAGCTGTAAGATTGGGGAACGTTCAAATTGTTGCTGGATTTAGAACCGTAGATCGAGAATGTTTCGATTTCTCGTGGCGAACGGTCTTCTGCGATTTTTATGAATAATTTGCAACTGACATTTTAGTATGCGAATTTGAGTGCATTGCTTAGCGCCTTCTTAATGACTTGAATGAATCTGGACTCTCCGTGTGACAGGACTACCCAGAATCAGGGCAGATGCGAAAGACACTGAAGAAGGTATTTGTTAGATTATTTGTCACAAATGAAATTACATGCCTTCCACAAGCTGTAAAATGTAAAGATTTGTTTGTTAATTTTTTGAAATTATTGTGAATTTTAGATTTGCTTGTTTCAGAATTGCTAGAGAGCGAGCAATCTCCGTTACCGAAACCTAATTACCTGCAAGGTGCAGGGGTTGAGGTTTTAAGATCTCAAGAGATTATTGCCTATTTAGGACTTATGTGTGTTCTGAAATTTGGTGAGACAGACGTTTTCATATTGGCAATGGTCGGACTTTTTTGTAAGTTGGTTGTTTGATTGGTTGCAGCCAGCAGTCCAAACGTTCCGGATGTAGTTCCCAAAGCAGTTGGTTCGGCCGTGAACCAGCTGCTTGGCATCAAGGGAGCTTCAGCTGAGACGGTAAGGTTGGAGATTAGAGTTCAGATGCTGCTCCCTTCCCTTTCTCTTTGTTGGCCTATTCTTGCTTCTGAGCATTTCGAAGAATAATCTTCATATTCGTTTGAATGGCGTGTTCCAAAGTGCCAAAATTGTGCGCAAAACCCTAAAAAACTAGGACTGGTATTTTGTTGAGGTTCCAGTAAAGAGCCAGAGAAAGTGCTAAGTTTTTGAAATTTCGCCATTTTAACGAGAATGTCGATGATAGCACCTAGTTTTTTAGACCATATCGTAACCGGAAGTTTTTTCAGCAATCATTTACGGTAGATTCTAATAGCCGTATGATATTGAAGACTTTGCGCTGCTATGGATGCGCAGAACAAGTGGAAGATCCGGTTGCAGCTCACGAAGCCTGTGACATGGGCCCCTCTTATCTGGGGGGTGTTGTGTGGTGCTGCTGCTTCAGGTACACGCGGCATTGAATTAAAGTGGAATATTTGCAAAGAGAATAAGAAGTCATAGAGAAGAGTATTGTACACACTTAATGCACGTATGTTTTTCATTCTCTACTTGGCGTGTAGGCAATTTCCACTGGACTCCAGAGGATGTGGCTAAGTCGCTGACGTGCATGTTTCTGTCTGGACCTCTTCTTACTGGATACACTCAGGTATGTCAATATGTGGATCTAGAGGCTTCTGTATCTCTAATTGTTACGATAAGGGTTGCATAAACTGCCCCTTTAAAGACTGGATATGTGTGAATTTTCGTAGTAGCTAGACGATAGCCAATGGCGAGTGAATCAAATTTTGGGGACACTTCTAGAATTATTTGTAATTTTGAAAAGTGAAAATGGTGTGTACTAAGTCTTGACCATAGACATGTAACTTCATGAGCCAAAATCTTGCCTCTATAGGTACATGAAGTGTCACCAAGCACACCATTAAATGGCACATGATGAAAAATAAGCTTTCTTGTAACACTCATAGAAAACACTTACTCTTTTAATGATTCCTTATTGAGCATTACTAGGCCCACATTTGTTATGTGTATACACAATTGTACTCTTTTGATGACTCTCATTGCGTCTAACGTTCATCAAAGTTTATTTATTGATCCAAACAAAAATTGATGGGCCCAAACATCAATCGGTAATTTTCTAGACTAAGTGCATGGCTGACCATGCTGAAGTCTTGGAATGCGAAGTTTTGTCTTGCACTTACACTTGGCTGTGGTCTTATCAGACAATCAATGATTGGTACGACAGGGAGATTGATGCAATTAATGAGCCTTACAGGCCCATTCCCTCTGGAGCCATTTCTGAAACTGAAGTACGTCAAATGTCCTCATCTCTTACTCAGTTCTTTTTTAACTCTTAGATTTTGAAGCACTCGCTTGTCCCTGAATTAACTTAGAGATGATCTCTGCAGGTCATAACGCAAATTTGGGTTCTTCTTCTCGGAGGGTTAGGAATGGCCTACGGCTTGGACAAGTGGGTAAGTCTTGGTCCTTGTTTTCGAAGTGCTGCATAGAAAGGTTTTTTATATCACAGATTGCATTTTTTTAAATTAATTTTTTACTACACTGTGACACTACTTGCGACAATTATTCTCTCTTTTATTAGTCTGACATTATATAAAAGGAACTGCTTGTCATTCCGAAGTTTTTGTTTGTAGAATATGTTTACTGAGCCCCTTGACCATGGATTTTGGTGCAGGCAGGACACGATTTTCCAATAAATCTTAGCATAGCAATTGGAGGCTCGTTCTTGGCATATATCTACTCTGCCCCACCTTTGAAGGTATCTCTACATCTGAATGATTTCTGTGCACGCTTATGAGTGTTGGCCATTTGAATTATAAACCATTTGACTTGATGATTACATGATGAAAATGCTTGTGACTCCGTTGTCTTGGAAACCTTATAGAGTAAGTCTTCATGGAACATCACTGTATGTTCATGTAGTGAATTCTTTTTTTTGGTGCTAATGCGCAGCTTAAGCAAAGTGGTTGGATTGGCAACTACGCCCTGGGCTCTAGCTACATTTCTCTGCCTTGGTGGGTCTGCTGGCTTTGCAACCTTTTGGTGCTTCTGCAATTAATTTTCTTTTTCTACTGATCTCTATCTCTACGTAGTTGAAAGTTCTCTGAACTACGTTGGATTCCTCAGGATGTTTTTGGTTCGCTTTTCAAGATATGATATGAAACAAATTTTTGGTTTCTGAGAACTTATTTGTACTACCATTCTAACTGTTTTATGTTGCATGTCCTGATCTGCAGGTGGGCCGGGCAAGCGCTGTTCGGTACTCTGTCGTGGGACGTTGTGATTCTCACTCTTCTGTACAGCACTGCGGGTGTAGGTTTCCGTAACCTTTTACTGATCTAATTTTTTTCTTAGGATTGCCCCGCCGCTTGCTCCTTGTACCATGGCGCACTTTTCAGTCATTTTAAAAAGGGCCTTTGACATATTGTTGCAGTTGGGAATTGCTATTGTCAACGACTTCAAGAGTATTGAAGGCGATCAGAAGATGGGTTTGCAGGTGTGATTTTACAGTAATTGTTTTGTTGGTCGCACTAATTCTATTATCCCGAGAATAAGGTACCGCTTTGGTAGCTGGTATGGAACTGTCGTTTTGGAATTTGTGTGTTATATTGTCACATCTTAATTTACTAGGCACAGTCTTTGGCAGGCTTAATTTGTTCAGTCGTTGGCCTTCAAAGAGTACGCTGGGTTTTTAATATAGGTGTTGTGGTTTTATGGAGCAGTCATTGCCAGTGGCGTTTGGTATCGACGCAGCAAAGTATATCTGTGCAGCCTCGATTGATGTTACTCAACTAGCCGTTGCAGGTGAGTCTTAAGGATGTAGCATGCAATTGTAAGTTGCAAGTACCGAACTTCTCCTGTATCTTACTGTCAGTTTCGTAACACAAATCCTTTCTTCTCATTGTTTTTTTAGTTTAAGAGTAATAACTATAGGAGCTTAAGTAGACGAAGATCTATTTGTACCTGTTACTGTTATATTTGCCTTGTGGCGTATGTGTAACTGGTGTGTACATCCCCTTTGAGTGTTCTTGAAAAGTACTCCAGGGGTGTTTTCTCATGTGGGAATTGTTGCAGGATACATCCTATACGAGGGGAAGACATATTTCGGTTTGGGGCTGCTGGCCCTTATCATCCCTCAAATAATTTTGCAGGTAACTTCTGTTGATCCCTGTGAATTTTTTATACATCTCAATTACTAAACTGGTTTGGTATGAGCTGATTTGCACCGATAGTACATACCTGAGGAAGTTGTCAATGAAGTACATTATGGATCCACGAAGAATTATCCCCAAGTGAATTACTTCCTGAGTAATACCGAGTCTGTTTTTCTTGGTCGCCTAAATAAATCTTTCCCTCTTACGTTATAGCGGACATGCCTTTTAGTTGTCTCTGTTGCTGAAAAAGTGTGGTAGCCCTGGATCGGTCCTGGCTTGTCGCATTTTCGGACTAGGATTTTTTGGCCAACTGGTCTAAGGTAGTCACTTCAATATCTACAGGAGTTGAATAAAATCATTAGAAAGCTTCAAGGAAGGTATCAAAATGTATCAATAGAATGACCATATCATACCCTTTATTTTTGAATGTTAAGAATATGTTTTGGAGATTTCTGTGATCGACAAAGTGGAATTTATATTTTCATCTTGGGCACCTACAGGATAAGGTACATAGTCCAACCTGGACAGATTGGACCGATTTTTCTAAGTTTCTACTGATTAACTCTTTCAGTTATAGATTGTCACTAATTTTGGTTACGTGCCTTGCAGTTTAAGTACCTACTGGTGGACCCTGTCAAATACGATGTTAAGTACCAGGTAACTGCAACCCAAATCTACACTCAAATCTTACCACCTGGGGTCCCAACTTTTTCACTATGACATAGCTTGATTATGTTTGAATGCTTGGCAAGTGTACTACTATCAATGATAGTAGCGGCTAGAATGCCATTATAAGAGAAGGCCATAATAAAGAGGTTGGAGTGTATTCTCTATTTCAAGATTTCAATATGTGCACAGCTGTAACCATAGAGCAGTTGGAGCACTCTTGTGACATCGTTTGCGTTTCTTGCAGGCAAGTGCGCAGCCGTTCTTCGTGTTTGGTCTCCTCTTAACTGCATTCGCGGTCAACCACTAAATGAAGTTCAAGCAGAGCATGAAGCTCAGCACCTGTTGAGAACACATACTGGTGAGGTCTGTTGATCTCACCCGCTTGAATTATCGGCTCCTTTTAGTCGCTTAAGCACATTTTCCCTGTTCACGCAGGTCTGTGATGAAAGGATATCGTGGTTCATAGACTTGTCAACATATCATCTGAATCCTCAATTATAAGCACTTGACAGGGACTGATTGAGTACCGAGTATCAATTAAGTTTAGATTAATTTTCAAATTGTCATATTACAGAGCGTTATGAGACGTGATCAACGTCCATGTAACCACCTTATTTGAATATGTGAAGTTTTCCTTGGTGCCTTTGAAGAGTCTCTGGAGTAGATTCATACATTGGGGAATATTTAACCTGCAGAGAGACAACATAAGGTCGGCCCTCAATTGAAGGTTCATAATAATATCGACTATTTAAAGAAGGGTCCCTTGTGACTTGAAGAGGCTTCAAGAAAAAAGCGTTCTCCCAAAGGATGGAGGCCATAACTTTCTTGGCTTACAGATAGATAATTTCTTCTTATATTCTTGGGTCTTCAACATCACTTAGGGAATCCATGCTACATGACATATAATGGTATGTTGACAATGGATAGGGAACAATAGGGTTAGTTTGACCAATTGATCTTAGGAGTCTTTATCCCTTTGAAGGTGGGCAATTGCATGAAAGATTTGTACTATTTTCCGTCACACATCTCATGTTGATCTATTTTTTGACCATAACTTTTGCATTTTCGCTCCAAATGACTCAAGATTTCTAAAGAAGGTACTCATGAATATCATACACCTTACATAATTTTTTCATAATTTTTAAAAATATTTTAATATTAAAATAGTACTAGTGATTGAATGTCACATATGATAATTTGGAGGTTTTTAGTACTAAGGAGTATTTTTTTTAATTATTTTAAGATGAAATTTGGATGAGATAGTCTTCTAGTATATTTATAGCTCTCCAACAAAGGATTTTTGAAAATAGTTAATTTTATATGATGTGGAAGTTTATAAAGTGAGCTTCATTCAGCTTGTATTTTGAAACATATAAAATATTATTTTGGTGGATTTTTTGGTGAATGACCATCTCCATGAAGTTGTTGCAAATGTCCAATTTTTATTTTTTGTATTTACTTATTTTTACTATTTTTTCCTAATTAAAACATGAAGGTATGTATTTTCTTGAGGTTTGGTACTTTTCAAGTTCTTACGTAGAAAATTTTCCTATACAATTCCTTCCATGGGTACCTTCATTTTAAAGGTGTATACATTATTCATATATTTTTTATTTTAAGTTAATTTTCTAATTTAATAGTACTCCAGAAAAATCAGGAGTACTATTGCAAAACGCAACAAATAGTATAGGTCTTTCATGCAATCATCTAGGTTGAAGATACTTCCTTTAGGAATGTAGTTCTATTGTAACTTCCAAAACCACTTCACTACCATTGTACTATTAACATCACTAACTAAGGTACTTTGTTGACAATGTTTTTGATGTTTGGACTAGTAAGGTCATTCTTTGCTTCTATAGTAATCTTGCACGTCATCCATTGGCCACTTTTGGTCTTTATATCCTTTTGAGGTTAAAATTTAAATGTACAAAATAGATAATTTCAAAATCAAATATTGAATACAGAATATGTAAATCATAAATTAATACAAAACATAGTAAAATTAAAAAAAATTAAAAAAAATAAATTTGAAATATAGAGTATTTATTTTTGGAATAAATGTATATAGACCTAAAGTTTGGGGCTCTTGTAATCATTCAAATTTTTCAATCCCAATTGTATGCAACTTCATTTTTACATATAGTAGATGATGACATCAAAACTACCTAGAAGGTAGATTTGTACCTTATAAAACCATATGAAAAAATTAGCGTGTTGCCACAAATTTTACAAAACTATAACCCATACTGTAACAAATTATTCATTTAAAAAAAATATTAGAACATGCCAACACCAATATGAAAAGCTATTCTTCCTATCTAAAAATAAATGTCATGATTGAACTTCATATTTGTAACTGATACTATATGTATACATCAAATTGAGTTTTTTTTTTATCCAATTCTATTTAGGGTGCAATGTGTACATACAATGTTTGTCAAAATTGAGGGCTTCTTGTGAATTTATACTTTTCACAATATGACCTCTAGATTTGGTACAAAATGTTTTCATTGACCCAAATTTTCCGTATATCTCCAAAATCTATTCGTACCTTAGTAGAAGAGACAATTTTAGAACCTCTATCACAAAATCTTTGACCCTTCATAACTTTAGCATACAGTATCCAAATGCCAAATGCCACATTATTTGGTGTGTTAAAACCTCCTTTCACTTGCCAAGAAAGAAATATGAAAATTTGAGTAGCCAAATAATAGTAACTAGGCACATACAATAGCAAAAACTACCAATGGGGGAGGGACTTACCTTAGATGTGGACAAAGTGAGATACTATTGTAAAGTCAATTAACCCATCAACAACAAGTCTATTAAATTAGAACATTATTTTTTTAATTTAAAAAAAAATATGACAAATTATGTATACACCTTTAAGACAAAGGTATCCATGGAAAAAATTGTATAGAAAAAGTCTCTTAGTAGGAGAACTTGAAAAGTGCCAAACCTCAAGAAAATACATACTTTCATATTTTGATTATGAAAAAATAGTAAAAATAAGTAAATACAAAAAATAAAAAGTGGAAATTTGTAACAACTTTATGGAGATGGTCATTCACCAAAAAAACCACCAAAATAATATTTTATATGATTCAAAATACAAGTAAAATGAAGCTCACTTTATAGACTTCCACACCACATAAAATTAACTGTTTTCAAAAATCCTTTGTTGGAGAGCTATAAATATACTAGAAGACCATCTCATTCAAATTTCATCTTAAATTCATTTAAAAAAAAGGTACTCCTTAGTACTAAAAACCTCCAAATTGTCATTTGTGACATTCAATCACTAGTACTAATTTAATATTAATATATTTTTGAAAATTATGAAAAAATTATTTAAGGTGTATGATAGTCATGAATACCTTCTCTAAAAAATTTGAGTCATTTGGAGTGAAAATGCAAAAGTTATGGTCAAAAAATAGATCAGCATGAGACATGGGACAGAAAATAGTACAAGTGTTTCATGCAATCACCTCTTTGCATAGGACAAAAATGCAACTATTCATCCTCAAAATCAGGGGTGGAAAGGGCAGATCTTCTAAAATGTTTTGACATCCAACAAGAGTTTTTGGGTTTTTTTGAACCAATAATTTCCATGGTATCAAAATTCATAATTTCCATGGTCACTAGATCGTTGTTTAAGGGTTATCTTAAGTGAATGGAGTGCCAAATGGTAGTATCTAGTCTATCCATTCTTCTTACACTAATCTACGCTTGTCCCGTCTCCTACATGAACAACAGTCTCCAACTTCTTTCCAATGCAAATCCTGAGTTCGACATAACTTACTGCAATAGAAGATTCAAAATCGAAACCTATTGACACACAACCTCCGGAGCATTTCAATTCCTCCGAACATTTTTCACAGACCTCTCTTCATGCTCCTTCCAGCAAGTCTCTCACTCCATACATTGATACACAAGACCCTTAATTACAAACTGAAGTAACTTCCTTCCTGAGGATTAACAGTCCAATTATTGCGATCAAAACCCCTAAAAACTGTTACTGGCCACAAGCCAATTGAAGATAAAGCACAACCCTAAACCTCCTTTGCATCCAAAATGTAAAAAGCCTGCAGAATAGAACACTTCCTCATCTACGGTACATTCCAAATGAAAAAGCAAATGGATTTCCAAACCCTCCAGAGACTCGAAATGCCTCCAATGAATGTCAACAACAATTGACAACATATTGGGAAAATTAAGATACAGACGTGCAACGAGAACAGAGCCTTATCAAAATGGAGGAGAATGCGAGAAGGGGAGAATGATCTGTCTTTCAACTGAAGAATGTGCCCATTATTGAACCTTGTACAACATTTGAAGTGCAGATTTCCACAAATTGTTAAAGTTTTCATGATATGGGGACTCAGCAGCAGAATGCAAGCTCTTAGGTCTAACAACATGCGAAAAGATCCAACAATAATTGAGCCATTTCACTGTAAATAAAGTAATGCAACAAGTGCAGTAAATCCCAAAGCGAAAACACTTTAATTTGTGAAAGAAGGGAAGGTTTGACATTCAACGACAATCCGACGATTTCAACTAGAAAATGAAAATTGCTGCTGCAAGAGCAGCGACAACCTTGAGAGACACTCACTTGTGGGAGAAACTAGGGTTTGAGAAGAAGGAAAGTAGGGGCTTGAGCAAAAGAGTTTATGGAGTAAGCACACCTATAACTTAGTTCTGCCTTGTTACAATTGAACATAGTTCTTATTATTAAACACAAAGTTTTTTTATTGGGTATTTGGGGTTGTGTAGAAGAAGATTCTAATGGTTTTTAGCATGCATATGGATATGTGCAAATAAATTGCGAATTTTCAAAGTATTGTCTTCAATGTACAAAGAAGCAATAACTAGACTTTCAATAGACTTTCATCTTTAATTTGATTGAGTGGATACATCTTTTGTAATCAATTTCTAAGATTTTGTGACACATTTTGGTCCAAATGTAGGTGTTGCATTTGGAGCAAAGTTGATTATGAATGTATATACTTTACACATGAGAAAGCTATTTGTGGGGCTATTTGGTCTCTTTTGCATTCCTACTAAGAAAATCTTGCATATGCATGTGAATGAGTGGCTTTGCAAATTCGTGTGCCGTTAAAGCCCTTTTTACTCAAGGTACAATAATATATATACCGCACATCAATCATGACTTCATGTCTTTGTATAAAATTATAAGCTTCATGTATTGTTTAATAATATAATATTTAAAATGGCATCTAAAAATTGGGTGATTCTTAAAAAATTGTCTACTTTGCCATTACTATTTAGAAGCCCATTTTAAGCTATAAAAATTCTTTATTTTCTTAAAATTATATTATTAAGTTCCTGTTTTGAGGGTTATAAAGATTTCTTTGGCTTGAAATGGATTTTAACATTTTTTGGAACACGGAAATGTATAATGTTGTTCATATGTAATTAAAATTTGGTTTCTTCCAAAAAAAATAATACCCATAATATCAATTAAGTCTTTTTTTTAGTTTTTTTAGTATTTGAAAAAGTATTAGGATGGCAATTACTTAAAATTTGGTGAAGTATTATATTTCTACATCCATTCATCTTGTGGACCAAACAATATTTTTCAATCATATTCATACACTTTTACATCAAAATTTGGCAATTTCATCCATATATTTAATAGAGATGAAAGGTTTCTAGTGAAAACATATTACTTTTATATGGTAAAAGTAAACCTTCATTTTGAAATGGTGCAATTTGGCACAATGCTTCCCCCATCAAGGGCTCATATCAATGTTTGTTTTCAATGCATATTTGACATTATTTAACATCCTACTTATGAACTAAGAAAAGGCTTAATTAATTAGAACATTGGCATATATATGTTTTAAAAATAGATCAATATCATAAGGTATAGAAGATGTTAGAGATTTCAATTAAGTTCAATTCACGTTATTATGTTGTGTTTTCCCTTGAATTTTTTGGTATATAATAAGAGTAGTTTATAATCAATAGACTTCATCCTTTAACTTAAGACAAATTGAAATTCTATAGAGTCATGTTTTGCTATTATCTTTTTAAGTATTGAAGTTATAAAGTAAATTGTAAAGAATTAGAAGTTGATGATGAATTCATCCAACTTGAAAAGTTGAATGATGCAACAAAGTGAAATGCATCCCACAAATATACTTTATTAACACTAGAAGAAAACAAGGGTTTTTGCAACTACAGTTTGCAACTGGTTTTGTAGTTGCATCGAGCATGTGATAATTTAGAGACTGTAGTTGTAGTGAATAAGTTGCAAGCTAGTTGCAAAAAGTGGCAAAATTATTTCTCATCCGATAGTCTTTGTAAAACTTCGTTGATGAACTCTTCTGATGTCGTTGTTGATGTGGAATTTGATTTTCACAATTTGTTGCAATTATTTTGCAATTGGCTTACAATGAACTTGCAACTGATTTGCAAATAGCTTGCAACTAGATTATTTGTAGATTTTAAAATTTTGATCTCAATGATTTGTAGATTTCAAAATTTAAAATCTATCTTTTTTAGATTAGCAATCCAAATATTTATATTGATAGATTTTACAATTTTATGAATTCTTACAATTGATAGATTTCTGTAGACTATAGAAATCTAAAAATTGTCAAAATTTATAAGTTGTAGAAATCTACAAATTGTAGAAACCTACAAAGTATAGAAATATATTATAGATTTTCACCATTAAAATTCATTGTACAAGAATGCTTTAACTTATGATTCTTATACATTTAATTTAATGGTATTCCTAACTATTGATATGGGATAATTGATATGAGACTTAATCCTAGTTGTTTCCTAATTATATACTAATTGTTTCTTAGTTGTAACATAATTGCTTTTAAGTATTAATTGAATTCTAGTTGCATGATAGTTGAAAACTAGTTGAATGCTAGTTGAATGCTAGTTGTAGAGTAGTTGACAACTAGTGGTATAGTTGCATTGTGGTTGCAAGATAGTTGCATAGTTGCATAGGAGTTGCACAATAGTTGCATAGTCACATAAAAGTCACACAAATGCATAGTAATTGCAAAATAGTTGCACAGTCGCACAATAGTTCCATAGATACTAGTCAACAATTGTAATAAATATTGGATGTAGAATACCTTACGATTCTTTTTTTTTCTCATTTTTGTAAACTCTAAACTTCATTTTGCAACTACTTTGCGACTACTTTGCAACTACAACAATGTAAACATCGATTTGGTGCAAATATAGACGGTTGTAGTTGCACAACAATTGCATAGGGCATGTAGTTGCAGTGCAGTCGGTTGTAGCTGACACATTTTTCTTCTAGTGTAAACTTGGCAAATCAAAATACACATTTGATAATGAACCCCTCCAAAAGTATTGGAGTCTTTATCAATCCAACTTACAAGCAATTGAAGAAGTAGTTGATAAAAATTAGGCATAGAGTTTTGAAGTTTATATCTTGCTTGTTTGCTTATAATAGCAAGAAGCATGGACCTTTAGTGTCAAATGCTACCTTTATAAAAAAAATTGGAATAACTTGCCTTCATTAATCTCAATTCAAAAATTGTTACCACAAGCTCTAGAGGAAAAGTATGATATTTGTAACAGAAGGTTGAAAAATGTCAAATGTTGCATTTAGATTCACATTAATCCATGAAGGTTTATGACTATGCTTCACCAATGAATACTTCAAAATTGCCATTTCTAGCACAAAGAGCTACTACCAAAAAATCTATTTTTTATATACTACACTATAAGATCTTATACAAGACATGTTTGAAAATCAATGTCAAAAAAATTCATACACTTTGACAATTTGACCATGTAGATTATAAGATATTAGTGTTCAAAGTGAAAAGAAAAGATTTTTTCTAACTTACATAATTATTAGGATTTTTAGACTTTGGATATCCTTGATGTAACTTTTTTGCACTAAATTTTTTTGATAATGGAATCCTTATTATGGGAAATTGAGTTGAACATTGGGTAAAACTTTCAAAAAGAATTTAAATAATTTTCATTTTTAAGAAGTATTATGTAGAAGTATATATGAGATGAGAAGAAAAATTGTACTATTAAGAGTTCTTTATTCTAGATGTGAGTTTGGTGATTGGGAGAAATTCATTAACAACATGTTATCAAAACTCTAAATTTTAAAGAGAAAATTGTAGTAAAATTTGACATCACATGAATATGTCTAAAGTCCTAAAAAATGTATTTCAAGATTTTAAACTAATAGCGGTTAATGGTTTATTGAAATATATATAAACATCCCCAAATTTTAAGGCTTTCCAATAGCTATGATTTGTTGCCATATTAGCTAAATTTAGAATGTGCCAAAGTTGTATCAATTAGCTCCAAAAAATTATAAAAAATAAGATTGGTTGGGGTTGGTTGGGATTATAGTTTTCAATGCTACTTAGGAATGAAGAAAAGTTGTGTTAATACAATAAGGTAGATGTTTTAGCTTGAACAAATCAATAGTGTGATTGTGTTTTTAAGTGTCTCAATTAAGTGACATCTAAGTGTATGGTGAAAACACGATCGGGCATAGACGAAACAAATGACCCATGTGTCCAATTAGATCAATTGTGGGGCTTCTTTGGGTGAATTTTGTTGGTATGTGCAACCATATTTTTAGTAGTGGCTCAAAAATTCTAGATGTGAGTTTCCAAAAGGTTTCTAGAAACAACCATTTAAAAAAGAATTCACAATTTGTTTACAAATATAATGAAACCTTTAAGAGACCTAGAACAAATACAACCATCTTGTCATTGAAAGCTACCATTGTAGGAAGATTTTGAAATAAGAAGTTGGGAAGGCAAGGTAAGGAATTCTTACAACCAAATCCTATAAGTCCAATTGTGAGGAATTTGCAATACCAACTTAAGTTACATTGACTCTAGAACAATGCTTAAAGGGACTTTCTATATGACCTATATTTAGACTTATAAGTCTTTAATTGTGATTATATATATATATATATATATATATATATATATATATATATATATATATATATATATATATATTGTAATACATTATTGCTTACATACTATCATGACCATCAATTTACTTTGTATAAAAAAGTATTTAGTCAATATTTTTTGATTGAATACCACTTCATTTTTAATATACTATCTTGCTTCAAAAGGCTTTCAAGCCCTTGTAGAGTTAACCTTTAAGGAATGATGCAGTCATTTTTCAACCAATGAATGACAAAGAATTTTTCTATGTTGGACACAAGAGCCATTGTTCATCGTAGGAATTTTGTGCAAAAAAAAAAGAAATCATGCAAAGTACTTTGACTTCAATGAGCAGTTTTTTAAGAAGTAGATGATGTCATATAGTGCCAAAAATTATGATTTCAATGATCACCAGCTAGACATTCAAGGAATAAATAGTTGACAAGAATTTTAATTCAAGTAACAAACTAACTTCTGGACAATGAATAGGTAATTTTAGGGGCCTTAATTTACCACAAAAAACTTCTTAGTCACCCAAGCCAATGTTTGACTTTATTTATAAAGCCTTTTTGTATGATGCATTTGATGAAATTGAGATTATATGTATTTAGAAAGATGTAAGCAAAAATACGCAAAATTCAATTAAAGATTCAAATGCTAAGGTGTTAAACATATAAGCTAGTATTTCTAAGAACAAACAACCATGTCCAAAATGACAAAATAAAACACCTACATCTAGACCAAAGAACATCACAAAACTTAGATGCAATATTGATTACACAAAATGTATACAATCAAAACATGTGAGCCTAATTATGAGAACTTAGCTAGCGGGCTTTTTGGGTACACCTAAATATTTGATTTAACTCTTGTGCCAAAGGTCACAACCAAGAGCAATGCAAGTTTGCATGTGAATTTGATAATAATATTAATGCTCAGTTGTAAATATATACAAACAATTATAGATGCCTATACCATATATTTTTTTAATGATTTTTGGACATCAATTGTAGAGAGTAATATAACAAGGATATGCTAAAAAATTAAGTCAATTTGTCATAAAAAATTCCCCCTATGACCCTATCTAATTTTTGTTCAAATTTTTGAGTGGTTGCAATATTGTAATTTTAAATACTAACATCAATACCTTGCAAGCCTAGATAAAAATTGGTGACTGTAGAAAGGCCTCCTTATCAATTATACTTAAATGTTTTTCTTGAAGATTGAATCATTCTTTAATCAATCTTGGCTCCTTATTATCTTTTCCCTTAAAGTTTTTTTTAACATGTTTTGAAGAATCATGATTAGTTTATTAAAAATCATGTATACCCTTATCCTATTGTCCTTGCTATTAGTAAGTCATTTCACATTTTATATAAGAAGTAATAATTTTTGGATTTGTAACACCCATAGACATGATTGGGTTTCAATTCTTATTTGATATTTTTGAAAGTCTACAACACTTTTGGAGATGTCAAATGCTATCTTTATAATAATGAAGTTGAATGAAAAATATGCAGAGCAACTTCTTAAATACCATTTAGCATGGAAGAGATTGTAAAAAAACGCATAATAAAGCTAGAGAGCTCCAATGGTAAGATCTTTGAGGTCGATGAGCTTGTCGCATTTGAGTCACAAGTTATAAAGAATATCATTGAAGATGTTGGCATAGATCACCTTATACCATTAGTAAATGTTTCTAGTGATGTTTTGTCTAAGGTGATTGAGTATTGCAAACATCATGTTGAAAATCAAATGGGCAATATTGACAAAATATCAACTTCCAAGGGTGAGATAGAAACTTGGAATACATCATTCGTGAAGTTGGACTTTGACATTTTGCCAAATTTAATTTTGGTACGTTTCAATAAATCTTGTATTTGAATTTTGAAAGTTACATTGAATACTTTCAATTCATACGAAAATATAATGCTCAATATTTGAAAAGTATATTATTTAGATTCTCAATTAGATTTTCAATCTGAGAATTATAAATTGAAAGTTCTAAACAACTTCAATTACAAATTTCACAAATTAGAAGAATATATTTTCCAACTTCTTTGTCAAAAACTTACTTCAAAATGTGCCAATTTTGTGAAATAAACTAATGACATACTTAACAAAGACATTGATTAATTATATTTTGTTTCTATTTTATATACTTTAATGCATCTTACTATATCTTACATTGATTATTTACATTTTTAATTTATATTTTCTACATGTACTAGTTATTATTATTGATTTTTTTGATATTTTGGTTCAAAGCTAAGTTGCTAGTAAGACAATTGTATTTAAATGACTAGGTGGCCAATTACTTGCATATTGAGAGCTTGGAAGATTTGTTATGCCAAACTATAGCAAATACAATTACTAAGAATAAACATCAAGAAATTCAACAAATATTCAACTTTCAAAATCTTTCCATAAGTGAACAAGATGCGGTGATTCAAGGAGGGAACCAACTCCAATGTTTTTTCTTATTGGCATTGTCAAATGATTTACAACATAAGATTAAGATTAAGGTAGGGCAACATTTTCACCTTGGTATGTGGTGTGCATGGCGATATGATGAGAACACTAAAACACTCATTGTCGGTCTTGGTAAGCTACATCTTACATTAGAGAGAGATCAACAAATTGAAGACATTCTTTTACATATTGATATTGGTTTAGTCAACATTCTTGTATTGCAAACTGGAATCAAATATTCCATTGCTCCTCATAAAAGTGGACGACAACGACTACATTGGATACAACAATTGGATTTGAACCTCTTCAAAAATTTGGTAGATTTTATAGATATGCACAAGATTGAGAAATTGATAATAGATGATGAATTCATTGATTCTGAACTTGAAAATGATTAGTCTTTTTGGCATAAAATGAATTAAGCTCACTTTCTTGATAGTCTACAATAAAGTTAAACATGATTTTATAACAACATTTGTTAGTATCCATATAGTTCTTGATGAGGCCTAACAATAGGACACATTTGTACATCTACCAGTTTAAATTATGTTTGGGATTAAGGTATTGTTATATGATTCATAGGATATCAAACCATCAAGTATACCTAATTAATTACAAGACTATTAGGTTACTTGTACTCTATGTGTATTGTATATTTAAGAGTCTTTGTCCGTTTTAGACCTCATCTTATACACATGGTTAAGATCCATTATCCCAACTCCAATACTCAAGGAACACATATATCACCATGCAATTTAGGATGTAAATTTATACATTCATTATCAATTCTATCTTTGCAAACTATGCCCTTTCCCCCATTTCTTCTCAAAATAGCTTGATTTGAGCTACTCATAAATATGAATTCAACTTCTCAAACTCTAAAAAAAGTGTCAGTTCTTAGGTATCTAGGTGGTGAATTCGCTTGACAACATGCATGTTGATTTTATCAGTTTTCACTTGCCTCTTTACTGCTAATCACAACTTGGTTGCATTGACTATTCTAAAACTTAACTTACCACCCGTCATGCAATTCCTTTAGCATTGGAGCACAATCCTTCCTATAAAAGGAGTAAAGGACATGTCACTGCATAGTTTATTAAGGACCTACCTATGCTTTATAATTTTGTCTCAATAAACTTCGAAAATTACAAAACTTCCACTCTTGCCAAAATAGCCCATTTCTTTACTCACAAGTGCTTTTTGTCCAACATTTCAATCTTTGAAAAAAGTATTCATGAGCAATCAAATACCTTTTCTAAGATATCCAAGTTCCAAATTTGCTTTTTGACAAATAATATGTTTAATACATTATGACCCTTACCTTCCGCCAATCACACACTACAAGAGAAAGGGGTGTTTTAAGTAGTGTCCTAGACATCACGTCTTTTAAGTAATGTCTTTTAATGCATCTTTTAAGTAAAATTTTACTGAAAAGACTGTCTTTTTAGTAAAATTTTACTTAAAACCTTACTTAAAAGACATTACTTAAAAGACATGATGTCTAGGACACTACTTAAAACACCCCTTTCTCTTGTAGTGACAATCTACCAATATTGAAGATTATAGCATTTATCAAAGCTTATCCAAAGTATGCAAATTGCAAAGTCACTTGGCAATTGGCATGCTCAAAACCAACCCCCTTTTTGGCATGATGGTGCCAAATTATACCATTTTAAAATAAATTCTTCTCACCAAATAAAAGTAATATTTTTTTGCCAAAGATTTTTCATTTCTAGCTATTCAAGATATAGATGAAATGTCCAACTTTGAATGAAAAAGTGTATGAGGATCACTGCAAGAAATACTTGTCCTTATTTTTGTAACATGTTTGGTGTTGAAAAGTTTTTTGGCTATAACTTTTGTATTTTGGCTCCAAATGATTCAAAATTCATAGATAAAAACTTACCACTTGTTTGTTTCTTATAAACAAAGCAATGTCCAAATAAATGAAGTTGGAGTTGAAATTTGGCTAAAATAGTCTTCTAGTATACTTTTAGCTAGTGTTCAAAGGGTTTTCAAAAATAATTATTTATATATTGTGTAGAAATCCACAAAGAGAGCCTCTTTCTACATGTATTTTGAAACATTTAAAAAATTATTTTAGAGGGTTTTTTTGTGAATGACCATGTCCATAAATATTCTTATTTTATTTATATAAATTTTTTTCTATTTTAATTAATTAAAACCTTGAAATATCTATTTTCTTGAGATTTTGCACTTTTCAAAGTATCCTACCTAGAGATTTATTTACTCATTCAAAAGGTATATACATTGACCATTTTTTTAAATTTAAAAAAAATTAATTTTCCTAATTTTGAATTACTCTAGAAAAATTCATGAATCCTAAGGCAAAATACAACAAATAATATAAGTGTTTCTTGCAATCACCTATGAATATGATTGAATAGTGTTTTTTTGTCCAAAAGATGGATGGATGTAGAAATACAATGCTTCACCAAATTTTAACCAATACATGCTTGCCTAAGGCACCAAAATTTAGTGTTTGCAAAACTTTGAAGGTAAATAAAATTTAACACAAGTTATTATTTTTAATACTTTATATTTCTAGAAACTTTTTTTTGAAGTCTAGTTCTATCATCAAAAAAACAATCTTGAAAATGATTGATTATAACATTTTAATTCAAGATTTTGTGCAAGGGTATTCATTGCAAACTTAACTTTCTTTAGTGTTGAAGGCTCTCGAAAAGGAGCTTCAGATACACTAGATCTTGGAGGAAAAAACACATTAGAAATTCATTTAAAAAAATTGTAGAGTAGATTTTAAGAAGTCATAAATTGATTGGAGTTATGCACATTGGACCCTTTGACCTCATATTTTTTTGGTGACCAACTTTTTAGATTTGACATGTGAAAAAAAGATTGAAAGACTCCAAATTTACTTTTGCAATTTTAACACCCATCTGATTGAACATTATAATCTTTCAATCTATAAGTGATGTTTTTTTGTTTTTTTCCTAAGTGATCTCTAATATGTTTAGTTAAAAAAAATTTGGTTAAATTTGGTTTAATTGATAAAACTTCTCAAAATATTGACTTTTTATTCAGTTTAGAACAAATTCCTAGAATCCTCAAAAAGGGCCTTTAGTTGGGCATTTAGGGGGTCAATACCTCTAGAAGAACCAAGAAGCCCTTTACGATTGTATAGCATACTATCGATTTAGTAATATTTGATCAAAATAGCATTGACCAAATATTTTTCAATATAGAATAATATAATGATCATAAAAGTATATAAATAACAATGTCTTACAATGTATTAAACCACAGTTAGACAATTGTCAAGTTCAATACATGTTGTATAGAGGAATCCCAATGGTCCTTTAAGGATTAATGATCGCCATCTTGACACTTTCTCAAAAACTACAAAATGGGCTATTCAAAACCTTATCAAGGTAGAATGCTCTAAAACCATTTGGGCTCTAAAACCACCCACCTTCTCTAATGTACTCTATTTGTGCATGTTGCTTTTTCATCTTTACAGGAATGTACAAGAAATGTACATTTGAGAGGGTGGGCAATTTTAGAACCTTATGCCATATTGACTTCAAAAATTCATAACTAATTTCACAAAGCTCTGAAAAATATGAAACAACTTGTGTTAAATGCCAATTCCACTTCCCTTTCAAGAAAAAATTACAGAAAAATTATTCAAGAAGTTTCAGCTCCCAAAAATTTAGTTTCGGCTCTTAGATGGACAATTTATGAACCTCCTACCTTAGTCTTACCATAAGTACCTCTTCTTTTTGGCAACCCAACTTGTCTACAATTGAAGATCATTGACCTTCCCAAACAGTTTGGCAACAGGTATGCTCATCCCTAATCGAGCTTCCCTTTCGTCTTCGATCGTTGCCACTCCGATCCCCCCCTTTCTTGCATTGCAGATTGATTTACAGACCTTGCAGCAAAGAAGAAACTTGGCTAACAATAGTTTGGAGAAGCCCATCCTCCGTCTGTTGCTCCCCAGCATGCTTCCCGAAGTGCTCAATTCCTGGTTGAGCAAACAGCCAAGCCAACGCGTCCCTCCCTTGCGGCTCTCTGACGTGATTCAAAATCTCCACACATTGCACTCGACTAATGTGGTAATACACAGGCAACGCCTTCTTTGTTCCTTCGCTCTTGCGACAAACCTGCATGATTTCGAGCACGGGCCATTTCTTGCTGTGGAAGTGATGGCTCAGAACCGCCACTACCACCTTGCTCCTCTCGATCGCCCTCTCGATCTCCTCGGAAAAGGCCAGAGAATTGGGACCCCCCTTGATGTCGAACTTGTCGAGGAACGTTTTGATGCCCTGTTCGTGCAGCTTCGTGTTCAGCTTCTCGCAGAAGGGCTTCACTTCTCCGGCGTGGCTGAGGAACACGTCGTACGAGGTCGAGGAGTCTGATTGCAACAGCCAGGGAACATCAACATCAAGTAACTTAGGGGAAGGTTTGACATGTACATCTGTCCCCGATGAAAGAGCAGAGTCACACGACAATCAAGGCAAAACAAAAATTCTGAACAGAAAGAGCGAGAAATGAAATGCAACAAGCGATGGAAGAATAAGCAAATGGCTGGGAGAGAACTATGGAGAATTTACGGGGACTAAACAATCAAGCATCATTGTATGAGATCTCTTCAAGAGCAATAGCGATTCCTTTCTAAAGAGGATGCAGTACCCTCTATTCGCGAATGATAAATACGTTATTGATTTCGAGGATGTGCACTACCTTTACATCGAACTCGTTCTTAGGAATCAACTTAGGTCATCTATCTATGAATAATCATCGTGAACAATATCCAAATCCTAACCAATTCAACTGAGATGTGCCGTGAAACCCACTCGCTATTTCAAAACGGATCTTTCGAATAGACTAGCTACTAGTGGGAAATCGATGAAAAAGACTCACGTACCGTGAGGTCCGTTGCGGAGAAGGTCGACGATCTTTTGCACAAACTGGTTTTCGTCTCCTCGGTCGAACGTTTCCCCTTTGAGGTCCTTCATCGCTTGCCAGAAGGGCTTGGCCTGCGGGGTTCTGCACATGTTGAGAAGCTCATGAGGCCAGAGGTGGTAGAAGAGCGGAATGCACCAAACGCCCGGGCGATGGAGGAAGGCGAGGGTGGTTTTCTCTGCAGCTGGGTCGTGGAGGTAGGCGAAATTGAGGATGAAGAAGACGGTCTTGATGTTGGGAGAGTTGGGGTCGCGCTCGAAGACGCGGTCTTGCAAGTGCGCTTGGAGCTTGGAGGCCAAGCCATGGTCTTGAGGCAAGTGGCTGATGTAAATTGCAGACGACATGGCAGAGCAGACGGAGCAAGCGGAGAGAGAGAGAGAAAGAGGGACTTGGAGCTGTGAAATCGACGCATGCACTGGGGAACTGAAAAACTTCGAGCATATATACTATTGAGAAATATATTGAGAAATATATTATAATTAGAACTCCCTCTGTTTAAAAAGACTCATGTTTCCTTTGTAAGGTGGGTACACCCAAAAGCGCCACTTATTCTTATTGTGCCTAGATCCTGTTATCATGCTGTTCAGATTTTTATACAGTCTTGTTGGTGAGTGAAAGCATGTTCCAACACACCAAAGAACAGAGGATTTGGATATTGTATGCAAAAGTTATTCATGATCAAAGTCTATTTCTGAAAGTGCCATCTACAGTCTGGGTATATGACTGATTTTGAAAATGTATGCACATTGTAAATGGCACCTTAAGGCCAGGTGCCATTTTGGGTGTGCCTACCTTATTTTACACTGAAAGATAATATTAATAGGTCTATTTGAGAATCATAGGTAGTATGTGATAGATGAATAGTACATAATATGGTATGTAAATAGTACACAATATGGTAGATGAATGGTACATAATATGGTAGATGAATAGTCAAGAGGAATAGATGAAATTCATTTGACAAATAAGAAAAGAATATTGTTCATTGTCTCTATCCACTTTTAATAGAAATGGTGGTATTCTTCTAGCGTACTTTGGTATTCCTTCTTTGGTTATTTTTGTTTTGTTTCCTATCTTCAAAACATACAATAGGAAGTGAAATTGCTAAAGTGCAATTTTTGGATACCTTGTAAATAAAGTATGAATTTTCAAAGTGTTGAAAATAGCTAAATCTAAAAGTGCCTTCAAGCCCTCATGATCCAAGGGGATAAAAAGTGTCTATTATGAATTAGAAAAGTAACCACAATCAAATATTATAGGAAAATGATCCAACTTACTTAATTTCAATTTTCATGTTGCATTTACTACACACAATGAAAGCTGATCACTCATCCCAATAGTAGAGCCATGAAGGTCAACTACAATTTTTTGTGTATTGACACTATTTCTAGTATTTAGTACATTCACAATTTAAACAAACCATATATAGATAGTAAAGGTTTAAACTCTCATAAATCAAAATTATAAGTTTCAGGCAAGAATATATAGGGTTTGGTTTTAGAAAGGGGTACCAATTCATCTAGTGTTGGCAATAAAGAATGTGAGATGAAGTTTATATGAATAACAAAGTAGAACTTCCCATTTAAGATTTCATTTTTGAGTTAAGAAAATACAAATGAAATTTATTAGAAATAGGTTTGGCATTTAGAACAATTGCATCTAATGATAGAATTTCATTGAATCCAGCCTTGTACTTTATACCAATGAGCATGCAATGTTAAAGGTGATAATTTAATAAATAAAATAAAATAAAGATGTTCTTAAAGTTGTTCTAACCTATATTGCACACATTAGAGGGCAAAATTTTATAACTTGAATTACAATTTTAATACTTTAACATAATGAAATCTTAAATCTCAATTTTAATTACTAGAAGACTGAAATTGGATTCCTACCAAAAACCAACGGTGTTTACAAATCCTATTTTGTAGAAAAGAAATCTTTTAAATATACTAAAGATTTAAAGATTGAGATTAAGATATTAAGATTTATTTCAAATAGAACATTTTTGAGAAGTCATATATGCGCAGGGACCAAAAATGAAGAACTAACTTTAGAAGTTGACCTCATGATGTATTTATTACAAAATAGATTATAAATTCTACACAATAGTACATCTTTAGTAAATTGTATGACATATTTGCCATTGCATTATATATACTTTCTTTATTATCAACTTCAAATTTGTACAATATCGCAATATATGATATTATAATGTCTAAAGCATATAGTCCAAACTTTAAGTGATCATATTATAATTTTTGGCTAATTTGATGTAATATTTTAATACAATCCTTCATCATTCTTGATTTAGACCAAAATCATGTATTAAATTAGTATACATCAAAAACAATCAACACTAGAATACTTTTTACTTTATGATGAAAAGATTGCAAAAGATTGTACGTGTGTTAGTTTTGTAAATGATTTTTGGAAATTTGGAAGATATCAAAATTTTAAAATTATTTCAACTATTTCTAAAAATTTTAAATTTTTTTTTTGAGAAAAATTAGAAAAAGGAACACATTTAAGCATGAATAGAAAGAATCAATCCAAAATTAGAAGTGTCCTTATAAAGTGCCAAAAACAAAAAATTCCTATTTGTATGCTAAATTGTCAAACTAAGAAAAGTAAAATATTTTGGTACAAACTTGCCAAAACAAACCTACACGTAAGATATTATCATAGTATTGAAAAATCTGACTATTTGAAAAAATAGCATCTATATTTTTACAAAATGTTGAAAAAGATCATTTAGAGATTGTAGGAATTTCATCTATTTGTAAACCTCTTCACTGAGATCTTGATACTTTACAATAATGGGATTTTGCTATGATTGAGATTTTATATTAGATAGTCATATTAGTATTTGTACTATAAATAGGGAGAAGTGAAATTAAAAATTTAATTGGCCATAAGATTGATTAATTTTGCAATTTTATAGAAAATTTGCTTTTAGGTTGTGAAACAACTAACTCAATTTTAAAAATCAAGAAGTCTCACTAGTAAAAAAATTGATTTAGGATATAGATAAATTTATATAAAGTAAATTGTGGGAGAAAAAAATCACTACAAATAAATGTAAGATAATAGGTGGGGAACATCATTGGTAATTTTTTTTTAACACATTAGAATTGAACTAGCCAAAATAAAAACATCCCAACATAGTTTATCTATGGACCAATCAAATACAGTCTTGTTTCCTTCACTATATTTATTGATAATATAATTATTATGTAAGGATATATTTTAATTAAGTTAGTAAATTTGACAATGATGCATAGATAGGAATGGTAATAGATACAGAGACATTGATAAATAAATAAATCTCAACAAATATACTAATATATAATGTTATCTAAATTCAACTAAACAAGAAAAAATCACTCCTAGCTTTCAAACACTAGAAGAAAAACATTGAAATCCCTGTTAATTTCAACGCAATACGTCAGGTAGATTGTGTTGAGACTGCGTTGCTGAAAACGTAGGAAAACCCTGAAAACGTTGAAAAAACGCTGAAAAACACTGAAAAAGCGTTTTTTTAATTTTTTAATGTTTTTCCCGCGTTATCAGCAACGCGGCCTCAACACAATCTACCTGACGTGCTGCGCTGAAATTAATAGGGATTTCTTCTAGTGAAATGGCCAATTCATTTGCTCGACTACAATGTTTGAAACAAATAAAATGGAGGTTCAAAGCTCATCAACATTGTATATGAATTTTGATGAATATCTATGATATTTGTAGGCTCAATGACTTCAATTAATAAAATTAAACATAATAGTTATAAAACATAGCACTAAGAGATTGTATAAACTAATTTTTAATTCTACATTTTGCCACAAAAAACAAAGAATACTTAAAAGACAATATATTATATAAGATACTTCTAATATTCTATATCTCCCATTTCCATTTCAACATTCTATTTTGACAGTCAAAGACCTAAGTTTTAAACTCAAATTCTTTTTTGAAATTTTTTCATTGACATTGGTTCTTAAATCAATCTACAATTGTCAAGTCATTTCATTTAATTATGTTGAAATACCAAATATAGTAGTTAAAATTTGTTCTTGTTCAATACTTAATATTTTCTTAGAAAACATTTTTGAGAGGTACTAAAGATATGAATATTCTACAATATTTTTCTAGACAATATATTTGAAAACAAAAATTTAAAATTTTTAGTATGTGTCTTTAAGAATAATTTTGATCACTTGTAACCACTTGGTATAGTACTAGTTAATACTACCTCTATCCCACTAAAAAGCTCTAAATCAAGTTGAATTTTTGTCCCACTAAAAAGCTCCGTTTTTATATTTCAACCATTTAGTAAGTGTTTCTTGAATTGAACAACCTCATGCAAGCAAGAGTAACAATCTTGGAGCATTCCTTTGGCCTTGCAAGCTTGGTCTCGCCCATATAAGGCACTTTGTACTAATTGCTTCTACATAGAGTAGTGTTGACAATGCATTTAGTGATCACAAAATGAAAAGGTGCTATGAAAATTTGATCATAAAATGAGCTAATATTTTTTCGGGGGATACTTAGGTTGGGGAACATATTTCTAAGATTTCATTGTTGCCACTACATTTTAAATCATTTAAAATGATAGAGCTTGCAACATTCACAAAATGTGCTCAAATACTACACTTTCTATATGAATTTTGGATGCCTAAACAACATCTAAGCTAAAGATTTCGCATAGATCTAAGGATGGTTTACTTCTTCTTGAATGGATATATTTGTGGTACTATGATTGAAATGATAGTTAATCCTTCAAGAAGAATGCTTTTGGAGCTTTTTAGTGGGATGGAGGTAGTATAATGTACTAACCTCTGAAGTTTCTTGACTAGAACTGTCCCAAAACCACAATTTCTAATATACAAGTACCAAAAATTTTGGAAAAAAATAATTTTAGATACATGTAATTGTAGGATTTTGTAGTGTGCTTCTTTGAGAAGATGGGGAAAAAATTTCAAAAATTCTACAATGTGGATTACAAGATATTTGCATTTGTATTAACTAAATTTTTTTTTGGCCGTACCAAAAATCTGCTAGATGCATTTCACAAGCTCATTTGAATTGGATGAATTTTTTTCAAAATGGTGGTGCTTTTTTGGATTCATTTTTCAAGTCAAGTTGGCTACATGTTTGAAAATTTTTAGACACATTTTTAGATCATTTGAAAGTGCACAATATATAGAAAAAAAAATAGTAAGTAGAAAAAAATAGAAAATGATTCAAAATACTAAATTGTTGAGAATTTAGTTATGAAATTGAAAAATGCTAATCCCAATGGTTCAAATGTTGTAATAAGTAGCCTACACTCAATGCTTTTATTTATTTTTTAAATATTGAAAATAGATTTCAGTAAAGGACTTCAAAATTTATTTTAGAGTAGAGTATCCATAATAACTCATAAACTAAAACTCTTCATAACTTTTGACTCATTAATCAAAATGGAATCATTCAAAAACTTTCTACGTGTATGTGAATTGAGAAAACCAATTTCAAATTTTTATTTCTAGAAAGTGAATTTCTCTAATCAACCTAAATTGCCCAAGTTGAGGAAAAAAACACATCACACATGCAACAACTTTTTAACTATGTAATCAAAAGTTAAGAAATTTGTTGAGCCCCAAAGACATTCCTTATCCACACCTTTAGTTAAAATTTGGGCCTAAAATATGGAAATCTCTAATCACACATACCTACCTAAAATTTCTATATTACCTCAAAATGCATCTTGGTTCTTCAGAGATTAGGTAAAGGTATACCACTGACAACACACTTATAGGTGGCTTTCAATAAATAATTGGATGGGTATAGTTTTATTTTTATTGAAAACTGTTTCAAAGGATCAAACGGACCTTCTTAGAAAGAGATCAACACTTAAAATGTTGCAACATCTAATCTTACATTATACAAAAATAATGTAACTACACTTCATAGGTCTAAGAAGGATTTTTACAATTGTAAATTGTTTTTGTGAGAGGTATATAGTTAATCAGTGTGTCAAAACCTCAAATATTGAAATTGAAGCTAGAATCCTAGTTCAATTTTAAATTATTTTCAGTAAAATTTAAGAATCAAATACAACTATTACCTTCAAATATTTATAAAAGATTTGGAATCAATAATCTACTCTACATGTTTATTTATTATTGTACAAATAAAACTATAAATGTAGGTGATTGCAAGAAACACTTCACATTTTTGGCTCAAAAACATTGTAGTATTATGCGATCCTGACAGTATAGTGCGTTTGACGCGCATTTACAAATCTCATCCATTGATTTTGGGTGCCTACAGATTTGAGCCATCAATTTAGGACTATGCAATAGTATGCAATACTATAGACTACTACAAAGTACTTCATAGGTCACAGGATGCAGAAAACAACAGAAAAGGGTCTCTCGACCTTTTTTATTTTTAATAATTAAAAAATATATTTAAAATATTTAAAAAAAACATTTTTCTAAACAAAATTGTACTCACATTACTACAAAAAATTCTTCTAAATTTTTTTCCCTCTTCGTAGTATTTGTACAAAGGAAGATCACTTTGACCCTATGTGGATAATAGACATTTTATTATTTTCATAAAAACTCACTGTCAATTCTTGAAATGTTAAGAGACCTCCAACTTGTCTAATTTGCAGCTTCAAATTTGGATTTTTGAGTTAAAAATAGGACTAGAATCCCCCAAAATGGCCAAGGTAGACAATCAATTGGGGGAAATTAAAAATAGTAAACTAATTTTTTTTAAATTGAAAAAATTACACAACATATAAAACTTTTGTATGTAGTTTCATTCCAAGTTTCAAGCCGATAGGAAAAAAGATGAAAAAATTATGAGCAAAAAATTACCTAATAGAGGTTAAGGGGACAAAAAAAAGTACAAGTGTTTCTTGCAATCACCCATATGTATAGATATCTATTTATGTATCTTGTCTTGTTGGATCCTATGACATACTAGAATTTCAATTTTTGTATTTTATAACCCCTAGCCAACCTATTTTTTAAAAATGGTTTGCCTTCTATTTTTGAAGAAATAGTTAAGAGCATCACTACCTCTCTTTACCATTGTAGCTTTGAAAAGGCTCCCTTCACGAACCATGAAAATTTTATCCAAACTAGAGAGATTGTGACTTGAACCCTCCTAGGTCAATTTGACACCCTCCTATCTAAATTTGGCAAGAAGATAAAAAGATTTGGTCAATACGAAAGGTCTTAGGAAGTTTAGTAATCTATGCTTGTACCTAAATCATTGTAGCCTACAATTTACATTTGGAGGAATGGCTTCTTGTGCTTTTGGTATCAATAGATTCATTTTAAGAGGGATGCATGTGTGTACTAAAACTTCATAAAGAAGGGTGACAATGTACCAAAAATTGGCAACTAACCCCAATCCTACTTGCCACCCCACTTAAAAAAAAATTTCCTTGCCGTTGATGTGAATATAAAAAAACTTCAAACCCTTTCACAAGCTGTTAATAATGTGACATGGTTTTACAATGTACAAGTAGCTTTAATTGTTCAATCAATTGGCTCATTTAACACTTGAACTTTCTTTAGAGTGTAGTCATTTTGTAAAGTTGTCCTCTCATCTTTTGTTCAAAGTGCATAAACTCCTAAGTGTTATACTCCATCTTGAGCATTACAATATAATGAAATTTTTTTGAAGAATTATTTAAGCAAGTAATATGTTGTATAAAATACTCAATGACTTTCAAAATTCAATAAATTACTACAATTGGGAAACTTGAAATATACCATCAATATCATCTACTACATTTGCTTTTGAAATTGATACATGTAAGTCAAGCAATATATTTACAATCATATAATGTATATAACATAGCAACCACCATCATCATGTTAGATTCCCAATTTGTGAAAGAAGACAACCATCAATTGAAGCGACTAACTAAGCCGTGGATTGCTCATCTTTGTATAGAAGTATAAATATGCAAATTCATGATGATGATCTCATACTATCAACAACTACCTCAATTTTATATTATTCAAGTTCCAATGACATTAATAGAAATTTCAAGATTTTAGTTGTATTATTATTATCAAATATCATTTTAATTATAGATGTCTTATTGCTAGAAAATTTTCAATTAGTCGATTTGGATTACCTCCCCTGACAAATCATATATTCTTTACCAATGTCAATTATGTGTTGGTTTTGAACAAAACTAGAGAATATTGCCTACATTGCAAATCTTGAAAAGTGTAGTTTAAAAATCAAGCGAAAAACAGGATGGGAGGCATAGTATAACACTAGCAATGATATGTTGAAATTGTTACACATGCATGTGCTTAGATGCTTAAGCCTAGCAAAACAACAAGATGAGGATAACATCATTGTCATTGACAATACAGAAGAAGATGGGACATGTCTTGCTGATTTGTAAGGAAGCAATGTAGTGAAGAACCTAAAGCCCCATATGCTCCTAATCTCTTATATATATTCCAATTGCATTGTAGAGACCTTGACTTCTTTAACAATTTGTTTTTTTAGATTACATCAATGTAGTTCATAGCCATGTAGTCATGATTGGGGGTTGCTATCCCTTCAAAAACATTGATAACACTGACAATATGCTACGTGTATTATTTGTGATAATTAATAAAATAACACTTTGAAGTTGACATTTTCTCACAATAGGTTCAAAATAGGCAATACCTCCCTACCCCCAATTGACAATGCTTTAAAATTATCCTCTACTTTTTAATAGACAACAAACTAATGTGTTTAAAAATAATAATACTATCATATAGTAAACAAACTTTGTATAAACCATGAAAAAATAGTTGGAGTAAATCTTTTTCTATATTGATGTAAATCAACCTTTGACATGCAAAAGGCCCATGATTAGACACCTAGGGAATGTTCTATTATATGATAGTCTTGCATCAACCTACGACAATTTTTTTAAAATAAATAAGCTTTGGGCTATATTAGGTTGAGTTAGTGGCAATAGTCAAATGTCTTGAATAATGATAATGAAGTGATTAGTGATTGCAACAAGAACTTTTACTTTTGACTATAAATTCATTACAAAAAGTGATTTCTTTAGGCCCTATATTGTAGCTATGTTAGGAAATATTGTGATTGCTTTAAATGATTAAGATGACCATTCATAAGGATATTCTTTTTTTTTGTTAGTTTTGGGATAGTCTAAAAACTCTTTGGGACCCAATTGAGTAACACATTTACAAAATTCACAACAAATTCATGTTTTGTTTTTAAATTTAAAAAAAAAATTCCAATTATTCCCCTCATTTCTCACACATGTGAAAACTTTAAAAAAAAATCAGCAATGCCAAGAAGGCAAGCTAGTCAGAGGCTGGTTTATTTTATCCTACAGGGAAGAGGAAAGGGACCATTTTGTTTCCTTTGCTAAGACCGCTACGAACTGTGCATCCAATCCAAGAATGCCACTTGGCAAACTAGATCTACCAGGTCAGCATGTAAACGGAAGCGCACGGTTAGGGTTTTCTCCATTTCCGAAACCTCCGTTTCGTTTGTTTTCGGAGGAGAGCCTTCGGCATCGCCATCGTCAGGCTTGCCGCTCCAGAGCTTTGCCGTGTTTTGCCGAACTTCTCATCAATTTGTCGCCTGCGCCAAGGGCATTCGGAGCGTGCTTTGAAAACGCTGGATCGGGCGCTTGAGCAATCGGGACCATCGTTGTCACTAGACAGCAGGGAGTGTGGGAAGGGTTTGAGCATTTGGAAGGGGGCCCGATTGTGGTGTGAATGTGGTGCTTGCAAGAGCTTGAGGCTTGATCGTTTTGGTTTTTGAGGACGGCTGTGAGAGAGCAGTGCTGTGGTGGTAGAGAACGAGAGGATCTGGTGAGGATTTGGAACGGATATTTTCCATGATGAGCTGCTAGGGTTTGAGAGAGATGTAAACCGAGGTTCAACGGGTTTTGGTGAATGTCCGAGGGTCAGATTTGCTTATTCCCGAGGTTATTTGCATTTGCAGAGAGAATTGCTGAGGAAAAATTGGAGCTGTTGAATACGAGGGAAAGAAAAAAAAAGAGAAAGACTGCTGCAGGTTGTGTTGTTCTTGAGAAGAGGAAAGGAGACGATCGCGAGAGAGAGCATCTTCTTCGTTGTCTCCGTAGAAGAGTGCTGCTGTGAACTGACAGTTTGTTAATCTTCTTGTGTGCATCATCTCTGGGAGAGTGGTAAGGATGCAGAGACGACGAGGGAGGATCTTAATTGTAGGCAGAACATCTTCTTGTTTCTGCAACATTCTCCATGTGTGCGCTTCTTCGGTTTTCTTCTTCGTAATTAGATCGCATTTGATCATTAGAGGTGTCATGTGCGTGAGGCCGCGTGATAGACTCTGGCATCCACCATGATATCCAACTTGCGCGACGGACTTAGGGAGACCGTGCTCTTTAACTTCCATTGTGCGTTTTGGAAATCGTTAATTCAGGTCATGTTCCGATGTGATGTGCTTGTGGGAGAGTGGTCAGGTGTTGCGGAGGATGAATGTAGCATGTGTTTGTGCAGGGATGAGGAGAGCGAGAGTGTGAGAAAAAGGAGCTCTGTGAGAGAGAGGAAGAGGAGTGAGAGGGGAGAGGAGAGAAGAGTGGCAGGACAGTGCTGTGCAGGCACTCAGGTATTGTCTTCAAGCTGTGAGTGAAAGATACATCCGTCTCCTTTCCTGTGCAATGGAGCGCAATTCTGGCGATCACGGTATGAACCTTGGATCACGGAAACTCGTGGTACGTGAACAATCCTTAACCCTCTCTAAGTGCAATCAAAACTCTGCCAAATGCTGTTCCGGCTGCTATATGAGTGCCTGAGTATGGCCTTTTTATTGAAGAGATGTATCGTAGAAAATTTGATTAAGTTGGTGGTAATTGCCGGTTATTGTGGTTTAAACGTGCCTCTTTCTTGTGTTCGATGGGGTGGAAATTCATTATAAATTTTGCTTCAAAGTGCCACAAAATCCCGATGAGGACCATGTTCTTAGAGAATTTAATTCACGCGAATAAGGACTTGATAAGCGTGTCTTTTTCTCCAGGTTCTGGGCATCCCTTGGGATATTGATACTGAAGGATTGAGACAGTACATGTTGAAGTTTGGTGAACTTGATGACGTCATTGTCATGAAGGTCAGCAGGAAGTGTAGGCTGCCAGGGTGTTTGTACTTAGTGCATTTTCTTTTTGGAATTTAGTTTATTTTCGTTCTGTCCTAAGGTAACTGTCTCAATTGTGGATAAGTGACCTATTGGCGTGTTTCGGTGGGTCTGTCTGACATTGGCTGTTGTATTTGATGTTTCTCTTGCTTCAGGATCGCTCCACAGGACGATCACGAGGATTTGGTTACGTGACATTTGCGGCGGTCGAGGATGCAAAGGTACACACTTTCTGTAATAGATTTACACGAGTAAATCATATGTGGATCCCACATCATGTGACTGACGTTACGCTTTCGGCCTGCGCAGAAAGCAGTTTCCACACAACACTCTCTGAATGGACGGATGTTGGAGGTGAAAGTTGCGACTCCAAAGGTATTTGTTCCTCTGCTGATGTTTCGGAGGATTCTCTTTGTGTAGGTTGACGGTCTTTGTTTTAATTGTCTCTTGATAAGAAGTGAGCATGCAATTTGGTTAATCTGTTCGTTTTCGAATTGTAGGAGGAGATGAAGCCTCCTGCGAAGAAAATTACACGGGTGTTCGTAGCCAGAATTCCTCCAAGTGTCACCGATGAAGTTTTCCGAAGGTAATTGTCTGATTTAGGGGGAAAAATAGTTCCTGTTACGAGAAACGGAAGCTCGTGTCTCTACTGGGTGCTTACATCTGTTGGGGATGTGTGTGCAGCTATTTCGAGAAATATGGAACCCTAACGGATGCATACATGCCAAAGGTATTTAAAAAAAAATTTGGTTTATCTGGATGGTGTGTATTCGAAGATGTTCTTAAGAGGTTTTTCCTCCTGTTATACTTCTGCTGTCGCTGATTGGTCGATCGCTGCATCATTCAGGATCAAGGCTCTAAGGCACATCGTGGTATCGGCTTTGTTACCTTTGAGAATCCAGGTAAGACATGGGTCATGGTTCTATAAGGAAAGGACAGGATTTCATCGTGTAACTCTCTTTCAAATTACTCGTTTTCCGCGAGCATCACTAGTATCGGGACGAGCGCTTTTTCGTCTCTTGCTTACATATTTCCATGTTTTTTTTCCCGGCAGAATCGGTTGACAGACTAATGAATGAAACCCATGAGCTTGGCGGATCAACTATCGCTGTGGACCGAGCTACACCAAAGGTACTTCCGAATTTTTAGTTCAAATTTGAAGGGCAATTTGCTTCACTCTCTCAATTTCAATCTAATTCGTATGCTATTTGTAGAGGAACTAGATCTTCGAATGTAACTGGCAAGAGGCCCTTTAAATTCAATTTTACATCCTGACATTGTTGATTGGAAGTGCATTTAAACTCGCATAATCCTTTGGTTTGAGGTGTGTGAGTTTCGCTTGGGCCTGCCTTCTTCATCCCCTGATCTGTAAGTGTTGGTCAATCAGGAGGATGGCAACAAGACTTGGGGACGTGGATTCCATGGAGGCAATTCAAATTCGGGTTCTAATGCTGGATCAGGTGCCTATGGACCCTATGGTGTGTACACTGCCGCTCGATTTGGTGGTTTCGGTGGCGGATTTGGTGCTTATGACTACTCAGGCTCTGGTCTTGGCAGCGACTTAGGCCCTTCTGGTGGTCTTAGCAGTGCTTATGGAGGTGGTAACTCCTGGCCCCCTGCTCCCCCTGGGGGTGGCTATGGTGGCCCAGGCTTGGGAATACCAGGGGGGGGATCAGGCAGTTACGGTTCTGGAGGTCCACCTGTTCCGCCTCTGAGGGGGCTGGGCACAAAAATCTTTGTGGGCAGGTTGCCCCCAGAAGCGAATGCAGAGGATTTACGTCGCTACTTCAACAATTTTGGAAGGATTTCTGACGTTTATGTTCCCAAGGTATGATTAATGAATATCGGTGGAATAGATGTTATCTAATAGTTCGAGCATTTGTGACAAGTGACGGACAATGGGAACTCTCTTTAATATTGCTTCTGCTTCTTCTGTAGGATGCCAAGAAAACTTCACATAGAGGTTTTGGCTTTGTCACATTTTCTGACGAAGGTGCGGCAGAGCGGGTTGCTCTGCGGAGTCATGAGATCCTTGGGCACCAGGTTAGGATTTCACTCAATACTTTTATGCTCTTTGAGGGTGATTCCATGCGCGTTAGAAAAGATGTTTGTTTAATGTTCTAGTGAACCCTCAAACGATCTCTTCTGTCCATCTGGGATTGTGTAGGATTGTGTTACCTATGGTTGACCGTCTAAGGCATTATTCTGGTGGCCTAATCTTTATCCGACATTTGGTTTGGTAGATTGCTGTGGACCGTGCAGCACCTCAAGATGAAATGTCGAACATGTCCTACATGAACAGCGTTGGTGGTTTAGGATCGCTGTCTCAAGGAGCTGGGGGCCCAATGAGAGGGAGCAATGCACCCTTGCAAGGAAGTGGATATGGTTCCTTGTCAGGCAATCTGGATTTCAGTTCTGGGGTGAGTTTAGTCAATGCCATTTCAATTTCTGCTGTGAACTCTTTTCATAAGTTCTATAATGTGCAAAGCATGCCACGTTTTGTCACTTAGGATTTGCTATGGTTAGCTATGACAGCACTGACCTGTTTCTGTCCTGTTGCCAGTGGGGCGGTTATGGTGGGGTTGGTGGACTTCCATCAGGTTTGGACTCGGGACTTCAAGGAGGCCATCGCTCTTCTAGGTCTGAACCACGCTATAGACCATATTAGATGTCGTTAAATTGTTTCATTCGATGAGTCAGTTTTTGCTTAGAGATGAGCTAGTGATTTCAGTGAGAGGTATGAGCTTAATGTACGGAAATAGGTTCAATCTTCAGTGGAAGAAAGGATAATCGTCCTAGCACACCAGTTCATGCGTAGAATAGATTGGCTGCTTGTATCCGACTATAGATTCTGTAGACCTCTTTATACGTGGTCATTAATTATTTTTCATGTTCACAATATATGTAATTTCAAGGTCTCTTGTGCTCGACTTCGATTTTTCAATGATCGTTAATCCATCCAAAGGTTTTTGAGGTGACCAAATCATTATTAATATGAAGATGTGTTATGAAATGAAACTTACAAGAATAAATTATTTTTGACTCTCAAACGATAGTTTAAACTTGTGTCTTTCAGATCATATCCATTTTGTTGGGTCTATTGCTACGCGAACTAGCTTTTGGGGGCTTGGAACAAGTAGATTTTGAAGTTTCACTTGATTGACAATGAGGAATCTTGGAAATGTTTAGTGTACGAGTGCTGGGAAACTAAAGCAAGAATCTTTGGAAGTATTGAATGTGTCTTACACGTCTAGAAATGGCTCCAAGTGAATAAGTTGTTGAATGGGTAACCAACATCGGTAATTAGCAGAAGCATTTTTAGACTTGCCAATACAGTCCATACCTTAAGACACGTAGTTTGTTTTGTTTGTTTGTCACGTTGAGATCTCCCGGTGTATGCGTCCCCGGTCACGTGCTTGCTACCGTTGGAAAGCCCTTGACAAGGATGGGTGTTGGGTTTGGGTTTGGTTTTGTGGCATTCCCACCTACTGTGTGAAAGTTATGGATTTTTTAGTATAATTGGTTTAAAAAAATTAGAAAATTTCTTTTACTTATGTTTTGATCATAATCTTGGTACTGTCGGAAAGTCCTTGGCAAGGAGAGGTGCATGGACTTTGTTTCATGGTGTTTGGACCTATGGTGGAAGACTTATTGAATTTCAAAGTTTTTATGCATTCAAAGATTCAATTCAATTGTGGCAATGGTATAGGGCACATTAGGATGTATGATGTGAAGGCTTTGATGTGAATCTAGCATGAATGTAAAATATTCTTAACCCTTGAATGATGGATTGGTAGCTATGAAAATCATGCATTTTGATATCATGTAACATCTACTTTGAATAAGCCAAATATACTTATTGGAAGTCAAAGTATTGTAGAGAGTCTCCCCTTTCTACCCCTAAAATTAGGGATAAATAGTTGTAATTTTGTCCTTCTAGGGAAGATTTTTTTTATCATTCATCAAATGCAAAATGTCTTCCTTGGTGTTTAACGGTTAACCTTGGATAGACTAGATATGTCACAAAGGTACTATGCTAAAAATATTGTGATTTGTACAAGATGTTACATTCCTTCTTTTCATTCAAGGGAAAATTGAAAAATCTCTTTGAAGTGGAGTATTGGTCTTGTTGCTCAAAATTTGTTCAAGTGTAAATAATGATGAGTTCAATAGAAATGTGGTGCTTGACAAACTATATTCATTGTAGAAGTTAGTCCAATAAGTTGAAACATTCTAAGAAAATTGAAAGAAAATGCTTTTTGTCAACGAGTCTCTATACCAAGTCCTTTATTGATGGGTAAAGTTATTCTCACTCAAGCACTAGTACATCAACCATTTGATGTCCAAGCATCTACCAAATGATTACCATAGTTTAGATAGCTTTCTACCTAATAATTTAATGAAGCACAAAAATTAGATAGGCAAACCAAAAAAACATATCAAAATTAGTCAATTTCAAAATGTAATTAATATAAGCAAGGTATTCATCCAAGATGTTCTTATAATTTTTAGATGGTTGTTTCTAAGGTACTTGTATTTACAAAAATTGGCTTATCTTTGCCTCCAAATCCTAAACTCTCTACATTGTATGTTAGATTTTTGTTAAGTATCATACAAGGTTTGTTGTATGTGAGAAATATATTTTGTTTATGAGCAATTGTGCTTCAAAATTGTCAAAATGGTACGGCAAGCATTCTATGCGTAGAAATTTATTAACAAAGAACACATGCAAGAATTGTGTAGAGTGAGTTGAATTTCTATAAATTAGGCAATTGTTATCTATATATTTATTTAAGAGGAAATTAGATTAATAATTTCCCGAAAAAATAGGCACCTTTTAAATCATTTATTTTCTAACCAAATTGATGGATGCTATTGTAGAATTTCAGAACCAAAATCTAAATTTTGGTATGGTTATAGTATCTATGTTTTTTCATTGTAATTAACAACCCTATCAAAACGACCTTGTAATAATTTCTTTAAAGAAAATTTGGAGACAAATTCATCATTTTTCACCATTAAATAAGTCATCACCTTAGACGTGTTGAAAGTATAATGCCCTATCTGTTCAAAGTTTTATACATTCATTGTGACCCTATCTAATTGCACTACTTTAGATTCAAATGGAATTCTTAATGCATACTAACATGTTGAAGTTCTCCTCTCATGTAAAGATTCTTAGAATGTATTTGGAATTAGAAACGACTCAATTGAATATGTAAATTTTGTATTTCAAACCCAAATTATGGACTTTCAATTTCATTACCAAGTTCTATTCGAGAAAAGAAGCCAAATGGCCAAAAAATTAGACAATGTTTATAGAAGAATAATTGCCCATGTTTCTTTAAAAATATAGACCATAGTTCAAATTAATATTATATCAATGTCAAGGTATCAACCTAAGTTGACATGATGTAATCATGGTGGATATGAAATAAATATGTTTACAAATAAAGAGTTGCAACTTTTCAACAAAGGTCTTACTCAAACTTCACTTCATGTATATTTTTGTCTACACAAAGCCTTTTGAAATTTACTAAAAATAGGTAGCTCTTTTTTTTCAATCTAAAGCCAACAAAGAACAATTCTTTGAAAGGCTATGTCCTTTAGTACTAGCTCTTCATTTGCCTCCAAGCTTCCTTACAAGAAGCTTCTATAAGTACAAAGCCTCTCTTCCTTTGATAAGAAACCAATAAATCTTGTAGAAAAGAAAAGAACATTACAACAAGAAAAAGATCATAATTTTCCCTTCTACCAATAAACAAGCCAGTATTTGGAGAGTCTATGCATATGGCTCCAACATATGTGGAAAAGAATCTAAAATTTCACTTTAAACATACCAATTTTGAACATTAAGAGAAGGGACCCTACTATTTCCTTCAAATGATTCAATGCTCTACTAGAGTAGAAAATCTTCAATGCAAACTTGTCTGTGAATTGTAAGCTACTAGAGTGTAAATTATTCTTGTTGTAATAACATTGTAGAAGGACTACCAAGCTTTATTATTTAGAATCGATATAAATAAATGCTAATATTGTTACCTATATTGATTGATGTTTAGTCTTGATGAATAGTTTTGCCAACTATATACAAAGAAATGCTTTGCTTTGAATAGTATTAGTTCAGTAGAACCTCACTCTATTATTCAATCCTCTCTAACTCAATAAAGTCATAACATTCAGTAGCCTGTCACACTGCCTCCTAGCGGATGAAATAGTGTGGAATATCCCACACCATTCCATCCAATAGATAAAATGGTGTAGAATATTCCACACCACTCAGTAACTAAAGTCGCAAACTTCAAGAAATGTCAGATGAAATTAGATGATGTGGACTTCACAAAGGGAAAGGCAGTCCTCCTATGGGCTACTGAATATTATGGTGTTGTCATAAAAATTTCTCTAATTATTACTCCAAATAGAAAAAAAGTTAGAGATTTGTTCATGGATTCATGGATTCAGTGAGCCAGCACTTGAGACTTCTCTTCTCCAGACCCGCCAGCTGATTGAACTTCCAAAATCACATGGATCAGATTTGTCAACTCAAAAACTGAATTAACCCTTGAACGACGGACTGGTGACCGTGGAAATCATGCATTTTGATTCCGTGTGACATCATCTACTTTGGAAAAGTCAAATATATTCATCGGAAGTCAAAGCCCTATAGAAGATTTCCCCTTTCCACCCCTAAAACCGAGGACCAATAGTTGCACTTCCATTCTACAAGGGAAGATTCTCTCTCATTATGCGGACGCAAAACGTCCTCTTCGATGTTTAAGGGTTAAATGGGAAACGTGAGCGAGGCTTCGAACATGGTGTCAACAGGGCAACACTTTATCGAGTTAGAATTCATATTTGCTATCAGAGACCCCAAGTTAGCTAGAGATGAAGAAAGGAGGGGTGATCACGGCCCAAACTAGGGGGCTTTTTGTTGTGATTGCACCTGTGGTAAAACATGGTAAGGCCAAGCGAGGGGGCCAATCCACCCAAATCCATAAACACATGGAAGTCGATTCTATAATTGTCTGGTTTGCAGAGAGTGACACATGTTGTTAAGACATTCATCACAATTAGATTGCCAACTTTTTTGATTATGAAGCTAAAATGTGTTAAATTTGTGAAGTCCTCGGTGGAGTTCATGGAAGAAGGACACAATGTTGTGGACTTGATGTTTGTATAACGCATTGTTGTGCACTTACCAAAGCTTCTTTTTTTCATTTTTTATGAAGTGCCAAAGTGTCTATATAAAATGTTTTAGTTGTGCTCCAAATTCTAAGATTCATCTACTTGTTGGATAGAAACTATATCACATTTGTATATATCACATGTCCATAATTTTGATGTCATCCACAATCTCACAATCACATTTCACAACTTTTAGTAATTCAAATTTCTTAGGCAAAAAATCTTCACTATGTATTGCAAATTTATAGCCAAATGACTTTTTCTGGTGCAATTTGGCACCAAAAAGCCAAAAAATAAGCCCTCAAACATACATAAGAGGATTTCTGGCCCCTAGAAGACCATTTCAGGGATATTTCCTGAAACTGTTCCCACTGTTGCAGACCAGCCCCCTGTTGGTCTGAATTTTTGGATTTTGAAAAAAGAAAATAAATTTTTTTTTTCCAAAAACCTTCAGAATGTATTGAAAAGAAAAAAATTGATTTAGAATACTTTTAGCCTTCTTAAATTCATAGGAGTTTCAATTTTCCAAATAAAATTCCAAAACTTTTGCAATCACAATATTTTTCATCTCCCTAGCTATATAGGAAAAAATTTCCATTGCACTCAACACCTCACCATCTTTTTCATAGAAACTGAAGTCATTAGGTTTGGGTGGTCCAACCTTATTTGGTAGATTTTTGCGCTTCAAAGTGCCAAATTTGTGACATTGAATTGCACCAAGTTATAACAATTAATTCACTTAGGACTCATATCATTGTGAGGTTTGTGGCAATCGTTTCTAAAGTTGGCCATTTGTATTTTATTCTTTAATTGGCCAACTCTAGATCAACAAGTGTGAACAAATTGTGGCAGTATACTTGCTGATCTTCTCTTTATTCCAAGAATGTGCTCCACGATGCTTTGTTGCAACAGAAGGCATTAAATCCTACCATCAAAGGTGAGCCTAGCAAGGTAAATTTTCCTCTTGGAGAAATATAGAATTTTTAAATTTTTTGCAAATAATTTTTTTGCAAATTATGACTTCATACATACAATCAAGATCCCAAAATAGAAGGGAAAGGTCTGGAACATACCATAGACACATCATAAAATAAGGGGCTTTTTTTTTTTTAATCTCAAAAAATCTAAAATATATCTTGTTGGGACTACCTTCAATAGTAGGATTTAACACCATGCTATGACAATTCCTTTGCTTAGGCATCAAGTTCAATTGATGCAAATTACTAATGTAACTCCAATTTAGGTTGTGACGATGGAGATGCATTGCAACTATTGGTAGTCGTAGAACTAAGCTTTGTGTAGTTTTTACATAGTATCATAAAAAAAAAAGTTAAATTGTAAAGTATGACAAGTTATCTAAATAGAAATTTAAATATAAAATGACTTTTCAAAACTTTTGAAAAATAAGAAATCTCATTGCTATCAACTAATGCATCTCCATGAAAACTTTCAAGTAAATTAGATTCATGCTTCCAAAGTTTTAATAGATGACAACTTCGTCATTCTAAGTGTTGTCCAAAATACTTCCAATCTTTTGTGTAATGACCTAGCAAATCATGATTAGTCTAACTTTCTAGTAGATTTTGGTTCCTTCTATGGTATTGTATGAAATGCAATAGAGTGTATTGTTTGTATCAATGTGTCATTGATTAGTGTCTCAATGAATGCATAATTCTTTGTGAGAGTGCCCATGGTCCTTGACAATGTTCAACAATGTCTAGGATGTCTACAATTAAGGGCTTGAGAGTTGACAAGGAGAATATTTATTTTTAAGGAGAATTTCAATTTGGCATTGCCATTCAAATTTGTGATAAATGTACTAATCTTGATATGCTCATGGCACCCGAATTGGTCTTTAGCTTTTTCTTTGTACATCTTAGTTTTGAATCTCAAAATTTATGGGATCCATTTATGTCCTCTTACTTAACCCCTAAACCCCTAAGCTACTTTTTTTGGCAACATAGCGATTTCGGGCAACTCACTACGAATGGAGTTTTTATTTTTTTCATTGAAATTTTGACACAACATGTGTCCAAGGAGTAGCTTTAAGGCCTAACAATTTTCATAACTTTTGACTTTGTGGATAAAAAGTTATGGCATAATATGTCATTTTGTTTGCTTGGCGGGCAGCCTAGGCAACCAATCTAAAAATAACTTTCTTTGCAAAGTGAAATTTCAAATTGATTCTTTAGGGTTATATAGACATGGAAATCTTTGAATAATTCCATTTAGATTCATGAGTCAAAAGTTATGAGGAATTTTAGTTTGCGGGTAGGTATGGTTTTCAAAAACTCCATACCTACCCACAAACTAAAATTCCTCATAACTATTGACTCATGAATCCAAATGTAATGATTCAAAGATTCCTATGTCAGTATAAATCTAAAGAATCAATTTGAAATTTCACTTTGCAAGAGAAGTTTTTTTAAAGAAGTTTTATTAGCTGCCGGGGCTGTCCAATGAGCAAAGAAAATGACATATCATGCCATAACTTTTTAACCACAAGGTCAAAAGTTATAAAAATTGTTGGGCCTTAAAGCTACTCCTTAAACACATCTTCTTTGAAAATTTCAAAGAAAAAAAACAACTCCATTCATAGTGAGCTACTCAAAATTGCTATGTTGCCAAAAAACGTAGCTTAGGGGTTGAGGGGTTAACTTGCATGTTGAGTTTCAAGCCATTATTAGAGAGACAATTCTTTGCAAATTTTCTTGTTACCACATAGTATTACTTATTGGTAGGGATTTTGAATGTATCTCTTGAATCACTTCTAATTCAAATATTGCATTCATCTTATTTTTTCTTTGCCACATTAGAGAGGATTTGTGAGCAACAAAAGACTACGAGATCCCTATTTCCAAAATCGTTCCCGATACTATTAGGCCAACAATTAATTAATTTTTTTCAAATTTTTTTTTTGTCCCGAAATGCAAAAAAAAGTCGCAAATTTTATTTTATTTAAAAAATAAATAAAATTAGGTGACATGGCACACTCTTGACCATGTTAGTGAAGCCCATTTTTGCATTTATGTGGCAGATTTTGCAGTCACTGCATTTGGAAACTCGTAGTCTCTTGTTGCCTTGAAATCCCTTCTAATGTATAAACCTACAATATCTTATAAACAAGCATTCCTATAATGTAAATGAGACTTAAGTTTCTATTTTCTCTAAGGTAATTGTGAAAAAAAAACTTTGTTTTAATACTAAGTTATTCATAAAGGTGAGGTCATATACATTTATAACCTTCCAATTTGATTTGCAACTTAATTTGAGTGGACTTGGAAACTATTTTAAGGTCTTGAATATTTCAAGTCAAAAAAGGTTTCATCTAATGACTTCATACCATCACTCTTTTCCAACTATTGATTAAGTGTAGTGGCTATTATGGTGTTGAATAAGAACTCTAGATTAAGTTCACACCTCCAAATCCACGATTGCTTTTGTAAAAGATCACGTTAATATCCTATAACCATAAAACTTCCTAAGTCACATTTCATAAGTAGCTCACAATCATGACGCAAGTGGGAATTTTAGCCTTATCAAACCACACATCAAAAAATCAATACATCCGTAAAACAAGTGGTCTTTTCAAGATTAGAAAACTTAACAACACTCAAGCATCTAAACACCTCCAAGTCCTATAGGATTTTTCTAAATTAGTAGATAAAAACATTTCCTAAATTTTTATTAATGCCTAAAGGACCAACATGCCTTTCTTGGCAACATAACTATTTCAGGTACGTATATGTGACTAGAGATTTCTATATTTTGGGACCAAATTTTAATACAAGGTGTGGACAAGGAATATCTTTAACCCCTAGAGGTTTTTGACTATGTTTTCACCAAAAATGCTCCAAAACTGCCATTTCTAATACAAGTGCAATTTTTTTTTAAAACACATTTTTGACTCATATAACCGTAGGATCTTCTAGTAAGGTGGTTTGTAAACATGTGGAAAAAATTTCAGAAATTTCCACCATGTAGATTGCAAGATATAAGCATTTGAATTGACAAAAACTATTTTTTTATCCCTGCGAAAATCCGGGCAGCTGCACTTCACAAGGTCACATTTGTGTGAAAAAAAATTCAAAATGGTGGTTACTCTTTGAATTCATACTTCAATGCAAGTTGGCTACATTCTCAAAAAATTTCAAACCATTTGGAATTGTACAACATATAGGAAAAAATAAGTAAGTAGAAAGAAGTAAAAAATGAGCCAAAATACTAAATTGTGAACATTTTATTTATGGAATTGAAAATTTTCAATCCAAATGATTAAAATGTTGTAATAAACAATCTACACCTTCTTTTTTTATTTTTTTACAAAAATATAAAAAATTTAATTAAATGAAGAATTTCAAACTTCTTTTTGTACTGTAGAGATTCTGTAATTGGCCGCAAACTACCCCAAACTCAAAATCTTCATAACTTTTGACTCATTGATCGCAATGGATTGATTCAAATCTTCCCATGCCTGTATAAGCCAAAAGAACCAATTTGAACTTTCACTTTTTAAAAAAAAGTTTTTTTGAAGAAGTTTTTTCAGCTACCCGGAGTGCCCACCGAGTAAAGAAAACAACATATCCTGCTATAACTTTTTAACCATGAAGTCAAAAGTTATGAAAATTGTCAGGCCTTAAAGCTACTCCTCAGGCATACATTGTATCAAAATTTCAAAGAAAAAAAATAAAAATTCCATCCGTAGTGAGCTGCCCAAAAAATTTATAATCTCAAAAAATGTTGTTTAGGGCTTTAGGGGTTAAAGCCCAATAATTTTGGTGACTTTTGCGTGTATGGTTAAAAAGTTATCGCATTATATGTTGTTTATTTCTCAACTCAGGCAGTTTGGGCAAATTAAAAAAATCACTTTTGTAGAAAATAAAAACTTGAAATTAGTTTAATAGATTTACATATACGTAGAAAGCTTTGAATCATCCTATTTGGACTATTGAGTCAAAAGTTATGAAGAGTTTTAGTTTGCAGGTAGTTACAGATTCCCTACTTTAAAATAAACGTTGAAGTCCTTTATTTTACTCAATTTTGAATTTTTGTGGAAAAAAAATAAAAACATTTGGTGTAGGTTGTTTATTACAACATTTGAACCATTGGGATTGGCAAGTTTCAATTTCACAAATAAATTTTTAACAATTTAGTATTTGAATCTTCTCTACTTCTTTTTACTTACTATTTTTTTTTCTATATGTTGTCCAATTCCAAATGATTTGAAAATTTTTTGAGCATGTAGCCAACTTGCCTTGGAAAATGAATCCAAAGAAGCACTACCATTTTGGACTCTTTTTCATGCAAATGTAAGCTTGTAAAGTGCAGCTGCCCAGATTTTCACAGTGATAAAAAAAGGATTTTTCTAACTTCAAACACTAATATCTTGTAATCCACAAGATAAAAATTTCTGAAATGTTTTCCATATCTTCTCAAACCTGAATACTACAAGATCCTCCGGTTATATGTGTCCAAAAACAATATTTTCCGAATATTCAGTACTTGTGTTAGAAATGGGTAGTTTTGGAGGGTTTTTTGGTGAAAACATAGTCAAAGAACTTTAGGGGTTAAATCCAAAATGAAATAAACAAATCCTTTTTTCAACCAATAAATGCATGGGAATAATTAAGCACATCTTCTTACAATTCCATGTGTATATAGGCTAAATATATAGTTAACATTATAAACTATTGCAATCAAAATTGCAAGTAATGCCAATCATAATTCTTAGAAGTCTTCTTCTTCACTTTCTACTTTTTTTTGGAACATAAGGTAGAAGAATCTCTACAATTTCTTCAAATGGTGGCCTCATTGAAGGGTCTTGGTGCCAACACCTATTCACCAAATCCACCATCCAAGGTGGTGTTTGGATAGGCAACATGGGTCTCATACCACCAATGACACCATCATAGTCATTTTTTCTTAGCTCTTCAAAAGGCATTCCACCTGATAAGATCTCATAGCATGTCATTCCAAAACTATAGACATCCGCTTGTTTGTTGAACAATTTTGGCTTTTGGAAAATATCCCGGTTCTTTACAGCTTCCAATATTTTGGGGGCCCTCCAAAATCTTGTCCCCACAATTCCAACGGAGCATTCAAAATCTGCTACCCTGCAATGAAATTTATATGGTTGCAAGTGCATTGGATATTTTTTAGAAGGACTTGTTTCAGGTTCATCATGCGGCATAGAAACCAATACATTGGCAGCTTTGAGGTCTCGATGAATAATATTTCTTTCATGTAAATCCATCATGCCCTTGGCAATATCATGTATGATATAGAAACTTATATCATTGAAAAATGGTGGGCCTTGGTTGTTGAAATGTAACATTCTTTCATCAATGAGCTTCCGCAAGTCCCCCCAAGCTCTTACCATAAGGAATGCAAACCTTCCATTGGATTTCAACAATCGTGTGCCAAGTATAGGAATAAAATTATCGGAAGCATCTCCAAAATGGCCCTCAATGCATGTTTCATCATTAGCAAGCATGGTGATGGGAAAGAATTTGACAAGGTCTCTCAAGGGCATCTCATCCTTAAACACCTTCATCACAAAAAACTCAAATTTCCTACCATCATTCATATCTATCCAATGAGCATGGAAGAGTTTTGCTTGGCCTCCCTCTGCAAATGGGGTCACACTACTCAACTCAAACTCCATTGGAAGAGGAGTCCCATTGCTTCTAATCATCCACTTAGGTAGCCGTTGAATAGAATTAGGTCCTACATCATTTTCATCAATGAAAAACCCGGAAGGATATTTCTCTTGAAGACTCCGAAACACGTGCTTGTTACCCTCAGCAACCTCCAACTTCCACTCTAGTGTCCCTTCTTCATGAACCCACTTTGGTAATAAGGTGGAAGATGAGTCTATGGCTGGCCCTTCCACACATGTATAGTGTGAACTTGCCAGCTCACTCCAATGCACTTTGGAAGCTTCAATCTCTGCCTTCACCTTTGCCTGCTCATCGGTCACATCCAACATTTCCAAGGCAGCCTTCAAGCTCTCAACATGCATTGAGTGAAACTCCGTAGAGATTGGGGATGCATGTAGGTTCGGCTCATCAGCTATGGCCACTCATTTAAAGATCTCTAGGCTTCAAGGCCCTTGTTAGATGGAAGGCTTCCTGTAGCAAAAAAATGCACAGGCATAAGAAGTGCTTCAAAAAAAACCACTTTACATGATGGAATGTGCATTTGAACTCCGTGAGCTAACCACAACAATTGAAGTCCGCAAAGACAAATGATTGAAGTTGAGCGCAAAAGATTATTTTGTGGGTATAAAAAATGCTGACAAATGGAGACCAAAAAGAATTGCAATACAATATTGTATTGGAAGTAGATCAAACGGTATACAAGCTCACAAAAAATTGGAATGGAAGTTTCTGCGGGTTGCAGGTAAAGCTCTTTTGAGAGGATGGAAGGGAAATAGGGAGAAGATGACAAAGCAAACTCTCATCACTTGTTTCCATGCAACACATGTTCTTAAGCACAAATTAAATCCTAATTCACCACCAATTCCACAAGATGCCGCAAAATGCAACCTCCACGCCAAGCAAAGCATTAAGTAAATCCAAGGAGCTGGCATCGAGCACCTGAACGAAATTGGGATCATGACCAAATCAGTGACAGCCACTGCACTTCCAGGAGGCCCACAAACCTTGTGCAGTGGCGAGACTCTGCGCTCAAGCTCTGCGCAATTTGGAGACCAAGCCTGATGACCTAGCAGCGTGGCATACAGGCAGAGACAACGAAGAGAATTATATGCAAATACGCGGACCATGGCTTGGAAGCTAAAGTTTTAGAAAATTACAAACAAACCAAAACCGAAAATGTAGCCGCGCGCTTGAGAATCAAAGTGCCTTTAAGTGAAGTTGCAAAGAAAGAAGTTCTACAAATCCTTAACTCACCACCAATTCCAAAGATGCCACAGAGAGCAGCCTCTACGCCAACCGAAGCATTCGAACGAATCGAAAGAGCTAGCTAGCACCGAGCACCTCAATGAAACTGGGATCATGAATCAACTTACGTGGCGTGGACAGAAACAACGAGAAGAATCGAGTTTAGTTACGTTGGACCATTGCTTGTAAGCTGAAATTACAGAAACTCACAATTCAAACAGAATGAAATCAAGAACGTCCACAACCGACTCTGGGTGCGCTCTTTCCGAGAAACTTGCAAGGCTGAAAGGAGAAGGAGACAAAGAAAACTCCCATCAGTCTCTCCCAAGCACAACTGAAGCTTGCCTTGCTACCAGGGTTCAAAATGAAGCTCACCGCAAAGTCCGCAAGATGCCCCAGAATCCACACAAGCCGCATGCAGCTTCACAGGAGCTAGCGTCGTGCACTTGAGCGTACGAAACTGGGATCACGAATATGTCGATCAGTGACTGCAACCGGATGTCCAGTTCAGATTGTCCCCAAACTCTTGTGAGAATTGAAGCAAGACCCTCACCCAAGCTCAACGCTCTCACGATCGACCAAGGCGCATGAATCTCAGTCGACGCTGTGCACAGGGAAGGTATGAAGCTTTACCCGATGCAGCATCAGGCAAAATGCATTATCTTTCCCACATTCTACTGTTCATGAAAGGGGAAAGTATGAATTCATTAGTGGTAAAGTGTGAGTTCAACACATGAAGAGGGAAATCTTTGTATCTTTCCCACATGTTAAAATACTTCCCAAAAAAATGTGATTTTATCATGTGGTTCTTTGTTGTAGAAATTATCCCATAAGCATTGTCGTTGGTGAGACTCTCATGAAATATAAGAAGCAAGTCTTTCTACAGTAATTTCATGGAGTTCATGTGGTGATTTACCTTATGGTATTCCCTCCACAATTTCCCTCAAGGTATTCACTTCGCAATTGTCCTGAAGGCATTCACTTCATAGTTTTCCTCAAGGCTTTCATTTCATAGTTTCTTCAAGGTAATACTATCATCATTTTCCTGTTTCATGAAGTGGGAATGGTCCAATTTTTACCAGGCCTCGTGAATGGAACGAAGAGGGAAAGACCAGGTAATTTGACTGTTTTTTTCCCGGAGGTATAGGCTCCTATCTCCCCTGTGGTGTGGTGTACAGACAGGCGAACTTGAAGCTCAAGGGTGCAGGCGAAAGGCCAGAAGCGCAATTACTTAATGAAAGATAGCTGTGCTCTCGACCTACAATTGGTTTAAATCTGAATTTGCTGCTAGCAGATTTGAACGAGGGACGCGTCTTCGCGTGTGTACCTGGCTGACGCAACCCGGCGTTGCATCTCCAGCTGGTTCAATTCGGTGGGTACGATTATATTCCTCTCCAGTACATGCCATTAGAGCTTTTCATTGACTTTAATGGAGTGCGTGCTTGGAAGATGTGCCGAGCGGACTGAGTCCTCGTGCCGGCCGTGGGATTCTTCGCATGGATGTAATGTACCGAGCAGTTCAGTAATCCGACTTGGCGGGGGTCTCAAAAGTCCAAGTCCAATACCTGTGCAGGCACGCTTTTCGAAGGAGATAATTTCGTGACATTTTGCACTGTTTGGGAAATTTTGGACTTCAAGCCTACTTTCATTGAGCAGTAACTCATTTGTTTCCAGAACAGACGTGGAGTGGTCATCGGATTCTCGATTGATAAACTGAACAAGGAATTAAATGGTGATGGGTGGTTGCAGTATACCATGATTGTGCCGTGTAGGCTAAAATATGTGTTGTTCCCGATTGCCGAATACCACCAGTTTGCAAAGGAAGAGCTGGCTGATCGACGCTGTTTCGAGGACCATCAGGGACCATCTGGTGTTGATGATATGGGCCCATTCCCTCGGACATTGAGCCCATCCACAGCTCTACATTGTGGAAAATACGCATCTCTGCGCGCAGGCACACTTTTCTACTCTGTGTGCGGGAATAGTCAAGATCCCGTACCCATCAAACAAACTGCACGTCACTCAGTGTACACTAAACGAAGTTGGAGAACTGTAAAAAATCATCAACTGGGAAAGCAGACACTGTCTGGAAAGCCGCTCCAAACTTACAGTTCGCTACAAGACGAATCATCAGATAAACTTGAAGGTAGACAAAATCTAAATAGGCCCCAACTTAGCTGCCCTGTTTGCAGTCCCTGCTCGTGCTCCTGTCGTCAGTGCACCCAATTTCGTTGTCACTGAGGTTGAAGCACCAATTGCCGGCACTCAAGCTGTAGAAGTGTAGTAATTCCAACTGAGGATGGAACAGATTTCCAAGCTTTGAATGTGTTTTGATTGATCCTTTTTAAGGTTGGGACTTTTCAATGTGTGAAGTGCACTTTCTGGCTCCCCAAATTCACTCACTTAATTTTGAACAGTTTTTGGAATACAATTTTGAAAATTTTGCAATCTCCATATTTCCTATCTTCCTACATGAGAGAAATTTCTACAACCTGATATTGCTCACAATGTACTGAAAAGTGGCAGGAATTGCCCTTCCACACCTGCAGGAATCAATCTACTCCAAAATTGCTTAAATAAATCGCTATTTATGCTTCAACCTTAGTAGCACTTCCATCAACATTGTGGGCACCATTGATTTCCTCGACCCTTAATTTCACATTTCCCTTGCAAGCAACTGGGGTTGCAAACCAAGGATCACTGGTGTCAATCAAGGGGCCCCAACTTGTGAAATTATCAATGGTTCTCTGAAACTTGACCACGCAGCATTCCTTCCATTGCAAGTTGCAGATCCTAGCATTGAAGGAGCCATGCACCTTACCTTATCAGACTTGGTAGTCTGCTTTAAAAGTGACTCTTCTAAATGTAACCCCTATCGAGGAACAAGTCACATATTGTTTGAAATATGTATTAAAGTTAATGATGAGTTAAGTAGGCTTGAATGGTCGCTTTATGAGCAGATACCGTAGTTCCCAACTCAGCTTCCCAACTTCCTTGCTACATCATCAAAGTGAGTATTATGATCCATTTTTTCACAATTTGGAGTAAGTTTATGAATCCTTAAATGTTCTCTGGTGCTCAAAGGTAAACTACCCTATTACAAATAAAATGAAAGCAAAACCATTGTGGGCAAAACTGTAATGGTGGTGTACATTTTAGAACTTGAAATCAATATGGCAAATTTTGTTAAAACGGCGGTATTCCATTAGTTTGACACTTTTGACAGTTCAGACCACGCAATTTGAAATGTAAAACTATCATAGATTTTTGAAATCTATATGTGTTGTAGATTTTTGAAATCTATACCTATTCAAGATATTTCAAACCGTGTGGTTTGAGATCTAAATCTATCATAGATTTTGAAAATCTATACTAGTCCTAGATGTTAGTTTTAGTTTAGACCGTGCAGTCTGAAAAATGGCATTTGGAATACCGCCATTTTAACGAAATTCGCCATCAATGTAAATCACCATTATAATTTTACCAACAATGGGCTTGCTCCCATTTGGCCTATAATTAATATGGTAGTTTGCCTCATATTATATGCTAATAATGGTATTTGGTATTCACAACACCAATTACGAATGACAACACTAAATGTCAACAATCTTATTAATGCTACCAACACTACTTGACAAGTATTGGATATAAATTTTTTATAGAATTTCGATTAGTATTACATTTTATTTCATCAAATTATCATGAAAATTATTAACCTAGATGTATGAATTATAGGGTGGTGAACGTACATTAGATGTTTTTTGAGGCTTCCGAAAGATTTTAGGTTCCCATATTGTCGGAACGTTACCAAAATTTGATTCCCATGACAATTGGATTGGTAGGTGAATTGTGGAGTTAATGTTTGGTAATTGGAAGAGTTTGTTGTGTGGTTTTTGAATCTGTGCACTAAATGTCCAGTTTCCTCTACGGCCACAATTACTTGTGCAACCTAAACCATCCCCTCCCATTTCAATGCAATTCCTGCAATCGTCTTGTTTGGTTGCTTCATGAAAGCGATCAAAGCTCTTTGCTCATGGACGATGGTCGATGGCCTATCACAGTTAGGAGTCCATGAACGAGACCAATGAAAGCTGCTCCCATTCGGTCAAGTTCGTGAAATTAATTTGTGGAATCTTAGGAGCCAAGCAATCGAATTGCGACATCACTACTCGTCTTGTTTGGTTGCTTCATGAAAGCGGTCAAGGCAAGGTCGATGGCCTATCCTGGTTAGGAGTCCACAAACGAGACCAATGAAAGCTTCTCTCATTGTCAAGTTCCTGAAATTAATTTGTGGAATCTTAGGAGCCAAGCAATCGAATTGCGACATGAATTCATCTGTATGTGTGTATAATCGACATACGTTCAGCAACTGCCATTGCGTGATTCACCAGTGATTTCCAATGATGCTTTTGCATTAGTTTTTTGCAATTCAGGTCGCCCCCGACATCTGCTGGCTTGGTCTCTCGATCCTTGGAGCCCTCACAAAGCAAATGAATATAATTTGATTCAAGTTTAGCTTCCTGATCGAGCTCTCCAGGGCCGGATACATTATATCCCTCCCTCTTTGATATGCCAGGAGAGTTTATCCAATCGGTTAACAATGGTATGAAAGCTGCTCTTAAAAACCCACCAAAATTAACCGCTTCCGTATCCTTGGGAGTTCCAATGGATCGTTTCAGAGGCAGTCAAGGAAGATGATCGATATGTGGTATTTTACCAAATGATCTGCAATCCTAACTATATGTTACTTATCGACGGAAATCGGTTTTGAAATATTAGCTTTGCACTTTTGATTTTGAGCTTGAGCCACTTGGGGTCTCACGCAGAGATTCTGAACTCCATTATGAATAACTCAGTTGGAGTTTCTGTTCAGTACAATACGTTGAAGTGGATTGATGTTGTTGAGGTAAGCACGCTCATGTACATAAATTATCAACCTGATTATTCTTCACCAATGAAATGGAAGGGCAGGCTTCTCAATAGGGTGGCGGAGAAGCAGTACAGAGGTGTAACTTAGCAAGGGGAGTGGGGCATTCAGGAATTGTGGGTGGAATTCACGCTTCTTCTGTCCAAGTAAATTGATTTCCAGTTCTCATGTGCATTCAGAAGTTGAAGTGTTTTTTTCCCATTAATCCTCTCATGACTTGTGCATTTGAATATGCATTCAAACACCCCAAAATGGATGTCACTTTGGGGAGAAATGTGGACATTCATGGCTTTTCCAAATTAAGATTTAGATTTTCATTTGGAGGATTTAACTTCAGATTTTCATTTCATTGGGAGGATTTGAATTACAGGACATCCATGCCTCTGACCCTTTTTGTAGCTCATTTCATGGCTCTCATGATTCTGGGTGAAAATTAGTGCTCCATTGATTTATATGACAACGTCCCTTGAGTTGGTGAAGTCCTGAGAGATTTCGGCTCCTTTTTAGCAAGGTAAGTTTGGCTCACTGATGGCAGTGCAATATCCCATAAACACGGGCAGGGAGAACTGACCCCCTTGCTCGGCCACTCAGGTAAAATGCTGTAATTTTTTATTTGTCACACAAATCTTTTTTTTGCAAATTTTGATTTCATATTTGCTATCAGAGACTCCAAATTAGCTAGGGATGAAGAAAGTAGGGGTGATCACGGCCCAAACTAGGGGGCTTTTTGTTTTGATTGCACCTCTGGTAAAACATGATAAGGCCAAGCAAGGGGGCCATTCCACCCGGATCCATAAACACATGGAAGTGGATTCTATAATTGTCTAGTTGGTAGAGAGTGACATGTGTTGGCAAGACATTCATCATAATTAAATTGCAAATTTTTTTGATTATGAAGCTAAAATGTGTTCAATTTGTGAAGTCCTCAGTGGAGTTCATGGAAGAGGGACACAATGTTGTGAATTTGATGTTTGTATAATGCATTGTTGTGCACTTACAAAAGCTTTTTTTTTTCATTTTTTATGAAGTGCCAAAGTGTCTATATAAAATGTTTTAGTCGTGCTCCAAATTTTAAGATTCATCTACTTGTTGGATAGAAACTATATCACATCTGTATATATCACATGTCCATAATTTTGATGTCATCCACAATCTCGCAATCACATCTCACAAATTTTGGTAATTCAAACTTCTCAAAAAAAAAAATCCTTCCTACATGTTGCAAATTTTTAGCCAAATGACTTTTTTCAGGTGCAGTTTGGCACCGAGAAGCCAAAAAATAAGCCCTCAAACATACTACAAGCGTGGCAACATGCACTTGGTGAAGAGAGCTCATCATCCATAAGATCAAAGTACATTCGATCTTGGCCTTAATTTACCACTCCTTAGTTGGACCACCCATTATTAACTAGAAATAAGTTCCCAACTTGTAGAGTATTGGTACATCCAGTCAAGCAACATGTTTTTGTGAACCATATCTAGGAGGTTGGTTGTAATGATATGCGCAATATCCGGGGCTGTGACAGACAATTGTTGATGCCAAGTGTTATTGCACATATTATTTTGAAATGTGTAGGCTTGAACAAGAAGTGATCTCCTTAGTGAGTGGAATTGCAAAACTCTAGATGTTGCATACTAGTTAAGAATACTTTTGGCCTTCCCAAACTCATAGGAATTTCAATTTTCCAAATAAAATTCCAAAACTTTTGCAATCACAATATTTTTCATCTTTCTATATACGAAAAAATTTCCATTGCATTCATCACCTCACCATGAGTTGGCCAACTCTAGATCAACATGTGTGAACAAATTGTGGCAATATACTTGTTGATCTTCTCTTTATTCCAAGGATGTGCTCCCCAATGCTTTGTTGCAATTGAAGACATTAAATCCTACCATCAAAGGTGGGCCTAGCAAGGTAAATTTTCCTCTTGGAAAAATACATAATTAATTAATTTTTTGCAAATTAATTTTTTGCAAATCATGAATTCATACATACAATCAAAGATCTCAAAATACTATGGAAAGGTCTAGAATATACCATAGACACATCATAAATAAGGGGCTCTTTTTTTTCTTTTTTGTCTCAAAAAATCTAATATACATCTTGTTGGGACCACCTTCAATAGTAGGATTTAACACCATGCTACTACAATTGCTTTGCTTAGGCATCAAGTTCAATTAATGCAAATTACTAATGTAACTCCAATTTGGGTTGTGATGGTGGAGATAAATTGCGACTATTGGTAGTGGTAGAACTAGGCTTTGTGTAATTTTTATATAGTATCTTATAAGAGAGCCAAATACCCTCTAAGTTGTACAAACCTTTTTTTTCCATAATTAAGCCTCGATTTTTCTAAAATGGTAACTTAACATTGATGTATCAAGTCTCTCAAGACTTCAATATGCCAAGGCCTATTCAACCTCTAAAAGAGGCTCATTGGAAAGAAAGGAAAAAATGGAGATTAGGGGGGTCTTTGGCAAAATTATGATGTCATCGATGGCTTGTTGCAAAAAAGATTGCTTGATTTTGTTGTATTTGGCTTAGTTCTAGTGGTACTTTGACCTTTCAAAAGAAAAAATTCAAAAAAATTCAAAAATATGTATGATTAGCATGACACTAGAAACACCATGTCACCAAAATTTGAGACCTAAAAAAATGTAGGTCAAAAGTTATACACCAAATCAAGTGACATAGTTTTTGAAGAAGAAATCTAAAATATGTGATGTTTGGAAGAACTTCAAAATGAAGAATTTTTTTTAAAAGAATGATCTTAAAACCATCCTAAATGTTTAAAAGAAAATGCACAAGCTAGAGACGTGCCCTATTAGTGTGGAAATAGATCACAAAACTTTAACCACTAGATCATTAATTTTGGGCTATTGTCCAATCGTAAAGAAAAAAAACTTAAACTACAAAGTATGACACATTATCCCAATGGAAATTTTAATATAAAATGACTTTTCAAAACTTTTGAAAAATAAGAAATCTCATTGCTATTAACTAATGCATCTCCATGAAAACTTTCAAGTATATTAGATTCATGCATCCAAATTTTTATTAGACGAGAACTTCATCATTCTAAGTGTTGTTCAAAATACTTCCAATCTTTTGTGTAATGACCTAGCAAATCATGATTAGTCTAACTTTGTAGTAGATTTTAGTTCCTTCTATGGTATTGTATGAAATGCATTAGAGTGTTTTGTTTGTATCAATGAATGCATAATTATTTGTGAGAGTACCCATGGTCCTTGACAATATTTAGCAATGTCAAGGATGTATACAATTTAGGGCTTGAGAATTGACAAGGAGAATATTTACTTTTAACGAGAATTTCAATTTGGCATTGCCATTCATATTTGTGATAAATGTACTAATCTTGATATGCTCATGGCACCCAAATTGGTCTTTAGCTTTTTCTCCGTAAATCTCAGTTTTGAATCTCAAAACTTATGGGATCCATTTATACCATCTTATTTAACTTGCTTACTTAACTTGCATGTTGAGTTTCAAGCCATTATTAGAGAGACAATTCTTTGCAACTTTTCTTCTTAGCACACAATATTACTTATTGGTACGGATTTTGAATGTATCTCTTGAATCACCTTTGATTCAAATGTTGCATTCATTATATTCTCTCTTTGCCACATTAGAGAGGATTTGAGAGCAGCAAAAGACTACGAGACCCCTATTTCCAAAATCGTTCCCAATTCTGTTAGGCCAACAATTAATTAATTTTTTTTAGAAAAAAAAAGAAGTTTGTCCCAAATTGCAAAAAGAAGTCGCAAATTTTATTTTATTTTTCCAAAAAAAAATTAGGTGACATGGCACATTCTTGACCATGTCAGCAAAGCCCATTTTTACATTTTTGTGGCAGATTTTGCAATCACTGCATTTGAGAACTCGCAGTCTCTTGTTGCCCAAAAATCCCATCTAATGTATAAACCTACAAAATCTTATAAACAAGCATTTAAAAAAAATGGAAATGAGACTTAAGTTTCTATTTTCTCTAAGGTAATTGTGAAAAAAAAATTTGTTTTAATACTAAGGATTTGATTGCAATATAGTCACTCAAGCTCTTTCTCTCTCTCCAATGGCAATGAAGAATACACAAAGAATGTGGGTTGTTGCTATTATATGAGCATAGAGTCATGAATACATGAGCTTAGAGACTATATACCTATATTATTGGGTGATTAAAAGAAACACCAGTCCTATTTCCCGTCACAATTGGAATGACGTTCTTTTCTGCTATAACTTTTGAATTAAAATATTTGAAAATATGAAATAATTATTGGACCTTTCTAACTTGATGATTTTTACATCCCTTATTTTTCAGAAATTCAGAAAAATCATTTTATATTTAAAATTATTTTTTGTTAATTTGTCACAAATTGAAATTTAGGGGTTTTTACTACGTTAGGAGTACCCAAGTTTAATGATTTGAAGTTGAAATTTTCATGGTGCATTTTCATAGTAGGAAAGCATATTCCTATCGAAGGAAATCTAAAAATACATTATTTTATGTCCTCCACATGCCTGCAAATAATACTCCCATTGCACGCAATTTCTGACCATTGATAATAGAGCTGAGATTTTTCTTTGGGTGAAATGACATCACCATCAACTCTTCCCAAATGGTCAATTTTTGGATTCAAGATTAATAACTTTTCCAATTTTTTACAAATTAAAATGTAAATACGCCCAATTTCATGAGATTTTCCACTTTTCTAGTTCTCCTACTTGGAGAATTTTCCTAAGCTTTTCCTTCATAGGATACCTTCTTCTTTAAGGTTTAAACATTGGACATATTTTTTATATTTTTTTAAAATTTAATTTCTAGATTAAATAGTACTTCCAAAGAAAAAAGTATCCATTTCTAAAATGCTACGGCAAATGGACGGTGTTTCTTGCAACGACCCTATAAGTGTTTATATTATATATATATATATATATATATATATATATATATATATATATATATATATATATAGATAGAATTTTAATTAGGGCCAAGGCCAAGGTACAAGTTAAACAATCCAAACGAAATGCTAGGTCAAATGTTAGTATAGAATAATATAAAAGATGCCTTACAATTCTCAAAAATATAAATAATTAGAAATTGGAGTTGAAACAAGTAAGGTACAAGGAGATGAACTTTTAAGACTTGAAGTGGATGAAACATGGTTAAACTTTTCAATGTAAAACAAGAATTTTAAGATAGAAAGTACTAAAAGTCTAAAAATAAAATATGGAAACAAAAATTGATTTCAAATTGTGGGTTAGAAGAAAATTGTAGATGAAGTTTAAAGAACCAATTAGAGGCAAAACTTCATCCATGATTGTATATCTTCCATCAAAAAAGTCCAGATTAAAAGTGCCTTAGTGTTTTAGAAAGCTACAATTAGCCTCTATAAACTAAAATTACCAAAACTTATACAATAATAAATTTGAAACAAAATGTTGAAACATAGAAACAAAAAATCATGATGTAAATAAGAACTTTAGCCTCGTCAAACCACACATCAAAAAATCAATACATCCATAAAACAAGTGGTCTTTTTAAGATTTGAAAACTTAACAACACTCAAGCGTCTAAACACCTTCAAGTCCTATAGGATTCTCTTAAATTAGTAGATAAAAATATTTTCTAAATCTTTATTAAATCCAAAATGAAATAAACAAATCCTACTCAACCAATAAATGCATGGGAATAATTAAGCACATCTTTTTACAATTCCATGTGTATGAGGCTAAATATATAGTTAACATTATAAATTATTGTAATCAAAATTGCAAGTATTACCAATCATAATTCCTAGAAGTCTTCTTCTTCACTTTCTACTTTTTTTTGAACATAAGGTAGAAGAATCTCTACAATTTCTTCAAATGGTGGCCTCATTGAAGGGTCTTGGTGCCAACACTTATTCACCAAATCTACCATCCAAAGTGGTGTTTGGCTAGGCAACATGGGTCTCATACCACCAATGACACCATCATAATCATTGGTTCGTAGTTCTTCAAAAGGCATTCCACTTGATAAGATCTCATAGCATGTCATTCCAAAACTATAGACATCCGCTTGTTTGTTGAACAATTCTAGCTTTTGGGAATAATCTCGGTTCTTTATAGCTTCCAATATTTCGGGGGCCCTCCAAAATCTTGTTCCCACAATCCCAATGGAACATTCAAAATCTGCTACCTTGCAATCAAATTTATATGTTTCCAAGTGCATTGGATCAAATCTCAAAGCACTTGTTTTCAAGTCTTCATGTGGCGGAAAGACCAATACATTGGCAACTTTGAGGTCCCGATGAATAATACCTCTTTTATGCAATTCCATCATGCCCTTGGCAATATGATGTATGATATAGAAACTTACATCATTGGGAAACGGTGGGCCTTGGTTGTTGAAATGTAACATTCTTTCATCAATGAGCTTCCGCAAGTCCCCCCAAGCTCTTACCATAAGGAATGCAAATCTTCCAGTCGACTTCAACAATCGTGCACCATTTATAATAATAAAATTATTCGATCCAATTCCAAACCTGCCCTCAATGCATGTATTATCATTAGCAAGCATGGTGATGGGAAAGAATTTGAGAAGGTCTCTCAAGGGCATCTCCTCCTTAAACACCTTCATAACCACAATCTCATATTTATCACCATCATCCATATCTAATAAGTGACCATGGAAGAGTTCAGCTTGGCCTCCCTCTGCAAATAGAGTCGCACTATTCAACCGAAACTCCCATGGATGAGGATCACCATTATCATCAACTAACCACTTAGGTAACCGTTGAGTAGAATTGGGTCCTAGATCATTTTCATCAATGAAAAATCCCCCAGGATATTTCTCTTGAAGACTCCGGAATACGCACTTGTTATCCTCAACAACCTCCAACTTCCACTCTGGTGTCCCTTCCTCATGAACCCACTTTGGTAATAAGGTAGAAGATGAGTCTATGGCAGGCCCCTCTACACATGTATAGTATGTACTCGCCAGCTCACTCCAATGCACTTTAGAAGCTTCGATCTCTACCTTCACCTTTGCCTCTTCATCGGTCACATCCAACATTTCAATAGCAACCTTCAAGCTCTCAACATGCATTGAATGAAACTCCGTAGAGATTGGGGCCGCATGTGGATTGGGCTCATCAACCATGGCTACTCACTTAAAGATCTCTAGGCTTCAAGGTCCTTATCAGATGGAAGGCTTCCTATAGCAAAAAAACACAGAGGAATTAGATGTACTACACAAGAAACCACTTCACATGATGGAATGTGCATTTGAACTCGATGGGCTAACCACAACAATTGAGGTCCACAAAGACAATTGATTGAAGTTGAGCTTAGAAGATTATTCAGTGAGATACCAGAAATGTTGACAAATAGACACTGGAAAAAATTGTAATACAATACTATATTGGAAGTAGATCAAGTGGTATACAAGCTCACAAACAAATGGAATGGAAGTTTCTGCGGGTGCCGAGTAAAGCTCTGGTGAGAGGATAGCAAGGAAATGGAGAGAAGATGACAAAGCAAATTGTCTCTCATCACTTGTTTGCATGCAACACATGCTCCTAAGCACAAATTAAATCCTAATTCACCATCAATTCCACAAGATGCCACAAAATGAAACCTCCACGCCAAGCAAAGCAGTAAGTAAATCCACGGAGCTGGCATCGAGCACCAGAACGAAATTGGGATCATGACCAAATCAGTGACAGCCACTGGACTTCCAAGAGGCCCACAAACCTTGTGCAGTGGCGAGACTTTGCGCTCAAGCTCTGCGCAATTTGGAGACCAAGCCTGCTGCCCTGGCAGCGTGGCATACAGGCAAAGACAACGAAGAGAATTATAATTATGCAAATACGCGGACCATTGCTTGAAAGCTGAAGTTTTAGAAAATTACAAACAAGCTAAAATCGAGAATGCAGCCAGGCGCTGGGAATCAAAGCGCCTTTAAGTGAAGTTGCAAAGAAAGAAGTTCTACAAATCCTTAACTCACCAACAATTCCACAAGATGCCACAGAGAGCAGCCTCTACGCCAACCGAAGTTTTCAAACAAATCAAAAGAGCTAGCTAGCGCCGAGCACCTCAATGAAACTGGGATCATGAATCAGCGTACGTGGCGTGGACAGAAACAACGAGGAGAATCGAGTTTAGTTACGTTGGACCATTGCTTGTAAGCTGAAATTACAGAAACTCACAATTCAAACAAAATGAAATCAAGAGCGTCCACAACCGACGCTGGGGTGCGCTCTTTCCGAGAAACTTGCAAGGATGAAAGGAGAAGGAGGCAGAGCGAACTCCCATCAGTCTCTCCCAAGGACAACTGAAGCTTGCCTTGCTACCAACGTTCAAAATGAAGCTCACCGCAAATTCCGCGAGATGCCACGCAAGCCGCATGCAGCTTTCTAACGCACCGCAGGAGCTAGCGTCGTGCACTTGAAACTGGGATCATGAATATGTCGGTCAGTGACTGCAACCGGATGTCCAGTTCAGATTGTCCCCAAACTCTTGTGAGAAGCACGACCCCTCACCCAAGCTCAGCGCTCCCAAGGCGCGCGAATCCTTGTCGACGACCGCTGTGTGGTGTACAGACAGGCGAACTTGAAGCTCAAGGGTGCATGCAGAAGGCCAGAAGCGCAATTACTTAATGAAGGATAGGTGTGCGCTGGACCCACGATTGGTTGAAGATCACACGGCTTCCAAAGCCGTTATCAAATAGAAGGCTTCCTGAGGCAAAAAAATTGCACAGCCATTAAATGTGCTTCACAAAAAACTACTTCACATGATGAAGTGTGCGTTTGGACTAGGTGGGATAACCACAACAATTGAGGTCTACAGAGACAATTGATTGAAGTTGAGCTTAGAAGATTATTCTGTGGGTACAAGAAATGCTACCAAATGGACACCAAAAAGAATTGCAGTGTAGTACGGTATTGGATGTAGATCAAATGGTACAAAAGCTCACCGAAAAATGAAACGGAAATTACTGCAGGTGCCGGGTGAAGCTCCTTTGAGAGGACTTCAAAGGAAATGGGGAGAAGATGACAAAGCAAACTCTCATCACTTGCTCACATGCAACACATGCTCTCAAGCACAAATTGAATCCTGATTCATCACCAAATATTCCGCAAAGCTTTCAAATGAATCCCAGGAGCTGGCGCCGAGCACCTGAATGAAACTGGGATCATGAATCAGTGACACTCACTAGACTTCCAAATGGCTCACAAACCCTTTTGTGGTGGCGAGACTGTGCGCTCAAGCTCTGTGCAATGTGAAGACCAAGTCGAATGCCCCAGCAGCGTGGCGTACAGACAAACACAACGAGAAGAAAATCAGTTTAGTTACGCCGAAGCATTGCTTGAAGCTGAAGTTATAGAAAATCACAAACCAAACCGGATGCAACTTCCAGATTACCCACAAAATGAACTCGATTTCGTGTCTGCAAGACCCTCGCTCTCGCTCAATCTACGCAATCCAAATCCAAATCCCAATGGAAGCGGCGTGGCGTACAGACAAAAAGACCAAGCGGTGCAGGGAGAAGGCCGGAAGTGCATTAGTGAAGGCTCAATCGGTACGCTGAACGAGAATTGTTTGGAAGCTGAAATACTAAGCTTAGCAGGCAGAGCTGAATCAGGGACGCGTCTTCGGCCAGTGCTGTCAGTCCCTGGACCAGGCTGACGCCACACGTCTCCCTCTCCTATTGGTTGTTGCCACAGTGCCGGACTTCCGTGGGTGCTTAGAAGAAGACTTAACTTAGTGTGGGCTCGGAAGATGGGAAGAAGCAGACTCCCCGTGCCTCGGGATTCTGGGCATCGACGTGCAGAACTGCAGAACTGTACTCTGTTGGCATGACTGGGATCTACTGTAAGGTAGAAGGCTCAGAAACCGCTCATCTAAGGGCTAGTTCGCATTTTTACAGTATTTCTTTAGATGGGAACAGTTTTAGCTCATTTTTCAGGCCAAGAAAAATTGATTGGAAATCCCGCTATATTTCTATTCTAGAATGAACGACTGACTTAGAAATGGACGGCATTGGATGCAGGTGCGCCATTGGGTGCCTCTCCCATACAGGGCTTGTTTTTTCACTCTTAGCTAGAGAACCCATAATTCACCCTGCAGGGCCCTTCGATGGTAGGATTTAACGTCCAGCCTTGGCACATCCGATCCATCCATACACGCAATGTGATTTTCGGACCTGCACTTCATCAGCTGCAGTGTTGGGCAGGACAAGATTCGTCTCGCTTTGGGCTTCGTCTCGCTTGTGATGCCCAGGCTCAGTGTGGCCATTGCCCGACTGCAGAAGGCCGTGGGGAGGAAAAGCAAGTGGAGTCTCAAAATAATGAGGGTCATCCCTTAATTGGCTGGTCGATCTCCCAGCAATCTCAGATCAACCTTGACATGCAGTTGGGATAATTGACTTTGACGATGATATGATACGCAGTGTTGTCCAATTGAAGCTTTGGCATTTTCATTCAGCCAGCAGCAGAGTGCCTTCCAATTGATCTAATATGCACTAACCCTTGCGAGTTTTCTTACATTTTGAACTGTTCAGCAAGTTCGTGAGACAAGAAAAATTTGCAGAAGAGAAACACTCTGCTTGGGGGCAGTGATTGTTTCCAGAATCGGAGTGGAAGGGTCATCGGATTCTAAACTAATAATTGAAAAAACCAGGAATTATTGATGGTGATGTGTGGTATACAGTAGCATACCATTTTTCCTGGTGGCTATTATTTTATTGGTTCAGATTGGAAATGCAGCCAATTTGCAAAGGAACAGCTTGCAAGCACTGTTTTTGAGGATGGTCCACCCGCCATTCTAGCTAACGTGCTTGTAAGGTAGAAGCACCCAAATGTAGCATGATTTGTTCTTTAACACATATAAAATGACCTAAATCCAAGCTCAAGTGGACTTGAAGTAGACAAGTGGGGTTCCAAAGTACATAGGTCTATTAAAATTTCAAGAAATTGTCACTCTTTCAAGAAAAGGTCAATCACCCATTCATGATACAAGGTTATCTAGAGTGTGTCACTTTTGGGTGTTTAATCCCTAAACGTTGGACCCATAATTGATGTTTTTAAGTGTCACTACCAATCATTGAATCTATTGTCATTTCACATGTAGATATGTATGAAAAAATTTCTACTTATTTTTCAAAGATAAAATTACATGCTTCCTTTACTCCAACAACATTTTACATTTTTTTGTTGGAAATTGACCTTTGTGATTTGTACAATATTAGTAAGTATTGATATGATGTCAAATGTTGAGAAATTAGTGTAGGGCAACATAATTTCACAATTTAAACGCAAACAAAACCAAATTAGACCTAATCCAATTTGCAACTTGTACTTTTGTTCTAGAGCAATTATACATATATGTATAACCAAAAGTGCCCCTATGTATGCCACTATTACTAATAAGACCTCAACATAGTTGCTCTAATTCAACATTTATTATTTTATAGGATGTCATTGGCAAATGAAAGAGGATTCGAATGCACTTTAAAATGCACTATTTGGACATATATAAAAAAAGGTAGGGGATTCACCTAGTATTGAAAATTATATTTGTCAGTATATCATGACAATATAGAATGGAAATAGGGTAGATATATAGAATTCAAATGGAGTTTTAAATTAACAATTTCAAGAATTCTATGAACCCAATCATCCAAGTAATTATATTATACACATAATTATGGAAAAGCTCATTCATTATACTTTAAATCAATTTAGAAGTGTGAAGACATTTAGGTTATTATTGCTTCTACATAAGTACATAGGGAATTCAAAAAGTCACATTAGCATCCACTTCGATGAGAATTTTTCCTTTAGAGACAACAATGGAAAAATGTATGTTTTGGGTTTCACTAATGACTACCTATTAATATCACATGAATGGATATTTCAAAAATGAATTGACCAACCACAAATGAATGTGTGAAATATTCCTTGATTTGAAATTCAATGCAATAAAAAATTACAAAATTAACAATTCTAATCCCTAAAGGCATGAGGCCATTTTTTTTGTCAAAAAACATTCAAAATTGCCATTCTTGTTGGGTTCATTCAAGTGAATGAAGAAAAAAAAATTTGGAATCTAACCATAGGATCTTATACTTTATTTGTTTGAGATCATATGGTACAAATTTCATGAAGTTTGACTGTATAGATTGGAAGATACTTGCGTTCAAAGTTGGAAAAAAGAAATTTTTTGAATAATACTTTGTTGTTGACTTTGGCCGCCATCCATTGAAACTTTTTGCACTATGGACTTTGAATTTTTTTTCAATTGTATCTAAGAATTGAGTTGAAAGTCTAGGAAATTATTATTTTTCAAAAAATGCCTCATTTTCATTCTTTAAAAAATTATTAAGTAGAAGTACATTGGAGATTAAAAGAAAATTTCCACCTTATAGTTTGCAAGATATTTACAATTGAATTGACTTAAATTCATTACTTGGCCCTATGAAAAACCAAGTAGCTGCACTTCACAAAGTCACATTGGTATAAAAGCAAGTTAGCTACATGCTTGAAAATTTTCAAATCACTTGGAATTGTACAACACAGTGGTGCTATTCTGTGAACTTGTGAGCATGAGCCTGTGAGCTTAGAGCAGGGATTCTGTGAGCACAAAGCTTAAAAATTTGAAGAAGCATTATAAAACTTAATTTTATTCATTAAAATTGATTCCATCTTAAAATTTGGATCAAAATTTTTTTGTTTCTAATAAATTTTAGTACCTATTTTTGTAGACCTATTACCATGGACCTATTACCGTGGCTATGTTGAAATTGGATGGAGATTCTAATTTTCAATCTTACTTAAAAGTATACATTACAAAAATGAAGAACTCAATTGATATGAAAGATGAATAAAGATGGAATTAAGTTAATATAGAGTATTCGTTGATCATTATCCTATAGTAATGTAGATCTTTTTGAGGCCTAGGAAAAGGTACTAATGACTTTTATTGATGTATTATTATTACAGTTGTTTAGATTTTAGAAAGAAAATTTGTTGATAAAAATCTTTGCTACACTAAATTTTATTTTGGTTGATCATGTCTTGTAGCATTATAAATCTTCTCAAGGTCAATAGGAGGGCATCAATTATTCCCTCTTTATTTTTAAGTCAATGGACTTGTTTAAATTTTTAAAAAAAATTTGTTTGTATGATTTCATTATATATGGAAAGAACTTAGTTGCACCAAATTTCATTTTGTTCATGAGTATCTTATAGTAGCGTAGGTCTTCTCAAAAGCCAATGTAGGCACCTACAATTTTGTCTTAATGTATCAATAATGGAACTTGTTAAGATTTTTTTTCTTAAAATTTGATTGATAGGGATTACTTTTGTAAAGAATGAACTTCCTTACAGAAGATTATTGATTAGTTGACACTCTCCTTGGTCTTGCTTCTTAGTATTCCTCGGCGCTGAGAGGAGTCCCACGGCTCCAATAAAATTATTATTGTAAAAAAAAAATTTTAAATCTTTTTTTTTTTTTTTTTTTCCCGCTGTGGGACTCCCCTTGGCGCCAAGGGGAGTCCCACAATTGTGGCGAAAAAAAGAGTTTTTTTTAATCGGAGCCGTGGGACTCCCCTCGGTGCCAAGGGATACTAAGAAGCAAGACTAAGGAGAATATTCACAAAAATCTAAGTTTGTGAAATAATCTCATTTGATTTCAAAAAAATTATAATTAGTCACTAATTTTTTTTCTTCATAAAATCTAGCAAAGTACAATAAATGGTAAAACAAAGTTATTCAAGGGACCACGGTAATAGATCCATGATAATAGTTCCACGGTAATAGGCACTAAAATTTACCAAAGTGAATCAAATTTGGCCAAAAGTTTTAGATGGAATCTTCAAAAAATTGTGTAGGCTCGCAAGCTCACAAGTTCACGCTCACAAGCTCACAAAATAGCAACCTTGTTGTACAACATATGGGAGAAAAACAGAATGAGTCAAAACAACAAATTGTTAAGAATTTATTTATGGAATTGAAGAATGCCAAGTTTCCTTGTCATTCAACTCTAGCTTCTCAAGTGCCCCAACGGATGCAAATAAGTTTAAAACCGCTTCCATATCCGTGGGAGCTCGCCAATGGATCATTTGGAAGTATCAAAAAATGATGATATGTGCTACTTTACCAGATGAACTTCAATCCTAGTGCGTTATTTGATGGATGGAAATCTGTTTTGAAATAGTGTTGTCAATAATCTGGTATGGAGTAAGTTATTAGCTTTGCAAGTGCCCTTTTGATTTTGAGCTTGGGCCACTTGTGGTCTCAGGGCTTGTTCCCACTTGCTCTTAAACATGCACTGTTACGGTAGTTCAGGGCCTGAAATTGGGAGGGTGTTTCCACCAGCTAGGTAGGCAAACCTCCGAGCCTACGTGATTGTCCAAGTGGCGGCTCGGTAAGAGCGCTGCTGTTTGAAGTAAAGGCTGAATTTATTTTAAGAGTCGTGTAATTTGAGGTGCTCACAAATCAGCTGGAAACGAAGATGTGTGGGTCCATTATGCAGTCTTACGTAATCGGGCCTTGCATGGGAAATTATAAAGGACCAGCCCGGGTAATTTCGTGACCGTCTCGAAGTGCTACAGTCACGCAAGCTCTCCAATTCCTGATTCACGCTGGATCCGGATTGTGCGCTTCTTACGTTTTCAGAGGCGGTACTTGTTGTAAATCTCTGGTGGAATACAAGCGAGGGAGAGGGAGCTGTACTTTGCTGTTTACGACGACGACAGAGTGACGAATTCAACGACTTGCACGGGCATTTGCACTGAACACAAGTGATTCTTGGTAAGTTTTACTACTCACACACTCACTCATTCCGTCTCTGTAAGCGTGGGGTCGACTGGGTCCACTCCTCGTGACAGTACAGCTTCACATTTTCTCCAGACGTCCACATAGCTGATGGATAAAGCATATTTCCGCAATTCGTAGACTGAAAAGAATAGGAGTGTTTTGTATTATATTGGAACACCTTGCATGAAATTTGAGGGATGCGGTCTTTGTGTAAGAAGTGAACATGACGAAAGCGTAAACTTACATTACAATAATTCATGAAGTCTTTTGTAAGTGTCTCGGGAAATTGCAATTAAGACATAGTGAATGGTATGAGTCATAAGCAGTACCTCCTAGTGATGTTCGAAATTGCATTTCAAAACTCAGTTAACAACATAATAGAACGCATGCTTTCAACTTTCCAGAAAGGAAAAATCAGAGCGTGGACTGTAGTCGCAACACAGCATGGCATAAATAAACGAAAGCACATTTGAGGATAGAGAGCGTATTCAGATCGTTACCTTGAGGCAGTTCATGCAGCCGTCTTTCCAGGTCTCCATTCTCCATGAACTCCTGAACTAGCACTCGTTCTTCTCCAACCCAGCAATAGCCCACGAGAGAAGCATAGTTGGGGTGCCTGATCTTTCCCGAGGCCTCCAACTGGGCAGCCTTTTCAAACTTGTTGGCAGGACTAGGAAAACAAGTTCAGAAATTTAATAACCTCAAGCCACCTCTGTACAGGTTCCGTTAGAAATGGAGAATCGAAGGAGTCCAATCCGATCAAGAGGCTTGATGCAGCACCCAAGACTAACTGGAGGTTGTAAGTCCTTCCTGAAAACTCTTGAGCGCCGCTTCTAGATGCAACGTAATATAGCTTGAACTGCACATACTGATTTCATACGGTCATGTCCTTTCCCAAAACTCTTCAACACCGGTACTAGATACAAAATAATACAACTCGAATAACACAAAGTTCACACGGTCATGTTCGTGAGATGCTCTGTTCTCACTAACATGCAAACTCCATGCTCATGTCCAACTGATGTGAATGTCCATGGTTGTAGGTAGAACTGCATCGGCTTTCACGTCGATCACACCAACTACTGACACCACGACTTCGCAAAATCCATCACCTACTCATGGAACCGGAGGTCAGGTGAACCAAGCTAGACCAAACACAAGCAAAAGACCAAGAAAAGAACGTGGTCCGAACTGGACTCCAGACGAAATCTTCCTCCTTATACGATTGAAAAGGCAGTGAATTTTGGAAGAGTCGGAAGTAACTGACGAGAAAACATTGATGGCATCAGATAGCGCGAAGTGGCAACGAGTTTTAGAGGAGGTTATGCACGGAGGACACTCAACTTACATCCGAGACGCATGTGCTTGTAAGACAAAATGGCATCAACTTCTTCCGGATTATAAAAGAATTGCAGATTTCCTTTGGCGCACTGGTACAACTGAAGCAGATTACTGGAACATATCAGCTGCTGAAAAGAAAGCGATGAACATGCCTCGGCAATTCACCCAAGCTTATTTCCACGCCATGCATGAGTTTTTGGGAAGTCGCCCTCAGATTTGACCTCCGCATATGAGAGACCGGCTATCATCAAGTGATGCTAATTACGCACCTGAAGCTGACGATGATTCCATGAATGTTGAAGAGGATAGCGAAGACCGTTTCAACTCAGGAAGCACGAGGCATGCCATACAGTCGCAGAGCACGATCAGTAGCTCGGGATCGTAGCCGACCATCCTACGCATGGCAGTTCAGTCCCCCGACTCTTCAACTCCTGAATCCTCTCCAGCCAGAAGGCCCATTACCTTTGTAGGACTACCTCCTGGCATCGTCCCTCAAGTACTCAGTTCCTCCGAGAACAATGTCAACGCTGCCAGTAGACGGCTTGCAAATATTGTGGTGAGGAGAAAGAATACATCGGGGCATGCCATGATAGCGGAGGCGACAAAGGCCACTGGCACTATCATGGCCTCCCAAATGCAGGGTATAGCTGATGCCAACATTTTGCTTGAGCGGACGAAAATGGAAGTTCAAGAACGGCTAGTGAACCAGCAAATGCAATATCAGAAAGAGCGAGACAAAGCTTTGCAGGATACTGCAACTGCGGCCAACGACAATGCCCGCTTATCTATCAGCAAGCAAGTTGACATGGTTAAGTGCTTGCACCAATTGACTCATGTGCTTGCTCGCGGTCTACTGCACCTGAACACAGTCCACTTGCAGACAGGAGTTGGTGGAGCTGACCAACCACGTAGGCGTCCAGTTCCGGAAGGTGTGGGAACTAGCAATTCACTTGTCGACGCTGAGCATGCTAGTATTGGAAATGACGATGAGGCAGTGCTCGGCGGACCCACCGATGTCCCCGACAATCAGCCTGCATAATCGCGGCGGCAACCACAGCCAATGTACAGCATTAGAAACTGAGGTCAGACCACATACAATAGCTATAAGACAGACATTCCCATAGGTGGTTTAATAGTGTTCATATAGAGAAGTAGAGGATTGCATTACATAGCAGGTCTATATTTTCATTGTACAGAAGTGACCTTCGTGCTACATGTCGTTGCTATATTCTACAACTGTAAATAAAGTGGAATCGTCATGTACAAAGTCATACCTACTCTGCTGCAAAGTACATAGATTGTATGGAAACTTAAAAAGAGGAATAAAATTTTGAAAAACTATAGGTCTATATTGGTATGTTGCCTTCTCTATGCTTTCAGTGCAGTCAGTGTTGTCCTCTCTGAACAGAACAGATGAATCACGATGTCAACTTCTAGAATTTCAATTTGTAAGAAATTAGTGAATTAACAAATACTACTTTCTGTGAGAGAAAAAGGAAACATACTGTGAGAATGCAGATCAATCATACCTTCTATGAAAGTACTCATGGATGTCTTGTGGAGAGGAACATTCCTAGCTGGGACCTCTTGGCATGTCTAGGAGTGCTCTGCCAATTCTCTATCTCGATTGAAATTGAAGATGATGACATCGCAGTCTCTTCTTCTTCTTCAGACTGGTAGCCTTCTTCTTGTAAAACTCGTAGGAACTCAGCAACTTCTTCATGTGTTTGTCGAAGAAGAATATTGTGGAGGATCATGCAACACAATACGATGTCGGGAAAGAAAGTGATGTGCAGCTCGCTTTTGCCACTGAGTTCTCTGAAAGTTTGCTTCAAAATGCCGAAGGCATTTTCAACAACTGCACGCCCTTTACGCAGTTTCTTATTGAGCAACCTTTCACTAACTGAAAGGTGTGGTCCATCACGATGTGGGATTATAAGCCATGGCAACAAAGGGTAGCCCAAATCTCCCAATAGGTAAGGCAAGAAGCCATAAAAAACACGAGAGCTGCGGAACAAATTTCTAGTAGATGCTAATTGAAATAAGCTTGACCTGCGCAACACACGGTTGTCGTTCGTGGAGCCTGGCATCTCCACATAGACATCAAGGAATCTTTTTTTGTTGTCTACTATAGCTTGGCATTGCATGCTGTATCCTCCTGTCTTAAAGTAGTAGTAGTCCGTGAGAGCTGTACGTGGTTTGGATATTGGAAAGTAAGTTCCATCAATAACTCCAGCTACTGCAGGAAGCGAGCACAACTCATAGAACTTCTGTTGCACCTCCATAGAACGGTCACCCACATGCCACGAGATTTCCTGCTGCAAACACTCATTTATGGCATGCACCACTTCTCTCAAAATCTTCGAAACTGTGCTACAGCCTATAGCGAAGACTTCATTGCATATAGTGAAATTGGCTCCATGAGTTAATTTGAAGAGAGTGCATGCCACTCGAACAAGAACAGGAACCGCTAATCGATATTTTGTATCACATTTCTCCACGTGCGGTCGTATCACCTCAACAAGTGCAAAAACAACGGATTTCGTCATTCAAAACATTGAAATCCATCTACTGTTGTCATACTACTGTAACAGAAATCGGGAGAACCAAGTAGTCGAACGTGGCCTCACCTAATATTCCAACTCATTATGGAAGACATTCATAGCTGCACAGATTCGGAAGTTCATGAATGTCATATTCAAGAACCCGTTCATGTCTATTGCCGGTCTTCTCTCCATGTCAAATAAGAGCCGTAGCACCTGGTCTTTTTCTTCGACATGCTGTGGTGGGGCTGGAAGGATGCGATCATCATCGTTGTGGAGGAGTAGCAGAAGCAGCCACAACGTGAAGGCATCCACTGTGTGTATTTCACTGAGAGGATCCATTGATTTCCCAAATTGCAGTAGTAGTGACGGACCTGGCTGACAGACAATTGTAGAGTCGAAGTTAGTGAAAGGGCATGAACAGAGACCCACAGCTTTGTCTCAGAATCTGGCACTCACCCACGACTGTGGAAGGTGCGACGCTTTGGAAGGAATGGAGTCAAATCTTAGGCTCCTTGCATTTGGTGGACCCTAAACCTTTCAGTGGAGTCAACTATGAAGCTCACAGAATTTGGTGGAGCTTTACAACTTCCAATGCGGCATGCTTCTATGCATATCGAATTATCGACAGACAAAACTGAAGATTACAAGGCTTGTCAATTATGCAGAGAGTGTTGGTAGAATAAACTTACTTGTGGTGAAACAAAAGTGCTAAACTTCAATTCGCAATGACGTTGTCCAAATCTTCCGTGAACCCACTTGTCGGACTTTGTTCTCCTTTGAATTTTGGAAAGATTTCGGAAAGATGCAGTACTCCTTCCGATGAAAACGCCTTCAAATACAAGGAAAAAGTATTGACAACGCCTTGCAGTCCTACAGTCTTGCTAAAAGCGTCTCGATCCCTGAAATTGAGCTCAGCATACTCCCAACAAAACGCGCCCTCTCTGCAACTGATGCTACTTTCTGGCTTACTTGGTCATCGCCGTGGACGCAAACTGCTTCAAGAAACGGTTGTCGCTAATTGCAAAGGACCCACTACTAGAAATTTGGCACTCAAGGAAAACAGAACACAAATTTCTATATGCATTGAACAACTGATTACGTAAAAACAAAGGCCCCGTGAACACCTAGTAAGTGCTTTCCTAAACCCCTAAACTCTGGATGCGGCCAAGTCTCCTTCGCAGTGTGAACGTCCAGCGTGATCTTCGAGGCCATGTAATTACCGTGCCTAAGCCCGCACTAGTTACGACCAGGTGGGAACAGGCCCTCAGGTTGGCAAAGATCATTCCAAAGCTCCTCTGAGCATGTGACTAGCATGTGCTGAATCTTTGAACTTTGAAAACTTGAATATGAATTGTGGGAGACTTTCTTTACATATATATGGTAGGAGGCTCAGAAAGCACTCATTTAAGAGCTGATCTGCCTTTTCTGTGTATGTCTTTAGATGCAAATATTTTGAGTTTATTTTTCAGTCAAGGAGAAATAGATGGAGAATCTAACACAAGTCATTTCATATTTTTTGAAGCATTATAAAATTAGTTACGAATTTTCAAACACAATTTGCCATAGGACCCTATTTGTGATCAATAGGCCTTGAAAACCCATACATGCACAGTTTCAAAAAAAAATTGGCTTGGTTTAAAAACTAATAATGCAACATGTAAAAAGCACTAGAAATGGTTTCTAAATGTATCCCTTTCAAAAACCAAAATGAATTCTTCAATTAATCATTATTTCAGATTCTTTTTAGCACTTGAAAGAAGCTAGTTCAACAACCATTTTTTATTTTGAATAAAATCAGTAGACACCTACCCACTTAGTTAGGATTGAACCTATTGTTGTAACTCTAAAACCATCCATTCAAATAGTAAAAATCAAATCTTAGCATACTTCATTATAATCCACAAGTTATTTTCTCACAATGAACTATCCATTTCAAACCCCCGCCTACTGAGGAGATACAAAATCTTGTGTGGTTTATGAGCCTCCTACCATAAGGAAGAACTAACACCCATTTCTGAACATGTCTCTTACAGTGGAATGTAGACTCACTCAATTGTGTCAATGTGTTGTCCTGTTGTAAATTCCTACATACTGTACAAACATATTATAATATGTTTTATTAGGTAGCTTCAAGGTGACGTTAATTCTTTGAATAACTTCAAGGTGACACTATTCTATTGAGGTGTACAACATCTATTTAAGAACACGATTTTGCCTTAAAGTTTCATTGGATTTTGTTAGTGAGTTTAGTTTCCACATTAGAACTAGAATGTCGAACTGGAGGGTTTTTTCTGAGTCTCAAGATGAAGAGCCTCAACCGGAGGCTGAATTTGAACTTTCATTGTCACAACTGCCGGATCAACTTCTTCTACTGCGAGATATTGTATTGCTGCGTGAGCATTCACGAGATGAAGCTGGGCCTTCTCGACCGTTGAAACAACCTCGTGCGGAGCAACGGTGGCACGAGAACCTTCAGCGAGATGCTTGAGCTTTGGTAATCTTATTGCAAGTTGGGTGTGTTGAATCCGGAAATCGTGAAGTGACATTTGAAGGATGTTTTGAAGGTTTAAACAACGAACAATATTTTGGTATGGTGAGGCCTATCGAAGGGAGTCGCGGTCACGAACAATGGTTAGAAGGACCGGTGAATCCTTTGACAAAGGTGGATCGTACCGATTATGTCACCGCGACAATCAAACGCATCCTCAAGTTTTTGCAAATGGAATGAAGCTTCGATTGGAACTCTAGTTTTTTACCTCTAGTATACATTTATTGAATGTTAGTTCTTAATTTTATATTTTGAGTATTTTATTTAAATCACAATGTGTGATTATAAATGTAGAATGAAGATTTTGTAATAAAAAAATTAGCTTGGGGTTTGATGATAAGGGAGAGTGTGAATGGGGAAGTGATTGGAATCTTAGGGGGGGTCTTGGTAGGGGTATAGGCTGATGTGCCCCACCCCCTCACTTATGATGGGGAGGAAAATAGGGAAAAGATGCTTAGTTGGTGTGTGGAGAAGGAGAAGTGTGTGTGTGTGTGTTTTGGAGGGTTTTGGCCGAATTTCGGGTTGATGTAGCTCATTGAGCATGAAGAATTGAGTAATGAAATTTTTGCATGACATTTCTTGTGTTTAGAGCTTTCCAAAGAGTGTTTACAAGTTGAATTTGGAGTTGGGAGTCAAAAATTATGAGAGTTTAAAATTGTAAAGACCCAAGGATCTCCACTGAGAGGTCAGAGGTTTCAACAAGCTATAACTTTTGTAATACTTGTTTGTTTGACTTGAGATTTAGAGGGTGTATTGTCCGAGGGTGTATTGTCCTTGTGTGTATCTTTCTAAGAAGATATAATACTTGCCGTTTAGAGTTTTTATCAAAAAGTTATGAGGTGACAAAGTTTGAAGTGAAGTTTGGACTTGAAGGAGGGAGGCCGTATCTTCAACGTCCACAACTTTTGGTCAGTTTTTTTTATGGAATTGAAATTTTGAGACGTGCTAGATCATCATTTTATCTTTTCAAATTGAGTTTATTTGTATGAATTGGAGTTGTAATGCAAAAATTATGTAGTATCAAAGGTTGAGGAATTTCATACCTTCTTATTTGAGAAGGCCGAGACTCTACCTTTCATAACTTTTAGACAGTATCTTAGAATAGGCTCAAATTTTGTGAGTGATTAATTTGTGCTCTTAGCTTTCTAAATTTTTAAAGCACTTAGCATTTGAGTTCTTAGAACACCTGTGACACTAGATGGAAGGTCGCAGCTTGTATGGAACTTAGTTTTACTTAGTTCTTGTTAGGATTTCTTCAAGTTTGAAAGTGAAAAAAGTTTTCAAGACTCAAGATTGAAGATTTGGGACTCAAAGGGGGAGAAGATTGAAGATTCATGTGTGTGGCTTGTGGCTTGTTTTTCCTAGCCGGTTTTGGAGGCTCGTTGTGATTTTCTTGTTTTTCCCAGCCGGTTTTGGAGGCTAATTGTTATTTCAATTTTTGCATTGTAAACTTGGTTGCGGGCTATGGAGTCATTCTTATGACAGTTATTAGCCCCATTTCTTGTTTGTGGCGACGAAGTGGGATTGATCACCCACATGGTCGATCTTCTATGTTGTTCCTACCGATGAAAGGCGCTTCCTGGTCACCGTAGGTTTGAAGTTTAGGAGCCATTCTTTCGGACAGTCAGCTTGTGGTTTGGCCGTCCCGTTTTATCCGTCCGAGGCCTTGTTTCTTATTACACACTCTTACCCTTAGCCCCACAGAGCCACCACAGGATAGGCCTATGGAAGATTCAAGTGAAGATTGAAGTGAAGATCGAGTGAAGATTCGAGTTTTCGACATTACCTGTCACTCACTCAACGACTTGCAACCAGGCACCCCGCATGTTCCCTAAGCGCGCTCCTCTCTACCCGACAGCATTTGTCATATGCTTGATTCTAATTGGCTGACGCATTTCAACGACACATATAAATATTTGATTGGCTCATTGTTGATTTAGTAGGGTTTAGTTTTGGAAGCCCTCAAATCCCTTCTAATGCTTTTTCTCAAGGTGATGGAGGAACAATAAGCTTACAGAGGTGTAACTTAGCAAGGGGAGTGGGGACAATCAAGAATTATAGGTGGAATTTGTGTTCCTCCTCTCCAAGTAAATTCTAATTCTCATGTGCTTTTGAAAGGATCGAGGTGAATTGGCCTCCTCACTTGGCCACTCCAAATAATTTCAGGGGTGCAAGTAAAACAAAAAAGTCTCCTATTTTGTGCTTATCTAATTTACCTTGTAGACTCATTCTAGCTCATTCAAGGCCACTGATTGCAAATATGAAGACAGAATTTGAAAAAAAAATTATTTGCAAAAATAAAAGATTCCAGTGTTTTTCCCAGCAGCCGAGTGAAGGGGTCAGTGACTCAGTTCACCCCAGCCTTCAAAAGTTGAAGGTTTTTCCATTAAGTAAACTACTTATTACTTCTGGATTTGAGTATGCATTTAAACCCCCCAAAATGGGTGTTCTTTTGGGTGGAAATGTTGAAATTAAGGGCAAAACACCCATTCTCGCACCTGCTCCTTGCACTGGACTGTAAGGTAAGAGGTCCTATAATGGACCATCTAAGGGCTGAAATAGAATTTCAGGGAGGTAAAACCTTTAGAAATATTTTTCAATAAATTATCCTTGAAAAACAAGTAGAATTGACATCTAACTCAAGTGGTTTCATGTTTTTCTTAGCTTTTTTGAATTAGTTATCAAATTTTGAAGTTGAAAGGGCATAGGGCTGTAAAATGGTGCCCTAGCTACAATGTACATTGTCAGTACACTCCTGAAGGCTATGAAAAAGAAACATGTACAAGTACTATACATTTAAAATAGGGCACCATTTTAGAACCCGCTCCATTTAAGAGCCTTCTACCTTAGATTCACCCAAATTCGTCAATAGAGTTTCCTTAATGTGTTTGCCACATGTGATTGTAATTTGCTGACATAATTGAAGGACACATAGGAAAATGTGGTTGGCTGAGTGATGATTTTCACAGGGTTCAGTTTTGGGGGCACCTATAGGACGGTTCCACAATTCTAGGGAGCCAACACTTTGAAAATGTGTAGAAATTACATACCGTATCGAAGGAATCTAATTTTTTTTGGAATATTCATGATTTTCACTCACTAATACTAGAAAAATATCATTTTTAGAAAACGTTGCCTCCAACTATGCTATCTTCCTTATTTGGACGGTTTTGGGTGAATGCACTGTAGTTCATGGCTATCTTGATGCACCAATTCTTGTGTGATATTTTTAACTATCATGTTCACTTGAAGTTTGGTATGCTGGGGAAATGGACCCCAGCCTGCAGATTGGTGGCAGATCATTCTTCTTTTACAATAAGAAGAATGATTTAATCCAATGAACGGGGAGTACTAGCATTCAATTACAAGTTAGCCGGTTGAAATCCAGAATTTCCCAATGAAGTTCAAAGTTTGAGGAAAAAAACCAATCATTTTAGAGGAAAAGAAAATTATTCTTTATTTTCTTAAGGCCTAACCGAGAGTATTCTCCAAGCAACTAGTTGGTGCAAGACTACAAGAAAATGTAGGATTTTAGCCGGTTAAGACCATCCCCACTACAGCCCAAAATATTACTCAAACTAGGTATTTGGCCGGGTCAGCCAACTGTCTATACCCCACCGCACTCAAAATAGGATTCAAAATATGGTCGGGCGTGGCCAATTTTACTGGGCAAACGGAAAAATATTGAGTTTTAGCCAGTGCCCGGAAAGGAGTTTGACTATACTTTTAACCTTGATGTCAAGGTACAAACCCTTGTTGACCATCCAATTTCAATTTTTTTTTCAAAATGAAATGCTTACAAGCAGTTTCATGTACAAAAAATGAGACATTTCTTGTCCCCTAAAAGATGAAAAATGAAATCCATCTTGACTTGAATTTTCCAACAAAATTGGAGCTCCCTATATCCCCTTGGGGTGGAGGGAGGAGTCCCAAACCATGTGGGACAAAAGAAAGTTTCAACTTGAAACTCTCTTTTGTCCTACATAGATTGGGACTCCTTCCTCCACCCTAAGAGGATGTAGGAAGCTCCATTTCTCATGGAAACTCATACCTCCCCAAACCCACTTCATGTGAATATAGGAAAAAGTGAGTTTGCAATGGAGCAAGGTTCCTTATATCCCCATGGAGTGGAGGGAGGTACTCCAACCCATGTGGGATATATGAATTGCAACTTGTTGGAACTAGAATTTTGAATTTTGAAATTTGAAATTTGAAAATCCAAAAAATTTTGGATTTTCAAAATTCAAAATTCAAAATTCTAGTTCCAACAAGTTGCAATTCATATATCCCACATGGGTTGGAGTACCTCCCTTCACTCCATGGGGATATAAGGAGCCTTGCTCCATTGCAAATTCAAAATATTTTGAGATCTCTTCAAGCAATGAGAGTGAGACCAATGGAAAAAAAAGCCAATGTTTTTGGGTTTTAATTCAAGCCAAAATTAACTGAAATAGTTGTTTAAAAAAAATAAAAATGTCATTTAGAGGGTTGTTTGCATTCTTCAGCAGTGGGGCTCCCCAACTCTGGCCAGGATGGGTCATAACCATCTACCCTGCAAAAGGCTTGATTTTGAGTCAAATTTGACTCATGTGGTGGATGCTCTTAAGCTAAAATTTCTTCCCGGATTGTGATTTAATCAATATTTAATCAACTGGATCTGGAATTCCTATTTGGTGTTGATGATTGTGCTTCATTCACTTCAAGTGAGCACTACTCTAAAGTACGCCCATAAACGCACGAAAGTCAATGCTATTATCTGGTTAGCAGAGAGTGACACATGTTGTCAAGACATTAGTTCATCACAATTATTAGATTGGAAATTTTTTTCTTTTTTTTCTTGACACACATGAAGATTGGAAAACTTTTCATTAGAGCATCTCCATGTCAGACCCTTCAAGTAGGGGCGCCAAATGGGGTTTGACATGGACTGATGGCTAATCGAGGTGCTTCATGCCCCATGTCTACACTCTTAATTCACTCACTAAACACGTCTCCCAAGCCAAAGAACTACTTTTAATGAAGCCAGGTGAAAGATGTCAGGCCAAGTGTTGGGCCTCCGAGCTCCGAATGGCTAAACATTCCCTAAGAGTGTGTTAGAATTGTGAAAATCAAGATATAGTGAGCCACGAGGAACAAACACAAAAGTTCAGTGCCATTGTTACTTTGAAGTATTTGTTGGCTATATTTTTTGTTTCAAGTGCCTGGCATGGGGCAGTTTCACAGGGCAAACACGCTACATTATCATTTTTCAGCCTTTGGCATGAAGGCATGGAGATGCTCTTATGAAACTAGCACACATTAGGTTCATGAAGTCCTTGTTGGAGTTCACGTAAGATGGGCGGGTATGTCGTGAACTTGATAGTAACGTGTAATGCATTGTTGTGAACATACTAATAGTGTGACAATAAGTATTTGGTGAAGAGCTGTAGACAAGATAATTTGCAATTGAACTTTTTGGCTTTTGTGAATTCCAATTGGTTAGATTAACAGTTCAGTTTTACCAATTAGGAGTTGCATTCACATGCTTATTAGGCTATTTTGAAGGTTCAAATCGAAATTGGGTTGTTAGCTTAGTTGGAAGGCCAAGTAGTCACCTTAGATTCCGATTGGGTTGTTTTTCATGGATTCCAATAGGCATGGTTTCAATTCAACTGAACACAATTTGGAATGGTGTGTTGTTTGCAATGGGAGTCCAAGCGGCGTTGGGGTGGTATTTCCTTCGAGTTGGTTTTCTTTTCTGTTTACCCACTGCAAGAGAATGCGAGTGCGAGTCCGGCCGAGTTGGCTGTATCTTTCTGTAATTTTTTTCGTTATGAGTAATACAATTCGGAATTAGTTTCCAAATTATGTATGTGTAGTGTGATCTGTATGAAGTTGTACCTAATTGGATGTGTGTGTTGTTGATGATATGTTATTGTGTGATGACTGAGAGCCTAATTGGATTAGTTGTGTGCCTGTTGGAATTATGTTATGTATTCTTGCTTTGAATGTGTATTTAGTAAAACCAAATTGGAGCATAAGTTGAGTTTGCTGAATCTAGTCAGTTGTGTTCTAGTATTGTGTGAAAAATCCAAATAGGAATAGTGATTGTGAATGAAAATTGAAGTTGAGAATTTCATATTGTCAATTTGGAGTCTTATGTTTGAATTTGTTTGACACAATTTGGATCAATGTTTTGGTGAATTAGAATACAGTATGTGTGTACCGAGTTGGAACTGTACGTATTGATGAAATGAGTGCCAATTTGGGAAACGTCTGTATGAATGTGTGACTTGTTTATTGGGTTGTATGAGACTGTGTGTGTAAGTTGAAAATCATGTATTGTAGTTATTGAGTCTGAGTTTCCAATTTGGAGTTGTTACAATCGAGTGAATTGGAGAAATTTAATGTTTATAATTCAGCTATGCCAATTTGGAATGTTGTTGATCTGAAGGTGTGATCTGTTAGAGTGAGTGGTGAAAATTGAAGGATCCAAATCAGGAATTAAGGATGAAGCTAGTGAATATGCAAATTCATTAAAAATCCAAGTCGGAATTTAAATTGTAAATGGAAGCCAGAGAGTAGTTGCCGAGTTGGTGAGATTAATTGAATTAAGAAAATAAATAAATAAGTGAATGGGATTAAGTAGACCGAATTAGGAAGGTGTAAGTTGCTGAGAAGTTGCTACATGCCGCCAATTTGGAGGATTGTTGTGAACCAGTTTGGAGTTTGGATCCAATTGGTGGCTGTCAAGTGCTAATATCCAATTCGGAACACAGTCCGATTCGGAGATAAAGTTCACTGCCTATAGGAAATTAATAAATAAATAATAAATACGTATTAAGTCCTATTTGGTATAATACGGGGTTAAATTTTTTAATTGTGCAACTTAGATTTTGGATTAACTAGCTAATTTTCTTAGGTCCTAATTGGATTCTCCCTGGAACAAACTTTTAAACTATTTGAGTGAATTTCCAATTCGGTAAAAACCTCATTCTACAAGAGCACTCATCATTGATATAATTGAAGTGTATTGGATCTTGGCATCTTCAGGAAGGTGATTGCCTCATCTAGTTTCATATTATGTAGTTATTGCTTGAGATTCTTGTTGCTAGTTTTTTTTTTGCTAATATGGAATTGTGGCAAACCTAAGATGGATAATTTGTTTGTTGTTTCTATGCAAGTATCTTAGTTGTAAACATCCACTCTTCAAGCTCCCATTCATGCTCCTAGAAGTTGAAAATTGGCCTTGACTTGCACTTTTATGACTAGTCCTATTGGATAGATTCTAGCACTTTAGAGTGCCAAATTTGTGACATTGAATTGCACAAAGTTGTAACAATTAATTAGGAATGGTATCGTCATGAGGTTTCAGAGAAGTTTGTGCCAATCTTTACCAAGGTTGGTCATGTTTATTTTTTTCTCTTAATTGCCCAATTCTAAATCAACATGTGTGAACAAATTGTATGAACTAACTTGTTGGTCTTCTTCTTATTTTGAGTATGTGCTTTAGAATGCTTTGTTGCAATTGCTATTCAAGGGCATTAAAGTCAATTGATGTGCATTATTGATGTAACTCCAATTTGGGTTGTGAACGTGTAGATGCATTGCAATTGTTGGTAGGGATAGAATTGGGCTTTATACAATTTCTACACAATATTCTACAAATCTATAAGCTAGAGTTCTAGATGCCTTCTAAATTCTACAAACCTTTCTTTTCCTTCAGCCTTTTAAAAGAAAATTAGGTAACATTGATATATCAAGTCTCTCAAGACCTCAATATGCCAAGGTCTATTTAATTCCTAAAGAGGGCTCAATGGAAGGGAAAATGTAGATTAGCAAAGAGTCTTAAGCAAAATTATGATGTCTTTTATGGGTTCATTTAGATGGGTTGTTGCAAGAAAGATTGCTTGACTTTTGTTTTATTTTGTTTAGTACTAGTCGTACTATGAATTTTTGGAATTTTAAAAAAAGAAGATAAACTTTAGGGTGACTGCAAGAAGCACTTGTCCTATTTTTTATCCTCTTGACCTTAGACAAGTGGTTTTTTACTCATAACTTTAGTGTCATTTGTCCATTTCACATGAAACTTGAAATGAATGTACATATAATAATTCTAAACACTTTGTAATTTTTTTAGTTTCCTAAAAATTATTTTACTATTTTGAAACAACCCCTAATAAATTGGATGTCTACCTTAGTCATTTGGGGGGGGGGGGGTCCTATTTTTGACTCCAAAATGCAAATTTTAAGCTCAAAATTGGCATGTGAGGATTTCTAATGAAGTTAGATAAGCCTATGAAGAGATTTTGTAAATAGTAAACTATTAAACTTTTACATGTGTTCAAAGTGCAATACCTTTACGTAGGTGTAGAAAGTACAATTAATTTTTTCCAAAGATGAAAATGGGTTAGGAAGAGCATCTTTAAGTGAAAAAAATGGCCATTTTTTAGAGAATTTTTTGATTTTTTTACTAATTTTAAAAATCAAACATTAAAATGTCCATTATAATCATGGTATTTTCCATCACTCTCTGAGTGTGCACAACTTTTAGAGATACATTTTTCTTAGGCTTGAATTTTCAAACATCTTAGTTTATTAATGTTTTACAAATTTCCCATATTTTATTTTATTTAAAAAATTATTCCAAAAGTCATAAAACTCATTGAAATATGCCACTTTGAGCCAAAAACAATAAGTGTTTCTTGCAACAAGCTGTAGATAATTAGTACAACACTTGAAATAGCATGTCACCAAAATTTGAGATCCAAAAAAGAGGAAGGTCAAAAGTTATTCACAAAATAAAATGACATACTTTTTGAAGAAAAATAGACTCTTTGATGTTTTAATTTATAAAAAATAGAAAAAAAAATTATCACAAAAATTAAAAATTCTCAATTTGGAAAAAATCATAATAAAGAGATTTCACTAAAAAAATGATCTTAAAACCATCTTGAATGTTCAAAAACCCATGCACAATGGAGCCCTATTAGCATGGATGTAGAGGAAATAAAATAATGTTTTTTAAGAATTTCCTTTGGTAAGTGAATGCCCATCTATTATGGTAATAGACCACAAAACCTTCAGTTTTAGATCATTGCTTTTGGATACTCTCAATGATAAAAAAAATTCTTTATTGCAAAGTGTGAAAAATTATCTGAATTTAAATTTAAATATAAAATGATTTCTAAAATTTATGAAAAATCAAGATCCTCATTGCTATCAAATAAAACATCTCTATTAAAACTTTCAAATTTATTAGATTCATACTTCAAAAAGGTAATTGCAAGAAACACTTGTCAATTTGGTTGCATTATCATGACTTTTTGGAAAGTAATTTAAAATTAAAAAAATAATTTTGTTTTAAACTAAAAAAATATGACTACTGCATACACCTTTAAGACAAAGGTAACCACCGAAGGAAATGTATGGAAAAATTCTCTAAGTAGGAGAACTAGAAAGTGCCAAATCTCAAAAAATTCATACTTTGATTTTTTAATTAGTAAAAAATAGAATTTAAAAATAAATAAAAATAAAAATAGACCATTCATAACAACTTTATAGAGATGGCCATACACCAAAAGAAATTTATCAAAATCATTTTTTCACATGTTTCAAAATGCAAGTAGAATGAGGCTCACATCGTAGACTTTTACACCACATTAAAATAATTCCTTTAAGAATTCTTTTAGCTACTAGCTACAAGTCTACTAGAAGACCATTTCATCCAAATTTTAGCTCAAAATTCTTGTTTTGGGGTGCTTAATAGTACTAAAACCCTCTAAATTGGGAGGTGTGACATTAAATTTGGGTCTACTTTTGGATAGTTAAGTATTTTTTTAAATTACGAAAAAAATTGGAAAGGTGTAAAATAGCCATGAGTACCTTTAATACAACGTTTATGGCCAAAAAATAGATTAGCGCCTCGATTGGCACACATCCTCTGACACAAAATAGTACAAGTGTTTCTTGAATTCATTCAAAAGTTTTAGTAGACAACAATTTGTCATTTCAAGTATAATGCAAAATGCTTCTAGTCTTTCTTGCAATCACTTGACAATCATGATTAATCTATCTTTTTAGTAGATTTTGGTTCTTTTCATGGTATTGTATAGAGTGCACTAGAGTGTTTTGTTTGCATTATATTATTGACTAGTGTCTTAGTAAATGAATGTTTCCGTATGAAAGTGCCCATGGTCCTTAACAATATTCAGCAATGTTTAGGATTCAAGGCTTGAGAATTGACAAGGAGAATGTTTATTTATAAGGAGAATTTCAATGCAGCATAAAAATATGAAACTAAAAATTCAAAATTCAAAATTTTAGTTCTAACTATACTAAAAAGGGTATTTAGTGTTGGCAACACTATTTGCAAACCATGACACTAAATATCATTTACCCTACTAAGTAAGTAACACTAAATGTAATTTCTAACACTAAAAGTACTCTATAGTAAATCTGAAATATGAAAAGGTTTACATTTAGTGTTAGAAGGTAAAAAGTGACATAAGAAGATTTTCAGCTGGTTACAAGATTGCGAGTTCCCAAATGCTAAGAACGCATTGAGAACTCTGGGAACGCAATGCTAATGTGGTCGAGCAACTGCCACGTCAGAAAATATTAATTAATTAATTAATATATTTGTTTTAAATTCTTGAAATTTTAAAAAAAAATCATTTTCTTTATTTTTTAAACATTCTGAGATTTCTTGAAATTTTTTTTGAAATTTTTTTTTTCAAAATTCAAAAATTCAGACCAGCAGGGGGCTGGTCTGCAGCAATGGGAACAGTTTCTGGGAATACCCCTGAAACAGTCTTCTTCAGGGCCAGAAATCCTCTTATGAGACAAGACAAAGGCGGCGCATTGAAGTTTAGCACTACACTAATCATCCTAAAATTGACATTTAGTGTAGGGTCAAGTAGGGTGGTAATTACACTAAATGTAATCCAACACTATATACCCTTTTTAGTGCAGTTGGAATTCATATATCCCACATGGGTTGGAGCACCTCCCTCCACCCCATAGGGATATAAGGAGCCTTGTTCCATTACAAACTCAAAATATTTTGAGATCTCCTCAAGCAAGGTGAATGAGACCTCAAAGGAAAAAGAAAAGCCAATGTTTTTGGATTTTAATTCAAGGCAGAGTAAATGAAAAATTGGATTAAAAAAATTATAAATATCATTTAAAACGTTGCTTGTATTGTTCAGTAGTGGGGCTCTCTAACTCTGGCTGGGATGAATCATAATCATCTGCCCTCCAAAGGGGCTGATTTTGAGTCAAATTTTGACCCATGCGGTGGGGATGCTTTAACCAATTTGCTAGTTTTAGTAGTTGATATTCATGAAAAGTTCTTTTTGAAGTTTAGAATGAGTGTCAAAAATTCAATTTGGAAAATGAATGGTAGTGATTTTTCTATTCAAAATTTTGTTCAAGGGTACCCATTGCAATCTTGACTTTGCATAGTGTTGAGAGCTCTTGAAAATGAGCTTCAAATACACTAGATCTTGATGAAAAAATCACATTCAAAATTTATTTACAAAACCTATAGAGTAGATTTTCAAAAGCCATAAATTGATTGGAGTTATGCATGTCAAGCTCTTTAATCCCTAAATCCCCAAGCCTTTCTAAATGTGTTTTGACCATGAAAAAAGTGCATTGGCTTATAGTCATCCCTAATGAAGCAAATTGATTTTTTTTCCACAATCTGTTTATTTAGATGTTTAAAGAGCTTGTTATTATTAAGTACACAAGTTTTGAGCGCAAAATTGCATAGGAGTTGTGAGATTATAACAAGAAAAGAGTGCATTTTTTATATTTAGAATGCTGCTTTTTCCCATAATGTTTCCCAAATTTGCATATAAATTATTTTCGGAATTGGAGGTTACATGAACAACTACAAAGAGTATTAGCACATTAAAATGCACTTCTAAAAAACTTAATTTGACATAAAAAGCTATTAAATTCATTATACAATCTACCTTGCAATTTTTGAAATGCAATTATTTTTTATAAGTAGAAATTGAAAATAGGTCCATATCAATAGTTGCATATTAAAATTTTCAACGGTGAATATCATGAAAACATTTTATTCTTTCCATTGGAACCATTCTCAAAGCAAATGGATATGTACAATTTCTTAGATATCAAATCAAGTGAAATTGCTAAACTTTGCATAGAGTTAGAAAATGAAAGCTATACTCTTTACTTATAGTACATGTATGCTTTTGAAGACCTCTCAATAATCAAATATATACTTTTTTCAATGAAAAATGAAGTTTTCAATAGTTAACCTTTAAAACTGCCCACAAAACATTTTAAGACGGTCAAAAGAATTTAATTACCCACACAAAAATGCCCCTGAAATTTCACATTGATCATATATGGTTCACTAGGTAGTTGGGGATTAGTTCCTCATATTTTTTTGGTCACCAACTTTTCAGATTTGACTTGCAAAAAGAGGTAGAAAGACTTCACATCACTTTTGCAATTTTAACACCCTCATGGTCAAACATTATAATCTTCCACTTTATAAGTAATATTGTTGTGTTTCCTTTTTCTATACAAGGGTCATTGCAAGAAACGGCACGAGTCCTATTTCCTGTCACAATGCGAACCACTTTTTTGTTGTCCACTATAACTCTTGGAGATTAAGTCCAATGAACATGAAATTTTCATTGAACATACCTAACTTGAAGGTTATGAGATACCTTATTTTTTAGAAATTAAAAAAAATTATTCTAGATTTAAAAATCATTTTTGTTGAGCTGTCATAGGGTGTAGTTTAGGGTTTTTACTACGTTCGGAGTGCCTAAATTTAATGATTTGAAGAAGAAACTTTCATAATCTATTTTCATAGGTCTAAAACCTATAAATTCCAAATGAAGTCTTAAAATATGTTATTTTATGTCCTCCACATAAGTACAAATTTTTTCCCGTTACACATTGATGATGGTTCTAAGATTGTTCTTTTGGTCAAATCTCATCAACATTAACTTTACTGAAATGGACAGTTTTCAATTTCATTTAAAATTGATTTTCCTATTTTTTACAAATTAAAATGTGGAAGTACCAATTTTCATGAGATTTTGTACTTTTCTGGTTTTCCTACTTAGATGTTTTTCTTATGCTTTTTCTTTTTAGGATACCTGCTGATTAAAGGTTTATACATGAAACATATTTTTCACTTTTTTTAAAACTTTTTTTTCTAATTTTAAAGTACTCCCCCCTCAAAAAAAAAGTACTATTGAAAACGCTACGCTTTTTGCACTATATTTCTTGCAACAAACCACAATCTCTAGTGTGTCTAGTCTAAAAAAATTGATACAACTTATCAAAATATTGACACTCTATTCAATTTAGGTCAAATTCAAAGAAGTTCAAAATAGGCCTTGGGCATTTAGGGGTTAAATAGTGAATTAGGTTGTTTGAATAATTAGATTGTATTACTTCAAGTAGAATAAATTAGCCACAAATCCAAAGACTACACATCAAACTCTTTCAATTACCAAACACTAACTGCACAATGTCTTGAAAAGTGAGTACTCACCCTTGTCAATTAATTAGCCCCCTTGTCTTTCTAAAAATTTACAGGCCATTGATTGTTTAAAAAAATGCTTACCAATGAAATCACGGTTACTCTTCCAAAAAATCACAAGCCATTGATCTTGTAGAATTTAATCAGAATACCGATACGAATATAGTACCATATATAAATACAATATATGGATATAAAAATCATATGTGAATACATAGTAAATACAGATATAGGTATGGATACTAGATATGAATACACGCATGTATACATATACAAATATAGTAGAAGAATATGGATACAATATCATGATACAAATATGAATATAAATACAAATATGGGATAAATTGTCCCATATTGTTTATCAATGAAATTAATTTCCGAAAATTACAAGGAGGGGGGGAGGAGAATAAAATTTTAAAATAAATTTTTTTTTGGCAATTTCTTCCACTTTTCAAGACATTGTCACCCAATGTCTTGAAAAGTGGATGAAACTGCCAAACCCAATTCAAGTACCAATTCAATTGTGATGGAAACCAAATTTTGTATCACCAACCATTGATCTCCCTTTGTGTGGTAAAGGGATGAAGAATTTTGTAACTAGGTTTTAGCGTCATTGCCTTTAAATTGCAATAAAACTTATGGAAAGATATCTTTTTACATTTTGTTATTTGAAGGTGAGTCTTAATGTAATATTTAATAATGATGCCAAATTTTAGAAAATGCAAGTCCATATATTTATGTAGAGAAAGATTTGCATTTTGTCCATGTAGTGATTGGAAAGTTCACTCTAAATTACTACACAAGCCATCAAAGTCAACAAAAATTTTGAGAGACATTTTTATTTGTACACATGGAGGTTTGTGAGTCCCAAATTACTAACTCAAAAGTTGTGCATTCTTATACAATATTAGTAAATATTGATACAATGTCAAATGTTGAGAAATTAGTGTGAGAGACAATCTAATTTTACTATTTATAGTATTGACAAAACCACAATGGACCCAATCCAATTTGAACACCCAATATTCTTGTTCTAGTGTAAGGAGATGTAATGGAAATAATTCTAAGTATATCTCTAATAGTAATAACACCTTAGTATAGTTGCCATTCACATTAATTGTTTTATGGAATCTCATTAGCAAGTGAAAGAGGAATCAAACATACTTTACAATGCATTATTCAAACACATTTGTAATAGAATTGTAAGTTAACCTCCCTAATGATAAAATTTATTCATGAAATCTTCAAATGCACAATAAGCTACTCTAAATGTTTGTAATTATAAAATAAAAGCTCTGATATGAAAGTGCTTTAACACACAAATGCAATGATGTAACAAATAATAAAAATAGAATTGTCTAATATAAATTACAAAAAATAAAACATGAATAATAAATCAAATCATAAATATAGGTATGTTCATCCAAAGGCTAGGCCAAAATTTACAACAATTAATAATTATAAAATTAAATTAAATAATCTATATTTTGTTATTCAGATGAATGTAGATGTTGTGTAAGGTGATAGTAGGATTATGTATATTATTTTTCTTTAAATACGATATCATACTATATAAATCTTAAATTAATATATCATGTCAACCTAGCTTTTTTTTCAAAAGTTTATAAACAATCTTTTTTCACTTATATTAATTATATAATCAATCTCAAAATGGATTTATGATCCAAGCACTGCCTGAAAGTATAGTAGAATTTCTTATCTAGAATTTACCTAATAGTATCTACAAGAATATCTAAATTGATTGCCTTTCAATTTTAGATTGTGCAAATCTTGCTTAATCAACAAATAGTCTTTGTATAGTGCTTTCTTATTCCAATGCATGTGTTGTTGTTTGGACACTTGAAAATTATGGGCACGTGTATCTTAGTGACAACTATAATCATGTTTGCATTAAGTTGAAAAGTGACAATCTTGTGGATTTCATGAACACATTTAACCCCTAAAGGACAAAACTGCCTTTTTGTGCATCATAGCGATTTTGAGCAGCTCACTACGGGTGGAGTTTTTTATTTATTTTCTTTGAAATTTTGACGCAACATGTGCCCAAGGAGTAGCTTTAAGGCCCAACAATTTTCATAGCTTTTGACCTCATGGTTAAAAAAGTTATGGCATGACAAGTGATTTTCTCTACTCAGTTGGCAGTCCAGGCAACACAAAAAACTTCTTCAAAAAAAGTGATTAGCACTTTTGATTTTGAGCTTGAGCCACTTGGGGTCTCAGGCAGAGATTCTGAACTCCATTATCAATAACTCAGTTGGGGTTTCTGTTCAGTAACTTACAATACATCGAAGTGGATGGATTTTGTTGAGGTTAGTACGTTCATGTACGTAAAGTATAAACCTGATTATTCTTCACCAATGAAATGGAAAGGCAGGCTTTCATTAATTCTCTTATGACTTGTGCATTTGAAATCTGCATTCAAACACCCCAAAATGGATATCAATTTGGGGAGAAATGTTGAAATTCATGGCTTTTCCAAAATAAGATTTAGATTTTCATTTGATGGATTTAACCCCTAAAGGTTTTTGACTATGTTTTCACCAAAATTGCTCCAAAACTGTCATTTTTAGGATAACTATCAAATTTTAGAAAAAAAAATATTTTTAGAATAATGTAACCATAGGATCTTAGAGTACACTAATTTGAGAGCATGTACAAAAAATTTCAGAAAATTCCGCCATATAGATTGTAAGATAATAGTGTTTGAAGTTACAAAAATCCCTTTTTTATCACTGTGGAAATCCGGGCAGCTGCACTTCAAAAGGCCACATTTGTATGAAAAATATTCAAAATGGTTGTTACTCTTTGGATTCATTCTTCAATTCAAGTTGTCTACATGCTCAAAAAATTTCAAATCATTTTGAATTGTACAACATGTACAAAAAAAATAGTAAGTAGAAAGAAGTAGAGAATGATTCAAAACACTAAATGTTTAACAATTTATTTATTGAATTGACAAATGCCAATCTCAATGGTTCAAATGTTGTAATAAACATTCTACACCCAATGTTTTTTGTTTTTTTCAAAAATATTGAAAATTGAGTAAAATAAAGGACTTCAAAGTTTATTTTAGAGTAGAGAATCCATAACTACCCGCAAACTAAAATTCTTCATAACTTTTGACTCATTAATCCAAATGGAATGATTCAAAGATTTCCACATATATATAAATCTATAAAACCAATTTCAAATTTTGGTTTCCAAAAAAAGTGATTTTTTCTGATCTGCCCGAACTGCCCGAGTTGAGAAACAAACAACATATTATGCAATAACTTTTCAACCATGTAGTCAAAAGTCATGAAAATTGTTGGGCTTGAAAGATACTCCTCGTCCACACCTTCTATTAAATTTTGGTTCCAAAATATAGAAATCTCTAGTCACATGTACATGCCCAAAATCGCTATGTTGCCAAAAAAGCACTTTGGTTCTTTAGGGGTTAACTTCAGATTTTCATTGGGAGGATTTGAATTACAGGACATCCATGCCTTTTCATGGCACTCATGATTCTGGGTGAAAGTTAGTGCTCAATTGATTTATATGACAATGTCCCTTGAGTTGGTGAAGTCCTGAGAGATTTCCCCTCCTTTTTAGTATGGTAAATTTTGCTCACTAATGGCAATGCAATAAGGTAGGTACACCCAAAATGGCACCTGACCTTAAAGCGCTCTGTACAACGTGCATAGATTTTCAAAATCAGTCATGTACTCAGACTGTAGATGGCGCTTTCAGAAACACACTTTAACTGTTAATAACTTTTGCATACGGTATCCAAATCCACTGTTCTTTGGTGCGTTGGAACATGCTTTCACTCACCAACAAGACTACATAAAATTTTGAACTAATTAATAGCAGGAACTAGGCACAGTAGAAAAACTGGCGCTTTTGGGTGTACCTACCTTACCCCCATAAACATGGGCAGGGAGAACTGACCCCCTCGCTCGGCCACCCGGGTAAAATGCTGTAATTTTTTATTTTTCACACAAATTTTTTTTTGCAAATTTTGAATTCATATTTGCTATGAGAGACCCCAAGTTAGCTAGAGGTGAAGAAAGTAGGGGTGACCACGGCCCAAACTTGGGGGCTTTTTGTTTTGATTGCACCTATGGTAAAACATGGTAAGGCCAAGCAAGGGGGCCAATCCACCTGGATCCATAAACACATGCAAGTCGATTCTATGATTGTCTGGTTGGCAGAGAGTGACAGGTGTTGGCAAGACATTCATCACAATTAGATTGCCAAATCTTTTGATTATGAAGCTAAAATGTGTTAAATTCGTGAAGTCCTGAAAGCAGTTCATGGAAGAGGGACACAATGTTGTGAACCTGATGTTTGTATAACGCATTGTTGTGCACTTACCAAAGCTTCTTTTTTCTATTTTTTATTAATTGCTAAAATGGCTATATAAAATGTTTTAGTTCTGCTCCAAATTCTAAGATTCATCTACTTGTTGGATAGAAACTATATCACATTTGTATATATCACATGTCCATAATTTTGACGTCATCCACAATCTCGCAATCACATCTCACAATTTTTGGTAATTCACATTTCTCAAGCAAAAAATCTTTACTATGTATTGCAAATTTTTAGCCCAATGACTTTTTTTGGTGCAATTCAGCGACAAAAAGCCAAAAAATAAGCCCTCGAACATACTACAAGCGTGGCAACAAGCACTTGGTGAAGAGCGCTCATCATCGATAAGATCGAAGTATATTCAATCTTGGCATCTTGAGCAAGATAATTGCTACATCTAGTTTCATATTATGTAGTCATTGCTCGGGGTCTCATTGCTAGTTTTCTTGTTGCTAATATTGAATTGAGACAAATTTTCATGCCCTTGGAATTTGAAGTTTGGCCTTAACTTACCACTCCTTAGTTGGACCACCTATTATTAACTAGAAATGGGTTCCCAACTTGTTATCCAGTCAAGCAATATTAATTTTTTTGTGAACCATATCTAGGAGGATGGTTGTAATGATATGCACAATATCCAAGGCTGTGAGGGACAATTGTTGATGCCAAGTGTTATTGCAAATATTATTTCGAAATGTGTAGGTTTGAACAAGAAGTGATCTCCTTAGTCAGTGGAGTTGCAAAACTCTAGATGTTGCATACTAGTTTCGAATACTTTTTTCCTTCTCAAATTCATAGGAATTTCAATTTTCCAAATAAAATTCCAAAACTCTTGCAATCACAATGTTTTTCATCTCCCTATATAGAAAAACATTTCCATTGCACTCAACACCTCACCATCTTTTTCATAGAAACTGAAGTCATTAGGTTTGGATGGTCCAACCTTATTTGGTAGATTTTTGCACTTCAAAGTGCCAAATTTGTGACATTGAATTGCACAAAGTTGTAACAATTAATTCACTTAGGACTTATATCATTGTGAAGTTTGTGCCAATCGTTTCTAAAGTTGGTCATTTTTATTTTATTCTTTAGTTGGCCAACTCTAGATCAACATGTATGAACAAATTATAATAGTATACTTGTTGATCTTCTTGTTATTCCAAGGATGTGCTCTACAATGCTTTGTTGCAACAGAAGACATTAAATCCTACCATCAAAGGTGGGCCTAGGAAGGTAAATTTTCCTCTTAGAAAAATATAGAATTTTTTAATTTTTTGCAAATTATGTTTTTGCAAATTATGAATTCATACATGCAATCAAAGATCCCAAAATAACAGGGAAAGGTCTACAATATACCATAGACACATCATAAAATAAGGGGCTTTTTTTTCTATTTTATCCAAAAAATTCTATTTAAATATATCTTGTTGATACAACCTTTCATAGTAGGATTTAATGTCCTACTACTACAATTGCTTTGCTTAGGCATCAAGTTCAATTGATGTAAATTACTATTGTAAATCCAATTTGGAGTGCAACAGTAGAGATGCATTGTGACTATTGGTAGTGGTAGAACTAGGCTTTGTGCATTTTTTACATAATATCTTATAAGCTAGAGAGCCAAATACCCTCTAAGTTCTACAAACCTTTTTTTTCCATGAGCCTCAATTTTTCTAAAATGGTAACTTAGCATTGATGTATCAAGTCTCTCAAGACTTCAATATGCCAAGGCCTATTTAACCTCTAAAAGAGGCTCAATGGAAGGGAACGAAAAATAGAGATTAGGGGAGTCTTTGGCAAATTTATGATGTCATTGATGGGTTTTTGCAAGAAAGATTGCTTGATTTTGTTGTATTTGGCTTAGTTCTAGTGGTACTATGACCTTTCAAAAGAAAATATTCAAAAATATTCAAAAGTATGGATGATTAGCATGACACTAGAATCACCATAACATCAAAATTTCAAACCTAAAAAAATGTAGGTAAAAAATTATACACAAAATCAAGTGACATAGTTTTTGAAGGAAAAACTAAACTATGTGATGTTTGGAAGAACTTCAAAATGAAGAATTTTTTTTAAAAGAATGATCTTAAAACCATCTTGAATGCACAAGCTAGATACGTGCCCAATTAGTGTGGAAATAGATCACAAAACTTTAACCACTAGATCATTAATTTTGGGCTATTGTCCAATCATTAAAAAAAAACTTAAACTGCAAAGTATGACAAGTAAGCTCAATAGAAATTTATATGTAAAATGACTTTTCAAAACGTTTGAAAAATAAGAAATCTCATTGCTGTCAACAAATGCATGTCCATGAGAACTTTCAAGTAAATTAGATTCATGCTCCCAAAGTTTTAATACACAACAATTTTGTCATTCTAAGTGCTGTCCAAAATACTTCCTATCTTTTGTGTAATGACCTAGCAAATCATGATTAGTCTAACTTTCTAGTAGATTTTGGTTCCTTCTATGGTATTGTATGAAATGCATTAAAGTGTATTGTTTGTATCAATGTGTCATTGACTAGTGTCTCAATGAATGCATAATTCTTTGTGAGAGTGCCCATGGTCCTTGACAATATTTAGCAATGTCTAGGATGTCTGCAATTTAGGGCCTGAGAATTGACAAGGAGAATATTTATTTTTAAGGAGAATTTCAATTTGGCATTGCCATTCATATTTGTGATAAATGTACTAATCTAGATATGCTCATGGCACCTAAATTGGTCTTTAGCTTTCTCTCCGTACATCTCCGTTTTGAATCTCAAAACTTTTGGGATCCATTTATGCCCTCTTACTTAATTTGCATGTTGAGTTTCAAGCCATAATTAAAGAGACAATTCTTTGCAACTTTTCTTGTTAGCACATAGTATTACTTATTGGTAGGGATTTCGAATGTATCTCTTGAATCACTTTTGATTCAAAAGTTGCATTCATCATATTTTCTCTTTGCCACATTAGAGAGGACTTGAGAGCAACAAAACACTACGAGACCCCTATTTCCAAAATCGTTCCCGATTTTGTTAGGCCAACAATTAATTTTTTTTTCTTCAAAAAATAAAAAAAGTTCATCCCGAAATGAAAAAATAAGTCCAAAGTTTTATTTTATTTTTTGAAAAAAAAATTAGGTGACATGGCATACTCTTGACTATGTTAGTGAAGCCCATTTTTGCATTTATGTGGCAGATTCTACAGTCACTGCGTTTCGGAACTTGCAATCTCTTGTTGCCCTCAAATCCTCTCTAATGTATAAACCTACAATATCTTATAAACAAGCATTCCTATAAATGTAAATGAGACTTAAGTTTCTATTTTCTCCAAGGTAATTGTAAAAAGAAAACTTTGTTTTAGTACTAAGTTATTCATAAAGGTGAGGTCATATACGTTTATAACATTCCAATTTGATTTGCAGCTTAATTTGAGTGAACTTGAAAATTATCTTAAGGTCTTGAATATTTCAAATCAAAAAAGGTTTCATCTAATGACTTCATACCATCACTCTTTTCCAACTATTGATTAAGTGTAGTGGCTATTATGGTGTTGAATAAGAACTTTAGATTAAGTTAACACCTCCAAATCCATGATAGCTCTTGTGAAAGATCACCTTAATATCCTATAACCATAAAACTTCCTAAGTCACATTTCATAAGTAGCTCGCAATCATGATGCTAGTAGAAACTTTAGCCTTGTCAAACCACACATCAAAAAATGAATACATCCATCAAACAAGTAGTCTTTTTAAGATTGGAAAACTTAACAACACTCAAGCATCTAAACACCTCCAAGTCCTATAGGATTTTTCTAAATTAGTAGATAAAAACATTTTCTAAATTTTTATTAAATCCAAAATGAAATAAACAAATCCTTTTCTCAACCAATAAAATGCATGGTAATAATTAAGCACATCTTTCTACAATTCCATGTGTATATGAGGCTAAATACTATAGTTAACATCATAAACTATTGTAATCAAAATTGCAAGTAATGCGAGATATAATTCCTAGAAGCCTTCTTCTTCACTTTAGACTACTCTTTTCAAACATAAGGTAGAAGAATCTTTACAATTTCTTCAAATGGTGGCCTCATTGAAGGGTCTTGGTGCCAACACCTATTCACCAAATCCACCATCCAAGGTGGTGTTTGGATAGGCAACATGGGTCTCATACCACCAATGACACCATCATAGTCATTTTTTCTTAGCTCTTCAAAAGGCATTCCACCTGATAAGATCTCATAGCATGTCATTCCAAAACTATAGACATCCGCTTGTTTGTTGAACAATTCTGGCTTTTGGGAATAATCGCGGTTCTTTACAGCTTCCAATATTTCGGGGGCCCTCCAAAATCTTGTCCCCACAATCCCAACAGAGCATTCGAAGTCTGCTACGCAGAAACCAATTTCATATGTATTCAAGTGCATTGGATCAAATTCAAGAGCACCTGTTTTCGCATGTCTAGGCGGCAGAAAGACCAATACATTCGCAGCTTTGAGGTCTCGATGAATGATACCTCTTTTATGCAATTCCATCATGCCCTTGGCAATATGATGTATGATATAGAAACTTACATCATTGGAAAATGGTGGGCCTTGGTTGTTGAAATGTAACATTCTTTCATCAATGAGCTTCCGCAAGTCCCCCCAAGCTCTTAGCATAAGGAATGCAAATCTTCCAGTGGACTTCAACAATCGTGCGCCATGTATAGGAATAAAATTATCCGAAACTTCTCCAAACGAGCCTTCAACGCATATTTGATCATTAGCAAGCATGGTGTTGGGAAAGAATTTGAGAAGGTCTCTCAAGGGCATATCTTCCTTAAACACCTTCATAACCATAACCTCATGTTTCTCACCATCATTCATATCTATCGCGTGAGCGTGGAAGATCTCTGCTTGGCCTCCTTCTGCAAATGGAGTTCCACTACTCAACCGAAACTCCCACGGAAAAGGAACACCATTATCATCAATCATCCTCCTAGGCAATTGTTGAGTAGAATTAGGTCCTAGATCATTTTCATCAATGAAAAATCCCCCAGGATATTTCTCTTGAAGACTCCGAAACACGCGCTTGTTATCCTTAGCAACCTCCAACTTCCACTCTAGTGTCCCTTCTTCATGAATCCATTGTGGCAATGAGGTGGAAGATGAGTCCATGGCTGGCCCCTCTACACATGTATAGTATGTACTCGCTAGCTCACTCCAATGCACTTTGGAAGCTTCGATCTCTGCCTTCACCTTTACTTGCTCATCGGTCACATCCAACGTTTCCAAGGTTGCCCTCAAGCTCTCAACATGCATTGAGTGAGACTCCATAGAGATGGAGGCCGCATGTGGGTTGGACTCATTAGCCATGGCCACTCACTAAAAGATCTCTAGGCTTTAAGGCCCTTGTTAGATGGAAGGCTTTCTGTAGCAAAAAAATGCATAGCAATTAGATGTGCTTCACAAGAAACCACTTCACATGATGGAATGTGCATTTGAACTCCATGGGCTAACCACAACAATTGAGGTCTACAAAGACAATTGATTGAAGTTGAGCTTAGAAGATTATTTTGTGGGGTACAAGAAATGCTACCAAATGGACACCAAAAAGAATTGCAATACAATACTGTATTGGAAGTAGATCAAATGGTATACAAGCTCACAAACAAATGGAATGGAAGTTTCTGCAGGTTCCGGGGAAAGCTCTCATGAGAAGACGGCAAGGAAATGGAGAGAAGATGACAAAGAAAACTCTCATCACTTGTTTGCATGCAACACGTGCTCCTAAGCACAAATTAAATCCTAATTCACCACCAATTCCACAAGATGCCACAAAATGCAACCTCCACGCCAAAGCATTAAGTAAATCCAAGGAGCTGGCATCCAGCACCTGAACGAAATTGGGATCACGACCAAATCAGTGACAGCCACTGGCCTTCCAGGAGGCCCACAAACCCTTGTGCAGTGGCGAGACTTTGTGCTCAAGCTCTGCGCAATTTGGAGACCAAGCCTGATGACCTAGCAGCGTGGCATACAGGCAGAGACAACGAAGAGAATTATAATTATGCAAATACGCGGACCATTGCTTGAAAGCTGAAGTTTTAGAAAATTACAAACAAGCTAAAATCGAAAATGCAGCCAGGCACTGGTAATTAAAGCGCCTTTAAGTGAAGTTGCAAAGAAAGAAGTTCTACAAATCCTTAACTCACCACCAATTCCACAAGATGCCACAAAGAGCAGCCTCTACGCCAACCGAAGCTTTCGAACGAATCGAAAGAGCTAGCTAGCACCGAGCACCTGAATGAAACTGGAATCATGAATCAGTGAGAGCCAGCGTGGAGTGGACAGACACAACGAGGAGAATCGAGTTTAGTTACGTTGGACCATTGCTTGTAAGCTGAAATTACAGAAACTCACAATTCAAACAAAATGAAATCAAGAACGTCCACAACCGACGCTGGGTGCGCTCTTTCCGAGAAACTTGCAAGGATGAAAGGAGAAGGAGACAGAGCAAACTCCCATCAGTCTCTCCCAAGCACAACTGAAGCTTGCCTTGCTACCAGGGTTCAAAATGAAGCTCACCGCAAATTCCGCAAGATGCCCCTGAATCCACGCAAGCCGCATGCAGCTTTCTAACGCACCGCAGGAGCTAGCGTCGTGCACTTGAGCGTACGAAACTGGGATCATGAATATGTCGATCAGTGACTGCAACCGGATGTCCAGTTCAGATTGTCCCCAAACTCTTGTGAGAAGCAAGACCCCTCAAGCTCAGCGCTCACACGATCGACCAAGGATGCTCAAGCTCAGTCGACGCTGTGTACGTGGTGTACAGACAGGCGAACTTGAAGCTCAAGGATGCAGGCGAAAGGCCAGAAGCGCAATTACTTAATGAAGTTTAGATGTGCTCTGGACCTACAATTGGTTTAAATCTGAATTTGCTGCAAGCAGATTTGAACGAGGGACGCGTCTTTGCGTGTGTACCTGGCTCACGCAACCCGGCGTTGCATCTCCAGCTGGTTTAATTCGGTGGGTACGATTATATTCCTCTCCAGCACATGCCATTGGAGCTTTTCATTAACTTTAATGGAGTGCGTGCTTGGAAGATGTGCCGAGCAGACTGAGTCCTTGTGCCGGCCGTGGGATTCTTCGCATGGATGTAACGTACCGAGCAGTTCAGTGATCCTACTTGGCGGGGGGTTTCAAATGTCCAAGTCCAATACCTGTGCAGGCACGCTTATCGAAGGAGTTTCGTGACATTTTGCACTGTTTGGGAAATTTTGGACTTCAAGCTCACTTTCATTTGAACAGTAACTCATTTGAGCAGAAACTCATTTGTTTCCAGAACAGACGTGGAATGGTCATCGGATTCTCGATTGATAAATTGAACGAGGAATTAAATGGTGATGGGTGGTTGCAGTATACCATGATTGTGCCGTGTAGGCTAAATATGTACGTGTTGTTCCCGATTGCGGAATACCACCAGTTTGGCAAGGAAGAGCTGGCTGATTGACACTGTTTCGAGGACCATCAGGGACCATCTAGTGTTGATGATATGGGCCATTCCCTCGGACATTGAGCCCATCCACATCTCGACATTCTGGAAAATACGCATCTCTGCGCGCAGGCACACTTTTCTAATCTGTGTGCGGGAACAGTCAAGATCCCTTACCCAACTACCCATCAGCCAAACTGCACGTCACTCAGTGTCCACTAAACGGAGTTGGAGAATTGTAATAACTCATCAACTGGGAATCGAAACCAAACGCTGTCTGGAAAGCCTCTCCAAACTTACAGCTCGCTATAAGACGAACCGGGCATCAGACAAACTTCACGGTAGACAAAATCAAAATGGGCCCTAACTAAGGTAGGTACACCCAAAAGCGCCACTTATTCATACTGAGCCTAGTTCCTGCTATTAATTAGTTCAAGTTTGTATGTAGTCTTGTTGGCAAGTGAAAGCATGTTCCAACGCACCAAAGAACGCAGGATTTGGATACCGTATGCAAAAGTTATTAATAGTCAAAGTCTGTTTCTGAATGCACCATCTACAGTCTGTGAACATGACTGATTTCGGAAATGTATGTGCACTGTAGATGGCGCTTTTAGGAACAGGGCGCTTTTGGGTGTACCTACCTTAAGCTGCCCTGTTTGCAACCCCGGTTGTGCTCCTGTCGTTAGTGCACCCAATTTCGTTGTCACTGAGGTTGAAGCACCAATTGCCAGCACCCAACCTGTAGAAGTGTAGTAATTCCAACCGAGGATGGAACAGATTTCCAAGCTTTGAATGTGTTTTGATTGATCCTTTTTAAGGTTGGGACTTTCCAATGTGTGAAGTGCACTTTCTAGCTCCGCAAATTCACTCACTTAATTTCAATTTTTGGAATACAATTCTGAAAATTTTACAATCTATGGATTTCCTATCTTCCTACATGAGAAAAGTTTTCATAACCTCATATTGTTCACAATGTAAAAAAAAGTGACAGTAACCGCCATTGCGCGCTAGTGGGAATCAATCTACTCCAAAATTGCTCCAATAAGCGACTAAGTTATTGGTACTTCAACCTTAGTAGGACTTCCATCAATATTGTGGGCACCATTGATTTTCTCGACCCATAATTTCACATTTCCCTTGCAAGTAACTGGGGTTGCAAACCAAGGATCAGTGGTGTCAATCGGGGGCTCCAACTTGTGAATCATCGATGGTTTTTTGAAACTTGACCACGCAGCATTCCTTCCATTGCAAGTTGCAGATCCTAGCATTGAAAGAGCTGTGCACCTTAACTTATTAGACTTGGTAGTCTGCCTTAAAAGTGACTCTTCTAAATGTAATCCCTATCTAAGAACAAGTCACATATTGTTTGAAATATGTATTATTGTTAATGATGAGTTAGGTAGGCATAAATGGTCGCTTTATGAGCAAACTACCTTAGTTCCCAACTCAGCTTCCCAACTTCCTTGCTACATCATCAAAGTGAGTGTTATGATCCATTTTATCACAATTTGGAGTAAGTTTATTAACCCTTATGCTCTCCAGTGATCAAAGGTAAACTACCCTATTACAAATAAAATGGGAGCAAAACCATTGTGGGAAAATTTGGAATGGTGGTGTACATTTTAGAGCTTGAATGTAAACCACCATTACAATTTTACCTGCAATGGGATTGCTCCCATTGCGCCTATAATCAATATGGTAGTTTGCCATAGTTTAAATTAAAAAACATTGTAGTCATTTTAAGAAAAAAAAGAACATACATGACCCGGCTGCAATTGCTAAATTGGTGTAATTCATGCTTCTAGGAATGTGGGGAACTATAAACATGGTATCATAGTAGAAAACAAAGTTTGTACTGAAATATGGCAATACATCCATTGGATTGATGATCCAACTATTGGCATCTTTCATTTTCAGAATGTCATTCTAAAAGCTACACCTTAAAATGCTCAAATACTTCACCATACATATAAAATATATGATCATTTGGTATCCTCTAAGATATGTTGAAAGTACATTAATGATTCACATTGAGAGCGCCATGCATCACTGTCATGCAAAACAAAATCTAATGACTACCACATACTTCACTTCATCCACCTTCTATGTCAAATACACAAGAACACCATGTTGAATCCAAAATTGTCCTTTATAAACCTTTCAACTCTAAAGTACTAGCCAAACATTCCAATTTCAAACACTATGTCGGAGGGGGCTAGAGGGATATCTAAGTTGTTGAAGTGAATTTGAGTAGTATGGAGTTTCGCCAAATGAATGCCTTTTGCCATTTCTTCTTCCGATGTTCCTCATCCTGGCCATTCTCTCCGCACCAACAATCACAATTCTATGCAACAACATTGTTTTGCAAGCGTGAATGCAATGGCTTCAGCGTGGAAATGATCTGATTAGAAACTTGGGCTTCCATTTTGAAGCATATATGCCCCAACTATTTGAACTGTTGTGACCAATGTTTACATTCACCTCCTGTTCAATGCAATTCCTGCAATCGTCTTGTTTGGTTGCTTCATGAAAGCAATCAAGGCTCTTTATTTGCTCATGGATGGTCGATGGTCTATCGCAGTTAGGAATGCACAAACGAGACCAATGAAAGCTTCTCCTGGCATTGTCAAGTTCGTGAAATTAATTTGTGGAATCTTAGGAGCCAAGCAATCGAATTGCGACATGAATTCATCTGTGTGGTCGATCGACATACGTGCAGCAACTGCCATTGGGTGATTCACTAGTGATTTCCAATGATCCTTTTGCATTAGTTTTCTGAAATTCAGGATGCCCCCGACAGCTGCTGGCGAGGTCTCTCGATCCTTCGAGCCCTCACAAAGCAAATGAATATAATAGAATTCAAGTTTAGCTCCCTGAGCTCTCCAGGGCTGGAAACATTATGCCTTCCTCACTCTCTGATACGCCAGGAGAGTTTATCCATTCGGTTAACAACGGTATGCAAGCTGCTCTTAAAAAACACCAAAAATAAATGCTTCCTCATCCTTGGGAGTTCCAATGGATCATTTCAGAGGCATCAAGGAACTGAGATGATCCATATGTGGTATTTAAGGGCATTTGCAATGCATCCTCTGTAAATAGGCCCTGTAACGGCAAATGCCGGGGCTGAAAACGAGGCCTGCATTGTGCAGAGCCCATTTTTGTCAGAGAAGCCCCAATGCGCGGCCGCTTTGAGAAACTGTATCTGCAATTTTTCTCGAAGTCAATCGAAAAAGGTGGCGAGGTGGCGTGGTTGTTGAAATTTCAGGGCAGAGAAGACAAAGTCACCATCATGATGACAACAGGAATCAACTTGCCGAGACGTATCAAGGGGCAGGCAAAAAGACAGAATTTGCCGATACCGTGCTGTCCTTTACGGAAACCGTGGAACTACAGCCCCCCATACTGGTCGCATTGGAGCATGCAATTAATTCTAAATTGCTTTTCAGACGGTAGAGTAATGTTACCGTCCTGTTTACAGGAAGGATTGCAGATGCTCTAACTGATGGAAATCAGTTTAATTTGAAATAGTACTATCAATAATCTGCTAAGGAGTAATACACTAGAAGAAAAGCTCTGAAATCTGCGTTTGTTTCAACACAACGCGTCAAGTGAATTGTGTTGAAACAAACGCAGAAAACACAGTGAAAAAGTGGAAAAACACAGAAAAATGCATTTTTCTGTGTTTTTCCACTTTTTCACTGTGTTTTCTGCGTTTGTTTCAACACAATTCACTTGACGCGTTGTGTTGAAACAAACGCAGATTTCAGAGCTTTTCTTCTAGTGATAGCTTTGTAAGTGCACTTTTGATTTTGAGCTTGAGCCAGTTGGGTCTCGGGCAGAGATTCCAAACTGGATTATGCATAGTTGGAGTTTCTGTTCAGTACAATACATCTAAGGGCAAAACACCCATTCCCACCTTAAGTGGATTGATTTTGTTGAGATTAGGGTTCATCCACACTGGTTGTTAGTAAATATTTTGGTGTTATTACAGGGGTCTAGTTTGGTAGTGAGCTTCTTTCAGGACAGGGCAAGGATGCGGGCAAAAATTGCTTTTATTTTGCCTTGAATTGCTTTCTTTTCCCATCCTTGCAAACCCTTTGCTGCAATGTCAGCCTCCAAGAATTTCACAAAAGTTGTCAATCCATACCTCCAAGCAACAAAATAGAATAGAATCCAATGGAGTGGCTTTTCTACCATATATTTCATTTGTAGATCCACTTTCTTGTTTGAGCTTCTTGGCCAATCTTGTGTAGATTTAGAAGAAGAGAAAAGCTCTTTATATTAGTGGGATAGTGGTAGGTGAAACAAACCATGTGGGATACGTGAATTAGGACAAAGAAGAGCTCCATCACTCATGGTTAAGTAAAATTGCAAGAATTGTGATAAAAATCAAATTTCAAACCTCATTTAGACATAGTTTAATATTTTTTTTCAAAAAACCTCAAACTAAGAAAAGTTGGGGAATCAAGTAAACTTTTATGTTTCAAAAATCTGTTTGAGATTTCAATACTCCGTGTAAAAGTTATAGACAAATTTTAGAGAGGGTGTTTGAAAATGTCTAAAAAAATCTCCCTTCCACACACACTCTTGAATTTTGTCCTAAACTCTTACATGAGGCTCCAAAATCCTAAGCAAATTTTGGGAAATAAAAATTAGCTTGGTTCTCCAACTTAATTCTTGTAGTTCAATTTTTTTACATTGAATGGAGCTATTACATTATGCCCAAATAAAGTCTAAAATTCAACTTTGAACAATATTCTTGCATTTTCACTTAACTATTAGTAGCTACATTTAATGTGGAAAAAAATTGAAAAGTGTTTAAAATGGTACAATCCTAGTTGTAGAGAATTCTCTACTTGAATAAGTGAACCTAGTTATGATTCATTTCTTAAGTTGAAAGTCTTTACAAATTCCTATCTAATATGTACAATACTATTGTAGAAACACTAATTTCATAGCATTGTGGAATTTTTTTTCATTCATATATTGAATGTCTACAAAAATGCATTTTAGAATATTTTAGAGTACCCTATTGACTTCTACTAATATCCTATAGGAAATTGGTAGTTTCTATAGAAAGTAGAATTGCATATTTTGTCACATATAAGCATAATTACTTTATGAGAATTTAAGTAGTGATGTTTTTATTGTCAACCCTCCATTGTAAATATTTGTTTTCACATGTACGTGTAATGCATAAGTTTTTTCAATTACAACAAATTTTCATTCAAACAATGAAATAAAAACTGTATTTTTCAAATATTTGAAAATTAGGTGTTTTTAAATTGATTTAACAAAGACTAATCATTGAAGATATTAGATGCTTCATATAAATACTTTCTAATCATCAATTTCAACATTCAAACAAATTAAAAGTGTTAAAAACATTGTACAATGTTATACACTATCAATAAGATATGTAAATTTGGTGCAAATTTACTTTCAGCATTTGGGGAATTAATCCCATTTAATTTGAAATAAGTTTAGAACAAATAAATAAATTTTATAAAACTAATTAAATTTTTTTTTTAAATTCAAAATTTAGGCAATGATGAGTTTAAGAATTACCTAGTATTGAGTATTTTGAAAGGAAAATACAAACAATAGTGGCATTTAGTTCTACAAACAAGTCCCTTCCAATCCCTCCTTGAAAATTATCCACCACTAACATTGTACCATATTCAACGCTTTTCAATTTTGTTTACAAAAAATGCTGTCATTCATAGTTACACCTCAAAGTCTCCTCCCCCTTGTTTTATTGTTGTTTCAACATTTGGTGCAAGCCATTAGTGCACTTTTACAAAGTAGTTAAAACAACTAGAAATTGGTCTATTGTTATTTGAAACACTCATGGAATATTTTGGGATGTTTATGTTATGGTTGAATGTATTTAAAAAAGTATGTTGTTTCAATGCATTATAGTTAGACCATTAGATTTGAAAGTAATCCACATTAGCACAACAACATTTATCCATTATTAAAATGACAATTAGACAAAATATAAATTAAAAGAGCATTCGTCTATTATTGAAACAATGATAAGACATTTTTTAAGTAGAAAACTTAAGCATCATTAATACAGTTATAAAATATTGTTAAAGAATATATTTGTGTAACCATGCTTGATACAATATTGAAACAACCTTTCAAAAATTCTATCTAGTGACAAAATAACCACTTGGATAGCCAATAGGTCAGACTACATGAATTGCACATAAAATTTGTGCAACACTTACAACAATGTACTCAAGCCTTTTCATTTGTTTGACTTGTGCTATTGTCAAATTAGTAGGAAGTGATCATCATACTTGATTGAATGCACTTTGTCAAAGTATTCCAATGGTCTAGAAATAACTTGCAAGACAAAGATTTCCATAGTAAATGAAGTGTCTTACTTGTCCATACCATGTTTTGATCAATTGTCTTGTAGCTTCCATTTGTAAAAAAATTGAACTACAAGAATTAAGTTGGAGAACCAAGCTAATTTTTATTTTCCAAAATTTGCTTGGGATTTTAGAGCCTCACGTAAGAGTTTAGGACAAAATTCAAGAGGGTGTGTGGAAGGGAGATTTTTTTAGACATTTTCAAATATCCCCTCTAAAATTTGTCCATAACTTTTACATGGAGTATTGAAATCTCAAACAGATTTTTGAAAAATAAAAGTTTACTTGATTCCCCAACTTTTCTTCGTTTGAGGTTTTTTGAAAAAAAAATATTATACTATGTCTAAATGAGGTCCGAAATTTGATTTTTATCACAATTCCTGCGTTTTCACTTAACCATGAGTGGTGGAGCTCTTCTTTGTCCTAATTCACATATTCCACATGGTTTGTTTCACCTACCACTATCCCACTAGTATAAAGAGCTTCTCTCTTCTTTTAAATCTATACAAGATTGACCAAGAAGCTCAAACAAGAAAGTGGATCTACAGATGAAACATATGGTAGAAAAGCCACTTCATTGGATTCTATTCTGCTTTGTTGCTTGGAGGTATGGATTGACAACTTTTGTGAAATTCTTGGAGGTCCGCATTTCAGCCCTGCCCCCAAAGGCTCACTATGTCAAACTATACCCCTGTAAAGTATGACACCAAAGTATTTACTAACAGCCGGTGTGGATGTAGCCTGATTCAAAATAAATAATTGTTGAGAATTTATATATGGAATTGAAGGATGCCAATTTTCCTTCTCATTCAATTCTAGCTTCTTGAGTGCCCCAACCGACGCAAGAGTAAGTTTAAAACCGCTTCCATATCCATGGGAGCTTTCGTCGATGAAAATCTGTTTTGAAATAGTGTTGTGAATAATCTGGTACAGAGCAAGTTACCAGCTTTGCAAGTACAGTGCACTACAGTATTGATTTTGAGCTTTTGCCACTTGCCCTCTCAGGCAGGCAGAGATTATTCCAAAGCTCCTCTGAGCATGTGATTGCATGTGTTGAATCTTTCAACTTAGAGAACTTGAATATGGTAGGAGGCTCTAAAAGCGACCAGCCTTTTCAAACAGTCCCTATGAATTGATCAAAAACAGACATTAAGCACACCATAAACGGATACAGTTCAAAAGAGAAATAGACACCTTATAATGTTAGGACCATAATCCATCCACAAAAGGTTTATTCAAAGAGCATTGGCAGATGCAATAAAGGCCATAATAGAATGGTTTTATAATCAGTGGCCACATAAAAATTTAACTTTAAAAAAACTAGATTTTACTCCAGAAAAATCCATTTCAGCAGTAAAAAATAAAGAAAAGCAAAGGTCCATTTTTGTTGCATCCAAGGACTTATTTTTGAAAGTATTCAGGCCCTTCTTGCATGCCGGGCTGGTGCTTGTCAGGCCATGTTATGTCTTTTTCCAATTTTACTGTGCACACTTCAAGGGAACCCTAGGATCACAAATAGGTGCCTACGCCTAGTATCTTTAAAAATTCATAAGTAATTCATAACTACTCCGAAAAATGTGAAACCACTTCCATTGGATTCTGCTACTATTTTTCTATGTCAGAAAAATTACTGAAAATACTTTCCATCACCATTGCCTCATGAAAACTGCGATCAGCCCTTAAAGTGTCGCTTTTAGAGCCTCCTATCCTATATGAACTATGGGAGAAGGCTCACTAATCGCCCATCTAAGGCCTGAAACTAAATTTGGGGGAGGTAAGACATCTTGAAATATTTTTCAGTACATTTTTCTTGAAAGACAAGTCGAATCGACATCTAACCCAACTCGTTTCATATTTTTTGGAGCTTTGAGGAATTAGTTATCAAATGTTAAAGTTGGAAGGACATAGGGCTCAAAAATGGTGCCCTTGTTAAAATGTACAATGTCAGTACACTGTTGAAGGCTATGAAAAAACAACATGTACAAATATTGAACATTTAAGGTAGGGCACCATTTTAGAACCCACTCCATTTAAGAGCCTTCTCCCTTATTTGAGACTTATGAACACGTATTGTCAAGACATTAAGGTAGATGTACCCATAATTGATCAAATAAGCACATTTGGATATAATCCAGGGTAGTGCAAGGCAAAGCAAATCTTTTTAGAGATGCATTGACAAAAATAATGGGGATTGCAAAAAAATTGGTAATTTTATCTCTTGAGTTGAAATTACTATGAATTTTGAAAGGCAAAAGTTGGGCTTTGACCTACAACCAACATCTAGAGTCATCCAATTTTCATCATTCAAGAATACTTTCCCACTAATTGCTTCCTACATTTATGCTCACTTTTGTGTCATTAACTTTGGTCCAAGCCTTGAAAAAGTACAAAGACACACATTCCAAGGAAAAAACAAAAATCCATTCCAATCTTCTTTGGAATAGGGTATCCTATTTATTGTTGATGGTGTGTGTGTTAGTAATGGGTACATCTACCTTAATCTATCACAATTATTAGATTGGCAAATTTTTCACTATGAAGCTAATACACATTAGATTTGTGAAGTCCTCATTAGTATTTATAGAAGAGGGACGCGTATGTTGTGAACTTGATATTAGTGTGTAATACACTATTCTGAACTCACTCTTGGTGTAATAAGAAGCACTTGGTGAATAGCACTCATCATCGATAAATTGAAGTATATTTGATCTTGGCATCTTGAGCAAGGTAATTGCCACATCTAGTTTCATTCTATATAGTAATTGCTCGAGGTGTTGCTAGTTTTTTTGTTGCTAATATTGAATTGTAGCAAACCTAAAATGGGTCATTTGTCTTTTGTTTCTATGCAGTAGGGTTCAAGTAGCTCAGTTGTAAACATGCACCCCTTTGGCTCCTATTCATGCTCCTCAAGATCGAGGTTTAGCCTTGACTTGCACTTTCATGACCAATCCTATTGTATAGATTCTTACGCTTTAATAAGAGAGTGAAATTTGTGACATTGAATTGCGCAAACTTGTATCAATTCATTAGGAATGGTATTGTTGTGAGTTTCTAGAGAGGTCTATGCCAATCCTTTCCAAAGTTGGTCATTTTTATTTTACTCCAAAATTGCCCAACTCTAAATCAACATGTGTGAACAAATTGTGCCACTATACTTGTTGGTCTTCTCCTTGTTTTGAGGATGAGCTCCATAGTTGATGCACATTACTCATGTAACTCCAATTTGGGTTGTGAAGGTACAAATGCATTGCAACTTTTGGTAGCAGTGGAGTTAGACTTTGTACAATTTCTACATAGTATACTATAAGGTAGAGATTGACATGCCCCCTAAAGTCTACAAACCTTTCTTTTCCTTGAGCTTCTTCTTTTTTAATTGAGTAGCATTGATGTGCCAAGTCTCTCAAGACCTCATTATGTCAAAATCTATTTAATCTCTAAAGAAGGTTCCTTAGAAGGAAAAATGTAGATAAGCACATAGTCTTAGACAAAATTATGATGTCATTTCATTAGGAAAGATTTGAAGGCTCTAGAGCCCGCAAGTTCCCACATCCCGAAATCGGGTAATTTGCCAAGGGAATGCAGTTCTGCAGGAATCCTACGTGGTTGAGCGACTGCCACATCATTAACTCTTTTTTTTGAAATTTTTTTTTGGACTTCTTTTCATATTTCAGGACCCCAATTTTTTTTTTCTTTTTGAGAAATGCTGGCCTAACAGCGGCCAGCTGTTTGTGAGCCCTCAAGATGGCACTTGGAACTCTGGGTCCATTTTTCGCGAATAAATTGCGAAATTTAGCTAAAAAAATGAGAAAAAAACATAAAAAAGAGTATTGGAAGAGTCTTGATAGTAATCTCTATCAAATTAATACAAGACCGTTTTAGAAGGTGGAAAATTCCTAATTCTAGGAATTTCTATCATTCTTAGTCTTAAAAGTAAGTTTGAATGAAGATTTAGTAATTCCGAGAGAAATGAAGAAATGAGAGTTAGTCAGTCTTAGTGTCTGACGGTGCAAAATCAACCTTTTAAGGATGCACATGGCATACCGACTAAACCAAAAGAGTCTACTACGAGCCTAGAAGGTTTACCAAGGCCTAAATTCGATTTTAGGATAAATTGGATTTAGAAGTAAAACAATTACGTGTGACTTGGAGAATTGGAATTTCAAGACATGAAAAATGGAGGAATTGGAAATCGAAGACTATAGAAAGGTGTTCCAAGGGTAGGAGCATGCCAAGAGCGAACAAGAATCGAACAATTATCCACAATTCTTAGACATCGAGAATTAAATTGTCCAATTGGGCAAAGTAATTCCAAATCACTAAAAATAGACAAGTGCAAGATCGCGTGGAACTTACACTAAGAATCTAGGAGTGCCCTAGATGTTATCCAAATTATTCCGGATTTTTCCGGAATTCCACGTTGACTCCATGGAAAGTCAACCGCACATAAAAACGTTCGTAAATTCCTAGAAATTACGTATGATGCGGTAAAATCTCACTAAAAATTAGGATAAGTTTCTGTGTACTTAATAAGTGCCTAGTCAAGTTTGAAGACATTCTGACATTCCCAACTACCAGAACCGGCATCAACATTGGATTTCAACATAATTTACAATTTGGCGACGGGTTGACCAATGTATCAGGAGCGAATGATGTCCAATTGATGCAAATGAGGAGACATTCCTTGCTCTCACAAACATTCCTAACAACCTTGGCCTGACAGATTCATCAAAATGCACAAATCATAAAAGTTAAATTTTTTATTTTCAATTGGAGTTACCGTAATTCCAATTTGGGCGCGCAAACGGCTTAGGAGTGAGGGGTAAGGGGTCCCTTGGGCTAATTGGGGTCTTCTGAAGATAATGGTGCAAACGGTTTTCCGTTTCGAGTTGTTTCCTAAAAGATAGAGAGGGTCAGCTCTTAGTTTGACTTTTTAATCGTTAATTGCGGTTAATTAAAAGTGATTTTGGAAATATCTCTTGGAAAATCAAAGATTGGATTTGGTCAAGATCCCTTTCTTGCGTAAAAAGCCATCTTTGGGCTAAAGAAAGACAATTTTCAAAATGACTTTTGGTTAATTTGCAAAATATCTAGGTAGATTAGGGTTAATTTCAAAATATCTTGAGTTAAGATCTTGGATTTGATTTGGCCAAGATTTCATTAGCTAAATGGGGATGTTTCTAGAAATTTCCACCATTAAACAAATATTATTTTGAAATTACATTAGGGTAGTTTAGGGGGAGAAGTAACAAAGTATTTTCACTAGCGATTTACCAGAGAGGGCCCGGCCACTGGTATATAAGGGCCCCCCTCGAGGTTGCTAGTACCCTTTTCTTTCGTGCACCGACATTTTGTTCTTCTTCCGTGCTACCGACGTGGTCGGAGCACCACTTGGACCAAAAGATCTTAGCTAAGTTTTGTTTTGTGTTTATTTGTGAACTTTGAAGGCTTAGGGCCCCTTCGATTGATTCTCATTCTCTCTTTTGTGCAAAAGGCTAAGCCTCGAATTCCAATTAACCACTATTTCGTGAAAATTTCAAGCATCGAGTACCAAAGTTCGGTTTAAACATCGTCATGTGTACCTCCTTTGGTGGCAACATCTTGAAATACTAAGAAATTTTGAGAACTCAAAGTGAAAGTTCGGTTAAACACTGTCATGTGTACCTCCTTTTGCGATTAACAGTTCTCAAAATACTATTATGGAAAGCATCACACGGAAAAGCTATAAAAAACCCATAAATGCTTATAACATGGGATTTAATTCCAACCAATTCACGAAGGCTATATGGCAAAATTTACCTAACCATCTTTGACCATCTACACTTCTCAAAAGATGGTATTTAAAGGGTTGATGCTTTAGACGTCTTTATCCTTCCACTGTCACTAAACCAGTCCTTTGTGTTGTGCTCATAAACAAATTAATTAAACTAGAGTCAGTTATTATCCCTGAAATACCCAAGTTTCCATTTGATAGTAGTAATAGAATTTATAGAACCAGTTTGTTAGTCCAGAGAAAAGGCCGTTCTCGTTCAGTCTAGGGCCAGCAAAAGTGCCGATCCCGAACTAGCCATACGGGTGACCCCCACATACGTGCGACCCACACATACCCCCCCGTCGGCCAATCGTAGCCCGCCACGTGGCGGGCGCTGACGTGGACCAATGAGGGGTCTGCCCACTCGGAACGGGCCACATGGCACCGAGGAGGGAGCTAGTCGGGGTCTATGGTGCTGGAGCCACCGGGTCTATGGTACCGGAAGGGAGTCCAGTCGGGGTCTATGGAGCTAGGAAGTTGGAAAAACTCAAACTTTCAAACACTAAACACTATCACAAGTAAGTGTATACACCTCAAAACTTTGTCATTACAATTATTCAAATTTTGGTTAAATTAAACAAGAGTTGCAAAGGAAACTCACAACTCCTAAATTTAATTTCACACCAAAAATCTAACAATTGCAACATCAAGAGATTCTTGTCTGTCTTCTAATCAACTCAAACTCCATAGCCATCATTCTTCTCATCAAAATTGCAAAACATCTTGGAAGCAAAATGGAAAAGGAGGGAGGGAATTAAGAGAATTAAGGTCACGGAATATACACACGTAAAGGAATTAGGATTAAAAAACTAATATTCAAAGAATATTACTATTGAATAAGGTTCTTTATTTCGTAGCTTTGATTCTTGGTATTAAAAAATTATTTTTTAGAAGAATCCTACTATTGAAAAGGTTTTTGTTCTTTAGGAATGTTCTACATTCTTTGGTAGTTAATTATTAATTAGATTCTTAGAAGGTTTGAATTTTGTTAGGTTTGTCCTATTAGGCCTAATAAGCCAAAAGAAAAACAACAAATTGACAACCAATTTCTTTAGGAATTAAAAGGAATTAAAAAATTAATTAGATTTGAAAAGATTTGATGATAATTTTTGATTCAAACTAATTAATTTCACCTAATAAACCAAAAAAGGAAAAGGACAAATTGACAACCAATTTCTTTAGGATTTCAAAGAATTTTAAAAAACTAATTAGATTTGAAAAGATTTGGATAGAATTTTAGATTCTCCCCTAATTAAAAATATTCTCGAATTTAGGATATTAAATTAAAACAAAGGAAAAACAAACAATAACAAAAACTAACAATTCAATTAAAAGTCCCATTGATTTTTGCATTAGAATAGATTTATTTGCTAGGGAATTAACGAAGTAAGGTAGACTAAGTTAATTTGTGGTATTTTCCAATCACTAAAAATTAGGAATAAAAGGAAATACGCAAATAATTTAGAGCTATATCACCATTAGTCTTTTCTTTTAACCAGGATAGATTTAATTTACCAACAACTTGATAATTATTATGGATTAGATGGAGAGCCGTGATGATTTCAATGGCGAGGTCGTGGGAGACTATCTTCACATGATGATGTTTGACAACGGGACTATGGAGATTTATGCGGAGAAGATAAACCAATCCCATTTGATTTTTATTCTCATTATTTTGCTATTAAGTTTCTTTTTACCGAATGCTTGGAATTAGGAGTAGATAGAATTTTACCTGCTAAATTAGGATAGGATAGAATAGAATAGCTAAGTTGTGGAATCAACTTAGATTAAAAACACTTAGAAGATTAGTAATAAGGAAACATGATTAAAAGAGTTCATTGCTTGGAAGGCACTCTTTGAACACCCATTTAGAGAAAAGTACTTGACTAGACAAAGAACCCATGTGATAGAATTCTAGCTCGAGGGTGGAATTAGAAGCGCTCACACCGTTCCCCAGACCAGTTTCGGGTACAGTCCCAAAACGACCCTTTGGAGCCCTCAAATCCCTCCTAATGATAGGTTTGTTTAGATGGATTGTTGCAAGAAAGATTGCTTGACCTTTGTGGGGTTTGGCTTAGTATTAGTTATATTGTGACATTTTGAAATTTCTTTATATAAGATAAACTTTAGACAATTAGAATAATACTACAAATAGCATGTCACTAAAATTTGAGACTTGAAAAAAGATGTAGGTCAAAAGTTATTCCGACAAAATAAAGTGATACAATTTTTTGAAGAAAATAGGCTCTTTGATGTTTTAATTTCTAAAAAATAGGAAAGAGGATCATGACAAAAACTAAAAATTTGCAATTTGGGAGAACTCTAGAATAAAGAAATTCCACTAAAAGAATGATCTTAAAACCATTTTGAATGTTCAGAAACCCACATGCAATGGAGCCCTATTAGTAGGGATGTAGAAGAAATAAAATAATATTTTTTTTCAAATTTATCAAATTCATCCTTCAAAAGGGTAATTGCAAGAAGCACTTGTCAATTTTGTTGCATTTTCATGACTTTTTGGAAAGTAATTTAGAATTAAAAAATAATATTAAAAAATTAAAAATATGACTAATGTATATTCCTTTAAGACGAAGGTAACCACCAAAGGAAATGTATAGAAAAAGTATCTAAGTAGGAGAACTAGAAAAGTGCCAAATCTTAAGAAAATACATACTTTGATGTTTTAATTAGGAAAAAATAGGGGTTCTTTTTTCATATATAATAAAAATTGGACATTGCAACAACTTTATAGAAATGGCCATTTATCAAAAAAACTCATCAAAATCATTTATTACATGTTTCCAAATGCAAGTAGAATGAGGCTTACTTTGTCGACTTTTACACCACATAAAAATATTTATTTTAAAGATTCCTTTGGCCACTAGCTACAAGTCTACTAGAAGACCATCTCCTCAAAATATTAGCTCAAAATTTATAATTTTGGATGCTTAATAGTGTTAAAACCCTCCAAATTGGCAAGTACAACATTCAATTAGGGTCTACTTTTGGATAGTTAACTATTTTTGAAAATTATGACAAAATTTGGCAAAACTAGACATGAGTACTTTTTATAAATCTAAAGTCATTTAGAGCCAAAACACAAAAGTTATACCCAAAAAACATATCAACATGCATCATGTGATGGAAAATAGTCCACTTGAGTGAATCATGCAATCACCCAAAAGTTTTAGTAGATGATAACTTGTCATTCCAAGTGTGATGCAAAATACTTCTAGTCTTTCTTGCAATCATCTAGTAATCATGATTAGTCTAACTTTCTAATAGATTTTGGTTCCTCCCATGGTATTGTGTGGAGAGCATTAGAAAGTATTGTTTATATTATAATAATGATTAGTGTCTTAGTGAATGAATATTTTTGTATGAAAGCACCTATGGTCTATAACAATATTTAGCAATGTTTAGGATTTAGGGCTTGAGAATTGACGAGGAGAATATTTATTCATAAGGAGAATTTCAATGCGGCATTGCCATTCATATATATGATAAATACACTAATCATGATATGGTCATGGCAATTGATATTAATGTTTAACTCTATTTATACATATGAGTTTTGAGTCTCAAGACTTAGGTAGGATCCACTTTTGCTCCCCTACTTCTTGCATGTTGAGTTTCAAGTCATTGATAGAGTCACAATCCTTTGCATCTTTTCTTGTTAGTATATAGTATTACATGTTGGTAGGGATTTTGAATTTGATTATTGAACCACCTTTTGATTATTGCAATCATCCTATTTTCTCTTTGATGTATAAACCTACAATATCTTATAAACAAACAATCTTGTAATTGTTGATGAGACTTAGGTTTCTATTTTCTTTAAGGTAATTGTGAAGGGAAAAAACTTTACTTCAATATTAAGTTATTTATAAAGGTGAGGCCTTTTATATATATATATATATATATATATATATATATATATATATATATATATATATATATATATTCGAATTTGATTTACAACTAAATTTGAATGAACTTGGAAATTATCTTAAGGTCTTAAGTATCTAAGGTCAAAAAATGTTTCATATAATGACTTTATACCATTGCTCATTTCCAACTATCAATCAATATAGTAGCTAATATGGTGTTGATTAAGAACTTTGAATTAAATTCACTTCTCCAAACCAGCAATTACTTTCATAAAAGATCTTGTTAATACTCTATGACCATAAATCAATCCAAGTCACACATTTCATAAAAAGTGGTTAGCAATCATGACACAAGCAGGAACTTTAGCCTTGTCAAACCACACATAAAAAAATCAACACATCCCCCAAATAAGTGGTCTTTTTTAAGATTGGAAAACTTAACAACATTCAAGCACCACACCACCTTCAAACTCTAAAAGATTTATCTAAATTAGTAGATAAATACATTTCCTAATTTTTGTTGAATCCAAAATGATATAAATATTTCATTTTCTCCACCAATAAATGTATAGTAGTAATTAACCATGTCTCTCTACAATTCTACATATGTACAAGGCTAAACATAATAAACAACAAAAACTATTGTAATCAAAATTGCAAGTAATGCCAAATACAACTCTTAGAAGTCTTCTTGACTTCCCCATTGACACTATCTACTTCTTTTTTCCAAACATAAGGATCTCTTTAATTTGAAGAAACTTCACAATTTCTTCAAATGGTGGCCTCATTGAAGGACCTTGGTGCCAACACCTATTCACCAAGTCTACCATCCAAGGTGGTGTTTGGCTAGGCAACCTCGGCCTTGCACCACCAATGACACCATCATAGTCATTTGTTCATAGCTCTTCAAAAGGCATCCCACCCGATAAGATCTCATAGCAAGTCATTCCAAAATTGTAGACATCTGCTTCTTTGGTGAACAATTCCGGCTTTTGGAAAATATCTTGGTTCTTCATAGCTTCTAGTATTTCGGAGGCCCTCCAAAATCTTATCCCCACAATTCCAACAGAGCATTCAAAATTTGCTACCACGCAAGAAAATACATGTTGTTGCAAGTGCATTGGATCAACTATTGAATGCATCCCTTTCTTTTCATCATATTGCCCAAAGACCAATACATTGGAAGCCTTGAAGTCTCAATGAATAATATTCCTTTCATGCAATTCCATCATGCCCTTAGCAATTTGATATACGATGTAAAAAGCTACATCATTTTGAAATGATTGGCCTTGGTTGTTCAAATGTAACATTCTTTTATCAATAAGCTTCCGCAAGTCCCTTGAAGCTCTTGCCATAAAGAATGCAAATCTTCTAGTAGACTTCAACAATTGTGCACCAACAATAGTCATAAAATTATCCAAATTACTTCCAAACCTGCCCTCAATGCATGTTTCATCATTAGTGAGCATAGTCATAGGAAAGAGTTTGAAAAGGTCTCTCAACAGCATTTCTTCTTTAAACACCTTCATTATCCAAAACTCAAATTTCCTACCATCATTCATATCTATCCAATGAGTATGGAAGAGTTTTGCTTGCCTCCCCTTTGCAAATGGAGTCACACTACTCAATCCAAATTCTACTTGAAAAGGAGCCCCATCAACATCAATCATCCATTTAGGTAATGGTTGAGTAGAATTGGGTTCTAGATCATTTTCATCAATGAAGAATCCCCCAAGATATTTCTCTTGAAGACTTCAAAACACGCGCTTGTTGTCCTCAACGACCTCCAACTTCCACTTTGGTATCCCTTCTTCATGAACCCACTTTGGTAATAAGGTGGAAGATGAGTCCATGGCTGGCCCCTCCACACATGTATAGTATGTACTCGCCAACTCACTCCAATGCACTTTGGAAGCTTCGATCTTTGCCTTCACCTTTGCTTGCTCATCATTCACATCCAACGTTTCCAAGGCTCCCCTCAAGCTCTCAACATGCACTGAGTGAAATTCTGTAGAGATTGAGGTTGTACGTAGGTTGGGCTCATCAGCCATGACTACTCTCGTAAAGATCTCTAAGCTTCAAGGCCCTTGTCAATTGCAAGGCTTCCTTTGGCAAAAAATTTCACAACCATTAGATGTGCTTCACAAGAAACCACTTCACATGATGGAGTGTGTGTTTGAACTAGATGGGCTAACCATGACAATTGAAGTCCACAGAGACAATTGATTGAAATTCTTAGAAGAGTATTTTGTGGGGTCCAAAAAATGCTACCAAATGGACACCCAAAAAGAATTGCTATGGAGCATGGGATTGGAAGTAGATCAATTGGTACACAAGCTCAAAAAAAAATGAAACGGAAGTTACTGCAGGTGTCGGGTGAAGCTCTTTTGCGAGGACTGCAAGGAAATGGGGAGAAGATGACAAAGCAAACTCTCATCAGTTGTTTGCATGCAACACATGCTTGCAAGCACAAATTTAATCCTGATTCACCACCAATTCTGCAAAATGCCACAAAATGCAGCCTCTACACCAACCAAAGCTTTCGAACGAATCTCAGGAGCAAGCGCCGAGCACCTGACAGTGACAGCCACTAGACTTCCAAATGGCCCCGCAAATGGCTCACAAACCCTTCTGTGGTAGCGAGACTCTGCGTTCAAGCTCTGTGCAATTTGAAGACCAAGTCGAATGCCCTAGCAGAGTGACTTACAGACACAAACAACGAGAAGAATCGACATCAGCCACTGCTTGAAAGCTGAAGTTAGTTATAGAAAATCACAAACAAAAGGAAACCAAGAACACAAAGTCTGCCGCTGGCACCCTTTTCAGGAAAGTTGCAAAGAAGGAGAAGAAAGGGAAAAGGGAAACTCCCATCACTCGCAAGCATGACATGATGCCACTCTCCCAAGCACAATGACTTGCAACCAACGTTCACAATGAAAAACTCACCACAAATTCCGCGAGATGCAGAGAAACCAGCCGCTTCCCCACGCAATCCACAGCTTTCTTACGCACCCCAGAAGCTAGGCAGCTTCAAGCATCCAATTCAACGAAACTGGGATTCTGAATCAATCAGTGCGTGAAACCGGATGCACTTCCAGATTGCCAACAAAATGAACTCGATTTCGTGTCTGCAAGACCCTCGCTCTCGCTCAATCTGCGCAATCCCAATCCCACTCCAAATCCCAGTCCCAATGGAAGCGGCGTGGCGTACAGACAGAAAGAGCAAGTGGTGTAGGGAGAAGCCGGAAGCACAAGTGAAGGATCGATCGGTACGCTGAACGAGAATTGTTTGGAAGCTGAAATACTAAGCTTAGCAGGCAGAGCTGAACCAGTCTCAAATGCGGTTCATCGCCTGGCTGGTATACCAGCAATCTCAGATCGACCTTGGAAAATTTGATTTTGACGATATGATGTGCATCGTTTTCTAGTTTGATTTACGTTTTCTTATGATGCTTTGGCATTTTCATCCAGCCAACAGCAGAGTGCCTTCCAATTAATCTAATATGCGCTAACCTTTGCGAGTTTTGTGACACTTTGAACTGTTTAGGTCAGTTCGTGTTACAAGAAAAATTTGTTGATGAGAAACACTCTGCTTGAGCAGTGTTTGCTTCCAGAATCGAAGTGGAATGGTCATCGGATTCTAAACTAATAATTGAAAAAAACAGGAATTATTGGTGATGTGTGGTACACAGTGGTATACCATTTTCCCTAATGGCTATTATTTTATTGTTTTAGATTGGAAATGCAGCCAATTTGCAAAGGAACAGCTTGCAGATACTGTTTTGAGGATTATACACCCGCCATTCTAGCTGATGTGTGCACTTTAGAACCTAAGTTGAAGTGGCTTGTAAGGTAAAAGCATCCAAATGTAACATGACAGTTTGTTCTCGGACACTTATAAATTGACCTAAATCTAAGTTCAAAGTAAACAAGTGGGCTTCTAAAGTATATAGGTTTGTAGGATTCCAAGAAATTGTCACTCTTTCAAGAAGTGGTCAATCACCGGTTTAAGATGCAAGGTTATCTAGAGTATGTCACTTTTGGGTGTTTCAGTGCCCACTTTGGTGTTAGTTTAGTATTCACCATAGGTGCATCCATGTAGTTGTTTTTAAAAATTTGTATTATATTCATATAAGCTTGGAAAAATATAAACCAATTTTGTTGGTTTCTTAAACCATTTCCTAACAAATGCACATCATTTTATTCTATAGCTACCCTTTCGATTTGTCAATCTTGAATATATGTCACATTTCGGTGCTTTTAATTGAAACAATTACTGATCTGTAAACTAGGAAAGGAATGCCAAGCCTACAACATGCTACTCAAGGAGCACACAAATTGGACAATACACTAGATAGTGAATAAGACTGCTTGAATAATTACTCAATTGCTTTATTCCAAGAAAGTTACTCTATAAGTCATCAAAGTCAACAAATATTTTTAAATAGATATGGCGAATTTTGTTAAAACGGCGGCATTCTATTAGTTTGATACTTTTGGCAGTTCAGACCGTGTGGTCTGAAATGTAAAACCGTCATAGATTTTTGAAATCTACATCAGTCCAAGATATTTCAGACTATGTGATCTGAGATGTAAAACTGTCATAGATTTTGGAAATCTATATGCATCTTGGATTTATGAAAATCTATACCTATCCTAGATGTCAGTTTTCAATTTAGACCGCACAGTCTAAAATGGCATTTGGAATACCACCATTTTAACAAAATTTGCTATAGATGCATTTTCGTTTGTACATATGGAGGTTCATAAGTCACAAATTATTAATTTAAAAAATGTGTATTTTTGTACAATATTAGTAAGTATTGATATGGTGTTAAATGTTGAGAAATTAGTGTAGGGCAATATACTTTCACAATTTAAGTGCAAACAAAATCAAAATAGGCCTAATCCAATTTGCAACTTGTACTTTTGCTCTAAAGCAAGGAAATATGTATAACAAAAAAGTGCCCCTATATATGCCACTAATAATAATAAGACCTCAATATAATTGCTATTATTCAACATTTATAATTTTGTGGGATGTCATTGGCAAGTGAAAGAGGATTCTAATGCACTTTAAAATATATTTTTTGGACATATATAAAAAAAAGTTATGGATTTATATAGTATTGAGAATTATATTTGTAGGTATATCATAAAAATATAGAGTGAAAATAGGGTAGATATATAAAAATCAAATGGAGTTTTAAATTAATAATTTTGAGAATTCTAGGAACACAAGCATCCAAGCATATATGTAATACACATATGGAAAGGTTCATTCATTGTACTTTAATCAATTTAGAAGTATAAACACATTTAGGGGTCATTGCAAGAAACACCTGTCCTATTTGTTGCGTTTTGCAACAATACTCATGATTTTTTCAGTAGTACTATAAAATTAGAAAACTAATTTTTAAAAAATTTTAAAAATAGGAATAATGTATATACCTCTAAAATGAAGGTTTTCACCAAAGGAAATTGATAGAAAAATTCTCTAAGTAGGAGAACTTGAAAAGTGCCAAATCTCAAGAAAATAGGTACTTTGATTCAAAAATTAGGGAAAAATAGTAAAAATAAGTATTTTCAAAAAATAAAAAGTGACCATTTGCAAAAACTTTATGGAGATGGTCATTCACAAAAAACCCACCAAAATAATATTTTATATGTTTCAAAATATAAGTAGAAGAGAGCTCACTTTGTAGACCTCCACACCTCACAATATTAACTTTTTTTTAAAATCCTTCGCTAGAGAGCTAGAAATCTACTAGAAGACCATCTCATCCAAATTTCATCTCAAAATCATTAAAAAAAGGTATAGCTCTGGTACTAAAAACCCCTAAATTGCTAAGTGTGACATCCAATTGGGGTCTATTTTTGGATAGTAAACTATTTTTGAAAATTATGAAAAAATCAAGGAAGGTGTATAATAGTTATGAGTACCTTTCCTATAAAATCTTGAGTCATTTGGAGCTAAAACACAAAAGTTATGGCCAAAAAACTGATCAGCATGCAACGTGTGATACAAAATAGTACAGGTGTTTCTTGCAATGACCCTTAGATTATTATTGCTTCTATGTAGACAACTGACAAAGTCATATTAGCATCCACTTTGATGAGAATTTTGTTTTTGGAGACAACTATGGAAAAATGTACATTTTGGGTTTCACTAATGACTACTTATTAATATCATATCAATGGAATGTTTCAAAAATGAATTCACCAACTACAAAGTAACATGTGGAGTATTCCTTGATTTGGGATTCAATGCAATAAAAAATTATGAAATCAACAATTCGAAATATTGATGTTAAAACAAGGATCATCCTTATTAGTACAAAAATAGCTCACATGTGAGGAGCATCCTACTTATTTTTTATTAGCTTCCTTAAAGCTCACTAAATGTTTATTTGCAACCCCTGCATGAATGGACTTTTGCCATATAAAGCCATTTTGGACACTTAAGGCAAGCTTCTATTTTGTATTAGAATTATAAAACAAATTTTCAAGTTTTCAAAGTGAGTATTGCTTTTGTTGAGTTTCATGATGTTTAAACTTCAATGTGTGTAGACTCAAACTTTATTTCAAGAGTAGCTATGTCTTCATAGTCAAACTAAAAACAACTCAAAAGTTTTAGTCCAATAATAGTTTTCAAAAAGTTTATAAGTTGCCTCTCTTACTTTTCATAAATCTCTCTTTAAGAATTAAATTTTTGCAAATCAATAATTCCAATTCTCCTCTTAAATACATATTGCACACTTCCTTTTAGAATTCTAGAATGTTTTTTTTATACAAAGTTTCGACAACTTTACATATAGAATATCGCTTGAAGAAGAGGGGATTGTCAAAAAGAAATGCATTAGCAAAGAAGGCATAGCCCAATAAGGAGGTGCATTCTTCCCACAATGCCCAATGACAAGGACATTGCTTGACAAACTATTACCACGAAATCAAAAGAATATATGAACATTCAGAGTGAAAGTCAAATGTTGGATGAAAAGGTTGTAATACCCAATTATGCAAGCAAAAGCATATAATCAAGCAGTATGACTTGAGGGCAATTGTAAGCTAGAGTGACCCAACATTTACTGTCACAGTCCATTTTCTTGTTGATTTTACTTTCATTTTTGAGGATTAAAAAAGCATATGGTATAATTTTAATCAAAAGGACTCATTAATATATTATATACTTAATATATTACAACCCTCAAAAAGTAAATTAAATAAGTTTTCAATATTTTATGTATTATGGACTACTTAGTTTTCACCTAAGGATTGTCATAGTCCATTGGTTTTTATGAAATGACTCTTGAATTCATATAAAAACATAAAATATCTTTTCTATATTTGAAGAATATGAAAACTATATTGGTACAAATGGAATTGTTGTATGTTTTAATGCAATTTATGTTTTATTCTTTGAAGAAAGGACTTTTATTTATCATTATTTCATCAGTAATAGTGTTGATTTTGTGAGTTACATTAGACATACCTAAAATCAACTTTATGCAAATCTATCTTTTCAAAATTATTGTAATAAGTATCTCTAAGGGTGGTCAAACTCTCAATTGAGTGGATTTTCATTACAACCAATTCTACAATTTATTGAAATAAATACAAATTTAATGTTATTTTTGAAGTTTTTTTTAATAAAATTATAAAAATAAAATTTCAAAATAGAATTCATTTATTACTTTTATAACCTATAAAAAATTTATAAGAAAAAAAATCAAAAGATTTAGAAGTCATATACAAAAGAATGAAATGGACTTGTATAATTGCACTTTTGCCACATTTGGACCACTCTAGCTTGCAATTGCCTTTGATTGTATACGACAAAATCCACTTGAAAATTCAATGGGAGATTTTTGGAGAGTGGTGAAGTAATGAGGTTAGAAACTAAGAGTGTTTCCCATGGATGGTAAATCTCAGCTTTCAAGTCCAAATGCAAAATGGATTCAAACAGGCTAATCAGTTTCCAAATTATTCTGTTTGTGGCACGCGGCTATCTATCGTTTCACATTGAAAGATATGCCATGGCTATAAATTTCTATTTTTCAATATGGTAGATGGCTCAAAAAGCTATATTTTAACCCTTAAGCGTCTCAATCCTTTTTTGAAATTTTGCAAATTTTCGCTTATAGCTTTGTATAGATATATCGTTTTCCAGAATTTAATGAATTTGATCATTAAAGAAGATTGTCTTTTCTAGATTCAAGTATTACATTTGACAAATGAGAGATTAATTGGATGAAATAGGGCCTTGAAGCCCTCTGTTCATCGTCCAAAATATGGATGTCTGTGTACTTTAGGGTTAAGGGTTGTTGGGCCTGGTTGATGGATTTTAGATGCTCCAAAAAAATTCACTTATTTTTCACTTAAAGAAGAATTGATGAAAAATCTAACCTAAGTGGTTTCATACTTTTTAGATTATTTATGAAGTACTCATGAATTTTCAAAGAACTGTGCACTAAGTACTTCTTTTTGACTTGTAGCCCCCTTGCAAAAACTACACACATGTGGTTTGAAAAAAGATACAGCATTTTCAAAAACAAGCATTGTAGCATGCATAAAGTAATAGAAAAGGCTCTTAAATGTGACCCATACAAAAACTTAAATGGGAGCTTAAATCAATTAATAATTTCAAATTTTTAGCATATATAAGAATGTAGTTGGGCCATCAATTCTTATTTTGAAAAAATTTGATGAACACTTATCTATTTAGTTAGAAATGGACCTACCATGGCTCTTAAATCAACCATTGAAGAAGAATGAACTATCCATTGACTCATTGAAGAACTATCAACGAAACCATATTATGTTTTGTCATAATCATTAGTCCATTATTCCTGGACCATCACAAATCCATTTCAAAGCTTCCTAGAAGACAATTTGAAGAAGCTTGGTTTAAGAGCACACTATTATACTCAGTTATCATTTGCTTTGCTTTGTCATGAATTTCTAGAACAATTGTGAAAAATAAACTTAGTTTGCAATATCTTTGGGTTATTGCACAAGCCCTTTATTATGGCACGCAACCTTTTTTTTCTTTTTTGGCACAAATGAAATAGAATTTCATTGCAAAGGGACAAATACAAACCGGCCAGCCACAAATGGCACGTAACTTTTAGATGGGATTTTCACCTTCAGAATAATTATGCAATTTTGGAACTCAAATCAATGTGTGTCAGATGAAGCTAGGGTACTCATAACATTCAGTAGCAAGAAGAGACTCTGCCTTTTCCAAGCAGGGAGAGTCATCCACGAATTCCAAGCTGAAACTCTGACATGCCTTGCTATTGAATAAAAGTTACTGATTTGGTGTGGAATATTCCACACCATTTCATCCTTTTGGATGAAATGATGTGGGATATTCCCCACGATTCTGTCCTTGGGAAGGCAGACCTGCAGAGAGCTACTGAATGTTATGCTATTTGAGTTGCTGAAGTGATTTTTAATGGTATAGGTAAATCGTCCCATTACAAACCAAATGGGAGCAGAGTCAACAGACCCATTGCAAGTCAAATTGTACTGATGGTGTATAATTATTTAAAAACTTGAATGTACACCACCACTAAAATCTAACCTGCAAATGCCACAATGGATTTGCTCCCATTTATTCTTGATGTTCCTCATGCTCACCATTATCTCTGTACTAACAAGCACAATTCTATGCATAAACTTTTGTTTTCAAGCCTGAAGGCAACAACTCCAATAAGGAATGACCTACTTAAAATGTTAGGCTTCCACTTAAAAGCATATAAGGTAGCTGGCTTGAAAAGCGATCCTTTAAAGCCTGATCAGAGTTTTTGAGGGGTCTGAGATTAAAGAAAGAATTCTTGATAATTTTTCAAGAGAAGAGCAGCTATAGCAAAATCGGTTGCCACTGGTTTTGTAATTTTTAGAGCAAGTGAGAATTAGTAATGAATTTAAAAAAAAACTTGGCGTAGCCACCTATTTGTGATTGTAGGCCGCGCAAAAAGTGTACACACAAAATTGGAAAAGAAATAAAGCCTTTACTGAAAAGCAGTAGTATGACATGTGGGAAGTGCTTCTCAAGGTTTCAAAATGCACCCCTTGCTAAAACAAAAATGAACCCTAAACAATGCGCTAACAAGTCACGCATAAATTAAAAAACGACAAGGTGAGGAAGTCCACGCCCCATTAGTTAGTTAGTTAGTTTTTTATTTTTTATACATGCTACAAATATTTGGAAACCAATCTCCTGAGCTTTTTATTCTATTCGTCAGTAATCTATTAATAGACCCCTGTAATGTTCAAATCCGCTCTGCTGTTATCAAATAACTATTCACACTGCATTACAGATCCATTTAACAATTGAATAGTATCAATTTAATTGCACTTTATAGGGGCAATTTTAACCCCTAATTGCCCAATCGACCATATATGGTCGATCTAAAATTTCAGGCCCATTTTTGAATGGGCAATTAAATTCCTTTGACCGTTTTAAAAAGAAATTCAAGCAGTTTTAAGGGTTAACTATTGAAAACTTTCATTTTTAATTGTAAAAAGTACATATTTGATTATTGAGAGGTCTTTAAAGGCATACATGTACCATAAGTGAAGTGTAAAGCTTGCCAATTTTACTTCATTTTCTAGCTTTATGCAATTTCACTTGATTTGAGATCTAAGAAATTGTACATATCCATTTGCTTTGAGAATGGTTCCAAATAATGGAAAGAGGAAAGTGTTTTCATGATATTCAGCACTGAAAATTCAATCATACAACTATTGATTTGGAGTTATTTTCAACAATTGCAAGGTGGATTGTGTAATGAATTTAATAGCTTTTCATGTGAAATTAAATTTTTTAGAAATGCATTTTAGTGTGCTAACACTCTTTGTAGTTGTTTATGTCACCTTGAATCCCAAAAAAAATTTATATGCAAATTTGAGAAACATTGTGGGAAAAGGCAATATACTAAATATAGAAAATATACTCTTCTCTTGTTATAATCTCATGACTCCTATGCAATTTTAAACTCAAAATTTGTGTACTTACTAATAAACAATCTTTTTAAACATCTATGTGGTTAAATTTTGGAAAAAAATCAATTTGCTTCATTAGGGATGACTACAAGCTCATGCACTTTTTTCATAGTCAAAACACACTTGAAAAGGCTTGGGCATTTAGGGATTAAGAAGCAAGTCTCTTTTCAAGCTAGCTACCATATGCCTTGGGTGCAATTACTAAATTGTTGTAACAAAACACTTGCTGATATTCAAGGGTATAAATTTTTTTTTATCACAAACACATAATTAGTTTATATGCATCAAACACACAGTCCAAAAACCCATTTAATCCCTTAAGTTCTTTGACTATATGTACTCCAAAAATTATAGTAAAAAACTGCCATTTCTAATACCAATACCAATTTTTTATTTAAAAACATTTTTTAAGATTTGTAACAGTAGGCTCTTGTAGTAATTTGGTTTGAGAACTTGTGGAAAAAATTTCACAGTTTTCTCTTTGTAGATTGCAAAATATTAGTGTTTGAATTTTGAAAAATAATTTTTTTCATCTTGCAAAAAAGAAGGCACCTACACTTTAGAAGGCAACAATCATATGAAAAATGGTCAAGAATGGTTGTTGAATCCAAAGTAGCAAACGATTTGAAATACAAAATTGTTAAGAATATATTTGTGAAATTGAAAAATACCAATTTGGATGGTTGCCATATTGTAATAAGCAATCTACATCCTATGGTTCTTTCTTTTTTTTAAATTGAAAATTGAGTAATATTAAGGACTTCAAAGTTTATTTTAGAGTAGTAAATCCATAACTGTGCGGAGTCCAAAAAAACTCATAATTTTTGACTCGTAGATCAAATTGAAATGATTCAAAGCTTCCCATGCATACATACATAAATAAAACTAATTTCAAATTTTATTTTTGAAAAAAGTGATTTTTTCCGATTTACCTAAACTCCCCAATTACAAAAAAACAACATATTAGGCCATAACTTTTGACTCACATTTTCAAATGTTCTAAAGTTTAGGACAAATAACAAATATTCCTTGTCTTCACCTTCAATTAAAATTTGGACTCAAAATACGGAAATCTCCAATGACATATAATTGCCCAAAATTGCTATGTTGCAATATTTAGTAGGATGGTCTTTAAGGAGTTAACATTAGAAGATTTTTGAATTGTTAAAGAGACCTTTAGGAATTGACATGAAAAGCTATTTATTCAAGGTTAGAGATGATAGCCTAAGTATATAATATGTGTTTCTACCTTGTGTGGATTTCATCAAGTACCTATGAATTTGTCAAAATAAAAAATTCACTTATGAAACCAAGGACTTGAATGACAAGAAGTACCTAATGTCTTATTGCCCAATTAGATGCATTTCATTCTGCAAACATCATGAGCATGAAGTATCCATGATCTTTTAAAAATAAAAAGTTTCAATCACAGTACTAAAGATTCACGAGCCATTAGTACTTAGTCGCTCTAATGTTGTCCTTTTTTCATATAAAATAATCCCTCAATGTACTTAAGATTTAAATGACAAGAAGTACCTAGTGTATCATTGTCCAATAAAGGGCACGCACTTTTATAAACATCATGATGTCAAAAATGGGTGGAAATACGTGAAAAACAATTGTACCCTCGTTGACAAGTACGCATTTAAATCTCATCAAGGTTCTCAATTGAGACCATTCTAGAGGCCTCTTTGAGGGTTCAAAAATCCTCACTAGAAGAAAAATGTGTCTTATACAACTAGACTTTGCAACTACAAATTGTTCACAATGACTCATTTTGAGTCATTGTGGACAATTTGTAATTGCAAAGGCTAATTGTATAGGACACATTTTTCTTCTAGTGCCTCTAATGGGTTAAATGGTCATAGACTCATAGTAAAGATTACAATTGAAAATAGATATTAAAATTGCAATTCCATGACATAGATATTGTTAATAGTCTATAAATTGAATTGTACTTGTACAAAAGTGGTTTGATTGTAAAAATATTCTTAATTTAATGAAGGATTTAGATTTATGAAATGACTCATGAATCGGGGTCTACAATCAATCATATCTTATTATCAAATTACTAGCATTGAGATGGAAGATAAATTAAACTCTTCAATTTCAAAGTAAATGAGGATATTGTTACAAATTTCATATAGAAAATGAGATGAATCATTTCATAAATTCTTTAAAAAACTATCATAAAAAATTTTAACTTTGAGGTAGTTGGCCTTTTGCATGTCAATATCCTACAATGTACATGACCTTATACTTTCCATGAATGCAAAGTTAAGTCACTTAGCTATGCAAAAATGTGCTCCAATGTAGCAAGACCTTTTCCTCTACAACAACATTGTCGAAGAACCCTCCAACCTTTTTATTAAAGAATGATAAGATCTTATACTATTTTCTAAATTAGTGGATACAAAGATTCTCTCAATTTCATGTAATTTCACAAAAAAAAAAGTAAATATTTTTCCAACCAATAGAAGTATATTAATATCTATTTCATTCAACAATTCTATACACATGACTAAATATGATGAACATTGATAGGGACAAAATAAACCAAGGTAATCAAAACTTAAGGTAATGTCAAACAAAGTTCCTAGGATCTTCACTCTCCATCACATATATTTTGTTATCAGTTCTTTCTTTGACGTCCTAGCTTCTTCTTCATCTTTCCTAGCTTCTTTCGTGGACATCCTTGCTTCTCCCTTAAACTTTCTAGCTTCTTCCTTCAATTTCCTAGTATATAACGTTTGAGAATCTCTACAATTTCTTCAATTGGTGGCTTCATTGAAGGATAAACCTATTCATCAAATTTCCCATTCAAGGTATTGTTTCACTGAGCAACATGGGCTTTGCACCACCAATTAATGACATTGTCATAGTTTTATGTTTGTAGCTCTTCAAAAGGCAAACCACTCACTAAGATCTCATAGCAAGTCATTCCAAAATTGTAGACATTTACTTGTTTTGTGAACAATTACAACTTTAAGAAAAAATTCCAATTTTTTATAGCTTTTAATATTTTTGGTGCTCACCAAAATCAAGTCCCTACAATTCCAAATGAGTATTTGAATCAACTACCATGCAAGAAAATTGATGTGGTTGCAAGTGAATAGGAACAATAGAATGCAAAGAATTCTCATTACCTTTGATGGGCCCAATGACGACCAATCCATTTGCAACTCTCCAAACTCAATGTATAATATTTCTTTTATACAATTCCATCAAACCCTTGGCAATTCTATGTAAGATATAAAAAGCTACATGATTTAGAAATGGTAGGCCTTGGATGTTGAAATGCAACATTCTTATATTGATGGATACACTTTTATAGAATTGAGAACTTAACAAAATGCAAATACAAAGGCACCTTTAAATCCTATATGATTCCCTTAGGTTGGTTGATAAAAATATTTCTAAACCAACAAATCCATAGTAAAATCCATGTCATTTTGCAACTCCATACACTTGACTACATATGATATAGAGCAGAAAAGCTAATACAATCAAAATTAAAAATAATGCCAAACATAATACCTAGGGGTCTTCCCCTTCACTTTCTTCTTGTTTTGGAACATAGGGTTCAAGAATCTCTACAATTTCATCAAATGATGGCCTCATTGAAGGATCTTTGTGCCAACACCTATTTACCAAATCCACCATCCAAGACGGTGTTTGGCTAGGCAACATGGGCCTCACACCACCAATTACACCACCATAGTCATTTGCTTGTAGCTCCTCAAGAGGCATCTTGCCCGATAAGATCTCATAGCAGGTCATTCCAAAACTATAGACATCCGCTTGTTTCGTGAATAATTCTAGCTTTTGGGAAATATTCTGGTTCTTCATAGCTTCTAATATTTCAGGTGCCCTCCAAAATCCCGTACCCACAATCCCAACAGAGCATTCAAAATCTGCTACCTTGCAATTAAAGTAATGTGGATACAAGTAGAATGGATGAACCTTAAAATAAACCTTTCCAAAATAATCAAATGGCCCAAAGATCAATACATTGGCAGCTTTGAGGTCCCGATGAATAATACTTTTTTCATGCAATTCCATCATACCACAGGCAATTTGGTGTAAGATGAAAAAAGCTACATCATTTGGAAACGGTGGGCCTTGGTTGTTGAAATGTAACATTCTTTCATCAATAAGCTTCCGCAAGTCCCCCCAAGCTCTCTCCATGAGGAATGCAAGCTGGTTAGTGAATCTCAACAATCGCACACCGTCTATAGTGTTAGAATAATAGAAGTCGTCTTCAAAGTGGTCCTTAGCACATGGTTCATCATTAGCAAGCATGGTGGTGGGAAAGAGTTTGAGAAGGTCTCTCAAGGGCGTCCCTTCCTTAAACACCTTCATAACAAAGTGATCAGATCTCTCACCATCAATCATTTCTATTGAGTGAGCATGGAAGAGTTTTGCTTGCCCTCCCTCTGCAAATGGAGTCTCACTGCTCAACTGAAACTCCGCTGGAAAAGGAGCGGCATCATCAAAATCGAGCATCCTCTTAGGTAACCGTTGAGTAGAACAAGATCGAAGATCGTTTTCATCAATGAAAAACCCTGAAGGATACTTCTCTTGAAGACTTTTAAACACGCGCTTGTTGTCCGCAGCAACCTCCAACTTCCATTCTGGTGACCCTTCTTCATGGACCCACTTCGGGAGCGAGGTGGAAGACGAGCCCATGGTTGGATTCTCCGCAGCTGTAGAGTTTGAACTCGCCAACTCACTCCAATGCACTTTGGATAATTCAATCTCCGCCTTCACCTTCGCTTGCTCATCGTTCGTATTCAATGTTTCCAAGGCCGCCCTCAAGCTCTCAACATGTGCTGAGTAAAACTCCCCAGAGATTGGGGCCGCATCTGAGCTCGGCTCAACAGCCATGGCTACTCAGTTTTGAAGATCACAAGGCACCCACGCCCTTGTCAGATGGAAGCCTTCCTACAGAAACAAATTGCACAACCATTAGATGCGCTTCACGAGAAACCAATTCATTTCCAGGTGGGCTGAGCATTTTAACTATGTGGACTAACCACAGCAATTGAGGTCCGCAGAGGCAATGAAAGCTGAACTCAGGAGATTCTTCTGTGGGGTATAAAAAATGCTACCAAAGGGACACTAGGAAGAATCATGTGAAACGAGATCAGAAGTAAATCAAACGCTACACAAGTTCGATCGAAAACAAATGAAACCGAATCCACGAGCTTGCTTGCATGCAACTCATATTCCCCAGCACAAATCCTAACTCACCACCAACTCTGCAAGATGCCACAGAATGTAATCTCCACGCTAACCGATCGAAGCCTTTGATCGAGTTGCAGGAGCTGGCGCCAATCACCTGAAGAAAATTGAGATCATGAATCAGTGACAGCCACTGGCTTTCCAGATGGTTCACTAATCCTTGTGCAGTGGGTGGACTCTGCGCTCAAGCTCTGCACAGTTTGAAGACCAAGTCGAATGCCCTAGCAGAGTGACTTACAGACACAAACAACGAGAAGAGCCGAGATCAGATACAATGGACCATTGCTTGAAAGCTGAAGTTAGTTATAGAAAATCACAAACAATAGGAAACCAAGAACACAAATTAGGGCTGGCGCTGTGAATCGAAGCGCCTCTTTCAGTAAAGTCGCAAAGAAGGAAGGAGAAAGGGAAAAGGGAAATTAACTCCCATCACTTGCTAGCATGATATGATGCCACTGTCCCAAGCACAACACCCGCTGCCAACGTTCAAAATGAAACTCACCGCAAATTCCGCAGATGCTAGAAAAACCGGCCACTTCCCACGCAATCCACAGCTTTCGAATGCAACCCTGGAGCTAGGCAGCTTCGTGCACCCAAATTAATGAAACTGGGGATCATAAATCAGTCAGTGACTACCACTGGGTCACACACTCCCAGATTGCCCACAAATCAAGCTCGGTTCTGTGAACAACAAGACCCAAGGCTCAAGCTCACTCGATCTGCGCAATCCCAAGTCGAATCGATCCCAATGGAAGAAGCGCGCGTGGCGTAGGTACAGACAGAAAGATTGCGTGGTGCACGAGGAAGTTAAGGCCGGAAGCGCAATAACGAAGGATCGATGGATGCTAAATTAAAGGAGAATTGCTTGAAAGCTGAAGTGGTAGCAGATCTCAACGAAGGACGAGTCGTCTTCGACCAATTCCGTGAGTCCCTGGACTGAGTCACCGCTGTACGTGGCTACAGTGCCGGACCTGCGGGAGAGCTTAAAATAGTGTGAGCTCGGAAGACGTGAAGACTGAAGACAACCAAGCAGACTCCGTCTTGGAACTCTGTGCACAGTCTGTACTCTGTAACTGACTCACGTTTCTCAATAATTCTGTACCTGTGTTGCAATTGGCACATCCAATCCATGGGCACACTACGAATTTTGGGCTGGGGTGAACTGACTCCCTCGCTTGTCTTCCTCCGGGAAATTATTTATTTTCCACACATGATAGATTTTGCAAGTTTTGAAATCATATTTGCAATCAGAGACCCCCAATTAGGCAGGAGAGGTAAAGAACGCTCCCTGAAGACGGCACGAAATAGGGGACTTTTATTTACATGCACCCCTGGAGTGGCTGGGGGGACGAGCAAGGGGGCCAGTTCACCCCGACCGATTTTTGGACCTGCAATCCATCCGCTGTTGGGGAGCACAAGATTCGCCTCGCTGGCTTTGGATCGCTTGTGATGCCCAGGCTGTGGCGATGGAGTTACTGGAAGGCAAGAAGAGAAAGCAAGTGGAGTCTCAAATGCTGTTCATCGGCTGGCTGGTCTACCAGCAGTCTCAGATCGACCTCGACGTTGGAACAATTGATTTTGACGATATGATACGCATTGTTCTCCAGTTTGATTTGCGTTTCTTTGATGATGCTTTGGCGTATTCACCCAACAGCAGAGTGCCCTGCAATTATTCTAATATGCGCTAGCCCTTGCGAGTTTCTGACGTTTTGAACTATTCAGGCCAGTTCGTGTTTCCAAAAGAAATTTGCTGAAGAGAAACAGTCCGCTTGAGCAGTGTTTGCTTCCAGAATCGGAGTGGAATGGTCATCGGATTCTAAACTAATAAATAAAACCAGGAATTATTGGTGATGTGTGGTACACAGTAGCATACCATTTTTCTTGGTGGCTATTATTTTATTGTTTCAGATTGGAAATCAGGCAGCCAATTTGCAAAGGAACAGCCTCTTGCAGACACTGTTTCGAGGATGATCCACCAGTGAGCCATTGTAGCTGAACCTGAGGGACTAGTTAACAGTCATCAATCGATAAAGCAGACAAAGCAATCACCCCGCCAAGCCAAATGACACGCCACCCGAGGCAGGAGTCCACACAAGCTGTACAGTAATGTACATTAACCCCTAAATGCCTGAGGCACCAAAATCAGTGTTGTTTGCAAAACTTTGAAGTTAAAAATAAAACCTAACCAAGTTGCTATTATTAGTGGTTTATATTTTTGGAAAAGTTCTTTTGAAGTCTAGTTTCAGTGTCAAAAATCCAATTTGGAAGATGAATGATAGTGTTTTTTCTATTCAAAATTTTGAGCAAGGGTACCGATTGCAATTTTCCTTCTCATTCAATTCTAGCTTGAGTGCCCCAACCGATTAAAAACCTCTTCTATAGCCGTGGGAGCTCCAATGAATCATTTGGGAAGCATCAAAAAAAGATGATGTATGGTACTTTACCAGATGAACTTCAATCCTGGTGCATTATTTGATCGATGGAAATCTGTTTTGAAATAGTGCTGTGAATAATCTACTGCGGAGCATTAGCTTTGCAAGTGCACTATTGATTTTGACCTTGGGCCACTTGCCATCTCAGGCCGGCAGAGATTCCAAAGCTCCTGTGAGCATGTGCTTGCATGTGAACATTGAATCTTTGAACTTTGAGAACTCAAAAATGAACTATCTGAGACTTTCTGTATACATAAGTGGCTTGATTTTGTTGGGGTTAATTACGTTCTTGTACTGTGCATGAATAAAGCTGATTGTTCTTCAGCAACAAATTGAAAGTGCAGGCTTTTCAAGTTGATGGAGAAACGTACCGAAAGGTCCAACTTAGCAAGGGGAATGGGGGCAATCAAAAATTGTAGGTGGAACTCACGGTGCTCCTCAGTCTCAAGATAAACTCCAGTCCTGTGCTTTCAAAAGTTGAAGGTTTAATTTTCCATCAACCCTCTTATTGCTTGTGCTTTTGAATATGCATTCAAACACCCCAAAAAGGATGTCAATTTGGGGAGAAATGTTGACATTCATGGCTTTCCTGATGCACCAATTCTTGTGTGATCTTTTTCAGTTTCGTGTTCTCATGAAGCTTGATATGCGGGGGAAATGGACCCCAGCCTGGAGATTGGTGGCAGATCATTCTTCTTTTGCAATATTTAATCAACTAGATCTGGAGTTCATTTTTGGTCTTGATGATATCAAGTAAGTAGGACTCTAAAGTAGGAATTGCTGTGGTTGCTTCAGATTTTCATAACACAAGACATGTTGCTAACCCTTGTTGTAGTTCATTTCATGGCTCTCATGATTCTGGGTGTAGTGCTCGATTGATTTACATGACAACGTTGGTGGAGTCAAAAGAGATTTCTATTCTTTTTTTGCACGGGTAAGTTTTGTTCACTGATGGCAGTGCGATACCCCCATAAATACATGGAAGGCGATTCTATTATCTGGTTAATTGGCTGATAGTACTAACTTGTGTTAACTGTCAAGACATTCTGATCACAATTAGATTTGCAAATTTTTTATTATGAAGCTAACATGCATTAGATTTGTGAAGTCCTCGTTGGAGTTCATCGAAGAGGGACATGTATGTTGTGAACTTGATATTAGTGTGAAATGCATTCTTGTGAACTTACTATAAGTGTGGTGACTTTGGTAAAGAGCATTCATCATCATCAAGATCAGAGTATAATTATTTAAGATTAGAGTATAACTATTTAAGATTAGAGTATAACTATTTAATATTGGCATCCCGAGCAATTGCCACATCTAGTTTCATATTATATAGTAATTGTTTGGGGTTTCATTGCTAGTTTTGTCATTGCTAGCTTTGAATTGTATAAATCTGAAATGGATAATTTGTCTCTTGTTCCAATGCGACTGGGTCCAAGTAGCTCAGCTGTAAATATGTATCCCTCAGGCTCCCATTTATGCTCTTGGAGGTCGAGGTTTGGCCTTGACTTGTACTTTCATGTTTAGTCCTATTGGGTAGATTCTTGCGCTTCAGAGTGCCAAATTTGTGACATTAAATTACACAGAGTTGTAACAATTAATTAGGACTAGTATCATTGTAAAGGTTTGGAGAAGTTTGTGCTATTCTTTTCAAAAAGTGGCCATTTTTACTTCACTCTTTAATTTCCCAACTCTAAATCAACATGTGTGAATAAATAGTAGAAGTATACTTCATGGTCTTCTCCTTGTTTTGAAGATGTACTTACAATACTTTGCTACAACTAAGTTACTATATAGATGCATCAAGGTTAGTTGATACATATTAATATTGTAAGTTCAATTTGGATTGTGAAGGTAAAAATGCATTGTTATTGTTGGTAGCGATAGGATTGTGCTTTGTGCTTTGTAAAGAGTCTACTCAAGAATCCCACAAGTTAGAGAGCTATATACCCTCTAAGTTCTACAATTTGTTTTTCTCATTGAGCCTTTTTTTTAATGGATAGAATTGAATGAATATCAAGCCTCTTAAGACCTCAACATGCCAAGACCTATTTTACTCCTATAAAGGGTCTCAATGGAAGGAAAAATGTAAATTAGTTGAGAGTTTTATATGAAATTATTTTGTCATGTATGCGTTTGTTTAGGTGGGTTGTTGCAAGAAAACCCACTAAGGGAGATTTGAGGGCATTGGAAGATTGTGATTTTTTTTGAGTTCCCAAACTGTAAGAACTTCCTACATCAACAATTTGACACATATAAAAAATTATTGTGTCAAAAAATAGTATTTTTAAAATTATTTTAAAAGAATTATTAATTTTCTTTTTTGTAAAATACTTTTAGGTTTTTTGATACTTTTTAGAATTTTAGAGTTTTTTTATTTTTATTTTTAAAAGATAAAAAATTCAACCATTATAGGCTAATTTATAGTTTTTGGTCATCATAAGGAATAGGCAAAGAATTAGCCTTAGAACGGATTTCCCTTGCCTTCATTTCTCTCCTAATGCCACTTGATTTTTGTTGCATTTGGCTTAGTAGTGGCTATACTATGACCTTTTAGAAAAAAATATTTAAAAATAAGATAAAATGTAGATAATCAACATGATACTAGAAATAGGATATCACCAAAATTTGAGACCTAAAAAGTTGTAGGTAAAAAATTATTCATAAAATAAAGTAATATAGTTTTTGAAGAAAATAGATTGTTTGACATTTTAATTTGTAAGAAATAGGAAAAAAAATAATCAAAAAACTAAAAATATGCAATTTAGGAGAACTTCAAAAAGAAGAGATTTCATTAAAAAGATGATTTTAAAACCAACTTGAATGTTTGAAAGCCCATGCACAATGGAGCCCTATTAGCACATATATAGAGGAAATAAAATAATGCTTTTTAAATTTTCCTTTAAAAGTTAAAAAAAAAACTAAATTACAAAGTGTGACAAACTAGCTAAATTTAAATTTAAATATGAAATGACTTTTGAAAATTTCTCAAAAATAAAGAATCTCATTGCTATTAAGTAAGGCATCTCTAATTAAACTTTCAAGTTAATTAGACTCATACTTCAAAAGTTATGATACATAACATTCAGTAGCCCATGGAAGGACTGCCTTTTCCTTGGTGAAGTCCCCATCACCTAATTTCATCTGACACTTCTTGGAATTGCAACTTTAGTTACTGATTGGAGTGAAATACTATTGGTGCTGAATGGAATGGTGTGGGATATTCCACACCATTTCATCTGTTGGAAGGCAGTGTGCCAGGCTGCTACTGAATGTTATGTAGATCTATGATAACTCTATCATGATTCCAAGTGATGCAAAATAGCACAGTCTTTTTTTGCAATCACCCAAATTATGATTAGTTTGACTTTCTACTAGTAGTAGATTTTGGTTCCTTCAATGGTATTGTATAAAGTGCCATAAGAGGTTTTTCGGGGGTGTTGGGAGACTGTTTCAGCCTCGTTCCCCATTTCTATGAACCAGCCCTGCTGATCAGAATAAAAAAATATTTAAAAAAAATAAAATAATAATAATAATAATAATAATAAAATATTTTTTTAATTTAATAAAATATTATTATCTGATGTGGCAGTCTCTGTGCCACATTAGATCACTGTAGATCAGTTGTTGATCAGCTGCTGCAGCGAGTTCCCACAGTCCGGGAACTCGCAGTCTCTCAACTATGGAAGAAAACCTCTTATGATTAGAGCATATTGTTTGCATTAGTGAGTTATTGACTAGTCACTACAAGAAAAAGGGATGTTTAAGTATGATTTTAAGTCAAAAAATGCATATTGAAAGACCTTATGTTTTTAGTACAAATTGTTGGAAATGTTGTGTCTAGGATTTACATTATTATGCTTTATTGAAAGATTGTAAACTATCCATTTACGGGAGAGGCACCCAATGGCGCACCTGCACCCAATGCCGTCCATTTCTAAATCAGTCATTCATTATAGAACAGAAATGTAGCGTGATTGTAGACTATTTATTGTTTTAGGTCAAAAGAAATAAGTCATGTACTGCCTACCTACATTTATAGCCTGAAATGATTGTGTGCTATAGAAACGGACGGCATTGGGTATATGAGTGTCATTGGGTGCCTCTTCCTTAATACATATTCATATGACTTTTAAGTTTTGAAATTACATATTACAAATTGAAATTTGAAACAAAAAGTTACTCGGTGATTTTCACCTTTACTCTAGGGTTCATTTGTACTTACACTCGGCAAATTGTGCTATCGTGCAGTGTTGATGATTTGAAAATTTTGAACAAATGTGGTGTTGACATTTGCCTACTTCTGAATTCAGGTAGTGGTGAAACTTGTCAAATTGTGGAGGGATGAGCTCATGTACTTGTTCTAGTGGCTAGAGATCCAAAGTCAACCAATTACAAAAGAATTCATAAAACTTGTGCAAGATTTTGAAAGTGCACTACATAAATTCTTATTAAGTGATTTCTATAAAGAAAGAGGATACAAAGATGATAGTAGGAGTGATTCAAAAATTGCTCTTGTCACTTGGTGACTAGGCTGTGTAATTGAAGCTTCCAATAAATGAGTAACACCACCTCTCTCTTTGCACCAAATTCTATGAGTGTGCATCTAGAACGTACACTTCAGTTTCATTCTCCTACAAATGTTTCATTCTCTTAAGCTCGGAAGGTTGAAACTCACTTTGTTAACATTTGTTGAGGTTGGAATCCAATTATCCTAGCATTACTTCCTAAAAATCAAAAGTTTTGAAGTTTTAATTGAACAATTTGAAGAAAACAATCATTGAGGAATATATGCACACTCCAAGAAAACAAGTACTCTTAATTGGTGTGACCATTTAAATCACTAAGATTTAGAAGTCTACAAACTTTTGGCAGATATGCATTTGAAGAGCAACCAGATGTTAATAAATGTCAACCTTGGTTTTCCTTTATGTATGCAAACCGAACAAGAAAAAAATGAACAAAAAAGAAACAAGGAACTAAGTAATTATACTTAAGGACAAATAAATTGAAAAACCTCATATAAAATAGCCATTCTACACAAGCTTGATCATTTCTATAGTATAACTTAAACCAATGAGAAGAAAACATATTTGCCAACCAATGTTTGGAGGTGAGGATCCAACTCCTATCAACACTTGTTCAAGTAAGAATCTAATATTTCAATTAATTCCATGCCCAAAACTTGAGGGAAAAATTCCATACAACGCATTTGTGTCATTATCGTGACAAGCATGAAGCATCTATCAATTCTCTTCACAATCTCTATAGAGGGACATGGGACTTCCAATTACAAACAAGAGGCAACTTAAGGATAGCTACACAATGCTATACATTCATCAACATAGGTCACAAGAAAGTGACAATTGCAAATACCCCTATGAAGACTAATTAATTGATGTGCATCAAGAATAGGCTAAAATGGCCTATAGTTGTATAAACAACATGTTAAAGTCTTGACAAATAACAAAAGTGCATCCAAACTAATAGAAGACATATATGCAATGTGAAACAACTAAAGATCCATTGACATTGACAAATAATAATAGCTTGTGCCTACTATATTGGCCCTTTGAAGTATTTGGTTCACAAAAAGATAAAAGCAAGGAAATAAAAGTACAAAATTGCACTCACAAACATTCAAACATGATCATAATTCAATAAAAAAAAGATGAGAAAATAAGCACCTAAATCTAATCCTTAGGAAATACAAGAAAATACTTACCTCCTCTAAGTAGAGCTGCAAGAAGCTCCAACTTCCATAGGAAACCTATCATCATAAATGCATGCAGCTAAGCTGCGACCCTAAGACTTGAACTAAAGACAAAATTCTAACATAATGAAAGAAAATATTATTCATCTTTTGCATAATGTCATCCGTTGTCTTTGTGTTTGTAACTTTGTGGAAAGGCCATCATTGTATCCATCCAAACTACCGATGGCAACGGAGTTGTTCCATCAGTAGTTAACTTATAGGATAAAATTATCATTAGGAACTACTCCATAGGAACTACCCCAAAATGATGTGCTTTTAAGAAATGCCTCAACCAATGGATGATTGCAAGAAACACTTGTACTACTTCTTGTTATATGTCACAAGTTGATTTGTTTTTTGGCCATAACTTTTGTATTTTGGCTCCAAATGACTCAAAGTTTTTACAAAAGGTACAATGTCACAATTGCCAATTTGGAGATTTTTAGTACTATTTAGTACCAAAAAAAACAAATTTTGAGGTGAAATTTGGATGAGGTGGTCTTCTAGTAGACCTGTAGCTAATGGTTGAAGTAATTTTAGAAATGATTAATTTTGTGTGGTGTAGAAGTCTACAAAGTGAGCTTCTTTTTGCTTGTATTTTGAAACATATAAAATGTTATTTTGGTGGATTTTTTGGTGAATAACCATCTCTATAGAGTTGTTACAATTGGCCAATTTTTATTTTTTGTATTCACTTATTTTTACTAGTTTTTACTAATTTAAACATCGAAGTACCTATTTTCTAAAGGTTTGGCACTTTTCAAGTTCTCCTACTTATACAATTTTTCTATGCACTTCCTTCCCTAAGTACCTTCATCTAAAAGGTGTATACATAAGTCATATATTTTCAAATCAATTTTCTAATTTTAAAGTACTTGGGAAAGAATCATCAATAGTGTTGCACAACAAATAGTACAAGTATTTCTTGCAATCACCTTCAGTTGATGAGTATTATACACTCTGCTTCACTCATTATTTTACTATCTATATTGTGACCCTTCAATATTACAAACAAAATTTCAGCACTTTTGTACTAATCTCTCATCTTTAAAACCACCACATTTCTTGTAGTGAGTGTCTCATTGAATGAAAAATTATTTATAGAAATGCTCATGGTACTTAACAATATTTAGTAATGTCTAGGATGTTTAGGATTTAGGATTTGAGAATTGAGAAGGAGAATATTTATTCATAATGAGAATTTCAGTTCTGCATTGCCATTCATATTTATGATAAATGTACAAATCTAGATATATTCATGGCAACCAATATTGGTCTTTAATTCTTTATCTATACATGTCACTATTGAATCTCAAACCTTATTCAATCCATTTATGCTCCCCGACTTTACTTGCATGTTGAATTCTAAGCCATTGATAAAGATGCAAACCTTTGCATCTTTTCTTGTTAGCACATAGTATTACTTGTTGATAGGGATTTTGAAATTGATTCTTCACTTCAAGAGAAAGGGGTGTATTAAGTGAGTTTTGAGTATATTCCTAGACATTAAATTATAAGTAATGACCTTTATTGGGGATTTCATCAAAAATCCTAATAAGGTCATTATTTATAATCTAATATCTAGGAATATACTCAAAAGCTTACTTAAAACATCCCTTTCTCTTGTAGTGCTTAAATCACCTTTTGTTCATTTGATTCATTCTATTTTCTCTTTGCCATATATACCTACAATATCTTACAAATAAGCATTCCTATAAATGTGAATGAGACTTAAGTTTCTATTTTCTTTATGTTAATTGTAGAGGAAAAGAACTTTACTTTATTATTTAGTTATTAATAAAGGCAAAGCCATATGTATATTTAAAACATTCCAATTCAATTTGCAACTTAACCCTTTAAGGACCGTAGTTGATTTGGAGGGTGGGCGTAGTTCTTCAAGAAAGTGAATTTTGTGACGACTTTAAGGATGTAATTTTAGAACAAACCATATAAAGTGTTGCCATAAGGAAGATTCTTCAACCTAACAAAAAATGAAACTCATTCAATGGTACAAATTGCTATAAATAAAATAGAAGGTCCATAAATCAACCTTTTGAGGGCTAGAATTGAATTTTGGGGAGGCGGAATATCTTTAAATATTTTTCAATAAATTTTTCTAAAGAGGCAAGTAGAATAGGCATCTAACTCAAATTGTTTCATATTTTTTGAATCTTTTTGAAATTAGTTATAAATTTTTCAAGTTCACAAAAAATGGGGGCAATTGCAAGAAACACTTGTCCTATTTTCTGTCACACCTAGTGTGCTGATTTGTTTTTTGGCCATAACTTCTATGTTTTGGCTCCAAATGACTCAAGATTCATAGGAGAGATATTCATAGGTACCATACACATTCTATAATTTTTTCATAATTTTCAAAAATAGTTTGATTTCAAAATAGTACTAGTGATTGAATGTCACACTTGGTAGTTTAGGGGTTTTTAGTCACTGAGGAGTACCTTTTTTTAATTATTTTTATATGAGATGGTCTTCTAATATACTTAAAGCTCTCCACATGAGGGATTTTGAAAAAAGTTATTTTTATGTCGTGTGGAAGTCCACAAAGTGAGCTTCCTTTTGGTTGCATTTTTAAACATAAAAATTATTATTTTAGCAATTTTTTTGATTAATGACCATCTCCATAGAGTTTTTGCAAATTTCAACTTTTTATTTTTTGTATTTATTTATTTTTACTAATTTTCCTGAATTAAAGCATGAAGATATGTATTTTCTTGAGGATTGGTGCTTTTTAAGTTCTCCTACTTAGAGAATTTTTCTATCAATTTCCTTTGGTGAAAACCTTCATTTTAGAGTTCTATACATTATTCATATTTTTCAAATATTTTTCAAATTAATTTTCTAATTTTAAAGTACTCCAGAAAAAGTCACAAGTATTGTAGTAAAATGCAACAAATAGGACAAGTGTTTCTTGCAATCACCCATGGTCATTTGTGGTCATCAAAAGCAATACCCTTCTAAAATGTGCAGATTTAGTACATTAAAGAAAGAAAAATATACCTCTAAATCATGTTTGCTTTTAGAGCCTTGTTGGAATTTGAGTTGTTTCCTTTAATCCTCAAAAATCAATGACTTGAATAATCCTTTAGAATTTGCGCCACATAAATTTCAATGCATAAGTTTACTTTAGGCATTCATGAGATCACAAATCAACACTTAAGCCTTGTGAAGACATCAAGATACAAAAAAATCTCACAAGTTTTTTGATATTTTTTTGTATTTTTGTTGAACATTACCCATTTTAGGGTCTAGGCCATTTGAGTTTGCAACCTCATATCTAATGCATCAATGCTCCAATTCTCTTGAAGTTGATTTTGTTTGAAGTGCATGAAGACACTTTGATTGCAATACACTTTGAGATTTTTGTGATCGAATATATTTTGAACAATATTAGACAGAGAGTGCAAAAATCAACCAAAAAGTGGTCGACGAGTCCTTAAAGGGTTCATTTGAATGAATTTGGAAATGATCTTAAGGTCTTTAATATTTCAAATCAAAAAAATGTTTCATATAATGACTTCATATCATCACTCAGTTCCAACTGTGGCTAATATGGCATTGAATAAGAACTTTAGATTAAATTAACACCTCTAAATCCACAATTGCTTTTGTGAAAGATTACTTTAATATCTTGTGACCATAAATCTTCCCAAATCACACATTTCATAAAAAGTAGTTAGCAATCATAACACAAGTTAAAAATTTTGCCCTGTCAAACCACACATCAAAAAAACAACACATCCATAAAACAAGTGGTCTTTTTCAAGATTGGGAAACTTAACAACATTCAACCACCTAAGCACCTTCAAATTCTATAAGATTTTTTTAAAATTATTAGATAAAATATTTATTTAATTTTCATTAAATCCAAAATTAGGTAAATAAAATAATAAATACTTTCTACAACCAAAAAATCCACAGGAAGAATTAAACATGTCTTTCTACAATTTTGTGTATATATAATGCTATATATAATAATCATCAACAACTATTGCAAGTAATGCCAAAAATAATTCCTACAAATCTTCCTCTTCACTTTCTACTTCTTGTGGAACATAAGCTTCAAGGATCCCAACAATTTCTTCAAATGGTGGCCTCATTGAAGGATTTTGGTGCCAACACCTATTTATCAAATCCACCATCCAAGGTGGAATTTGGCTAGGCAACTTGGGCCTTGCACCACCAATGACCCTATCATAGTCATTTCTTCTTAGTTCTTCAAAAGGCATTTTACCTGATAAGATCTCGTAGCAAGTCATTCCAAAACTATAGACATCTACTTGTTTGGTGAACAATTCCGGCTTTTGGGAAATATTCCGCTTCTTCATAGCTTCTAATATTTCAGGGGCCCTCCAAAATCCCGTCCCCACAATTCCAATGGAGCATTCAAAGTCTGCTACTACGCAAAAAAATTGGTGTGGTTGCAAGTGCATTGGGTCAACTATAGAATAAAACCTTTTCTCTCTATCATATGTCCCAAATACTAATACATTGGCAGCTTTGAAATCTCGATGAATGACACCTCTTTCATGCAATTCCATCATACCCTTGCCAATTCAATGTATGATATAAAAAGCTATATCATTTGGAAATGGTGGGCCTTGATTGTTGAAATGTAACATTCTTTTATCGATCAACTTCCGCAAGTCCCCCCAAGCTCTCGCCATAAAGAATGCAAATCTTCTAGTGGACTTCAACAATCGTGCACCAGCTATAACATTCAAATTATTGAATTCTCTTCCAAATATGCCCTCAATGCATGTTTTATCATTAGAAAACATGGTAATGGGAAAGAATTTGAGAAGGTCTCTCAATGGCATCTCCTCCTTAAATACCTTCATAACAAAATCTTCAAATTTCTCACCATCATTCATATCTATCATGTGAGCATGAAAGAGTTCTGCTTGGCCTCCCTTTGCAAATGGAGTCACACAACTCAATCCAAACTCCCATGGAAAAGGAACACCATTATCATCAATCATCCACCTAGGCAATTGTTGAGTAGAATTGGGTCCTAGATCATTTTCATCAATGAAAAATCCCCCGGGTAATTTCTCCTGAAGACTTCGAAACACATGCTTGTTGTCTTCAGCAACCTCCAACTTCCACTCTGGTGTCCCTTCTTCATGAACCCACTTTGGCAATAAGATGGAAGATGAGTCCAAGGTTGGACCTTCCATAGCTGTATAGTATGTACTTGCCACCTCACTCCAATGCACTTTGGATAATTCAATCTCCACCTTCCGCTTTGCATACTCATCATTCACACCCAACGTTTCTAAGGTTGCCTTCATGCTCTCAATATGCATTGAGTGAAACTCTGTAGAGATTGGGGCTGCATGTAGGTTGGACTCATTAGCCATGGATGCTCTCTTCAAGATCACTAGGCTTCAAGGCCCTTGTCAATTGGAAGGCTTCCTGTAACAAAAAAATGCACAATAATTAGATGTGCTTCACAAGAAACCACTTCACAAACATGATGGTCAGGAGTATGGATTTGAACTTGGTGGGCTAACCACAACAATTGAGGTCCACAATGGCAATTGATTGAAGTTGAGCTTAGAAGATTATATGGCGAATTTCGTTAAAATGGCGGTATTCCATTAATTTGACACTTTTGATAGTTCAAATCGCGCGGTCTGAAATCCACATCTGTCATAGATTTTTGAAATCTATATGTGTTGTAGATTTCTAAAATCCATACTTGTCCAAGATGTTTTAGACCACGTGATCTGAAATTTAAATCTGTCATAGATTTGGAAATCTATATATGCCATAGATGTCTGAAAATCTATACTTGTCTTAGATATCAATTTTTAGTTCAGACTACGCGGTCTGAAAAATGGCATTTGGAATACCACCATTTTAACGAAATTGGCCACTTATTCTGTATAGTACAAGAAATGCTACCAAATGGACACCAAAAAGAATTGCAATATAGTACAGTATTGGAAGTAGATCAAATGGTACACAAGCTCACAGAAAAAGGAAACAAAAAATGCTGCACGTGCCAAGTAAAGCTCTTTTGAGAGGACTGCAAGGAAATGGGGAGAAGATGACAAAGCAAACTCTCATCACTTGTTTGCATGCAACACATGCTCCCAAGCACAAATTAAATCCTGATTCACCACCAATTAATCCCGCAAATTGCCACAAAATGCAGCCTCTGCACCAACCAAAGCTTTTGAACGAATCCCAGGAGCTAGAGCCGAGCACCTGAATGAAACTGGGATCATGAATCAGTGACAGCCACTGGCCTTCCAAATGGCTCACAAACCCTTGTGCGGCGGCGAGACTCTGCGCGATGTGAAGACCAAGCCTGAAGCCCTAGCAGCAAGGCGTACAGACAGAAACAACGAGAAGAAAATCAGTTTAGTTACGCTGAAGGAGAAAGGGAAAAGGGAAACTAACTCCCATCACTCCCAAGCATGATACGATGCCACTCTCCCAAGCACAACACTCGCTGCCAACGTTCAAATTGAAAAACTCACCGGAAATTTCGCAAAGAGGCCAAAGAAACCAGCCGCTTCTCCACGAAATCGACAGCTTTCGAACGCACCCCTGGAGCTAGGCAGCTTCGTGCATCCAAATTAACAAAATTGGGATCATGAGTCAATCGGTGCCTGAAACTGGATGCACTTCCAGATTGCCCACAAATTGAACTCGGTTTTGTGTCTGCAAGACCCTCGCTCTTGCTCAATCTGCGCAATCCCAATCCGAATCCCAATGGAAGCGGCGTGGCGTACAAACAGAAAGACCAAGTGGTGTAGGGAGAAGGACGGAAGGATCGATATAATCTGAACGAGAATTGTTTGGAAGCTGAAATACTAGCAGGCACTTAGAGCTCAATCAGGGACGTGTCTTCGGCCAATTCTGTCAGTCCCTGGACTAGGCTGACGCAACACGTCTCCCTCTCCTATTCGTTGTTGCCACAGTGCCGGACTTCCGTGGGTGCTTAGAACACTTGGTGTAAGCTCGGAAGATGGGAAGAAGCAGACTCCCCGTGCCTTGGGATTCTGGGCATCGACGTGCGGAACTGCAGTTTGTACTCTGCTGCTGTGACTGGGGTCTACCTCGCGTTTCTCATTTCATTCAGTATCTGTGTCGGCACTTGGCACATCCTCCATACACGCAATAGGGGTTGTCACGGCACCTTCACTTGTTGAGGAATTCCCTGGGAACGTCCACATGGCAAGTTTCCATTTGTCTTCCGTGTCAGGCCTGGGATTCATTCCTTGGGAAAATCACTGTAGCTCTCTTCACCTCCGCAGGTTCCCTGGGATTCATTCCCTGGGAAAATTTGATCTTTCGCTCGTAGTTTCACCCTACTGCGGCACTTTTCTTGCCCCTCCATTGCAGTCAAAGGCTGACAAGCGCGCAGACTATTTCAGCCAGGTCTGTGAGAGGTGAACGAACTTCAGGGTTCATCTTCTGCCCTTGGGGTGTCACGGCACCTCCGGCATCCAGCAACCCGATTGGCTCACTTTTTCCTTTCATTCCCTAGGAAAATCTGGAACCTGGAGGTGCCATGACAACCCGTAATATGATTTTTGGACCTTTCAATTCATCAGCTACTGCGCAGGACAAGATTCGGATCGCTTTGGGCTTCGGATCGCTTGTGATGCCAGTCTGTGGCGATGGAGTTACTGGAAGGCCGTCACTCACGGGAAGAGAAAGCAAGTGGAGGTCTCAAATGCGGTTCATCGCCTGGCTAGTCTTCTCAGATCGACCTTGACGTTGGAATAACTCACTTGTCATGATATGAGACGCATTGTTTTCCAGTTTGAATTACCTTTTCTTTGTTGATGCTTTGGCATTTTCATTCAGCCAACAACAGAGTGCCCTTCCAATTAAATTCGTATGCGCTAACCTTCGCCAGTTTTGTGACACTTTGAACTGTTTAGGTCAGTTCGTCTTACAAGAAAAATTTGTTGAAGAGAAACAGTCCGCTTGAGCAGTGTTTGCTTCCAGAATCAAAGTGGAATGGTCATCGGATTCTAAACTAATAAATAAAACCAGGCATGAACCCCTAAACAACGAGCCAGTGGGTGTGGAATTGAGGAATTTTGATATTGTGGGAATCATTGGTTCCAAAAAATTTAAAAACACACGTTGGAATTCAAAGCATTGTAGAAGATCTTCCTTTTCCATCCCTAATTCCAAGGATGAATGATTGCAATTATGTTCTACATAGAAAGATTCTTTGGTATTCATCAATTAGAAAATGGCTTCAGCATTGTTTAAACACTAAATGCCCAAGGCACCAAAATCTGGTGTTTGCAAAACTTTAAAGTCAAACAAAACAAAACCACTTGAGTTGCTATATTTAGTAGTTTAATATTTTTGAAAATTTCTTTCTGAAGTTTAATTTTAGCATCAAAAATCCAATCTTGAAAATAATCAATAGTGATTTTTCTATTGAAGATTTTGTACAAGGGTACCCATTGCAATCTTGACTTCCCATACTGTTGAGAGCTCTTGGAAATGAGCCTCAAATACACTAGATCTTGGATCAAAAATCACATTCAAAATTCATTTAAAAAAATTACGGTGTAGATTTTAACAAGCGACAAGTTGATTGGGGTTACACATGTTAGGCTCTTTAACCTTACATTTTTTTGGTCACCATTTTTTTAGATTTGACTTTTGAAAAGAGGGTTGAAAGTTTTTTGCAGTTTTAACACCTTCATGGTCAAACATTATAATCTTTCACTTTACAAGTGATATTGTTGTGTTTTCTTTTCCTACGAGATCTCTAACATGTCTAGTTCGAATTGGTACAATTACAATTTAAAAAAAATTGATACAACTTATGAAAATGTTGGCATTTTGTTCAATTTAGAGCAAATTCCAAATCACTCAAAACAGGCTTTGGGCAATTAGGGGTTAAGGATTAGCTCAGGGTTGCTAGCAGGTGAGCGGGGGAGCAGGAGCCTGTGAGCCTGTGAGCGGGAAATTTATTTTGAAAAAATTTTGAATTGACCACCTATGATCGTGGATTTTAGGGTAACCAAAATTAGAGTTTAGTACCTATACTCGTGGACTTTCAACGTTTAGGCGACGAAGAAGATATGATGTCTATTTCAAAGATGGGACTACAGAAGTCACTTTTTGTTTTCTTCTTCATTTTCTCTTTGCATACACCTAAGATCATGGACATTATATACACAAGAGTAGGGATATAAAATATAATTGTGAGAATCAGAGCACTTAGGTTTATATTGTCGATTAGCTTTAATGGGTATATTAAATCTTTTTTATATAGAGATAAATTAAGGAATGTGAAGGCAAAATGAAAACAGCAAAGAACATCTCATAAATACCCAAACCTTGAAATCACAGAAGGCATTGGAAATACTCTAATTTGATGCAACTCATTCACTAAATAAGTCAATCTAGGTGTTTTTGAAAGAAGATTGATTTTGAGATGTATAATGAAGAGAAAGAATTGGATGGTCAATACGTAAGGGTTTGTCGGATCCGACGAAATTGTACGTGTTGCCTTCTTGCCTCAAAATTTATTTATTTATTTATTTTTGGTGTAGGTTTTGGAAGAACTAGCAAGAGCCATTGCCTTAGATGTTTTCAAAACAAAAATCAAATATATAGAAAGAGAAATTTGAGACTTCCAGAAGTAGCCATAAAACACACAAATCCAATCCAAATAAAATCTAAATAATACACAATAGTAAGATTCAAGAGATTAGTCAATCTCAAGAATCTAAGTGGCTGTGGACTCAGTCACTGAATCTGACCCTGTAGAGGACTCTGAGGACTCCCGTCCCTCAGATGCAGAAGCATCTATAAACTGTAAGACATTGAGGGCGTAAGTGTCTTTGCGTCGTTTTGATTTGGAACAACCAAAATTTGCAAAGGCACTTGCCATCTGCTCAGCATAGGGTGGTAGCTCGAAAGGCTTCTCTGGACTAATGACAAGCCTTTGATTTTGTTCCATGACCTCTCTCAAGATCAATCCACAACCTTTGCAAAAATTGAAGACATTATATTAGTCTTTGCAAATGTGATATGAAGAAAAATAATAAAGAATGAAAGAAGTTTCCACTTACTTACTGGATTTTCCCTTGCGAACAAACTTGCGAGGCACAATAGGCGCGTCTTGCACATCCATTGTCAAGTCCACTGTTGCCTCGGGGGTTGGAGCCACTGCCATTGAGGGTGATGACTTCTTCATGGGCTTCAAAATGGCATTGAAAACATCTCATAAGAGGATTTTTAGCTCCTGTAAGAGACTGCGAGTTCCCAGACGCTGGGAACGCATTGGGAACGCTGGGAACGCGATGCTGATGTGGTCGAGCGACTGCCACGTCGGAAAAAAATATTTTTTTATTAATTTTAATTAAATATTAAATATTTTTAAAATATTTTTTTGAATCATTTTTTTTCTATTTAATGCATTCTGAAGTTTTTTGAAAAAAAAAAAATTAATTTTTTTTTTTCAAAATTCAAAAATTCAGACCAGCAGGGTGCTGGTCTGCAGCAGTGGGAACAATTTCGGGGAACACCCCTGAAACGGTCTCTTGGGGGCCCAGAAATCCTCTTATGTTGTCCCCCTCAAAAGCTAGAATGTTGCGGCCAGTTCCTCTACAAGCCAAAATGCAAGCACCTAGGGCATTCATGTAAAAAAAATGTGTTAGAGAGGTGACAAAATTGTTACAATGACATAGAAGTGTGAAATATTCAAACTGAAGACAAACTTGTGGATGCCGTGCAGTCCACAATGACATCGCCTTCATTGCTTGTGGCTTCAAGGAGGAGGGTGAAGAACCTCGGATCTTTTTCACGTGGGCCTCTCTATGGCTTCTTCCCATTCATGGAGATGTCATCTGCATGCATGTAATTCATCAACTTGTCATCATTCTCGACATCCACCCCAGCCTTCTTCATCATCTCAGTACGCTTGAAAGCAAATTTGGATTCACCTTTTGCTTTGAGGTCCTTGACAAGGAGAGTGACTCCAAACTTCTGTGTCTGCAACATATATGACACAAGAACATTAGAGATCAATGAATAGAATTTTAAAAGAAAATAGGTTACAAAACTGAAGCATCTGTACTGAAATTACCGTCTTTGTAGTGTCCGTTGGCGAGGTGAGATGCATGCGGTTCATGCCTAGCCAGTCCTTCTTCTTCTTGAAGTCAAATGCTTCACAAACTCCTGCTAGATCTTCCCTGGATGCAATGCTGAAGGAGTGAAACACAATGATGCATCCATCATCGTGTAGATGCTCTACTGCAAAGGTGCATGCGGATTGCAAAGCATTAGCTTCTAAATCCGTATTCCAATTTGGCACCTCCTTCGGCGTAAGAGAAATGCCTGGCACAGGCAAGTTCTCTGGACAGTCAATGAAGATGACATCAACACCAGCCCTTGAATTTGCGACACCTTCAAACATGCGAGTTTTGCCCACTGCCATCTGCAAAAGCACATTTCAATAGAATTGCAATATATAAGTATTGCATACTTTCCTATCTTTCAAAGCAGATTCATAATATTTAATACAACATTAGGAATTTTAGGATCATTTTAATAAAAGTCTGAGCTAAAAGAGAAATTTCATTTGTCAAAATGTTCAACAACTTCTAGAGAAAACAAAAGCATATGAAAGTAGGTAATGTTGAGTAGGAAAAAAACAAAAAAAATAGTGGTTTAGGTGATTCCGTCGGATCTGACGGAATTGTAAATTTTGCCTTGTTGTCTTACCAATTCTTTCAAATACAAAAATTCTTCAATACAAAATATAATTGTGGAGCAGAGAGAAAATTTTCTTCAATGTTTCATTATAGCAACTTTGGTGCTTAGCATTCATATCATTGACAACAAGTAAAATAAATTTGAGCAAAGATGTTTGAAGAGATCACCTGAACCAAGTACTTCAAGACCTCGTCGTAGGCACCCTGTCTTTTGTCCTCCATATCCATGGCGATGTCCTCAATGCAAATATTAAGGATTAAATCCTCAGTCTGTGGCACATCATCGTCAGAAAGGACCATGGCTTGTGTCACTCGTGAAATGACATCTTCAGTGAGCTGTGAGATGGTGACTTTCCTTGGTACTCCACCTTGTGTTTGATCCACAGTGGAGGAAGCTAAGACTTGCCCTTTCTCTTCCACTTTCTTCTTTCCCTTGGCCTTAGTCTTCTCTTCCTTCTCCTTCTCGGCTTCTTTCTCCGCCTGCTTTTTCTCCTTGGCCTCCACGATGAGTTGATTCTTCACTTCTTTCTTTCGGTCCAGTGCATCCCTCTTGTTGATGGCCCTCTTCCTGGCATCATCATCCATGCCGATGAACTCGTCAACATCCTCCAAATCTACTACCCCCTTGCCCTCCAATGATGCCCTGAGCTGAACCTCCAAATTATGGGTGAACTCCAATGTGCAGTCCAAGTACCAACCCGCGCCAGAGAGATGAGCAGTAGTGTAGGTACGCAATTGATGTGGGCTGAACATGCATGAAGTCGAGTTGCGGTCGAGGAAGCGTGGAAGGAATTGAGGGAGGTCCAGTTTTGCAATGGCCCCCTTTGCTTCAAGCTCTAACTTGAAGTACCTGTAATTCAATTATAATGAGTTATATGGAGCACTGTTCAACTTAAAAATGAAAGAATAAGAGCGAAATATAACATAGAAGTTGTAAATTAAAATCCTTTCAAGGGTGAAAAAGTATCCAAGACAATACAAATTTAAGATTTATAATGAAGTAGAAGATGCTATAGGGTTTCTTTAATTACAAAGTATACAATGATGCCACAAAATTCCAAGTAGTACAGAAAATGACATACCGATAAAGGACTCTGCGCACCACAGCGTTAGAGCCTTCGTGAGATGCAAAAGTTTGGCCCCTCTTGAAGTACTTCGAGCCCTTGAAGTAATTCATGAAGCCATGTTCCCAAATCTTCTGCCTCCATCCTTCTATGTACTCTGGTAGCCACTCTGGTTCCAGTTTTACGTTGTAATCGATGGAAAGGTTGTCTTCCTTTACAATTTTGTCGAAGAACTCCACTGCAGCATCTTCTATCTGAAAAATGGGATATGGTCAAAAAGTTTAGTTGTATCATCAAATATTTAAATGAAAACAACTACCACGTGTTTTATTATTCAATGAAAGGAATTAGATATTGAACACTTATCCCAGCGTCCCAAGTGCACTTCACCAGAAATTGAGGAAGTAAGAGTTCAGAGACAGGTTTTGGTGGCAACTTCCTTGATTCGCGATTTAGGATAGAAGAGTTCCACCATTGAAGTATCTTTGTCTTGTGCTTTGCAGTCATCTTGCAGGTGGCGACCAACTGGAGCTTCTCCAAAGTCATTTCAGGCACCTCGTAATTGCCCCAATGCTTTTCCACCTATAAGAAGACTTCAGTTAGTTTTCCAATATGGATTTGAACTGTCTTTTGAACAATTTAAGTAAAGTTGGAGATAAATTACTGAATTGTACCTCTTTAAGGAAGTCCTCTCCGTTTGTTGGGTTGGCCACCGCTAGCAATTTGAACATCTTCACCATGGTTGCCTTTGTTCGTTCCCTTGCTCCCAACCTCATTGCTTCGGCTGCCAGTAGTGGTACACTTCCAGTCTCTTGTGTGGCCTCCATGTACCTTCTTACTGCTGCATCTACAGCTTGTGAAATTTCTTGCTGCAAAAAAAACCCAATTGGATGTGAAGTCAATATGGACAATGATGATTTCTTAAAATAAAAATATATTTATCAAAAACAATTTGAAGGAGCTTACCCGGAAGATGAAAGATGTGAAGACCTCGGGTTGAATTGAATACCATTTCTTAGTAACCTTGTTCTCAAGGCACCTCTTCCTCTCTGCAGGCCTAAGTAAGGCTGCAAACTTTGCTATGGGTAGCATCCCGTACTTTTGAATTTGGTACAAGGTGTGTACCAAGTTCGTCTTCACGTGGGAGTCTTCTATAGACCTAAAAACCATTCAATGCGATATAAGCCAAATATCTAAACTACCTCCAAGAAAATACATTATTCAAATTGAATATTTTTTTGAAAAATAAAAACAATAAGAAAGAAGGAACTTACTTGTTTACGTCATGCATGACTTGCATGACAAGTTCATTCCGACCTTTCGTGTCTAACATGATAGAATCGACACTGTAGTGCTCCTTTGAGTGCTTAGAGATGTAGTTCATCCACGCAATTCGTTTGTGGTTCCCATCGCAAATGAAGATCTTTAAGTTCTTCAAGAACTGAAGCTCTGGCTTGGACTCGAACTTCTGTTTGAAGACTTCATTCTTCTCCTTCCAAATGGGGTCCCAACTATCCATCTCCTGTTGGGTGAACTCTTCAGTGTTTCCATCTTCGTTTGTAGCTGAGACATAGAATACCGCAGCACCATCTCGGTACCCTCCACCTGCAAACTCTTGCTCTAGCTATAGGATATCAGATGCCAATGCGGGTCTGACCATTGGCATTGCCACAAGCCTGCACAATGGTATGTGCATTCGAAATAACTCCTCGGGCTTCATCCGAAGTTGTGCCAAAAGCTTCACAACATCACCTTTTTGAATATGCCGGAGTTCTTCCTCTGACATCACCTTCTCTTCCTCACGGTCTTGAATGACAATCTCGATGTCCTCCTCTCCTTCATCTCCATCTCCTTCTCCTTGTTCGATCTCTGGCTGTCTCTGGTTTTGAGAGGATGGCGTTTCAAATATTGTTTTTGCTTCTGTGGTTTTGGCGGGGGAGATGTCCATCTAGAAGAACAAAGTTCAAGATTAATAAATGGAAGGTTTACAGTAGACAAAAAAAATATGAAATGCATGACCAAAGTGATGGATCAATGAATAGAAAAATAGTTTACTTCAAGTGGAATATAGTACTTGCAACTGGATTGTCAAATACATCTACAAAAATGATGTAGTTTGAATAAAGATAAAGCCTGGCCTGGTATATAGTGTTTTTGAGGACAAAACTCCACCTAGTCTATGATTTGAACATCCTCATCCTCATCCTCATCAGAGCTGAGGATGATGATTTCATCTTACTGAAATAGGTCCATATTTGACACCTCACTCTCCCCTGTGTACAAATCAAAAAACTCTACACTGCTGGAGTTGGAGGGCTCATAATCAGAGGGATACTCCTCCTCCTCACTGAAAGACGAGAACCACGGGCCATTGCCCCTAGTCCCACTAAGCACAGTAGTTTCGAACGCATCAACGGCTCGCTCTGCAACATCCATGACGTCATCAAAACTCACCAAATTTTGGTTTGCATCACTTTGGTCAAGTGAAATGGACACCCCTGGCTGTGGCCACATCTGGGGCTTGGATGGTCCACCAACGTCCATATCAGGGACAGTCTGCTTCACAGGACTCCCTTCCTCTGAAGATAAAACCTTCTGGCGTTTGCCCTGCCCTCGGCCGTCCTGGACAACAAAGAATTATTTTTAACATTCATTGAGGGTTCATGATTCTAAGTAACTGAAACAAAGGCTTAACCAAAATGCCCAAGATCTTTTCAAATTCAAAGTGAATAGATTTGACACTTTAAATCTTTCCATAAGAGTCCACTTATTTGGAATCATTATAAATAAGACACAATTGACTTCAGGGTTATGAAGGGTCATGCTTAGTATACCTGTTTCTTCAATCCTTCATTGTCCTTTGCAACACTCGTATCTTTAGCAGCGGGCTGAACCAAAAATGAATTATGTAAGTCCAAAAATAATCAAATAAATATTATCTAAATAAATAAAACATAATCAAAGTTTATATAACAGTGAAAACTTTGGGTACTACGAGGTGACTTGGAAAACCAAGTCGGATCCAACTTGGTTTTCCAAATCACCTCGTAGTATCCAAAGTTTCCACTGTTTTTTTGGAAATATCCACAAATTCTCTTGAGAACCGAATAAAAGCTTGGAAATTCATATATATTCTATGAAATGCTATCTCTTCAGAGCTCAGAGTGGAAAACCAAGGTCTTCATCAAATATTGAGAGACTCCAATGCAAGTACTGTGAACTAAAGAAGATAATTTTAAGAGCTTCGAAATCAAATACAGGAGCTTTAAATGTAAACCGAGTCCCAAAAACAATTTTCAAAAATGAATGATTCCGTCAATCTGTACACAACCAACTGACTTAAAGAATACTAGTTCGACCTTACTCGGAGGTGAGCGGAGCTGCAGTCTTCATTCCGTCACACCGACAGTGAACAGTGACTTTAAAAAAACAAAACTGAATTAGATCTAGTACCGACAAATCTCACGTCACGGAAAATAATAAGGGCGTGCCGTGGGTACCACGAGGCGCACCGCGAAATCAAGTCAGATCCGACTTGGTTTTTCGACGCGCCTCGTGGTACCCACGGTGCGCCATTTTTTTTCTTCGAGAAACTGAATTCAATCATCATCAGACTTTCGTTATTAAAACATTGCAGATTCAAGCGTACCACGAGATGTGTCAGAAAATGAAGCCGGACCCAATGGGAAATTCTCAATTGCGTCACGCTACTACGGAACTCCGATAGACTCTCTCAAATTCAAAAAAGCAGCCCAGAAAATAGAGAGCCGCATGAACTGAGGTCGAACTACTTTCAGTGTAGATTTAGAAATCACAGACACAAAGCTGTCTAACTCACTCACGAATTCGGAAACGCCGAGGCTCAAGACTTCAGAGCAGATGGAGCAAAGATAAAGAAACCCTCCTTCAGTACCCCTGATGTTGATTTTGAAGCATTTTCTCGGGTAGTACGAGGCAAAACGGAAAACCAAGTCGGATCCGACTTGATTTCCGCGAATGCCTTGTGCTACCCGAGTTCTGGAGCACTCACGCAAAGATTTAAATAAACGCGCGGGAAGAGCGGGTGCGGCACGCGGGGAATTCCAGGGTGTAGCGCGCGGGAAATTCCAGGGTGCAGCACGCGGGCAGAGTGGGTGCAGGGCGCGGAGAACTCCAGGGTGCAGTGCGTGGGGAGAGTGGATGCGGCGCGCGGGGAGTTCCTGGGTGCAGCGCCCGAAGAAAGGATGTGCCGCACGCGCGGGGAGTTCCCGGGTGTAGTGTCCGAAGGAAGGATGTGCCGCACGCGCGGGGAGTTCCTGGGTGCAGCGTCTGAAGGGAGGATGTGCCGCACGCGCGGGGAGTTCCCGGGTGGGAACCCGAGGGAAGGAGGTGCAACGCGCGCGTGGAGTTAGCGAATGCGGCGCACGGGAGTTCCCGGGTGCAGCGCCCGAGGGGAGGGGGTGCAGCGTGCGACAGTTCCCGGGTGGGCGCCCGTGGGCAGGAGATGCAACGCGCGCGGGGAGTTCTCGGTGCACCTCGTGTCAGATCTCGGGTGGGCGCCCGAGGGGAGGTGGTGCAACGCGCGCGTGGAGTTAGCGGGCGGCGCGTGGGAGTTCCCGGGTGCAACGCTCGAGGGGAGGGGGTGCAGCGTGCGACAGTTCCCGGGTGGGCGCCCGTGGGCAGGAGATGCAACGCGCGCGGGGAGTTCTCAGTGCACCTCGTGTCAGATCCCGGGTGGGCGCCCGAGGGGAGGTGGTGCAACGCGCGCGTGGAGTTAGCGGGCGGCACGTGGGAGTTCCCGGGTGCAACGCCCGAGGGGAGGGGGTGCAGCGCGTGGAGTTAGCGGGCGAAGCGCGGGAGTTCCCGAGTGCAGCACGCGACAGTTCCCGGGTGGGCGCCCGAGGGCAGGAGGTGCAGCGCGCGTGGGGAGATCCCAAGTGCAGCACACGACAGTTCCCGGGTGGGCGCCTGAGGAGAGGAGGTGCAGCGCGCGATAGTTCCCGGGTGGGCACTCGAGGGGAGGAGGTGCAGCGCGCGGAGTCCAGGAGTCACGCACAAAGTAGTACGATGCGTGTCAAGAGCAGTTATGAGAGCCCAAGACAAATGCAAAAGGTGAAGTCAGAGATGTTACCTCACGTTGCGCCTCATGTCCATCTGGATCCTCTGAAATTCGCGCCTTGCTCCTCGTGGTCCTCGCCATCTGCACCAAGCTTGCAAGAGGTCTCAAAAATCTGAAAAAAACAATTGTCTTACTTTGCCGCAGCTTAAGACTAATGACACAGAAGTGAGTTCGAGAATGGGAGGCTTGAGAAGTGAGTGAGCTCAGTCTAGAACTTCAAATGTTGCAGCGCCGAGCCATCCAAAAGTAACTTTGAAGATCCGTCGATGCTGTGGCGGCCAGGAGTTCCCGGGATGCCATATTGATCCCATGGTTGCAAGAATTCTCGCGTCTTCACAAAAAGTTGGCTACTTGATCAGATTTGGAGCCGTGTCATTTGGCAACTCACTGCGCGTTGACTTTGGTGATTCGGTGGTAGGCAGGAGTCCTTTTTACCAACCGAATCTGCAGCCAAGGAATGTACTTGGACGCGCAAGAATTCAGGATGCGCAAGAATTCAGGTGGAGTCGGCAACTAGCCGAGTCACAGTGCCGTGACTTACGCTCTCCCTGGCTAGAATTAAATACTGATATTCGATTCCAGACAAGTGCAGGCTGGAATTTTGGCTGATTCCCGGATTCATTCTAATTTTGAATGACTCAATTTAACTCGGCAGGTGAGACAAGAACACTTGGACAAGTTGTCCTGTGGAATTTGACTTTTCTACAGAATATATTCAATTAGCAAATGCTTGAATTTGGGTTCAGGACCTGATGAGATAACTTTTGTTTTGAATATCAAACTCTTGATTTTTTTCAACTTCAACTATGTACATTTTCAATAGCAGTTAGAGCTTTTTTAAATCTATGGACGAGAAAGTGAAAAATAAACAAGGAGCTTGAAATCAGAACCAAGGATTTTAGTGTTTAGGCAGACCTTTTTATTTTTGGTGCATTTGTAACACCTCACTGAAAATTCCAAATCTTCTAGCCTAATTTTGAAATAGGAATACAAATAGTTTACACTCTCTGGTATATGTAGAGAGCAAAATCTCTCAATGATTGTGAAATAGTATTAAGCTATTTCTCTCTTAAGACAGTGTAACGTTGTTTGCTAAAAAAGTGATTAGTACTTGAATTTCAAGCCTCTCACAAAGCAACAATGAAAACTCAAAACTCATGAAGATCATAATTTGTTAGTCTTACTGCTTTCTAATTTTTATTCTAGGCACTATTTATGTGTTGCCCTGGAAGTTGGCATTCAATCATAGTGTAGAATATTCAAAGCTAATAGAGTACACCATGCATCAGCATGGCTCCTATGTGACTACCTTCATTTACCACTTTGGTGACTACCCTAAACCCTGAACCCACTAAATCTTTTCTGTGTTTACAACTCTAACTGCAATGAAATAAATGACTAAAAAGTTGCGTACAATGGACTTACGTTACATGTTTCTTGCGACTCCGTGACTTCATCCTCATCCTGCGTCTCGTTTGGATACTCCTGCATAGGATCCTCATTTTGGCCTCCAACACTCGTGAATTGGTTGCCTCCCTCTCTCTCGAGACTGAGAGACTTCCGTGACTCACTTGGAATAGCACGACCTCTCTTTGACAGTGTTTTCTTCGCACGAGTCATCTTGGCTCTCTTTAAAGCTTTCCTAGAAGAAAAGAAGAAAGAGCTATGTTTCCTATGACTCTTGCTTCGCTCTAGAAGGACAGAAAATGAACTAGATTGCTCTAAAATCATGAGCATATAGAACTACACCTACCTCTGCTCTACATACAAATGGGAGCTCCACTCCAAAGATGGGTTTGAAATGAATCCATCTTTCCCAAGAGTCCCCTATATGATTTTCCATACTACACCGCCTTTGCACTTCACGCGTGTCAAAACTTTACTATTTCGGCGCCGGCAATTCTTAGAATTTGATATTGGCACTGCCCAACGCAACTCCACGAGACAGCGCCGCCAATGTCAGTAGTTGTACAGATTCGTACATTTAATGAGATTTGATGGAGCCGTTTGAAGAGAGCCGCCAAGATTATAATCATTTCGTAAGCCCCAGATCTATTGACAGAATATCTAGGATTAGAGAGTACTATAAATAAAAGAAAATTCTATAATTGACAACCTAATTACTACATGCAGAAGTACTGGTGCTACAATTAACTACGCCGTAGTAAAGATAATATGGGACTGTACAATTTACTTAGTATTCACTAATTCTAATGTGACGGTCGTCATTGAAGTAATTGCTTAGCTCAATGCCTTAACAGCCCTTCTATTTTATAGATATTAGTGCTAATTCAAACTTCCTGTATTTTTCGGGCCACCATCATTCACAAGTAATCAATGCGCCTATGAGAACCCTATATGAATCTGCCCATTTCTTATTTCACTCTCTCAAGCCATTTCTATCCGCATTTCTATTTTACATTTGACTATGAGCGACATGGCAAGTATTCGCGTAGATGGTAATGAGGTTCCTTTAGTGTTTCCTTTAGACCTAGAAGGTCGTGCTACTGTATTTAGCCACTTGCTTCATGTTCGATTCAAATTTGTAGAGTCATCTATCTACGTTGAGGAAGAGCGCCGTTCTGAGTCTGGGGAATTACTTCAATCAATCCCGCTTCCAAAATGTCTCTCCAGCCAAGGATATTGTTGGTATTTAGGTCTAGGGAACTACAAGGCTTACGGTCTCCCTTTATCTATACTAGCTTCGTCCACTGAGATAACAAGTCGCCAATCTGATAACTCTACAGTGAATAGACCTTCTGGACCTAAGAGTGGAAATCCTACTACTCCTATAGGATGTTTTCCTACATTTGCACAGAATGAAATGTCTGCTAAAGTAAAGGTAGAGTTGTTAGGGACTATTGTAGAACTGTCTAGTGAGTCAGAAGGCCAGTCCCCTTCCTTGACTCTTGATATGGAACCTTCCTTTGTTAAAAAAGAGTCCAATGACACAAAACTACCCTACTTTGTATAGAACACCTCCACTAGTAGTTCTGAACATTGTACCTTCTCAAAACAAGTTTGTCATCCTAGTTTGGCCAATACAATAAGTATTATGAAATGCTTGAAGGGACTTTTTGGTCTTCACCGTTCAAGAAATGAACTGTCAACATTAGATATGAATGCAATGATGCACCAACGAGTAGAGTATCTACCACCTACTTACAATGGAGATGCCATCTTTGAACTTCCGCCTTGTCGGGCCTCTTCTTCTTCATCTGCCACAAAGAACTTGGAGGGAATGGACAAGCGGTACGATGGACACGGGTGGTGCAAGCTAGTGACAACAAATATCCACAACATGGACAATCTGAAGTTCCGTAAGTCTTCTTGCGTTGGCCATCTTATTTATGAAAACCCTAGTTGCGAGTACTTGTCTAGGACTTCTAGGAAAAATGAAACAGAATGGACAGGTTCCACAGTTTTTCCTTTTGCAGTAGGAGTTGCTCCACCAATTGATTGCAAACTAGTTTGTAAAGTCTGCAAAACAGTTCCTACATGTCTTAGCACTTGTGATGCTAGAATTTACTACTGCTATAGTGATAACTCAAATGTGACTAGGGCTGCTATTCACCTAGGAAACCACTCTCACCCGGTAGCAAAAGGCATGTATAGAGATTCTGCAAAAGAGATTACCGAACTCATAGCAGAACAAGTTGCCAAAACCCCTTCCGCTACAAACTCTGCCATAGCCTTATCTGCTAGCAAAGACTTCCTTACAAACCACCTTTTTCACCGCGGAGAAGGAGAGAAGAAGATATTGAAGGGAGAGGAAATGGAAGAGGTCATGGATCGCTTTCAATTTCTAAGTAGTCCTAGTATACGGAATATCATCTCCTCATTCCGCTCAAACAACCAAGGAGGGGTCATTGACAACATCATGACCATGAAGAAGGAATCAAAGTTCGAGTTCATACACGATAGTGTCTTTCCAGGCCAAGGCAAAGAGAAGGTTTACATCTTCAAAATGCTCACTGAAGGGCCTGGAAGTGGAGTGGACTTGGTAAGGCGCATGCAACCTGACGGTGATCTACAGAATGCGTGGATGATGTTCGACCACGTGAAGCGCGTGAAGGACTGGACCACCATGGCATGCCACGTGTACGACTCTCAGTACAAGAAGGTCATGACCATTGCAGTGTGCGATATGCAATCAGAAGATACAGAGATTCAAGTACAATTCTGGAAGTCATTGAATGCTATAATGGAGAAACACGGAGTGGCTAAGCCAAATTTTAAAGGATTAATGGCAGATAGCGCAATGACCAATTAGAATGCAGTTCGCATTGTCTATGGTAGTGGTTCAGCAGATGACATTATGAAGAATCGTGAGAGAACATGCCTACTGCATTGGAGTAATTCTCTTCAGAAGCACACCCAGAAACACATCAAGCAAGGATTACAACATCAACACATTGCACTATGTAAGCAATACAAAGAATCCAAGACTTTGGATGAAGCGGAGGTGCACTATCTTGCAATTCGGTCATGGTGGTTATCATTTGGAGCTACAACGGAAGACTCACTTCATCACTATGAGCATTGGTTAGCATTTTGGCATTTTCGTTATTTACAGTGGGGAGGCTTCATGACAATGGTATGTGGATCTTATTTTGGTTTAAAAATTATATTTTGTATTTTTTTTAATAAGACAATTGTTTACTTCAATTATATAGAAGAGATGATTCTTTTAACTTTTAATGTCTTTGTAATTAAAAATTTTAATACAAATCATTTCAATTTTTTTAAAGATAATTTATAGTAAAAATTTGAAAGATTTATTGAAGGACGTAGGGTAGAGAGTTAGTGAGGCACTTATTGCATGCAACGGCTATAAGTATATTTTTTATAAATCTTACAATAAGGCATTTATGGAAATGGTAATTGCTTGAAGTTTCAATCATTTAGTATTTTTACTGTACTATAAAGTGATATTATATATAGAATCCGTCGGATCCGACGGATTCCCAACCCTAGTTAGTTTTAGAAAAATATAATGTTTGGAGGTTCAAAATTAGTTGCCATTGAAGCACTAGTTGTTACTATGTTTCGAATTTTTTTTCTCAAGTGAGATATTTGCATTCTACAAACCCATAATACTATTTGTTTCTTCTTTGTGATTGTACTTCCCTAAACCCTAAACCATACTAAAATTCTTAGAAGTATAGAGAGCAATTTCAGATTTCATTTGTATAATAAGAGTGAATTGTATTTTGATTCATGCCTGCCTGTGGTTGGAATTGTAGGGTCTTACTTTAGAAGAGATGACAGACATGCCTTTTTGTAATCTGTCGGAAACGATCCATAACAAGTGACTACAAATGTCGGGGAAAAAAGGAAACAATTTATTCGACGCCACTTGTGATGACAGTATTCGGGCTTGGATGCAAATGACAAACTACCGAGCATACCTTAGAGGACATGCATGTGGATCAGGACCATCAAAGGGAGAATTGAGGTTGAGGGCCGCTAGGCGCAGTGGATGTCCAAAAAAAATTGCTGAGGCATTGAATACATTGCCAGAAGCACATGGTGTGGGAACTCGAGTACCTCATCTAGAAGGAGAAGAAATTTTTGGGAGCACAAAGAGGAGGCTTGATGTACCTATCGGTGATGCTGGAGATTCACATAGACCAGACAAAGTCAACTTTTCGCAACCGCGGGTCCGAACTAGATCTATCCAGGTTGCAGAACATTCAATGGAAGGCATTGGAAATCGCAATGAAGTCAATACCTCCAATTATGTGACGGTAGCATGTGAAACCGATTGTGACACATCCAAGTGGCACATTGCAAGGATCAACCACAAATCAAATGCTCGATGCTGGGTTCAACAACAAATATCAAACATCAAGTGTACCTTAAGGATTGCCAAGGGTGGAAAAGGAACCCCTGCTCCTACTTATTGTGGTAGGAAAGAAGAGTATGGAACTAAGCGCCTAGTGGTTGTGGATTTTTGGTTTTGTTGGGATGACATTGAACGATGTGTGAAAGGTACAAAGAGGAAGTGGGTCATTGATAGGCCAGAGCTGCCTAAATTTTGGCCTGTTCTAACGGGGACCAATTTGAATCGTGAAGAAACCTTACTGTTACAGCATGCAGGCTTTTGTCTTCAAGAACGTCCTACATTGTCGGCACGTGAACTTTTTGCCATGTCTAAGATTTTTGAGCCTATCTTCTTCACCCAACCATGTCCACCAAATGCAGATGTGCACCCTACAGTGAGGAACAACCGAACCATCAAAAGACTTGCAAATCCTCCAACCGTAGAGCAACGCAACAAATGGGAAAGTGCTTCAAATATCAAAGGGGAAATTCTAGGAGTGACCCTCGTACCCCTTCCTGGACTTGGTGCAATAGTGGTGCTACAGACTGGAGTGGAGTCCAACCAAAACGTATATCGAGTTACTATGGGTACATTCCCTACATGCACATGCCCTGACTTTGTCAATATGATAGTATCTGCTGTGGGAGGCCGAGCACAATACGTGAATTGTAAGCACTTGTATTATTTGTATAGGTACTTCTGCAAGATGGATATTCATGATGACAAATTCATTCATGCACCTAGTTATAGCTTTAATGAGTTGAAGCTACTCCTAGTTCGAGGAGGGATAATCATTATTTCAAAGTAGACATGATTAGGTTTTTGGAGTGTTGTACATTCATATTGTATTCTTCTCCATGCGCTAGAAATGAAATGAAGAAGTGATGGTATCCAATCACGAACATTGACTTTCTTTGCAATACATGTATATGAAAACTTTCTTTTTCTATCCAGTTTTTAAAGTTTCCTATTTTCATTTTATTATATATTATTCTTAACTTTTTTTGTCTATCTCGTTTTTAAAGTTGCCCATTTATATTTTATCCACTCACAAAAAGTCCTAAACCCTAAAAGAAGGCACATGAGCCTTTTGTATTTGAAGAGTTTGGCCTATTTTTTATTAAGACCAAAATCCTAAATCCCTAAACTTTTTTGTATACAGGCTATTATTAATGATTAAAAAATATGAGATTTCATTAAAATCCACGGTTATAGGAGACACGGTCATAGGTAGAAAAATTTACTATAAATAGTAATTTTTTGGTCACTTTTGAAAAAAAAAATGATTGAAAAAAAATTCTAGTCCAAATTTCTAAAAAAAAGGCTACTTCATGCTCACCGCTCACAACTTTCCCGCTCGCAGCTCACAGGCTCACCGCTCCACGCTCGAACGCTAGCGTCGTTGGGATTAACTTACTGGTGAGGTGCAATAGAATACCATTTTTCTTGGTGGCTATTATTTTATTGTTCCAGATTGGAAATGTAGCCAATTTGCAAAGGAATAGCCTCTTACAGACATTGTTTCCAAGATATTCCACTCACCATTAGAGAAATTTTGAACCTTCAAACAGGCGTCTAAAATGGCCTCAATTGGGGTCTTCAATTGGATTTAAATGTGTACTTATCAAAAAAAGGACAATTTTTTCCCCTATTTCCACCCATTTTGATGTCATGATGTTTTATAAAGTTACATGTTTTTTTTATTGGATAATGGGACATTAGGTAATTCTTGTCATTCAAATTTTAAGAACATTGAGGGATTATTTTATTTGGAGAAGGACAAATTGGGTGCAATTAAGTACTAATGGCTCATGTATTTTAGTACTATGAGTGAGACTTTAAAAAAAAAATAGATCATTGGTACTTCATGCTCATGATGTTTGCACCATGAAATGCCTCTTATTGGATAATAGAACAATAGGTACTTTTTGTCATTCAAGTCCTTGGTACTATAAGTGAATTTTTTACATTGATAAATTCAAAAGTACTTGATGAAATTCACACAAGGTAGTGATACATATTGTGTACATAGGCTATCAACTCTAGCCTTCAATAAATTGCTTTGCATATCAATTCTTAAGGGCCTTTTTGAGGGTTCAAAATTTCTCTACTGCCATTCTAGCTAAACCTAAGGGACTAAAGTAGGAGGTCCCTAAATTGACCATCTAAGGCTTGGAACTAAATTTTGGAAAGGTAAAACATCTTTGAAGTATTTTTTAGTAAAATTTCCTTAAAAGACACTACAAGAGAATGGGGTCTTTTAAGTAGTATCTTAGACATCATATCTCTTAAGTAATGTCTTTTAATGCATTTTTTAAGTAAAATTCTACTAAAAAGACAATATTTTCAATAAAATTTACTTAAAAGACGCACTAAGAGACATTTCTTAAAAGACATGATGTCTAGGACACTACTTAAAAGACCCCATTCCCTTGTAGTGAGACAAGTGGAATAGGCATCTAACTTAAGTTGTTTCATATTTTTTGGAGCTTTGTGGAATTAGTTACAACTTTTTGAAGTTGAAAAAAAGTAGTCACTCGTGGTCATCAAAAGCAACCACCTCTTGAAATGTGCAGATTTGGAACATTAAAGAAAGCAAAATGTACCTTTGAGCCATGTTTGCTTTTAACCTTTGAAGGACCAAATTGCATTTTGGGCAACATAGCAATTTTTGGCAATTCATTATGAATGGAGTTTTTATTTTTATTTTTAAAATTTTCACAAAATATGTGTCTGAGGAGTAGCTATAAGGCCCAACAATTTTTATAACTTTTGACTACATAGTAAAAAAGTTATAGCATGATTTATGGTTTTCTTTGATCTTTGGGCATCCTAAGCAGCTCAAAAAACTTCTTTAAAAATCACTTTAAAAAAAAAAAAATTGAAATTGGTTTATTAAGTTTATATCTATGTAGAAAGCCTTTGAATCATTCCATTTTGATTAATGAGATGAAAATTATAATGAGTCTTAGTTTGGGATAGTTTGAAGATAGTTACAAAATTTTTACTCTTAAAAAAGTTTGAAATCCTTTATTTAATTCAATTTTAAAAAGAAATTTTAAAAGAAATTTTAAAAATTAGGTGAAGATTTTTTATAACAATAAAACAACCATTGGGATTGGCATTTTTCATAATTTCATTTCCATAAATAAATTGTTTACAATTTAGTATTTTGAATCATTTTTTACTTCTTTCTCCTTATCATTTTTTTCCTATATGTTAGATAATTCCAAATGATTTGAAAATTTTTGAGCATTTAACCAACTTGCATTGCAAAATGAATTCAAAGGACAACCACCATTTTGAACATTTTTTTCATACAAATGTGACCTTGAGAAGTGCAATTGCCCGGATTTTGTAAGGATAAAAAAGGAATTTTGTCAATTCAAATGTTAATATCTTGCAATCTACATAATGGAAATTTCTGAAATTTTTTCCGCATCTTTTGAACCACCTTACCTCAAGATCCTATGGTTATATATATGTCAAAAATTGTTTCTTTTCTAAAATTTTGCACTTGTAATAGAAATTGCAATTTTAGAGCGTTTTTAGTGAAAACATAGTCAAAATCCTTTAAAAGTTTATGCCTATTTAGACTTCAAGCCTCCTACCTTAGTGGACAATCATCAATCAATGAACCACACAAAGCAATCACCACACCAAGCCAACAATAGACAACCTGAGGCAAAGTTAAACCCCAAGCGCCCCAGCACCTCAAATCTGGCCTCTCTAATTTGAAAAACTTTCTTGTTTGATTATTATAGTCTTTTCAGTGGTACAATCAAAGGACATGTCCTTTTCTCCAAACCTCCATGTCTTTCTTGATTACCAATCGGTACAGTTGGTTTATGTGGATTTCTTCTTAGAACAAAGTTTGAGTGGAATGACTTTGGAAAGGTTTGGATTTCAATGAATTTGCTTTGGGTGCTTAGAGATTAATACAAGCTATACAATAATATACATTAACCCCTAAATGCATGAGGTACCCAAACTTGGTCCTTGGAAAACTTTGAAGTTAAATAAAACCTAACCAAGTAATTTATATTTTTGGAAAGTTTTTATTGAAGTTTAGTTTTAGTTTCAAAAATCCAATTTGGAAAATGAATGATAGTGATTTTTCTATTCAAAATTTTTTGCAAGGGTATCCATTGCAATCTTCACTTTGAGTGGTATTGAGAGCTTTTGAAAATGAGCTTCAAATACATTAGCTCTTGGAAAAAAAAAACATTCAAAATTCATTTACAAAAATTGTTGAGTAGATTTTGAGAAGCCATAAACTGATAGGAATTGATATGCATGTTGGGTTCTTCAACCTCATATTATTTTTTGTCACCAACTTTTCAAAAATAACATGCAAAAAGGGAATAGAAAGACTTCACATCACTTTTGCTATTTTAACCCCTAAAGGACCAAAGTGCCTTTTTTTGGCAATATAGTGATTTTGGGCAAGTACGTGTGACTAGAGATTTTGATGTTTTGGAACCAAAATTTAATAGAAGTTGTAGACAAGGAGTATCTTCAAAGCCCAACAATTTTCATGACTTTTGACTACATGGTTCAAAAATTATCGTATAATACATATGTTGTTTGTTTCTCAATTCGGGTAGTTTGGGCAGATTAAAAAAATCACTTTTTTTGTAAATAAAAATTTGAAATTGTTTTTATAGATTTATATGTGGAAAGCTTTGAATCATTCCATTTGGATTAATGAGTCAAAAGTTATGAAGAATTTTAGTTTCCGGGTAGTTATAGATTCTCTACTCAAAAAAAAACCTTTGGAGTCCTTTATTTTACTCAATTTTCAATATTTTTGAAGAATAATTAAAAAATTGGTTGTATATTTTTTATTAAAACATTTGAACCATTGGGATTAGCATTTTTCAATTCAACAATTAAATTGTTAACATTTTAGTATTTTGAATCATTTTCTACTTCTTTCTACTTACTATTTTTTTTGTACATGTTGTACAATTCCAAATGATTTGAAAATTTTCAAGCATGTAGAAAACTTGAATCAAAGAATGAATAGAAAGAGTAACAACCATTTTGAAAAAAATTCATACAAATGTGGTCTTCGAAATTGCAGCTGCCCAGATTTTTGGAGTAGTAAAAAAAGGACTTTTGCAACTTCAAACACTAATATCTTGCAATCTACACGGTGAAACTTTCTGAAATTTTTTCTACATCTTCTTGAACTATTGCAATAAAAGATCATATGGTTATATTATTCCAAAAATATTTTTTTTTCTAAAATTTGGTAGTTGTCCTAGAAACGACAATTTTAGAGCAGTTTTGGTGAAAACATAGTAAAAAATCTTTAGTGTTAACACCCTCATGGTCAAACCTTGGGTCAAATATTATAATCTTTCACTCCATAAGAGATATTGTTTTTGTTTTTCTTCCTATGCGATCTTTAACATGTCTAGTTTGAATTTGTACAATTACAATTAAAAAGAAATTAATACAATCTATCAAAATGTTGGCATTTTGTTTAGTTTAGAGCAAATGCAAAGAAGCTCAAAACAAGCCCTAGGCATTTAGGGGTTAAATAGTCAATTGGGTTGTTTGAATAATTTGATTACTTTATTACCTCAAGGAGAGTAAATTAGCCATTGACTGCACGGATTAAAACACCACACAACAAACCCTTTCAATTACCAAATACTAACCACACAATTCATCTATCAATTCAATTGAGCTGGGAACCAAATTTTGTATCACCACCTATTGATTGCCCTTTGTATAGTGAAGAGATGCAAGGAATTTTTAACTAGGTTATAGCTTCATCTCCTTTAAATTGCAATAAAACTTGCAGGAAAATATCTTTTACATTTTGTTTTTTGAAGGTGACTCTTATTGTGACATTCACTAAAAATGCCAAATTTCAAAACATGCAAGTGTGAATATTTATGTGGAAAGGGATTTGAATTTTGTCCATATGGTGATTGACAAGTTTACTCTAAATTACTATACAAGCCATCAAAGTTAAAAAATTCAATTATGTAACAATTAATAAAAATAGAAATTTTTAATACAAGTTACAACAAAGAAAATGTGAATAGTAAGTCAAATCATAAATGTAAGTATGCTTATCTAGAGGCTAGGCCAAAAATTAATAATAATTAATAACTAAAAATAAAATGCAATAATTTTTCTTTTATTATTTAGATGAATGTAGATGTTATGTGAGGTGGTAAAAGGATTACATGTATTATTTTTCCTTAAATATGATATTTTACTATATAAAACTTGAATTAGTATATTGTGTCGGCCTAGCCTTTTTTCCAAAAATTTACTTATTATAATTATATAGTTAGCCTAAAATAGATTTATGTTCCAAGCCCTCTTTGAAATTATAGTAGAATGGCTTAATTAAAATTCACCTAATATTGTCTATGAGTTTATTTGAAGTGATTGCTTTCAATTTGGGATTGTGCAAATCTTGTTTAATCAATAAATAGTCTTTGTATTTCTTTCTCATTCCAATGTATGTATTGTTGTTTAGACACTTCAAGATTATGGGCACATGATTGTATCTTAGTCTTAGTGAGAACTATAATCATGGTTGCATTATGACAACAAAGTAGAAAAATGGGGCAAATATATAGAGTTCAAATGGAGTTGAAAAGTGACAATCTTGTGAATTTTATGAACACATTGAAACAATTTGTATACATGGCAAAAAGTTCACTATGCATTCATCAATTTAGAAGTGTAAACACTTTTAGATTATCCTTGTTTCCATATAGGAAATTCACAAAGTCACATTAGCATCTAGTTGGATAAGAATTTTTTTCTTAGGGACAAGCATGGAAAGTTGTATGTTTTGGATTTTATTATGTATAGCTTATTACAAAATGAACAAATCAACTATTGACATGTGAACTATTTCTTGATTTGTCATTTAAGCCAAAGAAAAGTGTAAATCTAATAATTCTAAATATGCACAATTGAAATTTTAAGGATTCGACTATAGCATTGGCTCAAAAGTCAAGGAGTGTCTTTCAAATTTTCATTGGCTTTCTTACTGAAGCTCATTAAGTGCTTAATTTCAATTCCTACACAAGTGGGCTTTTGCCATTTAGGACCGTTTAGGGTCAACTTTTATATTGCATTGGAAGTAAAAAGCAAATTTCCAAGTTTTCCAGGATGAGTATTTCTTTTATTGAGTTTCATGATGTCTACACTTCTATGTATGTAGGATGAACTCCCGATGAAACTACATTTAGGGGCACCTACATCTTTGTTGTCAAATTAACCTCTAAGTGTCTTTGACTATGTTTTCACTAAAAATGCTCTAAAATTATCATTTCTAATATAAGACCCAAATTCTTGAAAAGAAGCCTTTTTTAGCACATGTAACTATAGGATCTTATAGTGCTACACTTATTCAAAAGATGTAAAAAACTTTTAGAAATTTTCACCTTCTAGAATGCAAGATATTAGCAATTAATTGACATAAATTTAATACTTAGCCGTATGAAAACCTAAGCACTTGCACTTCACAAGGTCACATTGGTCATTGGCATGAAAAAATGTCTACAATGGTGGTTACTCTTTGATTCATTCTTCAAGGCAAGCTAGCTACATACTTGAAGACTTTCAAATCACTTGGAAATTGTTCAACATAAAGGAGAAAAATAGTATGTAGAATTGGAGTTAATTCCGTTCTTGTGCTGTACATGAATTTTCTTCAGCAACAAATTGCAAGTGCAGGCTTTTCAAGTTGATGGAGAAACATACCGAGAGGTCCAACTTAGCAAGGGGAATGGGGGCAATCAAAAACTGAAGGTGGAACTCACGTTGCTCCTCAGTCTCAAGATAAACTCCAGTCCTTCTGTGCTTTCAAAAGTTGAAGGTTTAATTTTCCATCAACCCTCTTATTGCTTGTGCATTTGAACATGCATTCAAACAACCTGCCCCAAAATGGATGTCAATTCGGGGAGAAATGTGGACATTCATGGCTTTCCTGATTCACCAATTCTTGTGTGATCTTTTTGAGTTTCGTGTTCTCATGAAGATTGGCGGCAGATCATTCTTCTTTTGCAGTCAATTTGAACAACTGGATCTGGAGTTCCTGCTTGGTGTTGATGATTGTGCTTCATTCACTTCAGGTGAGCACGGCTCTAAAGTAGGAATTGCTGTGGTTGCTTCTGATTTTTATAACACAAGACATCTTTCTAAAACCTTTCTGCAGCTCATTTCATGGCTCTCATGATTTTGGGTGTAGTGCTTGCTTGATTGACATGACAATGTCCCTTGAGTTGGTGGAGGCCTGAGAGATTTTCAGTGTTCCTTTTTCTACATGGTAAGTTTTGTTCACCAACGGCAGCACAAATACCACCACAAAAGCATGGAAGGCGATTCTATTATCTTGTTAATTGGGTGATAATAATGACATGGGTAACTACTGTCAAGACATTCTCATCAGAATTAGATTTGCACATTTTTATTATGAAGCTAACACACATTAGATTCGTGAAGGCCTTGTTGGAGTTCATTGAAGAGGGACATGTATGTTGTGAACTTGATATTAGTGTGTAATGCATTCTTGTAAACTTACTATTAAGGTAGCAACATCCATAATCGTTAGTGCATCCAATTAGTGATAGTAGAGTTATCTTAAAGTGTTGTTGGATGTACTTTAAAACTATGCCAATGCTTGATTGTAGTTGGTGGGGTCTGATTTTCTTAAATTTTGGTTTGAGAATCAAGGCAACTTTAGTAGAGTGTGGTTTAGGGTGCTCTAGAGAGTTCTACTTTGAAAATTCATAGAAATTTGATACTTTATCCAAAAATTCTAATTTTTTTCTTCCTAAAATTCATGATTTTCAATTGTTAATACTGCGAAAATTTGTTTTTTTAGGAAGAACTACCTCTAACTATGGTGAAATTCCTTATTTTGATGGTTATGGATGTTGCTACTTTAGTTGGTGGTGACTTTGGTGAAGAGCCCTTATCATCAACAAGATTAGAGTATAATTATTTAAGATTAGAGTATGATTATTTAATCTTGGCATCTTCAACAATTGCCACATCTAGTTTTATATTATGTAGGGTGATTGCAAGAAACACTTGCCAATTTTGTTGTGTTTGGCTGATCTTTTTGGGAGTACTTTAAAAAAAAAAAAAAATTTTAATTTAAAAAATATGACTTATGTATACACCATTAAGACAAAGGTACCCATGGAAGGAATTGCATAGAAAAATTGTCTAAATAGGAGAACTAGAAAACTACCAAGTCCCAAGAAAATACATACCTTGATTTTTTAATTAAAGAAAAATAAAAAAATAATGTAAATTCACAAAATCAAAACTATCCATTTGCAACAACTTTATGGAGATGGTCATTCATAAAAAAAATCACTAAAATAATACTTTATAGACCTGTTTCAAAATGCAAGTAGAAAGAAGCTCACTTTGTGAACTTCTACATGACATAAAAATATTTTTTTATGACCATCTCATCCAAATTTCATCTCAAAATCATTAAAAAAAAGGTACTCCTTAGTAACTAAAACCCCCTAAATTGCCAAGTGTGACATTCAATTGGGATCTATTTTTGGATAGTAAAATATTTTTGAAAATTATGAAAAACTTAGGGAAGGTGTATGATAGTTATGAGTACCTTTTCTATAAATTTTGAGTAATTTTGAGCGGAAACATAGAAGTTATGACCAAAAAACAAATCAATACACTACATGTGATAGAAAATAGGACAAGTGTTTCTTGCAATTGCCCTGTAGTAATTGTTTAGGGTCTCATTGTTAGTTTTGTCATTGTTAATGTTGAATTGTGTAAATCTGAAATAGATCATTTGTCTCTTGTTCCAATGCAACTAGGCCCAAGCAGCTCAGTTGTAAACATGCACCCCTCATGCTCCCATTTATGCTTCTAGAGGCTAAACTTTGGCCTTGACTTACACTTTCATCATTTCATGCTTAGTCCTATTGGATAGATTTTTGTGCTTCAAAGTGCCAAATTTGTGGCATTAATCCCTAAAGGACCAAGTGACCATTCAATGTACCCAAAAAAATTTGGGTAGATTCCTACAGAGTCATTTTTTGTCAAATGTTCTTGAAATTTGGATACAATGTAGAAATGTGTATCTCTTTTATGAAAATCTATTTTTTTTTCCGATGTCCAAATTGAAAGATATGTTTTCCTAAACTTTATTAGGAGCTTGAGCAGCTTCGGGCAACTTTTGCAAAACTCCTTCATTATTTCTAAAATTTGGCACATATATAACTTATATAATGTGATGTAAGGTGCAAATGTAAAAAAAAATAACCATGTATAGTATGAAAATCTCATTCTAGGAGTTAAAGATTGTTGTCCCTATCGGACAAGGTAAAAAAAAGTTGTTTCTTCTCACTTTGAACGTTATAATGTTCTAAGGGCATACGAAGATTGTAAGTTTTTTACATTGTATGCCCTTATGTATCAAGTATCTCAAGACCTCAACATGCCAAGACCTATTTAACCCCTACAAAGGAGCTCAATGGAAGGAAAAATGTAGATTAGTGGAGAGTCTTAGGTGATATTATTTTGACATTTATGAGTTCGTTTAGGTGGATTGTTGCAAGAAAACCCATTAGGGGAGATTTGAGGGCATAGAAAGACTGTGAGTTTTTTTGAGTTCCCAAATTGTAGGAACACACCACATCAACAATCTAACATAGATGAGAGATTGTCACATTAAAAAATAGTAATTTTAAATATTTTTATTGTAAACCACTTTTAGATTTCTTAATAATTTTTAGAATTTTAAACAAAAAAATTTAAAGTTCAAAAATTCAATCATTATAGGCTATTTTATGGTTTTTGGTAAACATAAAGAATAGGGAGGGGAACAACCTAGAAATAGATCTCTTGCCTTCAATTCTCCCCTAATGCCACTTGATTTTTTTGCATTTGGCTTAGTACTAGCTATACTATAACCTTTTAGAATTTTTTTTTAACATAAGATAAAATGTAGATAATTAATATACTACTAAAAATAGCATATCATTAAATGTGAGACCTAAAAAAATTGTAGGTCAAAAATTATTCACCAAATAGAGTGATATAGTTTTTGAAGAAAATAGATTGTTTGACGTTTTAGTTTGTAAAAAATAAGAAAAAGGATTATAAAGAAAACTAAAAAATTTCAATTTAGGAGATTTTATGAATTTAATGAAAAAGATGATCTTAAAAATCAACTTGAATGTTTAAGAGATCATGCACAATGGAGACCTATTAGTGCATATGTAGAGGAAATAAAATAATGTTTTTTAAAATTTCCTTTAGAAGTGATAAAAAACCTAAATTGCAAAGTGTGACAAACTAGCAAAATTTAAATTTAAATATGAAATGACTCTTAAAAAATTCTCAAAAATAAAGAGTCTCATTGCTATCAAGTATTTCATCTCTAATTAAACTTTTAAAGGTTTTGAATATTTCAAATCAAAAAATATTTCATATAATGACTTTATATCATCATTCTTTTCCAACTATGAATCTAGCGTAATGGCTAATATGGCATTGAATAAGAACTTCAGATTAAATTAACACCTCCAAATCTACAACTTCTTTTGTGAAAGATTACTTTAATATCTTGTGGCCATAAACCTTCCCAAGTCATACACTTCATAAAAAGTAGCTAACAATCAGAACACAAGTGGGAATTATTGCCTTGTCAAACCACACATCAAAAAACCAACACATCTATAAAACAAGTGGTCTTTTTCAAAATTGGGAAACTTAACAACATTCAAGCACCTAGGCACCTTCAAACCCTATAATATTTTTCTATATTAGTAGATAAAAACATTTGTTTAATTTTCATTAAATCCATATTGGATAAATATTAAGTACTTTTTACAACCAAAAAATGCATAGTAATAATTAAACATGTCTTTGGCTACAATTTTGTGTATGTATGATGCTATATATAATAATCATCAAAAACTACTGCAATCAAAATTGTAAGTAATGTCAAACATAATTCTTAAGAGTCTTCTTTTTTACTTTCTACTCCTTCTTTTGGAACATAAGCTTCAAGGATTCCAACAATTTCTTCAAATGGTGGCCTCATTGAAGGGTTTTGGTGCCAACACCTATTTATCAAATCTACCATCCAAGGTGAAATTTGGCTAGGCAACTTGGGCCTTGCACCACCAATGACCCTATCATAGTCATTTCTTCTTAGTTCTTCAAAAGGCATTTTGCTTGATAAGATCTCGTAGCAAGTCATTCCAAAACTATAGACATCTACTTGTTTGGTGAACAATTCCGGCTTTTGGGAGATATTCCGCTTCTTCACAGCTTCCAATATTTCAGGGGCCCTCCAAAATCCCGTCCCCACAATCCCAACGGAGCATTCAAAATCTGCTACTGTGCAATGAAAGTAGTGTGGTTGCCAATATAATGGATCGATTACAAAAGCGCATTCCTCATTGTCATATTCTGATCCAAAGACCAATACATTGGCAGCTTTGAGATCTCGATGAATGATACCTCTTTGATGCAATTCCATCATGCCTTTGGCAATTTGATGTATGAAATAGAAAGCTACATCATTTGGAAATGGTGGGCCTTGGTTGTTCAAATGTAACATTCTTTCATCGATGAATTTCCGCAAGTCCCCTAAAGCTCTAATCATAAGGAATGCAAATCTTCTTGTGGACTTCAGCAATCGTGCACCAAATAGATAGTTATAATTATGGCCGTAATCTTCAAAGAAGTCATAGTCCACGGATGTCTCATTTTTAAGCATGGTGCTGGGAAAGAGTTTGAGAAGGTCTCTCAAGGGCATTTCTTCCTTAAACACTTTCAAAACCCAACCCTCAAATTTTACACCACCATCTGCATGTCTTAGATGAGCATGAAAGAGTTCTGCTTGACCTCCCTCGGCAAATGGAGTCTCACTGCTCAATCCCAACTCCAACAGCACGTGAGTGCCATCGTCAAAAGTCGTCCACTTGGGAAACGGCTGAGTCGAATCAGGTCCGAGATCATTATCATCGAGGAAAAACCCGGAAGGATACTTCTCTTGCAAACTCCGAAACACACGCACGTTGTCCTCGGCAACCTCCAACTTCCACTCCGGTGTCCCCTCTTTATGAACCCACTCTGACAATGAGATAGAAGATGAGTCCATGGCTGGATTCTCCGCAGCTGTGGAGTATGAACTCGCCAACTCACTCCAGTGCACTTTAGATGCTTCAATCTCTGCCTTCAACTTCGCCTGCTTGTCGTTAACATCCAAGATTTCCAAGGCCGCCCTCAAGCTCTCAACATGCGCTGAGTGAAACTCCATAGAGATTGGAGCCGCATGAGGGTTGGGCTCATCTGCCATGCCCACTTTTCTTGAAGATCACACGGCTTCCAAGCCCTTGTCAAATGGAAGGCTTTCTGTGGATACAAATTGCACAGCCATTGGATGCGCTTCACAAGAAATTAACCACTTCACATGATGGAGTGTGCATTTCGACAAGGTGGGCTAACCACAACAATGGAGGTCCACAGACGCAATCAAAGCTCAACTTAGAAATGGACAACAGAAAGAATTGGACGCAGAACAGGATCGGAAGCAGATCAGGCGCTACCCAAGCTCACAAACACATGAAATCCAACTTACAACGGGCGATGGGAAAAGCTCTTTTGAGGAAAGTTGCAAGGAAATAGGGAGAAGGTGACTATAAATAATGCAAACTCCCATCACTTGCTTGAATGCAACACATAGTCACATACTTCAAGGACAAATCCTAACTCACCACCAATTCCGTAAGATGACACAGAATGCAACCTCCACGCCAGCTGGAGCTTTCAAACGAATCCTAGAGCCAGTGCTGACAACCTGAACGAAACTGGGATCATAAATCAGTGACAACCACTGGACTTCCAGGAGGCCCACAAACCCTTGTGCAGTGGCGAGACTCTGCGCTCAAGCTCTACGCAATTTGAAGACCAAGCCTGATGCCCTAGCAGCGTAGCATACAGGCAGAGACAACGAAGAGGATTGAATTCAAATACGCGGACCATTGCTTGAAAGCTGAAGTTATAGAAAATTGCAAACAAGCTAAAACCGAAAATGCAGCTGGGCGCTGGTAATCAAAGCACCTTTATGTGAAGTTGCAAAGGAAGAAGGTGCACAAATCCTTAACTCCCCACCAATTCCACAATTCAAGATGCCACAGAGTGCAGCCTCTACGCCAACCGAAACTTTCGAACGAATCGAAAGAGTTAGCTAGCGCCGAGCACCTGGACGAAATTGGGATCAGGAATTAGAGACAGCCAGCGTGGCGTGGACAGAAACAACGAGAAGAATCGAGTTTGGTTACATTCGACCATTGCTTGTAAGCTGAAATTACAGAAACTCACAATTTAAACAAAATGAAATCAAGAACACAACCGACGCTGGGGTGCGCTCTTTCCGAGAACCTTGAAAGGATGAAAGGAGAAGGAGACAGAGCAAACTCCCATCAGTTGCATGCATACTCTCCCAAGCACAACTGAAGCTTGCCTTGCTACCAGGTTTCAAAATGAAGCTCACCGCAAATTCCGCAAGATGCACCAGAATCCATGCATGCAGCATTCTAACGCATGCACAGCAGGAGCTAGCGTCGTGCACTTGAGCGTACGAAACTGGGATCATGAATATATCGATCAGTGACTGCAACCGGATATCCACTTCAGATTGTCCCCAAACTCTTGTGAGAAGCAAGACCCCTCGCCCAAGCTCGGCGCTCCGAAGACCAAGGTGCTTGAATCGCAGTCGACGGGGACAGATGTAGTATCGGTGACCTCCGCTGCAAGATGTCTCTATGAGAGGCATCTTAAATAGGAGACATCTAGGGGGTGCAGGCAGTTGGCCAGAAGCTAAGCGCATTTACTTAATGAAGGATCGACATGCGCGCTGGACCCACAATTGGTTGACATCTGAATTCGCAGCAAGCAGATTTCAACGAGGGACGCGTCTTCGCAGGTAGACCTGGCTGACTCAACTCGGCTTTACATCTCCAGCTGGTTCGGTGGGTAAGATTCTTCTCCAGCACTTGGCCGGGAGCTTTTCGTCAATTTTAATGGAGTGCGTGCTTGGAAGATGTGCCCAGCAAAATCCTTGCGCCGTGGCATTCTTCGCATGGATGAAAGGTACTGATCGAGCAGTTCAGTACGTAATCATACTGAGCGGGGGTCTCAAATTTCCAAGTTCTATACCTGTGCAGGCACACTACTGTAGCTAATCGACAGTGTTTCGTGACATTTTGCACTGTTTGGGAAATTTTGGACTTCAAGCCCACTTTCATTTGAGCAGTAACTCATTTGTTTCCAAAAAAGACGTGGAATGGTCATCGGATTCTCAATTGATAAGCTGAACGAGGAATTAAATGGTGATGGGTGGTTGCAGTATATATACCATGATTGTGCCGTGTAGGCTAAAATATATGTGTGTTGTTCCCGATTGCGGAATACCACCAGTTTGCAAAGGAATAGCTTGCTGATCGATGGACACTGTTTCGAGGACCATCTGGTGTTGATGATATGGGCCCATTCCCTCGGACATTGAGCCCATCCACATCTCTACATTCTGGAAAATACGCATCTCTGCGCGCAGGCACACTTTTCTACGCTGAGTGCGGGAATAGTCAAGATCTCGTACCCATCAACCAAACTGCACGAGAACTGTACAGTGTCCACTAAACGGAGTTGGAGAATTGTAATAACTCATCAACTGGGAATCGAAACTAAACGCTGTCTGGAAAGCCGCTCCAAACTTACACCTCCGTCGCTACACGACGAACCACCAGACAAACTTGAAGGTAGACAAAATCAAAATAGGCCGTAACTTAGCTGCCCTGTTTGCAATCGCTGCTCGTGCTCCCGTCGTCAGTACAGCCAATTTCGTAGTCACTGAGGTTGAAGCACCAATTGTCAACCATACCCAGCAACCAAGCTGTAGCAGTGTAGTAATTCCAACCAAAGCTGGAACAGATTTCCACCTGAAGCTGTTGGATTGTGTCTTTATTGGTCCTTTTTAAGGTTGGGACTTTTCAATGTGTGAAGTGCACTTTCTGGCTCCCCAAATTCACTGACTTAATTTCAATTTTTAGAATAAAATTCTGGAAATTTTGCAATCCCCATATTTCCTATCTTCCTACATGGGAAAATTTTCTACAACCTGCTCTTACAATCTGCTCCAAAATTGCTTAAATGAGCAACTAAGGTACTTGTGCTTCAACCTTAGTAGCACTTCCATCAGCATTGTGGGCACCATTGATTTCCTCGACCCTTAATTTCGCATTCCCTTGCAAGCAATTCGGGTTGCAAACCAAGGATCATTGGTGTCAATCAGGCAGGTACTCCAATTCGTGAAATCGACGATGGCTCTTTGAAACTTGACTGCACAGCATTCCTTCCATTGCAAGTTGCAGATCCTGGCATTGGGCCGTGTGCTGAAACAGTTAAGGTAGGGAGCTGTAATTGTGACCCTATCTCTAAAAGAGATCTGGTAGATTTTGCCTCTAACATGTACCAGAAGTGTACATTTCAGGAGGGGTCGCTTTTAGAAACCACTGTATTTTCAACTTCAAAAATACATAACTAATCCCATGAAGGTCCAAAAAATATGAAACAACTTTGGTTAAATCTCAATTCCATTTTTCTTACCACAAAAATTTACTAAATTTTTTTTAAAGAAGTTTAGCTTCCCCAAAATGCAAATCAGCTCGTAAAGGGTCACTTTTATAGCCCCCTACCTTATTAGACTAACTAAGGTAGTCTGCTCTAAAAGTGACTTTGTGTTCTAAATATGACCTGCCCTAGTTAGGAGCAAGTCACATGTTGTTTGAAATATGTATTACTGTCAATGATGAGTTAGGTAGGCTGAAACGGTTGCTTTATGAGCAAACTACCTTAGTTCCCAACTCAGCTTCCCAACTTCCTTGCCACATTATCAAAGTGAGTGTTATAACCCATCTTTCCACAATTCAGAGTAAACTTATTAATCCTTTAAGTTCTCAGATGATCAAAGGGTAAACTACCCTATTATAGACAAAATGGGAGCAAGCCCATTGTAGGCAAACTTGTAATGGTGTACATTTTTGAACTTGAATGTACACCACCATTACAATTTTATTAGCAATCGACTTGCTCCCATTTGGCCCATAATGGAGTAGTTTGCCTTACACTATCATAAGGACTACACTAATAATGGTTTTTAGTGTTGATAGTACTAATTACAAAAGACAACACTAAATATCAACAATTTTATTAATGTTGTCAACACTATTTGTCAATATATTAAACACTGTTTGCCAATTATTGAATACAAATTTTTTACAAAATTACATTTAGTGTTACATTTTATTTCATCAAATTATCATGAAAAAAATATTAACCTAAATGTATGAATTAAAGGGTGGTGAACAAAACACTAAATGCAAACCACTTGAAATTTAGAATGCATGTAGTAAAAGTTCAAGTAATACTATTAGTAATATAACACTAAATACCATTATTAGTGTAGTATGCCTACTGCCATTTGCTACAACAAAAATAAAGTTAAGAATAATTTTTATTTTTTTTATTCATGAAAACTTTGAGAACTTTGAAACTCAATATCTTTCACATTATATGCCGAAATGGAGCAAAACATTAAAAAAAATTTGAACTCTCAAAGAGGCCTCTAAAGTGGCCTCAATTGGGGTCCTCAATTGGATTTAAATGCGTACTTGTCAAAGAAAGGACAATTTTTTTCCCTATTTCTACCTATTTTGACATCATAATGTTTATAAAAATACATGTTTTTTTATTGAATAATAGGACATTAGGTACTTCTTGTCATTCAAATTTTAAGTACATTGAGGAATTATTTTATTTCAAGAAGGACAAATTTGGTGCAATTAAGTACTAATGGTTCATGTGTTTTTAGTACAATGAGTGAGATTTTTTTTTGATAAGATCATTGGTACTTCATGATGTTTGTACCATGAAATACCTCTTATTGGACAATAGAACAATAGGTGCTTTTTTTCATTCAAGTCCTTAGTACAATAAGTGAATTTTTTATTTAACAATTTCATAAGTACTTGATGAATATTCACACAAGGTAGCGACACATATTGTGTACTAAGGCTATCATCTCTAGCCTTTAATAAATAGCTTTGCATGTCAATTTCTAAGGGCCTCTTTGAGGGTTCAAAATTTCTCTAATGACAAAGTTGTGCATCCTTGACACCAAGGGCTTTCCCATAGTAATAAGGATGCAACTAGGAGATGAACAATCTTGGAGATCTCAATGACATAACAAACAAAATAAATAAACAACCTATCTTTAAGGTATGGAATCATTCATTCATTGAAATATAAGCCAATAACCCTGTGCAACCTAATATGAAAATCCTAGACTTGCAATCTACATGATACAATAGAACCTAAATTATTTACTTTGAACTTTGAATTATATTGTTTTTTTAATCAATTTCATCGATACAAATAATTAATTCGAGACATCAATACTATAAATGTAAAAAATGACTTGCATTCTTTATACTCTTCAATATTAAATAGCTTCTTCTTCAAAATAGAATTTTAGGTTTTTAAAATTTGGTTTGGTCTCCATCAATACAAAATATTACATGTGTACTTTGATAAGAAATCTTTTATAGCCTATAATTTATTGTATTTTTTATAGGGCCTCACATGCAACTTAATGGAGTCTCTCAATAAGGAGCACCAATGTATTGGTGTCCAATAAAGTAATATTCTATAAAGTAATAACCTCTTTAAGATAATATTGATGTCCTAGTCCCATCTTGGACCATTTATTAATGCAAAGACAATAGTCTTTCTAATGTAATATATCAACAATCAATGTAGTCCCAACCTTTATTTTTCAAGGAGTTCTATTGTACCATCCATGAAACCAAAATCTATCAAAAAAGACAAATTAATTAATCATTCAAACTTCTGATTATGTAAGGTAGTCTATTATTAAAACTACCATGAAAGAACTGGTTACCTTTTTAGAAAAACTAAATTTCTTTGAACCAATTTTCAATAAATTTTTGTAGAAAAAAAATAGATTGGCTTCTAACCAAAGTTGTTTCATGTTTTTTAGACCTTTGTGGAATTAGTTACAAATTTTTGAAACATGAATCAAGAACAGAAGACAACACCAAAATCATTGTCTTGCATTCCATACGATACCATCTATGGGACCAACATCAAATAGAAAGGCAAGTTCACTAAGGTAGAATCACCCATAGTTGATCATTTAAGATATTTTAGATATGATTTGGTGTGGTATAAGGCAAAGCAAAAATTTCCAAAGGTGTAATGATAGAAATCATGCAAATTGTAAAAACTTTGATAATTTTATCGCATGAATTAAAATTACTATGAATTTTGAAAGGCAAAAGTTGGACTTGACCCATGACCAACATCTAGAGTCATCTAATTTTGATCATCCAAGAATTACTTTCCCACTCATGCTTCATGCTTTCTTGCTCACTTATGTGTCATTAAGTTATTGATCCAAACCTTGAAAAATACAAAACACGCATTCCAAAGAGAAAATGGAAATGCATTCCAACCTTGGTTGGAAATATGGTACCCTATTGATTGGTTATGGGGTGGTGATCAAGAATGGGTGGTTGTACCTTAATAATTCAGATTCCTCGCTAATTATGTATTCGTAATATTATTAACCATCAGTAAGGGAGAAACACCCATTTCCGTCCCTACACCTATTCCTGGACCCTAGAGTACCACTAAATCTGTCCATAAGCATTCATTAAAGCATCTAACAAATGTTTAATTCTAATTTGTTGACGCAACTGTAAGACACATGTATAGTTTTCATTCACTGACAACTGATTTTAGCAGGTGTTCAGATAAAGGTACACCTATAGGATGGTTCTAGTGGTCTCAGGAGCCAACACTTTGGAAATTTATAAAAATTACATCTTGATTCCGAAAATTTTAAATTTTTTTCTAATATTCATGATTTTCACTCGCTAATACTAGAAAAATATCATTTTTAAAAAAATATGCCTCCAACTATGCTAAATTCCTTAAATGGACGGTTTTGGGTGTTTCCACTGTAGAGGGGACCCTTTTGCTCCCTACAAAAGCGGGAGCCCCCCAGCAACGCAACTTCTATAGGAGGGGGCTCATAAACCGATCAGGCTTTTGCACCTGTCCACTAGGAGGCTCTGAAATGGATCATTTACTGTGAGAAAATAAATTGTGGATTACATTGAAGCATGTTAAGACTTTGTTTTCACTAATTGAATGGATGGTTTCAGAGTCCCATTAGGTTCATTCTCGACTATGTGGATAGGTGTCTCTTGATTATATTAAAAATAAGGATTGATTGTTGAACCACCTTCTGTCAAGTGATAAAAAATCTGAAAGAATGATTTATTCAACCATCCATTTCAGTTTTTGAAAGGGACGCATTTAGAAACAAATTAGATCACTTTTGACATGTTGCACTGCTAGTTTTTGAACCAAGCCAGATTTTTTTTGAAACTACGCATGTATGGGTTTGCAAGGCCTACTGATCACCACTATGGGACCTATGGCAGACTATGTTTAAAAATTCATAACTAATTCAAGAATGCTTCAAAAATTATGAAACAACTTGTGTTAGAATCCTCATCTATTTCTCCTTAACTGAAAAATGAGTTAAAAATATTCCAGTCCAAGGAAATATGTGAAACGGGGGAACCAGCCCTTAGATGGTCGCTTTTTGAGCCTCTTACCATAAAGCAACTGTATTGAAGCCAATCACATTCTGCAAACTGACACTCTGCTCCACCTGGTTGGTTGGCTTTTGCTCCCACCAACCACTAATCTGCTTTACATTATAACTAAACTTTGAGCCAAGCATCCTGGGGGAATATCCATCCTGTGATAGGGTAGAAATCCCCCCAGTTAACAATGTTATGTCCACCGCTGCACGACTGACGAATCACAAGCCATGGCTCGTACCAAAATTGTATTACAAAGTTTCTTACACTTCCATTCCACAAAATTCTCCCTCATCTATTCATTGAAGTGTTTCACACAAAAATTTGTTCCCTCCAAACTCCAGTTTGGTGGGAGTATGACACAATGGCATCCTTCACAATGTGGCATCCTACACAATAACAATAAACAATAAATGAAACTATGAAAAGAAGAAACTTGACATGGGAATAAAATGGAAAACATCCGACGTGGAATGAGAATCGTCAATGACTAGAAGCCTCCAAACAAGTAGCTAGCCGCCTGTTCCTCATTCCCATTGAAGAGAGAGAGGGCCTGAGTGACTGTATTGCGGTCAAATCCAAGCTCCATCAGCCTCTGCACTTTGCTGTCGGTCTCTGCTTCCTGAAACACAAGCACTTCCACATATTTCAATACAACAAAACCTCCTCAATGTTGCCTTCTCTAACCACACCAGGGGAACAGCCTAAGATAGAGGTACCCATTCCTGACCAGGCACCCATACCCAACCTGTAGAGTGCAGCTATTTCCAACCAAAGTTTGAAATGTGCTTTTTTTAGGTTGGGCCCAATAAGATCATGAAACACGTCCCAAAGTAGCAAGCAAGAAAGTAGGATGTAGTGAGCAGAAAGTACTTAATTTATGATTGAAATTGGAAGAGTCTAGACATTGGCTATTAGGAATAACATTTTGGCTTCCAAAAATCACAGGAATTTCAATTTTGGGAATAAAATTCTGAAAAGTTTGCACTCTCTATATTTCTTAATTTCCTACTCACAATCTGCCTGAAAATCACTTAAGTGATAACTACAGGTACCTCTACCTTGGACCTCTACCTTGTTGTTAAAATCTAGTAGACTTGGACGTGTATTCATTTGTATCCCAGCTCATAGGCATTAATCCAACGGGATTTGTTTTTTAGGAAAAATCCAGGCGAAAAAATTAAGATTGTAATTGAACAAGGATGTCAAAAATGGCATATCCATGCAAATATTAGAGTAAATGCACCCAGTTACTGAAATCATTCTACACTCTCACCCTCATAGTCATAGTATGCAAGGTTGCATACATGAAAGAGAAAAGAATTTGACAATTGTGAAAAGGGTTTGACACTATCTTCAAGACTTCCTCCAACCCCAAATACTTCTTTGCCTTTTATTGTGGCAAGGTACTCGGCTGTACGGTACACTTGTACGTGCATAATTTGAATACAGCAAATGCATTACGATTCTAAGAAAAGAGCCTAAAATTGAATAAGCTCAAGTTCAATTAGCAGGTTCTTACTAATGAATCTAAAAACATGTAACAGATTTTGGGAGGAATTGAAGAGCGTTATATGAAATTAATTAATTGGGTAACACTAATTCAATGCTACAGTGAGTAATCGACATTGCCGTGCATTTTGGGTGTCTAGGATGTGACATTGACCCCAAAGAGAGACCAAATCCCTTGCATGGATTATGAATGTTTTCAAGACCACACTACGGGAGGAACACAGAAAGGATGACGTACATCTAAGTATGTTGAATTTCATCTATTCTTTAACGATATAAGTTCGCTCGGTGAACTGGTGCTTCAGAATTTTGTGGAAGGTTTTGAATCAGTTCAAGTACTAATGGAAAGAAAAAGAAAGCTTCCAAAAATGAAGATCATGTGTCCAGATACCTTAGATTCTTCTCAGGCCATAATTTATTTTGCGTAGGACTCCACCAATCTACATTGTCCTTCCAACCAGACTCCTTTACGAGTTAAACATGTGTGGGCGTATTGAGGACTAGAGAGACTTGATAAATCAATACTACCCAAGCAACAACACAGAAGTTCAAAGAAAAGAAAAGATTTGTAGAACCTGAGGGCTTCTGGCTCTCTTGTGGGATTCTTGCGTAGAAACTGCACAATGCAAAAAAGACGAGTTACAAGCCCAGTCTTAGCAACTATCGCAATAAATCTGCGCACTCACAAGCCGGATCTGACTTACACAATTAATACGCCAAAACTGGCATTGACGCATCCATCGCAGTTGCAGCGAAGTTTTCTGGAGCACATCCTCAAAACTAGGAAAAGACCAGGAAGTACAATGACGCTATCTGTTCACACATGTTTATCTAGGTAGAGTTGGGCAGGGATTAAGTTGGCCTAGAAGAAATGTCAATTTGGAAGAGATTGGCACTTCTACTGAACCTCACAACGATACCAGTCCTAATTTCCACAGCTCTGTGCATTTCAATGACACAAATTTCGCACTCTGAAGCACAAGAATCTACCAGATACGACCATAGAAGCACAAGGTCTGTATAACAAGCACAAACCTGGACCTCCAGGCGCATGAATGGGAGCCGGAGGGTGCACGTTCACAACTGAGCTACTAGGACCCTGTTGTATAGAAACAACACACATCAGTCTCAGGTTCACACTATTCATTAGTAGCGGAGAGAAAGCGAAGAGACCCCAAGCAATTAATACATATGGAACTACATGTAGCGATGTTGCCCAAGAATAGGACCACTTCGATCTTACCGATGCTGAGGGCTCTTCCAATCGCTTGTCGTCGTGCAAATGCAGCGGCAACTGGTTCTCTGCAGTCAACAGCGCCCACCACGAAGAGTTGCGTCTGTTATTTCAATATTCAAAGGATCGAGGACAATAATAGGACATAAGAGCACGGGTCCTGCCACATAGATCATCTCATAATATCCCCTAGTATAAATGACGTAGTAAGTCCAACTGACGGAACAATAGATCAATAGAACTACATAATGTGAAATTAATGTCACTCTATTGGAGACTCGATGATTATAGTTGCCATTCACGCCAATATACTATCAAGTTTATGCCAAGGTCTATTACATCACACCAATATTAAGCTAGAAACAATGCGTAACACGAACATCAAGTTCACAACATATGCTTCGCTCTAACATTAACTCCCGCGAGGACTTTCCGAATCTAACGGCTATTAGCTTGACACTGAAAAATTTGCCCATCTAATTGTAATAAATGTCCTGGAAACAGACGTCACTTTCTTCCAACCAGATTATACAATCGACCTCTATGCTTTGATCGGGATACTGCATTGCCATCAGTGAACAAAACTGACCTTGCAGAAATGGAACAGAAATCTCTCCTCCACCAACTCGAAGGACGTTGTCCTTTAAGTCAATCGAGCACTGCACCCAGAATGTAAGTCATGAAATTAGCTACAAGCAGTTTCAGAAGCATGTTTTGTGGTTCGGATCCTCCACGTGGAAATCTGAAGGGACCCTAGCTGCAGCGTGCAGAGGAACAGAAGAGAAAACGTACTTTGGATCCCCGCTTACCTGATGTTTACGAAGCATATCAAGACCAAAAATGAACTCCAGGTCCGGTTGATCAAGCACTGTGAAGGAACATGGATAGAAGTTCCGCCCTATCTGCAGTGATCAATTCCCCCAGTACATCAAACTTCAATAGAACAAGAAACTCAAACATATCATACAAGAATTGGTATATTAGAAAAGCAATAAATTTCAATACTTCAACCCGAATTAATACCAGTGTAGAGGTGTCAAAATTCGTGCAAAATTGCACAAGAAGAGGATTAATTAATGGAAAAAACTGTCACTCTTGAAAGCATACGAAAACTGGAATTTACCTTGAGAGGAGCAACGTGAATCCGACCTACAATTTCTGATTGCCCAACTCCCCTTGCTATACCTCTGTACCGTTTATCCATCAACCTGAGAAGCCTGTAGACTCCATTCATTGGTGAAGAACAATCAGTTCTCTTCACTTACAAGGGCCTCGTCGAAACCAACTGATCTCTACAGAAACTCAAGTAGTTCCTATTAGATTTCTCAAACGTTAAAAAAAACAAAAACTGCGATAACACGCACAGAGGCGCTTCGGAATCTCTGACTCGATCCTCTATGTGCCCGAACTGAAATCAAAAGTCCAAACTAAAAGCTCACAGTAGATTAAAAGAATTTTCAAACATGTTTCTATCGTTCACACATATGGAATATGATTTCTTTACATCCGGAAAACTGACCCCCTTCCTAGGAAGCTTCCGAAATGATATGTGTCAATTCTTATAAATATGGAAGCGGCTACTTCTGGCCGTCTGAGGCTAGAATGAGGCAGAACGCTTGAAGGCTTTGTCGAGAGAGAAACACCCCACTTCATATGGAAATCCATATATTGAAAACCTAGATAGTAAAGTACCTTAATTTACAAAGATTGAGCAAATTGGAAGAAAGTGACTACAAAGTACAAGAAATGAGGACAATCACCCACCACGTCAATAGTTCTCAACAAAAACTGGAGTTTTCCATCTGAAAGCAGACATCGGCTAAAAAAGAATATCACATACACAATACGTACCCACATCTCTCGGCGCATGATTTCGAAATTATGGTGCTCTGAGCACCACTGTCCACAAATGCCTGCCAATTTCAATCACAAATAATCAGCAACTGCAGGGTCATGCTTCAGAATAGCAGCTTGCCTTCTTGTCAGGTCATTCACAATAGCAATTCGTTCAGACTTCAAAATGAAGGTCTCTGCATTTTGGGCATATATTCTTTAAATGAATAAATAAACACGAGAACGTGTAATGCAATAAAAGACATACTAAACTCCACGCCGCTAAAGTCACTCCAAAGATTCATCCACCAGTCCCTCTCGTACTGCATGCTGTCGAATAATCTCATCTAGATGCCTCACGAAAGCCAATGCGACGACCTAGAGATTCGGCGAAGTCACAATTCATGAATGTTCTGGGGGTGGAAGCAAATACTCAAAGGCGGCCAAACGATTATAGAGATGCACATGCGGGTACAAGGAAACAGGTTTTCACAGCGATGACATACCTTCAAAGGGAAGCCATTGACCTCCATGTCTACGTAGAGCATAATCTGGAAGATGGTAAGCCTGTTAAAAACATGTTCCTCAACTTCATAGACATTTCAGCATCAATCTACGATACCACGGATTTCTGACCATAAGCGTTCCAATGGACCCTAAAGACCGCTTCCATTCATCCAAGAGTCGAAATAAATCATTGAGGGAGCTTCAAGGAAGATAATAAAATGTATACAGAGAAAGAAAAAATTATGTCCACTCCTACATTGAAGAACAGAAATACGCTGTGACAGTTACTATTACTGACTAGAGTGGACTTCCTATTTTGAGCTGGGCGCTTCGGACTAGTCAGTAACCAGATGCTTATTTCCCCATAGAATAAATCTAGATGGGATCTACCCAGATAAGTTTCAAAAAACAATATGGAGATTGATATGACTCCTCCAGAAGCATATTCTTAAAAACATTAGGACTCCATTCGTTATAAAACAACTTCACAGGGTGAGTATACCAGTACCAAGAGAGATAAAACAGCATAGAAAGAGGAAATACCACACGAGCAAAGGCTTCAGGGTTATATTCAAGCGCAGCCTCCCAGTTTTCATCTACATTTTTCTGAACATTCAACCACAGAAAGAGCATAAGGCAAGCAGGCACAACTTCCAACGGGAAACTACACCAGATGGGCAACTGAGTTTGTGGGAAAGATGTGACCACGCTGTAGGAGAACCACTGTGTACCACGAAGTAGAGAAACCTTAGAGAGGGTGTGTTATGGCCGAACTAATTTCCCAGAAAAAAGGAACTAACTGGTACAAACTGAAGGGATTCAAACAAATTCAAAGACTTTCCAAACCTGCTGAATGGCCTCCTCAATTTTCTTCTGCGCTTCTACATCAAACGGATCAGCATTCATTAAATCCTGCATTTCACAGAACCAAAATAGAAGTTAACAACACATGTTAATCTTTTCCAGTCGAAATGTCCACATCACATACACCGCACTGTATGATATTACAGATACGATTACTACTCCTTTACCAAAAGAAAGATCACAAAAGTGCACAACGAGTTATTTTGTCAATGAACCAATAAGGATTTCTCAACGACGACCAGAAACATTTCAAAGTTATTTCTCCTGCTCTCCACAATCAAGTTAACCCTAAGTGCTCAGTCTAAAGAATGAAAACCACTTTGAAAACCAACAATGACTGAACTTTCAAAACATATTGCTTTTCATCCAAGATCGAGGAAATGATCTCGTCTTTCTATTGATATATTTTGTTACCTTTCGTAAAGATCCATTTCAGCAATTATACATGTGAAAGCAGCCACTCTTGGCCATTTGAGGTACCGTAATTTCTCCAAATACAAACTGAAACAAAAACTCACAATCTCATGCTGACGGTGCTGCTGCATCAATATTTTTTGCTGATGTTGCTGCCGCAGAAGGTTTTGTAGCATATCCACATTGTTACTCGATACAGCTTGAAAAAGTTCTCGATTACTCTGCACCATAAAACCACTTCATTACATGAATTTGGTACAGATGATTGAGCGAATGCAAATGTTCCGGCTTCTAATGAGACGTTCTTACTAGAATGCAGGCCTCTTGGGCCCAACATATGCATTAAAGGCCCAGCTCCAAAGATTAATAGACCCACAAGAAGACAACAGGCAGAAATAATGATGCATGGGATTTCAGATATGTAAAAACCTCCTGCAGTTGCCTCATAATGTTGGGATCACCCTGTAAGTGTCTAATGAGAGCAATAGGATTGATGGCGGTTCCATCAGGCTTGAGACCCAAGTCCGTCGGTGCAGCACTTGCAGGGCTGTCAACACAGTATCCTCATAAGTCCCTCACAGACTATGTAGTAAAACGTAAGGTCACTGTTGAGGCCAAAGAAGAGCCCCAAATGCTACTCAAGTAAATGAGGTTAACCAAAATAAGTGCCCAAACTAAAAATAGGAAGTCCCACTTTGGAAGCTAGTAGTAACTTCCCAAACATATTCCTTAGCATTCAAAAATGTAGGGACGGATTGTTTTTTCCATTGGTACATCGAATAACCTTCCTTGAAGCTTCCTACATGCTATGGAACTGGTCGCTTTGGGGCCATTTCAGCACTCAGGGGTCAAATGATTAATGCCACTACACTTAAATTCGAGTCAATAATGCTCTGATATTCATGTTCAATAAGCAAAAAACAGAGATGTAACAACAAAGCTTGCCCCAATTCTAACAAAACAACCGCTTACCTAGAGGCAGGCCCGGAGGCAGGACGTGCAGACACAAGCATGAGTAAATCATTCTCCCCAACACCAGCTGTATTGAGACGAGACGTATTTGGCATCTCTATTCCATTGAACAGGATCTGCTGCTGTGCAAGAGGTACTTGGGTCTGGAAAGAAGACAACAGTAATATCCTCAGTTCCATCCACAAACAACTCCAAGAAACAAGGAGAACTGAACCACTTGCAAGTGAATAACTGGGGATTCAGTAAAATTAGACTTTTTAGTGATCTTTGGACATCAATCAACGGGAGGTGTGCTACGGGAGACAGTAAATAGGTAGGTCAATCGAGGAGAGACCTCCTCATTCATCTCTTTGCGATTGTTGGAAGTTTGTGACCTAATCATTGCAGATATATTTAGATAGTGAGACAAGCACTGTGCAAGTGGAAGTAAGTCTCCCCATAAATAAGCAAATTATAAGCATTTCATGCATATTTTGCCTTCCCATGATCAACCTTTCTATGTTGTTGTCTCATTTTATTTGAGGCGATCAAATTAGACTGAGAACAGTGATGAAACGTTAAAACCGGTCAAGTGTCTAATTCTTCGCAGGTTCTGAGAACTAAACCAATGTTGTGAGGGTAAGGGTGGTTCTCACTACCACCTTCCCGAGTGATTGATGTAATTCGTATAATTCGTGGAATTGTACTTGCACATGTGAGATCTAACATAGTTTCAAATGGACTTCTAGAAACTGCACTTCAAGATGGTAGTGAAATGTACTGTGTCACTAGTAAGCACCACTCTTTACCCGCCCAGTACTACACCTTAAACCTCACACCGTTACAGATATACAGCTACCAGTGTCAACGTCGTCAAAACAGCAAGAAAAAATAGCACATAACAGCAGATGAACTCTCTGTAAACAGCATTCCAACAGTAACCCTTATATCTTCATCAAACTCACCTCCACCTCCAGGATCGCTTTCAGATTCTCCACCTGAATAACAAGAGCCATCGATCAGAAAAACTGAACGGAAGCAACACTCAAGCGGACAAAAGCACACCCCCAAAGCAAAAACCTAGAATTTTCATCTCCAAATAAATTCACAATTTTTAAAAACCATTCTAATCCACACACCCTAAGCCCCTTCAATATTCCACAAACCAATACCAAACAAGCAGAGATTCCTAACTAGAGCACCCTCACAATCACCGCGAGTACAATAGAAAATCAAGCAACCACCGCTAACTTTCAAAATTCCCCACCATTCAAAAGCTGTCCACAATGCTGATAACCTAAAGTACACAAACACCCTAGAAAGGGGAGACCAAAGCATACCAATTCGTCCGGCTCCACATCGAGGGAGACAATGCGCTCATCCGCAGTCAGCACCGTGACCTTCATCCTGCCAAATTCTGGCCAATTCTGGCAAAATCTAATGCAATCAAATGAATCCTTCGTGAAATGACACAGAAAACCCTAAATGATCAAAAAGGGTTTCAAAACAACAACACTGACGCAATTCTCAACCTCCGGAGGTCTCCTTGAAGCTACAAAAGGGTGCGAATACGGCGCTCGGGAGCAAACCAAAAGAGAAGCAATACATGTGTTGAGGCGAAGGAGCGTGATGCGCAAGGGAAGAAGAAACAGAAACACTAGAAGATTCTGGAAACAGACTGATTTTCCGAAGGGGACGCGAAAGCAAAACTTGAAGTCGGGCGCAGCGAAACTGTAGTTATTGGAGTTGCAGCAATCAAGCCTTAAGTTAGGACACCGGATGCTTTGGCATTGGAGGGAATATGAACGCATTGTTGTCTCTTTGGTTGTTGCACATTTTTAGATGGATTGGATTTACAAATCTCTTGAAAGTGGAATGGGAAATTGGAGAAATTTTCATATGTATTTTTTTGAATTCATTTTATAGTATATAAAAATGTATCATAGAGAGTTCAATCTAAATCAATGTAGGTTTCAGCTGTTATCCTTTCGACAAGGTCTATTTTTGTATAATGAGGGGATTTTAATGTGGTGCATTCAACTCCCTATGAGGTTGCAATGGTAATCTAAAAACATCCTTGAAGATGTGGAATAATGAACCAGCCTTTTGCCATGCATAGAAGTACTAATGTAATGTACATTGAATTTATAAAATCATGATTTTTCAATCCAATTCTAGCCCTTCCAACTCCAAATCGACATTAAAGTTGTCGGAACAATGCAAACCCTTTGTAATTTTTACTACATTAGGAAGTAATATAGCACAATTGGATAGGGGGCAATATAGAGTATGAATACCTTATGCTTAGTTACTACTTTTATTTATTAAAAAAAATTAAAGAATTTTGTTTATTTTTGCTAAGGATTGAAAGAGGTTTTTAAATTGTTTAGTGTGTCTTTTCAACTTTATTTGCATAAATTATGAACTTTCATGATGTCAATTGTAAGTGCACTTAAAAGCAACCAAAAAAGCATTTAGGCATGGTTTTATTACTGAATTCTCTAAATTTTGTTCAATTAGTTGGATATAGAAAGTAGTTTTGAAATCTATTTAGAATGTGTGTTTTGGATATTATATGAAAAAAGGATCCATTTTTAAAGTACTAAATATTGATGTACTTCACATCAATCAATTGAATATCTACATATGATTTTATTATTAGATTGTCATAGTTTCACTTAGTCTTTTGGACAATTGACAAAGGGATTTAGATTATTTTAGCACATGTGTTTAGATACAATATGAATGAATTGTAAAAAAGATTTTGCTTAAAATGTATTTAATATTGACCCTATACTCTCACAAGTGTATATTTTACGCAAGAACATAAATGGATTAGTTTATAATTTGGTCATTTTTGGCAATAGTATTTTAGAAATAGGTCTCCTTATTTTCAAATCAATATCATTAACATTTCAAAAATAATAATAATAAATTAAATTAAAAAATAAATTGATTAGTAGTTATCATAAAATAATGGTTAGTTCAATATAATGGCTCATAGCGCATTGATAGATTTACATTCTTGTTTGGCACTTTTTTCTTGGTATTATGGCAAATCTTTCACATTCATCAACCATTTATTGTATGACATATAACATTATACTTTAAATGTATCTATTAGTGTAAAAATATTATCATACTATTGTATAGTTTTAGATTAACTCCACAAAAACAAATCTACAGAGTTTTTGGTGAAATAGAAATTTTGGGCAATTAATCACAAATAGACTTTGTTTATTTTATTTCAAATTTTCACACAACTTGTGAGTGAAGAATATCTCAAAGGCACAATTTTCATAATTTTTGACTAAATGCCTCAAAGTTATTGTATGATATGCAATGATGCTAGTGTGTGAATAGTGAACATGTGAGCCTTAAGTATGTATATGAATAGATATATACAACAACCATTGAAGGTGATCATAACTTAAATACCTACAATATAGGTATTAATAGCATAGTTGCACTATAATTATAGAAAGTTTCTATATGCTATAGACATCTAAACCATAGTTGTATAGGTTTTTAGGCTCATGTAATAGCAACCCGCATATGATATGTAATTTTTTTCACTGATGAGGTAATCTGGGTAGATAAAAATAAATTTATTTTAAATATATATATATATATATATATAGAGAGAGAGAGAGAGAGAGAGAGAGAAGAAAAGATATAGATATAGATATAGAAAGCTTTAAATCATTATATTTTTATTGATAAGATGAAAGTTATGAGGAATTTTAGTTTGTAGGAAATTATGGAATCTCTAGTCTAAAATAAGCTTTGAAGTCTTGTATTTAACTCAATTTTCAATATTTTTGAAAATAAAATAAAACTATAGGATGTAGATAGTTTATTATAAAATTACAACCATTGGAATTGGAATTTTTCAATTCCATAATTATTAATTTAGTATTTTGAATCATCATCTATTTCAGTTTCTTCTAGCTATTTTTTCCCTATATAATGTTCAAACCCAAATGATTTGAAAATTTTTGAACATGTACCCAATTTGCTTTGAAGAATGAATTTGAAGAAGCACCAACAACATAGACATTTTTTCATGCATATATGACCTTGTAAAGTGCAACTACTTGGTTATGTGTAGGGCCAAATTTTTTTTTGTCAATTCAAATTTTAATATCTTCCAATCCACAAAATGAAAAATTTTGAAGTTTTGTCCACACCTCTTCAAATAACATACTACAAGATTCTACAATTACATGTGTCCAAAAATGTTTAAGAAAAAAATTGGTTCTTGTATTAAAAATGACAATTTTGGAGCATTTTTGGTGAAAGCATAGTCATGGAATTGAAGAGATTAAATGTAAAGTCTTTTTGTATAGTGGGGTCCAATCAAAATGGCGTTTTCGAAATCATAGTGAAGGAAATTTCAATGCAGTCAACTTTGAGAGCCTCTTGAGAGCTCAAAAATTGGTATTTTATCACGAAATTTTTACCGCAGCATCATCTTGATGTTAATAACACGTGTACCAAATTTCAAGGCCAGAAGATTTGCCATAAAAAAGTTATTCAAAATCTACTAGCATGGGGATTGGTGAGAAACATTTCACTACTTTCAACTTTGACACCTCCCAAGGATTGAGTTTATTTTTTTTTGCCATGAAATTTTTGTTATGAAACAATATCTATGATTTTAATATGTTAAAAAAAATTCAAGGTAAAAAATAAAAAATAAAAAATAAAAAACAGAAATCTCCCAACAGGTGTAGTTTTGAGAAAATTTTCACAATTTCCAACTTTGACACCCTCCTAAGGGCTGAAAAATTGGTTTCTTACTATAAATTTTTGTTTGTGAATTCATCTCTATGTTGACAATATGTGTTCCAAATTTCAAGTTCAAATGAATTATAAAAAAGAAGATATCCAAAATCTCTCAACATGTGTAGTTGTGAAGTGGAGTTTTTGAGCCCTCAATATAGTGTTATTCTATGAAGCACAGTTTGACACGGATGTAAAAATTCAACCTCACAACTACACATGTTGAGAGATTTTGAATATATTTTTTTGGGTAAGTCTTTTGAACTTGAAATTTAGAACATATATTATCAACATAGAGGTGATCTTATGCAGAAAATTTCATACTAAATAGACAAATTTTGATCCCCTTAGGAGGGTGTCAAATTCAGCAATAGTAAAAATTTTCTCACAACTATACATGTTGGGAGATTTTAGATATCTTCTTTTTGGTAATTTATTTGAACTTGAAATTTGCAATACTTGTTATTAACATAGAGATGAATTCAAAAAGAAATTCAAGGTAAAAAACCAATTTTTCAGCCCTAAGGAGGGTGTCAAAGTTGGAAATTGTGAAAATTTTCTCAAAACTACACCTGTTGGGAGATTTCAAATATCTTTTTTTCATGGCAAAAAAAACAAAACTCAATCCTTGGAAGGGTGTCAAAGTTGAAAGTAGTGAAATGTTTCTCACCAGTACCCATGCTAGTAGATTTTGAATAACTTTTAAATGGTGAATCTTCTCGCCTTGAAATTTAATACACGTGTTATTAACATCAAGATGATGCTTTGATAAAAATTTTGCGATAAAATACAAATTTTTGAGCTCTCGGGAGGCTTTCAAAGTTGGCTCCACTAAAATTTCCTTCACTGCGATTTCGAAAACGCCATTTTGGTTGGGACCCCACTATACAATACCATTGTAGTCCAAAGTATCATTAGTGTAATTTTAGTCTTATATTTATATCATTAATCCAAAAATCAATTTACTTAATCTAATGGATACTAAAGCTTACATTCAAATTTTGAAAATCCCTTGAGATTTTTCTCTTGTTAGAAAATCAAATTTTATTGTGATATTTTATATTGGAAATTATTTTAAATTTATTATGTAATTTGATATGAATTTTGAAGCTCAAAATTGACCAATACCAAGTACAATATAAATGTTCTAAGGTGAAAACTTAGTAAAATCCTCATTAATCCTCAAAAAAATTTATATTGAGCCAAAAATGATTACACTTACCCTTCATAAATAAAATGATCTCATGTTTGTTGGAATTTGATAAAAGAAGTGTATTCCCAATCTAGAACTTGTTATAAAGGAAAACTAAGAAATTCACACAACCTTATGCCCTACATACACAAGGCATCCTTTGGGAGATTTTTGGAGCATGTTATAAACAAACAAAAAACTTAAAGCTCTGATAAGTTATTAACAACTTTTGTCAAATTGCAACATTGCTACATGTAAATAACTTATTTCTAAAAAGTCATCATGGTTGAAAGTGGAACTCTATCTTTAGCAAGGTCCATTCTTGGTGAGGTTTCATTGTCTACTTATCAGAGAACAGATACAAAGACGAAGCACAATTCCGTCCACAAACAGTAGAACCATGGAACTCTATTGCAAAGTGCGCATAGGGGGTAACACTGCGAAATAAAGGGCACACTTTCAAATACCCCCGGAAAAACACATAAGTATATTGATGGTATGGTATATTAGCATGGTATATTCTTTTTTGTTTGTTTGTTTGTTGTTACGTTGAGATCTCCTGGACCGTGAGTCCCCAGGGTGCGTGTTTGGTACCGTCAGAAAGCCCTCGGCGATGAGGGGTGCACGGGCTTTGATTCATGGTGTTCCAACCTACGGCATGAAAGTTATTGAATTTTGAAGTTTCTCTACATTAAAAAAATTAGACCGTGGCAACGGCACGGGCCACCCTAGTATTGATGGAAACAGCAGCTGGATTGAAGATGAGTGCGTCGCTGGTGCTCGCCCAAGTTGTGAGTCTGTAAAAATACAGGGTATTTGGCAAACACACCCCTCTGGTGTCCACAAGACACCTTCAGGAAATCGGTTAAAATACGAATTCCTTTCTTAAGATGGTGCCAGAGGTTGCGACCTCTTCAGGTTGCCCACCGCGGCAGGTATATCGCATCACTAGGATTGCCACAGTAGGGCAAATGACGGCAAGCGACGCGAGGTTGTCTGAAGTGTCCTAACTGAAAACTATGGCGTCGATGACATACTCCCCCACAGAGTTGTACCCAATTGACCTAAGTTAATTCATAGCTATGAGTGGTGTTCGGGAGTCTTCAATGGAGGAATCTGTCGACGGGAACACTTTGCTTAGTCTATCAGGCCCACCAGCAGCATGCTTCGATCGGAACTCGTTGAGCAACATTTCAAGAGAAGGTGCGCACAGGGCATTGATTGAAGACTCTGTCGGCACTCCAATTGATCTTCTCCGGGGAGTTGAACACGTTGGTTGATCCTCCTGCAACACAAGTAGTGCCATTCGTCCGTTCCAGTGTGAGAAAAGGTAGTTTGCAAACACCATGTTTAAGCATATAAGACAGATCGTCTGCGGAATGCTACGGAGTGCGAAGTTCGCAAATTTCTTGACATACAAGCTCAAAGCGGACACTCGAGAAAGCAAACAGTAGAAACGCACCGAGTATTCCTCTTTTAGATAATGCTCAGAGTGAGCCCCAAGAGCGGCCACCTGTGAGCCATGGCCGCTCTCTAGTTCTGAAGCTGCCAAAACCTGCGATTCCATAGTCGACTGCATCCGTGATCCCGCAACGTGCTCTTCTGTGCAGGTTCCTACGAATCCACGGATACAGGCTCGGCCAATTAGTCAGTTGAACCTTGATTTCGGCCAAGTCTTAGAGCCGACCACAAAGAGTGACATGCACAAAATCAAGACTACGAGCCTGCACAATGCGTTTGCCCTTGTGGATAAAGCTGGACATCCTCCTTGACGAGATTGACGTGTGCATATTTAGGGTGGGAATAGGGCGCACCATCTATGAAGGCCACAATAGTGTTGTCCTCAGTTTCGATCTCCAGCTGCGCGGCATCCTCCAGTCCTTGCATGTTCACCAGGAGATCCGCGTTTGCTTTCATGCCCTCCCTGCACACCGAAATAAAATTCACACCGTAAGCACCAGGCTGTACGATATACCTCGGCTCAAGTAATCCATACCCTTGGCTTCAACTGGATTTAAAACCTGTACTAACCCAAGAATTGAAGTGGCAGCAGACGTGTGGGAGATCTGTAGCTCTTGGATGTCCTGGTAAGCAGACTCCCACTTCCTGCCAGAAGTTGATGTGTGGTTGGAACTGAAACGAGACACACAAGACACATGACTCAGGATTAGCTCGGGTCAGAAACACATGCTTCATGATTTACAACTACGCTGTATCCCTACCAACGTAAGGCAACAACAGGAGGATCACATACCAGGACTGAAGAATCTCCTCCATTCGAGAAACCTTGGAGGTTAACGCGGCTGAATCTTCCACAGAAGATACGTCTGCGTTGGTGATGAAGGCATTAAGCCGTCCGTTGGAACTGACGGCTTCCAGCTGGATCTTCCCAAAGCCTTGTTGCACCACAGTAGAATCCTGGCTAGCAATCTCCCTCAGCTTCTTCACGCGCGTTTGAACCTGGTTCAACTCACGTCCACGGGTCAGAGATTGTTCACTTGCGCAATGATGAATGTCACAGCCATTCCACGACGAAGATCATGTCACGAGTCATGCCCCATCCTGTGATGCGCCTGATCTGAATACCGAGAGTGCCCAGCTCGCCATGCCAACTGAATATAAGACATTCCAGAAAATCTCAGTACTTACAAGGTTGGTCCGATTCGACAACGCAGTTGCCAACATTGCAGTGACGCTCTCCAGGAATTCAGCGTGCTCTTTCTTTGCATGATCCTGCGCACAACAGACGTCATTTCAACGCAGGCGCATGCACCTAACTAGGATAAAAGAAGCCACGTTCATGATTTGCAACAGAAGCTTTCTCCAGATCATCCCCAAGACACCCAGAGGACGCGATTTAGAACGCTGGAGTCAGCAACAATTTGTGATTTCATTACCCAGTGTGGAAAAGCTTCTTCAGTAGCTATTCAAAGGCACTTGCTCACCACTCCAGACCTTCCTGAAATTGAACGTGGGAGAGAGAAAAAGGCCAACCTCATACGCCTCGGCAAGCTCCAGCAGTCCTTGGTCATGCTTTCTGCAGCTTGTGTTTACATGCTCACGGAAGTTCGCCGCATCGTTCTCCATAGTCGATAAAGAAGTCATCACAGATTGCGTAATACCCCGTGCCGCTTCTAGGGTTCTGTTGGCCGCCTGAGAGACACCGTACGGCATTCAGATCAGAGCTGCAATGCCATACAGTCCAAACAAATCACTGATATCCCCACCAACGTAAACAGCAGGGTAGACCACTTACCTCACGTTGCTGTTCAGCAAAGCTGGTCACTTCTTGGCCCTGTGTGGATAGATTCTCTTCCAGTTCATGAAGTACGCTCTGTGCATCTGCTACGGCGTTCGTCAACAGCTGTTTGGATCAGAAACAAACATGATTAGAAAGATTGGATTCACAGATCCAAAATGTGAATCGAATCAAGAATCACATCAACCATCGTCGACATCTCCGATTCCGCGAACCTCCGACAACAGCATTTTCAGATGCATACCTGCTCAAGAGCTGCGGGATGGGCAGCCACTGTACACTCCAGCGTCTTAAACGTGGACGTAGATACGGCCTCATGTGCATGCGCTGCTGTGTGGAATGACTGCACCTGACCCAAAAACAGCTCTTTTAGCCCTTGAAGTTTCTTCTTCAGCTCCTCCACAGCCTGCACATGATTCAAAAGCAAAGCAAGTTGTAAGCACCATAACCCCGTCTTTAAGCGCCATGATGAAGAAGAAAATGCACCAGAGAAAAGCACCTGGTCCTTGAACTTTAGGAACGTCTGAAGTTGCTCGTCCAGGGTCCGTAGTTGCTGCTGCTGGACACCCACACCTCCTTCCACTAAGACACGGAGTCGCTCCATATGTTGTGTGAGTCCAGTTTGAAAAGCGTCCACCAGTTTCTGGTTCCTGATCTCTAGCTCCTCCTTCCGCTCTGCCCCGTGGTGACACAGCATTCAAGTTAAATCCATATCCTTGACTACGTTGATACGATAACGACACAACCCTTACCATAAACAAAAGCGTTGTCATTTCCTCATACCAAGTCACAAAGCACTAAGATCGCCATGCTTTTCACAGGTTCAGAAGGACAGGAAACCATACCAATCTTAGCGAACAACCCTGCCACATCCACGACAGTTTCTTCCAGCTCCTTTCTCAACTCTGCAGCTCTCCCAACGAGGGACTTCTCTGCATGTACGACAAACGAAGCATCAACCTCAATTCCATGTCGTCCATCTACACTAATCTGCACGCATACATTGCATCCGTGATAAAGGTAGAGTTCTAACCAGATTCTCTCTGATTCGCAATTACGAAGTCCCGCTCCTTAACAGCAAAATTGGCCAGCTTCAGGTTCACCGTCGTTTCGTGCAGGTTGTCTTGTGTGTGCTGCAGTGTTTCCTGCAAACAGACATACAAAGTCTTCAATATACCTCCACATTACCTCCGAGGCAGACACTGGGTGCAGAGGACAGTTAACCCCACGAAAAACTCAAAAAGAATCTCACCTGAGTTTGATTCAGCTTCGTGAGAAGCTCCGAGTACTGCTGTTGCTGCGTTTCACTAAGCGTTCGCATGTCCTCAATTTGCTGCACCAACAAGCGTCAAGCAGTCAGAAACCACCACTCCATATCGCGGCCCTACAATAAACAGTAGTCTAATAAGCGGCAGCTATCATACCTTGTCTCTCGTCTCCACATCAGATTCCAAGCGTTCTATCTTGTCCACCATAGCCTGCGAACCAGTCAAAACAAACCACAAGCCCAGCTCAGTACGCCAGATACGCTTGGGCGAATGATGGTTAGCAGAAGATACGTACAAGCCGACGACCAGTCATGCGAGAATTCACAAGAAGTGCGCAGAAGTTGTCTAACCTTCTTCTCGGCTTCCTCCTCGAAGTAACGCTCACGCGGGATGTAAACACCATTTCTTTCACGAGCAGAATACACCTCTGTTGCATAAAGAGATCCCAATAGATCAGCCAAAATGCACACACCCATGGACATGCTGCTCGTCCAATTTCAGCACCGCCATCATCAAACAACCACAATTGCATTACTAGTATACGGTCACTAGGAAAAAGATGAACACCTGATTTGAGTCTCTCTATCTCCAAGTATAGATCCTTGATGAAGGTGGATTTCATCACCTTTTGGTTCACCTGCACGCACCGCATCACCAATTCAGATCAACCTCCAACATTAAAGGACTTCCGGCTGAAGCAGACGAGTTAACACCATGAAAAAACGCACCTCTGGCCTGTTCTTTATACTCTTAGCGCGATGTGCGTAGTCTAACGTGCTCAGCGTCTCATCCACGCACAAGACAGACGGCGAAACAGTGGCGATGATGCACGTCTTCGTCTTTCCTCCCAAAGAGTCTCTAAGCAGTCTCGTCAGCTTACTATCCCTGCAAAGGCAAGTGGAAAGGTAGAGGATTAGATATGCTCGACATGAAATTCCCCAATACGACTCCGAAAAACCCTTTCGCACCACGAAATACCTCAGAATCAGGGCAAGCTTCACCTGAAAGGAACGTGACCCAAGTGCTCCACTAAAGATGTGATGACGCGTCCAAGAGTAAGGAGACTTTTGTTGATCTCCCCAGCTTCTCGAGCCCGGTTCTGGAAACAACACTTGCACCTATAAGCAATCCGTTCAAACAGTGTTTTCCTCCGCAACCGCAACTCGAAAGCATGCTAGGACAGCAGACACAGGTTACCCTGAAACTTACGTCTTTCGCACCGGACCGAGAGATGTTCTCTGATCCTGCCAAATCCACCAGATTCAACTTCCCACACTTCATCAGCTCTTCGCCCTCGGGTGTGGTTTCTTTTATGTGAAGAGTGATCGAGAATATGGTGTGAGACCGGCTGCAATTTTCAAACACAAAATTAATCACCACCCCCTACTTCAGTTCTGGACGGGTTGGGAGTTCCACCAGAATCCGTCCGACCGGGGAACTCGATCAATAGATAGGATTCAGATTACGTGATGCGCAGCACGAAAGCGTACCTGGACTGTTTATTCAACAACGTGTCCGCAGTCTGTCGCTTCGCTGAACCCCTGTCGAGCAGTGTGTAAATCTGGTTGGCGCTAGTCACGACCTCCTCCTCAAGACCCCTCACCAGGACCCCACCTTTACCATCCTCCATTAGAGCCAGTGGCTTCTTGATTTTCTCATCAATCACTACCTTCGAATACTCCTCGGGTGCCAACAAATCAGTCAGCTCTTCATTGTACAACTCCAGGTACGTCACCTTCACACTGTACTCTTGTTCGTCCCTGTCCAGAGTCTCGAAAATTTGTTGCACGGCACGGGGAATAACACCAGCATCGGCTGCAAATTCTCCAGTCTGCGTCATTACATAGATTGAGTTCAATAAATCTGCCAATTCCCATCTCCCCTGTTCTGCCATCCAATTCTCTTCCGGTGAAGAGGGCCACTCTACAACAGACTCACAAGGAAAACGGAGGTGATACACGACTCGGTGAACGTAATCACCCCTAGTCAGGAAGACAGCTCATGCACCTTTGACTTTCGTTGTGGACCTTCCATAGTGTACGTTTTTCCAGTCCCAGTCTGTCCATACGCGAAGATGGTGCAGTTGTAACCCTCCAACACCTCGTTCACAATTGGAACGACAGCTTGGTCGTAGAGGTCTACTTGTCTCGACTGCGGTCCAAATACCTGAAAGGTACAAATGAATGGAACAAATAATCAGACCGCAGCTGAAAGTGGCCACAGTCAGGGAAGGTAAATGGCAGCCCGTGCACCAATTCACGAGAGAACCTACGGAATTGGTTCGCACTGCATTTTTGGCGGGCAGCAAACTAACTACACCCGCACTAGAGCCAACTATGGAACTATAAATGTGCAAGTAAGTAATCCCGACCAAATTACCCTACAAAGGGGCAGCTCCTTCACTGCGCCTCAATCTATGGATAATTCAGTGCCACAATTCAACCACGCTACTCGAAAACTGGTAACAATGACGGCAAGGATGGAAAACCAAGACAACAGGAGCTTGAGGATTGAGACGAGAACAGAACAGAACAAAAGTACTGAAGCAATTTCACACTACAGTAATCTGTTACATTTTCTCTCAAGTCTGGTTACTCCGTCGATCATCTCAGCAATTACATAAACAAGAAAACAATTTGAGAACTGACCTTATCGAAAGTGAACGTCCTGTCAACTAGATTGCGGGCGATATTGTGAAGCACCGTGACTTCCCGACGAGACTCGTTGCAAGAAATGACTTGAGGCGCTTTGCATCGCCTCTCATCGTCGCTTAAAGGTCTGAAGAGGAGGAACAAATTTGAGCATGTCGCACAACCAAAGCAAATAATTTGCGAAAATAGATTGAAGATTCAATAGTACCTGCAACGGAGGAGGACTTGAACGGGTACACCTTTGTCTTTCTCCGCTCGCGCAGCTGTGGCATCGCCGGGAAACCTTGAAACGGTCCGGGAACACCGTGGCGAGAAGAGTAGTGCATCGCGCGCCAGTGTTTCCTAAAGCTCAAAGAGCAGGTTCACGGAAATCCTAATTTCAGGGAGAAGGCCCGAGAAAGTAAAATCCCGGCACCCACAATCCTAATCGCTTCGGCAACCTGTAAACTACAAATATATCTTTCTGATGTAGAGAATCAAAGACTCTGCACCTCCTGCCAGGCTCCTGTTCAAGAATCTTTAGCCTCCAGCTACAAAATACCTAGCCTCCCTGTCTGTTTTCGGATTCCGAGCCAACGCTGGTACCAGGAGGCTCCAATGCGAGGAGATATATAAATCGATGAAGAAGAAACGATTAGAAAAACACAATGCACATCTACAGGAAAGATCAAATTCCCCAACAACCGCAAAATTTTCTCGATATCAAATCCGAGAATTCCGTCTACTTCTCACTGAAAGTCGACCCCGAAGAAAGAACTCGGAATCAAGAACACGACTCCCCTGTCCAGGGACTCGTACAAATCTCGAAATTTCAAGAAAATTTACTTCAAACAACCGGAATGCAGAGCGACGGGACAGTTCCAATTCCCCTGGCACCGCCGAATTCCCAAAAACAATCCCCAGGGCAGGAAAAAATCGATTCAAGAACAGTACGTACTCCCCTCACCACGGATTGATAACTTGTTCAAGGCTCTGTATCCCGAGCACGGACAGCAATCCGCCAAATCACAGCAGCACAAGACCGACAGGCACGGCCGGAGACCAAGACGCCACTGAAGTCGCAAACCAAAGACGAATCTCGTCGTCCACTGCACTAAACCCGAGGTCTCACCCTAGAGACCATTCCAATTCCCGGCTATTCGACTCTGTTCAGCACACCAGAAGCGATCTGCAGAGAAAAATCGGGAATAAACAGGGGCTGCGGAAACCAGAGGGGAGGACCTTGCGAGAACTGAAATGAATGCGACAACACCAGCGAGCCTGGCAGGCTCTGGCTAGGCAGACGGAGATTCTTCTAACCATTCATTTCAAACCAGTTTATTCCCGCTTTACTTTCTTCACCCATGTTTTCTACCGGCCCCCACATGTACTGTTCAACTTCATGTCTCCCTCTACTAGACGCGTACATCTCTATCCTCCAATTCGTGGATCTCATTTTAGACAGACCCTTGAGGGAACACATTAAAAGCATCTGCACCAGCACTCACCAAATTTGATGCAGCAAATTCGGAAGAGCCCTCAAAATTCCTGTGCCCTATCCAGGGCTCACCAAATGTGCCCCATCAATTGTCAATTGATTGGTCTCTAAGCAAAATGTAGAATAAACCTCACTACACTTAGGATGAATGTTGATTTCAAGGGCCACTACATGATTTGTTAGTACTGAGTGCCAGAAAAATATTTTGATGTACGTTAGACCTTTCACAAGAGTTGATGCACATGTTTTTATGGGAGACATCCATATGCAAAAGTTTTTGTGTAAGAGGTCCCAAATCCTCACTTACAATTAGACAAAAGGCTGAAATTGTACAATCATTGTAGTGGGAAATTGGCCCACCTCTAAGTGTCAAGCATTCCTAATTCAAAACATTGTGATTTGGGTAAATTAGTGTCACCCACACTATAAGGACAAATCCGTGTCCCTTCATGATGGGTCCGCATCCTTCCAGAGGTAAAGAGGTCCCAGTGTAATAATGTTGTGCATCGCTTGTGTGGGCAAATGATAGGCGTCAGTAGTGTTGAAGTCGTGGCGGCAGTCCTCTTGAGGCTCTTTTCTCTCTTTCGCAGTTTCGCCTCTGTTGCCTGGCTGGGCCCTAGCTGGGACTGGAGACTGCGGTTTGACATGAGCTTGGCTTGTTGTTGCAAAATGAATGGGGCGTCAATGGGCTTCGGTGGAAGCCTGGAAGGGAAGGCTCGAACTTACTAGCTAGCTGCCCAGTCCTGTCCTAGCTCCTGTACTGTAAGTTTCTGCAATAATGTTCGTCCCTTTTCCTTGGACGGCAGAGTGGCCATGGCAGGAGCAGACATGCTGCATGATGATGAGGGGGTCCCAACTTTTAGAGCGCGCGAGCGAGCTTGCTGCAGTACGTCGTCAAGCGCACACATGCACAGAGGCACAGAACTTACGGGTAATGTAAGCTACAGGACGGAGTGAGGCCTGCTGGCATACACCTGCTCCCAGTCTTTTTTCTCAAGCTACATATTTTCACCTCACACAATCTTTCATTTCTTCGCAGGGCTAGCTGAAACCATGTTCGAACCTGATCAATCGATCTCAAGCCCGGCCAGCGCACACCAAGCTAGCACAAACCAAGCCCCCGAACTCGAAACCAAGCTCCAACAGTTGCATATTGCTTCGTCGAAACATGTCCCCCTTCAAAATTGTTGAAGTTGCTGTTATCCGGCGACGATTACCTTAACCCAGGCTGTCTGCTATTACAGTATAGCAAGCTTTGTCGCCATGGGCACTCGTGTCCGTCTGGGTTACGACTGTCTAAGTTAGCTGCCTGCCAGTCATGGCGGTTGCAGCACACGCTCAATGATTCCGTTGCTCCTGCGGTCACTGACTTGTTGGTGCAGCGGAACTGACCCATGGGGGGGATATGAGGCAGGGCAGGAGTAACACAGTCTGAGCGTCGGTGTACCAAGAGCATGCCGTAATAAATCTAGATATGGTAGAGGTACCCATAACCGATAAAATAAGCACATCTGGAAATGATGTAGGCAAGTGCAAGGCAAAGCAAATAATTTTAGAGGTGCATTGGCAAAAATGATGAAGATTGTAAAAATTTTGGTAATTTTATCTCTTGAATTGAAAGTACTATGAATTTTGAAAGGCAAAAGTTGGGCTTCACTTATAACCAACATCTAGAGTCATCCAATTTCCATCATTCAAGAATACCTTCCCACTAATTACTTCCTACGTTTATGCTCACTTATGTGTCATTAACTTATTGGTCCAAGCCTTGAAAAAGTAGAAAGACACACATTCCAAGGAGAAAACAGAAATCCATTCCAATCTTGTTTAGAATAGGGTACCCTATTTATTGTTGATGGGGAGTGTGTCAAGAATGGGTACCTCTACTATAATTGATCGAGTTACCCAAAAATTAGTTATCCTCTGTTTTGTCATTTTCTTCGAAGTCAATGATGTGTGTAAACTTAGAGTTTAGGTAAATAAGGTAACCACACCTAAAATTGACTATATAAGTAACTAAATTGTGGTAATTTTAGGTGTAATTATCCATGATTATATTGGATTTTTTTGTATGATCTTGTTGGTAGTCAAAAGGGGATTCGAAATTCTCTTAGAATGTAATTTTTGGACATAGTATGAATAAACTATAAATATTCAAAGTGCAAAAAATAGATATTTCTAAAATGGACCCTAGACTCTCATGAATAGTAGGAGTACACTTTAGATAAGAATTTGCATAGCTTAATTTTAGATATAGTGTCAAAATTAGGTGTAGTTACCTTGTTGCTTACCTCCAAGTTATCCTTACTCAACTATCCTACACTAGGTGAGATTTGGTATAGGCATAAATGATTTTTGTAAAAAAGTGCAACGCATCATCTTATAAATAATGCAAGGAAATATAGACCTTCAAAAATTCACATGTAAATTCCATTCTAACACTTCTTTGTTGAATCTAACCTTTATAGTAGCAATGTTGGTTTACTCTTCAATTTCAATCAAATCAATTGTTAGAATTATACAATAAGAGATACTAAAGTTAGAAGATGAAAATGAAGTAAAGCCTTTACATCATTCATTTGTCGAGCAATGTTGGAAAGTGGGGATCATTTTGGTTTGGAAATAGAAGGGACTAGATCTATCATTGGTCTAAGCCATAGAGATTGTATTGTAGATTTATTTGAAAGGTACCTTTTGAGGTATCAAAAGAAGTTCATTGTCAAATAAGGTAGATGTATCCATTACTAACATAGACACCATCAACACTAAATAGGATACCCTAATTCCAAACAAGATTAGAATGGATTTCTGTTTTCTCCACGGAATGTGTGTCTTTGTACTTTTTCAAGGCTTGGACCAATAAATTAGTGACACATAAGTGAGCATAAATGTAGGAAGTAATTAGTGAGAAAGTATTCTTAAATGATAGAAATTGGATGACTTTAGATGTTGGTTATAGGTCAAGCCCAACTTTTGCCTTTCAAAATTTATAGTAATTTCAATTCAAGAGATAAAATTACCTGATATTTTGTGATCCCCATTATGTTTGTCAATGCATCTCTGAAAATAGTTGCTTTACCTTGCACTACCCTAAATTATATCCAAATGTACTTGTTTTATCGGTTATGGGTCATCTACCTTAGACAAGGTGAGGGAAACGAGGACGGAAACAATAAGCAATTTTATGTAGGTACACCGAGGGTTTTATCTTTCACCTCTTAAAAAATGAATGTCAGTGATTATTGTACAAAAAGAATTTCATCATTTTTAGCTGGTGCAAAATTATTTTTTAGCTGGCGCAATATTATTATTTTAGCTGGTGCAAAATTATTTTTTTAGCTGGTGCAATCTGGTACGAGAAAGCCAAAACAAAAATGGCCTGCAAGAGACAAGTTGACACCAGTCAGACTGCTCGTGGGAATGCCGTCGGCTATAATTAGGGTTTCGGTGGCGGGCATGAGTGCTCGATCACTCAACACGGAATGCTGAATCCTTCCGGCGGAAAAGGAGCGGCTAGCGACAGATGGAGGAGATCGAACAAGCTTAATTGATTAGCCAGGAAGGGGTATTTCGCCGGTCGGTCATTCGGCGCGACAATAGTGGCGAGCTAATACGGCATCTCATGTTTCTCTCCGAATAGCATCCAGCAGGTGTGATCCTTGTGCCTGAAAGCAGATTGCCTGCTTTTTTTTGTTATCTTTTCTTTTGGTGGTCACACATTGAATGTCTGATTTGGATCAAGTTTAGATAAGCCCCAGGTTTTGGCTCGATCGACCGACGCTTGCCGCTCTTGTTGGGACTGGCGAGCTGAGATTCTCAAAGTGAATGGTCATGAGGTCTCGTCAGTTATTATTACTCAGGCCATCTTGTGGAGCTGCCAAACTCTTTCTGGAATGCCGGAATTTTCTGTTCTTCATTGTACCCAACAACAACAGCAACGGCACAGTCCGATCGAAGTGCGGCGTCATGGAAATTTTACTTAGTGGGTTGGGAATGAACAGATTGAACATGGGAAATTCAAAACCTAATTCTAGTCGCCTTTCTTGCAGCTCCTTGAAATCTGAGTTTTCCCGTCTACGGCGATTCTGATTCAACCTACGATTCTCATCATGAAAGGAGCACTTGGCAGGATGAGCATTTGAAACTCATATACAAATTTTACGAATTTCCTACTTTGTTTATTGATTCTAAAGTTGTGTCCGAGTGGAGTGAGGTGATCAGATTCTCTCGGAGAGCCAAATTGTCCGGTTGCCAGGTGAACTACCGAACTCTTTGATTCTTCAGGTACGAAAACACAAAGAGCAACAATCATCAGGCCAAAGTGCACATGAGAATAGTAGTACTACCAGCACAAGGGAACATTCCGGCCAATTTGTAGTGCAAAAATGGCCACCTTGGAATGTTGATTGAACCGAACTATTACAGAGTGGAGTGGAGAAGGATTTGGTATGGTCCCCAAGGCTTTAAATTATTCTGAATTATTGCCATGATGGAAATTTGATACCAGTTTGCTTTCAATTAAGTAGATTGACTCGAAGCTCTGTCTCCTCCTCTTGACAAAATGATGTGGAATATTCCACATCATTTCATATCATTTCACATCATATCTTTAGCTACTAGGACACTTGGCAATTTTTGTCAAGGAGTTGAATTAGAAATGAGTAGCATTGGAGCAACAAAATTAAAAAGGTTTGTCAATAATTTAATGATCATATAAATAGTTAATTGCTAATTAAGAAGATGCAATCAAGTATTAAATGCATAGGGTTGGCCAAATGCAAGTTAGTAACTAGCGTATGTTATTGTGCATTGATAAAATAAAACCAAGAGAGAAGAACAACCAATTGTGATGTGTGTTAATATTATGAACTTTATAACTAACATGTACAATTTTTTAAGTGAAAGTACCATTATAGAGGTCTGATTGTATCTTGATGCTTTGGAAGTCTATTTTAGATCTACATGGTGTCCATGGTATATGGATGAATTTCTTCAATGAGGGTTCTTGAGAAGAAAAGATAGCCCCCTCAAAGGCTATTGAATGTTAAGTTTTTTTGTTTTTTTTAATTATAATTATTTTATACCTAAAGTTCCTCCCTTTTGTAATATATTTGTATGAGTATTATATTGCATTTAATAATGGTGGTCACACCATTTCCAAGAAGCAAATTTCAATGAAAAATGAGAAGTTGGTGAGAAGAAAGAAGAAGGAAGGGGAGTCAATTTGTGTCAAGAAGGTGTGGACTCCTTTTTGTGTCATTGCAAGAGTGAAAATGGCCCTTCAAGAGGCCAAATTGTTTACTTGTGGAGGAGGATGGCAATTGCAATTATTTACCATACACAATCTATTTTCAATCCTATTGATGCTAAGCAAGGTGAATCATAATGAACATGAAGGTGATTGTAATTAAAAGGCTTGTATAAGGATATTGTGGTCATTAGGACATGTGGAGGGTGTTAGGAAGATAGAACAATCATTTGCATAATAATCTTCTTCATGTCCATTATCCACCTCTGGAAGAGAATAATGATCATCTTCAATCTTCAAAGAATGGAACCTCCACAAGGCAAAAAAGACCAATAAGAGAGTGCCATGTTGTCATTCTACAAAGGTTGAGACTGGGGTGAAGAAGGTAACACTACTTACCCCTATTATTGATTGACATTTATTGTTTGGATTGAAGATTTTTCTTTTATTCTATGTCTGTAGAACCAAAGTCAAATGGAATGACTGCCATTCAAAAGTCAGACGGACCTCTCGGCACACAAGACAAAAAATAATTATGTTTTGTTTTGATAGAAATGGACCAGAATTTCAATGCAGAGCAACTGAAAAATAAATATACAATGCCTGCCAGCCACAAGTGGCCTGGCAAGAAAGACAAAAAATTACACGAAACTCAAATGTTTCAGTTGGAATTGAATAAGAAAGTCAAGCATGTAAGATTTGGGGGTGTATTTGATGTCCAAATAAAACCAATTGCACTACCCACCAACTCACAAGTGGCAAACTGGATAAATTTAATCCAACACCATGATCAGCTCGTAGACTTTCTCTTGAAATTAATTAATGCTCTTTAAGAACTTCTAAAACATTCTAAAATAAGGTAAGCTATCTTATATGCAATGAAATTTCGTTTCATTGTTTCATTTGTGTCCAAAAAAAAATTCGTTTCATCGGTGTCAAAATATAAATAAATAAATAAATAAAATAGGTAAGCTACCACCACGAGACCCTCACTCAGACTCTACGCTTTATTCTGTCCTGTTGTTCTGATGACAGTCATTAGAAAATTCCAACCTAACATTGTCCAAGATATCAAATTGTTGTTTTGTTTTGTTTTTTGTTTTTTATAAATAAATGAGGGTATCTTGTTGTTGAAGTTCCCCCAAACAAGCTACAGATGTTCAAGACTCATAAATTTGCATTCAACTCTCTCTAAGGCTAGAGGCTCAAAAACCACTCATTTAACCCCTAAACAACGAGCCGGTGGCCGTGGAATTGAAGAATTTTGATATCGTGGGAATCATTGGTTCAAAAAAATCTAAAAACACACATTGGAAGTAAAAGCACTGTTGAAGATCTTCCTTTTCCACCCCTAATTCCGAGGATGAATGATTGTAATTCTGTCCTACATAGAAAGATTCCCTGAAGTTCATCAACCAGAAAATGGCTTGGGCGTCGTTTAAGGTTTAAGGGTTGGTCCGCCTTTATCATGTACTCCGTATTATTTAGATGGTACTACAGTAGTATTTTTCCCTCATTTTTCAGTCAACGAGAAATAAACAAGGAATCTAATACAAGTCATTTCATAATTTTTCGAGCATTTATGAATTACTTATGAATTTTCAAACGAAATCTAGCATAGGACCCTATTTGTGATTTGTACACCTTGGGAACCCATATGTGCTTAGTTTTAAAAAAAATATGGTTTTGTTCAAAAATTGATATCGTAACATGTAAAAAGTAATAGAGATGGTTTCTAAATGCAACTCTTCATTCTAAAACTAGAATGAATGCTTGAATCAATCATTATTTCAAATTTTTTAACATTTATAAGAAGGTAGTTGGACCACCAATTCTTATTTTGAATAAAATTAGTAGACACCTATCCACTTAAGCTTAGTTAGGAAAGAACTCATTATGGCTTTGAAACCATCCATTGAAGAAGTATAAACCAAATCTTATCATGCTCTGATGTAATCAAGAGTCTATTTTCCCACAATTAGGTATCTATTTCACAACCTCCCACTGGACAATTGAAAGTACTTGCATTGTTTTTTAGCCCTCTCCTACAGTGATATGCTCCCCTTGAATTTTGAGAAGATTCCATCTTAAGAGTATCGCCATCCATTCACTACAACCCAACAATGTAAACATTGTGAACCACTAATCTCCTTCTAACAAGGGCCTCTACTTTACAAGGTGTTCTCTTTTTGTGTAGAAAGAGATGAATAAATGATCAATTTTGGTGCACATACGACACATTGTACATGGTCATGTAACTCTTGATTTTGTAACTAGTTTTTGGTTAGAAATAGGATGATTGATATGACTAATATGGGACAAATAGAATCTTCACTTAGAAAATTCATAGTACTTTTGTTGTGAAAAATAAAATTGCAAAAAATTATAGGTTCCTTATGAAATCTATTGTTGCATACGTGGAAATTTTTTCCCACAATATACTTGTGCTCTAGATATGCTAAATTGTTGAAGTCAGGTTGGAAATGGATTGGCTTCCTTAATTGGTTTTATAACAATCTACCATATGCAATAATTGCCCTGTACAAAATATTGAAACTTGGCTACACCACACTAATTATTGGTATTTGACACTCTATAATTATTTAATTTTATTATACAAAATGCTCTACCTATGAATTAGGGAGTAGTATAACTGAGACTAATGAATCTTAATGTGTACAAATGAAAATATTTATAGGATTATCTCTTTATTAGGTTTTATTTATTTATTAAAAAAAATAGAAATCCATTGCAAAAAATATGGATATCTCTTAACTTTACTATTTTGTATAGTAATTTTCTTGGAATGAGAAATTCTAGTTACTCAAGCAATATGATTTCACTATTTAATATATCTATAGAATATTCCTAACATTATTAACAAGCCTAAGCCACTTCCTCTCTTAGAGATTGGGATAATAATTTGAATCCCTAAAATTTAATCTCAAGAGAGTTATTAGCTAACTGAAAAGTTGTATTTCTAATGTCATTAGTTGATTGGGAAATTGTAGAAAGTCATGAGTTGGTTGGAAAATTGAAACATTGGAGGCTCTTGCTTTCTAGAATAATAAATGATTGGGCCCTTGAAAAAGTGTTGGTTAATAATGTTGTAGTGTACTTGAAACCTCCCTACTTAATAAAGGTTCCAAAAGTGGATTATGAATGGTCAAATTGTTTTGTTTCATTTTGAAAAATGGATGGTTTTCATCCAATTGTTTGTATAGAACTTTATGTATGATAAATGCTCACTTGTCTACTTGAATTTTTATATTTTTGTATAAATATATAAAATTAGAATTACATATCTTACTTTATTAGAATAATCCACTACATTGACTTATGCTAGTCATCACCTTGAAAGTCAATGAAATTACAAATTCTTTTATAGAATTGTAAATACAAAGTGAATATTAAAGTCCTAAAATTAGTGGAAAGGTATTTTGGACTACTAAGCTATAGAATCATAGTTTGGTGTTCTAATAAAACCTTTTTAGTGGTGTAAAGTATGCTTAGTAGGTGAAGTTCTACAAAATATCAAAAGAAGTTCTTTAGTAAAAGAATATCAATCATCCATAGTCCTAGTAAAGTGGGTACACCCAAAAAAGCCTCTTATTCATATTGTGACTATTTATTGTTATTAGGTTGTTCATATTTTCATACAATCTTGTTGGCAAGTAAAAGCACATTCCAATGCACCAAAAAACACAACATTTGGATATAGTATGCAAAAGTTATTAAAGATCAAAGTTTGTTTCTAAAAGTACCATCTACAATCTACGTACATCATTGATTTCGAAAATGTACACTCATTGTAGATGGTGATTTAAGGATATTGTGCACTTTTAGATGTACCTACCTTACTTCACTATCTTTCTACATTGTTGGAAATATTCTTTTCGACGTGAGAAGTTATAAAGAATTCATTCATTATCTATCATCATAAAACGATGAAAAGTTCTTCAAAAACACTTTCAACATTCAAATCAAACATTGGTTTGGTGATTGCAATCTAACACATAAGTAAAGGTGGTTGCAAAAGATATTGAATCAAGATATTTAGTATATGCCACCTTATAGCTAGGCTATATAATGCTTTATAAGAATTTCATTGCAAATATCTATGCTTTGTGTAAGTTTGGATACATAGAAATTCTTTATATGTAATAAAATCTACTCATACATATATACACTTATATTCATGTATTTATATCTACCTTGTGTTCAAATGATTATATATTGAATAAATGCCTTAGTGATGAAGAGATTTTAGAAAAGAATGAAGAGAACAAAATATAACAAGGATTGCCATTGTTTATGTAGATTACCAAAACAAGTTTTGTAAGCCATTACTCAAAAATTTGATAACTGTTCTTAAATTTGGATGGACAATCTCTTCACTACAAATATAATGTTGTTATAAAACATGATAAAAAAGGCATTAATTTTTTTTGATAGTGATTTATATATATACAATTATATAAATATTTGTAAGTAAGAGCTTTTAATCAATGTCATTATTATATTACAAAAGTGGTATGTGGTGATGAAGATGTAAACAATTATAATAATGAATATTTTGAATTTATTGAGTTTGAATAATATATTAAAATGGTAGCCTAACTCTTATCCTATTAGCAAGTATATTGACAATTTTTTGCATTTCATATTACTAACAATATTATAAACAATTATACATCCATCAATTTCCCTTAAAAGTTGATTTACATACAATTGACATAATCTTCATGACGATGGATTTAACACCTAAAGGACCATTGTTTGTTAACAAACAAAACGAATGGAATTTCTAACAAGTGCCTACAATATGAATTTATATCATGATTTTTTGAAACTTTTTTTGAAGATAGTAAAATTGAATAGCTTCATGGGTCTATAATTTTATTCCTAATTGGTACCCAAAAAGTTATGCCCAAATAAGGTCAAAATAGAAGAAACCAGGCAAATATATATAAATTCTCTTTCATAGAAAGCTTTGATTTATTTCAATTGAATAAGTTGTATGAAAGTTATGGACAATCTTTTCTTCCGATCAATCTCAACATCTTTTTGAAAAAATAAACTTGTTAGATTCATTTTAAAATGCAATTTTAACAATTTTTCAAAAAGAAAGTTCTATATGGTTTATTGTTTAATTTGTTTTATAGAATAGTCTCAGCATTGCAATTAGTGCATTTTTATTCCATCTTAGAAATATTAATAATTTAGATTTTCCTTCTATTTCATACCTACTTCTACTTTACAAAGAAAAAAAATTAAGTTTTTTGAATTCATTTTATTTTCCTAGACTCTCAATTGAATTTTCTACTACAAAGATTTAAAGCTCGAAACTCTAGAGTACAAAAAATTAAAGTTAAGAAGGTTCAAAGTCAAATAATCTAATCCCACAATATGCTAAAAAACTTGTTTTTTATACTTTAAACAGAGAATTCTCACAATCTTTTGAAGTCAAAATTTCTAAAAAAATTTCTTCACATTCTCATACTAGTTAGGTGTAAGATGCTACAATTAGATGTTTAAGAAAAAAAATTTCAAAAATTTCAAATTTTTTTACTCTTTGCTGTAGAAATGGTAGTTTTAAGTGTTTTTTCACAAAAGAAAGGGCCTAGGTCCTTTATGGGTTAAACCTCAACTTACTATATTACAAAAACTATCACAAAGAGGAACCAAAGCTTGCAAAACCTATCAGCAATGTGCAACAATATACTTTTTTTTCATGTGAAATGCCAACATCTCCAAATCAGTCCACACAATTAACATTTTTGATTTTTTCCCATGCAATTCCATAGTAATCTTAGTCAAGATCTCATGGTTGGTAAATACCGAAAAAATCATCATAATTTTCAACTTCAACTCTTTACAGTTTGCATAACCACGTATCACTTTAATAGTTCACTCTCTCCATCACCGTCTGGTACCATTGAAGATTCGAGGTTCCCTTCACCAAAATTTGAATTAAAAAACTTGAATAATTTGGAAGGCCTCTGTACCTGGATGGTGTGCACGAGAGGTTGGTGACAACGAACCTAATTAGATACGCACTCATTGCAGGCCAGGATGGCTGTCTGTGCTGATTTGACAAATTCAAATTCATTGCACAACATCTGGATTCTGGAGGGGTCAAGACTCAAGAGTCAAGAGAAGCAGAAATTCCATTAAAAATGCATTAACTTAATTCTGTTGGTAACTGTCATTAATTAAAGCACATTCTCAGTAAACTCGAAATTGAACACCCAAAAATTGTACGAGAAGAAAATGACCTGATAGAAACCAACTCTAATGCTGATGTTAATTATATGAATATATCTGGTAAACCGAACAATGACAACCATTTCAACTGAAAAAATTGATCAGTAAGTAATTTCAATTGGTAAGGTAGAGGAAAGGTAAGAGGAAAATAAAACCGTTAGGTACCTGATCCTCTTCAATACTCAACCCTGTTACCCAAAGCTCATCTATTCAAGCACTTGGTTGGACTTGTTAGCATGAGAGATGTAAGCAGGACTTGGCTCAATGTTCATGGCCACAGATCTTTGAATGGAAATGGGATTCTCTGCAGACACTTATAGCAGTCTACACACTCCCACTTTGAAAGTGCGTATGAAATTCATACATGGTAATAAATTTTTTGATTTCAACAGATTTGGCTCTTGAACCCCGAAGATCTCTCCACAATTCTATACCTAACCACAAACTCACTCCTATATATGTTTAAAATGATTAAAGTAACGCAAATAGTATTCTCAACCTTACTCTGGTCTTGCTAATGGGATAGACCATACCTAAGACTTCGAGAGTTCACCCTGTTTGTGGCGCACTCGGCTTATCCTCTGGGAATCCCAACGCGTTGTTCCAGTGCTGATTAGATGCAATCTTGCGTAGTTGAATATGCCAGTCCACTTTGGAGACACGTTGAATTTTGCTAATGAAATTGAGTGTGAAACTATGACCCTTCCACATCTATAGATGATCGATTTAAGAACATTTTTTCACGGTCTTTCAGCGAGAGGAATTTCTGCAAAACGTGGATACAGATGTTCGAAGTGTCAAGATAGAAATGAAGACAGGGGAAAAGGGTGGAAAAAATTACATTTAATTGAAAAATATAGGGAACTGTGATCAGGAAAAGTATATAGACTAAGATTTGTAACCACTCACCCTGTGTCAAACCGCGTGTCTTCTCTATGTAGTGTATACATCCTGCCCCGGACAGGAGTCCCACAATAGCTGCTCCAAAGATGGTGCTGTTATCCAATTTCTGCCATAAGCCTCCCTGAAATGTTCAAAAGATAAACTTTAGAAACACTACTCGAGTATACATCCAAATTCAACACTTGGTTTTGGGTCTCCCAATGGATAAATGAAAACAAGCAGATCAACGAGGGATTCTGTCATAATGACTTGCTTCAACTTGAGGATGGAATTCTGACAGAGAGTGAAAGAACTAAATAGAATCCGAATTGTGCTCCTGAGGGTAAAACATATTCCAGCTCCAGTCACCAACACCACAGTACCGTACCTTAATCATAACGAAGAAGACCGCAACATTTACAGGAACACGATAAATGCTCATAACTGCAGCTCGCCGGTCATTTGGGATGTACCTACAAGATTGAAGGAAAGCAAGAACCCTAGTTCACAAGGACAGAATTGGACATAGAACCAAAAAAACTTTAATACCATCAGGTGGTCGACATAAAATAGAATTATCAGTGCAAATTTACACATAATAAGTACGATCGTACGCACATGCTGCGAAGGCGAGTCAGACAGGGCAATGCAATGCCAACACAGACATGGAACACACAAAAGCACCATAGAAGCACAAAGAGCTCCTGCACAGACATTTCAACACAATAGAGTTACCCCTAAACTCATTCATAGTGGGGGTGTTGACATTGTTTCTGTGAAAATTTAGTAATTACCTAATCAATAATGTTGTGAATAGGCGTTGGCAAGAAATTTATGGTTGTGCTATCACAAATCTGAAATAGTGTTGAAGTAAAGAATAACATAATGAGTTGCAATCATCTATTCCATTTTCAACCCCAACCCCTGAATAATCCTGAAAACACAGTTCCTGGCAGGACTTTCTCTTACAAATTTTCAGCAATGTAATGGAGGGAGTACACACCTGATGATCATACGCTGGTAAGAACAGAGAGAGCCCTCCCACAAGGAGAACGCTTGGAAGAAAGCTTTCAGGCCGAAGATAATAAGGGCCCTGAAGCAAGCATGCAGCGATTGTTGTGCCCAGCATCAAAGATGCCATCAATCTTGTAAAAACCACACCACTGTGCACTTCTCGACCATCTGCCTGCCAACCAGGAATGCCATCAAAAATGATTCAAGGTCAAAGAAAACAAGAAGGGTAACCAATGTTCCCCAAACTGGCTAAATTTAGCAGCATTACTACCTTCGTTTCCCACAACTACTAGAAATCTGAATTCTACGGTGTAAATTTGATTTTTAGCCATATGAGCTAATAGTCCTATAAAGACCCTGAAATAATCCTCTCGACAAGCATTGGCGAATTCTTCACATTATCAGCTAAAATGTCAAACTAAAGAAATTATGGAAGCCCTTTAGTCAGCGAGATTCAGACTTAAAAATTCAATTTGAGAGCAAAACTCTAGCACACAATTTCAGTAACAGTGGATCTATGATCAGTGGGAAACTATTGGCCTAGAAAAAAATCATACTAACCACCAAAGTGGGCGTCCATAAGAACCAAAAGACGATGATTGAGAAGTCAAAGCACGCTTGAGTCCATACCAAAAGAAGCACCTTCTTATCTGCACTACACACATACATCGCAACTGAGAAACAAAGGATCTACAAATCCCACAGAAAAAAACGGAAGTGCATTTGCTTTAAATCACAAATCATTTCTGAAGATCACAGCAAAAGTAACAAGGTAGGCCCTTGCGTGGAGGTGGTCCTGTAATTTGTGTATGTAGGTTGAAAAGCAAATTTTTTTGGAAGTCTACAAAGTAGAAGTTGACTACAAAATAATTCTAACTAATGACAAGGAAATCATTTATAATATTTAGTTGCACACAAACTGGTAAAACAAATGACGTGGCACTACCGAAAGCAAGACAGATATTTCATTCTTGGACTGCCTCCACTAAAAATGAGGATAAGGAATTGCACACACCGCTGAGAGACTGCATTGCGAGATACAATGGGCGCCACAAATTGGAAGGTGTTCCCACGTTTTCGGTAAACGAACTTTTGATGACTATGACAGTAAAAACAGAGGTCACTGTTGCTGAAATCAATGGAGCAGACCCGATGGAGCCTTGCCAATTTGCAACAACATTGGCTAAAGCGCCACTACCTGTCAAAGTGGTGGTAACATCCTTACTACTCAGTGAATGAGAAGATGATTATGGACACTATTAACCCTCAAAAGGCAGAGTAGGACATGATATATGTCCCATCATCACATTCTACCATTACTTTTATCCAATTAAAAGTTTCCTTGAAGGTATATTAAGTATTGCTAGACTTAGGAGCGAGTGGGCTTTCTAATAGTGCAATTTACAGCAGCAGTGCAAGCTCTCAAATTTTAAAAAATCCCAAACCGCAAGTATGCTCGTATTTCCTCTTTGTTCCTAAAATTATTATATATAATAAATTTAAAGACCTGGAACACATGAACTAATTAGTTTTACATGCCATGTTGATAACCTTGAGACTTTAGCATCCCAACCGACATCCATGTACATTTTTGGTGACGTTTCAAAGTTGAATGCTTCTAAATTGATTTGACAATGAAAGTATATTCAAAGAACTAAGTAAACAGTTTCCTGTATTTGGCTTACTGAAGTATCAAAGCACAATATACTGCAGCGGTGGTTGTTGAGTACCAAAAAGAAAGAAATCGCAAAATATTTAAAGGTGACCTCAAAGTAATACAAAAAGCAATACCTGTTGCGATAATTCCGCTACTAAAGGCCATCAACCAGAAAGTTTCACTCAGCCATTCTTGTCTGAAGCCCATCTGCGCACGCACAATTACATTATGGTTAAATCCTCATCTGTGAGACTTAACGGAAATCTGAGTCAGAAAGTCCTCGTTGTGACTCAGATTGCACAAGTTCATGTAAATATTTACACAACAGCGAAGGATACACAGGTCTAATGGACACAGGGTACCACAAATTCCTCATACCTATGCAGAAGAATGCAAAATGCAAAGTCAAACATGTTCAAGAAGAAGAGTCTCACCTTTTCGTGCTCTGCAATCATCCAAGACTCGAAGGAAGAATATAAAAGCGAAGTCGCAATCCCCAAAGAGACATGGGCAAAGCACAATACTCGGAAGTCGGGAAACTGCTTGGCAAAGCATCCTACCACTTGAAAGAACCCAAATAACATGCACGCTCGTTTGCGACCTCTGAACATCAATTCAACACAAGAGAACTTTTAAAATCCCATCGAAGTCCCCAGTCCACATGACCTAGATCGATTGAGAACAGTCACAGCAACGAAAATGCGCACTTGGAAGATCTCAGAACTTGCGGCACCCGTTGACGATGATGCAGGAGTAGCTTTGATCATCCAATCATTCTCTGCCAGTTAGCTCTATCATTTTCTGAAATTCCTTGTTCTCAATCATATGTAACAGTTTAAGTTGATCGAGATGAATTCATGACCACAAGAAGCCTGCTTGCTACCATTATCTTAGCTCCACACTCCATGGAAAATGTGGCAATCAGAATGCAACAATTTGAAAGCAACGTGTTGACTGAAATTTTTTTACAATAAAGATGTACAGTACTATTTGCAATAAAAATTTACCAAACTTACAATAAAAATTCACTTTGACGATGTGGAGGCTGCAGAACTTTACACAAGAACGCGAGGGATCTTACATGTAGTCTGCAGAAGCTGCAATGAAGGTGCCAAGGAAAAGTGAGCTCGCATATCCAACTGCAAACAATGTTGCGATCTCTTTTCTTCGCAATCCATAGTTCTCGTACAAGGCTTCGCTGTACACAATCTGTAATGCATCAGCCACTGCAGTCCCCACAAGTAAGGTAAGGGGTCCAAAACATGTGAGGCCCATTCTGTGTACTAAAACAAGCTTTTTCATACCAATAGATCGACTCACAATGAAGTTGTAGAGAAAATGAGCGTCATCCAAGGGCACAATTATGTATCCCTCAGTGTGGGGCCTAGCAATGCTCATTCTGGCTTCATTGGGTAACATATTTTGAGAAAAATGTCTCATTATTCATAAAGGAGTCTTATTTTCATCATGAGGTGGTTTGTCACACATTATGCACCTTTAGGGACCAAATTGTGTTCACAAAGAAGCAAAATCACTTCTTCGTTATGCTTTGCTCCCCATCTTTGCTTTCACTTCAGTCTAAACCCTAAACCCACGAAACCCTAAACCCTAAACCCTAAACCCTAAACCCTCTGAGCAGCGACAGGTACTACATCACAAGCTCAAATGCAAAGATACTCATTACAGGATCAGAAGCCCAAACCTGATGCGAGAAAGTAAACGACTAGAAACATGCGCTGGAAAGCGACGAAAGCGACGGGCAAGCGAGGGGCAGCTCTCTCCACTTTCGAATTTGCAAGCTTTCGGTAATACAAGACGCCCGCACAAGTGAGAATTTGCCCGGCGTACACCCATCGCCCTCCCTCCCACCGCAGCTCCGAATCCATGGTGTCAAAACCCTGATTCTCACACAATCACCAATTCTCACAATACCATCAATTTTTCCAGTTTGGGGCTGAAGTCCTGCAACTTTGTTGCATCAAAACGACGGAGGTGCCACATCTCAAGCGTTCCAGGCGCTATGATAGAAGTACTGGTACAGATCTTCTTGTAAGATTAGCGTCGTTCTTCTAAAACGCTTCGGATCGAAGAGCACGCCAACACCATCTGAATTCTGAAAGAGTGAAAGACTCGGAAACTGAGACAGATTCTTGACAGGAATTGGGTGAAAGGTCGTGGAATTCTTTCAGCCACTTTCGGACAGTTAGAGGGGCCCTCATCGAACTACGGTCTGCTTGGAAACGGCCTCATGGGTAGCTTTCAAAACATTCATTTCCAATACTCCTCTGTCCCACTAAAAGCTTCCTAATAATTAGGCTGATTTACAGTCTTCGCAGGAAGAATTGGGGCAGCTTTTACTGGGACAGTGGGACAGAGGGAGTAATAGAGCATCTGCAATGCAAGAGCAGTATATGGTCTGGTATCAGTAAAACTAACTTTTGAATAGTAAAAAATTAGAACTTGAAAATTGCCTCATTGGAAGGGCATTGGAAAGAATTTGGAGGAGCCCTTTATAGAGGGAGAATTGCCTTTTTTTCGCTTAATCTTGCTTTGGAAATTGTAAACAGTAAAATTTTAGACTTTTATCTTGTTTTTGAAGTACTTGTTCAATGTCTAATTTTTCTTTTTTTTCTTTTTTTGGGTACCTTCTCCAAGTTCATTGCAATGCCCTTCAATGAGACAATTTTCAAGTTCTAATTGCTTACCATTCAAAAGTTAGTTTTATCAATATCCTCGGGCTAATATTGTGCCATATAGTGATGCTACATTGCAAATGCTCTAACTAAAGGTAAAATAGTCACACCTGCAAAATTGTCCCTTTTTTTGGTTGTATCATTTCCTATAGTCAAATCCCAAATTTTTTATGAGCTTGTTAACAACTTGAAGAGAAATGTAACCCAAGTTATTATGAAATTTTATGACATTTGAATAGTATTTTGTGAAATTACAAAGTTGAAAGCATAGAATACCTATTTATGCCACAAGACTCACCATTTATTGGTAAAATATGCTTTTAATTCTCATCACTTGACTCAAGGGAGCTTTTCAATTTCCATTAGTTGCTCTTAAGAGATTGTAGTGGTTTCGGAAGATGTTATATCTTTCTTCTAGGTCATCTTATATGTGGTAGTAAGGAGAAGGTGGCAAGTTTGGGTGCTTCAATTTATTGTCTCCTAAAACAATACTACTTTTGTTTCTATTGCTTCAAATGTCAAACATACCAAAAATAATTTGATAGGTTATAAGCAATAAAGAGAAATGCAACTTTGAATCATTTTGTAATTTTTGAATGCTTTAGTAATATTTTACAAAGTTCAAAGTTTAGAACATAGGATTCCTTACATTTAACACTTGATTTTTTTTAAATAAAGAGAAATAAATTCTATGAAGCCTACAATGTCCCTATGTAACCATCTTCATTGGTTGCTTCAAAAATCTCCGCTTTATCTCTCTTTGGTTGCTTTAGAAAACTTGTCTTGGTTTTGAGCCATAGAAGTAATCATTCAAGGCCATTTTTTAGATGTCGAAGAACAATAGGGGGCACAATTAGGTATGTCTACCTTAAAAAGGTTTCATTCAATTGCAAAAGAATGGGATTTTGTAAAAAATTGTAGTAAAAAATAATAAGTAAAAAATTGTTAGATTCTTGAATGAATAGATGTATTTTTAGTTTCTATAGTTTCTCTAAAAGTCATTCAACTTGACACTTTTAGTCTTTAATTGTCATTTATAGGAATTTATTGTAGGTAGGGTCAATTTGTATAGGGATTGACTGTTGAGATTCCCAAATTGTTATAAACTCATAAATTAGTTTTGCACCAATGCTATGTATAGCTTCTCTTGTTTTTATACAATAGTGGAACTAATAAATCCAAGATTCTAAGGTTAAGATCCCTTTTTGCCAACAAATATGGGCAATTTGTATCTACCCTTAGATTTAGGTTGGAATATATTTGTGAAAGGTCCATCAGACTATTATGCAATGGCCAAATTTCAAATCTCTCAAAGCTTCAAATTATACTAGTAATTATAGTCTCTATATTGAACATAATGAAAAGAATTGATCTATAGTAGTTGATCAATAAAGGCTAAATGATACCTCCCCTTTGTTTTTGAGAGTACTTTTTGCTTAGGTCATTGTAGTATGTTCAATAAAAAGCCAATTGTATAGGGTGTGAAATTGTAATAGGTGAATTAAATGCTTAACTATGTACTAAAGTTTGAAGGTCTTTTCTCATTGGAAATGACAAATAGCAATTGAAAGAAAGAAAAAATTAAACAAAATCCATGCTCATAGGGTCAAGAAACATAGGGCCAAAAATTAATAATAAATAGTAAATTTTCTTGTTTTTTGAAAAAATATATATAAATCTTTAATTGAAAATAAAATTTCAAAAAAATGTTTGGGGGCTCTAGGCTCACAAGCTCATCGCTCACCACTCAAGGCTCACTTGTTAGGGTCATTGATCCAGAGGAAAGCAAATAACTTTGAAAACAAATCATCTTTCAAAATTAAAGTAGATTAAAGGTGGAAGGGAAGTTAATATGTTACTAGTTCTAAAATCAAATTGAAATATGTTAGTCATGATTATTGTAAAAATAAATCTATATTAGATGAAACTTTTAGTTTGAAAAATGACCAAAATTCACTTCAAGAACAAATCAATTTTTTATTTTTCAAGGTGTCATATTATAATTGGCTACAAAGCAAGTCTTCATAACTTTCATATAGCTAATGCATTAGGGGAGATTTGGAGCCTCCAGAAGGTTGTGAGTTCCTATAGTTTGGAAATGCAAAAACTTTAGTAGGAATACAAAATTAAAGAAATTCGATGTGGTCAAGAGAGTGCTACATCATTAATTAATTTATTTTTGAATTTTATTTTTAGACTTTTTTTCACATTTCAGGACCCTCTAAATTTTTTTTTCTAATTAATTATTTTCTTAATTTTATTTTGTAATTGTTGGCCTAATAGCAGCCAACAATTTTGGGAACAATTCCAAAATGGCCCTCTGGAGGCCTCAAATCCCCCTAATGTAAATGGTTTGAATCAAAGCTTATTGCATAGATATAAAGATATTTTATAAGACAAAATAGAGAGAGAGGTTTTGTGTCCATTTGCAAATAGTGTTTCATATTTCTATAAAGATGGAACATTCACTTTGCCTTTTATAAACACTTCAAAAATTACAAAAAAATTGACATAATAGTAACCAACCTAAAAATCTAAGAAAACATTTCACAACTTTGAATGACCAAAGGTTACCCTCTTCATAAGCAATCAATGGTAGTCTAATTTCCAAAAATTCAAAAGTTGTAAAGAAAAAAAAATTGTGCTAATAATTTAATAATGAATTTTAAACAAAAGTGATAAAATTAACATGATGCTTAGATCATATATCCATAGTATTAAATCTCCTATTGGACAATATTTATTGATTAAAGCCAATAATTGAAGATTCTTTTTGAAATGAATTGTAGATTAAAATTTTGAACTTTGCTAAGTAATTCTTTCCTCTAGTTTAACATGATAAATTTTGATTAAGATAATTTTTGAAGACTTCCATTTTACTTATCTATTCATGTCGCACAAAATTGCCATTTTAATTAGAAAGTAAGTTTTTGATGTGAAACATATTTATACCCTTTAAGATATAAATTTTTATTAAAAAAAATCTTGGAAATCTAATTGTAAAAATATTAGAAATCTAATATTGACAGTCATCTACAAACCATAAGAGGAATGCTAAAACTAAGAGTATGTGTGTGTGGGGTATATTTGTGTTTGTTCATTAATTGTTCAAAATTTGAACACTTGATCCTTTAGGGGTTAATTTCTCATCACTTGAAATTATTTTTAATGTTTATTTTTTCAAACTCAAATAAAATTGTGAAAAGACTAAAATCATCACATGAAGATTCTCTATAGCCAAAGAAATCTAGTGAAGGGTGTCAAAAATCAGATTTTTGTTCCAAATAGACACACTCCAACCTCATGCTAGATTCTTTTAAAAATTCAGTAACATTTATAGTATTGGAAAAAAAATTGAAAAAAATCCACCAATATAATTGTAAGTTAGTAAGGTAGACCAATTTATCTTTGCCATTTGCCTACTTACACCTTACACCCTTGGCCCCATCTTTGATATAGAATTCATCCAACTCTATTTACTTTTAAACAAAATTAGAGCCTTAATGCCAACAAGAATATTGTGGTGGTCCTTTGTTGGTGCATACTTAAGTGCTAATAGATACATAGAATGTCAATAATAGGGTGTCTATAGGATGTTTATGACTACAATTATGAATACTTTTGTAATTTCAATGCACACCACTTTAGAAATTCATAGAAATTACAATTTCAATTTTTAAAAATTGTATTTTGACTTTTACTTGATTCATAAAACAAGAGTACACCTTTGACAAATATGTGCCTATCTTACTTTTGGTTCCAAAATATTTAGAATACAAATGAAGGTGGTAATAGGCTTGTCCAATTTATCCCACAAAAACCAAAATCCTTAATCCTGTAACACTGCTACGGACATTAAGTGTCCGATGGATGATAATTTTTTTTTGCATATACGACAAAATTGCAATTGTTCATCCTTGGAATTTTATGCAAAAAAAAAGAGTTCATGAATAATAGTTTGGTTTCTTGATGAATGCTTTTGAATTTTTTTAAGTAGATGATTTGCAAGGTTTCAAAAAGCAGGATTTCCACAAAGACTAGTGTGTCCTTACAGGATAAATCCCTACAAGCTTGAGGGGTTTGGACAAAACACAAATGTGTTATAAAATATAAGATTTATAACTTTTTATAGTTTGCCTCGAAGAAGATAAATAATGTGAAGGAGAAAAAGTGGAAGGCATCTATATGGTCAAAATTATGCAATTATTTTAGATTCTCTTCAAATAAATTTTCAAGATATAACTTCAAAAATTCACCAAAAATACAATTTCTATATTTAGCATTTGAATTTTTTTTGATTGGTTGAAATTGTGATTTCTATTGATTTTAAAAATAATGCATAACATATAATAATAAGAATACCATTACTTTCCCCATATAGTAAGTTTTTCAAAGCTAAGCAAATTTTAACCTCTTTGTGCCATTTCTTTTATAATTTTTGTTTGACCGTAGCAATCTTAGTATTGAATGAAAATATTAAAAGGCAGCCCAATCTTTAAAATTTGAAGGGAAAAAAAAAAAAAATTTGTTCTGCCCAAAAATTCTCCCCCAAGGTGAACAATGACCAAAAAATGGTCGCTTGGGCTTTTAAAGGTTAAGTTAACTCCTTGCTGCTTGAATTGCAAAAAACAAGTTCAAGAAGCTCATACACAATTGAGTTATTTGTAAAGTCCTCCCCACTTTGGGCATGACTTTTTTTGAAGTTGCAAAGGCAACTATAGTTGAAGCGTCAAACTTTTTTGTAAGATACTTATGGCACATGACTTCAAAAGTAGGGACCAAACTTTTTTAGGATGGAAAAATAAGTTTCATACCCACTTTTATTTCAACTTTTTTAACTCAACCAACTTTTTCACAAAACTCATGGGTTTAAACCCCGGTTTAGTGTACTTTACAAATAACTCAAATGAGGTGAGGATAAATTGGCCCTTCTGTCAATGTCCGTGGTTGCGCACAATTTCACCGTTGAAAGTGGTAAGTAGTTCACAGAGTTGTGCTTTGTGAAGTCGCCTCTAATCAACATTTGCTCCGGTAGATCTTACGCCTATAATATTTAATTGCAGGAGTTCACTCAGTGTTGAGTCTGTTTTGCTCTGCGGTAGAGAGAGATTTCACAGCAACAACTTCAAATTCTCCAGCAAAAGTTTGTGGGTAGGGAGGGATGATCAACTCGAGAATCTTTGTAGAAAACGGCTGCACAACTTGCCATTGAATGTCAAAGTAGGTGCAAGTAGTAACTTGATCACTTGTACTTGAGTTTCGTGGCAACAAGTTGCAACTGGTTTTGCAAAATGTCTCAAAGTAGGGGAGACTGAAGTTAATCGTAAAGTGTGTGCATTAAGGGACCAAGTGGAATAGACATCTAACCCAAGTTGTTTCATATTTTCTGGAGCTTTGTGGAATTAGTTACAAATTTTTGAAGTTGAAAAATAGAGGTCATCTGTGGTCATCAAAAGCAACCACCTCCTGAAATGTGCAGATCTAGTACATTAAAAAAGCCAAATGTACCTCTGGGCCATTTTCGCTTTCAATACCCGGTTGGAGTTCGAGCCTCCTACCTCAGTATCAAGTAATGCCATGGACACTAACATTACTCTAAACAACAATACACTACCAATACACTACCATTAAGTTAACACCATTATTGCAATTACACAAAAATTAGCTTAACATTAACCCAACATAACGACCATGTCAATCTAATGCCAATTGACTTAACATTCAAAAAAATTGTCAATCTAATGGGGGTATTCACTAATGCTGGCATCAAGCACCAGGACCACACCAACCAAATATGCACAAAAACACAGCGGAGGAGTGGGGCTAACATATGCACAGATTTACATGGCTCGAGACTAAAGCAGCCGCCAGATGAAGATGAAATTAACATATTTGAAGGATTTCCCTTTATCGGACGCTATTGTGAATCGAGGTGCTTCGCATGCTCCTCATGAAACCACTCCAAGCACTGCTCCTCCGTCCCTTCTGGATGCGCCAGCTCCCACTTGTGAAACCTGCCCATCTGCAAACGAGTCCAGGATATGAAGTCGTTTTTGGTTGCACTGCAACAAAGAGAACAAGCAGCCAAGTGCAGGTGTTTCTACCCCAACAAGAAATATATAATTTTCATGTTTCCCTTTCCAAATAATCTTCAGTACCATCCCAAAAATGTTCCTTATACTGATCCTCATTGATTGAAAACTTCAAAACGCCTATGCGACCATCTTAGGATGCAGTCACTTTAGGTGGCGATTCAGGGTGCACAAACCTTATTACTACAAACCGCATGTCATAATTCTACTAGACAGAAGAAAGTCAGTCCTTGAAATGATGGGCCTCAACGTGCAACTAATGCTATTTAAAACGTGTTTCACAATCAATTGTACACGACAACTTTCAACAGTAGGCAAGCATTGCCTCAACCATTTTTGAGCCAACCCACTAACAAGGGAACGTACCCATTCTTTTATTTGAGGGCCACCTTTTTGTAGTCCTAGAAGACTCATGACTTTTCTTCCGTCAAATAATGGCTTCCGGGTCCACGAATTTTCAAGCCCTGCAGAACCAATGCCATCACTCTTACCAACATGATCTTCAGAAGAGCCTTTTTCAATGAAATGTTGATCATCTACTTAGGAAATCATAATTTGATTAATGGCAATTAAAGCATCTTCTCACCTAATCTGACAATGGTAGTTTCAACGATGAGGCAGCTGTTTGCCCTTTCCGTTATACTCGCTTCATCTAGTGGAATAGAAATAACTGACGAAAGAACCAAAGCGAGGCGCCACAAGCCCTTGATCTCCCCCAATAGCAAACCTGCACATGATTCAAATGAAGGCATGCTTTAGCCCCTATAATTCATCAAATCAAGGAGATCCCTCAACTAAACAAAGAGAACATTTGCAAGGGTCACAACCAAGAGGGCATGAACACGAAGCAGTTGAAGAGCGGAGAACTACTAAATTTCAATAAGCGAGGACAAAAAAAAGGAGAAACAGTAAATCCTAAGGCGGAAAAAAAGCCAAAAAATGTCATTTCCATATCTGTAGGAATCGAATTAAATCATTCAGAAAGCTTACAACTAACAAGTGTACCAACAGAGGAAAAAATCATGCCCTGCATAATTGAAAGTTACTATAGTCAACAATTAACCAACTATTAGCTTCAAATGAGCTTTCTATGTTTAGCTTAGACACTAAGAAGGTTAGCAACTGTTCTATATCCTGGTTCCTATTGGTTTGGTTTGCAATCCAAATTTCTGATTCGTTTCTCAAGGTTTTGCAGTTTGAAAGATCTGTCACCCTTCAACCACCTTGTAACACAGTACTTGGAAAGGAAGGAGAAGAAAACAACCTGCTTGAACTCTCTTCTCTGACTGAAAACCTTCGTCGGTTCTTTCGTGTCCCTCACCGAGAAGCATTTCTGTAAGCTCGACAAACTGCTGAGCAGCAGTGTGAAGTAGTAACACCTGACGAACGAATACTTGAAGACATCAATAACTAAAGAGTCACAAGGGAACACACCAATTTCTAAACAAGGTAAACGGATAAAAGTCTTCAGCATGAATGCAAAGTTATATGCTTAAATCGAATTGCAAAGGAAGACCAAAAAATGTAGAAGATGTATCAGCACGCTGCACAAACCTTTTTAGCATCATCTGATTTCAGCTTCAAAGACTCCTTGATGATAAGTTCTGATATCGGTAACTAGAATAAAACATCCGCAATCAAGTAATCAAGAAGTTAAGCGTACCCAGGATAGTGACATGGTTTGAGAGGTGAACTGAAACTCAACACAGTTTCCTAATATAAATTTCCTACAACGATATTTAACAATCCAAATTACTATACACTTCAAAACGCCAACTAGGAGTTCATACACATTATGACTGCAATGAAGATGTGAACAAAAGGAGTTATTTCGCAGAGCAAGACAAGAACAAATGATGGTAGAAAAGAACTCACCACGCCTTTCTTCTCCGGGTATGAAGCAGTGACACGTCGTAATGGAAGGAGTAAGCTAGTTAGGTGAAACAACCTCTTTTCCTCAGCCTGAACATTCAAATAATATATTCGTCAAGTCTGCGGAATACATCCATGACATGGTATCGCAAGAAAATCCTATTCAAACAGGAGCGAAGATCGCGTCTTAAACATGACATCAGCCTGAGGACCCTACTTGAAAGAAAAAACCTCCCCAATTATCTTCATAAGTATATGCATGATTTTTTATTAAAAGTAAATCTCTTGACAAAGGTAAACAAAACCTGGAGAAGAAATTCAAATAAGCTCTCATACCGTGAATTTTGCTGTGCTTGGAACACCCTCAAACTCAACCAAGACATGTCCAGCTGCTTCCATGTAATCTACACATACCCTACACATCGAATAGTTGCTCAGGTGAATTCTCACAATGCATTACAAGTTATCACAATAATCAGCAACAAAACCATCATGCTGGCTGGTTTGTACTAAAGAGGACCTGAACAGGAAACCCGACATACTCTAAAGTTTCTTCCCTCCAAGGCCGATGCTTTGAAGACCAACGCAGATAAAGACCACCAATCCCAGTTTCAAGGTGCTCTTTGAAGTCCCAAATAAATAAATAAAACTAAAAAAACTGAGCAAGTAGGGTTTGTCATAAGGCTGGAACAGCCATTAGCCCCTGCAGGCCGGGCAGCTTAGGGTCCAATCCAAATTTACAAAAAAAAGGGTATCCTAGGGTTGATCTCTTAGGGAGCTGGTTATATTAAACAAATTAAGTCCCTCTTTACTTTAGATGAGACTTCGCCGCCTCTGATACCCAATAGAACACTAGGTCTGCATATCGGTTCCTGTCCCATGAAACTTACCTCCCAATATTGTCCTCAAGCGAAGGGTTTATCTTGGTGAGTATACTCGTGAAAATAACTGAAAAGAGTTGCAGTTGCTCTAGGCATCGCATTGCTGTATGTGGCTTGTTGTCAACGAGCATCAGGTCAATCTGCAGGAAGAAGGGAAAAGAGTATCAACGAGAATGGCTGTTGTAGGTGGAGCTTGACTAGAATTCTTAGCCAAAAGCAGTAGAATAGAGAGCAGTCTGGTATTTACCTCGTGGCCAATACGTTCACGACTCACTTTATTGCCAAGTGCTGCTTTGACTTCATCACTTGAAGCTGCCACTTTCAGCTCATCATCCAACAGAAATCCAAATCGAGCACCTACGGAAGTGATCACCGCAGAGTCTCAGCAAATAAATAAACGGTGGTCATTTCTACAACACTGGTCGGATGGTAGAGGACCAAAGTAGCCAAATAAGAAATTTCAATGCCTAGAATTGTATGCACACGGAAGCACTGTTTTCAATCATTGCTGACACAAAGTAATTGCAAATTTTTAGGCGCCCACGTCACAATTGTAGGAAGTAAAGTTTCTCAAAAAATAATCTTCAAAGTTCGAAATTTGGTTACTCAGTAGTACCATAAGCCCTCAATTTGTATCTAGTTCTTAAAAATTTTAGTAGTTTGATTTAAATAAAACCATATAATTAACGACATTCAGAAAACTTTTTGCAAACAGGTTGCCCAAAGACCCACCAAAGCGTATAGCTCGCATCACACGTAGTGGGTCATCTAGAAACGTTTCTTTTGGAGGCAGTGGAGTGCGGATAACCCCTGCTTTCAAGTCTTTGATCCCTGCAACAAAGGAAAGGACGCCTTCAGAGTCAGAACCTCAAACTAAGGAGACAAACCAAAAACCAGAAGTTGCACCAGCACCTGTACTTTTAGTAAGATTAAGAGCTCACTGCACAAAAAGGGAAGTCACAAGGTAGAGAACACTCTTGCGTCGTTTTAAGCATTTGACATATGTAGGAGTGTGATGCTTCGGAGATCAGTACAAAACTATGCAGAGATTAACTCAAGTACACGGCAAGTCAAATCTGTTGAGATCAAATTCCGAAGAATACCGAAAAATTTCTTAAGCAATTTCAAAGTGGGAGGTTGTACACTACTATAAGAGACAGAAGACGACCTCATGACCAGAGACATTGAGCCAAATCAAGCTTACAACACTTGCAAACAAGTCCAACTGAGAGCATGAATAAATGAGTTGCTAACAGTAACAGGGGTTAGTATAAAAGTTGGGATCTGGTCCTTAACTGTTTCAGTCCTTCTAAGATACTACAAAAAACTTGTTCAGAACTAAAACTACATGCAACGACATTGGCATGAAACAACTATCCGCATCCGAATTGAACATCAACACATATAAAACATGGAAATAAGCATTACTGCATCGACAGGGTAAGTGTCTATACGTACCTTGTGACGTCAAGTCTTCCACACAACGTCTATTGATGTTGTAAAACATACTGGCCAACACAACCGGAGCACTGCAATTAGTTTTCCTCATATGAATTATGAGATGTAATTTCAGAGGCCCAGTCAATCAATTCAACATCCAGGGCCTGCTTCAGAAGCAGTATGGAAGTACCTATTTATAGTTAAATCCCGTCTCAAAGCATCTTGTTCGGCGGTTCCAAATTCCTGAATAAGTCCCGTGTCATAATCAGTATTCACAACACAAACCCACTAATGTACATGCCCAGTCCCGTGCTGTAAGGCTATGCTACCCTGTCAAACACTTTGGAATAAATAACTCATTTTTATCAATTAGCAGCACAAGTCAGGTGTTAGTAAATGAAGCTCTTTGTCTAGCATGCTCAAAACAGTCGAAACTATAGTATTTACCACTAATTTAATTTAAAGATGCTTCAAACCATAATCAACAAGACATAATATTACACCAGTTACTACACCGGTTAAGTCAATTAGTGCCAGAATTTGGATGAATTATGGATGTATTTGATCTATTCTTATTCTCTGTGATCTAGAACCACGCACCATAGTTGGAATTCGGCTGTTTTGAGCATATGTCTCAGCACGCAAGTTGACAAAGTCCACCCAAACTCCCTTCACACGCATGGTGGCTGTCTCCAAATGCTTCGACTGTTCAGGGTTGCTGCAGACACAGAAATTATTGCACATAAAACAAAAACATGGTCTAAGCTTCAAGAAACTAAAATTGTCTTTGTAAGAAAATAGATACTGAACCATCTCCGAAACTGACTCCAGTTTTACTCATCTCTTCCAGGGCACTCGTCTGACCATCAATTAGCAACCATTGGATGTAAGCATGAGTTCGCTAAATGTCTAAGGTCACTGATTATCGAATAAAAATGGGGTTGTCTTCTGTCCCTTCAATACAGGTCTAAGACCTCCCACTTCGAATGATTGCATCAAAAATTGTTTACAGAGATAAAATTTTGATCTTAACAAATTTGGCTCTTGTAGCCGAAGTGATCTCTACTGTGAGCTTGATACTGATCTCCCAATGAAAGCAGACTCCTACATTATTTAAAGTAAAGCAAAAACTACCGTCTAATTTAGTTCATAAACGAGAAAGAAACAATGACAAAGGGGGAAAAAAAGTGACAAAAAAACAAGCAAGAGCATTCGTACCTTTGGATGACTCCCACCCCCGACGTCTCCTCTCCAATGCTCTTGAGATACTCGTTCACTTTCTCACAGAACTGCTTGCCAAGCATGTTGTCTAGCGCAATATCAATGTCGTGGGACTCTTTCCCCAGCAGCTGCCACATTGGAAAAGCTCAAAACAAACCCTCAGCGAACTCCAAAGCACTTCAAAATTCACAAAATCGCATTCGGAAATCCTAGAATGCAAAAGAAATTCATCAGGGGAGTCTCGACTAATGCTCCAAGAAATTTAAAATCTCGACCAGGGGCGAGAAATTTGTGACGAGATTCTAGAACTTGGTCCGAATTTGAAATAACACCATAGGATTCTTGACTGAAATTCGCCCTCTAAAAACCAAAAATGGAGGTAATAGAATTTGAAGGGGAGAGGCCTTAGAATATGAAGTCGCGCAGCTAAAGGCATCAGCTATTGATTGCAACTCACATTGATCGATTGCAGAGCGCCAAACTAGGAGCATTACCAATTCCCAAAGTTCCAATTGCTGCAAACACCTTCACTTCCTTGCTTAAGCCCTAATCTCTTCGCTCGTTCTTATTCTCATTTACTAAAACCCTAAAACGATCTCCAAACCCGCAAGGAAAATCAAGCAGTTCCAATTCAAATAGAAGATTGAAGCTTCACCTTGTCACGAACCCATCCCCCCGCAACTCGCAGCTCTGTATCCAGCCCAAAATGGTGCAACGTCGCCACCAGAAGATCGAAAATCTTGTCCTCTTCTTCTGTCAATCGCACCGTGTCCACCACCTCCACGCCCATCTTCTTCTCCTTCGTCTCTACTGAAGCTGCACACAACGATCGTATTTCCAACCTTGCCTTAAACCCTAACTCTAAATTTACCCTGTTTCCAATTATCCTTGCAGCAGCACCAGCAGAAGCATGCACAGAACGCAGATGATTATTGCAAGTGAGCAAGCGAGCGACGGTAATGGCCGTCCGGAGTGACGAGAGGAGCGATAGCGAAGCCATAGCTATACTAAGTGGACCAGGTTCCAGAGAATTAGGGTTTGGCGCTCAGCCAGGTCAGCCTTTCGCTTTGAATTTCTCGCCTTCCACGTTTGCGTCACTGTGGCTGTGGCAACAGTCCGAAAGTGCATGAAGTGACATGGAAAACTGCATTTTAACTTGTGAGGTCCACAATTGGCCTCGGCAGGTGCTTGAGAATTGAACGTAAGCTTCGTGGCCGCCACTGTGATGACCCTGGCTGTGTAGTAGGGAGACTTTACAATTTTAGCAATATTTTGCAAATCCAGCACTTTGGAATCCTGCGCTATTTTCGTCTGAAATTACGAGGGCTTGTCTTGTGAGCTTGCAATTTCAGCTGCGTAATTTTTTCATTTGTTTCTAATTCCTGCCATGCATGATTCTGAGCCTGGACTGAAAAATTCTTGGCCACTGATATTTGAATGTGTGTTCTTGCAGAGAGCTGGCTGCAGCTTTTTCCTTCAAGTGTTCTCATGTATGATGCTGCACTGTTGCCGCGTTCATCAGCATCTTCTTCCCTTTCGCATCGCCTTTGGATTCCAAGGTACCGTGGTGGTGTTCAATTAAGATGTTGCTGGAGGTTCTCAAACCAGAACTGGGTTTCGAAATCACAGCGATTGCCGCAATTGAGCGTTGGACATCGACAATTTGGGTTTCAAGTTAAAGCTGATAAGCGTGCGGTGAACACCATGGCTGCACGTGAGACAGGTGAGTGGTGGTTTTGGGGAGATTTTTGTAGCTTAGTAAATGAGAATTAGCACATTACTGTTGAATTCTGTGAAGCCTGGGGTTTAGGGTTTAACAATGTTTCAGTTTACTTGACATTCTGGACAACCCTTGTTGTGCACTCTCCAAATTTTGGAATGAGAAGGAATCCATTACCCCATGTTTTGGAAAGTTGAGCTTAAATTTGAAAACAAGTGAAAACCCCGCAAGCCAATGAGCCACTGTCTTCACACGAGAGAATTTGTCAAGTCTTGATTGGTGAGTGTTTCTTGAAGAGAATCGTTGGTCACATTCTTCAGCGAAGTTGATCTTGAGTTGAACAAGTACGAGCTCCGCTAGCCAATGGGCTTTAATTTCCCTTGATTTGCTTAAATGTTTTGAATATTGGCATGTAATAGAGATCTTTGACACCGAATTTTGTTAGTTGATCAAAATTCAAAGAATTCATTTAAGAATTGATAGATTGTTAAAGTCTGATATTAGAAAAAAGAGTTCGAGCGGTTGGCTTTTTCTGAAGGTGTAAAATGCTATGCAGGCAAGTCCTCAGAAGTGCCTGCTACGATTAGAGTGTCGGAGGAGATGGGCCAGTTGGAGCCAAAGGGACCGGACGCCGATGTGAGAGATGGTGCGAAGGTGAAGAAGTCGACGGTGTCAAAACTGGGGCAGAGAGTGAACATGGCAGGGTTTCAATTCACTTCAAGAATTGTATTGTGCGACCAACATCTTGCTATTCCTCATATCAATGTCCCGGACATACGGTAACTTCCCATCTTTTGATAGCATGAAATCATAGAAGCAACAAGTTCTTTACTGCTTGTGAAACGTTCTAGTGAGTGTTCAAGAAATAGAGAAACCTAATGAGCATGTGATCCCTCATATAGTGTCCAGGACATAGGATAATCTATACATTTTTTCATGCCGTGAAATCAGACCGCGAGATCATCGAAGCACTCGATTCCGATGTTGATTGTGAAACATTTTTTAAGAGCGATCAAGATATAGAGAAACATAGTGACAAAATTGACAAGATTCGAAACTGGAACTGAGAATGAGCAGAAAATACATTTTTCAGGTTTTGGCGATTGATTGTGGGCAAAGTACCAGATGTGTCCCGGACATATTTGTAATCTTTTGAAATCATGAGATCATAGAATCACTTCAGTCATGTGTTGCACGTGAACATGTAAGGAGTGTTGAAGAAACATGGAATCTGCTTGTAATGAAGGTTTTTGACGATCACCTCGGACTCAATTGGTGGTTGGCAGGTGGATAAACTGGAAGGCTTTATATGATGGTGGCTTTGAAGGCGTGGTGTTTGACAAGGACAACACTCTCACAGCACCTCATGCGCTTGCAGTGTGGCCAGCCCTTTCAACATCACTACAAGAATGTCAGACAGTTTTTAAGGGTCGAATTGCTCTGCTAAGTAATTCTGCTGGTACGTCTGCTTTAAGGACAACATCACGGTTTCTGTGATAAAAGATTTATTCTCGCTGTGCTGCTGTCAAATGTAACCTGGAATGATCTTCTACTGCCATACCATGTGTTTTCCGCTGTGTCAGATCATTTCAATGCTTATTGTGCTTTCGGGGAGATTCTGCTTTTAAAGACAGGAATTGTCATTATGACGGTTATTACTTATATTCTGCAATTTCTGCCCATTATGGTTTGCTATCAGCAGATTTATCATTGCATTTCTTGCCATATTACACCTGTGCATCAACCTATGGAAACTGTGCAGTAATCTTCCCCAAGAACAATAACGATTTGACGATGCTTTGTGTAATCGTGTTATAAGCACAATCAGTTGATAACAAGAAAGGCTTCCATGAAAATGGCTGGTTTTAGTTTTATAAACTGAAAGTTAGTGTTCGAGCAGGTTTGTTTCAATTCGATCCTGATGGAGCAGAGGCAAAAGCTTTGGAGGAGAGACTAGGCATTCCTGTTATTCGACATGGTAAGGCTTCTCTCAATTGAAACGAAGGACTTTTCTTGTAGTGGTTGTGGCTTTTTTCTACACCTCTCTTTTCATTCATCATAAATTGCCACTTCGGCCAATTACATTGGAGGTAGAAGTTGAACCACTTTTTTATGTTTCAGGCACGAAAAAACCGGCTGGGTCAGCTGAGGACCTTGCTAAGCACTTTGAATGTGACCCATCACGACTTATTATGGTATTTCTTTTCTTCTTCGTGTGCACGATAGTGATGTGGTGATTAGCTACACGGAAGTGTTGAGTCTTACAATCCTCATAAAAGCGTATGATTGATAAGGAGAGGTCCTACTCGTACGAAGTTACGTGCCAACGACTGAAGGGAGAAAAAAAAATCCTTTTAGTCGGATTTTGTAGGGTTTAGGGTTTTACTCATATGGTTTTCGACCCTATCTCAAAACTACGGAAGAAACTTTTCAGCAGTTGTAGATTCGATCGGGTCTATATTTTCTTGGACAAGTTTAGATTGATTCCTTTCTTTTCCCTTGTTTTTAGGTCAGTTAGTACCCTACTTTGTTCAAATTAATGGATAGCTCTAATGGACCATCTAGATTTAAAGATATTTTGGCGAATTTCAATTTGACTGTATCTCATGTATGGAAAACTGGCACTCCAGGTAGGAGATCGCTACTTCACAGATGTGGTCTTCGGGAATAACAATGGCTTGCTCACCATCAGACCTGCTCCTCTTACTTCTGTTGGGGAGCCTTTTGTTGTGCGGAAGGTATTGTATTCTCTCTTTTGTTATGGTATGCCATATATCATATCTATCATCTTTCAAAACCAATGTTTTTCAAAGCGAAAAAATTGGCACTCCAGGTAGGGATCACGTGTCAAAAAGTCACACAATTACCAATATTTTTGAGTCTGTGCCAACAACATACTTCTTCTGTCCCACTAAAAGTTTCCCATGTTCTTCCTGCATAGACTGTAAATCAGCCTAATTAGGAGGCTTTTAGTGGGACAGAGGGAGTATTCTATATTTGTGCATCTAACTTAGCACGATGCAAAAGTAGAGTACTTTAAGGGTTGTGCAGCAATAGTGAAAAAGATTCTGAAGGACCCAAATGACAGCGGAATTTCTTCTAATAGGCTACCAAATTTCTGGCAAAGATATCGAGTCTAATTGAATCGGCAGAAACACTGCTTTTGATTTATGAGAAAAGATTAGTGCACGTTGTGTTTTTCTTTCTACGACGCAATCCTTTTCAATAGCCTTAGTTTTCAGTCTTCCCGAAAATTGGGTTGTCACGAATTGCAGGTGAGGATGTTTGAAGACGCTGCAGTGAGGCGGTGGCGAAGGCAAAAGGTTCTACCAAAAGAGCATGTTCTGTTCACTTCTCCTCATGATTTCATTAAGGACTATGCCTGATGGTGATCGTGCTTTCAGCATCGTCACGGGATCTACCTCCAAATTTAAAGGAGGCATCACAAGGGTACTCTTATTAGCACTCACCGCTGTTGTGTCCTTGTGGTGTAGTTAGTAGGACTACTTATTTCCAACAAGCTTTTGATTCATCCCTGTCTCTGGACCATTGTCAGTCAAAATGTCATTGATCCAATTTATTGTTCCGTCTTTACCTACAAATCTGAAGTATACAATTCAAGAAACCTTGTACAATTTAAGTCAAGTTTTAGTAAAATACAACTGATGCAAACCTAGGCCAACTTGGTCCCATGTTACTAGTTATTGCCTGTAAGTCACTAGCAGGGTTTTTTTTTCTAGTGAAATTTCACTAGATCTGTCAGAATTTGACAAACTAGCAATTGTCCCTCTAAAAACTGGCCCGTGAAAGAAGGCTAGCAAGGGAGACACTAGTCCAAAAAAAAGCCTTGGTTCCTGGCCACTCGTTCTTTGTCATAAAGTCTTATTTTCAAGAAGAGTCAATGACTACATAACATTGTTAACCAACTTAAACCATTCCCCCTAGGTGATTGACATAATCCCTCCTAGGCTCCAAAGGAGGGAGTGAATTTGATTTAATACTAGTATAGACCTATTGCAGTGTAACATTAATTGCATTGAGGATAATATGAATTGGCTAAAAAACATTCATGATGAAATATTTAAAATGAAAACATGACCACATTTGTGACAATGGGTTGTGATAGATCAAGTGACAATGTGTATTTAATATAATAGACGCAAAGAGTCATTGGCTACCGAGAAAGAGATATGAATTGCATGAAGGTGGAGATTAGAGAGTCAATGGACTAGGAAGTTGCAACGCTAGCTACTCTTGCTTTCTCTGGGGGAGCAACAAGGACCCCTCCATCATTAGATAATAATGTTATGTTAGTCACTTATCTCCATTGTAGAGACATGAGGCATCAAGGGTAGCACTTTCTGTCCCTATGTTATCCATGGATTTGTAGAAATGCGTTCAACAAACTCTTCATTCACAATGATCTTAGGACTAACTTAAGATAGGTACACCCAAAAGTGCCCTGTTCCTAAAAGCGCCATCTACAATTCACATACATTTCCGAAATCAGTCATGTTCACAGACTGTAGATGGCGCTTTCAGAAACAGACTTTGGCTCTTAATAACTTTTGCATAAGGTATCCAAATCCTGCGTTTTTTGGTGCGTTGGAACATGCTTTCACTTGCCAACAAGACTACATAAAAATTTGAACTAATTAATAGCAGGAACCAGGCTCAGTATGAATAAGTGACGCTTTTGGGTGTACCTACCTTAATGTTGTTATTTTCCTTCTCATCTTCTTCTTCTGTCAGTTTATGTGGTGTTTTTCCATACGTGATTGATTGGGGGTGTCACCAAGTCGCTCTGACCAACCTTTTCCAACAGAAGCTTCCTTTTTTTTCTATTCCTTACAGCGTGACTCTGCAAAGTGTGGTGCAGGAGGAGAAATTCAGAGAAGAAAAATTAGAAAAAAAAAGGGGCTTCTCCAGCTCTTGCGTGACGGAGCTGAGGTACGAGTCTACAGAACCCCAAATTCATGGCAGTAACGTACTGTGCGCTATAGTGTTCTGTTTTTTTTCAATCCATTTATATATAATTCATTAAGACCTCGAAAATCATATGATTCTTGCTTCTCCTCTTGCAGGGAAGTTAACTTCAATAAGTTCAGAGCCTGGGCGACCGACCACTCTGAGGGGAAGGAGGATCACGAACCAAGCAAGTTCTCAACAGCTTGTTATCTATGAAATATAGATAACAAAGTAGACATTCATTGCACAATGTTCAATACAGAAGGACCTCTCTAACTCGGTAGGGCCAAGACCACTTGATAGGATAAGTCGTTGGTTCATTGAGAGGTTCATTGAGAGGTTCATTGAGTAAGAGAGAATTTGCACTATACAAGAAGTTGCTGCAAGGGGACATGTGTCATATTTTCAAGAAAAGGACATCATGTAGCATGACTAAGAAACTTACTCTAAAGAATATTTTAACCTTTTTTGATAGGGTTTAGGTCTGGTGCAATTTCCTTGGTGGGCTCTCGTTTGGTGCTACTATTTATTTTATTCTTAAAGTTGGGACTACCTAACTTTGTTGGATTATAGAGGTTTATTGGCTTAAGGTGGGTTGAGTTTGAGAGGTTATATTGTGCAAAGACATTGAAAACCACTTGAGAGTTCATTTTTAGAAGACTATTTGTGACAAGTCTTTACAACATTGGCACAATTCTAGAAAAATAGAATTTGGCAACTCAAACCTATTAAAGAGTGCAAGTTTATATTTATGTGTAGCATTTTGTGTTTATTACAACCTCTTGTTTTTTGATTTTTTCTTGTGTATTGCAATTAATACTCACATCTAGATACTCAACAAAGACACATTGTACAATTACTATAAAATCATATCATCCTAACATACACAAAAAGTTGTTGCCAAATTCATAATACTTTCAATACTACCAAAAAGACTAAGGCAAAAATATATGTAATGTAGTCAACTTCTTTCTAATTAACCATCCATTCTTGAAGTCTAGATTGTTCTATTTTTAAGCATAAGAAGTCAAGGTAGCCAGCCCATTATGATACATTACACTAGAAGAAAAGCCTAAAAATTTGCGTTTGTTTCAACACAGCGCGTCAAGTGAATTGTGTTGAAACAAACGCAAATTTTCAGGCTTTTCTTCTAGTGTTATGAGCTGTTGATTTCCTTTACATTTCTTGGCCAACCTATCATTTGAATTAGGCATACTTATATGTGATAAATAGGTTTTGAAAAATGTTAACAAAAAAAATTTACAATAATTTTGATTTTGGGTGCAAAAATATGAAAAAATTTCAAATCCATTTTAAATCTATTTTCTCACACAAGCCATGACACACACACACCAATCTCAACTAGGAGCTATGCTAAATTCCTTATGTGGTGAAAATGGTTTGTAAGCTTCTAATTATCCTTGTGGGTGATTGCAAGAATGACTTGTCCTATTTGTTGTCCCCTAGGCTTCGGACAGGTGGTTTTTTGCTCATAACTTTTGCATTATGTCTTTGTTTGCCGTGAAATT